>JASFAV010000023.1:0-2500000 GCA_030765085.1 Allium cepa | reverse complement strand
TGAAATTTAAATTATTAACTTTTTTTGGCAAGGCCAGCTAGTTTTATAGTGGACCGTCCACTTTTTATTACGAATGTAATAAAAACTTTTGATACAGGAGTAAGGTAAAACACCTTAACTGCTATGAAAGGAATATAGAGCACTGGAGTGTGACAAACATGCCACAACTACAAAAGAAAGCCTAGACTACGTCTCCTCCGTAGAGGCAGAAGCACCAACTTCCACAGTCACATGGGAAGTAACTAAAGGGACATTCCCAAAAAGACCAGCAAAGGGGCGTAAAAGCATTGCAAGACATGGATCATAAACCACATCATCAGATGTGTAAATGAAAGAACGATCCCGAGTAGAATCAGCAAGCAAGATAGAATTCAATGCCGCATACTGACCATCTAATTCGAGAACTAAGGAGTCACCAGAAGGCCTGTAATAAAGGCATCTAAGGTCCAAGTGATCATCTAAAACAAATCGAAAGTAGGAGTCATCCAAGGGGTTCAATCTAATATCAAAAATGTGATCAGCCCAACATCTCTCAGACTCGTCCCAAACAACTGGCAAAAGTGGCGGAACAGGAACTGGAATAGCAAAAGGATCCGGGACATTAGTAGAAACATCAGTAGGAGCCACAGAGGAAGAAGGGGAATCAGGCTGTCCAACACATGGAGCCGGATCCGGGACATCAGTAGGAGCCGGATCGGGGATAGAAGAAGGAGCCACAGGAGGAGGAGCTACCTGAGAAGAAACCTTGGAACCCATTTCCTGAGCGGAGGCCGAGGAAGAGGGATCTTTAGAGCAGCCGCGGTAACAAAAGAATGCGAGCAGGCGATAGCCAAGTGGCCAAAGGAGTGACAGGAGGAACAAATATCTGGAACCCAACCATAGCGAACACTGACTTCCACAACATGCCCAACAGCTAGCTGAACAGGTATAGAGGAAGGGAGGAGCTTAGAAGGGGAAATCTCAATCAGAACCTTAGCAAACATCAATTTTTCTCGTGCAACTGTATTAGAGTCAAAACATTTCAATTTACCTACATTACAAGCTGGCCAATTCAAACCAAGTAATGGTTGAAGAGCAGAGGGAATATAGGAAAAGTAAACCCAAACGGGAATGGAGAGGATTGCTTACGAGCACAAGCAACTGTCGGAGACCAAGGAGCAATAATAAAAGGTTGCCCACCAAAAAAGAAGGCTTGGCCTCAAGAACACGACAGCGATCGTCGACGGAGGAGAACAAAAGGAAACACATGGAGTCAACCAGCCTAATACGAAGGTCGCCAGGAAGCCTCCAAGCCCCATAACAAACCGAAGACGCATCGTGCAGGCAATGAGAAGGGTCTAGAAAGAATCCAACCATGTAATCAGACCAATAATCCAAACCGGCTTGCATAAAAATAGGTGGAGGTATCATCACTCCATTTACCTCAACTATTTCAAATTCAATCGGGTTGTAAACACTCGCATTACGAGGCAATGAAGTAAATAGGGAAGACCAAGATTTCATACAGGCCAGGGAAGGAGCATCAGGACCAGTAGCCTCCATAACAAAGGGTTTAACAGCAGCAGCAGCTTGGAAAGTGTTGAGTCACAAGTTTTATGAAGCTTTTGATTTCTGACAAATAACTAAAGGCGATCGACAAAACAAGGTCATTATGGCTATAAAGAGCTACATATGGTACTCTAGATTGTAGATTGATTATTTGATATTATATTAGTGATAAACTATTTAAAATCTATCCTCAAATAATCATGCATTTTCAAGAAATTAATATATATACGATTAGAATGTAGTTGCACATTCAGTGTGCAACTTTACAGGGACCGGTCGACCGGTCACAATATAGGCGGTCGACCGTTCCTGCATAATTTGCACACTGAACGTGCACACATGCACATAACGTATATATATTTAAATTCCTGTCTACTGGTCACTTTTTAACCTGTCGACCGTTTTTAAACAGAAAACAATTTTTCCAAAAGACACTTCTCTTCTCCAAAGGTTGCATCTCTTACCTTTCACCAAAGATCATATCTCTTAATGGCAACTGCTCACAAAGAGTTTCAATCATTCTTATCTATATAAACTCATCTAATTCGTTAATTAACACAACATGATTATATATGCTTTTTAATCTAATCTCTGAACTTACTACATACTCCTGCATTCTAAAAGCTCTCGATTATTTATTGAATTGTTGAAACTATTTCATATCTTTTGATTCAATAAGTAATATACTTTTCTTAATCTTTTCAAAACATCATTCGCATACTTTGAGGATAAGATTATAGGAAGGGTGTACTACTAGTGACAAATCCGTGTTTTCAAGAACACAAGTTGTCAATAACAATTGTATTTGTTCTTGTGTTGAAGTCCTCTGTGTTGTAAGAGGCAAGTATTGAAGTCCTCAGTGTATTAGAGGCGTGAAATCCCGTTCGGTTGTTCGGGTGTTGTAAACCTGTTCCTCCGGGTGAAGCGAGGTAGTTAATAGTGAAAATCCAAATAGAAGTCTGGGACTGGACGTAGGACGGTGCTCCGAACCAGTATAAAAATCTCTGGTGTGATTTTTCTATTTTTTATTTACTATGCTATTATCATCTATTTCCACATTTATATTGTAGTCCATATTACACGATCCGTGTGTACTATATTAGCACATATAATTGTATACACACCGTACTTTCATTTGGTATCAGAGCAAGGTCATCATATAACCGTAACACGGTTATTTGATATATTATAGTAATATGGCAAATAACGTAAGTACTAGCACTCAAAACACTACTTACACGGAGGGTCAATGGACACAAAGACCTCCATTTTTCAATGGTCTTAACTATAGTTATTGGGCAACACGTATGTCATTCTTTATGCAATCAAATAGCTATGATGCTTGGAATGCCACTCAAAGAGAAATAGTGAATCCAACAACTGATTGTTCAGAATGGACTACAGCTGAGAAAACGGCAGCAGCCGTAAATGCAAGAGCAATAAATATGTTGTTCTGTGCATTAGACCAAAATGAATATAACCGTGTTAGTATCTGCACTACTGCATATCAAATTTGGCAAACACTAAAAATCACTCATGAAGGTACTGACATGGTTAAACAAGCCAAAATAGCCATGCTGAAAAGTCAATTTCAAAATTTCAAAATGAAACCAAATGAGACAATAAATGACATGTATTCACGGTTTCAAACTATTCACCATGCACTTATTGGCTTAGGACAAAAGTATTCTGATTTCGATGTTGTTTCAACAGTCCTACATTCTCTGACTAGTGAATGGGAAGGAAAAGTATTAGCAATTGAAAAAGCTAATGACCTTTCCGTCATGAAGCCAGATGAATTGATAGGAAATTTAGTGTCCTATGAAGCAAATTTGCAGGCTAGAAAGGAACAGAAAGAAGAAAAGAAAAATGTAGCATTTCATGTTGAGAAAGATGAAAATGAATCAAGATTCTGAAGACGAAGATTTGGCATTCATTGCGAAAGGATTTAAAAAATTCCTAAAATATCGAAAAGCCAGTCGTTATAATAAAAGGAAACCTGGATCAAACAAACCATCTTCATCTGCTATAGAATGTTTCAACTGCCACAAAAAGGGACACATGCAGAAAGATTGTCCAGAACAAAAGAAGAAGTCAGAAAATGACAAATTCAAATATAAGAAGGACAAATCTAAGAAACGAGCTTTCTCAATAACATGGGATGATTCAGAGTCATCTTCATCAGAAAGTGAAAGTGATTCAGAGAATGAACAAGCTAATGTTTGTTTTATGGCAACAGAAGATGAGGTACAAATTCCTACATTTGATGAATTACTTGATATTAATGCTGAATTAACAGTCTAATATAAAGACATAAAACGTCAATTAAAAGTAGTCAAAGCAGATTTAAGTAGAGCAGAGTTTGAACGAGATATGTTAAAAGATGAGAAGAAAATATTAGAAGAGGAACTTGAAAATATTCAAGAATCATCATCTAATGTTGACTCTCAAATATCTCTTTTGAGTCAAGAAATAGAAGCTCAAAAAGAGAAAAATAATGCTCTCACTACTGAAAATCATGAGCTTAAAGCAAAAGTCAAAATTCTAGACCTAGAAAAAGCTAGCTTACAAACAAAGTTTGATGACATTACTCAAAATGTTTCTAACTTTAACAAAGGTCGAGAAAATTTGACAAAAATAATTGAAAGTTCACAATCTATTTCAGACAAACAAGGATTGGGATATAACAAACAAGAAACCAAGAAACATCTTGGAAATAAACGGAAGAAGAAAGTACAAAAAACTAAAGCTAAGAAAAATCTTAGTTTATTATATTCCAAACCAAAACCAGTTGTGAAATTTCAAAAGAAAAATGTCAAGACTGTCAAAATATGGGTTCCTAAAACAAATAACAATTTGATTAGGAACAAATACATTCAGCAATTCATGAATACTGTGCATTTTAATAAAAATTATATATATAAAGGGGATACCGGACCCATATGGGTTTGGACTCCTAAGACCTAACTCTTAGGACCCTATAAAAAGTGGGTACCATGGACTTAATTCTATTTTTTGCAGGTCCCACTTAAGAAAAGAGGAAAGTGGATATTGGACAGTGGTTGCTCAAAGCACATGACAGGAGACAAGAGTCTATTAACAAATATTACATGTTCAGATGGTGGCTCCGTCACTTTTGGAGACAATTCAAAAGGCTATATCATCGGCAAAGGCGATGTGAGCAATTGCGGTACATCTAACTTACCTCTTATTACTAATGTCATGCTAGTTAGAAATTTAAAACACAATTTGCTTAGTATTAGTCAGTTATGTGACAAGGGATTTATAATTTCATTTTCAAATAATAAGTGTAGTATTTTAGATAAAGACCATAATTTGGTTTTCGAAGGTTATAGAGACAGAAATATATATATTCTGAATATGAATATTAATCATAATTCAGATATGTGTCTTGTGGCTAATAACAATGATCCATGGCTATGGCACAAACGCTTCTGTCATATAAACTTCAGAACTATTGACAAGCTAGCCAAAAACAATCTGGTTAGAGGACTACCCAAAATGAGTTTTAAAGTTAACAACTTTTGTGATGCATGTCAATTAGGAAAATTGACCAAATCATCTTTTAAATCCAAGAAAGTCATATCAACATTACAACCACTTGAGTTACTACACATGGATTTATTTGGACCTACTAGGGTTCAATCAATAAATCACAGTCAATATGTGCTTGTAATTGTTGATGATTTCTCTCGTTATACATGGACAATTTTCTTAAAAAATAAAAGTGACACTTTCGATCATTTCAAATCTTTCGTCAAAAGAATTCAAAAATCTTTCGATCATCACTATTTTTCTTACTCATGCTAGAATTGCCTCTATACTTGGTATACCAAATCGAGGCGATGAGTTTTCATCTAACTTCTACGAAGTCTTCACTCGAAATAGTACTAGTCATCAGTTCATAGAAGACAATAGTGATGGCACAAAGTCTATTGGACTTCGACCGACAGCTAGACTACTACATCGTGTTTTGATGCATTCTCTTTTTCCTAGACTTGGAAATTATGATGCAGTATATAAAGAAAACTTCAAAGCACTCTATGCTATTTATGGTGAAATCCAAATCAATTGGGTACACATGCTTTTTGATGAAATTCTCAAGAATGGCAACAAAGAGGACCAAGAAAACAAAGAGCAACTTCCTCTCGTCCTCGTTCCGATGAAGTGAAACTATTAAAATCAAAATCATCAACAAAAGAATCACTTGAAACAATTGCGCGTAACCAATTTTTGCTTGAATCACGTCTCAAGCGAATGGACTCTAAAATTGATAAGTGCTTCAATAAGGTCAAGTCATTCTTTGGTATGCTATGGGATGCTATATCATGTTCCACATCCACCTCTGTTCAAGCACAA
Organism: Allium cepa; assembly: GCA_030765085.1. NCBI lineage: Eukaryota > Viridiplantae > Streptophyta > Magnoliopsida > Asparagales > Amaryllidaceae > Allium > Allium cepa. The sequence goes on along the minus strand of JASFAV010000023.1, from coordinate 2,494,072 downwards.
GACCCAGGAAAACGTCCTGCTGCTCCTGTTTTCACCTGGACATCATCTGACGAGTCTACAGGTATGAGTGGTCATGGACATGGAGAATCATCTAGAGGGAACAATAATGAGGAAGAAGAAGAAGATGATGATGATGACGACGATGATGATGACGAAGAGGAGATACGATCTGCTTCATCCTAGATTCTGTTATGGTTTAGCTCTTTAAAAAACATTCATCGCACTTGTACTAAATAGTGTCGTTATTCTTGTTTTTTCATTTGACATTATGATCTGTAGTATACTCTGTTATGTTTTGGATGTGTTAATGATTTATTTTGCTATGCATATCATATTCATTCTACTATTCTAGTATCTGTTACTCCTTTTTGTCGATGACAAAGGGGGAGAAAGGGCTAACAATTGCTTGCAGGAACATACATATATAAGAATTCAAAGAGAGAGAGATCACATACTCAAGGGGAGATTCAGATTTGCAGATATATATTGTCATCAATCAAAAAGGGGGAGAATGTTGAGTCACAAGTTTTATGAAGCTTTTGATTTCTGACAAATAACTAAAGGCGATCGACAAAACAAGGTCATTATGGCTATAAAGAGCTACATATGGTACTCTAGATTGTAGATTGATTATTTGATATTATATTAGTGATAAACTTGTTAAAATCTATCCTCAAATAATCATGCATTTTCAAGAAAATTAATATATATACGATTAGAATGTAGTTGCACATTCAGTGTGCAACTTTACAGGGACCGGTCGACCGGTCACAATATAGGCGGTCGACCGTTCCTGCATAATTTGCACACTGAACGTGCACACATGCACATAACGTATATATATTTAAATTCCTGTCTACTGGTCACTTTTTAACCTGTCGACCGTTTTTAAACAGAAAGCAATTTTTCCAAAAGACACTTCTGTTCTCCAAAGGTTGCATCTCTTACCTTTCACCAAAGATCATATCTCTTAATGGCAACTGCTCACAAAGAGTTTCAATCATTCTTATCTATATAAACTCATCTAATTCGTTGATTAACACAACATGATTATATATGCTTTTTAATCTAATCTCTGAACTTACTACATACTCCTGCATTCTAAAAGCTCTCGATTATTTATTGAATTATTGAAACTATTTCATATCTTTTGATTCAATAAGTAATATACTTTCCTTAATCTTTTCAAAACATCATTCGCATACTTTGAGGATAAGATTATAGGAAGGGTTTACTACTAGTGACAAATCCGTGTTTTCAAGAACACAAGTTGTCAACAACAATTGTATTTGTTCTTGTGTTGAAGTCCTCTGTGTTGTAAGAGGCAAGTATTGAAGTCCTCAGTGTATTAGAGGCGTGAAATCCCGTTCGGTTGTTCGGGTGTTGTAAACCTGTTCCTCCGGGTGAAGCGAGGTAGTTAATAGTGAAAATCCAGATAGAAGTCTGGGACTGGACGTAGGACGGTGCTCCGAACCAGTATAAAAATCTCTGGTGTGATTTTTCTATTTTTTATTTACTATGCTATTATCATCTATTTGCACATTTATATTGTAGTCCATATTACACGATCCGTGTGTACTATATTAGCACATATAATTGTATACACACCGTACTTTCAGAAAGAATCAACAGAACTCGTTTCAATGAGAATGGGAGCACAATTCTCATAGGCATTTAGAAAAACACCAGGGGGGCATCATGCAAAACTCGAACAATCAGTTGCAGCAACGAGCAACTCACGGCCAGACAAACCACACTCCACCTCGACAACACAAGGAACATCAATTTCGGACACACGCGGCTGCAAACCACCAATATCAGATTGACAGACATCACCAAGAAAGGGAGACAAAACCACAGATCGTGGGCTAAAGCAAACATCGGCAGCATGGGTTGAAGGACGAGCGGGCAGAGGAGGATAGTCATCGTCAGATAGAATGGGTGGCACTGGGCACGACTTCGCAGGAGGCAAGACCTTAAAAAATCTTCCAGATCTGGTGGAAGAAGGCGAAGAGGACAGCGGATTTGGGTGGAGGGGAAGGGGAAGCGAAGCAGGCATGAAGACGGCAGGGAGGAGGAGAGAAGCGAATGGAGGCTAATAGGAAAACCGAACGGAGCTTATACACGAAGGTTCGGGAGACGCCGTGTATAAGCGAACGAAGGATGTAGATACATTTTTCTTTTTAATTGCTTGCATTGATTGCTTGCATTGATAATTTATTATCATTCTTGATGTGATATTATATATAGTAGCTAATATATATATATATTTGAGTAATTGATTTCCCGCATTATATAGCGGATGAGACCCTATGCGCTACGCATAATAGTGGATGATACTTTATACCGCGATATTCCACCTCGAAGTGGAATTGGTGTTTTATTTGTTGACTAACATCTGTGGATGCAGGGAAACAGGTTGGTGGGATCCAATTGGATTCCTCAAAGTAGTGAAATTTGTTTTTATAGTCTATGCTTTATTTGATAATCTGTGATAGATTATATTAATTTTATTAGGAATTGAAAATATTGAATGCTATGGTCTGACTGAATATATTTTGGATAAATTAAAGAATGAATTGCAAAAGAATAAAGTTGATTTTAAATTCTATTAAATAAATTCTAAGTGTGGAAATAATGATAGATATTTTAAATAAATAAAAATAAAACGGTTTTGGAGACTTAAGTGATTTTGGGTAAAAATTTAAAGGATTTTATTTTCAAAATTTAAGATTTAAAGTGTTTGGAAAGAAATAAAATGGTAGAATTTTGAATGAAGTATGAATTGGATAATTCAGTTTAAAATAAGATTTTAAATTATAAATATAGAAGTAAATATGGAATTAATGGGTTTTAAAATAAATTTGGATAAGTAAAGGAATTTATTTTAAAATGGAGTAGTTTTGAAAATCGATTTGGAAACTGATTAAGTGTATGAAACTGGGATTTATGAAGAATAAGATTATGGAATTTATAAACAGGGTTTATAAATAAAGTGAAATATTTATCATAGGATAATTTGGAAGTATAAATTCAGGATAGGTATTTATAAAGAAATGGGTGATTTGTTTTGAAAATAAATAGTGGTTTATTTTTAAAGGTGTGAACGAAAAGTGCATTTCCCTAAAAAGCCAAGTACGTTTTCAAAGCAGATTTTTTTTAAGTATAAGTTAAAAGTTTTAAAGTTGTTTTAAAAGAATGTTTGAGAAATTATTATTTAAATTGTTTAAAATTTTAAAGGTAAATATTTATTAAATTAGTTATACTAGTAATTATCTTAAAAGGTTAATTGGTATTAAGATTTAAAAAGATAATTATTAATAATTATATTTTATAAAGTAGTTTTATTTTAAAGATATTTTGGATAAAGTTTTTATTTGAAAAAAAACTTGTATAGAAATTCATAACTTTTATTTTAAGATTTGTTTGGCTTAAGTTTTACATGAGAAATTATTATAAAATTTCATAACTGGTTTTTTAAATAAAGTGTCTAAATAGTTTTTATTTTAAGTATTTTAAATTATATTTTGGATAAAGTGATTTAAATTATTTTAAAATCTAAAGTATTTAGACTTGGTGAATTTCAGTGGAGATAAAACAATTGGGTGGAAATTTATTCAGCGAGGGAAAAGTGATTTGAAACTATTTTTCAAAGGGTGAAGTGTGGAGAAAAAAATCTTGCGAAGGTATTTTGAAATAAATAATTTGGAAATTATTAAGGCCGATGGTTCTTTGTAAATGTTGTTTGATAGTTAAATAACCGATTATCAATATTGGCCAATGGGATGATCGTTTCGAAGAGACCGGGATTGGGATTAATTTCTCGAAAACCACTTCGATCCGATTTGAATGATTTTTGTGAGGAAGACAAGAGCTGGGAGTCGAAGATGTAGCAATGAAGTGCAAGGGCAAATCGCTACTAATCCTGAGGGTGATTCCAAAATGGATGTATTAGGAATAGTACCTTCGGTTCCATTCGAACCCAGAACAGACTTGTATGGATGAATGCTTTCAGAACATCGTCAAGAGGACGATGAGCATTCTAAGTGAATGTGTGCTAAAAAGGTAACGCTTAACCTCGAGCCTCATCAACTGGGAATGGCTAAAATAGGGGAGGTGCACGCACGACTAAGTGGCTAGCAACCAATTAGAGTAAGGTCATCCCTGTCTAGAGGTCCCTTTTATTCGACTGTGTGGGCGGTTGCTGATCCCGACCGGGGTGATCTTATTCAGGCTATCCAGTAAGGGGTAGTCCGGTCTTATGTTGCAGGGGATCAAGGTGGATCCTCGGTACGGTGATCTAGACCATGAGCTATGACGGACGGTACCCCATTAGCCCTGCCATTGATGGAAATCCATTCTCCCTACGTGCATTTACGGTTTTGTTTGTAGAACCTAGTATTGCTGGAATTAAATGAATGTAACAATTTTGGCTCTTTGAATTAGTATTTGTATATAGACACTAATATAATATTAGAGGATTTGATAAGAAAATGTTTTGGTTATCGTAAGGTAAATACCCGATATGTTTATTTGTGGCGTGGTCTTACGAGATATCTTTGATTTCAAAGGATTTTTGAAACTTTAATAATCCAATTGAATGTGCTTTCTCATGCTATTTTTCCCGATTGACTCAGGTGTTATTTAGCTATAATTCTCGGGTCAGACTGGGCATTATAGAATACTGGAAAAGATGCTGTGGTGCTCAAGAGACGAGCTAGATGGCGAGAGTATCATACGTATTTGTTGTATACTCCGCTGTGTCTGATTAACTGAATAGTCAGCCTTGTGAGGATAGGTTAATATAACCGTCCAGTTGTGTGCTATAGATTTTTTTTGTACTGTGATGATGTAATGTATAAAATATATAGTTCTTTGTTTACAGATTTTTGATTTATCTATTATATATTGTTCCGCTGTGATTGTGAGATTCTGATATTGTTTCTATTTCTTCTTCTACCTCCTTCTTCTTTAGCCTTTAATGGTTCGTATTTCCGTTCACTTTGAGTTGATATGATGGAGGATAGTGTCGACTCAAGGGATACGGGTTTGCTGGCTGTTACACTTATTGATGAAATCAGATATCCATCTTGTTACTATTGACATGTGGCATCCTTCTATATATGTTGATTTACGACGTTATTGACAACTGTAGGCGTTCGATATCTCTTGCCGCAACAGTTATAATTGCAAAGGCCCGATATCTCGATATTCGACATCTTTGTCAATACAAAATCTTTCTTTGATTGTCTTTAGATTTAATATGCTCTAAATCATAACTTTTCGACGTCTGTTTCCCCTTGATATCACTTAGGATTGGCATAATTTCTCTTCCTTTCCATGCATTCAACACCCCTAAGGTGTTGAGGACTTTAATCATCTGTTAGTAATGCTTGAAGTGTGACATCTCAGAAGGTGTCTTAAGAAATGATATCTCATAACCATATATTTCCACAAACCCCCTCAGGATTACTGAAGTTCGAAATCTTCTTAAAATGCATAAAAATGACATCTCTTGTTGAGTATTTCGCTTATTCCTTTCATCACCTTGTATTTCAACATGCTTTTCTTAAATGTTCGATAATCTTATCTGTAGTTACATTTTCCCCCTAGTGTGGAAGGAATGTTGACTTTTCAAGTCAACTCTTCGATATTAGCACTTGTCGCCCTGATAAATGCATTGCCGCATATTGGCATTCTACCTAAATTTGGGTTGTTTATTTAAATTGAGATTAAATACTCTTGTTCTTCCTCTTTCTTCTATAAATACATGTTGTTCACTTCTTATTCCATTTACTTATGAATTAGATCTCAAAGAATTTTTTTTAATCTCACTTGAAAATTTCCGATCTTCTTCGGCATTAAAGCATATTTCAAAGTTTGATTTCCTTTTCCATTTGAATTAGTTTAATGAATTAAGTTAGGGTTTTCAATTTTGAATTGAAATTAGGGTTTACTTATCGGGTATTATTTGTAAATTTTTTGATCGTAAGTTAAATTATATATTTATTATGCTTCTGGGAGAACATAGTATTCAAATTAGAATGTTGTTTGGGTTTTTCTCTTTGTTGATTGGTTAAAGCATGAGGTAATAACTCGAAAATCCAAAGCTTTCCTATTTAATTAAACACTTGGTTAGCTGCTAGAAAATGAAACCCGCTTTAAAATCTGACAGTTTCTATGTTTTTGAAGTTATTAACCCTTCGAAACTTGACATTTAACTTGAAGTTCGATATCCTAAAAGTTTCACCCCTTAGGCATTGTTTTGAAAACTAGTTAGAAGCTCTGAATCTATTTAGAAATTCGATAATGAAATTAAAATTTGATACTCTTCTTGTGTCAGAAACTGTTAAAAATTCAGTATCTATTTAGAAGTACGACATCCTTTTTGATGGGTTGTTGCTTAGGTTAGAGATTCGATGTCCTTATATTTTGTCATTACTCTTTTACAGATTCAATAACTACTTATAGATTTGATATATAGGTTAGAAATTCAAAGTCCTATTTTAACCTAGGTATAATATCACCAGTTCAAAATGTTGTTATTGTGTCGTTAACCTATAAGCTATTTAAGTTTACGACATCCTCAAGTTCAACAAGAAGTTGAAATATTTTTAAACAAGTTTAACCCTACTTATTATTTATGAATTTGATAAGCTTATAGATTCGACATTAGGTTATTAACATGACATGCCATTATGATTTTTACTAAATACTATACATATAATATATGAATTGTACCTTATTGGTTAGTCACAAACTCAAGATCTATTCATGAATTCGATGGTTGTTAATGCATTCTCGGTTCGTTATAAATTTTCTAGTATTTTATAAGTTCGACATCTTATTACAAATTTGATATCTAGATATGCACTATTCGATAAAGGTTATCTTGTTATAAGATTTGTAGCTAATTCTTGTTCTACCACTCTATCAAAAAGAGTTGAATAGTTTTTAATTAACGTAGTATCGATTGATTAGAGATTCAGTTGTTTTCCATGCTTCTATATTTTTTATCATTTCAATTTTTTTGTAAAATGTGAGGTACTTCCCTGACTTTGTATAGTATCACCAGGTAGACAAATAGATAGTAAGAAGTCCATCTAGATCTTTAAACATTTTCCTTCTACAAAGAATGGAGACTATTGGCTTAACTAATCCCTCATTACTACTCAGGAAGCGGTAAATGCGATCCTTAAGCAATTCAGGATCACAGATATAGAGGCCATGGTTGTTGGCCCCTCTGCTCATATAGATAATCCTCCAGAGGGATTCTTTTCTTTCACTCTCATCCATATCTGGTGTTTTGGATATTTACCTTTTTTGAAATTTCTCCAGGGATTCTTGAAGAATCTGAACATTGCTCTGATCCAGCTAACTCCTAACTCATATACTTACTTAAGCTGTCAAGATTTCTTGCCATGGAGGCTAGAATTCCTTCTCTTAATGCTAAGACTCTCCATTCCTTGGTAAATATTGTAAGGATAAATAAACAAGTGGATAGTCATGTATATCTCCTTTTTCCCAAAAGCATAGTCACTCATCTAATCAATAAAATGAGGGAGTAGGCGAACTAGTTTTTCTATATTTGATGCTATACCCCTAAGATCAGGGGTCTTTCTCTATATTCAGTAAGTTTCCATTTTCTATAATCTATGTTATATCCGTCATTCTCTTTTGATGAGTACTTTCTTTCAGGTTATGCTTTCAAACAACCAGGCCCTTCCGCCACTGCTATTATTGAGTCCCTGAGTCAGGCTTCTAAGAGTATGGGTGATAGTTTTAAACTATTGACGAAAGAAAATATTTGTAAACATTCTCTAACCTTGGACAATCATAAGATGCTTGGAAAACCACTGATGGTGAAGGAAATGCCTATGGGAAACAATGGTTGGTTATTGGTAATTGGAAGACTTTCTCTGCTTCCTTACCTATTCAGCTTGAAGCTTTCGTTAAATTTTCATTGCAAATTAAATGTAATTTATCATGTCAGTAACTTATAAACTTCCCTTTATGATTAAGATTCATCCATACTCTTTGTGGCTTCCAAGCATAAAATATTTAAGATCGCACTTCTACTTTGGTCAGACCAACTAAACCTACTCCTATCAGGGATTCCATTACTAAGGCCATTTTTGACTTAAAAAGAAAGGGGAACTTATAACATCCCATATATGGAGGCCAAAAACTAAGCACTGTGAATGGTGTAGTCATCCTCAGTATAAAAATCTGGTGAAGAAATGCGGCAATATTAATGGTATCAACAATATCAGAAGCACTTGAATATGAACAAAATCACAGATTTAAAAAAATCAATAATTTTAGTGATTACATTTGAAATAATATCATATCCAAGTTACAAAAATCCCTAAATGTATTCCTAAGCAATGATCAATTACAATTTAAAAATAATGCACTAAGAGCAGCTTATGAAGATGTCCATGATCAAAGCAATATAGACATAACTGTTCTAATATGCAACGTAAACAATTTAAAACAGAATTCCTAATTTAGCTATCCATCAGCCACTTGCTCATCTTCGGATGCTTTATTCGTCAAAATCTTCTAAAACCTGAAAACCTAAACCTTCAGATTACTCAAATCAATTTTGAGCACCCGAGAGTTTAAGGGGAAACAAAAACTTCGAGTCAAACATAAAGCCTAGTACGAGTAATTTCTGTTACATCTCAGTTTACTGATATTTTGTGAGACCACGCCGCTTAGCGGAATGGGTTTTCCCCTCACTAATATCTCCTTTTAAAACATATATTTTGCAAATCCTTTCCTGCAACCAAACTGGTTAATCAACTAATTATAATAATATTGTACCAAGATCCATTATGCTAAAATCAGGAAATAAATGGACTATCTGTCCGACATCTGGGCTAACTTCCCTTTGTTGGACTAACTGTCCTAAAACTGATTATATCATAATAGCAATATCCTTTATCCTAAATAATGGACTATCTGTCCAAAAATAGGTAAAAAAGGATGGAATAACTTTCCTTAAGAAGTAGCAAGGTCCGTTATGCTAACAAATGAGCTAACTTTTCATATCTGAGCCAACTGCCCTTATCTAGACTAACCGTTCTCCAGGCTGACTGCCCTCAAAATGGACTAACTATATGAATTTAAATGAGCTAACTACTCGAATTTTCTTTGGGTTAACTACCCTTTAAATTTTCCTTGAAAATCTTATCAAAATGATTTAGTCCGCCAAATCATATTTATACAAGGAAACTATGTCTTTAGCTTTACTCTATGCTATTTTTGACATGTTATATATATTTTACTCAAAATAATGTTGATGATGTCCAATAAGGATTATCTATCCTTTTAATAAATAAGTTAAAGTCCTTTTTAACTCAAAACGCTTAGGCTATCTGCTTAGTCATTATATTTGAAACCTTTATTTAAAACCTTTAAACAATCTTTCGAAATAATTGAAGATAACTCCTTCGAAACCATTAATGAAACCCTTCAAAAGCATTGAAGGTAACCCTTTCGAAACCATTAACGAAATCTTTCGAAATCATTGGAGGTAACTCCTTCGAAATCAATAAAATGCCTTTCTTCTACAAGCTATAAAATATATGACATCCGCCTTTAAAATCCTTTTAACCTTAATCGTCCGAAAACATTGCAAAACCAAACCTTCCGACCTTGTCAAAAGGTCTAAACTTTCAATCTTCTCGGAAGGTTTCTTTAGGAAAAAATTGTAAAACCTTACCTTTCGACCTTGTCGGATGGTTTCACCTTTCGACCTGTCGGAAGGTTGGGAAACTATCCCTCTTAAAACCATTGTTAAAACCTTTCAAAATCATCAAACTGAACTCTTTCAAAAGCACTTTGGGTTTAATTTAAAACAAGTGGAAAACCTTTCGAAACCATTCGAAGTTGACCACTTCGAAACCATTTAACATTTCGACTTAAAACATTTAGATTATGCCTTCAAGTAGAACAAAAAGATCAGAAAAACATTGGAGTCAAAACAACTGCTTTGAAACCTTTAACAAAACCTTTCGAAAACATTGGAAAACAATGACATTTTGGTGTTGGAACCAACCCTTCGAAAGCAATGGAGAGGAGGTATATTTTAGAAAACAAAAGATTCCCTTCGAAAGCAACTGATTCGAAAGGTAGGAAGTTGCAACTATACTTCCGACTTTGTCAAAAGGTTTACCTTTCGACCTTGTCGAAAGGTTTCAACTAAAACAAGAAAGCAGTCCAATCGATACCTTTTCTTTTAAACCATTTAACATTGTCGAAAGCTAGCAAGCGTATTTTCCTTAAATTCAAAACAAAAACTTCAACTCTTTCGAAAGCTCTTACCTTTCCTCCTTAAGCCTTTCAACTTTGTCGAAAGCTAACCTTTCAACTTTGACCAATTCACTGTGTACCGGTTGCTTGATACCATGTACATTGGTTATTGACAGTCGAAAGGTTTGATACCTTTCGATCTTGCAGGAAGGTTTGGGTTAGAGGCACAACCTTGTTGTCGAAAGAGTTGAAATAGTTAAAAGACTATTTATTTGTACTTTAAAGTAGTTCTCTTGTAGCTAAACAGCCTTATTTGTCTAAATTTGATAGGTTTTCAGATTTTTATATTCAAAAGTACTACTGACTTTCTATATTTAGCATTTTAAATACATTTATAAAAGTCCCCTTTCCTCTATAATTATATAAAACATTTAAGTCTCATACCTCAAATAATTTTATATAACTATTAAATTACCTTGTAAAAATCTGAAAAAATTCCAAAAGATTATTTAATATATGTTTTACAGCATATAAAACTTTCAGACCCAAATAATAATTATTTTTTCCGTAAATAATTTTATAATCCAAATTATCATTTTCTTACATAAAAAGATTCATAATAATTCAACAAAAATTCAAAAAAAATCTGAAAATTGAAACCCATCCCTAAAATATCTTTTCGGATCATCATGAAAATTTGCAAGACTAACGGATGTCATTTAATAGGGTTTTCATCTTAAAACTTGTCATAAAATTTATATAAACATTAATAAATCATCAACATACATATATAATCATTTTATCATTCAAAAACATGGCAAATCTGTGACGACCCGGAATTTTAGGCAATATCAATTTAATAATCTGTATTAATAATTAAATTGATTTGATAATTTTTCTTTATAATTTCAATTTAAAATGGTAAATTTAATCTTTAAAAGGTTAATAAATTTTTAATCTGGCAATATTGATCAATATCTTTCTAACAATTTAAAATTGATAAGATTTATTTTTCAAAGCTAATAAAATTTTATTCTATTTATAATCTATATATTTGATATATATTGTGAATAGGGAAACCTTTTATTTTAAATAAAAGATGAATTTTCGAATTGTAAAATATATGTATGTATATGTTGGAATTGTTTTGAAATTTAATTTAATCTATTGATAATTTATACGTCTATGAATTGTAATTTAGGGCTTTGTTTTAAAATTAATATTTTTCAAAAGATAATTAAAGAGTTTTAAACTTTTAAAAATGATTTCTAAATGTTTTATTTTTAAATATGATAGTTTAAATAAGGTTTTGTTTTGTTTTCTTTAAAAGTGTTTAAATTTAAAATGGTTATAAATGTGTATATATAAATATTTTAGATTTTTAAATCCATGTATAAAGATATAATTGTATTATAATTAGTTTTATAATATTTTCTTTAAAAAGTAAATTTATATACATTTGTATATATTTATTAATTAAGAGATTTAAGTAAGTAAGCTTTTTATTTACATTTAAATTAAATAAAAATTTATTTAAAAATGTTTAAACAAAATATGTGTAAACATATTAACACATGTTAGTGACATGTGTTGAAAAATTAAGGAATGAATGACAGGTGTAAATTCTTAAGAAAAACAAGTGGCCTTCATTTTCATTTATTTGAATTTAAACATATAAGAGAAAGTTTGTTTTTCCTCTTTTAATTTCCAAACCTTCTTCTTCTTCTCAAATTCTTTTTCCTTCCTTCATTTTTCAAATTAATGGCAAAAACAGAAACTTTTCTCAAATCTGAAATTAAAATTCAAATGAAGTTCAACCTGCAATTCAAATCTTCTGCAACCTCAAACCAGAAAGTTTTTTAAGCCTGAAAATTTAAACTAAAAGCAAATGTGAAGTAAAATTTGCAAAGCAAAGTTCTTCTCAACAATCAAAGCTGCAACTTCAAATGTATTACAATTCAAATGAAGATCAACAGTTTCAACACTTTAAAACAAAAATTTGTAAGCATGCAAGAATTCAATTTCTTCAGCAAGTCAATCTGTAAGCATGTAATAGGATTTCATAAGCAATATCAAAGCATCTTTTTCAGATTTAATGTTCAAGCCTGGAAAAAAAGATTGAAACTGCTCCGCCTTGTTCAAAGATTGGTGAGTAAATTATTTTAAAAACAGGTTGAAATTGATTTAGATTCTAATGCATGTGTTAATCTGTGAATTTATCTTCGTGATTGCATGAAAATTTTCAGTGTTTATTTTGTTGAATTGATGGATATGTGTGTATATATATATATATATGTGAAAATAAGCCTGTGTATAAGTAAACTCTCTGTTACTTATTGTTCCTGACCAAGTTTCATTTTCAAAAAAATTAAAATCTTCCACTAAACATCATTAACATTGATGATTGAATAGAAGTTGTTTGATATTGTTTGTTGTTAATTTTAAAAATAGTTTCTTAGTTTAAAATGCAACAAATAATTTTTAAATTGGAAAATACAGTGAATCTTGATTTATGTCAGAAAATCATTAATCTTAATTCTTGCTTTGGATTATATAATTGGATTAGTTGTTAGAAATGATGAATTTTAACATGCATTTCATAATTTTTAAGTTGATATCCAATTGGGAATTTGGGAATGAAGGGTTTCGACAATTTGATCAATTGCCAATGATAAACTCCATGATTGAAGCTAGAATTTTAAACGAAGCTTGCTTTAGTGTTGTGGATGATGGGAAAAATGCAATTGAATTTTCCCAATTGCTGAATTGTTCGAATTCGAATGATTTAGGGTTTTACCTGGTTTTGTTTCGGTTTGAATGTCGTGACTTTTGCGACTTGGATTATGGACCGGGGGTGTTTGCGTTATGGGGGATGGATGCTCATGGACGAGGTAGTTCGATGGAGTGGTAGGCGAGGTCTAACGGCGTCTGGTGCGTCGGCGATGGGGGTTTTTGGTGGTTCGAGCTTTCTGCAATTTTTCGAGTGTTTGGTCGAATTTTGTTTCGCATGTAAATTGGTGGATCTAGATTCGTATTTGTACTCGCGCGCGTTTGTGGGATGGTTGTCAATGGTCGCGACGAACTACGGCGGTCGAAGGTGATGGGGCACATGCACGTGTATATGCTATGTGCACTGGAATGTTTGAGTTGGGGAAGACGAGGTCGTCCCGAAGTTTTGCTCGCGTTTTCTTGGGGTTCGACTAGAAGCAGGGTGTCTGGGTTTTAGCTCGAGGAAGGCTCGTGTAGTTTGGTGATCGACTCGAGTACTTTAGGCGTTGTGTATTTCTGATAGTACTGTGTAAGGATGTTAAGTACTGTATAATGTTAAACTGCAAATTTTAGCTTGATGTTGGATTAATGAAATCAAGCTTTGAATTACAAACAAGTTTATAAGGGAAACAAATATACTAAGATAAAACTTGTTGTTTAAAAATAAATGTAAATCAAATTTTTAAAAAGTGATAATTGATTTATTTTTAAATTTAAAAAGTTTAAGATGATTTCTTTTGTAAGTAATTATCTCAATTAAATTTTGAAATTCAATTTAAAACCGAATGTTTTGAATTTGAATATTGAATCAAAGTTTTAAGCAAAATTTTAAAGTAATGTTTAAAAACTTAAGTTTCAAATTTTATTTAAAATAAATAAGTTTGAATTAGAAAATTAAAGTGTTTTAGATTTTAAAATTTGATTTCTGAATGCATTATTTTCAAATAAAGTTTAAGTTATAATTTTGTAAACCAAATTGAATAATTTGTTTTTAAGTTATTAAAATTTGATTAATTTCAAATAATTTATTTATGAAGATAAATAATGTTAAATTATTGGGATATGAACATAAGAATACTTAATAAATATGATTTGTTAATAAGTAAAAATTTAATTAAGATAAATGCTTTTCTTAATTAATTAAGGATTTTTAAATATAAGAAGTTAATTAATTATTTAATTAATTTTAAATGATTAGTTAATTGTTTACTTGATTTTAAATAATCACTTAATTATGAATTAATTAAGTGTAATTACTTAATGAAGTAATTAATGGTTAAGTAATTAATTAAGAGAGTAATCAAGATTTATTAATGGAAGTAATTAGAAGATAATTACTTATGTAAGTAATTAAGGGTTAATTACTTAGTTAATTTTAGTTAATTAATTAATGTGATTAATTAATTAAAGAATGAGATTAATTAAATTTGAAATTAATTAATAAAGTAATTAATTAAAAAAAGTAATTAAAGATTAATTAATTAGAATAATTAATCAAAAGGGTTAATATAATTAATTAATAAGTTAATTAATTAAGATAAGTAATTACAAGTTATTAATTACTGTTTATAATTAATTAAGACTAATTAATGAGATGATTAAGTATAAGTTAATTATTTAATTATTGAAGGAATTATTAATTAATAAGGATTATTAGTTAACATAATTAATGAATTAATCAAGATTGATTAATGGAAGTGATTAATTATAGTGTGATTAATTAATTGTAATTAATTGAGGTTTAATGTAATTAATCATAGAAATTAATTAAAGGAAGTAAATGAAGGATCATTTATTGTTGTAATTAATGATAGTAATTAAAGGTTAATTACTGAATATGGTTAAGGATAATTACTTGAATGTAATTAAAGGACAATTAATCAAGGAAGATTAATTTTAGAAGACCATTAAGAGATGATTAATTTACTTGAAATAAATTAATGAAGAAGGATTTAGATAATCCAATTGATTTATAGTTAATCAATTGTGCTTATGGATGATTGATTTATATTGGATGATTGATATTTGGTGATTGATATTGGATGTCGATGGATGATTTGGATATCTATGATATATGATATGCTGCTTTGTGAGATGAATGGTTGATATGAATTATCTATTGTGATAATGTGATTCATCTATCTGTTTATATCATCCTGAATATAAGTTTAACTGTTTAAACCCATAAACAACTTGGACATTTAAAATGGCGTTTGGCGTTTGGACATCGATCCAAATTAAACATTAGGTCGTGATTCCAAGTGGAGCTTAGTGAAGACTCGAAGTGTACGAACTATTCGTCAGTATAACTCTGTGGGTGATTCCATGATGAGTTTGACGAAAATAGTACTTACAGGTTCGAGATGGTGATTTAGAATGCAAGGGCTTTGGTCGTTGACTCTGAGGGTGATTCCAAAATGAGTGCAACGAGATAGTGCCTTCGGTTTCGTTCGAACCCGGAACAAACTTGTATGGATTGAATGCTTTCAGAACATCGTCAGGTGGACGATGAGCATTCTAAGTTAGATGTGTTCTATAAAGGTAATCGCAGCCTCAAGCCTCATCAACCGGGAATGGCTAAAACAGGGGAGGTGCAGCAAGGCTAGGTGGGTAGCACCCACTTCAGGGTGAGGTCATTCCTGTCTAGAGGTCCCTTTTATTTCGGCTTAGTGGGTGGTTGGTCGCGCCAACCACGAGGTGATCTTACTCGGGACTGTTCAGTAAGGAATGGTTCCGGCTTTTTGATGCAGGGGATTGGGAGTAATCCTTGGTACTATGATCTAGGCCATGTATAGTGACGCACGGTACCCCGGTAGCCCTGCCATTGATGGAAACCCATTCTTCCTACGAGACCCTATGGTTTTGTTTGTATTACCCACTTTAGTGGCTAGTAGCTGGAATTTAATAGATGTAACAATTTCGAATATTTCTTATTTACTTGAAAACCCTAGACACTATTATAATATCACTGGATTTCCTATCAAATGTTTTGGTTAGCGTAAGGTAAAAACTTTTCCATGTTTATGTGTGGGAAGTCTTACGTGGTACCTTTTCTTTTCAAAGGTTTTTCTACCCGTTTACTCACACCAGACCCCTGTCTGACCCGAGTGTTTATTTTCTATTTTATTAAACTCTTGGGTACTCATATTATGTATGAGTAGTCGAGGGATTCAGGTTAGCTTGACAAATTCTGGAGGAGATTTGGAGCAGAAGGCTTCCGCGTGTAGATATATTTTGGTTCCGCTGTGTTTGTATGATATCAGTATCTTGTGTATCTTGAGTTGTATAGTTAGACAGATGTTTATAACTGTCTAATATGTGTTGTATAAGTTGTGTACTCTGATGTAATATGATACTATGTAATATTTTATGTGATATATTATATTTCATTCGTTCCGCTGTGAGTTTTCTAAGGTTGTTGTGTTTCTTCTTTTCTTATCCTTTTCTTCTTCTATCCCTTTCTTTCTTAAATAGTGATGCGAATTTCTGGTATTAGAAAGTTGGGTCGCTACAAAGTCGTTGCAAAATTATTTGGATCTAATCTTAAAATCGAAACTATAAAAATTTAGAGATGTACACTTTTGCTTTAGAGACTAAGGAGCTAAATATTTGAATGGGTTTGATTTGAATTTGATTTCCCTTAGCTTACCTTTAGTTTCCTCTTCTCCTTTCCTTATTAATGGTGGCCGGCCTTGATTTTGAAAATTTTGAAATGAAATTAACATGCATAATACACAGGCCATGGGAAGTAAATATAGTAGTGGCCTCTTTTCCATATTACTCCTCCTTTAATTCATTTTAAACCCTTCTCTAATTTGTTTTCTTTAAAAAGGCATGGCTACCTTAATTAAAATCAAATCTCAATCCCCTCATCAACACATTATTTTATTTAGTTTATCTAACTAAATCTGCTAAACAATGTTATTTAAAATTTCTCCTTAAAGAATTTCGTCCTTGAAATTACAATTAGGCCCTCAAAACAAACAAGAAAGAAAAACTGACCATCAAACAAGTCAGGAGAAGTATCTTTAATCCTGCTCTCAACCTCCCAAGTACATTCTCTGCCATTGTCACTCCATTGGACTTAGACTAATCTGACCGTCTTGGTTCTAAGCCTCTTCTCGTCTCTCAGAACAATGAGATCTGGCTTCCTCACTATAGTCAAGTCTGGTTCTACCACTAAATCAGCACTGTCGGTGCAATAGCAGTCTCAAGGTCCCTAACACACTTTCAGAGATGAGAAACATGAAAAACATCGCGGACGCCTACCAAACTGCTTGGTAACTCAAGTCTATATGCGAGTTTTTCGATCCTCTTAAGAATAGGAAAAGGTCCAACAAACTTAGGAGATGATTTCCCTAACTTCTCAAATCTAAGCACACCCTTCATCGGTGATACTTTGACAAAAACCTAGTCTTCAACTTAGAACTCCAAAATTTTTCATCTCTTGTCTGCATAACTTTTCTACCTAGACCAAGCCTCTTTCATCCTAGTCTGAATGACTTTAACCTTTTCTACAGCCTCTCTAACCAGATCTGGACAAAGAATCAATCTATCCCCTGTCTCCAACCAACATATGGGAGATTTGCATGGCCTTCCATATAAAGCTTCAAACGGTGCCATCCCATTACTAGTACGATAATATTGTTATAAGAAAACTCGACTAGATGCAGATGGTCTTCCCATGATCCCCCGAAATCAAGAACATAAGCTCTTAGAAAATCTTCCAAGATCTGGTTAACTCTTTTTGTTTGTCGATCTGTCTACAGATGGTACGGTACTCATCTTAAGCTTAGTTCCTAAAATTTCGTGCAAACTTTTCCAAAACTTGCTAGTGAACAAGGAATCTCTATCACTAACTATACTGCTTGGAACCCCATGCAGTCTAACCACATTCTTCATGAACAATCTCACTAAAACAGGTGTTGTACTCGTTGACCAAATTGGAATGAAATGTGTACTCTTGGTCAATCTGTCTAATATGATCCATATACTTTCATTAACCATATTCGACCTCGGCAACTCCTCATAGAAGTCCATAGAAAAAGGATCATGTTTCCACTCTGGAATGTCAAACGGCTGAAGCAAACCAACAGGGCTTTTGAT
Organism: Allium cepa; assembly: GCA_030765085.1. Classification (NCBI taxonomy): domain Eukaryota; kingdom Viridiplantae; phylum Streptophyta; class Magnoliopsida; order Asparagales; family Amaryllidaceae; genus Allium; species Allium cepa. Next base: position 2,475,937 of record JASFAV010000023.1, on the reverse strand, counting down.
GTTCATCCTTTGCCGACTGGAAATTCAAGCACTACCTTGCATAAAAACCAATATCTCGCTTCATACCTTCCCAGAAGAAATTCCTCTTCATATCCTGATGCATCTTGGTACCTCCCGGATGTGTGGTGAACTTCGAACGATGGCATTTTGCAAAGACCACCTTCCTTATGTTTCCCACACTCGGAACACATAATTTTCCTTTCTTTCTCAACCACCCATTTTGGTCAAGACTTAAATCTTTTAAGTCGTCACTCTCGTTTCCTTCCTTATGCTTTCTGCTTCGCTCAGCTAACACTGGATCTTTCATCTGCTTAGAAGCTTTCCGCTCGATCAACATTGGACGAACTTCTAAACAAGACAATACAACTGCATACCCACTAGACCCAGCTTCAGATCTCTTCTGCACTTTGCAATCTGCTAAGGCCTGTATATCTTTCCACTCGGCCATCATTGCTAACACTACATTCTGATGCTTCCCGCTAAGTGCATTTGCCAACTTATTGTCTTTTTTGGTGTGTACTCAATCCCAAAATCATAACCAGCTATGAAATCTAACTATCTCTGCTGCCTAATGCTTAGCTCCTTCCAAGAGAATAAATACTTCAGCGGCTTATGATCTGTATACAGCTCAAGCCTTTCTCCCAAAAGGCAATGCATCCACACCTTTAAAGAAAAAAATCATTGCAGCTAATTCCAAATCATGTGTCGGATATCTGACCTCATGTGGTCTAAGCTGTTTTGAAGCATAGGCAATCACATTACCTCTTTACATCAGCATAGCTACTAATCTTGTTCCACATGCGTCAATATAAACTACATAGTCTCGATTCCTTTCTTGAATGACCAACACAGGTGCATGGGTCGAGAAGTCTTCCAATCTTTGGAATGCTTCCTCACACTTATTGGTCCACACGAACTTTCCATCCTTCCTCGACGGCTTGGTAATCGATGCTGCTATCCGCGAAAAATCCTTAATGAATCGTCGATAATAACCAGCCAACCCAAAAAATTCTTTATCTCATTTAATGTCTCAGTTCTTTTCCATCTATTCACCGCTTTTATCTTAGTCGGATCCACTGACATCCCATCCTTTGAGAATACATGACTAAGAAATTTCACCCCTTTTCCAAAAGTTGCACTTTGAAAACTTTGCTTTCAGCTGATGCAGCCTTGGCATCTCAATCACCACTCTAAGATGAACTTCATGCTTTCTTTCATTCTTAGAGTAAATCAAGATATCATCTATGAAAACTAGCATGAACCTGTCCAAGTTCTCTAGAAAAATTAAGTTCATCAAATCCATCAAGAAAGCTGGCGCATTTGTCAGTCCGAACGACATAACATACCATTTGTACGACTCATATATGGTTCTGAACGCAGTCAAAGGTATATTATCCTCTACTACCTTGAGCTGATAGAAAACTGTTGCTAAATCCAACTGGTAAAATATTTTTTCACCCCACAAATGGTCGAGCAAATCGTCAATCCTGGGAAATGGAAATCGATTCTTTATCGTCCTTTCATTCAACTCACGATAATCGATACATAGCCTCAATGATCCATCCAGCTTCTTAGCAAACACTGCCGCTGCATCCCATGGCGAACTGTTTGGCCTGATAAAACTCTTGCCCTCTAAATCCACCAACTGCACCTTCAACTCCCTCATCTCTGAAGGCGTCATCCTGCTTGGCGGAATACTCACTAGTTCGGCTTCTGGAACCAAGTCTATTTGAAACTCGATGGCTCACCCCGGTGGAAATCAAACTACAGGCTCAAACACATCTGTGAATTCTCTAACCATGAAACTCGGCTTAACCCATCATCTGAATCTAAAGCACCCAACAAAGCAAACACTACACCGTAAGACCTTCTATGGTAAAGACAATCTGATCGCTACAATCAGGGTGTCTAAGTGATATCTTCCTATCCAGGCAAAATATCCTAGCATCGTACTCACTTAACCAATCCATCCCAAGGATAATCTCGAACACCACAAAATCAAAACAGGAAAACTTCACACAAAAGTATGACCTAACAGGTCAAACTCAAAATGGTCACACCTCAATCCTAGAGTTGCATACCCTCATATTGGATTCGCAAGCCGTAAGGAAGTAACTAAATATATGGGTTCAAGGTTAAGCTTATCTATCAAACATATAGATATAAAAGAATGCAATGCACCAGTATCAAATAAAACACTAACGGACATACCAAAAATCTAAAGCATTCCTCCAAGAACTGCCTTTCCCTTCTCCTGGGATGTTGGCTTAGAAACAGAAGGCTCCAATGCATACACCTTGCCCTTACCATCTATAATAGGCTATTTGCGCTGTTTCTTGTAATGGCTTATCTAGTCATAGTTGAAGCATCTGACATTCTTCCCCTTAGCCTCATTCTTTACTCTTCCTAAGAGATACTCATTAGCAAAGTGCCCCTTCTTGGTGCACTTACAGCAGACAACTTCATACTTCGCTTTCTTGGTTGCTCCACCCTTTCAAGCACTTTTCTTAGGAAAGAACTTTCCCTTCTGGCCCTACCGAACCTGGACCCATTTTGCCTTTCTCTTCTCTAGAGAATCAAGGACTTCCTCCTACCTCAAAGCCATCTCTACAACAATATTAGAAGGATCTCCAAGGTGAGGCAAAATAACACTAGCCAATTTTGACTTCAATCCTCTGATAAACTTCTCATCCTCTTAAACACTATATCCACTGAAGCATACCCATACCAAGCCAACTGTCAAACTTCCTAGCATAATCAGCAATAGACGTCTCACCCTGCACCAGTTCAGAAAATTGCTAATCAAAGCTGACTGTGCCACAATAGACATAAACCTCTCCTGGAATCTCCTCTTGAAATCCTCCCAGGTTATTGTCTCCTCATCAGCTATCGTTGTTACAGCGTTCCACCAGAAAAATGCGGCTCCTTGAAGCTGACTGGACGCCAACCTCCTCTTTTTCTCATCATTGAGTCCTACATCTAAAAAATCCTTTTGTAGTGAAACAACTAGTTTGCAACTTCAATGGCATCCTAAGTTCCCATAAACGGCTTCCCTCCTAGCTTCACATAAACAGTACTCATCTTAGCGAAAAGATTATCTACCGGAACCTCCTAAACCCCTGCTCATGTAGCATTTCCTCCTAACACTCCGGCTATAACTCCCACCTGCATCATATTCTTGAAAAACTGATACATGGCTTCCATTCCGACTTGAGGGACTTCTGCTACAACTTTCTCCGCCTGACCTTAGTTTCTCCCAGCATTAGGTCCGACATTCCCTTTGGTGATTCCCCTTCATGGTTTAACTCTACTTCTTCTACCATCCATATCTGTATTCAGACCTCATGAGATACAGAAAGATAACCGAATCAAAGATAGGAGAATGGAGATAAAGCGCATACTTATATATATATAGCATATACAAGTAGGTTACTGTAGCGTTATCCCAACCGCATTCTTACTCTATTTCCTTTGGTTTTTTGTTTTCGAAATCATTTTTGATTAAATTTTTTCATAAACCAATGCTCTATTGCCAAGTTCCCATCTGTAGGCCAAAAGCTAGCGCTATGGATGGTGCAATCATCCATAGTATTAACTTTGGTAACGAAATATGGCAATGTCAATGGTATCCATAATATTTGACGGAGCTCAAGTTAGAAGAGAAGAGATAAGTCGTACACGACTCAAGGAGGTGTTAAGTCGTCCACGACTTAAGAAGGAAGATATAGGTCATTCCCGACCTAAGGAATCACGTGAGGGAGAGATGCGAGTTAATGAAGAAGATTTAAGTCGTTTCCGACCTAACTGGAGACCAGAGGGGAAGTTGTACCGAGTTAATGACCTAACTCTAACAGGTTAAGACTTAACTTAGTTGGGTCATTGGAAGGTGCCGCTCCTTCAAGAATCGTTAAGTCGGTCATGTATGTGAAGGTGATGTAATAAGTGTTGAGTCGTGTACGTTGAGTCATGGCCGACATATGATGAGTCGCTAGGTCGTATACGACCTAAGTGTTGTGATAAGTCTGTATTTCTTTAAGCCATGTGTTTAAGTCGTCTACGACTTAAGTGTTGAGTCGCTGTGTTGTACCTATGTTAGGTCATGAGTCGGTGAAGCTTTGAGTCGTGTGGTGCAATTTGTTTTTCTTTGAGTCGTAAGTCGTTACGTCGAATACGACCTAGGTGTTGTATATTTGTGTGTTTCCTTAAGTCGTTCAAGTGTTGAGTCGGCCGAAGGATGTTGTGATGTAATTGTTTTGAGTCGTGTATGTGTGTGATGTATTAGGTCGCGTACAACCTAAGGATGAGTCGTGAGTCGTGGGGAACTAGGTCGGCAACGACTTAAGGGTCAGGGTGTGAAACTACTATAAATAGCGGGTGTGTTGTACATTTTAAGGTGGTTGATTTTTGAATAAAATTCTTGTTTGATTGTTGTGTGCTTTCATCTTAAATTGGTAGTTGAGTGTAATCTCCTATCTCCACTTTCGGTTAATCGAGTGCGCTCGATTCAACGATTGTTGAAGCCAATTCACGGTATCAAGTGCGCTTGATCAACGTTTGAAGAATTGTAGATCTTCTTTCACGGTATCGTGCGCGATCAACGCGTCGAAGATAGCTAGAATTCGGTATCTTTGTGATCAACGAATTTGGGCATTTCAGTATCTTCAATCCACCGTTTGCTACTTTCGTCGATCTATATCGATTTGTCATTATCCGCTGCGTTAGTTTTTGGTATCAAAGCTTGACTTAGCCAATCATAGCTAAGACGAGTCTTGGAGCCAAGGAGTTTGAAGTTTGGTGTTCATCGTGTTCATCTTGAAGTTGCAACAAGAGGAGAACTTTCGATCCATTCTATTTTGGATCAAAGTGTGGAAGTTGTTTGAGTTTGATTTGTGTTGAAGTGATTGAGGCCGAGCTAAGTTGAGTTAGGGCCGTATTTGTTTGACTTGTGTTGTAGATTTTTGAAGTATTAGTTGAAGTGTTGTGAAGTTCAACCATGCCACCAAGGAGAGCTAATCGTCATCAGAATGTTGAAGCGTTATATAGAAGAGAAGAAGCCGAACAAATGGAACAACGCATTAATGAGAAATTTGATGAAGGCATTGGAAAGTTAGGGAAATTGATGAATGATTTGAATCAAAATCAAAGGAGGAGATCACCAATATCGAACCATGGAGGAAACCGAGTTTCACCATCGGTTACGGAAGCGAGAAGGGTATCACCTCAATCTTTTAGAGAAAGAAGAGAAATATCAATTTCATCAAGGAGAGATCACCATGACTATGGACATGAAGAGAGGAGAACTCCACGAGAGTTTGAAAATGAGCCATATAGAGATGAAGAGAGACATAGTAGAAGAGACATGCGTGATCGAAGGGATGTTGATGGTCGAGATCGATATAGACGTACATTTGATTTTGATGAAGAGGGTGATAGAGCTAGCATTCATTATCGAGATCGAGACCAAATTCGAAATTCATATCGAGATGTAGATGATGATCGTCGATGGGAATCGGGTATGAAGATGGAAATTCCAGAATTCAAGGTTGGAATGGTAGCAGAAGAATTTCTTGATTGGTTGCCTAATGTTGAAGAGATCTTTGATTTCAAGGAGGTTCCTGAGCATAGAAGGGTGAAGTTGGTTGCTACTAGGTTGAGGGGAAGAGCTTTAGCATGGTGGCAACAAACTAAACTTACACGGGAGAGAATGGGAAAGTCAAAGATTGAATCATGGGAGAAGATGAAGAAGTTGATGAAGGCTACATTCTTACCTTATAATTATCAATCACTCATGTATCAGAGATTGCAGAATCTGAGGCAAGGGACGAAGACTGTTAATGATTATGCTGATGAATTTTATCAACTGATTGTTCGAAATGATATTATGGAGACGGAAGAACAGCTGACTGCTAGATTTGTTGGAGGGTTGAGGATACAGATCCAGGATATGGTGAATATGTTTGATCCAAGATCTGTAGCAGAAGCACATCAGAAAGCGCTGGCTTGGGAGAAGCAGGGAAGGCGTGGAGGTGGTGTGTTTACTAATTCCAACAATCAAGTGAAGGGTGCTAGCGCGAGTTCCAATGTTTCCAAAGCTGTTACAAAACCAGTTGTGATTGAAGTTGTGAAGGCAAAGGTCAACAACAGTTTCAAATGTTACAATTGCCAGGAAGTGGGTCACAAGAGTAATGAATGTCCGAAGCCGAAGAAGCGAACTATGATTCTTGAAGTTGAAGGTGAGGATGTTGATGAAGGTTATTCTAGCCCAGTTGAGGAGGATGAACAGGATGTTGCGTCAGGAGATGAAGGATGTAATCTAATGATGAGGAGGTCTTGTTTAATACCGAAGCAAGAAGAAGAAGCTAGTTGGTTGAGGAGTAACATCTTTCAGTCAACATGCACTATTCTGGGAAAGGTTTGTAAATTTGTGATTGACGCTGGAAGTTGTGACAATATTATTTCTACTGAAGCTGTGAGAAAGCTGAAGTTGAAGACGGAGAAACATCCTAATCCTTACAAGTTAGCGTGGTTGAGAAAAGGAGGAGAAGTGAAGGTGGACAGGCGAGTTCGAGTTCCATTTTCTATTGGGAAGAAATATAAAGATGAAATTTGGTGTGATGTAGTTGAGATGGATGTTTGTCACTTACTTTTAGGAAGACCATGGCAGTATGATCGAGCAGTACAACATGACGGCCGGACCAATAGCTACAGCTTTATGTTTGAAGGTGTTAAGATTATTTTAGTTCCAAAGAAGAGACAACAGGAAGAGAGTAAATCTGAAGAGATTGAGGAGCTGAAGACTTTATTGACTTTGAAGGAATTTATTGAAGAAGTAGAAGAGAGTCCAGAGGTATTTTTGTTGATTGGACAAGAAGCCACTGAATCTGTAGAAGTTCCAGAGGAAGTAAAACCGATATTGGAAGAATTCAGAGATGTGTTTCCTGAAGAATTACCAATGGAGTTACCACCATTGCGGGATATTCAACATCAGATTGATCTTGTGCCAGGGGCAGTATTACCACACATGCCACATTATAGGATGAGTCCTATGGAGCATGAGGAACTGAGAAGGCAGGTGGAGGAGTTGTTAGAACAGGGGCGTGTTCAGGAGAGCTTGAGTCCTTGTGCAGTGCCAGCTTTATTGGTGCCAAAGAAGGATGGTTCGTGGAGAATGTGTACGGACAGTCGGGCTCTAAACAAGATCACTGTGAGATACAGATTTCCTATGCCGTGGTTTGATGATTTGATAGATCAATTGAGTGGAGCTGTTGTGTTTTCAAAGATTGACTTGAAGAGTGGATACCATCAAATTCGTATTAGACAGGGTGATGAATGGAAGACTGCTTTCAAAACCAAGGAAGGTTTATACGAATGGTTGGTTATGCCGTTTGGTTTATCGAGTGCACCGAGTACTTTTATGAGAGTGACGAACCAGATTTTCAGACCATACATTGGGAAGTTGGTGGTAGTTTACTTTGATGATATTTTGATCTACAGTGGAAGCATGGAAAAGCATGTCCAGCATTTGCGTGAAGTACTGTTGATTCTACGACAGGAGAAATTTTATGCTGCAACAAAGAAGTGCGTGTTTATGACGGACAGTGTTTCTGGGATATGTTCTATCGAAGGAAGGAATTCAAGTGGATGAAAGTAAAGTAGAAGCTGTCAGGAGTTGGCCACAGCCAAAGACAATTACTGAAGTGAGGAGCTTTCATGGATTGGTATCTTTCTATCGAAGATTCATTCCACATTTTAGTAGTGTGATGGCACCTGTAACCGATTGCATGAAAGGAAAGAAGTTTGAGTGGTCAGAGGAAGCAGGGGTTGCTTTTGAGAAAATCAAGACACTATTGACGACAGCACCAATTATAGTTTTACCAGATTTTCAGTTGTTGTTTGATTTACATACTGATGCGTCGAAGGTTGGGGTTGGTGGAGTTTTGAGTCAGAAAGGAAGACCGGTTGCTTATTTTAGTGAGAAGTTATCTGGAGCTAAGTTGAGATATAGCACTTATGATATTGAATTTTATGCAATTGTTCAAGCTGTGAAGCACTGGAGACATTATCTATTTCAGAAAGAGTTTGTTCTTTACACTGATCATGAGGGTTTGAAGCATTTGCAAGGGCAGGATAAGATTTCATCGAGACATGCATCGTGAATTGCCTATTTGCAGCAGTTTACTTTTGTTGTGAAGCACAAATCTAGGGTAACGAATAGTGTAGCTGATGCTTTGAGTAGGAGGAGTCATTTATTGACAACAATGAAAGTTGAGGTGAAAGGTTTTGAACTATTGCCAGAGTTGCTTGAAGAAGATCCTTACTTTATGGAATTTGTTGAGAAAGTCAAGGAGGGAAGTTCTGATGAATTTGTGTTGATTGATGGTTTCTTATTTAAGGGGAATCAATTGTGTGTACCGGATTGTAGCTTGCGAATGAAGATAGTAAAGGAGCTTCATGAGGAAGGACATGTGGGTAGAGACCGAACATTGCAGTTAATCTCACAATCCTACTATTGGCCATCGATGAGGAAGGAAGTTGAAAGGTTTGTTCAGAGATGTCATGTTTGTCAAGTTTCGAAAGGGACAGCTACAAATGCGGGTTTGTATATGCCTTTACCTATACCTACAAAACCTTGGGTGGACGTTAGTATGAATTTCGTATTGGGTTTGCCGAGAACGCAAAGGGGAAATGACTCGATATATGTTGTGGTGGATCGTTTCTCGAAGATGGTACATTTTATTGCGTGTAAGAAGACGGCGGATGCTGTTCATGTCGCTCAGTTGTTTTTCAAGGAGATCTATCGACTTCATGGATTGCCAGAATCTATTGTGTCGGATAGGGATACTCGTTTTTTGAGTCACTTTTGGTTAAGTTTGTGGAAGATGGTGGGAACGAAGTTAAACTTTAGCAGCGCTTATCATCCGCAAACAGTTGGACAGACAGAAGTTGTTAACAGATCGTTGGGAAATTTGTTACGGTGTCTTATGAAGGACAATCTGAAGAGTTGGGACATGAAGTTAAGCCAAGCAGAGTTTGCTCATAATCATGCAGTGAATCGTAGTACGGGATTCAGTCCATTTCAGATTGTATATTCAAATTTACCAAGGGGACCGTTGGACTTAGCGGTAGTACCACAAACGAAGGGGACGATTAAAAGAGCTGTAGACTTTGTTAATGAGTTGACTGAATGTCATAAAATCGTTCAGGAGCGATTGGAGAAAGCAAATGAGAAGTATAAGCGAACTGCAGATTTGAAGCGACGAAGTGTTGAATTTAACGAAGGTGATTTGGTTTATGCTGTGTTAACCAAGGATCGTTTTCCAGTGGGCTCTTATAACAAGTTGAAAGCCAGAAAAATTGGTCCTGTAAAAGTTGTGAAACGGACTAATGAAAATGCTTATAAGTTGAAGCTGCCGGAGGATGTTTACACTTCTGACGTGTTCAATGTTAAGTATCTTATACCCTATTATGGAGATGGACAATCTGATGTGAAAGAATTTACAAATTCGAGGACGAATTTCTCTCAACCAGGGGAGGATGATGTAGCTCAAGTTAGAAGAGAAGAGATAAGTCGTACACGACTTAAGGAGGAGTTAAGTCGTCCACGAATTAAGAAGGAAGATATAGTTCGTTCCTGACCTAAGGAATCACGTGGGGGAGAGATGCGAGTTAATGAAGAAGATTTAAGTCGTTTCCGACCTAACTGGAGACCAGAGGGGAAGTTGTACCGAGTTAACGACCTAACTCTAACAGGTTACGACTTAACTTAGTTGGGTCATTGGAAGGTGCCGCTCCTTCAAGAATCGTTAAGTCAGTCATGTATGTGAAGGTGATGTAATAAGTGTTGAGTCGTGTACGTTGAGTCATGGCCGACATATGATGAGTCGCTAGGTCGTATAGGACCTAAGTGTCGTGATAAGTCTGTATTTCTTTAAGTCGTGTGTTTAAGTCGTCTACGGCTTAAGTGTTGAGTCGCTGTGTTGTACCTATGTTAGGTCATGAGTCGGTGAAGCTTTGAGTCGTAAGTCGTTAGGTCGAATACGACCTAGGTGTTGTATATTTGTGTGTTTCCTTAAGTCGTTCAAGTGTTGAGTCGGCCGAAGGCTGTTGTGATGTAATTGTTTTGAGTCGTGTATGTGTGTGATGTATTAGGTCGCGTACGACCTAAGGATGAGTCGTGAGTCGTAGGGAACTAGGTCGGCAACGACTTAAGGGTCAGGGTGTGAAACTACTATAAATAGCGAGTGTGTTGTACTTTTTAAGGTGGTTGATTTTTGAATAAAATTCTTGTTTGATTGCTGTGTGCTTTCATCTTAAATTGGTAGTTGAGTGTAATCTCCTATCTCCACTTTCGGTTAATCGAGTGTGCTCGATTCAATGATTGTTGAAGCCAATTCACGGTATCAAGTGCGCTTGATCAACATTTGAAGAATTGTAGATCTTCTTTCACGGTATCGTGCGCGATCAACGTGTCGAAGATACGTAGAATTCGGTATCTTTGTGATCAAGGAATTTGGGCATTTCAGTATCTTCAATCCACCGTTTGCTACTTTCATCGATCTATATCGATTTGTCATTATTCGCTGCGTCAGTATTAGAACATTTGATATGAACAAAGTCACGGATTTCAAAAAAAATTCAGTGATTACATTTCAAATAATATCATATCCATGTTACAAGAATCCCCAACGTATTCCAAGGCAATTATCAATTAAAATTTATAATAATATGCCAAGAAAGACATATGATAATGCCTACTTGGATGGTCAAAGCAATATAGACATAATTGTCTTAATACATAGTGGAAACGATTTAAAACACAATTCCTAATTTAGCTATCCATTAGCCACATACTCGTCTTCAGAAGCTTTATTCGCCAAAATCTACTAAAATCTATACACTCGGCCTACTCAAATCAATTTTGAGCACCCGAGGGTTTAAGGGAAAACAAAATATTCGTGTCAGACATAAAGTTTAGTAGGAATAATTTCTGTTACATCTCTGTTTACTGATATTTAATGAGACCACACCGCTTAACGGAATGGGTTTTCCCCTCACTAATATCTCTTTTTAAAACATATATTTTGCAAATCCTTTCCTGCAACCAAATTGGTTAATCAGTTGATTATAATAATATTGTAGCATGATCCATTATGCAAAAAACAGGAAACAAATGGACTATCGGTCTGATATCTGGGTTAACTGCCCTTTGCTGGACTAACTATCCTAAAACTGATTATATCATAATAGCAATATCATTTATGCTAAATAATGGACTATTTGTCAATAAAATACGTAAAAAGAGTGGACTAACTTTCCTTAAGAAGTAGCAAGGTCAGTGATGAAAGAGGGGGCTATGCGGTAGGATCGTATAATATGGAATAGCGGAATGATATAGATAAATAACGATAAGCAATAAGTAAAGTAGACACCAAGACTTTATACTGGTTCGGACCTCTTATCCTACGTCCAGTCCCTAAGCTTCTCTTAGGAATCCTACTAACAACCCTCACTTAACCCGGAGGAATAGGTTTACAACTTATCCGAACAACCGAACGGAATTTCTTGCCTCAACTACCGAAGAGGACTTCAACTCAATTACTAAAAAACAATATTCGACTTGTTGTGTTCTTGTCAACACTAATGAGTCTAATGTAGTACAATATTCCTATAATCTTATCCTCGAGAGTATGCAATGTGTTTGTGAAGATTTAGGAAATGTGAATTGCTATGAATCAAAAGAATGTTATAAACAAAATAGTGATTCAAGCACTAGATTGGTGATTGCTTTGAGAATATCTATAGAATATGATCAAGAAAATAGTAAGATTAAAGCAAGAGAATTCGGTAAATTGAATTATGTTAGAATCATGTATTTATACTTGTAGAAGAGGTGCATTTGTTGTCAAAGGTTGCAAACAAGAGATGCTTCCATTTCCATTGGAGAATGGTTGCAACTCTTGGGAGAAAGAAGGTGTCTTTTCAGAGAAAATTCACAGGTTCAAATTCAGTCGACTAAGCAGGGAATTCAGTCAACTGAAAATATGAAGTAAAATTTTCAGGAATAAATTCAGTCGATTATACAGGAAGTTCAGTCGACTGAAACTGTGCATGTTTATATATTTGTACCAGTTTCAGTCGACTGGCCATTCCTGTTCAGTCGACTGAACTACTAAAATATGCACAGTGAATGTTTAAATAAAAATGAAGTTCATAAAATGTGTTCTAGTGCTCGTGCAAGCCTCTTGAGGGTAGATTTTAACAATAAATCTAGTGTAAGACCTATATAAAAATCATACTTATGTTTCTTTGGTCTTCATCGATCTTCCTTTAGGTTTGAACATATCTCTTCCTTTTTTTGTTGAAGCACATTGTCGTTGATCAAAATCTTCGCGTATCAACATTCTCCCCCTTTTTGATTGATGACAATACTGATTTATTCTAGAGATGTATTTACTTATTTTCTCCCCCTGAATGTATGCACTATCTTTCCTACAAAACAAAGTTAGTACCATAGATTTTCTCCCCCTTTGTCATCGACAAAAAGGAAGAACTAACAGTAGAAATATTTTATCAAAACAATCACTGAAGCATAGAGAATAGAAAATTTGCATAACCATGGCTTAAAAAAGGTTAAAAATGTTGCGTCGAACAGGCAAAAAATGGCTATTTATACAAGCCATAAGAAAGTTATAAATAAACATCAAACCATACTAAAATTACTCATTTCTATCCCAGTCATATGAACCTTCTCTTCCTCCTGTTGGTTCACGTATGATGGGTCCTCCTGTTGGTGGTCTGTACGCTCTTCCTCCTTGGCCACCACTAGCTCCGCTTGTGCTGCTACTTGTTTTCTCTTCGGATGATGTCCATGTAAACGTAGGTGCCGGACGTTTGCCGTGAGATGTCGAAGCAGTAGTGGTGCTTGAGCACGAGATTGCATCCTATAGCTTTTTGAAGAATCCTTTGATTTTGTCAAGCTTGTGATCTACCTTTTTAAGACGAGTATCAAGAATTTGTTGATTTCTTGATAATATTCCCAATGCGTGGTTGGTAGTAAAGCTTGGGTCAACAAGACGAATTTCATCATCTTGCTCGAAATGTTCTTCGTGGTGAGGTTGTGGAGGTTGTTGTTGTTGTTCTTGATGCCTTGCTTCCCATTCGGCGAGTGATATTATGCGAGGAGGTCGAGATGGGAGTTGCATTAGGCTTATGGTCCGGAGGTTAATTTGATGGACCATTGTATTCTCCGACTCGGGTAATGGCGTATCGACATTGAGGAGAAGTCGCATGATGTATTCTCCAAAATAGATAGTTCACGTTTTGCCGTTATTAAAAGTGAGAAACTCATCAAGAATAAGTTGTACCCAATTGACTTGTATATTGCCAAAAATAGCATATAGCGCTCGATAATTATTTGGGTAGACAATTTTGTACGAGCCCGTGTGGGGAGTAATTGTTCTCATTAAAGCTTTGTGAAGGATTCTTTCCATAGGTCGAAGAGAGGTGGACTTAAAATCTCTAAAGTTGTTATTATCATCCATAAATCGATGGTTTATGTTATTGCGAATTTGTGGATTGAATTCTATCTCGTCTAGCTTTCTCCCGATATTTGGTGATTCTAGAATGTGTGCTATTCTATCTAAGGAAAACCAAACTTTCTTTCCACATACCATACTCCAAACACTATTGTTTGGATTTCTTGGAGTTTGGTGTCCAAGATTAAGGTTAGCATAAAATAATTTGACCATTATATGATATATGGCATAGTCATTTCTTTTCAAATCCAAAAGAGAAGTTAAACCTGCTTGATCGGTTAACGCTTGGATGTTGTAGGTTTGAAAGCTTTGGAAATCAACGAAGGAATGCTCGAAAATACGGGAATTCTTCATCTTATTCCACCTAGTGACAGCTATTCCATCGTAAAGCCATTGCGCTATTTGAGCATCAATTGGCTCGGAGGATGAAGAAGAAGAAGCTCTTGATCTCTTTGGTTCCGTTTGAGAGAGATTTGATTGAATTTTAAGGAATTGGGGGCTAGGGTTTTGAAAATAATTGGGGAAGAAACTGTTTTGGAAAGTAAAAGTGAATGGATAGGTAAAAAATTGGTGGATCAAAGGGGAAAGTTGCTTGGGAATTGGCATTCAGTCGACTGAATACACTGTTCAGTCGACTGAATTGAAGGCCGAAAATTTTCTGGGTTGAATTCAGTCGACTGAACAGGGTTTTTAGTCGACTGAATTTTTGTCTGAAAGTTTCTGTTAGTATTTCAGTCGACCAAGCAGAGGAATCAGTCGACTGAATTATAAAAAAATTTGCATTCTGCCTTAAGTTCAGTCGAGTGAACAGGGTTTCAGTCGACTGACCCATGTATTTTGTTGTTATTAGTTAATTTTGAAAGTAAACACTTTATTTGAAGAAATAATTACAATTATTTAGATGTAACACCATGAATAGATTTCAAAACTATCTATTTCTTAGGGGATGGACTTGGAGTCTTTTTCCCTTCATTCTTCATATAATTTATATCCCATGAATTTGGACTATATTGAGGAGTCTTAGGAGACATCCAAGGATTCACAGGATCGACTGGTGTACGATAAGATGAAGACGGATCAATTGAACTAATAGGGCGAGGTAGGGGTTCAGCCACTTCGTTCTTTTTTGAGCCACAAAAGCGTAAACTGATTTGCTCTAGGAAGCTTAATCGTCCAGCCGTAACTTTTTGTTTGAAGTATAATTCTCATTGAAGATCTATTTGTTGTTATTGAAAGTGATCAATTTCATCAATCTTTCTTTTTGTGTATGGAGAAATAAAGAGTCCACGTTTTCCTTTCTTGGATTCTGGTGTGTAGCCAGTACGATAATTGTTCCATTTGTAAACTGGTTCATGTGTCGGTGTTGGAGTGGGAAGTTTAGGAGACGTTGGAGTGTTATCGACTGAAGAGGTGATGTTGATCGGGGAAAAAGAGTTGTTGGATGACATTTTTATAATGAATTTTTCAAGCTTTTATTCGTGAGAATGAGTTGTGAAAAAGAAATATTTTTAAGATATATTTATAGTAGGGATTTTCTAAATATATAGTGGTTATAATTCTTTAAAGTTTTTCATCCACTTAATGATTTAATGGTTACCATAATTCAGTTAAAAATGTATGGTTTACAAAGAACTATTATTTTATAATATATTATGTAACATATTCGAAAATTAAATTGAAAATCTCATTTTTTTTCTTTATTCAGTCGAATGAGTATATAGTGTTAGTCGACTGAATTGTGTAGATTTTTCTAACTTTCTCTATATGATATCTATAAAAGACATTATTCCTAACTCTCGTCGTAATTTTATGATGGAGTTTTCTAATAGAGATTTAGTAAATATATCGGCAATTTGATTTTCGGTAGAAATATGTTCTAAATTAATTATTCCTTTTTCGATATTGTCACGTAGAAAATGGTGACGAAAATCTATATGTTTTGTACGAGAGTGATTAACCGGATTTTAAGATAAGTTTATTGTACTTGTATTATCACAGTATATTGTAGAATTTGTTAAATTTATATTAAAATCTTTAAGTGTTTGTTGCATGTATATAACTTGAGTGGAAGCTAAAGCAGCTGATATATACTCTGCTTCGCAGGTGGAAAGCGAGACACAATTTTGTTTCTTACTAAACCAAGATACAAGTGATTTTCCAATGAAATGGCAAGTACCTCTTGTACTTTTTCTATCTGTTCGAGATCCACCAAAATCAGCATCACTGAATGATACTAACTCAAATGGACACTCCTTTGGATAGAAAAGACGAAATCTTTATTGTTGTTAAGATATCGCATAATTCGTTTTACCGCTCTTAAGGGTGATTCTTTAGGATCGGATTGAAAACGTGCACATAAACAGACACTCATCATTATGTCAGGTCTACTAGCGGTTAAGTAAAGTAAGGAACCTGTCATACTTCTAAACAATTTTTTATCTACAATTTTGCCATTTTCATCTCGATCGAGATGTGTAGTGGTACTCATAGGAGTAGGTTTAGCAGAAGTGTTTTCCATGTCGAATCGTTTAATTAAATTAGCATAATATTTTTCTTGGTTTATAAAAATTCCGTTTGATAATTGTTTAATTTGAAGTCCGAGAAAATATGATAATTCTCCCATATGAGACTTTTCGAACTCATTAGTCATTATATTTGAAAATTTATTTACATAAATTTTCATTTGTTGAACCAATAATAATATCGTCTACGTATATTTGAATTATTAAAATATCTTTGGTAGTATTTTTAATAAAAAGCGTTTGGTCTACTTTTTCAATTTTAAATCTCGAATTTAATAAATAACTTTTAAGTCTTTCATACCAAGCATGAGGTGCTTGTTTAAGACCATATAATGCTTCCTTTAATTTAAATACATGATCTGGATATTTTTCATGTATAAATAAAGGACGTTGTTCTACATATACATTTTCTTTAATAAAATCATTTAAAAATGCACTTTTAACATCCATTTGATAAAGTTTAAAATTGTGAAAACATGCAAAGGCTAATAGTATACGTAGTGCTTCAAGTCTTGCAACGGGAGTAAAGGTTTCTTCAAAATCAATACCTTCTTCTTGATTATACCCTTGTGCTACTAGTCTTGCTTTATTCCTTGTTATATTACCTTGTTCGTCTACTTTATTTTTGTAAATCCATTTTGTTCCTATTACTGGTTGATTATTAGGACGGGGAACTAATTCCCAAACATCGTTACGTTCAAATTGATTTAATTCTTCTTGCATTGCGATAATCCAATAATCATCTGTTGATGCTTCTTTAGGATTTTTAGGTTCTATTGATGAAATGAAAGCTACACGACCCATTTGATTTAGTTGATTTCTTGTCCTAACTTGAGAATTTATTTCTCCTATTATATTTTGAGTTGGATGATCTCATAATATTCTAGGAGGAGATCTTAGTTCATTATTACTATTTTCAAGGTTTGTTTCTTCTATATTTATCAATTCTTCATCATCTTTTATATTAAAAAATTATTAAAATTTTCATCAAAAGATATATGTAAAGTTTCTTCAATTATGTTTGTTCGTTTATTAAATACTCGATATGCTTTACTTCGTTCTAAGTATCCTACGAAAATTCCTTCGTCAGCTTTTGGATCGAATTTTCCTAGTTGATCTTTTGTATTTAAAATGAAACATTTCGATCCAAATATTTTAAAATAAGATATATTTGGCCTTTTGTTATTAAATAGTTCATAAGAAGTATTTTTAGTTAATGGTCTAATTGATATTCTATTTAATACATAACATGCAGTAGCAACGGCTTCTGCCAAAAATGTTTTGGTAGAAAACATCCATTTAATAATGTTCTTGCGCATTCTTGTAATGTTCTATTCTTTCTTTCTATAACTCCATTTTGTTTAGGAGTTCTAGGAAATGAAAAGTTATGATTTATTCCTTTCTTTTTACAAAAAGTTTCAAAAGCTTCATTTTTGAATTCGCCTCCATGATCGCTTCGAATATTTTAAATTTTCAAATCTTTAGTGTTTTGAATTCTTTTGGCAAATGTTTTAAAATTCTCAAAAGTGTCACTTTTATTTTTCATAAAAATAGTCCATGTATATCTTGAAAAATCATCAACTATTACAAATACGTATGGATTATGATTAATGGATTGAACTTGTGTTGGTCCAAATAAATCCATATGTAGTAATTCTTATGGTTGTAAAGTCGAAATATTTTTCTTAGATTTGAAAGATGATTTCGTTAATTTTCCTTTTTGACAATCATCACAAAGATTATTTATTTTAAAGTTTATTTTGGGTAAACCTTTTACTAATTCATTTTTAGAAAGTTTTCTAATAGTTTTAAAATTTATATGACAAAATCTTTTGTGCCATAACCAAGGATCATTATCTTTGGCAAGTAAACACATACTTGTATTATGATTAATATTCATATTTAGAACATAAATATTTCTATCTCTATTTCCTTCAAAAACGAGATTTTGGTTTTGATCAAAAATACTACATTTATTATCCGAGAAAGTTATTTTAGAACCTTTGTCACACAGTTGACTTATGCTAAGTAGATTATGTTTTAAATTTTCAACTAATGAAACATTTGTTATAAAAGGTAAATTTGATGTACCATAATTGTTCACATCTCCTTTGCCAATGATATAGCCTTTTGAATTGTCTCCGAAGGTAACCGAGCCACCATCAAAGTATGTGATGTTTGTAAGCATATCTTTGTCTCCGGTTATGTGTTTTGAACAACCACTATCTAATATCCATTTCTTCTTTTTGAGTGGGACCTGAAAATAAATATGAAATTATTGGTACCCACCTTTTAATAGGGTCCTAAAAAGTTAGAGTTTAGGAAACCAAACCCAATTTTGTTCAGTATCCTTTTTATAAATTTAGTTTTCATTATGATGAACATTATCCATAAATATTTTAATATATTTATTTCTTATTAATACATTGTTAGTCTTTGGTACCCAAATTTTAACTACCTTGGTTTCTACTTTTGTTTTAATAGGTTTCTTTAGCAATATTTGTTGTTTTGAATCAAAATTCCTGTTAAGTTTTATATTTTTCTTATTAGGAAATTTTGACTCTTTTTTATAACCTAAACCTTGTTTGTTTGAAGATGATTGAGAATTTTCTAATATTTTAGATAAATTTTCTCCTCCTTTGTTAAAGTTAGAAACATTTTTAGTGATGTCATCTAATTTAGCTTGAAGACTATTATTTTCTAATTCGACATGTTTAATCTTAATTTTTAACTCATGATTTTCAGAAACAAATACATCATTCTTTTTCTTTTGAGTTTCAATTTCTTGACTTAAAAGTGATAATTGAGTTTCCGAATTTGAATAAGATTCTTGAACTTTTTCAAGTTCTTCTTCAAGAATTTTCTTTTCATCATTTAACATATCTCTCTCAAACTCAGCTTTGTTTTGATTTTCACGAATTTCCTTAATTTTCTTTTTAAGAATTTTTATTGTGCTTAAAAGTTCAGTGTTTACTTCAATTAAATCATCGAAAGTTAAATTACTTACCTAAGAATCTTGAGCCATGAAGCATACATTTGCATGTTCATTGTCGCTATCACTATCATTTTCGGATGAAGATGAAGATGAATCGTCCCATGTTAAAGAAAATGCCTTCTTTTTGAATTTATCCTTCTTGTTTTTGTTGTTCCAGCTTTTCTGATTTTCCTTCATTTGTTCTTGACAATCTTTTTGCATGTGTCCTTTCTTGTGACAATTGAAGCATTCTATATTTGAGGATGAAGGTTTGTTCAAGATATTCTTTTTGAATCCGTTTTTGTTTCCTTTTCTATACTTTAAGAATTTCTTGAAATTTTTGGCTATAAATGCTAGATCCTCATCTTCAAACTCTAATTCTTCCTTTTCCGCATGAAAAGCAACATTCTTTCTTTCTTGAGCTTGATCTTTCTTAGCTTGCATATTTACTTCATACGACATAAGATTTTCAATCAGTTCTTCTGGTTTCATTGTAGATAGATCATTTGCTTCCTCGATTGCTAGTACTTTTCTCTCCCATTCATCAGTGAGTGAATCTAGAACTTTAGACACAATGTCAAAATCCATGTATTTTTCTCCTAGTCCTATTACGGCATGATGAATGTCTTGAAATCTCGAGTACATGTCATTGATGGATTCATTTTGTCGCATTCTAAAGTTTTGGAATTGGTTCTTCAGCATGGATATCTTTGTATGTTTAACTTTGTTTGTGCCTTCATGTATGACTTTAAGTGTTTCCCATATCTGATATGCAGTAGTACATATGCTAACATGGTTGAATTCATTTCTATCCAGGGTGCAAAATAGAATATTCCTAGTTTTGGCATTTGCACTAGCTTCATTCTTCTGAGTTTGTGTCCATGTAGGATAATCGGTCGTGGGTACAACAAACTCTGCTTGAGTAGCATTCCAGGCTTCGAAACTTGCTGCTTACATATAAATCCTCATCCTTGTAGCCCAACAGTTGTAGTTTAGTCCATTGAATAAGGGGGCTTTGGGTAGATTGTCCTTCCGCAAATGTAGAACTATGGGCAGATGTTGTGCTTGTACTTGTACTTGCATTATTTTTTATATTATTAATATGTCTGATAATTGTGTTATGGTTATAGGACGGCCTCGCTCCGGTACTAATTGAAAGAGGGGGCTATGCGGTAGGATCGTATAATATGGAACAGCGGAATGATATAGATAAATAACGATAAACAATAAGTAAAGTATACACCAAGACTTTATACTGGTTCGGACCTCTTGTCCTATGTCCTGTCCCTAAGCTTCTCTTAGGAATTCTACTAACAACCCTCACTTAACCCGGAGGAATAGGTTTACAACTTACCCGAACAACCGAACGGAATTTCTTGCCTCAACTACCGAAGAGGACTTCAACTCAATTACTAAAAAACAATATTCGACTTGTTGTGTTCTTGTCAACACTAATGAGTCTAATGTAGTACAATATTCCTATAATCTTATCCTCGAGAGTATGCAATGTGTTTGTGAAGATTTAGGAAATGTGAATTGCTATGAATCAAAATAATTTTATAAACAAAACAGTGATTCAAGCACTAGATTGGTGATTGCTTTGAGAATATCTAGAGAATATGATCAAGAAAATAGAAAGATTAAAGCAAGAGAATTCGGTAAATTGAATGCTGTTAGAATCATGTATTTATACTTGTAGAAGAGGTGCATTTGTTGTCAGAGGTTGCAAACAAGAGATGCTTCCATTTCAATTGGAGAATGGTTGCAACTCGTGGGAGGAAGAAGGTGTCTTTTCAGGGAAAATTCGCAGGTTCAAATTCAGTCGACTGAGCAGGGAATTCAGTCAACTGAAAATATGAAGTAAAATTTTCAGGAACAAATTCAGTCGACTGTGCAGGAAGTTCAGTCAATTGAAACTGTGCATGTTTATATATTTGTACCAGTTTCAGTCGGCTGACCATTCCTGTTCAGTCGACCGAACTACTAAAATATGCACAGTGAAAGTTTAAATAAAAATGAAGTTCATAAAATGTGTTCTAGTGTTCGTGCAAGCATCTTGAGGATAGATTTTAACAATAAATCTAGACTAAGACCTATATAAAAATCATACTTATGTTTGTTTGGTCTTCATCGATCTTCCTTTAGCTTTGCACATATCTCTTCCTTTTTTTGTTGAAGCACATTGTCATTGATCAAAATCTTCGCGTATCAACAAGTGATGCTATCAAATGAACTAACTTTTCATGTCTGGGCTAACTGCCCTTATCTGGACTAACTGTCCTCTGGGTTGAGTGCCCTCAAAATGGACTGACTACCCGAATTTAAATGAGCTAAGTGCCCGAATTTTCTATGGGTTAACCACCCTTAAAATTTTGCTTGAAAATCTTTTCAAAATGATTTAGTCCATCAAATCATACTTATACAAGGAAAATATATATTTAGCATTACTCTGTGCTATTTTTGACATGGTATATATACTTTACACAAAATAATGTTCAATAAGAATTATCTATCTTTTCAAAAAATAAGTTAAAGTCCCTTTTAACTCAAAACAATTAGGATATCTGCCTAATCCTTAAATTCAAAACCATTGTTTAAAACCTTTAAACAACCTTTCGAAATAATTGAAGGTAACTTCTTCGAAACCATTAATAAAACCCTTTGAAAGCATTGAAGGTAACCCTTCGAAACCATTAATAAAACCTTTCGAAATCATTGAAGGTAAATCCTTCGAAAACAATAAAAAGCCTTTCTTCTACACGCTTTAAAACATATGACATCTGCCTTTAAAAACCTTTAAACCTTAGCCTTTCGAAAACATTGCAAAATCATACCTTTCGACCTTATCGAAAGGTCTACCCTTTCAACCTGGTTGGAAGGTTCTTTTCGAAAACATTGTAAAACCTCACCTCTTGACCTTGTTGGGAGGTTGGGAAACCGTCCCTCTTAAAACCATTGTTAAAATATTTCGTGATCATTAAACTATACTCTTTCAAAAGCACTTTGGATTCAATTTAAAACAAGTGGAATACCTTTCAAAACCATTTGAAGTTGTCTACTTTGAAACCCTTTAAACGTTTCGACTTAAAACATTTGGATAATGCCTTTAAGTATAACAAAAGGATCAGAAAAACATTGGAGTCAAAAGCAACTACTTCGAAACCTTTAAAAACACCTTTCTAAAACATGAAATGTTAGTGTTGGAACGAACCCTTCAAAAGCAATGGAGAAGTAGCATATTTTAGGAAACAAAAAATTCCCTTCGAAAACAACTGAATTGAAAGGTTGGAAGTGGCGACTATATTTTCGACCTTGTTGGAAGGATTACCTTTCGACCTTATTGAAATGTTTCAATTAAAATAAGTAAGCGACCCAATCGAAACCTTTTCTTTCAAAACATTTTACATTGTCGAAAGCTCTTTGTCGAAAGCTAGCAGGCATATTTTCCTTCAAATCAAAACAAAGCTTCATCTCTTTCAAATGCTCCTAACTTTCGTCCCTAAACCTTTTGACTTTGTTGAAAGCTGAGCTCTCGACTTTGACCAATTCACTAGTTACCTAGTACATTGTGCATTGGTTGTTGACTTAGTCGAAAAAGTTTGATACCTTTTGATCTTATCGGAAGATTTGGGTTGGAGGTAGAAGCTTGTTCCCGAAAGAGTTGAAATAGTTAAAAGACTATTTATTTGTACTTTAAAACAGTACCTTTGTACCTGGCCTGCCTTATTTGTCTAAATTTGATTGGTTGCAAGATTTTTATATTCAAAAGTATTGTCGGCTTTCTATTTTTAGCATTTTAAACACATTTATAAAAATCCCTTCTCCTCCATAATTATATAAAAGATTTAAGTCTCATACCTTAAATAATTTTATATAATTATTAAATTACCTTGCAAAAATATGGAAAAATTTCAAAAAATCATTTTGTATATGTTTTTACAACATATAAAAGTTTTGGACCCAAATAATAATACTTTTTCCTGTAAATAATTTTATAATCCAAATTCTCATTTTCTTCCATAGAAAATTCATAATAACTCCAACAACTTTAAAAAAAAATCAGAAAATTGAAACCCGTCTCTAAAATATCTTTTGGGATCATCATAAAAATGTAAGAGGCAAACAGATGTCATTTGATAGGGATTTCATCTTAAAACATGCCATAAAATCTATATGAACATTAATAAATCATCAATATGTATATACAATCATTGATCATTTAAAAAAACATAGCAAATCTTTGCAAAATTATTTGCATTTAATCTTAAAACCAAAACCATAACAATTTAGAGATGTAAACGTTATTCCCTTTACTTTAGAGATTAAGGGGCTTAAGATTTGAATGGGTTTGATTTGAATTTTCTTTTCCCTTAGCTTTTCTTTAGTTTCCTTTTCTCCTTTCCTTGTTAATGGTGGCTGGCCTTGATTTAAAAAATTTGAAATGAAAAGAACATGCATAGTACATACGGTTATGAGAAGTAAATATAGGAATGGCATATTTCCCATATTACCCCTCCTCTAATTCATTTTAAACCCTTCCTTAATTTGTTTTCTTTGAAAAGGCACAGCTACCTTAATTAAAATCAATCTCGATCCCCTCATAAACACATTATTTTGTTTAGTTTTTCTAAATAAGTCTCCTAAATAATGTTATTTAAAATCTAGGGTGTTATAAGCTGCAGTGCCCCAACTGACACATTAACTCTTCTTTTAAGTAAAAAACCTAACTTTGGGATGGCCAGTCTTTTGTTGCAATTGTCGTAGATTCAAATGCAGACATTAACATGATGGTTTAAAATTCTGATGTGATTAATTTAGACTTTTAGGTCGTTAAAGTCAAACAAATTCGAAGAGGCTCGCATTTCGGATCCCTTGCTTAACATCTCAATTCCTACCTCTCTGTCTAGTTTTTTCACTTGTATAAGGAGTTTAGTTTGACTCTTCTCCCTAATGAATCCCTTCCATCAGAGGCTCATGCTCAAACTCCAACAATGAACTTTGATGATCTCCTTCATTTGGTTGCACAACCTCCAACCTTGTTTCTCTTATGTCATTGCAGCCTTCGACCTTCTCAAAAGATCATCTTTACATCATCAATCAGTAGTTCTTACTGGTATGATTTCTCTTCTACTTGGTTAATATAGACTTTAACTTTTTGTATCCCAATTTAGCATATGTCTCTATGTAAGTTCTAGGCAGCCAAACACATGTTCTTCCTTCCACAGGCCTCTCAAGGGCCTTGTAATCAAATTGCTAAACTCAAGGAGTAAGTCTCTTCGCTTATAACTCAAGTGGTTGGTATTAAAGTGGAGAAATTTAATGCTATTCTTTAGACGGGAAAACTTACTTCCTCCCTTGATGAGGAGAAGAAAGTTAAATTGCTACTGGCAGAGGAGATGAAATCTCTAAGAGCAGATCTTGAACATGCCAACAAAGAGACAGCCAAAATGGCCAGTATGGTGAAGTCGTAGAAAGATAAGGTGCAAACAAAGCATGCCACCGTGGTTTATGCCAATAGCATTATAAAAGGCGCTAAGGAGAATGTTTCCTTCTTTCTCGACCAGGCTCTCACCAAAATTGTAGAAAAGTGCTATGAAGATCCTCTCTTCGTAGCATATGGTGATAATATTGACAAATGGCCAGATTTGGGTTTTCCTTCCTTCCCAGAGCTAAATGACACAATTAAGAAGAAGTTTGACCTTATTTTGAGCAAAGCTATGGGATTGCTTCAGGATAAATTCGCTAAAAAGAAGCCATCAATCCGAAGAAGTTGTTTCTTTTGATGACCCATCGTTCGAAGGAGGTAGAGATTCAAATAAAGGGGAGGATGATAATGAAGATGATAATAACGATTATAATAATTATGATGGTGGTCGTAATGGAAAGGGTCAAAAGTGGCTAAGAGGTGGGGATAAAGGATCAGGTGGTCATGACTTATCAGCCCATGATATGGATTTTCTAGAATTAATCGATCACTGGGTGGTTCATGGGAAAATATCACTCCAAAAGATGTTACTTCCCCCATTGAAAAGCCGAAGGAAAAATCTCAAGTTCCAGCTTCTCAGGTTCCAGTTGTGCAGATATATGATTCATTATTCAAATGTTTAAATTTCTCTACCAACCCCTAATTAATAAGTTTATTGGTTTAATTAAGGAAATATCAAAATATTACTATGAGACTCAATGTTAAAAGAGCGAGTGGAAGGTGCATTGATTGAATATAGAAGTTGAAAGATTAATTGAGGAGCATGACAAATTATAGGCGCTTTTTAATTTATGACACACGGTCGAGGAACTTTAAAGAGAAATGAGTTGCCCCGTTATTCAAGAAGTCTCACCTTCATCGAGAAAGAGTCATAATAGAAAATGCTGAGCTAACTACTCTCTTACGGATTGTCACGACCTGAAATTCAGCATTCAAAATCGACATCAAATACCTCACTTGTATTCGACTGCCGGAGATTCAAATGTTGAACTCCAGTTCGGTGGAGCTTATAACAACATTAGATGAATATAAAACAACGAAAACAAAAGATGAGTCATTGATAAACATCATAGATACAACATTTGATACAGTATCATCACAATATTTGAACAACACCAACATCAGAGTGTTATACACATGATACAATAATAAAACGAAAACACTACCGTGGAACAATAACAATGGGGTCTTCAAAAGTTTCCAACATACTTTGACTTTGATAAGGTCTCTCAAACTCCAAACACTTTTAGATCCAAAAGGCTTCAAACCCCAAAAGCTTTAAAATCCGACAGCTTCCAAATGACTTCTAAATCCAACCCAGCTCCAAAACATAGACAACCTGCTTCTAGGCTGCCCGTGTGGAAAATTATAGGCACCCAGAGTTTAGGAAGGGAACAATAAACTCCGGGTCAGTCATGGGAATGGTATAAGTAACAAAACAGTTGTTTGTACAAAAATAATTTATAAAATAAATCCGTTCATGCTTTGGAAAATGAAACTACCATAAGGCCTCTCGCCACACACACAATGCAATCGCACAATTGGAGGAGATTTCTTCTTATGGTAGTCAAACATGCTTGATACGAGAAAACTCTTTTGATATTATTATTGGTGCATAGTGTAAAAACATTTCGAAATTATAATATTAATCTTAGCCAGCATACCACCATTATGGTATACCTACTATAGCTACCATGTTTTATGGCAGGTTACCGCCACGTTGCATGGCAAGTTATACAATTAAAAACATACAGGGCTCATATTGTTTTGTTTGAATTTCCAACAATGGCCAGGCTAAGAAACTTCCTACACCGAATGTGTACGCCTCTAGAGGACGCCCCGAGAACATAACCGGATCTCTGCCAACACAAGGTCGGGCTACCTCTGTAACTAGGAAACTACTGATACGAGTATGCCATCCTCCGGTCGTAATCGACCTTTAACCGAGGCCACGACACCAACAAATTCCAATAACCACACAAGTTAAATATCTGGGCTCCATACCATGATATCACTTTTTATCCAGAAGGAAATGCACATGCCCTAAGGAGTGCTACTGTAACATCCCGCCTTTTCGCACACTTTAAACGACACACGCGCCGATTCAAAGCATACGCAAGGGAGGAGTGTTATGGGGTAAATAAGAAAAATAGAGAAGAAATAAAACGAAAATAGAATCTCACAGCGGAAGGATAAAATATAATAACAAGTATACAGTTCATAAACAGTTTACAAAAGCTTGATTTTTTCTTATACAATGAATATCAGAGTTACACATACCAAATACAACAATGCAGCGGAATAGAAAGAGTGTGTAGTGCAATACTATATATAAAATAATACTGAATCTTCGTCTTCGTCCTCCAAAGCTAAAACCTGCTATCCTGAAACGCTCGGACTGACCCGAGCGAATTTGAAAAGACAAAAACACTCGAGTCAGACTAGAATATCTTATGTGAGTTAAATAAACAGAAATAAATATGAGTACAGTAACTCAAGAGATGCTCGGGATTTACATCTCCTAAGGATCCGTTAAACTATTTACTATGTAGTATATTGCGTTATTATAATAGTGTCTATTTATAAAATAAACTTACTTTTTAATAGCGTTAAGGGGTTACCCATATAGCCCTTAACACGTAATAGTCCCAGTAGTCCATCCAATATCATAGTCCCTCCTGATCGGGAAGCCACTAGAGGATACCACACGGGCTACGGGAGAAAACCAAACTCGTACAAGGCGCGATAGGGTAGGTGACACGGCACAACTAGGCAATGCCAGGGTAGATATACCAATTACGCTTCCGGGCCGATGGTAACGCGAAGCCGCAGCAACCGCCCACCTCGAAACAACTCCCCAAATCAAAAAAATAGAAGTGGCCACTGAATCAATCCAAAGTCATAGTATAATATCGAAGAGGAGTGTCCGATCAGAGGAATGACCTCATTAACCCGTCGATCGCTCCTGTTTTAGCCACCTTATGCCAACTCACGGGAGTCGGGTCCACGTATTTACCTTACAGGAATCGTCGCCGCCAACCTACTTCATTCTGGAATCTCCATCGCGTACACGGTTAGTCAAAGTGGTTTTCGGTATCGACAGAGAGTATGTCCATATCCGATCCCGGTCTCTTTGCCAATCCATCGTTATTATAACACCGCGGTTCTTTAAAGCAGTTTATACTTTTAAAACCAGAATATAATACATTTCAAAACCATAATATTACGATATCATTCCAAAACCCAAAACCATATTTTACCACTTATCCCAAATATAATTCCTTTCCAATAATAAAAAGGCTTTAACTTCATAATATCTGAAAATCGAATATTTTCAAAGCATAATATTTTTGGAAATCCATCCATAATTTCAAACCATAACTTTTAAAACTCAAATGGTTTGGATATTCAACGGTATGCGAATTAAAAAGCTTAACTTTACTGTCACTTTGTAAAGAAATAAGTTATATGGCTTTATGGAAATATTTCTTTATCTAAAGTTAAAACCATAATTTAGATATCACTCTTAAGTTCCAAAACCATTTCAACTTCCATATATATATATCCATTGGAGTATTAATATTCAAAAACTAAAATTGGAATATATTCTTTCAACAAATTAAATGTTTTATTATTTAGTTTGAATATTCACATAAATCCTTAAACAACTCCAATTTCTAGTAATAAAACATATGTATTTTTCGATTCCAATTATATTAGAATATTTTTCCAATTCAAATTCATATTAGAATATTCATTTCAATTTTTTCTTGGGAAAAATCCAATTATAAATATCATATCTTAAATTTCCAAACTTAACATTTAAACATATGATATAAATTTATCCAACTCCATTTTCTAAATTTTCTTCCATTTTACTAAGGGAATTTATACACCTTTTTATTTCAAAATTTCCAACTTTTCATGTACATAAATACGGAAGAAAAATATTTATACAGTATAAAATTTAAGATTATTATAAACCGTATTCCATCCAAACCATAGAAATCACATTAAAATAGTTATATATAGACCGCGGTGCCTGTATATAATTTTCTATCCTATGGTCAAGTGATACGGATATTTATCATTTCAATCCGCAATTTAAAAATAAAACTTTGCGGTTTTATCATTTCAAACCACAATCCCGAAAAATGAAATATGCATGATAAATTTGCAATTTTAATGATATGCAATAAACATTCATTCATCAACAACATCCATCATCCAATCGCAACCATCAACCAATTTCAATCAATAACAGTATATATCTATGAACATATACAACAGGTAATAACTGTCAGTTTTTTCCCAAATTAAATTTATCAACTATTTATCTAACAGTTTACTCAATAATAATTTACATAACTGTTAACTAGCAGTTCTTATGCAAACAATAATTTCTAACAGCCAATTAATATGCAATCAATCAATTTAAATTAACAGCTAAATTCAAAAAATGCAATTCAACAGATATGGATGAAATAACATGCCCAAAAGCTCATAAATAAATTTCTATTCATTTCTAAAATTTATTTAACAAACATAAAAGCTTCTAGTAATTGTGAGTGGGTTAAAACACTCACCTTTTGAATTTAAATCGAATTCAAACCCGATTTAAACCCAAAAATTCGCCCGTCTCAGAATTCGTCCAAACTAGCGTCATCGAGTCCGGAATTAAATTACGATCCTAACAAAAAAATCGCGCGTAAATCGGATATCGTATGCAAAAGTTATAGCGAAAATTGCGAGTTGAAAAATCAAAATTAAATTAAACAAAATGGTACACATTTACACTTGCCAACATTGAACGCACGCACATAATTCCATCTTCCCAGAACGCGCGCAGGCCCACGCAACAGCCGCCACCCATAATTTATCAACCCTAATCGAAAATTCCCGCCAATCCAACCGTTGAAACTCGAAACAAACCACATAGATGCGATCCCCTCGGTTCCCTCTCCAAAACCCAGAAACCGTTTTCCGATCCGACGAAGTTTTGCGCGACGATGATGAACGATTTTGGGGCTGTTTGAATTTATTCTGGATGAATGACAGCTCCAATTGAAAAACGAATTTCACCAGCAATTTACGCGTATCGAATACTTCAACATATATTTTTTCTGGAATTTTCTGAAATTTTTGAGTTTTGACTTTTGATTTTGAACTGTGGATGGATCTGGAATTGGATCTGAGATGTATACATTTGGGGAAGAGAAAGGAGTGCAGAAATGAACGTACAGCAAATGAAAAAGAAAGGAGCTAGGGTTTATAGATGTATATTTATAGATAGGCTAGAGGTAGGGTAGCTAGACTGGATACGCGAACGTGCGTGACAAACCATGGTCCAAAAAGTCCGCTATGCCTCCGGAGTCGGATTTGTTAAAACTATATATCCAAGTAGGTGTTTTAAAATATCCTGAACGCAATGGAAAAAGTTTCGCGACCAAATTCGATCGTATGAAGAAGTTATGCTAAAAAAAACAAAGATTTCACATTGATTTCAAAATGCGTAAATTTCAAGGCGTTTCGAGTCCGTACGATCAAACGACAAGTCCGATCGCTACGAAACTTGAAACATTATTATAATTCACCGTTACGGATCCGATGAAACTGGTTTCGTCGAAATCCGAGTCCGTGCCTAAAATGGCTATTTTCATATTAATTAAATAAATAGGCAAATAAATTAATTAAATTCAATCTTTAAAATTTTTGACTTTAAAATTGAAAATTTGATCATTTTTATAATTTCACTTTAGTTACAACAAATTAAACGAACCCAGATATCAATGTCAAGTAAATAAATTTATAAATTTCAGTGTTTGAATTCAATTACGGTAAATTCAGATATTGTAAATTCCAAGAATTTACTTAAATTTAACTTTGACTATGACCTTATAGTTTACTGCGTATTATTACGTCAATTAATATAACTTTACGTTTATTTCAAATCTACCAATTATAACCAAATAAAACCTTTCAATTGTTTTTCATGAATAGGTATTTCAATGAATTAGTTAGTATTCGACTAGCATAATATTTAATTCTAACCACTGCAATAATTAAGCTTTATTTTAAATTGGATTTAGATGGAAGGATTTGTTTGCCTTTTCTTAACTACTATATTCAAAAATTCTGCCTTTCTTTGTATTGCTACTATTTCCATTTATATTGAAATTGTAAAACATATATAAAAAATTAGAATCTCAAATAAGCTCTTATTACTCACAATTACTATATTAATTTGGATTGCACAACATCTTATTCATCACTTGCTTAAACCTAAATTCCTATTTCATTCATAAATGCTAAAATAAATCAATTATTACATAATTTCTTTTATTAATATTCATGCTATTCGTGCTACTCATGTTAAATTCAATTCCTTTGTTCCATTCAACATCAGCAATTATCTATTAAATGTCCCAAAATTTCTATTAAATAAATCTAATGAATCTTTATTATAAATTAGATGAATTTAATATTGCATTCAAACTATTGCGTTAAAATTTCCGTTTCACCTTAAAGTAACTAAATTTGCCCATTATAATACTTATTTCAATTCAAAAAAAAAAAACATTTTATTAACATCAAAAATTTAGCATTTCATCTTACCATTTATTTACGTATCCTTTTATTGCACTGATTGAAATAAATTCACTTATTAAATTTTTAAGTTCGTTACCTATCCATCTTGATTTTAATTCCATCTATAAATCAAATTCAGTTAGCCTTAACGTTACTACACTAAATCTACAATCAGTTTCAATTTATATAGAATTATATCTTAATACTTACCATTTATTTATAAATTAGGTTACCTTCCAATAAATCTGATTCCTAAGCATTTGATTGGATTGCCATCTTTACTATGTCTATTATTAATTAGCTTCAAATTCTACAATTTCACTTCTTAAATCCACCTTTTGCTATATTATAAGTAAAATTTACATTGGTTACATAAATGTATCATTTATTTACATTTATTACAAACTTATTTCCAGTTCCAACTAACAATCTAAATAAATGAATAGGCAACCTACCATAAACACTACCGTTACCTTTTTGTCACATACAAAATCCTTTATTACAAAAATCAATTTCTGCATATATTTTCATACTACAAATTCAATTTACTTATGTTCAAATTATAACCAAACCTGACCTTTAAATTATTTTGTATAAAATTGGGATTTCATTAAGTTTCTTAATTATTACCCTTAATTGGCATTTATCATCTTGTATTCTCGTTATCACTTCATAGATATGATTCCCAATTCCTTATTATTGACTTAAAATGTCATTACTTACATTGCATTAAACGTTGTTACTTAAATCTCTACCCAATAGTAATTAATACTCTAAATTAATATGCTTACTCCTTTCGTTATTTATTCATTATCACAAGAAACGTTTAATCATTTGTAATTTCAAATTACCTACATTGATTGTATATATTTTCCATTATTATCATTTATTAGAATTCTATTCAACTTTCCATCTTATGCATGTAGTTAACCTTTCTACTGATTTTTCCTTCAAAATTTTCAGTTATTTCTTATTTAATCGTTATAAATTAAATGCATTGGTAACGAACAATAGTTGTTACCATTATACAATTTATACATTTGTAATTTATTCTCTACAACAATTATTACCTATCAATATTATTTCGCCCATAAATACAAACTTGCAATTTTTCTTATTATCATATTCCATTTACTGTTAACAATGTTTATTACATTATACTAGTTTAATAATTTCCTCAAATTTCTCATATTCAACTCATATACTGGTAAAATTCTTTTCACTACTTAAAATCATTTGAATTTACTTCGAATTACTATAAGTAGGTTTTTAATTTATTTTTCTTCTAAATTTAATTACAACTTAATTTAACCAAATTAAATCCATGAAATCTACGAGTCGCTACACTCTCCCCCACTCAAAACTTTTCGTCCCCGAAAAGGAAAAGGAAGGGAGAAAGAAGAATAAAACAGTATATCCAGTTTCAAATATTAACTTATAACAATAATTTACTAAATTAATTTCCTTTAATGAATTACACTTGTTTTATAATCATTATGTCTTTTAATACTTAAATTATTAAAGTTGGAAAAATATCTTTAACAA
Organism: Allium cepa; assembly: GCA_030765085.1. NCBI lineage: Eukaryota > Viridiplantae > Streptophyta > Magnoliopsida > Asparagales > Amaryllidaceae > Allium > Allium cepa. The sequence goes on along the minus strand of JASFAV010000023.1, from coordinate 2,443,288 downwards.
AATTCTAAGTCCAAAATTTACGAAAATTTTTGGCAGAGTCTCCTTTGTACGGAGGGACTCTGGAGAAAATATAATATCCCAGATATACAAATATATTACATATATCCAAAATAAAATATCCCACACGGGAAAATATATAAATAGCGCTTTAATCGTAATCCGAAAACGTACCTATTTGTCGGGCAAAACGCTTATTATTTTGGAACCAAAAGCAGTAGCAGTTGCTTCCAACCCCTGTATTCACTTATATAATCTAAAAGGTTAAATATTTATTTTACAGTGAAATGTTTGGGTAGATTCAATCATTTATATCCAATCAAATGCAACAACCATAAATTTTAACAAACAGCACATGCCACCAACAGACAATCATTCAATCAAACAACAATTAGTTGTTAGGTTCAAATTCCGAAATTATACGAAATGTAAAATAACTATCAAGTGCATCCTTTACTCAACAGTCTTAGATGGAACAAAGATAGATTATTTCTCCATCCCACAACTTCAAAATTCCTTACCCAACAACCATACATCAACCAAACAATTCAAATCAACACCAAAATAGCTTATTATACATTTATTTCATACTTCAGTGGTTTGATTTTCTTCCCTTCCTTTATGAGGGATTTCTTTGTTCTTACAAGTTTTATTTTCCAATTATCACCAAATTCATTATATTTGTATTTCCTTTTTATTACTTAAGTTTCCTTTTTATCACTTAAGTTTATAAAATAAATTCTCATTAATAACAACAAATATTTTGAATATCTTCATTTCCTTACTCTTCACTTGTAAGATTTCCCTTAAATTCTAAATCTGCTAACATTCATTCTTATAAGTGGAAGCTTTTATTTATCTATTAGCTATGGATTTCAGTCATTTCAATTCTTCCTACTTTCTATTATATTAGAATAGGGGAGGCTTAAGACATACTTAAACTAATAATCCCACAATTAATTCTTATTTAGAATTTCATTTTATATACTTAGGTTCATATCATCTATTAATAATTCTTAACTCTTTTTCAGTAACATTTCAATTATAACCTAAGTTTATACCATTAAATTCTTATTATAACAGTAATCTATTGAATACTTCATTTTTCCTAAATTCCTACTTGTAAAATATTCAATTCCAGTTTCTCGTTTAACACTTCAACTTTTATAATTGGGTAAGTTATTTATGTTAAGGAAATTGCAATTGAACTTATACAAGTTAAACCTCCATTCTTTTAATTCATTGATTATTCACTAAGTCTTTACCAATATTCATAAGTTAAAATATTTATCTTCCTTTATCCTTAGCATTAATTCTCTTATTTCAATTAGGGGTTTCAATTCATTTATTACCTAACTTTTATTTCACTAAAATTTTCAATTAGTTAGCGGAAAATTTTAGAATTAAATACCAAGTTGAATTTCCATTTATTTCAAAATAATAGATAAATAAGTTCTTACTACTCAATATCTCTAATTATAGTTAGAACAATAAAAGAAAATTTTAGAAAGTTCTAAAATAAATCTGTAGTAGAATTTACTACAGTGGCCTTTCCCCTTCGAAACTCGAAAATGAAAGTCGATGATGCGGCCGTCATCACCGAATTTATTTTCCAGCGACAGAGAGGAAAGTACAGAATTTAATTCTTTTCCAAATCTTCTTTAAAACAATTCTTCCAATTTATACGAAATATTTATATAAGAAAATACTTATAAACCAAATCAATAAATTTCACAAATTCTTTGAAAGCAAATTTTCAAAAATCCCGGACTTAAGTTCTAAATCTCCAAATTTGGTTTATTATAATTTCACTTAGCTTCAGTTATTATAAATATTTTTATTGCCTAACATCCAATCTATAGCAACCAAATATATATATATCTTTATAAAACTATTTTTATATATAGAAATATAATAGGCAAAATTTTTTCATTCACCTATATTAAAAACAAATATTATGTCGGTCTGTCCTATTAAGTGTTTAGAAATCCCTATTGATGACATAGCGTCCCATGCATCAACCAGAATTTATAAATACAAAGCGGAACAGATTAACACAATATTAAAATCTTTTTATTAATACTAACAAGTACGCTCTCTCTTATATATACACTCAGCGACTCCCATAGGATATTTCTACCCTATTAACAAAGAGTCAAACCCCACAAAGCCAAGGTTTATCGCTAAACCAAAGCTCTGATACCAACTGTAACATCCCGCCTTTTCGCACACTTTAAACGACACACGCGCCGATTCAAAGCATACGCAAGGGAGGAGTGTTATGGGGTAAATAAGAAAAATAGAGAAGAAATAAAACGAAAATAGAATCTCACAGCGGAAGGATAAAATATAATAACAAGTATACAGTTCATAAACAGTTTACAAAAGCTTGATTTTTCTTATACAATGAATATCAGAGTTACACATACCAAATACAACAATGCAGCGGAATAGAAAGAGTGTGTAGTGCAATACTATATATAAAATAATACTGAATCTTCGTCTTCGTCCTCCAAAGCTAAAACCTGCTATCCTGAAACGCTCGGACTGACCCGAGCGAATTTGAAAAGACAAAAACACTCGAGTCAGACTAGAATATCTTATGTGAGTTAAATAAACAGAAATAAATATGAGTACAGTAACTCAAGAGATGCTCGGGATTTACATCTCCTAAGGATCCGTTAAACTATTTACTATGTAGTATATTGCGTTATTATAATAGTGTCTATTTATAAAATAAACTTACTTTTTAATAGCGTTAAGGGGTTACCCATATAGCCCTTAACACGTAATAGTCCCAGTAGTCCATCCAATATCATAGTCCCTCCTGATCGGGAAGCCACTAGAGGATACCACACGGGTTACGGGAGAAAACCAAACTCGTACAAGGCGCGATAGGGTAGGTGACACGGCACAACTAGGCAATGCCAGGGTAGATATACCAATTACGCTTCCGGGCCGATGGTAACGCGAAGCCGCAGCAACCGCCCACCTCGAAACAACTCCCCAAATCAAAAAAATAGAAGTGGCCACTGAATCAATCCAAAGTCATAGTATAATATCGAAGAGGAGTGTCCGATCAGAGGAATGACCTCATTAACCCGTCGATCGCTCCTGTTTTAGCCACCTTATGCCAACTCACGGGAGTCGGGTCCACGTATTTACCTTACAGGAATCGTCGCCACCAACCTACTTCATTCTGGAATCTCCACCGCGTACACGGTTAGTCAAAGTGGTTTTCGGTATCGACAGAGAGTATGTCCATATCCGATCCCGGTCTCTTTGCCAATCCATCGTTATTATAACACCGCGGTTCTTTAAAGCAGTTTATACTTTTAAAACCAGAATATAATCCATTTCAAAACCATAATATTACGATATCATTCCAAAACCCAAAACCATATTTTACCACTTATCCCAAATATAATTCCTTTCCAATAATAAAAAGGCTTTAACTTCATAATATCTGAAAATCGAATATTTTCAAAGCATAATATTTTTGGAAATCCATAATTTCAAACCATAACTTTTAAAACTCAAATGGTTTGGATATTCAACGGTATGCGAATTAAAAAGCTTAACTTTACTGTCACTTTGTAAAGAAATAAGTTATATGGCTTTATGGAAATATTTCTTTATCTAAAGTTAAAACCATAATTTAGATATCACTCTTAAGTTCCAAAACCATTTCAACTTCCATATATATATATCCATTGGAGTATTAATATTCAAAAACTAAAATTGGAATATATTCTTTCAACAAATTAAATGTTTTATTATTTAGTTTGAATATTCACATAAATCCTTAAACAACTCCAATTTCTAGTAATAAAACATATGTATTTTTCGATTCCAATTATATTAGAATATTTTTCCAATTCAAATTCATATTAGAATATTCATTTCAATTTTTTCTTGGGAAAAATCCAATTATAAATATCATATCTTAAATTTCCAAACTTAACATTTAAACATATGATATAAATTTATCCAACTCCATTTTCTAAATTTTCTTCCATTTTACTAAGGGAATTTATACACCTTTTTATTTCAAAATTTCCAACTTTTCATGTACATAAATACGGAAGAAAAATATTTATACAGTATAAAATTTAAGATTATTATAAACCGTATTCCATCCAAACCATAGAAATCACATTAAAATAGTTATATATAGACCGCGGTGCCTGTATATAATTTTCTATCCTATGGTCAAGTGATACGGATATTTATCATTTCAATCCGCAATTTAAAAATAAAACTTTGCGGTTTTATCATTTCAAACCACAATCCCGAAAAATGAAATATGCATGATAAATTTGCAATTTTAATGATATGCAATAAACATTCATTCATCAACAACATCCATCATCCAATCGCAACCATCAACCAATTTCAATCAATAACAGTATATATCTATGAACATATACAACAGGTAATAACTGTCAGTTTTTTCCCAAATTAAATTTATCAACTATTTATCTAACAGTTTACTCAATAATAATTTACATAACTGTTAACTAGCAGTTCTTATGCAAACAATAATTTCTAACAGCCAATTAATATGCAATCAATCAATTTAAATTAACAGCTAAATTCAAAAAATGCAATTCAACAGATATGGATGAAATAACATGCCCAAAAGCTCATAAATAAATTTCTATTCATTTCTAAAATTTATTTAACAAACATAAAAGCTTCTAGTAATTGTGAGTGGGTTAAAACACTCACCTTTTGAATTTAAATCGAATTCAAACCCGATTTAAACCCAAAAATTCGCCCGTCTCAGAATTCGTCCAAACCAGCGTCATCGAGTCCGGAATTAAATTACGATCCTAACAAAAAAAATCGCGCGTAAATCGGATATCGTATGCAAAAGTTATAGCGAAAATTGCGAGTTGAAAAATCAAAATTAAATTAAACAAAATGGTACACATTTACACTTGCCAACATTGAACGCACGCACATAATTCCATCTTCCCAGAACGCGCGCAGGCCCACGCAACAGCCGCCACCCATAATTTATCAACCCTAATCGAAAATTCCCGCCAATCCAACCGTTGAAACTCGAAACAAACCACATAGATGCGATCCCCTCGGTTCCCTCTCCAAAACCCAGAAACCGTTTTCCGATCCGACGAAGTTTTGCGCGACGATGATGAACGATTTTGGGGCTGTTTGAATTTATTCTGGATGAATGACAGCTCCAATTGAAAAACGAATTTCACCAGCAATTTACGCGTATCGAATACTTCAACATATATTTTTTCTGGAATTTTCTGAAATTTTTGAGTTTTGACTTTTGATTTTGAACTGTGGATGGATCTGGAATTGGATCTGAGATGTATACATTTGGGGAAGAGAAAGGAGTGCAGAAATGAACGTACAGCAAATGAAAAAGAAAGGAGCTAGGGTTTATAGATGTATATTTATAGATAGGCTAGAGGTAGGGTAGCTAGACTGGATACGCGAACGTGCGTGACAAACCATGGTCCAAAAAGTCCGCTATGCCTCCGGAGTCGGATTTGTTAAAACTATATATCCAAGTAGGTGTTTTAAAATATTCTGAACGCAATGGAAAAAGTTTCGCGACCAAATTCGATCGTATGAAGAAGTTATGCTAAAAAAAACAAAGATTTCACATTGATTTCAAAATGCGTAAATTTCAAGGCGTTTCGAGTCCGTACGATCAAACGACAAGTCCGATCGCTACGAAACTTGAAACATTATTATAATTCACCGTTACGGATCCGATGAAACTGGTTTCGTCGAAATCCGAGTCCGTGCCTAAAATGGCTATTTTCATATTAATTAAATAAATAGGCAAATAAATTAATTAAATTCAATCTTTAAAATTTTTGACTTTAAAATTGAAAATTTGATCATTTTTATAATTTCACTTTAGTTACAACAAATTAAACGAACCCAGATATCAATGTCAAGTAAATAAATTTATAAATTTCAGTGTTTGAATTCAATTACGGTAAATTCAGATATTGTAAATTCCAAGAATTTACTTAAATTTAACTTTGACTATGACCTTATAGTTTACTGCGTATTATTACGTCAATTAATATAACTTTACGTTTATTTCAAATCTACCAATTATAACCAAATAAAACCTTTCAATTGTTTTTCATGAATAGGTATTTCAATGAATTAGTTAGTATTCGACTAGCATAATATTTAATTCTAACCACTGCAATAATTAAGCTTTATTTTAAATTGGATTTAGATGGAAGGATTTGTTTGCCTTTTCTTAACTACTATATTCAAAAATTCTGCCTTTCTTTGTATTGCTACTATTTCCATTTATATTGAAATTGTAAAACATATATAAAAAATTAGAATCTCAAATAAGCTCTTATTACTCACAATTACTATATTAATTTGGATTGCACAACATCTTATTCATCACTTGCTTAAACCTAAATTCCTATTTCATTCATAAATGCTAAAATAAATCAATTATTACATAATTTCTTTTATTAATATTCATGCTATTCATGCTATTCGTGCTACTCATGTTAAATTCAATTCCTTTGTTCCATTCAACATCAGCAATTATCTATTAAATGTCCCAAAATTTCTATTAAATAAATCTAATGAATCTTTATTATAAATTAGATGAATTTAATATTGCATTCAAACTATTGCGTTAAAATTTCCGTTTCACCTTAAAGTAACTAAATTTGCCCATTATAATACTTATTTCAATTCAAAAAAAAAAAAACATTTTATTAACATCAAAAATTTAGCATTTCATCTTACCATTTATTTACGTATCCTTTTATTGCACTGATTGAAATAAATTCACTTATTAAATTTTTAAGTTCGTTACCTATCCATCTTGATTTTAATTCCATCTATAAATCAAATTCAGTTAGCCTTAACGTTACTACACTAAATCTACAATCAGTTTCAATTTATATAGAATTATATCTTAATACTTACCATTTATTTATAAATTAGGTTACCTTCCAATAAATCTGATTCCTAAGCATTTGATTGGATTGCCATCTTTACTATGTCTATTATTAATTAGCTTCAAATTCTACAATTTCACTTCTTAAATCCACCTTTTGCTATATTATAAGTAAAATTTACATTGGTTACATAAATGTATCATTTATTTACATTTATTACAAACTTATTTCCAGTTCCAACTAACAATCTAAATAAATGAATAGGCAACCTACCATAAACACTACCGTTACCTTTTTGTCACATACAAAATCCTTTATTACAAAAATCAATTTCTGCATATATTTTCATACTACAAATTCAATTTACTTATGTTCAAATTATAACCAAACCTGACCTTTAAATTATTTTGTATAAAATTGGGATTTCATTAAGTTTCTTAATTATTACCCTTAATTGGCATTTATCATCTTGTATTCTCGTTATCACTTCATAGATATGATTCCCAATTCCTTATTATTGACTTAAAATGTCATTACTTACATTGCATTAAACGTTGTTACTTAAATCTCTACCCAATAGTAATTAATACTCTAAATTAATATGCTTACTCCTTTCGTTATTTATTCATTATCACAAGAAACGTTTAATCATTTGTAATTTCAAATTACCTACATTGATTGTATATATTTTCCATTATTATCATTTATTAGAATTCTATTCAACTTTCCATCTTATGCATGTAGTTAACCTTTCTACTGATTTTTCCTTCAAAATTTTCAGTTATTTCTTATTTAATCGTTATAAATTAAATGCATTGGTAACGAACAATAGTTGTTACCATTATACAATTTATACATTTGTAATTTATTCTCTACAACAATTATTACCTATCAATATTATTTCGCCCATAAATACAAACTTGCAATTTTTCTTATTATCATATTCCATTTACTGTTAACAATGTTTATTACATTATACTAGTTTAATAATTTCCTCAAATTTCTCATATTCAACTCATATACTGGTAAAATTCTTTTCACTACTTAAAATCATTTGAATTTACTTCGAATTACTATAAGTAGGTTTTTAATTTATTTTTCTTCTAAATTTAATTACAACTTAATTTAACCAAATTAAATCCATGAAATCTACGAGTCGCTACAGCTAATCATTCCGACCATTAGAGAGGTGACGATACCAGTCTGAGCCGAGGGAGGCGAGCGGTATATTAATTGGGGACTGACCCAGTATATTAATAGGCATCCATTATATTCATGTATGTTGTTCGTTTTCTTGTTGTTAGCTTTTCCTTCCTCCGCCAAGGGGTGATGTGTCATATAGGGCTCTTTTTTTGTTGAGGAGGCGCTAGTATATTAATTGGAAGGATTTCCCTGTTTCTTATTATTCTTGTGAGCACGTAAGTTGGTCCAGCATTATGACGAATAACCAAGAATGCATAGCAAACTGTCCATATCATGTGGTAAGGCAATGGGTTTTGTTTTGGTTCTACTCCCATCAGAATAGAGGATAAGAATTTTCTACCTATCTTGCCACCAAATAATATACTGGGCACTCATGCTCTCTTAGACCCAAGCAGCTACCGTTCTTCGATTCGATGACTTCTGTGAAACAACCCAGTCATGGAATAAGAGAATTGATTGGGAATCCTAGCTGTGGCTACCAATGATGATAGGAATGATGACTCTTCTCAAAAGGTATGTAGTCTAAGGTAGTATCTATTAATATTTCTTTGTTCGATCTGCTAATTGCAATCAAAAATGATATCTATTAAACGGGAGCCCAATCTTCTAAAGAATCCCCGCTGCCGGTGTTGTTTTGTTGTACCAAATACCTTTTTCCCCATCAAGGGTAGCATCTCTAGCATATCGTAGTGCACAAAAACAGTACGAGAGCTCCAGTTGCCTTGACTTATCGAGGATGATAAACTCATGCGGCTCCGTATAAAAAAGGTGTGTTTTCGATCAAATCTGCATACCTGGTTGATCAAGCTAATAGTTCTATGAATCACGGTACAAGCGTAACGGTCAACTAAGAGTGAACAATTCAAATTGACTAAAGAAGCTAAAAGGGAACAGCCTTATCTTAGGTCGAAGACCACGAAATGAGTTATTTATGCCAAGCAAGATTCTTATGACTAGATCCAATCTCCTTATCCCAACAAAAAGGAAAAAGAATTTCACGTTCTTCCTTTCAAGAAGGAAGGATTAGGGAAATCCTATTGATTGCTGCTTTCTCCAGACCTTTGGTAAAGGCATGAAAAAAGGCTCGAATGGCCTCTATCACCCCAGAATGGAAGGGGCGATTTCGTAGTTCTTGGGTCTATGAAGATGCGTTGTTGGATGCTCCATTTTCTCATTGAGGCCAAACCTAAACCTGTGCTCGAGAGATAGTTGTCCATACACTGATAAGGGATGTATGGATTCTCGAGGAGGGAGAAGTTGCGCCCCCAGACCGCCCGATCCCACGAGTGAATAGAGATTTAGATCTACATTGGATCTCACCTGAATCGCCTCATCTATCCTCTTAAGGAGAAGTTTAGCCGCAATCTAAGCGGCACTACCCATCCTACCGTACTACCTATAGGGGGCTGCTCACAGCTGCCCAAAAAGGAACTGCAGTGATCTTTAATGGGGATTCTATAGCGATAGATAGAATTCCCATAAAAATATCACTAGATCAAGCACCAGAGATTTTGTATTCGGTAAAACCTTGGCTAATTGATCAAAGTGGGTAGCTCTAGTAGACCCATAGATCATGGAACAAATAGGGTGGGTAGGCCCAACCATGCGTAGAAGTGAACCTCCTTCGTTACCTATGCGATTCTCACCGCATACGGCTCACACAAAGACTATGTCATCCATCCGAGCCTTTTATTCCACCTCTACTCCTTCTTCTGAGCGCCTCGATCAAACTTGCATTCCCCAGCTTGCGCTAATCACAACTAAGAAAGTCGTTGCTTGCTCCTTAATGTTTATACTGGCGCCTTGCACGCACGATCTTTGTTGCTTCAAAAATACGGGGCTAAGGTGACCCTGATTAATTGGGGCCAACTGAAAAAAGGTCGTAGCCAAGGTTGGCACTTCCTTCCTTCATGTATCGTAGTCCTGAACCAAGGAGGAAGTCTTAACGGTGCGTGTTCCGACTGCATAGTCTACAAGCCGACTCGCTTCTATTCTTGTTGGGATTGGATAAAGATGGAGAATCTTTATATATCGTAGTAGTTCCTCTCTAGCTAGTATACGGTACAATTTCACTTCAAGGCCAAACCCTCCTAAGCTAACGCCAACTTTCTCTTCTCTTAAGTCTATAACAAGTAGGAGAGGTAGGATTCAAACCTACATAGAAAACCTTCAATAGATTTATAGTTTGTCGCTTTTGACCACTCGACCACTCTCCCCTTCTTGGGCCGACGCCCTGTTGAATTCCGGTTAGCTCAATTCCGCTTCTTTCAAAAGTCAGTGAAAGCAAGAGACATTTCGTACCAATTCTCCTCCCCAGGGGTTCTTATTGGTATAAAATCACAAGGCCTTTTGATTATTTCTTAAGTCATATTTGGTCAATTTTGATAATCGACTAATCGATTATCTAATCAAAATAATTACTTATCCAAATCACGATTTGTATGCTTAACTCGTTTCCCACATTCCAACTTAACTATTCTCCATCCAAGAGTGAAATCATGTAAGTTAGATCACAGGTTGCATCAAAGCCTTGCCTAGACACTTCATTCTTGGATCTCACAAATAGATAAGTTTACTTCATCAGCTTTTACTATTAAGTATAATTAATGATTTTCATAAACAAGAAGAAATCAACACAAATAAGACATTTTCGACATTTTATGACTTAATATTCCTCGTCCAAGAGAGAAACCGGTAGGTTGGAGTTCTATTGGTCCATCCCTACTCGGCATCAATATTAACTCTCATAAATAGATAAGCCTTACTTCATCGGCTTTTAGTGTTAATATGGCTAATTACTTTTCAAATAAGTAATCAAATAATTAACCACTTAGCCACTACGCAATTCTTAGCTCCTTTTTAAAAACATTTGTATATACTTTTAAAATACTTGAAAATACTTGTAATAGGTTTTAAAACATTTATCTAAAATATTACTTTAAAATAACAAGTTTATAATATCCTCAAAACTTAAAAAGAACATGTTTTTAAATATCTCTTCTTTAAAACTTTACAACTAATTCTTTAAAATTCATAAAGACTTCAAACCACTTATAAAATACTCTAATAATAGTTAGTAAACACTTGTAAAAAGAATGAAATCAAATACTTAAATATATTTTCAAACCTTTTAAGTCTAAACGGTGCAGTTTTGCACAAGTGTGATTTTGGTCGTTTTTGAGATGTTACCTAACTTTTTACTATTCAATCTTTTACTAGCAACAAACATACGTATAAATATTATAAATATGGCAAGAATCCCCTAAGAGTCTCTTTATAAATGTTCCATAGAAATCGTCAAAAATAAGGCTACATCTGCAGCGACTACCGCTATAAGTACACTTTCAAACCCGAGTTATATTCAAACCTATGTTCAACTACAACTAATGTGCTTTGCTCCAAGACCTTGCTTTATGTCACGTCCATTTAAGTCCGTTCAAGTCCATATATATGCCACTTGCTTTAAAAGCAAGGATTAAAATTAATCTTTTCAACATATGTTCAAGTTAATTCAAACAACTTTAACAAAACAAAACACAAGCAATTATGTGTTATATTTTCAATCCAATTGGTGAGTTAGGCCACCTTTAACCTAAAAACCAACCAAGATTGAAGTGTCTAAGTCCAACCTCAACCTAACAACACCTTTCCCTTCTTCTCTTTTGCTTACTTTACCTTGCCTTGCCTCTAAACCTCCTATATTGCTCACAGCCTTAGGGTAGGGGAAGAGGATAGCTTTTCTTTTTCAACTTCTAACTAGGTAGAAAGTTTTGTTATATGGTGGTAAGGCATCACTCTAAGTTTGAAGTGATTTGGATTTGGTTTGCAAATATTTGGCTTCAGGAAATTATTAGGAAGAAGAAGACATAAATTTTCACTCTTAATCTTTATGAATTTTTTTATCTATGAAGTGAACCTCTCCTTCTCTTATATAGGCTTAGGAATTGTGTTTCCTAAGCTCTCACTCACCCCCCTTTCATGAAAAATAAGGCTTACCTCCCATCACGTCTCCTTTATCATCCATTGACCTTTAAGCATTTCCATTTATGTTCATTTCCTAAATAACTTCCTTTTTCTCATGCATGACATCATCAATAAAGTTTATTTCCATAAATGGAAAAAAATTATTTCACTTTATTGGTTTCCTAAACAAATAATTGTATGTAAAAAAATCTAAACAATTTTCGATGGTTAAAAAGCTGTTTGTCAATAAACCGATTTTTAGTCACATTATCGTATTTTTCCAAAGAATATATTTTTGTTAATAAAAAACGAGTTTATTATCATTATCTAGTAATTAAATGATGTTTAACAAGGTTATAAAATCATATTTATAACACTTAATTATATTTCAAAACGTTCGATGTTCGAAGATGAAGTGTTCGAATATCAAGGTCACTCCAGTTACTTGGTAGTGACAATTATTTACATATATTCTCTTTATCAAAACTATACCGCTTTGGACTTATGGAATTTGGTAAAGGTTAAAATTCCAATATCGTCCATATTCAACTTTATAGTTCAAACACAAAGTCTTTGGTTCAATAATAATAATAATATTAATAATTAACCAAAATGCTATGGTCAAAGACTTTGATTTTGAGTTGACTTCAGCTGACCGTGATACCAAACTTATATAACAAATGAATCCTCTTTTGGATAGTGCTTCACTTTCGATGCTTCTACTCCATCTAACTATAATCGTTCGATGGACGTAGTGCCACGATTTAACTATAATCAACGAGCAGCTTCCACACTAAAGATCAATAGTACTCTCAAGTCGAGAAAACTGTGTAAATTAATCACATCGATATTTCTTGTTTGACCTTATTTATATTAACCAACAAAAAAATATCAAATGATTTATTCCATAGTTTATCCAATAATTATCAGTACGTAACCTCTTGGTGCCCCCACCAGCCATGAGTAATACACTACCTAATTTTGAAGAGCGTTGCGTACTCTAGTCTTAGCCGATATATTGATACCCATTCTTGATACATCTTGAATAGGTATATTTAAAATGTTATATTTATTTTCATTGTGAAAATTACTCTTAGTTACAATACTTTGTAACTATTATCAGAAAACATGTCATTTACATATTTTTTATTAAATATACTTTTAATTAAATTGATTAATTTATATATTACTCATTATTCAAGCATACAAAAGAAAGAAAACACCTTTTATTTCAAACAAGTTTGATTATTGAGTTGGATATATGTAAAAATTACATAACTGCCATTAGGGCATACCCTTGACTCTATCAATTGCAGCATTATATGTCTACGAAATTTGGAAAATCGACATGAAGACGGCATTTCTAAATGGTGATTTAGAAGAGACCATCTACATGTCGTAGCTAGAGGGTTTTGTGGTCAGTATGAGTGAAAGCAAGACTTTTAAGTTGTTAAAATCGATTTATAGACTTAAACAAACTTCAAAGTGTTGGAATAAGTGTTTTGATAAGGTAACCAGGCAGTTTGGTTTTTATCAAAACACAAAGGAAGAGTGTGTATACAGAAAGGAACAATGCAAAGCCATCATATTTTTGTACTTTATGTCGATGATCTATTCATGTGCATGGATTAAGGAAAATGTGCAAAACCTTTCAAAGTGACATAGATGATAGTAAGTCAGTGTCTTGTTATGTCTTTACGATTAACGACAGAGCCGTTAGTTGAAAAGGTTCTAAGCAAGAAACTGTAGCCGATCCAAAGATAGAGGTAGAGTACACCACCCTCAATGAACCAGCTAAAGATGCAGTATAGATGCACAAGTTTTTGAGTAAGCTCGAAGTTGAACGTAACTAATACGGCTAGCTATTACTTAGGATCGTGTAATATGGAATATAATTAAATCTAAATGCGGAAACAGATGATAATAGCAAAGTAAATGAAAATAAGTAAAATAAAACAAGCACACTAGGAATTTTTATACTGATTCGAACTTCCCGTTCTACGTCCAGTCCCACACTCCTTTTGGAATTTCAACTACAACAACCCACACTTAACTCGGAGGAACAGGTTTACACTGCCTGAGCAACCGAATAGGACTTCAATACAAATAACAAAGGTATCTGACTGTAGTGTGTTCTTAAATAACACTGACAAGTCAATTGAGTACAATCTTCCTATAATCTTCTCCTTGATGATATATAGTGATGTGCTTTGAGAATTGTGGAAGATAGAGTGATCAAAGGTCAAAGTATGTAAGTAATTTGAGTGCAATTTGAAAGTTTGAGAATAGATGAGAATTCAAGAGTGCTAAAAGTAAATTCGATAATTTGTTTGTTGAATTCTGTAATCTATTTATAGTATATAAAGAGTTGCATCTTTAAATGAAAAGTTATATTGAAAAGAACGGATGTAACTATTGATTTAAAAGAATGTTTCTCTTGGTGAAGAGAAGTGACTTTTCAAGAAAATAGCAGTTGGGGATATTCAGACGTCTGAACAAAAAAATTCAGACTTCTGAATTAGATTGAAACGCAAACAGCAAAGAAATAGTTCATTTCTGACCTTATTCAGACGTCTGAATATTTTCGTTCAGACGTCTGAATATTGTGAAAACAATATTTTTATTTTAGCACTCAGACGTCTGAATGTATGGTTTCAGACGTCTGAGTTTGCTTTTTTGTGCGTGTATGAGCATGTGTGTGCATGTGTGTGTATATATTGTTTAAGGAGAGATTTTAACAAAATTTCTAGGTAAAGTACAGACTCTTGACACACAATATACAGCTTTAAACATCTGTAGATGAATCTGCAATAAATCTCCTGCAAAGATAGTTAGTATGTACATAACATTTTATATAGGTTGTTATAATCAAAATCGAGATTCTAACATTCTCCCTCTTTTTTTATGACAACTATATAAAATTAATAAACTAGTAAAGTATCGTTGCTCCCCCGTCAATATGCACAATTTAAATTTCTCCCCCTTTGTCATCGACAAAAGGAAAGAACATGAATGATAATAGATAATTCATTCCATTAAGGCAAACAAAGTAGTAGATAATAATACATAAAAAGATATTATTTTAGAAATTTCTCATACAACTAGACAATAATGTTGATAAGCAAAACATAAGAAAATTTCTCATACAACTAGACTAAGATAATTAAAATTGGCTTGAAAGAGATGGATCATTGTGATTAGAACTTGAGCTTGAGGAAGACCATTCAAATGGAGATGGATTGTAGGCTTGAGTGGATGAAGAACCGAAATAAGAAATTTGATCCCATATTTTATTGAGAAAGCCTTTGATAGAGTTGAATTTTCTTTCCGTCTTCTTCTCAAGTGCCTTTATGTCCCGATGAATCTTTGATTGATTTCGGGAGAGAGTGATGACAACTTGTCTTGAAGAAGTATCTGAGCCGATTTCTTGGATGGTGTCATCGTCCTCCTCTTCTTCTTCATGTTGAGTATGAGAAGAAGAAGCAATATTGGTGTCTCGAGGTTGAGGAACACCTTGTTGAATATTTTGTGACCATTGTTGGAAGGAGAGGTCGTATAGGAAGACCCATCAACCCTAAAGTTTTAGCGCCTAACTCACTAATACTTGTAAAATCGGAGTCAAGAATTGGTACACCCATATTTAAGAGAATGTGCGTAATATAGGCACCATAATGAATGGTTCTATACTTCCTTCGGATTGTGATGTCTTGGAATTCATCCAAAATAACTTTCCCCCAATTCACTTGTTGATTGGAGTAGATAGAATAAAGTGCGTGAAAGTTTTCTTTATACACTTTTTCACAGCTACCCATCCTTGGTTGGAGAGAATGAATAAAAGCATGGTGAATTAGCCTAGCTTGTGGCCTTAAGAAGGTAGATTTTAAATTGCCCATATTTATAAGTTGATCGGATAAAAATTAATGTGAAACTTCATCCCGATGTTCCATATCAACTTCAATTTCATTAATATCAATTTCTTGATAAGAGCAATTTAAAATATGACCTAGTCGTTGTAAAGGTAAGAAGATTCTTACGCCATAGACTAACGACCAAACACAATCTTGACGGTTTTGAGGATTTTGATGATCCAAATTAAAATTTGCAAGAAAAAGTTTAATCATAAGATGATTAATCTTAACATTGTTAGGAGTATACCCAATCAAGCTGTCGAAGTGAAATTGCTCCGCTAACTCTCTAATATGATGAGCTACGAAATCCAAAAATTTCATGAATGCTCCTTCGAAGATGTTGGTGTTCTTCATAGAATTAAATCGATAAACAACAACATCGTTCCATAGCCATTGCCGGATTTTGTCTTCAGATGGTCCGGAAGCTGATTCTCTGGTTCTCTTTGATCTTGGTGCCATTGAAGACTTGAAGAAAGGTTAAAAGCTTTGAGGAAGATAAAAATGGGGGCTAGGGTTCTGAAGTAAGAAGGAAAGAAGTGAAAAAGGTATTATATAGAGGATGAAAAGGCAGGGGTAAAAAGGTAATAAAATAAAAATAAAATAAGAAAGGTGTAAAAATTTTGCTCAAAAGAGATTCAGACGTCAAATCACTCGATTCAAACGTCTGAATTGAGTTGAATTGCAACCCGCAAGGAATTAGTTCAAAAATGGTCTAGTTCAGACGTCTGTTATTTTTGATTCAAACATCTGAATATGGGTAAAAAAATTCTGTTATGAATATTCAAACGTCTGTTTATACTTATTCTAACGTCTGAATTTTGTACAGAGGCACATATAGTCCTTTTTTGAGAATAAAAACAATATATATTATTGAATAATTTTTAAATATTACAGATTTTAGAATAAATAGAATCAAATTAACATATTATATAAACAACAAGCGATAATTCAAATAAATTTTGAAGAAGAAGATGGAGTGTGATATGATTCTTCTTCAACTTTAGTGTTCTGTACAAATGGTCGAAGTGGAGACCACCTGTTAATACGTTCCCAAGAATTTGGAGTTGTCGGTGGACATTGTGGTGATGATTCCCAAGGATTGCGACGACTTGGAGAACAGGCTGAAGACGGTTGATGAACGGTATCTTTTGATGAAGAACCACAGAACTTTGACGCTACTTGTTCCAAAAAGCTAAGTCGTTTGGTATTAACTTTTTGCTCATAGCATAATTCACGTTGTAAGTCTAATGTTTCTTTCTGATAGTGATGAATGTCATCGATTTTTTCTTTTGTGGATGGTGATCCAAAAAGGAGAGACCGTCTTGTTCTTTTAGATGGAGGAGTATATCTAGTATGAGTTGTGGGAGGAACAATCGAAACCAGTTCATATATTGGAGTAGGAGTTAGTAGATTTTCCGATTTCGAGGAAGGAGAGGTGTAAGATAGCTTAGATGACTCAGAGTTATTGTGGGATGACATGATCAAACGGAAATTTTTGAAGAAAAACAGAGAGTTGAATAAATTCTTGGTGAAAAGAATTAAAAAATGCAGATAATATATAGGTAGAAACTAGTTAAATTTAGAGGATGTATGGTTAAAAGAAAAATGGCCATAGGAAAAAGAGGAGAGAATGGAAGGTCCATAAGAGTTCGATAACAACCTCATATTTTAGAAAACAATAGATAGTGAAGAGGTAGTGTAGAGGACTACCAAGTATGAGGTCTTGAGTTCGAGTGCTAGACGGCACCCTCTCTTCCTTTTTTTTATTATTATAATTTTCTTTTGAAAGAAGCTATGAATTTAAAATAATATATATATATATACACACACACACATTTTTAAAAGTTCGAACTTATAAATCTTTAAAAGAGACGATTCTGAGTTCTCGTCTTAAATTGATGAAAGTATTTTCATTTAGTGGTTTTGTAAAGATATCTGCCAATTGTTTGTCAGAGGACACAAATTCTAGATTTATTAAATCTTTTTCAATATTATCACGAAGAAAATGATGATGAATGTCAACGTGTTTTGTTCGTGAATGATTTACGGGATTTTTAAATAAATTTATAGTATTAGAATTATCACAATAAATGGTTTATTTACTTAATTAAAACCAAAATCTTGTATTGTTTGTTGCATATAGATAACTTGAGCACATGCCAAAGCTGCAGAAATATACTCTGCTTGAAATCGTGCACGCAAACAAACACTCATCATTATGTCAGGTCTACTAGCTGTTAAATATAGTAACGATCCAATCATACTTCGATATAATTTTTGGTCAATACTTTTACCACTTTTATCTTTATCAAGACGTATGGTTGTACTCATAGGAGTTGGTTTGGTAGAAGTATTTTCCATATCAAAGCGTTTAATTAGATTGTTACAATATTTTCTTGATTTATAAAAGTACCAATTTCTAATTGTTTTACTCGTAAGCCAAGAAAATAATTTAACTCACCCATATATGACATTTCAAATTCTCTGGTCATTAAATTAGAAAAATCTTGACATAATTTTCATTTGTAGATCCAAAAATAATATCATCAACATATATTTGAACAATTAAAATATCTTGTTTATTTCTTTTAATAAAAAGAGTTTGATCAACCTTCCCAATTTCAAAACCAGAATCTATTGAATATCTTTTAAGACGATCGTACCAAGCATGGGGTGCTTGTTTCAAACCGTATAAGGCCTTTTTGAGTTTATAGACATGGTCAGGAAATTGTTCATGTACGAATAAGGGAGGTTGTTCAACATAAACTTTTTCTTTTATGAAACCATTTAAGAAAGCACTTTTAACATCCATTTGATATAATTTAAAGTTATGAAAACATGCATATGCTAATAAGATTCGTATTGCTTCTAGTCTAACGAATGGAGCAAACGTTTCTTCATAGTCAATTCCTTCTTCTTGATTATATCCTTAAGCAACTAATCGAGCTTTATTTCTAATGATATTTCTTTGTTCATCTGCTTTATTTTTGAAGACTCATTTTGTACCAATAACTGATTGATCACTAGGCCATGGAACTAAATCCCAAACGTCATTTCTTTCGAATTGCTTTAGCTCTTCTTGCATAGCGATTAACCAATTTTCATCGTAGATGCTTCTTTAATATTTTTTGGTTTAATATTAGAGAGGAAAGCTACAAAACCCATTTGATTTAATTGACTTATTGTTCTAACAGATGAATTAAGTTCTCCAATTACATTATCAGAAGGATGATCCTTTAATAATCTAGGTGGAGATCTTGTTTCATTGTTATTGTTAGCCATGTTTTCATTATTTTCAACATTTGAAATTTCTGTGTTTGTGATATTATCAGGGAATTCTTCATCCTCTCTTATACTTGGGATTTGCTTAAAATTTTCATCAAAAGATACATGAAGTGTTTCTTCGATGATATTTGTTCTTTTATTATAAATTCGATAAGCTTTGCTTTGATCTGAATATCCTAAAAAGATTCCTTCATCGGATTTTGGATCGAATTTATCAAGCTGATCTTTTGTGTTTAAAACAAAACATTTTGAACCAAAAACTTTAAAATAAGAAATATTTGGTTTTCGTCGATTAAGAAGTTCATAAGGAGTATTCTTAGTTAATGGTCGAATAGAAATACGATTCAAAACATAACAAGCTGTTGCAACTGCTTCAGCCCAGAAATGTTTTGGTAACGTACTTCCATTTAACAAAGTCCTAGCACATTCTTGTAAGGTTATAATTTTACGTTCCACAACTCCATTTTGTTGTGGAGTTAAATGAAAAATTATGGAATATTCCATTTTTCTTACAAAAATGTTCAAAGGCTTCGTTTTCGAATTCACCTCCATGATCACTTCCTATGTTTTTGATTTTCAAATCTTTAAAATTTTGAATTCTTTTGACAAAAGTTTTGAAATTGTCAAAGGTATCACTTTTATTTTTCATAAAAATAGTCCAAGTATATCTAAAAAAATCATCAACAAATACAAACACATATCTACTATGATTACTGGATTATACTTGTGTTGGTCCAAATAAATCCATATGTAGTAATTCAAGTGGTTGTAAAGTTGAAATAACCTTTTTCGATTTAAAAGATGATTTAGTTATTTTTCCTAACTGACATGCATCACAAATATGATTAATTTTAAAATTTATTTTTGGTAGGCCTTTTACTAAATCATTTTTAGAAAGCTTGTTTATAACTTTGAAATTAATATGACAAAATCGTTTGTGCCATAACTAAGGATCATTTTCTTTGGCTATTAAACACATATATGAGTTATGATTTATTTTCATATTCAGAACATATATATTTCTGTCTCTATTTCCTTCAAAGATAAGATTTTGATTTTGATCAAAAATACTACATTTGTTTTCAGAAAAAGCGATTTTGAATCTTTTGTCACACAATTGGCTGATAGTTCTGTGCAGTTAAAGCGCTCGGCAGATTCAAAGCGGTGGAGGTGCAAAAAGTCATAGCGGGGATACAGCGAGGATATAGCGGGATATAGCGGATAGTTCTAAAATAGCATATAAAACTCGTACTTAATGTTTTTACGAATATATAAACGGTAATTAAATGAAATATTATCATTCAATTGAATTATAATTAATAAATAAATGATTTTAAACAAAAAAACATGTGCGAATATACTTTAAATAAGCGTAAAACTGTTATATAACATAATTGAATTTAGTAGAATATTAGAGTATTTTCATTTCTGAAAATATATTAAAAATTAAATCAAATAAATTAGTTTCATAATTTTTATAATGTATAAATACAATTTTTTAATTCATTTTATTAAAGAAGATATAGCAGAAATAGAAAAATATAGCGGGAATAACGGGATATAGCGAAAATAGCGAGGATTAAAGCGGAAAGACTATATTTTGGGGCTATATGGAAAAATCGTAGCGGTAGAAATCCGCTATGAGATATTGCAGGGTTATAGCGGGGCAATAACTACACATACTGATACTCAGTAAATTATGTTTTAAATTTTTGACTAGTAAAACATTTGAAATAAGAGGTAAATTTGAAATACCGTTATTGCTCACATCGCCTTTGCCGATGATGAACCCTTTGGAGTTGTCTCCAAAAGTGACGGAGCCTCCATTTGAGTAAGTAATATTTGATAGCATATCTTTGTCTCCTGTCATATGTTTTGAGCAACCACTGTCGAGTATCCATTTTCCTCTTTTCTTGAGTGGCACCTCGTTTTCATTAGCCATAAAGCAAACATTAGCTTGCTCGTTTTCACTGTCACCGCTGCTATCTGGTGAAGAGGTATCTGAATCATCCCATGTAACAGAGAATGCTTTCTTTTTCTTATCTTTTCGGCCCTTATTGAAGTATTTTTTCTTTACTTCTGGACATTCTTTTTGCATATGACCTTTCTTATGACAATTAAAACATTCAAGAACTGAATATGATGGTTTGTTTTGAAAGTTCTGTTTTCCATTGTTTCTGTTGTTTTTTCGGAATTTCAAGAACTTTCCAAAATTTTTGGCAATAAATGCAAGATCTTCTTTATCTGAATCTTCATCTTTTTCTTCTTCGGCATGGAAAGCTATGTTCGTTTTGTCTTGTGCTTGTACTCGTTTTGCCTGCAAATTCACTTCATAGAACATTAGATTTCCTATTAACTCTTCAGGTTTTATGGTAGAGAGGTCATTAGCTTCTTCAATAGCCAAGACTTTTCTTTCCCATTCATCCGTTAAAGAGTTTAGAATTTTTGATATAGTATCAAAATCAGTGTACTTTTCTCCTAATCCTAATAGTGAATGATAGATATCTTGAAATCTAGAGTACATATCATTGGTGGATTCATCTTGTTTCATTCTAAAGTTTTGAAACTGATTTTTGAGCATGGAGATTTTGCTTTGTTTGACTTTGTTAATTCCTTCATGAGTGATTTTAAGCGTTCTTCATATTTCATAAGCAGTTGGACACATGCTAACACGATTAAATTCATTTCTATCTAGTGCACAAAATAACATGTTCATGGCTTTTAGCATTGGCAGTAGCATCTAATTTTTGTGTGTTTGACCATGTGGAGTATTCTCCAATATAAAGAGTGAATTCATTCTGTGTGATATTCCATGATTCAAAACTATTTGATTGCATATAGATTCTCATACGAGTAGACCAATAATTATAGTTCAAACCATTGAAAAATGGAGGTCGTGCAGTGGATTGACCTTCAATAAAACTAGTGTTAGTGATAGAGTTAGTGGTAGTGTTGGTGTTATTTTCTATATTAGCAAGATATCAGATAACTGTGTAACAGATTCCCAATATTAAGAATCCAATGACATTGCTCTGTGATAACAATGCGGCGATATAAATAGCAAAGGAGCCAAGAGTACACAAGAAGTCATGACATATTCTTTGGAAGTTTTGCCTTATCGGAGAATTCACTGAGAAGAAAGAGGCAGTGATACAAAGTATAGATACTAAGGACAATTTAGCAGATCCACTCACTAAGGGTCTGGCTCAGTTGACTCTCAAGAATCTGATTGATACGATGGGATCGAGATTCCATAATTGACTCCAAGTGCAAGTGGGAGATTGATGGAGTTAGGGGTATGCCCTAGAGGAAATTCTGTAATTTATTGTAAACTAATTAACTTTGTAATCAATCCTCATTCAGAATAAAGGTGTTCTTTCTGTATGTTATATTTTTGTTATAATATGTTATAAGTAATTAAATGTATAATTAAAATATATTTAATAGAAAATCCATAAGTGTTGCGTTTGCGATAGTAATTAATAATAGTTGTAATCATGAGTATTGTATCCAATACAATAAGAACATTATTTTTAAATATTCCTAGTCAAGATGGATCAAGATTGGATATCAATGTATACGTTGAGACTAGAGTATGTAACACTCTCCAAATATTGGACACTGTATTACTCATGACTACTACAGGCACCAAGGGGTCACGCTGATAGTTATGGGATAACTATAGAATGATTCATTCGATAGTTTTCTTTTGGTTAATATAACTAAAGTCAAATAGAAAATATCGATGTGAATAATTTACTTAGTTACGTCGACTTGAGAATACTGTTAATCTTCAATATAAAAGCTCTGCTTTGATTACAGTCAAATCATAGCAGACTTTCATTGAATGACCATAGATGGGTCGAGTGGAAGTATTGAAAGTGAAACACTATTAGAGAGTGGTTTTGTATCCTAAGTTATATGGGTTTAATATAACTGCCAAATCAAGTCAACTCAAAGTCAAAATCTATGGCCATAGTAGTTTGGTTAATAATAATTGTTATTATCAAAGCAAGGACTTTCTGTTTGGAATAAAGAGTTGAATATAGACGATATTCAAAATTTGACCATTATCAATTCCATAAATCTAAAGTGACATAGTTTTGATGAAGAGTTAGTGTAAATAATAGTCACAACAGAATAACATTCAACAAAGTAAAATTGGATTTTACCAAAACCAAGTAAGCGATAAATTTGGCCAAAATATCTCACCACCTGCTAAGTGACATATGAATATTCATATTCGAATAGTTCGACATTAACCGTTGACTAAATTTACACCTAATGGGTTACAAAACTGAAACAATGAGTACTCCTTTGACCAAACATGCAATTATTATTAATTAATTGATATTTAGGAAATATTTGTTAAAATTTTTTATTTTGATTTGTTGACCAAATATTATTATATGTATTTACAATAGTTATAAATTTATCAATGATATACGACATCGATACACGTTTAAATTAGATTTAAATGCAAAAAATATTTCGTTCGGTCTTTAAATGGGTTTGAAGCACATATGGGGGGTTGGTTGGTTTAGCCATAATAGAGTAAGATAACAGAAGACAACCCTACCCTAACTTGTCATTTTGATTGAATGACTCAATTAGTCTGAGCTAAATTCAGGGTTGCCCTCTTTATAAAAGACCAACTATTTTCTCTTCTTTTTTTCCATTTTCCCAAGATCCAATCTGATCAATATAGAAATATTGATATACTACTTTGTAAAAACTATTTGAATGTTCATATAAACACCCAAATAGATTCTAGTTCTAATATCAGAGCTTTTTTTCCTTAAAAAAAACTCAGTTTATTTTATACTAAAAATAAACCAGGTTCAGCAACAGTACAGAGTATTGTGAAGATCCTCTCCTATTTGAATCTTTGTGCAGATGAATTAACCAATCCTTATTTGTTTGCATGTGTTTAGCATTTGTAGGTTTAATTAAATATGTGAACTAACTCATAGCTTTTAATTTATTCAAGGCTGCTTTCTAAAATAGCCTAACTGGGGGTTGTACATACTTCTGTTTACCTGTGTGCATGTAATCATGTACAACTTCTATTTGCTTCACCTTAGCCTTCAGGTGGACTAATTTGTTTAGGTAAGATTCCTAGATTATCTGGTTATAATCTACGAGTTTTACTTATTCATATAATCATTAAACCTATTTAAATCTGGGTTCATGTTTCTTGTGTGTTTTTTCTTCATATCTGCCTATAGTTTTTTTTCTTGCTTTACAATACTTACAGTTATTATGTGAATAGTTTCCAGTCTCTAAAACAAACTAGTACATAAGCATACATTACTAGTTCATATATGCTTCAGATCCACTACCAAACTCATTACTTGGTTCAAAGAAGATTTCTTGCTGACAGGTTGCAATATAAAGCTAAATTTCATTATCTTTTTCTTCACTGAGACTAGTTCTATCACAAGTGGTTTAAACCATTCAATACATTGCAGTTTGAGTTACAACATGATTCAAACATTACTACAAAACAGTTCTTTTAGCAAAAGAAAAGAAAACATAAAGAAGCATTCTCCTACTAATCTGAATTTTCAGTTAACTAGCAATTCATCTTAGCATCATGCTTCTTCCCCTTTTTCACTTAGCTTCCTTCTTTCCTGTAGACACCATATGATCTACTCCACAATGTGAGTGGAGCACCCATTTGATGCAAGCAACAAACAGGTCAGACTAAAGTCTGGTATGAGGAAATTCAATTGACAATGCATAAGATAAATGAAATTAGTTCCACATCACCTTTATTTCAGAAGTTAAATGTTCTACTCAGATTATTAAACCACTTTCTCATGTACACATTTTTTGTATCCTTACAGGGAAGTGAATGAATTGCTAAATACATATATATGTGCTTAGACTAATTTCTTAGCAGAAATTCTTATTTCAAGAATTCATAGCAGCCATCACACAAATCACACAAGCATTTCATAAACATGAACAAGCAACACCCATATCATTAAGCTAAGGCATCAAAACTGAGTCTGCATACCAGAACTCACCATACTCCTAGCATACTCACCTCTGCTTGTAAGTTCATTTCATATCATTTTTAAGGGTCCAATATCACATTCATGGTTGCACTGGTGCACACTGCCTGGAACTACTGCTTAATTTCCAGTGCACTATAAGCTATTTGGACATGAACATGCCATCTGCAAACTCACACCCCATCCTTGATGCAAGCCAACCACTATGTCATATCCACTTCCCTCATACCCAACCTGATAGAGGTGACCCATGCCCTAAGTTTAATTACTAAATTCTTTCATATAACCCCCTATTACCTATGCAGTGTCATGCCCCACACTGTTGTATCCCTAATCAATGCATACTAGCAGTTTTCTTTTTATACATCCATCAAACATTCATCCACTCATATATTCAACCATCACTCACATTTGAAAATCATTTCAAGTTAATTCCATTCAGAGATATACTTTTGGTTGAAGCATAACTCAGAGCATTTTCAAAGTGAAAAGGCTATTAGGGTTCTCCAGTAATAAGGTTCCTACAGTCAGCCCACACATTATAGTGTATTTTCTTATTACTCAACCTTATTTCTGGAGGGTACTTAATGATGGATCAAGATTTAGCATATGGAAATTCCACTGCATCTCAATCATCCTTTCAAATGCAAGACATAAGCCAGAGGACCCCTTCCTCTTATTGCCTTGCACCTTACTTTTCTTATTAGTTCATGCTTCAACCAAAAACATTTCTCAGGTTCATAATCATATAAATAAATCAGTTATTATCATCATGTCATTAAATATATATCATGTGTAAACAATCATTGGATTAAATGATAACTAAACAATACACTTCAGAAACATCAGAAAATGGTTAGACTAAAAATGCAAGAAAACATCAAACATAGTTAAAATAAATTAGAGGTTAAATGGCTGCCTTTCATAGGTCTTGCCAAGTGAGGGTTTACTCACTAAGGTTCTTCTTCCTAAATCTTGATTTAAGTCTGCCATTGATTTCCTAACTGCTGCCTGTTTCTTCTTTTCTTTCCTATATTTTTTATTTTCTGTTTCTCCTGTGTAACCGTAGGAGATAATGAGGTATATAGTGGAGTTACTAGGGTTTTAAGGTTAGTTAAGTAATTTATTTTTCATCAGAAATCCCATCACCATTTCTGGTTTCACCCAACAGTTCACCCTCTCCACTTTCCTTTCCTACCATTCCTCTTTTTTTCTTGTCTTGGCTACTTTTGGCATGTTTCTTTACATACTATATGCATGATTTTTGGCTCAGGCTTTGTTTGCCTTTTCTGGTTTTAACCATGCATATAAGCCTTATTTATATAGCTAGCTTTGTGTGTGTGTTTACCAAATGTTATGCATATGTGCTCAGGTGTATTTTTTTTTTACAATGTATATAACTTGTGTCTAACTGAGTTTGTGTGTGTGAATTAAATATTTTACCCATCTTATATTCATGCTCCTTCCACTTTTCCAAGCAGCTATATTCCTGTTTAATTTTATGAAAAATTTAGACTAAACTACCTATGTTACTTATACATTGGTTTTAAGCTATTATGTACCCCTACTTAACAGATCATGTACTATTTTATCACCTATGTCTTTGCTCACTAGATTACCTTACTTAATGTGTTAAAACAGCATACATATGTACAAGGGCATACATTCTTATTATTATTTATTTATTTTTCCACAAGCTTCTCCCAGAAAATTGTATGTATACTATTTTCTCCACATAACTAAATAAAATTTGAATGACTTAAATTTTCTACATGCTTGCTTAACTAGGGCTGTCACATACACCCCTCCTTTAAGAAATTGTGTCCTACAATTTAACACTTCTTACTATATAAATCAAGTGTCAAAATCAAACATGAATACACATTCTTAATTCAACCAAAACATATATCAAACAAGCACACTCAACTTTGAATATCATGTTCAACTAAGTAAATTCAAACATGAATGTTAAAATACCTCTGCCTTAACTATCAGTTGCAAATAGTTGAGGGTATTGGACTTTTATCTTGTCTTCAACCTCCCATGTGCAATCATTAGGGTCTAAACTCCACTGCACCTTTACCAGTTTAATTATTTTGTTTCTCAATTTCTTATCTTCCTTAGCTACAATGCCTACTAGCTTCTTCTCATACACTAGATCTGGTCTAACTTCCACTTTGCTAGGTGACTGAACTACTGAAGCTTCATCATGCACACATTTTCTCAATTATGATACATGAAATACATTGTGTATCCCACTCATTTCTTCTGGCAGTTTCAACTTGTAAGCCATCTTTCCTATCCTTGCAATGATCTCATATGGTCCTATATACCTTGGGGTTAGCTTCCCTGCCTTGCCAAATCTTAACACCTTCCTCATTGGTGAAACTTTTAAGTACACATATTCTCCTAGCTCAAATTCAAGTGGCTTCCTTCTCCTATCTGCATATGATTTCATTCTATCTTGCGCTACCTTCATTCTCTGCCTGATTAATGTAACCTTAGCATTTGTCTCTTTCACATGATCTGGTCCTAACATTACCCTATCACCCACTTCTAACCAGCAAGCAGGTGACAAACAAGGCCTTCCATATAGAGCCTCATAGGGTGCCATTCTTATACTACTCTGGTAGCTGTTGTTGTAAGCAAATTCTGCTAAATGAAGGTAGTCTTCCCAATTCCCACCATGGTCCAGCACACAAGCCCTAAGTAGATCCTCCAAAAATTTATTGACTACTTCTGTTTGGCCATCAGTTTGGGGATGGTAGGCTGTGCTCAAGCACAACTCAACCCCTATTGCTTGTTGAAAGCTACTCCAGAACTTAGATGTGAATATGGTATCTCTATCACTAATAATAGTGGTAGGAACCCCATGTAACTTTACTATCTCTTTCATGAAGACTTGTGCTAGTTTTGGTGCATTTCTATCACTCTTTACTAGTATGAAGTGTGATGATTTGGTCAATCTATCTACCACCACCCAAATGTTATCATTTCCTCTCTTTGATCTTGGCAAGCCATCAATGAAATCCATTGATATGCTTTCCCATTTCCACCTTGGAACTTCCAGAGGTTGCAGCAGTCCACTGGGTCTTTGGTACTCAGCCTTGACTTGTTGGCAAGTCATACACTTTGCCACATATTCACCCACACTTCTCTTCATTCCTTTCCACCAATAACTTCTTTTTAGGTCATGATACATTTTAGTGCCACCTGGGTGTATGGTGTACTTTGACTTGTAATGAACATCCATGATCTTCCTCTTCAGTGCTTCTGTGTTAGGCACACATAGCCTTCCTTTATATCTTATACATCCTTTTTCATCCAGTTCAAATTTGTCAGGCTTTGAACCATTCTTTAATAACTCCTCCTTTTCTCTCAAGAATGCATCAGTGTCTTGGGACTGGTTTACTTCTTCCACTAAGTCTGATTTTATTATGATAAGACTGAGCTTGCCATAGTGCTCCACATCCTTACCCACTTCCCTAGTTTGTTCCCCCATGTATTCCATTTCTACATCTGTTAGTGTTAATAACATTTTAAACTCCCCTATCATCAGTGTAGCCAACTTGGCATGTTGTCTACTTAATGCATTTGCCACTCTATTTGCTTTCCCTGGTGTGTACATAATGTCCAAATCATAGGCAGCAAGGAATTCCACCCACCTATGTTGTCTCATGTTTAAATCTTTTTGAGAAAATAAATACTTTAAAGCTTTGTGGTCAGTACAAAGCTCAAACTTTGCTCCTAACAGGTAGTGTCTCCAAAGCTTTAGTGCATACACCACTGCTGCCAATTCCAAGTCATGTGTTGCATACTTGGTTTCACTGGGTTTCAGTTGTCTTGATGCATAAGCTATTACCCTACCATCTTGCATAAGAACAGCTCCTATGCCTGATCCACATGCATCAGTGTATATACTAAATTGTCATTGCCTTCTGGGATTTTTAGCACTGGTGCTTCCATCAATGCCTTCTTCAATTGATTGAATGCCCCTTCACATTTCTCAGTCCACATAAAGACTGGTCTTTCCTTGTTAACTTGGTTAGTGGGATTGCTTTTTTAGCAAAATCTTTTATGAATCTCCTGTAGTATCCATCCATGCCCATGAATGATCTGATTTCAGTGACATTGCTTGGTCTTTTCCATGCTTGCACTGCCATGACTTTACTTGGGTCTACTGAAATTCCTTCTTGAGAAATTATGTGGCCCAAAAATTTTATTTCATTCTTCCAAAAAGAGCACTTTGCAAACTTGGCTTTAAGGTCTTGTTGACTTAGTCTACTCAGTACCATATGCAAATGCTTTTCATGTTCACTATCTGACTTAGAATATATTAGTATATCATCAATGAAAATCAGTACAAATTTATCTAAGTAATCTCTGAAAATTCTATTCATCAAATCCACAAAATAGGATGGTGCATTAGTCAAACCAAATGGCATTACTAAGTATTCATACAAGCCATACCTAGTGTTGAAAGTTGTATATTTGATACTTTCTTCTTCCACTTTCATTTGGTGAAAACCAGATGCTAAATCAAGTCTAGAAAATATTTTAGCACCATTTAGTTGATCAAAGAGATCATCAATTCTAGGTAGAGGGTATTTGTTTTTGATGGTGACTGAGTTTAGTTCTCTATAGTCTATGCACATTCTCAAGGAACCATCATGCTTCTTAACAAATACTACTGGTGATCCCCAATTTGAACTGCTAGGCCTAATGAAGCCTTTTTGTTCTAATTCCTCTAGTTGTTTCTTCAACTCAATCAGTTCTTTAGGACCCATTCTATTTGGTTTCTTAATGACATGGCTTGTTCCTGGTTTAAGTCTTATTTGAAATTCTACTGGTCTGTTATGAGGAATGCCATTTACTTCACCAAACACATCAGGGTACTGGTTAACTATGGGTATCTTATTTAGACTTAATTCATCTTCACCACTGTTCAAGTTGAACATTTTTCCCATACCCCTATCCTTGGCTGCTTCATACATAACCACAACCCTCTTGCCATCAGGGAGTTGTAGTGAAATGGTGGAATTTTCTAAGTTGATAATAGCACAAAAGCTTTTTAACCAATCCATTCCCAATATAATGTCTAGCTTAGGGTAATTCAACACATATAATTCTGAGATAAAGGTGTGACCACCCATGCTTATTTCTACTTGCATGCATTTCATATGGGTAATGCAGGAACTACCTAAAGGACTATCAATATGCAATGGCTTATCAACAAGAATACATGTCAACCCTAATTTCTGAACTATATCATATGAAATAAAAGAGTGTGTGGCTCCTGTGTCAAAAACAACTGATATAGGTATGCCTTTAATAAATAATATACCTTCCACTTGGCTAGGTGCCTCCATTGCCTTGCCTTTCCCTTCAAGTACAGCCACCTTTGCATCTCTGGACACTGCCTCTTCATGTGCCCCTCTTTTCCACAGTTGTAGCACCTAAGAACAGTTGAATTGGGTGCTTGGCATTTGGTCTTTATATGGCCTTCCTTTCCACAGTTATAACAGATCACTTTAGGTTTCTTATTGTCAAAGCTTGCCACTTTACTTCCTTCTTTGTTCATTGCTTCTCCCTTCTTCCTCTCATATGGGTGTGCTCTATTCTTTCCCTTCTTGTTGTTCTTGAAATTCCTGAACTTTTCTCTAGCATTGTCATGTTGCTCAAATGACAATGTCAAGTCCATAACTTGATCAAATGTTCTGTCTTTATATGGTAACATGGCTCTACTCAATCCAGCATTCAACCCTTGAATGTACCTAGCATTCCTTGATGTTTCATCTGGGATTAATACTGCCCCATATTTAGACAACCCTTTAAATTTCTGAGTGTATTCAGTGACACTCATTGATCCTTGTCTCAACTTGATAAATTCCTCAAGCAATGAAGTTTTTGT
This sequence comes from Allium cepa, assembly GCA_030765085.1. NCBI lineage: Eukaryota > Viridiplantae > Streptophyta > Magnoliopsida > Asparagales > Amaryllidaceae > Allium > Allium cepa. The sequence continues at coordinate 2,412,075 of JASFAV010000023.1, read as the reverse complement.
TGATGCTGGGACAAATCTGGCTTCTAACATTTCTTTGAACTGATCTCATGTGATTTCTTGTTCTTGCCTGCCTGCAATAATCACTTCCCACCAGTCCAAAGCTATGCCTTTTAGTTGCCTCGAAGCTATTTGCCTTCTTCTCTGATCATTGACTTGCATGTCTCCAAAGATCCTCTCTACTGTTCTTAACCATGACTGGACACCTATGGCATTTTCTGTGCCATCAAAGCTACTACCTCCTAAGTTTGTATATGTTTTAAGCAATTTGGACAACTCCTCATATGGATTATCTACCCTAGGTGCCATTCCATCCCTCAACATTTGAACAAAATCTTGCATGTTAATCATTGGGGGACCAGCAGCTGTTCTAGTTGCTTGCTCAGTAGTATCAGAAGATTGACCATTTTCTCTTTCTCCTGTGGCCTGGGGATTGATTCTAACTCCTCTGGGCCTCTATTGAACATTTCTAATGTAGTTAATTCTGATTCTTATTCACTACTTTTGCTTCTTCTTTTTTTAAAACTAACAGTGAACTCATTTATTCATAATAAATAAAGCAACTCAAGCAAGCAGCAAACAATGCAAACAAGGCACACAGATTCGAGCAAGTATTTGTTTTGGCTATGTATTTGTTAACATAGCTCTGATACCAACTGAGACAACCCTACCCTAACTTGTCATTTTGATTGAATGACTCAATTAGTCTGAGCTAAATTCAGGGTTGCCCTCTTTATAAAAGACCAACTATTTTCTCTTCTTTTTTTCATTTTCCCAAGATCCAATCTGATCAATATAGAAATATTGATATACTAATTTGTAAAAACTATTTGAATGTTCATATAAACACCCAAATAGATTCTAGTTCTAATATCAGAGTTTTTTTTCCTTAAAAAAAAATAACTCAGTTTATTTTATACTAAAAATAAACCAGGTTCAGCCACAGTACAAAGTATTGTGAAGATCCTCTCCTATTTGAATCTTTGTGCAGATGAATTAACCAATCCTTATTTGTTTGCATGTGTTTAGCATTTGTAGGTTTAATTAAATATGTGAACTAACTCATAGCTTTTAATTTATTCAAGGCTGCTTTCTAAAATAGCCTAACTGGGGGTTGTACATACTTCTGTTTACCTGTGTGCATGTAATCATGTACAACTGCTATTTGCTTCACCTTAGCCTTCAGGTGGACTAATTTGTTTAGGTAAGATTCCTAGATTATCTGGTTATAATCTACGAGTTTTACTTATTCATATAATCATTAAACCTATTTAAATCTGGGTTCATGTTTCTTGTTTTTTTTCTTTCATATCTACCTATAGTTTTTTTCCTTGCTTTATAATACTTACAGTTATTATGTGAATAGTTTCCAGTCTCTAAAACAAACTAGTACATAAGCATACATTACTAGTTCATATATGCTTCAGATCCACTACCAAACTCATTACTTGGTTCAAAGAAGATTTCTTGCTGACAGGTTGCAATATAAAGCTAAATTTCATTATCTTTTTCTTCACTGAGACTAGTTCTATCACAAGTGGTTTAAACCATTCAATACATTGTAGTTTGAGTTACAACATGATTCAAACATTACTACAAAACAGTTCTTTTAGCAAAAGAAAAGAAAACATAAAGAAGCATTCTCCTACTAATCTGAATTTTTAGTTAACTAGCAATTCATGTTAGCATCATGCTTCTGCCCCTTTTTCACTTAGCTTCCTTCTTTCCTGTAGACACCATATGATCTACTCCACAATGTGAGTGGAGCACCCATTTGATGCAAGCAACAAACAGGTCAGACTAAAGTCTGGTATGAGGAAATTCAATTGACAATGCATAAGATAAATGAAATTAGTTCCACATCACCTTTATTTCAGAAGTTAAATGTTCTACTCAGATTATTAAACCACTTTCTCATGTACACATTTTTTGTATCCTTACAGGGAAGTGAATGAATTGCTAAATACATATATATGTGCTTAGACTAATTTCTTAGCAGAAATTCTTATTTCAAGAATTCATAGCAGCCATCACACAAATCACACAAACATTTCATAAACATGAACAAGCAACACCCATATCATTAAGCTAAGGCATCAAAACTGAGTCTGCATACCAGAACTCACCATGCTCCTAGCATATTCACCTCTGCTTGTAAGTTCATTTCATATCATTTTTAAGGGTCCAATATCACATTCATGGTTGCACTGGTGCACACTGCCTGGAACTACTGCTTAATTTCCAGTGCACTATAAGCTATTTGGACATGAACATGCCATCTGCAAACTCACACCCCATCCTTGATGCAAGCCAACCACTATGTCATACCCACTTCCCTCATACCCAACCTGATAGAGGTGACCCATGCCCTAAGTTTAATTACTAAATTCTTTCATATAACCCCCTATTACCTATGCAGTGTCATGCCCCACACTGTTGTATCCCTAATCAATGCATACTAGCAGTTTTCTTTTTATACATCCATCAAACATTCATCCACTCATATATTCAACCATCACTCACATTTGAAAATCATTTCAAGTTAATTCCATTCAGAGATATACTTTTGGTTGAAGCATAACTCAGAGCATTTTCAAAGTGAAAAGGCTATTAGGGTTCTCCAGTAATAAGGTTCCTACAGTCAGCCCACACATTATAGTGTATTTTCTTATTACTCAACCTTATTTCTGGAGGGTACTTAATGATGGATCAAGATTTAGCATATGGAAATTCCACTGCATCTCAATCATCCTTTCAAATGCAAGACATAAGCCAGAGGACCCTTTCCTCTTACTGCCTTGCACCTTACTTTTCTTATTAGTTCATGCTTCAACCAAAAACATTTCTCAGGTTCATAATCATATAAATAAATCAGTTATTATCACCCTGTCATTAAATATATATCATGTGTAAACAACCATTGGATTAAATGATAACTAAACAATACACTTCAGAAACATCAGAAAATGGTTAGACTAAAAATGCAAGAAAACTTCAAACATAGTTAAAATAAATTAGAGGTTAAATGGCTGCCTTTCATAGGCCTTGCCAAGTGAGGGTTTACTCACCAAGGTTCTTCTTCCCAAATCTTGATTTAAGTCTGCCATTGATTTCCTAAGTGCTGCCTGTTTCTTCTTTTCTTTCCTATATTTTTTATTTTCTGTTTCTCCTGTGTAACCGTAGGAGATAATGAGGTATATATTGGAGTTACTAGGGTTTTAAGGTTAGTTAAGTAATTTATTTTTCATCAGAAATCCCATCACCATTTCTGGTTTCACCCAACAGTTCACCCTCTCCACTTTCCTTTCCTACCATTCCTCTTTTTTTTCTTGTCTTGGCTACTTTTGGCATGTTTCTTTACATACTATATGCATGATTTTTGGCTCGGGCTTTGTTTTCCTTTTCTGGTTTTAACCATGCATATAAGCCTTATTTATATAGCTAGCTTTGTGTGTGTGTTTACCAAATGTTATGCATATGTGCTCATGTGTATTTTTTTTATAATGTATATAACTTGTGTCTAACTGAGTTTGTGTGTGTGAATTAAATATTTTACCCATCTTATATTCATGCTCCTTCCACTTTTCCAAGCAGCTATATTCCTGTTTAATTTTATGAAAAATTTAGACTAAACTACCTATGTTACTTATACATTGTTTTTAAGCTATTATGTACCCCTACTTAACAGATCATGTACTATTTTATCTCCTATGTCTTTGCTCACTAGATTACCTTACTCAGGTAATATGTTAAAACAACATACATATGTACAAGGGCATACATTCTTATTATTATTATTATTATTATTTTTTTCCACAAGCTTCTCCCAGAAAATTGTATGTATACTATTTTCTCCACATAACTAAATAAAATTTGAATGACTTAAATTTTCTACATGCTTGCTTAACTAGGGCTGTCACAGGCGGGTTGGTTGGTTTAGCCATAATAGAGTAAGATGACAGAAGACTGTGTGTTGGCTAGATTGGCTAGGTTTGTATGGATAAGGAAAGGAGAATTGGTAGGAGATCTAGATCCTAACTTGCATCCATTCCTCCTCTATATAAGCATCTCAACCCACTATCATTTTTAATTTTTTTCGAGCTTCCATCTATACCTCCCCTCTGGTCAAAAATAACCTATCTCTATCCTTGTATTTGCAAACTCAAATCAAAGTAAAATAGATTCTATTCGATAGCTAGTAGTCATCGATTAAGGAACTAGCACTCTATTAGATTAAAAACTAGTTTGAGGAGTAGATCTCATTGTGTCAATGTGTACTTATAGGCATTAGAATACGGTAAATTTCTAATGTATTTATGAATATTACTGTATATAATATATTTATATCATGAATATTGTTTTGTTAGTTAGATGATGATTCTAATATATAAATATATTATCACAATCAGATTGATACTATGTTTGTATACTTTTATATTTATATATAAATTTTTTTCCATATATATACCTACAAGACGCACAACTCAGAGTAAAAAATAAAACAATTTTTTTTTACTTTTAGTTAATTTAATATACAATATTTGATTATATATAAGCTTTATAATTAAATACTACATCTTATTATTTATATAAAATATGGTTTTATAATTTTATATCAATAATATCATTTCTAAAATATTTTTGATAGAAATAAAATAATTCTATAGATATATAATTCTTAAAATATTATTTAAATCAATTAAAAATGTAAATCATTTATCAATACACATACACACACGAATATATATATATATATATATATATATATATATATATATTGAAAATGATACACACACACACACACATTTGTATGTATATATATGTATATGTATGTATCTATATTATGTAAAATATGTTTTATATTTTATAATATTAAATTAGTACTTCATATACTTTCAGTAGAAAAAATAAAATAAAAAACTATATTTACGTAATTTAAACAATTAAATATTGGCAGAAAATTAAATATAGATTTTAAAATTGATTGAAAATTATAAAATTATTTATTAAATACAAAAATAATAAATATCACTCAAAATGTTACTGAATTCTAAATTTCAAAATTATGTTTTGAAAATTAATTTTTAATCAATTTTTACTATTTTCCCATATGTACATTAATTTTAAAAAATATATTTTAAATTAAAAAAAAAATCTATGCCTTGTGCATCATCAGGTATACATATTTAATACATATGTATATATATTCTAATATTTTAAAAGTATTAGTATATTTATTATTTTAATACACACACACACTATTGCTTTCAATTTTGCATCAAATAAATAATTAATTTTAGTTTAATTCATGAATGTTTTCAAACATACTTACTTATATATATAATGTTAAAATTGCATGTGTGCGTGTATTTATATATATTTATATAAAAAATTTAAAATAAAATATAGTTTATATACATACACGGACATACATACATATCTCTACTACTAATGAAGAAATTTCGTTGAATTAATTTATTCGGCGTCTTTTTGAAATTCCAAAAATGTCCTTGCTTTCCGTTTACAATAATATAAACAGCCTGTGTGCGAAGCACATGCCAATTCTAGTATATATAAATTGTACATATAAATTAAAACATAAAACATACATTTGGACAATATATTTTTATACTAGATGAGCTAATGTGTCCGTTGTAGTCTTCCAGCACTTTACACTGCCATGTTATACCTTGCACGGTTTGCTATATTACAAATGCACGCGTGCGGGCGCACACACGCGTATGTGTGCGATACACGTGTATATATAATATGATATCAATAAAATAATATAAAATTGTACTACCAATTTAAATAAAATAATGCTTTTGTTAAAAAGAAATTTAGAAATGTTTTAAATAAAACTACGTAGGCTCAATAAAGATCCAGTATGGTAAAAAAAAATAGAAATTCATTTGTTATTTCCGCTGGGGGCCGGCCCAGTTCCAACGTGCTTGTGTGAAGAAGTTTAAATAAATTCAACTTTATGAAGCAATGTCACTACTTAAAATATGAAAGAACGGAGAAATGTCACTTCTTTGGATGATGACGATGCCCAAAATTGGTTATAGTTGAATATTCGCAACACGTAATGAATACCGTTTATGATGGCTTGTTCACCTGCCTACCCAACAGCCTACCCACCGCTCAATTTTTAATTTTATTTCAATGTGTTCCGATGTTTTAATTTCTTGACGCATACGTTGTATTTCTCTGCATTCCAGTTTTATTTGTATTTTTATTTCGATTTCTAATGTTTAATTTAATTGTCTTTTTAATTGTAACTTTTCTAACATTTCATGATTTCATAGTTCATTTAATTATATTATTTACCAATAATTAAAAAAAAAACAATAGCGAAAATGGTTACCCATAAAAAATAATTAAAATACCGTTTTCAAATGTCTCTTTCGTAATACAAGAACGCATTCTTGTTTGGTTAGACATTCTACTTTCGTTCCCCTTTGGATGTTCCTTTCAAACGTTCTGAAAGCCCATTATATCAAATCCTCAGCAATTATGTCCCATACTGACTGCCACACTACTAATAAAAGTAGACTGGTGCTGAATGCACCGTGTTATTATGTCTAAATTACTCGGTTTTATCTAGTAGCATACTGCTGGAAATTTCTAAAAAAAAAAAGGGGGGGGAAGAGGTTTATTATAACGCAATCTACTTGGCAACTGCTCAACTCCAAATGAATCTCCGATTAAAAATAGAGTAGCCAATGGAGCAGTGTATCTAGGACGCTCTTGTACATAAACCGATTTATTTTCCGCGCGTCATATCCAAATGGACCAAATCGACCAAATCGAAGTACAAGTTGATACTGAAATAAATATAAGTCATCATTTTCATATTTCATTTTCATTTCATTCTCTAAACGAACAAAAAACAAAAAAAAAGAAAGAATAAAATAAATAAAAATGTCGACCACGCGAATGGATCTAAACGGGAATCCGATAAAACCAATGACGATATGCATGATTGGAGCCGGCGGGTTCATCGGATCTCATCTCTGCGAGAAGCTGATCCACGAAACTCCTCACACGATCATCGCTTTGGATGTCTACAACGACAAGATCCGCCACCTTTTGGACTCCGAAGACTTATCGGGTCGGATTCAGTTCCATCGTCTCAACATCAAGCACGATTCCAGACTCGAAGGTCTCATCAAAATGTCAGATCTGGTTCGTGTTTTCATATTTTAGAGCTACGACTTTTTGTTATTTTTATATTTGCTGATCTGTGATATTCCCATACTATGTAATGCTGGATGCAGACGATTAATTTGGCGGCAATTTGTACGCCCGCGGATTACAATACAAGGCCGCTGGATACTATCTACAGTAACTTCATTGATGCACTTCCAGTTGTACGATATAAAATTCTTCAGATTTAATGTCAATTATTCTTTAATCGAATAGAATGATGAGAACAGCCTGATGCTGTAGGTTAAGTATTGTTCAGAGAATGGGAAGCGTTTGATTCATTTTTCAACCTGTGAAGTGTATGGGAAGACTATTGGGAGCTTTTTGCCGAAAGATAGCCCTTTGCGCCAGGTGCAATTATATCATTGTTATTATGTTGTGCTGAGCAATCCTACTAAAGACACGTACATATATATATATACATACACATACATACATACATATATATATATATATACATACATACATATATATATATATATATATATATATATATATATATATATATATATATCATTGTTAAAGTATTGTTATTATGTTGTTGGGCACACATGAAATGTGGACAGAGGAATTCATTTGGTTAATTTATGCATTCCAAACTTCTTTTTTGAATGATTGGTTCTTTATTAAATTATAAAATCATATAATATATATATATATATATATATATATATATATATATTGTCATCCCATAATACAATATAAAAATAATGGGCTCAGCCCATATGTTACAAAATTGCACCCACTTATAATTGTGGAGACAATGCAGTGATGAGTTCTATTCTATCCCTAATATAGATTCAGTATACCATGTGTTCGGTGCTTTTTAGTAGGAAAAAGTTGAAATCTTCTTTATTTGAGGTTATATAGGCTACATAGAACTGCATACTTTTTGAAATAGTTCAAAAAGTTTAGTATTACCATGCAAATATGATGGGAAATTATCAAATGACAAGACTAACTACTGTGATGTCATAAGTATTTTTATTTAGTTCATCTCTGTGCAGTTAAAGTCTCGTTGAATCCTCGCTATAGTGTGCACTCTTCAACCGCTATGCTTTTTTAATTTAGTGCTATTAAACAGTAAATCTGCTTTAAGCCTCACTATTTTCCGTTATAGCAACTATGTCAACGTTTTTTAGCGTCCGCTTTAACAATATTAATATAAAAAGGTTGATTCGACTGATTTTCTTTTAAACCAAATCAACAAAGTTAGAGTAAAGACCTAATTTTAAGGTATAAGTGTTCAATATCAGTTAGAGATCTATTTTAATCATCAAATATGGACTGGATAAATCATGATATTCTATGATTCTGTTATACAAGGTTAAACAATATTTTTTTTCCTACACAAATGATGCAAATGAGAACATATTGACTTTAAGTATTCTGTTTTATATCTCATAAAGCTTTTTGCACCTGCGCTATTTTTCGATTTATTTTCGCTATGGCCTTTTGCACCTCCAACGTTATAGAGATGCTAAGCGCTTTAACTACACCTATTTATCTGCTCATGAATTATGGAGTACTAGTAGCACATGTACATTTTGTAACATGTAGCATGATTACAGTTCTCTATCCTTGAGTTGGTATGATTTTCACAATCTTACTTTAGACCATCTTCATTAGCAAGGATTTAGGAGAAAATCTGAAAGATTCCAATTCTCTTCCTCACACTCCAATACTTGAAATTGTAGCGTGGAAAGAAACGAAAGTTGTGATTGCTTCAATTATCTTTTGAGCGTAGAGAGCTAAATGGCTTGCTGAAGACTGTTTAACGTTATTAACATGGTGTAAGCAGTGTTTTAAAACCCATGTACAACAGAAATACTGTTTTCTTACTAAACGTGGTTTTGAATTAGGGCTGTCAACGGATACTTTCAGATACGGATAGTGCAATATCCGTATCCGTATTCGAAATCATTTTCGGATATCAGATATCCTTATCCTCTTAATTTTCGGATATCGGATATCCGTATCGATACGGACGGATATCAAATATTTATCCGCTCTGTCCATAATAAATAAATTTAAAAGTATAAATGAAAATGTTTGGATTTGTACTAATGTTCATAAAAAACCAAGAAATAAAAAAATGTGATGATAAAACATTGTTTTATACCAATTTCCGTATGTGTATAAAAAATATTCGAAAATTAAACACTAAAACTGTCTGTTTTCACTAAAAATGAGCAAAAAATTATATCGCAGTAACATTCAATGGTTAGAAAATAGTTGGAAATCATATATTAATTAAATATAATTTTAATTATATATATATATATATATATATATATATATATATATGCATCAGTTAATCGGACGGATATTTATCGGATACGGATACCACAATAACCATATCCGTATTCGGAAAGCTTTTCGGATACGCATATCCGTATCCGTTTTTCGGATAACGGATATTTTTCATATTTTCGGGTATGGGTTCGGACGGATACCGGATTTTTCGGATACCATTGACACCCCTATTTTGAATCCCATTTTTAGCCTTGAACGGGTTTAGAAACCCATTTTGCATGTTTAATCTGCTATCGTAATAAAGAAAAAATCGAAGAAATAGTAAACAATAAAATGAAATAAAAAAACCACGCTCACTGCAGGCTCGGAGATTAACTTATACTTTAATTTTCTTCTCTTCCAAATCACACTGGAGATGCTAGTATAATTCCTGCTTCTAAATCTATCAGTGGTTTGTTTCACTTTGAAAGCTACCACTTAACTTTCTAACAATGCAATTATGAACTGTGATGTAGATATAATCTAGACACTTATGATGATTAATTTAGGCTCCCTAGACAGACGTGCGCATCCAAGTCTACTTTTCCAAGGCGAATCACATATATGTCTTGAAGTTCATCTCTAGGTCCGCTTTGACAAACAAAAGCAAAAGGATATTAGCTTATTTCAAATATTCTTTTGCTATTAAAAAATGAAAAAAAGTTCGAATGGAATTTTTTTGACTTATAAGTAATAAAAAATCAACATGGAATTTGAATTTAAATCTGATTTGAAAATTTGAATTTTGGATCTGAAAATTTGAATCTTAAGAATTTTAATTTTAAAATTTCAAATTTGAAATTTAAAATTTTTAAACTATTTCAATTTTTTAAACTTTTATATAAGTCAAATCTAATAATGTAACTAAAAAAAAAAAAAATCGTTCAGATCAAGTATAAAGTGAAGTCAGCTGTCCTTAGATCTAAAATCAAACTTAAATTTGTCCTCTGTTCAAATTTCCACTAAAAATATATATTGTTTTTACCTTGATTTTATTTCTAGCCGTAACATTTAACTTCCATGTCAACAAATATACTTGAAGCAATATATTAGCTTCGGTTTTATAGTTTTATATCATAAACATGTAAAGTAATTTAGTGGGAACTACAAATTAATAGCTGTTGTTTTATTTTAGGAATCATCCTAAATTTGTAGTCATCGTCATCATCTAATACAAATTTCAAGCTCATTGAGAATCATACCTTTCTAAATTACTTCATTCTTCATCAGAGTTCTTCAGCTTCATAGAAGTAAGTCAATATTTAATTTCAGTCCTGTTTCCCCAACGCAGGATCCAGAATATTACGTTCTTAAAGAAGACGCTTCACCATGCATTTTCGGCCCAATCGAGAAACAAAGATGGTCCTACGCATGTGCAAAGCAGCTTATCGAAAGGCTAATCTACGGTATCCCTAAATACTAAAACTCTGCTCAATGATGCAAATTCTTTTTAACATGACCAATTTTGATACATATAAATCCTTTTTCCAGCCGAGGGTGCGGAAAATGGATTGCAATTTACAATCGTGCGTCCATTCAATTGGATTGGACCAAGGATGGATTTCATTCCTGGCATCGACGGTCCTAGCGAAGGTGTTCCTAGAGTTCTCGCATGCTTCAGTAATGTATTGTTTTAAACTGTGTATCGTACTGTTCAAAGAAGTAAATGCTATTATGAGAATCATCAAGAACAATATTTTACTAAATGTGATCTTGGATCTAGAATCTTTTGCGCGGAGAGCCGCTCAAGCTAGTTGATGGAGGGCAGTCCCAAAGAACCTTTGTCTACATCAAGGATGCAATCGAAGCTGTTCTTTTGATGATTGTAAGAAATTACCCTTGCTGCTTTTTCTTGTATATCAAGCTAAACAGAACTGAACATCTTCTTTCAGGAAAACCCTGCACGAGCCAATGGCCATATTTTCAATGTTGGAAATCCTAACAATGAAGTCACAGTGAAACAACTAGCAGAAATGATGACTGAGGTATTTAACACGACCTTTTTTTTCCTTTTCTTTTTGGCTAACAACACTGTATTTTATATATAGATAGATGAATCATGTAGTTTTATCATTTGGTTGTTTAGGTTTACTGCAAGGTGTCTGGAGAACCAGCACTCGATAGTCCAACAATAGACGTGAGTTCTAAAGAGTTCTACGGGGTAGGCTACGATGACAGTGATAAGAGAATTCCTGACATGACCATAATTAACAGACAACTTGGTAAGCATCATATTTATGTTTCATATGTAACGCATACTCCCTTTTGGTTGTAGTAGCAGTAGGGTACATGACCTTAATATCTTTGTAGGATGGAATCCGAAAACCTCTCTCTGGGACCTGTTGGAATCGACACTGACCTATCAGCATAGGACATACGCAGAGGCTATCAAGAGATCGATCGCCAAGCCTACTGCATCATAAAGTTAACTGTTGTTCAGACAAAGACGTACCAATGATGTCTTGAAATATTTCTTGAATGGATGGAAACTTCCAGCGATATGTTTTGCCTGCCTAGTATAGGGGAAAATTTGTTTTGTTTGTAGCTGAATTTAGAGGTTGCTGCAATGATGTAATCAATCTGTTTTGTTATATAGAAATCTGAAGGAGACTATTGGATCGATCCTTGTTATGAATTCATTTGTTTTGTTTGATCAGTCCGTAGTCTCAGGTACATAATGATACAATTTTGGTCTTTGTGGAGTAGAATGCTTTTATGATAAGAAGTCTGCTGAGCTTTGCGTTTTCTTATTAATGCTTTTATGATAAGAAGTCTGCTGAGCTTTGCGTTTTCTTATTAGAAGGTACGTTTCGTGCAAAAGAAAATCAGATCAGATATCAGGATTACTCCACATAGAAGAAACTTTATATAGAGTGAATTCAATCACCTTCTTAATTCTTGTGCATTTTAGCTGATTAGACTTTACTTGTAAGGGTAATTCAAAATTGCATTCGGGAGGACTAAAAAGATCTACCTCATCTTAAACATAAAAGCACAATGCTGGAATTGATTACGTGGCTTTACTGAATGCCGTGGTTTCAAAATTTGCTGCTCCTCAGTCCTTGTTTTTTTCCGTCGCTTAAAAAAAAATAAGACAATTAAAATACCACTCTCTGTAATCTTCCGTGTCTCCTCCCACGTCTCCATTCCTTCCTCAACTTCTGAACAACCGCTCTCAGACAATGCCTATACCTCAACAATGGCAACTGATATTTCTCAACTGCTCTACAGCTTTCACATCCCCACGTCAGTTTAACCTTCCACTATTTTCTTCCTCTCTATCATATAAAAAACCCTAACTACGTACCCCTAATTTTGTATTTGTTCTGCTGTTTTTTCACAGTACCGCCGCTTCTTCTCCACATACAAGTTTGTCCTCATCTCCGATAATCCTAATTCCGACGGCTATGCTCAAATCGAATCAACGACGAAGTGATAAGTAGGTACCCCTAATTTGGTATTTCTTCTACTGTTTTCTCGCCGTAGGCCCTGATTTCGTATTTGTTCTACTGCTTTTCTCGCCGTACCGCCGCTTCTTCTCCACAAGCAACTTTGTCCTCATCTCTCATAACCCTAATTCCGGTATCTATGCTGAAATCCAATCAGCGACGAACTGATAACTGCACCATGTTCACCCATCGCTTGCGTAAGAGGCCTCATATGGCAAACTGAAGTATTAGTCGAGGTTTACATCCACGCACGAACAACAATAGGATATCCTGTGAATTATAAGGTATAATTTACTTATATACTGCTCCTACAATTGGCTTCTCAATTGCTGTTAGTTCGCACCAACTTTGTTACATTTGTTCTCTTATTACAATTTGTTGTATGCTGTTTGGATGTTATAGAACTGTGAGCATATGTTTTTAACTGTGAGCATTGATAATTTAAACTTTGGTCAGGATAATTTGTTTTATTGTTGTTAACATTTTGCTAAGCTACACTAATTTCCTCTTTTAAATTAAACGTTAAATTACTAATATTTTGCTAAGCTACACTGATTTCCTCTTTTAAATTAAACTTTAAATTACCATTAACTGTTACTCTCAACTGTTGTTTTGGGTTAAATTGGAAATTCCCCAAGCAGCCTTCAATTTTTTTTTCCTGTAATAACATTTTTACTCTACTTCAGTCCTTCCTTTATGTTTTATGTGCTGTATATTTTTTTAAACCATACGAGTTCAAAATTTATCCATACAGAATGTTCTGCAATCACTTTCACTATTACCTCTTTGCTTATTATTATTAAATCGTTATTAATTGGTTAATGTTTTCAGTATTTTAGCAACTGAAATATTTTAAAACCTACCACTTTCAAATGTACAGAGATTTATACTTTCATGTTATAGATTTAACTAACATTACATTTTTACTATTAATTGTTCTGTCTTTTATTATTTGTTTTAACACTTCAGTTCCACAATCAGTTTTCACTTTTTACTTGAAAGCACAATGCTGGAATTGATTACGTGGCTTTACTGAATGTCGTGGATTCAAAATTTGCTGCTCCTCAGTCCTTGTTTTTTTCCGTCGCTTAAAAAAAATAAGACAATTAAAATACCACTCTCTGTAATCTTCCGTGTCTCCTCCCACGTCTCCATTCCTTCCTCAACTTCTGAACAACCACTCTCAGACAACGCCTATACCTCAACAATGGCAACCGATATTTCTCAACTGCTCTACAGCTTTCACATCCCCACGTCAGTTTAACCTTCCTCTATTTTCTTCCTCTCTATCATATAAAAAACCCTAACTACGTACCCCTAATTTGGTATTTGTTCTGCTGTTTTTTCACTGTACCACCGCTTCTTCTCCACATACAAGTTTGTCCTCATCTCCGATAACCCTAATTCCGGTGGCTATGCTCAAATCGAATCAACCACGAAGTGATAAGTAGGTACCCCTAATTTGGTATTTCTTCTACTGTTTTCTCGCCGTAGGCCCTGACTTCGTATTTGTTCTACTGCTTTTCTCACCGTACCGCCGCTTCTTCTCCACAAGCAACTTTGTCCTCATCTCTCATAACCCTAATTCCGGTATCTATGCTGAAATCCAATCAGCGACGAACTGATAACCGCACCATGTTCACCCATCGCTTGCGTAAGAGGCCTCATATGGCAAACTGAAGTATTAGTCGAGGTTTACATCCACGCACGAACAACAATAGGATATCCTGTGAATTATAAGGTATAATTTACTTATATACTGCTCCTACAATTGGCTTCTCAATTGCTGTTAGTTCGCACCAACTTTGTTACATTTGTTCTCTTATTACAATTTGTTGTATGCTGTTTGGATGTTATAGGACTGTGAGCATATGTTTTTAACTGTGAGCATTGATAATTTAAACTTTGGTCAGGATAATTTGTTTTATTTTGTTAACATTTTGCTAAGCTACACTGATTTCCTCTTTTAAATTAAACTTTAAATTACCATTAACTGTTACTCTCAACTGTTGTTTTCGGTTAAATTGGAAATTCCCCAAACAGCCTTTATTTATTTTTTCTGTAATAACATTTTTACTCTACTTCAGTCCTTCCTTTATGTTTTATGTGTTGTATTTTTTTTAAACCATACGAGTTCAAAATTTATCCATACAGAATGTTCTGCAATCACTTTCACTATTACCTCTTTGCTTATTATTATTAAATCGTTATTAATTGGTTAATGTTTTTAGTATTTTAGCAACTGAAATATTTTAAAACCTACCACTTTCAAATGTACAGAGATTTATACTTTCATGTTATAGATCTAACTAACATTACATTTTTACTATTTATTGTTCTGTCTTTTATTATTTGTTTTAACACTTCAGTTCCACAATCAGTTTTCACTTTTTACTTGATATTCAATTGTTCATGAAATTGTGCTCTGCTTTATTTATTCCAAATATTCTTCTGTAATCCCCTAATAGAAATAGTAACGTAAGAGAGAAAAAAATGAAATAAATAAATTATGCTCACTGTATTAATTTGATTGCATAATGCTATTTCTTTCCTTTCAATTTGGTTCGTATATCTATGGTATTCTTTGGGGTTGATTCTGACCACATGTGCAGATTTAATATTGGTTAAATTTTTGGGAGGTCAAAATTAGTTTTCAAAAACGCTGGAGTGTTATTAGAACAAATGCAGGACAGGGGTCTTGCTGCTCTGGACTACAAACTTATAATTCTCAACTGAAATATTTTAAAACCTACCGCTTTCAAATGTACAGAGATTTATACTGTAACAACCCGCATATTTATCGATTTTATATTTAAATATTTTATTTAAATATTTTATCGTTAGTCGGATTTTAGTCCGAAAAGCTACTTTTTGCATATGGTCGAATTAGAACTCGGGACCACTCCCATTGAGTTTAAAATGCCATTTACGATCTTTTTGAGTATAAGCTTCGATATGTTTGGCGAAAGTTGATTTTTGCTACTTTTCACTTTGGGTTTGGTTTTTGGGCTCAGCCCTATGTTAACTTATGCTCAAATCTGAGCCACTCTCCTCCACTCACCCTCATTCTCTTCTCTTTTCAGTTTTTATAACATTAATGGTGGGAGAGATTGGAAATTAAAAAACTCCAAAACCCTAGTTTCTCTTGCAAATCAAATTCCAAGCTCCAAACTCAAGAAGAACCCATTGGTAAGCTTCTCTTCTTCTTCTCCAACTTATTCTCTTACCAATTTCAGAAATTCCTAAACCTAATTTTGGGAATGTTCTTGTTTTTTAGCATAGATTCAAGCTCATTTGGGTTGTGTTGAAGAGAGGTTGATTCTCCATTTGCTTTCAAGCTTCTTCTTGTTTGATTTTGAGAAAAGGTGAGATTTTTTTTATCTCACATCTATGACTATAATTATCTTTGGTTGTTGGGTATGAATTCCTAACACTTCATCATGTGCATTTGCTCTTGATTTGGATTGGTTTTGTGAATATTCCAATTTTTGAGTTTTTAAGTCAATTTGTGTGAAAACCCTTTTATGGATGTTTGATCATGCTTTTGGTGATGCATCGAGGAGCATATAGGGTCGGGTTATCGATTGGCATAAACCTTAGAGCCAATGTTCGTCCGGTTGCATTTTGGAAGAGTTTGCTCATCATTTGAATAAGGCTGAAAAACAGCCCAGGCATGATTCAGTCGACTGAATACTCTGTTCAGTCGACTGAACCTGGAACCCGAAAGTTTCCAGGCATGATTCAGTCGACTGAATTCTCTGTTCAGTCGACTGAACCTGGAAACAGAAAGTTTCCTGAACCTGGAAAATTCCCAGGTACAGGGTCAGTCGACTGAAACCTCTGTTCAGTCGACTGAACCTGCTGTTTTAGTCCAATTGGCCTTTTTGGATTGAATTTCCAGTTTAAATCGATTCGTGATGATCCTATTTATTGTCATCATTTATTATCCTCTTTGATGACTTATTTTCTTTGGGAATTTTAGGTATATCCACTTCGATGGATCCTTTATCGATTTCATTGGATTTTTATTCACATCTTCGAATGTGATCTTTGTGATTGATTGTTTCTACAATCCCCCTTGTGCTTTGTCACTTTAAAAATATAAAGGTTTTCTATACTAGTAGTAAATATCAAAACTCTTTCCTCAAACGATTTCAGTACTATTTTAATACCAAATTCGTTTATAAAACCGTTTTCCATTCTATTAGTATATATAAACTTTTACCTCACTCGTATGAGAAATCTAATTAAACGACTTAGTAAAACAAGTGGTATGAAACGCTTGCGTTCACTTTGTTGGTTAATTCTTAGACTTGTTCGATTGAAACTCTTGTGACAATTTTCTAGTGGAGATATACAATTTGCTCGTAAATATTTAAGTTAAGCTAGTGGTTATGGGACATGATGCTAAGCTCATATATTTACTAGCTTACTGTAATCGACACTGCTCGTTGATCATGACGATCATCTTTGTGATTTAGACTAGCATTGTGTGATGTCTCTTTGTCTGCGTGGGAGACTAAACCCCGTTTTGTGGAGTTTCGACTCAATTTGGTGGGGTAGCAACCCATGGCCTTCGGACCGTTTGTGGAGCTTCGGCTCAATTTGTGATGGTTAGCGACCATGGAATTAGCGTTCCGTTTGTGATACACGTGTTGGTGGGCTTTATGCTCCCGTTTGTGATAGGCCTCCCCCCCTTTGTGATTTCTGGATTTCTTGAGATGATTTCTAGAATTTGTGTTTCACCAATTTTCATGATTTCCATTGATAAGTTTTATCAATATTTGTACATTGGTGAATTTGTGTGTCATTGACTTTTGTGATTGACATTGATATTATTGTCAATATTTGTGCATTGGTGAATTTGTGTGTCATTGACTTTTATGATTGACGTTGATATTATCGTCAATATTTGTGGTTTGGTGAACGAAATAAGGAGTATGACATTTCTTTGATTCTTGTGTAGATTTGGTGATATTGATTAATCTCTTGATTTTCAATTACTTATATAAATCACAGCTTGGCATAGAGATTATTATGTGTTTAGTCATATCTCTTACTCTATATCGTTTCACCTGATATTTATAGCTAGACTGATCCGTTTATTATTTTCTTATTAAATAATACTCGAGTCAGACCGAGATGTTACAGGTGCTTCTGCTTGACTTCTCTCTTGGGATTGATTCCTCTGACTTTTGGTTAACTACTTAGATTAGTAGTTTTTGTTGTATACATTTGAGATATAGACTCCATAGTGTATACTTATTTTTTTTTGTAGTTCATGTAACTATTCTTTTGTGATATTGTGGATCTTTTTAGACCACTACTCTGATGTACACTTCCTAGTGTAATATTCATATCTATTTCCGCCTTTGTGATATGAATTGTCTGTGACTGATTTGTGTTCTGTTTATTTCTATATTTGTTTCCGAAGACCTTTATAGCCACTGTGTAGTAGCTTTGAGTTTGTGTCGATATGTCGGATTTCCTCTTGAGATGAAAAGTCATATTTTTATCCGGTATGTCGGTACTCGCACAAAGCAATTATACAGATGGTCGCTCCTCAACAGCCTTATTCTCCGTGCTAGTTGACAGCATTCACTGTAATGTTCTTGTCTAGTGTGGGTATAGAGGTGGGGCGTCACAGCTTGGTATCAGAGCCAAACTTCGGAACAAAATAGAATAATTTAACAAGGATCATCGTCCTAAGTCCATCTTAGGAGTCGTGCTTTAGGATTTAATTCGTGTCTTCGTACCGTACTATCCTATTTTCTTTTATGATTCCTTGTTTTATATATCAAGATTTCTTGATATTCTTTTGGTGAATAACCTTTTTCTTCTTTCTTTCTTTCTTTCAAAAGGAAGAGAAATGGTTAGACCTGGCCGCCCCAGCGCCGGTCAATCTAGTGCTCCACCCCAAGATGGAGTTTTTATGACCACCCAGCAGCTTCTTGATTTAGTGACAAATGCTCAAGCAGCTGAAACTAACCCGGAACCTACTCACCCAAAGTCGGGATTTGCACGCTTGTGCAACGATTACACTAATTTGGGTGGGAAGCCCTTCAAAGGTTCCGAAACTATTATTGAAGTCCAAGCTTGGCTTAGAACATGCGATCGCATCTTTTCGCGCATGAATCTTATCGATCTTCACCGAGTTCAGGTGGCCTCCAGTATGCTCCAAGAGAGAGCGTTGGACTGGTACGAACTTCTCATTTCTGAGATTAATGAAGCGGATCTCACCTGGAAGCAATTCTGGGAACGCTTCGAATTAAAATTCGTGCCAGAAGCTGAGAAAGTGACATTGGCTCGACGATTTATAGACCTTGTTCAAGGTGAGTCCTCCATGACTGATTACGTCGCCTCCTTCGAGTCGCTTTCCAAATATGGGGTTGAATACATCAACACCCCTCTGAAGAAGAATCAGAGATTCGTCTATGGCTTAAACAGAAGTCTCAAGAAGCCATTACTTCTAAAGTTAGAAGTTTCTTTCGACCAACTCGTTGATATCGCTCTTCGTCTGGAAGAGGCGGATAGGGAGAATGATGTTGAAGTGGTGGCTTCCAAACCAAACTTCAACAACAAGAAGAGGCCAAACAAATTCAAAGGCCCCTATCCTAATAAGAAAGGGAAGCAAACATCTTCGGCAGCAAACGCTTCTACCTTTAGCCATGGGGAATGCTATAATTGTGGTTCGAAGGACCATTATGCGAACAAGTTCCCAAAGTCTCTCTCTTGTCGCTACTGCAAAGTCCCCGGTCATGTTATATCTTCATGCCCCAAGCTTCAGGGCAGGAAGGAGGGGAAGTTAAATGTTGCTCAAGCCCTTGGCAACACATCTCGTGGCCAAGGTATTTCTCATTCTATTTTGGATGGAGTTATTTTATTTCGTGATCATCCTATTCGAGTTCTTTTTGATACGGGTGCGTCCCATTCTTTTATATCAAAAGAACTTGCTGATGCTTTTTCTTTGGATATTTTGTGTTTAATGACTTCTTTTAGAATTGCGAATCCGGTTGGTGGATCCGCAACAATCAGTTTATTGTGTAAAGATGTCGAGATTATTTTGTGTAATTTTTCTTTCCAAGCCGATTTGCATGTCATGCGCTATTTAGGTTTTGGAATTATTTTGGGAATGGATTGGCTTAACCGTTATGAAGCTCATATCCTATGTCCTGAGCGGACTATTCATCTTCGACATCCTCAATCTGTTAAGCAGATTTCTATTAATCTTCAAGATTCAGTTTCCAGCTTGGTCGCATCTTTATATTCTTTAAACCCTCGTGATGACGACGATGATGATGAGGGTGATATTATTTCTCTTATTCACATCGTTTGTGAATTTTCCGACATATTCGAGCCCATTTTAGGATTACCACCTAAGCGAGCAATTGAGTTCAGAATTAATCTTATTCCTGGAGCTCAACTTATCACTCGTCCTCCGTATCGTATGTCCAATAAAGAAAACGAGGAGATGCGTAAGCAATTATCCGAATTGGAGACGAAGCAATTTATTCGCTCTAGTTCTTCGCCTTGGGGAGCTTCAGCTATTTTTGTGAAGAAATCCGATGGAACACTTAGGCTTTGCGTTGACTACCGCAAGCTTAATGATCTTACTATCAAAAATAAATATCCTTTACCTCGGATTGATGATCTATTCGATCAACTTAGTGGTGCTAGAGTCTTTTCACAATTAGACTTAGCTACTGGATTTCATCAGCTTCGTATTGCAGAGGATAGTATTCCATTGACCTCGTTCCGTACTCGTTATGGATCTTATGAATGGCTTGTCATGCCATTTGGTTTGACGAATGCTCCGGCGTATTTCGTTGACCTTATGAATAGAGTTTTCAAAGACTTTCTCGACCGGTTTGTTCTCATCTTTATCGATGATATTCTTGTGTATTCTAAAACCGAGGAGGAGCATGAAAAGCATCTTCGGATTGTGTTGGAAACTCTTAGGAGTAATCAATTAAAGGCAAAATTTTCTAAATGCCATTTTTGGCAATCTCGGGTAAAGTTCCTTGGTCACATTATTTTCGAATCCGGAATTTCCGTGGATCCTTCAAAGATTGAAGCGATTCAAGATTGAAAGAGACCGGAGAGTGTGACAGAGATTCGTAGTTTTCTCGGATTGGCGGGCTATTACCGTCTTTTTATCAAAGACTTTTCTAAGATTGCCGTACCTCTCACTAGCTTGACTAAGAAAGGTGTTAAATACATTTGGTCGGACAAATGTGAAGCTTCTTTTCTGAAATTAAAAGAACTCCTTTCTGATGCTCCTATTCTTGTTATTCCCGAGGGGAATCAAGATTTCTTTGTCTATACCGATGCTAGTCGCGTTGGTTTGGGTGCCGTTCTTATGCAAAGAGAACGTGTTATTGCTTATGCTTCTAGGCAATTGAAGCCTGCTGAGACTAGATATGCCACTCATGATTTAGAGCTCGCGGCTATTGTTTTCGCTCTTCGGATTTGGCGTCATTATCTTTTAGGAGAGAAATTTGTTCTTTACACGGATCATAAGTCTTTGAAATATTTATTTTCTCAAAAGGAACTTAATTTGCGTCAACAACGTTGGCTCGAGTTCCTTGCTCCTTATGATCTTGATATTCTTTATACACCCGGTAAGGATAATCGTGTTGCCGATGCTCTTAGCCGTAAACAACAAGCTGTTGTTTCTATGATGATATCCGAATGGAACGATCTCGAGATCTTATCCACTTGTGAGATTCGAGACCGCGTATCCGATTTATTTTCATCTCTTGTTTTATGTAGCCTTGAGGCTCATCCTTCTCTTTTAGACCGCATTCTTGAAGCTCAAGGGTTGGATCCCAAATTGGCTCTTCTTAGCCAAAATATTAAGGGTAAAATGGATATTGAAGGTTTGAAAGACTTTGATATCGATTCTTGTGGCGGCATTCGAAGATTTGGTAGACTTATCGTGCCAAATATTAGTGATCTTCGCAAAGATATTTTAGAAGATTCTCATCGTTCTAAATTCACCATTCATCCCGGTAGTAGTAAAATGTACGCGGATATGAAGCGGCTTTATTATTGGGAGGGAATGAAACTTGACATCGCTAACTTCGTTAAGCGTTGCATGACTTGCCAACTCGTTAAGGCCGAACATCAAAGGCCTGGTGGGTTATTGCAACCTTTAGAAATTCCAATTTGGAAGTGGGACCAAATTTCCATGGATTTTATAGATGGCCTTCCCCGTTCTCGTTCGGGTCATGATAGCTTGTGGGTGATCGTTGATAGACTTACTAAATCCGTCCATTTTATTCCCGTTCGGTCTAACCGAACCGTTCCTCTTTTGGCCAAACTCTTTGTTAAAGAGATTGTTAAATTACATGGTGTTCCTACTTCTATTGTTAGTGATCGCGATCCATTGTTTACTAGTGGATTTTGGAAGAGTCTTCAAAAAACTTTAGGAACGAAGCTTAATTTTAGCACCGCTTATCACCCCCAGTCCGATGGACAAACCGAGCGTGTGAATCAAACTCTTGAAGATCTTCTTCGTGCTTGTGTGCTTGATTTCGGTGGAAGTTGGGAAGATCATATTTCTCTTGTTGAATTTTCCTATAATAATAGCTTCCAATCTAGTATTGGTATGGCACCTTTTGAGGCACTCTATGGAAGGCCATGCCGATCTCCTTCTTGTTGGCTTGAGGCCAGTGAGAAGCTGGTTTTAGGTCCAGATTTTATTCGTGATTCCACAGAAAAGATTGACCTTATTCATCATAGGATGAAAGAAGCCCAGAGTAGACAAAAATCCTATGCCAATAATCGAAGAAGGAAATTAGAATTTTCTGTTGGAGATTCTGTTTTTATTCGTGTTTCACCAATGAAAGGTGTTGTGCGTTTCAGTCGCTCGGGAAAGTTAGCGCCTCGATATATTGGGCCATTTCCTATCACTGAACGTATTGGTTCCATGGCTTATCGCCTTTTATTACCGGCTCAATTTTCTGCTATTCATGACGTGTTTCACGTTTCTCAATTACGGAAGTGCCTTCGAGATTCCGATTCTATTCTTGAGCCCGGTGTTGTGGAAGAGATTGAAGTTTCGCCTAATTTAACTTATGAGCAACAACCTATTCGTATCATTGCTTCGGAAGTCAAACGACTTCGCAATAAAGATGTTCCTCTTGTTAAAGTTCAATGGTCTTCAAATCCTAAGGATTGTTCTTGGGAGTCTAGGGAATTCATCGAGCGAACACACCCGGACTTACTTTCTCATGCTCTTTGAGGTGAACTTCTTATTTCAAGTTTCTTTTGTGTTGAATATGCTTTTATGGTTGTTACTTTATGTTCTCTTTTTTAATATTGCGAGGTCGCAATTTCTTTAAGGAGGGGAGTCTGTAACAACCCGCATATTTATCGATTTTATATTTAAATATTTTATTTAAATATTTTATCGTTAGTCGGATTTTAGTCCGAAAAGCTACTTTTTGCATACGGTCGAATTAGGACTCGGGACCACTCCCATTGAGTTTAAAATGCCGTTTGCGATCCTTTTGAGTATAAGCTTCGATATGTTTGGAGAAAGTTGATTTTTGCTACTTTTCACTTTGGGTTTGGTTTTTGGGCTCAGCCCTATGTTAACTTATGCTCAAATCTGAGCCACTCTCCCCCACTCACCCTCATTCTCTTCTCTTTTCAGTTTTTATAACATTAATGGTGGGAGAGATTGGAAATTAAAAAACTCCAAAACCCTAGTTTCTCTTGCAAATCAAATTCCAAGCTCCAAACTCAAGAAGAACCCATTGGTAAGCTTCTCTTCTTCTTCTCCAACTTATTCTCTTACCAATTTTGGAAATTCCTAAACCTAATTTTGGGAATGTTCTTGTTTTTGAGCATAGATTCAAGCTCATTTGGGTTGTGTTGAAGAGAGGTTGATTCTCCATTTGCTTTCAAGCTTCTTCTTGTTTGATTTTGAGAAAAGGTGAGATTTTTTTTATCTCACATCTATGACTATAATTATCTTTGGTTGTTGGGTATGAATTCCTAACACTTCATCATGTGCATTTGCTCTTGATTTGGATTGGTTTTGTGAATATTCCAATTTTTGAGTTTTTAAGTCAATTTGTGTGAAAATCCTTTTATGGATGTTTGATCATGCTTTTGGTGATGCATCGAGGAGCATATAGGGCCGGGTTGTCGATTGGCATAAACCTTTAGAGCCAATGTTCGTCCGGTTGCATTTTGGAAGAGTTTGCTCATCATTTGAATAAGGCTAAAAAACAGCCCAGGCATGATTCAGTCGACTGAATACTCTGTTCAGTCGACTGAACCTGGAACCCGAAAGTTTTCAGGCATGATTCAGTCGACTGAATCCTCTGTTCAATCGACTGAACCTAGAAACAGAAAGTTTCCTGAACCTGGAAAATTCCCAGGTACAGGGTCAGTCGACTGAAACCTCTGTTCAGTTGACTGAACCTGCTGTTTTAGTCCAATTTGCCTTTTTGGATTGAATTTCCAATTTAAATCGATTCGTGATGATCCTATTTATTGTCATCATTTATTATCCTCTTTGATGACTTATTTTCTTTGGGAATTTTAGGTATATCCACTTCGATGGATCCTTTATCGATTTCATTGGATTTTTATTCACATCTTCGAATGTGATCTTTGTGATTGATTGTTTCTACAATCCCCCTTGTGCTTTGTCACTTTAAAAATATAAAGGTTTTCTATACTAGTAGTAAATATCAAAACTCTTTCCTCAAACGATTTCAATACTATTTTAATAGCAAATTCGTTTATAAAACCGTTTTCCAATCTATTAGTATATATAAACCTTTACCTCACTCGTATGAGAAATCTAATTAAACGACTTAGTAAAACAAGTGGTATGAAACGCTTGCGTTCACTTTGTTGGTTAATTCTTGGACTTGTTCGATTGAAACTCTTGTGACAATTTTCTAGTGGAGATATACAATTTGTTCGTAAATATTTAAGTTAAGCTAGTGGTTATGGGACATGATGCTAAGCTCATATATTTACTAGCTTACTGTAATCGACACTGCTCGTTGATCATGACGATCATCTTTGTGATTTAGACTAGCATTGTGCGATGTCTCTTTGTCTGCGTGGGAGACTAAACCCCGTTTTGCGGAGTTTCGACTCAATTTGGTGGGGTAGCAACCCATGGCCTTCGGACCATTTGTGGAGCTTCGGCTCAATTTGTGATGGTTAGCGACCATGGAATTAGCGTTCCGTTTGTGATACACGTGTTGGTGGGCTTTATGCTCCCGTTTGTGATAGGCCTCCACCCCTTTGTGATTTCTGGATTTCTTGAGATGATTTCTAGAATTTGTGTTTCACCAATTTTCGTGATTTCCATTGATAAGTTTTATCAATATTTGTGCATTGGTGAATTTGTGTGTCATTAACTTTTGTGATTGACATTGATATTATTGTCAATATTTGTGCATTGGTGAATTTGTGTGTCATTGACTTTTGTGATTGACGTTGATATTATCGTCAATATTTGTGGTTTGGTGAACGAAATAAGGAGTATGACATTTCTTTGATTCTTGTGTAGATTTGGTGATATTGATTAATCTCTTGATTTTCAATTACTTATATAAATCACAGCTTGGCATAGAGATTATTATGTGTTTATTCATATCTCTTACTCTATATCGTTTCACCTGATATTTATAGCTAGACTGACCCGTTTATTATTTTCTTATTAAATAATACTCGGGTCAGACCGAGATGTTACAGATGCTTCTGCTTGACTTCTCTCTTGGGATTGATTCCTCTGACTTTTGGTTAACTACTTAGATTAGTAGTTTTTGTTGTATACATTTGAGATATAGACTCCATAATGTATACTTATTCTTTTGTGTAGTTCATGTAACTATTCTTTTGTGATATTGTGGATCTTTTTAGGCCACTACTCTGATGTACACTTCCTAGTGTAATATTCATATCTGTTTCTGCCTTTGTGATATGAATTGTCTGTGACTGATTTGTGTTATGTTTATTTCTATATTTGTTTCCGAAGACCTTTATAGCCACTGTGTAGTAGCTTTGAGTTTGTGTCGATATGTCGGATTTCCTCTTGAGATGAAAAGTTATATTTTTATCCGGTATGTCGGTACTCGCACAAAGCAATTATACAGATGGTCGCTCCCCAATAGCCTTGTTCTCCGTGCTAGTTGACAGCATTCACTGTAATGTTCTTGTCTAGCGTGGGTATAGAGGTGGGGCGTCACATATACTTTCATGTTATAGATTTAACTAACATTACATTTTTACTATTAGTTGTTCTGTCTTTTATTATTTGTTTTAACACTTCAGTCCCACAATCAGTTTTCAGTTTTTACTTCATATTCAATCGTTCATGAAATTGTGCTCTGCTTTATTTATTCCACCCATTCTTTCATCTTCTATAAAATAAATTATTACCTCCTCCTTTCATTAAATAATGAACATATACTTTTTTTTCATGTGATACATACCTTAAATCAAGATACAGCCACGTTCTTCTGTACTGTCCAATCTTTAATCATCCTTATATTACTAGGTGCCTCTACGTTATTTGATTGATTATGTCATGCTCTCAAGGTTAAACCTTAGTGGATTAATCTAACGCAAAACCAGCAGTTATCTTACCGATGGTTTATGTACCTACTATTACTATTACCAATAGGTATGTGTTGTTGTTATTATTAATATTTTGCCAAATCTACACTGATTTCATATTTCAGATTGAACTACAAATAATCTTTAGTTGTTACTATCAATTATTTTCTTGGTTAAATTGGATATTCCCTAAAAACAATTCATCGTTTATTTGATTTTCTATAGTAACATGTTTATTTCATATATTGTACTGTTTACATGCACTCCTGCATGTTCCCTAAAAAAAATTCATTGCTTATTTGATTTTGTATGGTAACATCTTTATTTCATATGTTGTACTGTTTATATGCACTCCTGCACGAATTTGAAAACAAACAAATTTTGATTAGGTATTGCTTGCACAAATCAATTGAACATTGCAATTTTATAAAGTGTTGAATGAGCAGGCAAAATTTTTTACGTACCCATGATCAATGAGGTTTGGCATAAGAACATTATTATCTACAAACCATCTTCATCTTCATATCTTCATGTGTAATAAATAGATGTGTACCTGATTCCTCTAATATAAACAATTTTTTCCTTTTGAAGATTACCGAAAATTTAGAGCTGCAGCAGAAGTGCAGTGAACCGGTAATCAGTCAGCACTGGGATGCACTATGGTATGAAGATCAAGCGAAGGCTCACCTTGAAGTCGCCGTGACTGCACCACAAAATTATATAGGCAACACTTACCAAAGCAAGAAGATGCACCTTGCACAGACAACGATCCATCATACGAATGTTATAAAGCACCGAGCACGGTAAAATTCTGAACTTGCGATACTCTTTACTATCTCTGTATAGTTTACACCATAAACTAACATACCATTACATAAAAAATATGGGCATAATTTTCTGTCATCCTTTTGCGATAAACAACCAAAGTACCAGACCTCATTTATGAAGAAAATATAAGTAATCGGATAAATAAACACATGACACATAAAAAACATATAACTTTTTCACGCTTCAATGATTTTCAACATTATCCTGCCTCATAATTCTTAGTTTAGTTCTCAAAGTCAAATTAATTGGATTTTGCTTCAAAATTGACACCTTACTTACTCTCAGTTAACTACTTGATAGAGATTAGATCCATGAAAAGAAGTGTTTAACATAATAATAATAATATAAAAAAGTTGTGCTATGATAATTTTAACATAATAATATCGCTGGATTCAAAGATGTTGCCACTTGATATTTATATTTTCATTCGGTCTGAAGTCAGATTTATATTTTCATTCGGACTGAAGGAAGAAAATAACTTATTTTTACGTTACTACTCTCTTATATTTATATTGGACATGGTTTTGCCTTATCACTGCCTGTACGTGTTTTCTCTACCGTAACAAGATAAGTATTTATTTACGACTATGTTATCTCTGTAGGAGTCGATGATGACCTATATCAGTCATTTTTTGAATTTGCAGAGGTAAATGTAGTGCGCCTCTCCGTTGTATTCACACACGTACCTGTTGGCATATGCATATTTTACCTACTGTGTATAGGATGAACGTTCCTAAAATTAAGAAATACTTGGCTTCTATAACAATTCAGTGTGTGCGCGCACACCATCTATTTGATGTACATGTGCTAACCTATATTTTTTTGTACAGTTAGAGATATGGTAAAGAAATTCCAACAACATGTGTTGCATACGCGGTCGTGTCAGCTATCGGTATGATGTACCAAACTCTTCTGTTATTTATTTGATGTTTCCCATGTGCTGCTTATTTTTCAGATTTTTTATACTAATTCTACTGCATGTTTTCGAGCTAAAAATAAATTCACTCAATGATCACTGTACATTTCCATTGACTTAAAATGTCATTCAATAGAAATTCTTGCCTGTTCAAACTTTATTTACATGCCAACTTCTACTGACATGACTCATATTGGATTGTACAGTGTCATAAGCGGTCTTTGCACTTTGCAATTTTAATTAACGCTGTTCAGTATGCTGTCGTTCCATTCCAAAGCTATTTGAGCGTTGAAAAAAATGCATACTGTACGAAAAATTAAATTGTGTTACTAATTTCTCCATAGTTTACACTTCTTATCTTACATCAATTTGGACTCATTTTTTGAATTTGTTTCTCATGATACTGTAGTAGTCAAACGTAGGCACTGCTATTTTTCCTTACATGTTTCAACCTACTTCTCAATTACACGTATTAATTACTTTTAGCATCTGCTTTTTCTGCTGGATCTTTATTTCATCAACTGACCTATGGTCATCATTTTTTGCTACCACCATTGCTGTTTTGGTTTACATGAAGTAGATTAACAATTTATTCCAATCAGTTTTTCTCTTCTACACTCTGTATCCAACAACAACATGAATGTGTTTCCCTCGGTTATTTTTTCCCATATCACACATCGGATCATTTGAACAGTGCATATCAGCAGTTTGACTTGAACACACCATTCTAATTTGTTTCTAATCATTAACTCTCAGATTTGGAGGCATGCACCTGCGAAGAGACGACTTTTGCTATCTGCTCACCGATTAAAAAAGATGTCAGTATCTACTTGGACTGCCTGCCTGAACTGTAGGGATGTCAGCCTATATATTACACCACAGAACTATAAAAACTATATCTGCCGACAACATTCTGAACAGGCTTCGACAGTACTCTGCTTACTACTCAAATACCAAAGAGGAGGTAATTTGTATTACACTTTAATTCCATAATTTTATATATGTGCCCTACTACTGTTTCAACTAACATTTAAAGTAATCTATACTTTAGTTTGTCGGTTGAACCGCCAGTATAGACATCAGTATATCAAACATCAAAAGCTTAACGCGTGGATTCGACATAAGTATGTTGTGTGTGTGTGTATAGCTGTTTTGAGTTAGTAGTTTGTGAGATATAATTTTTTTCTGTTGTTCTAATAAGGTACAAGAAAAGGCACAAATCATTCAGCAAATAAAATTTCAACTTCAATACAGTGTCCACGTCTAATGTTTCCATCATTTGACTATGCTGCAATTTGTTTTCGACAAGCGTTGACTAATTCTCAACATTTCAGCAATTTACGTACAACCACGACATTAAATGAAAGTGAGTTTTTCTGCTTCCTTTTCTTCATTAGACAATAATCCATATGTCTTCACGGATTTACCAACTATCTTTTATCAGGGAAGATGTTGACTCCATGGAACTTTGGTCATCCGCGATGTGAATGTTGTAATTGTGGGGCCTTGGTTTGGTTTGAGGAATATGTAAAATCAGAAAGCACAGATACAAATCCAGTCTTTTCTATATGCTGTCAGAAAGGAAAGGTACAACTTCCATTCTTCAAAAATTGTCCTCAATATTTGCTACATCTATTGGACCATAACTGTGGAGCTAAAAGTAAGCATTTTAGAGAAAACATTCGTGCGTATAACTCCATTTTTGCTTTTATATC
Source organism: Allium cepa (assembly GCA_030765085.1). NCBI lineage: Eukaryota > Viridiplantae > Streptophyta > Magnoliopsida > Asparagales > Amaryllidaceae > Allium > Allium cepa. Next base: position 2,382,073 of record JASFAV010000023.1, on the reverse strand, counting down.
TATGGGTGGTCATATTGACAACTCCATTAATAATGGTCGTGGACCATACATTTTTAGAATAAATGGACAAAATCACCACAGGATTGGGTCATTACTACCAACAGATGGTATGCCGAAATTTGCGCAGTTATACTTTTATGACACAGCAAATGAGGTATCGAACAAAATTTCTGCTCATGTTGCAAGTAATTTGGATGAAGAAATAGTTAAAAATCTAATTACAATGTTTGATGAATGTAATGTGTTGGCTCAAGTCTTTCGAATGGCAAGAGATAGATTTCACGCTACAGAGTATCAACCGGTTTTTATCAGGTTACTGGAAAGGCGATATAGAGATGGTAGGCAGTACAATCTACCGAGTACGTCAGAGGTTGCTTCATTAAGAGATGACGACAACATAAACTCCTGTGGTTTTCGAGATATTGTCATTGAGGAGACGAATGGAGTTCTTAAAAGAATTAACGAGAAACATCCTTCCTTTATAGCAATGCAAACCCTATTTTGTTTCCCTATGGAGAAGATGGTTATCATCGAAATATTGAATATAGGCACACGCAGCAAACTAGAACGACGTAAAGGGAAATGGTTACTATGAGAGAGTACTATGCCTATCTTCTTCAATACAGGTCGGGAGATGGATCTGTTCTGCTTTTTGGGGGGGGGGGGGGGGATTTTCCAGCAATTTGTCGTCGATGCTTACACATGTATAGAGGAAGAAAGGCTGTGTTGGGTGAAAAATAATCAAAAAACATTATGATCTGAAGTTTACAGTGGGTTTCATGATGCAATAGCAGCTGGGGATACATCAGCTTCATGCATTGGACGTAAAGTTGTTTTACCATCGTCATTTACTGGCGGTCCAAGGTATATGGTGCAAAACTATCAAGATGCAATGGCAATTTGTAGATGGGCAGGCTCTCCAAATTATTTCATTACATTTACTTGCAACCCAAAGTGGTCAGAGATTGGATATGCTTTAGAACGCTATCCAGGACAAAGAACTGAAGATAGACCTGGCATAGTTTCACGTGTTTTTCAAATCAAGCTTATGCAACTAATTAAGGACATAAAGGATGAGGAACATTTTGGAAAAGTAAAAGCATGTAAATATATTTCTACATTCTATGCTCATTCATACTAAATTCTACATTATATACATGTTGTTCCTTATTAATTGTGTTTCTAATTTTCAATATGCAGTGATATATACCATTGAATTTCAAAAGCGTGGACTTCCACATGCTCACATACTGGTGCTCGTACTTGCAAGTGATAGACCTAAAACTGTCGGTGATGTCGACAAAATGGTTAGTGCAGAAATTCCAAATGTTCATTCAGATCCATTGGCATACCAATCAATTTGTCAATTCATGATACATGGACCATGTGGCCCTGAAAACCCATCATGTCCATGCATGGTTGCTGGAGCATGCTCAAAACACTTTCCAAAAAATTACTGTAACGAAACAACGTAAGACAAGAATGGTTTTCCTATTTATAGAAGAAGGAATGATGGTCGTTACTCTTCTACTGAAAATGGTTTCCGTCAAGATAGTCGTTGGGTAATACCACATAATGTTGACTTGGCTGTAAAGTATCAAGCGCATGTTAATGTGGAGGTTTGCAATAGAGCGAGATCTGTTAAGTATTTGTTTAAGTATATAAACAAAGGACATGATAGGGCAACCATTGTAATTGAGGATAACAATAGTGATAGTCAAACATTTGTACGAGCAATAGACGAAGTGAAGACATACCTCGACTGTAGGTATATTTCTGCTTCTGAAGCGAGTTGGAGAATATTTGAGTTTGACATACAATATCGAACTCCAGCTGTTGAGAGACTAATGTCCCATATGCCGGGGGAGCATACCATTTTTTTTTGATGACTCAGAAAGTTTAGTACACGTTCAAGAACGACCAAACTTAGATAAGACTATGTTCACTGAGTGGTTGGAAACTAATAAGATATTTCCTGAAGCTAGACGATTGACGTACGTTGATTTTCCTACAGAATGGGTTTGGGATAAGTGGAAAAAAAGGTGGAAAATGAGACAAAAAGGTGAGAAGATAGGTAGAATATATTACGCTCATCCAACATCAGGGGAAAGATTTAATATGAGTATGTTGTTAAATATTGTGACAGGACCTACATGTTATGCAGATATTCGAACAGTTGATGAAGTATGTTATGAAACCTTTAAAGCAACATGTGTTGCTCATGGATTGTTAGAGGACGATAATGAATGGAATGAGGCAATATCAGAGGCGGGTCAATGGGCATCATCCTCATCTTTACGTGAAATGTTCACAACGTTACTGTTGTTTTGTGAGATCTCAAACCCAAGTCAATTTTGGGAGAACCATTGGGAAGCGATGTCTGAAGATATTGTATGGCACAACAGAAATTTTAATGGAAGCTGCAGTGATCCACCAAAAAGTTGGGTGAAATCAAAGACTTTTAGGGAGATAGATAATATTACGAGTAGAAATAATAGATCGTTGAAAGAGTTCTTGCCAACGTGTGAAGCAGATATGTTTTCAGAGGATGGGTTATTTAATACACTAATCAATGAAGAGGTAGGGTATGACTGCGAGCTAATGAAAGAGGAAGTCCACAGGTTGCTACCATTACTGAACAATGAGCAGAAAAATGTTTTTGATGTTGTGCACCAAGCAGTAAAAACAGGATCCGGTGGTTTTTTTTTGTATATGGAAGTGGGGGTATAGGAAAAACATTCTTGTGGAAGACAATTATAGCTGGCTTAAGATATGAAGGTAAGATTGTGTTAGCTGTAGCATCTTCAGGAATTGCTTCTTTACTTCTTCCAGGAGGAAGGACTGCACATTCAAAATTTAAAATACCCATAAATTTGGATGACAATTCAACTTGTGATATATCTAAACAGTTCTATTTAGCAGATTTGCTTAGAAAAACTGATTTGATAATATGGGATGAAGCACCTATGATGCATCGTAATGCGTTGGAGGCTTTTGAAAAAAGTTTAACTGATATTGTATCTCATACGTCTACTGCTAATGAAACTAAAGTTTTTGGTGGAAAAACAATACTTTTGGGCGGGGACTTTAGACAAACTCTTCCTGTTATACCTAAAGGTACTAGACAAATGATTGCACGATCTGTAATAAACCAATCTTCTTTATGGAGTAAATGCACCATTTTTACTCTCCACACCAACATGCGTTTAAAAACATGTACCTCAAACAGGGATGATGATGAGAAGTTAGCACAATTTTCAAAGTGGGTTTTAAACGTAGGAGAAGGCAACCTACACACTATTTCATTAGAGGAAGACGAGGAGCCTACTTGGATTCGAATACCAGATGAATTTGTTATACCAACATCTGGTAATGACATAGCAGCAATTGTTAAAACCATATATCCAGAGTTGGATAAAAATTTAATGAACACAAATTATTTACAAGATAGATGTATACTAGGACCAACTAATGACTGTGTGGAGGAAATAAATTCGTACGTAGTTAGTATTATAAGTGGAAGTCTCAGAAATTATCTAAGTGCTCATTCAATTAGTCCAATTTCAGATATTACAGAGGATCAAAATATTATGTACCCACCCGAATTTTTGAATACACTAAAGATATCGGGTCTTCCAAATCATAATTTGCAATTAAAGGTGGGTGTTCCAATAATGCTACTACGAAATCTTAACCAAAGCCTTGGATTGTGTAATGGTACTAGATTGATTGTCACACAACTAGCTTCCAGAGTGATAGAAGCATCAATTGTAACTGGAAATAATATTGGTCAAAAAGTATTAATTCCTAGAATAGTGCTTACTTCAAACGACACAAAATGGCCATTTGTTTTACGACGGAGACAATTTCCAATTCGTGTTTGCTTTCCTATGACAATAAACAAAAGTCAAGGCCAAACGTTGGAAAACGTTGGCATTTACCTACCTAGACCAGTCTTTACACATGGTCAACTTTATGTCGCTGTCTCCAGAACGACGTCGCACTTAGGTTTGAAAATACTTGTGGGTTCAAGAGAGAAAGGCTGTCAAACGTATACACAAAATATTGTTTACAAAGAAGTATTTAAAAACTTGAAAGGTACGTAAACAATTACCCCATTTGTAAATTCATTTCACATTAATAACATATTTCATTTTGGTTTACTAATGCTATTATGTTTATTTCACAGCTAACAGTACCGAATAACAACAGCGAACATGTACTCGCAAATTGTTAACCTACGCAGTATGCTGATGTCATGTTATTCCACTCATTCTACTGTCAAAATTTGTAAGTTTTCATGTAACACATACGTCCAGTCAATTCATATTTCCACTGCGTTGATGCCCAACAAACACTTACTTTCACCTAGCCTGCACACATGTTTTCCACCTCGTTAATAGTTAACTAAATGAAAAGTTGAATGTATATGCAGTACTGTGCCACCAAAATGATAAACGGTATAATTATTGGAACATCATACTTGTACCGATTGCTAGCATCCATTATATCAGTTAGTGCTCGACGAGTTCTGTAAACTTTGCCTTATTCCATACCTACTCAATTTTATTACATTCTGACGATTTGCTGCTGTAGCTGTAAATAGGAGTATATAGGTATACAATTATACGTACAACTTCCGTCTTCGAGTATAACAATTGAGTTTTCTGATATGACTGAATCTGAAAAGATTTGCCTAAGTTGCATGCCATTATCTACTTTGTTGACCAGTGAAACAAATATTATTTACAGTCAACTCTTTTTTTTAAGCACACCAATTGTCTCTTCTAAAATTAAAAATATTTTTTTTTTGCCTTCTGTCAAACCAGGAATATATACTAACCCTACTTAACCTTATATAACATGTCAGGAAATGAGGTTGGCTATTGCTATATTTTAAGACAATTGCAGTTCAAACTAGTGAAAATTATCATTTTCTTACAATTTTTTTCTTTCCCTTTAAACGTTTTTCTACCACAGGATGCGCATAACATGCTCGGAATAGGAAACCACTCACCTTCAAGAGTGCTATGTAATGCAGGAAAAAGGAGTTCATAAAAGGCATAACTATCACTGTAAGTATTGTCAGCCAAACTGTTTTGCACCACCAGTAGAAAAGTTCATTCGACTAAAACAAAGTAACTCACTTATTCATCATATGTTGTACGTATAGATGCATAATTAGCATGTCAAATTTTAGGCTAACTCATCATTACTCATAAACATTTCTTCTACCACTTTATACAACCGCTAAATCTTTTATTTTACTGCAGCCACTTCACAACTCATACATGTTCATCCACCTTCTTCCACAACTGACCACAAACTATATAACCAACCAACTACAGTCGAACTTAAATTAACATCTACCGCTACTGCGTTACGGATACATTGTAAACCGCACAGTGAATCACGTTTAGACTGACATTTTCATACTTGGTTGCAGGATTATGCGGATAGAATGATAAATGTTGACTCCAACATTTTAAAGCATGAAAAGAGACAGAAGATGGAATACAACACAAAGGATTAAAGATCTGTTCACTAAATTTCCTCTCCTCACAGTACACTGCTACATGGACGACAACCACTCCCGTTTCTAGATATTTATTTTTTGTTACCCCCTTGCGTGTAAAGTACTAACTATGTACCTTTTCTATTTGCTTTCTACCTTCAGTCTACATCAGTTGGTCCTACTGTTTGTATTGAACTTTTTAGCTACTTTCTCTTTGTACTTATATTTGCACTGTTAATGTAACTTTTATTTACTACTACTGCTAACTTTCCTACTTTTACATACAAGGACTGCACTATGTTACATGTACTAACTATCTACCACTGTTCAACAAATTATTCGTCTGTGAACTGTATAATTTTTTTTGTTTGTACATATTTTCCTCTGCTCTGCAAGCAACAACTATAAAGTCTGTTCATTCGCCATTTAAATAAATCCATTCAGCTGCCACTTGCACTTTAGCCGCCATTTATGTTATAAACATCCACTTCTTTAAGTAGAACCGTATGCGTCATACATTGCATCACCGTACAGGCTTCTTTGTTATGCATACACAGTACAGTGCTGTTTACATGTCTGCTACGTAATAGTTTAGAGCGTACCACTTTTTATGCATCATAGCCTTTATTATATGGCAGATAGTACCAAATTTTGCACTGCATTTACTACAACCTTTTGCTGATATGACCAATTTGCAGTAATGTAACAAATTCAGTTTTTGGGAATTTGCAAACAACTGAACTGTTCATAGATGTTCCCACAAAATTAGCAGTCCTAACCTGTACATTTTCTTTTACCACGTCAATTGCTCAGGCAATACCCTGTAACGAAGCCATGTTTATTCTATCTGCCAACAAGAAATATGCCACCACTCCCACTAACATTTTCCCACTTCCTACACTTTCATGCGGCACGTCATGCTTACTCATTCACCTATAAATACTTACGAACTCCACCGTTTACTACACATCTTATTACCCACCAATACAACTTGATACTATTATTCTTCAACTTGCAATCAAACCCAACCGTATGATGCAGATGAATCAAGAATTTGCACTATTGTCCGATGTCCACTACGGAGTGAACTGGAGCACTATCAGAGTAAGAATTGGGAGACTGTGGATTTCTGTAAACCAGAAGACAAATGAAAAGTTTGCCATCAACCTGCAGTTGCTAGATAGTGCAGTAAGTTTTTTTTTTGTAAATTTTTATAACAGTTTATTCCTTAACTACATAATCTGCATACTTCAATGTCCCCCATGTACAATAGTACAAATCCGAATACTGTAAATTATTTCAAATGAATTGTCTTTGTAAACAAGTTAGTTTTTCATTTGAGAAATTATTTCAAATAAACTTTTCAACCAAAAAAGTTAGTTATCTCACGTTCTTTTGAAGGTATGCGTTCATCAACATTATACTCTTCATCAAAAAAATATTACTTAACATGGAAAACAATGTGAAACGTAGATGTTGCTTTTGGGTTACAAAGTCCATTAGTTGTTTTTTTAAAACTAAAGGCTCTTCTTTTATTACATATATGATTATCATATATACATTTTCCTTCAAAGTCTGCTGAACATAATCTTTAAATGTGAAATGTGGGTATAGTAATTTTACAAGAATACACTCTAACTGATGCAAGAAAAAATAACACACAAAAACAATGGACCTATTACTACGCGTACAGACCTAGAAATTAACAATTGTGAATTGGCTGCGCATGTACTTTTATCATTTAATGTCAAGTACTGCCTTCCTGTCATAGTACACCCTTTACTACAAACTGATTTCCCACCATAAATAGTACACTTTACATACAAAATCTTCACTCTACAGCTGCACCACTTTAACATCCACATAAACCAATCTACGTGTGTTAGGGAAATCAAAAGCAAGCCACGGTCAGATGGCATATCCTCCAACAATTTGAAAACACATTTGAAGAACATGGAGTGTATCACGTCACTAGGTTCAACGTTCAGGATTCCGACAGAACCTACAAAGCAATTAATGAAGATTGGACAATCGTCATACGCGCAGACACTACTGTCACATAGATAGCTGAAAGCGTTGATGACATCCCCCGTTACAAGTTTGACTTTATTGGAGAAGATCTGCTTCCAAGCAGGCTGTACAAAAAAGAAAAGCTCACCGGTAAGTTTATTGACCGTCAAGCTTATTATTATCAAATTTGTGCTGTTTGAAAACACCCGTACAGTACTAAATATTGTTGGAAGATTGTCCAGATGTGTGTGGTTTATTGCGAGGAATATCAACCGTGATTCCAATCACTAAAAGAGATGGTAACCAAACCGTTAAAAGAGAGATTGAGATTGAATACCAAAGGTATACAAGTTTCTTACTACATACTATTTTGTACCTTCTCTACCACAACTGCGTATACATTATCTTTTTTTTTCAGCCGAAAAACTTACACTGTATCCCTATGGTCGGACAAAAAGGACTTACTGCAGGAATCGATAGTGGACACATCTGAAAAACCACTACCAATTGTTGTTACTTCAACAACTGTGTCTAACTTTGGACGTAAGAATTTCCCGTATCTTAACTTTACATTTATGCACACAACTCGGTAGAGATATATCAATAAAGTCCAACACATACTTTTATACATAAAACAAATACATATGCAGCATACTTTAAAGTCACACTCACGTACTTACACTATTCACTATTTTACTTAATGAAACTAATTTATTGCAGGTTCAATAACTTTCGACTCTACCTTTGCAACTAAGGTGTATTTAAACATCAACATTCCAGAGACAGAAATTATGCTGACGAGGTACGACTCAATTCAAAAATATATGGTGTATACTAATTGAATATAAATATTGCACCCTTCATATTACTTACTTATGATTACAGGTCACAAACAAGTCTGTCTTCGAACATTGTGTTAATGAAGAATACAAGTTCGGGAAACACAACTGGAACAACAGAAGATGTTCAATCGACCATTTCACAAATGACGAGCGACCTAAGAACTGTAAACTGTCGAGTTATTCATCATACTATTATTATTTGGCTCCATTTGTTATCAACTTTGTTCAAGAAGTATATTAGAAATCTTGGCTTCACCAACCATTGTCTAATCAACTATTTTTACTGTCAATATTTTTAGGGAAAAAAAATATATCATAACCGCAATAGTTATGAAGCTGAGAACATCGTCTCCTTGGAGCTACATATCTTGTGCTCTTTGCAACTCGACTGCTCGAAAAGAAGGAGAACTATATATTTGCAACAAGTGTGAATTCTCAATGAGTAGGCCTTTCAATAGGTATAGACACTTCATCTTCTGCTACTTCTATACAAAATATCAGACATCTTACCAAACTTTCCTACTAGATATCGTCTCAATGTGGATATCTTAGATGACTCAATGTCATCGACCATCACTGTCTTTGATCGGGAAGCTGAAGCACTTATTGGGATTCCAGTTTATGAGCTACTAAGGATTTCAAAAATGGTTAGTCCAGTCCTGTGCACTTTTATATGTTTCCACACACTTACTCTCATCAACTTCAAACATTACTATCATACATAATCCTTTGATTATCACCACAAATTAATCGACCAGGAAAATGGAGCAGAGAGAGTTGAAAATATTTTTGAAAAAAACATTGGAGTGGATGCCCTTTTCGAATTCAAGCCAAGTAACTACGAAATGAATAACCGAGATATTTATCTAACTGCCAGAAAAGTTGTCAAAAAGGTTAAAGACAAGGGCTCCAACAATATAAAAACTGAGGTAACTTCTGCATTTCAAAGCAATGCTTTATACTTAACGATCATAAACTATCAACTCAAATTATTCATACGTCCATCTCTCTACATCAATAAAATTATGTCAGGACGGAGAACAGACTGGTGAAAGTACTACTACCAATATACCTTCTGATGTAACAACTCCAATTACTAACACTGACGCATTACAAAAGGGAAAACAAGTTGTTGATCAGGTATTCTAACACGTCGTACCACACATGCTCATAACCTAATTTGTTTGGCTAAGCTTTCTGCTACTACAGGATGAAGATAACAAGTACAAAAAAGAAAACCAACCTTCTAAAACACAACTACAAAATGCAGGTTCAAAGGGTTCACGAAAAGGAATAACTATCACTGTACGTATTGTCAACCCAATATGCTATTTTGTATAACTATCTTCAAATTTATTTACCTCCACACGAAACTACTCAATTATTTATCCACTGTATTAAGTATACATGCACATTTAAACTACAGTTTCAAACTGAGCAACTACATACCGCTTAAACCACCGAACCAAAAATACTAAAGTACAAATACATTGATAACAAACATTAAACCCCATTTAACATGCAATGTTTAAAACCATTTACAGGATTATGAAGAAAGATTGAAACATGTTGGCTCCAATGGCTTAAGTCATGTAAAGAGACAGAAGAAGGAAGATAACAAAAATGTTTAACAATCTACTACAACAACGAGCACCAATCTTCTGACTACATCTTTGCGTTTGTTTCGATCTTATGTAGACAATAATAATTTGTACCATTTTAGTTTGCTTTTTAGCTACTATCTCAATCATTTAACTGATTGTTTTCAACCTAATGTTTTAATATTTCTTCTTTCTCCCTGATTACCGACCATGCACTGTTATTGCATCTTTGGTTATTTTTTATGTTCTGTTTGCTATAACTCAAAATTTTTGAAATTAAATGCGACCGTGTGCGAAGCACGGGTTCCAATGTAGTTTGGAATTAATACTGAAAACCACGGTGTCTTCTTCTTTCTTATCGGTCTCACCTTCCCCGATATTCAATCGAAATGCAGATTTCAAAAAGTGAATTGATTTCAGAAAGGCGAAGAGGATCTGTTTTCGGTTTGGGGATTATTCACATCTGGTTAAAGATTATCGAGATCCAGTTAGGTGTTTCAGCTGCGGTCTTTTTGGTCATAAAAAAGATAAGTGTTTGAAGAAATCAAATTAAATTCATGAGCAAAAAGGAATACCGACTATGGTTTTCTTTTCATTTTAAAATGTATGAAGCTGGAGAGAATACTGTTGGATCACCTATGGATTCAAAGGAGTGAAAGAATTGAGTTCTTGGAAGAAATGTTTAAACATTTTGATGCAATCAATTCAGTGAATATTGGTCGCAACTACAAAAAGAATTTGGAGACCCTGACAGTCATGATGGCCGGGTAGATGACAGTCATGATGGCCGGGTAGATGATAGTCGCAACTACAAAAAGAATTTGTATAAAGTCATTGGATGATTCAAGTGTGGCATCTGATTCGTCTCAGGATGTAGTGACTAACGGAGGGGTTTCGATTGGTTGTAACAGGGTAGATGAGAATCGTTCTGGAGATGATGGTAATATTGATGAGGCAGTTAGAATTGTACAGTGTGATAATGACGATAATTGCTTGAATGAGGAAATAGTGGATAGTGCTGTTGGTAAGACTGGTGATTTTAGAGAAGAAATTGTGGGTGAATCTGATCATATGTGTACTACTCAAGTTGATGTATTCCCTGTTGTAGATGATAGGGCAGCTCTTCCCCGTTGCTTGAATGGGGATGCGGTGCAACCTACCGTAAAAATATACAACATGTTAGGTTGTCCGTTGTTATATTTGGAAATGGGCTTCAACATGGGCTGTCCTGAAAATCAAATGCAAAACAATGTTAAGTTTGCGGGATTGGGTGAAGCTGTAGGAGATAATTGTAATATGTTAGGATTAGAGTGTGGATTAGGGTTTGTATAGATGCAGCCTGTTTCTGAGGATATAATGCATGGATTGGTTCACAAAGAAGTAGTCTGGTCTACGATGAGAATGTGGATTTAGTTAGGTGCATGCATGTGGTAGATGGGGACCCGAGTGTTGAGGCATGTGGGTTGAATGGTGATAGTGTAATTTCAGTGGGTTCGGTTGTTGATTGCGTTTTGGAGGGTGTGGATGATTTTAAGAGAGGGGACAAGGTGAAGTCGGATGTTGTAGTGGGAGATTTGGCTGCAGCAGATGATAGAGTTGTTAAGGGTGCTGCTCCAATTGACTGCTTGCTTGGTGGTGATGTTTGTTTGAGTAGTGTGGATTCTAGAGAGGTTGTTTCGTTGTTGCATTGTGACGCTGGTTCTTACTCGGGTGTTTCTAGATCGGTGAGGAGAAGGGCTCGACAGGGTTCTAGCTTGAATGGATCTAGATTTGTGAGGAGGAGTGCTCAACTCAGTAGTGCGGCCACTAGAGCTCATGTTAGCTCTAGTTCAGGTATGGCTTCTATTTCAGGTAGTACTTATGGTCTTTATGCTTTCTGTAGTCTATCACTTAGTGATATGCATTTTCTTGCTAGGAGTTCTAGTTTTATCTTTGGTGATACTCTGATTGATATTGATTATTAAGTAGGGAATTAAAGAGGAACATATCTTTTAGACAATGAGATTCATTAGTTGGAATGTTCGGGGATTACATGATTTAAGTAAATGTAGTAAGATTAGATTATTTTTTAAAGATAACAATATTGACACAATTTTATTACAAGAAACTAAACAAAACAACCAGGTTTCAGACTTTACAAGTGTTTAGGAGGTCTTTATTAATTAGTGGTCCTATCTTCCAGCCAGGGATAGTGCTTGTGGTCTTATGTTGGGTTGGAAAGATCACTGTGTGAGACTTTACAATTAATCATTCGATGCATTCAATTTTTACCGATATTAGTGACGTTTCTATTTTAATTATTTCTAATGTTTATGGCCTAATTCAAGGTTTGATCGTATGGTTCTTGGAATGAGTGTCTAGAATTTAGATCACTCGCACCATGACCTTTGGTTTTATGAGGTGATTTTAATGTTACTAGGGTTTTAGAAGAGAGATCTCCTAGGGAAGGATATTATATAGCTATGGAAAAGTTTGACCATTTTATTGTTAACTATAATTTAATTGAGATAAAATTGTGCGATAGACAATTTACGTGGTCAAATGGTAGAGAATTCTCATTTTGGGCTTTACTAGATAAATTTTTTGTTAGTGACGAAATAGAAGACAAATTACATGCATGTAAAGGTTGTGGGTCTTCTAAATATTTATTTGGATCATTGCCCTATAATTCTTTCTTGCATTAATTTAAATAATGCTAATACAAATTTTAAATTTCAAAAGTTATGGTTGTTAGAGAATGATTTTAAGGATTTAGTTGTTAGCAAATGACTTTCTATGAATATTTACAATTACAGATTTCCTGGTAACATAGCAAAAGCCTTGATTAGTAAATTTAGGGAACTAAAAGTTTTTCTAAAAAACTGGAGTAAGAATATTTTTAGCAACATTAAATTTGAAAAAGAAAAATTAATGAATGAGATTTTAAATTTAAATAAATTAGAAGAATCTAGGAATTTGAATATTTCAAAAAAAATATGCTTTCAAACCTAAAATAAGAGTTTAATAAAATTATTTTACAAGAAGAAGTTATGTGGAAACAAAGATCCATGGTTCAATGATGGATGAAGGGGGTATGAATACTAAATTATTCATAAAGTAGCCAATGGTAGGAAATGTAGTAATACTATTAATTCAATTCTAATTAATAATACAGAGATTTTTGACCAAAATGAACTAAACAATGAGTTTGCTAAGTGCTATAGGGAAATTTTTGGTAACATAACAAGACATAGAATTAAAGCTAATAGGGATATGTTGTACACCGTAGATACTAAGATTAATCTAATAGGTCTAGATGATCCTTTTACGGAAGATGAAATTTTGAAAGCTATTATTAAGGATATGCCTAATGATAAAGCTCTGGTTCCGGATGGTTTTCCTATTTTATTTTACGAAACTTTTTGGAATGTTTTGAAGGAGGATATAATTAATACATTCAATGAATTTTATAATGGTTCATTACAATCAGGTAGATTTAACTTCGCAAATGTTATCTTATTACATAAGAAAACCGCGGATAACCAATTGAAAGATTTTAGACCTATTTTGTTATTAAACTGCTCTTTTGCAATTATTTCTAAGGTTTTGTTAATATATTAAATACTAAAATGAATGGATTATAGATGATATTCAAACTTCATTTATAAAGAAAGGAATATCACCGACGGTGTAGCAGTTGTTCAAGGATATATTAATTACTATTTTAATAATAATTTCACTTGTGTTCTTTTAAACCTAGATTTTGCTAAAGCTTTTGATTTAATTAATTGAACTTTTCTTAAAGACTTATTATTGGCTAGAGGTTTTAGTATCAGATGGTAGGATGAACTATGTCCTTACTTAAAACTAGTAATTCTAGTATCATGGTTAATGGTATACTAGAAAATAAGATCCAATTGAAACGTGGTCTTAGACAAGGTGATCCATCATCACCTTTATCGTTAAATTTAGCAGCTGATGTTTTTTCTAGAACTATCAAATTGGCTACTAGTAATAGGTTACTAAATGTTATAGGTAATGAAGACACTAGTAAGGGTCTTTCTGTTCTTCAGTTTGCTGATGATACTATGGTTTTTACATCACACTTGCCTAATCATATTATTGCACTTAAATTCATATAATATAGTTTTGAACTTTTATATGGTTTAAAGATTAACTTTGACAAGGGTTCAGTACTAGTTTTAAATGACATAGATAATGTAGAAAATCAAGTAGCAAATACTTAAATTGTAATACAATGAAATTTCCTATAGAATATTTAGGTTTCTTAATTATGCCTCAAAAACTAAAACATGTTAATTGGAATATTATAATAGATAAAATCAATAAAAGGTTGTCTAATTGGAATGGTAAATACTATCGAGTAGGTAGAGTATTGCTAATTAATTCAGTTTTATCTGCATTACCTATTTATTTGATTTTTTTTACCATTTTCCAAAATAGGTTATAGAAATATTGATAAAATTAGGAGAGATATCTTATGGAGTAGAGATAATGACAATTGCAATTCTAAATGCTTGGTTAATTAGAAAATGTTTTGTAAACCTAAAAAAGAAGGGGGATTAGGAATAATAAATTGCATAATTTTTATATATCTTTGTTAGGTAAATGGATACAGAAATTTAAAATAATAATGAAAATTTGTTATGGAAAGAATTATTTTCAAATCAATGGTATGATGGTTTATATAATTTACATCATAATATTATTAATTCTAATAATATGTCTCGCTTTTGGAAATCAATTATATTGAATTTTGATGCCCACCTACGTATTTATAATATTCTTCATTCCGGTAATAACACTCCTTTTTGGCATGATAGTTGGATTTCAACTATTCCATATAAAGTGGATTTTAAGGAATTATATTATATATGCAGTTTTAAAAATGTATTAATTTCACACATATATAGACCAAATTTAGATTTTCCTTAGGATTTTATTTTTAATCATATGTTAGAGGGTATTATATTAGAAAAGTTTGCATTATTGTGTGCTAAGTTAGAGCTTTATAATACTGATAATGAAAAAGACATTAAAACTTGGTGTTGGGATAAGAGTAAGAAATATACTTCTCAATCATTTTAAAATTTTATAAATTTTTGGGAGTTAAATTGAGAATATTTAAATATATTTGGAAATTTAGTGCTCCATCTAATGCTAAAATTCATAAGTGCTTAATTTTGCATGGGAAATTAAATACGATGGAACTTTTAAAAATGAATTTTTTTATTGATAAAAAATGTTATTTTTGTAATAATAAAATTGAGAATATTAACCAATTATATTTTGAATGTAATATAACTTTATTCTTATGAAAATTCTTCATATTTTCGATTTTAATATAAATTATAGACAAATTAATTATGAATTATATTGGATGAACCTTATATTTTATTATTACGATCATAACAGGTTTTTACTTAACACTATATTCATAATAATATGTTGGTATATTTGGTTTGAAAGAAATCAACGTGTGTTTAATAACAATAGTACTGATTTAGAAAATCTAATGTATATAATTGTTCTATTTGGTTTTAATTGGATTTCGAATCCAAGCTACAAATAAAATATATACTCGAGCTTTAAAGATCTTCTTAAAAATATTAAAATTCATATTGATTTTTTTAAAAATAAAATCAACCTTAATAATAGTGATAATAATAAAAATTTAACTATAGCTGACAATTTAACTTTGGTTTCTATTGATTCCTCGTTTATTTCATGATCTTTGCATTTTTACCAATCTTAATTAAATGGCTGCCTTAGATTTGTTTATTATCATTAGTTTAGTTTAAGTTTTATTTGCACACACACACACACACACACACACACACACACACACACACATATATAAACTATTGCTGACTATGGAAATCAATATTCTGTTAGTAGGTATTACTAGTAACTGATCCCAATTAATGCATGCAGTTCTTAATATATATTAGAAGTAATAAGCTATGATGTCAAATTGCTTGTGTATGTTTTAAGATAGGGTCTGTCATAGCACATATTAATTTTTTAAATAAAAATACCTTAATTACATTGAGTTTTTATTTATATTAGAGGTCACTTGTAGATAATCAAGTTACGTGGCTTAATCAATGCATGGTTTTATCATGATGGTTATTTTGTGAACTGATGATAAATTTGCCTATTTTGATTTTTTATGTAATAGCCCGCAAATCCGTACCTCTTGAGCCAACACTATTCTACAACAATCAACTCAATTTGTACAGAAATACGAACCATTTGGGTTAAAGAAGATGAGGTAGAAGAAGAAAATAGAAAACAACAACAGAATCTAACCATCGCAGTGGAATAAAATATAATAGATATTAACATATCTTTACACCAAAGCAAATACATTTGTTTATATATTACATCATCAGAGTACATCAATCACAACTCAACATC
The DNA here is from genome assembly GCA_030765085.1 of Allium cepa. Classification (NCBI taxonomy): domain Eukaryota; kingdom Viridiplantae; phylum Streptophyta; class Magnoliopsida; order Asparagales; family Amaryllidaceae; genus Allium; species Allium cepa. The sequence continues at coordinate 2,365,685 of JASFAV010000023.1, read as the reverse complement.
AACATCGATAAAATACAACTGAATACACAGCGACTCAACACAGCGGAATATATATAAAACAAATACGAAAATACTCATCGTCATCCATCTCGACTCCTGAGCTCCACAGCAACAAATCCTGTATCCTATAATACTCGGTCTGACCCGAGCATTACAGTTAAATAACACCCGAGTCAGTCTGGAATACCAGCGTGAGTAAATCACACCCAATTGATTATTAAAGTTCCAAAAATCCTTTGAAAACAAAAGCATTTCGTAAGATCACGCCACAAATAAACATGTACGGTTTTTACCTTACGATAGCTAAAACAATTTTTATAGAAATCCTCTGATATTATAATAGGGTCTATATACAAATACTTATAAAATAGCCGAAATTGTTACATTCATTAAATTCCAGCTACTAGCCACAGAGTGGGTAATACAAACAAAACTCGTAAAAGACACGTAGGGAGAATGAATTTCCAACTAATGACTAGGACTGGGGTACCACCTGTCACAGTACGGGGCCTAGATCACCGTACCGAGGAGTACGCCCGCTCCCCTGCAACACAAGACCGGGACTACCCTTACTGGATAATCCCGAGTGAGATCACCCTGCGGTTGGGATCAGCAACCGCACCACTAAGCCGAAATAATAAGGGACATCTAGACAGGGATGACCTCACCCTGCTTGGGTGCTACCCACCTAGCCTTGCTGCATAACCCCTGATTTTCAGCCATTCCCATTTGATGAGGCTTGAGGCTAAGCGTTACCTTTTTAGAACATATCCCTTAGAATGCCCATCGTCCACCTGACGATGTTTCGCAAGCATTCATCCATACAAGTCCGTCCCGGGTTCGAACGGAACCGAAGGCACTATTCCTACTACATCCATTTTGGAAATATCCTCAGGATTAGTAGCAATTAGCCCTTGCACTTTACTGCTCCATCTTCGAATCCAAAAATCGTTTTTCCCGAAACGTACAAACCGGATCGAAGTGGTTTTTGAGAAATAAATCTCGATCCCGGTCTCTTCGAAACGATCAACGTATTTGTCCAATATTGATGGTCGGTTAATTAACTATCAATTAATATTCACAAACATCCATCAAACAATAAATAATTTTCCCAAATTATTTATTACCTAAAAATATCTTCACAAGATATATTTTTGTTTTCAAAACCCTTTGAAAACAGTTTCAAATCATCTTTCTTTTCAAAACAAACTTTCCAAAATATTTTCTATCTCCACTGAAATGACCAAGCAAAAAACTAGATTTTTAAAATAATTTAAAACACTTTACTTTGAAATAACTTTAAAACACTTAAGTTAAAACTACTTCAATAATTTGTTAAAAATACATACTATATGAATATTTGAAAATAAGGTTACTTAATAAAATATAAAACTAGATTTTCACTTTTTAAAAACAAAATACTAAGTCACTTTTTAAGTAATTACTACTATAATAGATTAAAAGAAATTACTTACTTTATAATTCAAATTATTAGAAATAATAAATATTCCAAAACTCGCTTTTTAAAAGAACTTTTAAAACCATTAATTTATATTTAAAAATTTACTTTGAAAACGTACTTGGTTATCCAGGGAGAATTTCCAATCTCAATCACTTAAATCAATTTTCCAAATTGATTCCCAATTTATTCCATTTGAAATAAATTTCTTTACTCGGTTAATTTCAAAATTCATTAATTATGAACCTAATTTTATTATTATTATTTTCCGTTTGATTTTAAACCTTTTAACTGAAATATACAAATTTCAGACTTTCCCAATTTCTTCTTTATTCTTTTCAATAATTTAAATCTTAAATTTTAAATAAATGGTTTATTCTTTTAAAATAATAACACTGAAGTTTAAAATTCATTAACTTCCTGTTGATTCAAAAATTTCCCTTCCATTTACAGAATTTATTTATTAGCATTTAAACTACTATTATTCTTATCCAATTTATTCTTAATTTATTTAAATTTTTCTATAATTATTTCACTTACAAATTCTCTTCATTTTATTTCCAAAATCCAATTCTATATATCTTGATAACTTAGTGCACCGGAATATTCTCAGGTAAACCATAACATCCACTATTCCAATTATCAATAATATTCATCACAGAATATAAAATAATCACAACAGAGGGTATTAAATAATTTAAATAAATATTGAGGGATCTAGTTGGATCCCTCCAACCTCTTTTCCTTGCATCCACAAACGTTAGCACAATATAATATGCCAATTTCAAATTATACCATACTATAGCACATCAATCAATTCAAACATTCAAACGATTTTTTTTAAATTTAATCATTTAAATTTAATTTAAACTGAGTGAGATTAACTCACCTTCGATTTTTGATTTGCAATCCAACCAAACCAGCTTGTTTTCTTCATGTTTTAGACCTTGAATGGACATTTTTACGAGTTATGAATTTTCAAACCAATCAATCACTATAAATATTCATTTTAAACTTAAATCTATTGGGTAAATAAAATTTCAATTCTTATTTTATTGTTTAATCCCTGATAAACAACTTTAAAGGAATAGTTTCAAACTTACTTATCATTAGATTAAAATGTTCAAAATAATTTAATTAACTAATGATTTAATTCAACTAATAATTTGAAAAAATATTTTAGTGACTAATTCGTTAAATGAGACAATTAACAAACTAATTACCCTAAATACGTTTTCTAGATATTTTTATATTTATATATTACTTTTCTGTAAATCAAAATAGTAATTATGTTTACTGTACAACAAATGTACCAATTCATCATTTAATTTGGAAAATAGCAAAAAGGTTGCCTTTTATCTAACTATATATAAATTTAGATACGTGTATATATATATATATATTTATACTTATTATTATTATTCCTGTATTTACACATACGCATATGTTATTAAATTTTAAATTGAAAAACAAAAACTAAATCGTACCTCACTGCCCCGAAGCTCCACCTGAGATACCCCGCTCTGCAAACCCCACCAGGAACTCGCCATCCCCGACAACACAACCGCCCAACTTCATCTCGGCTCGACTACCAAGCCTTGCAATCGACGTCACCTGCTTCACGAAGAACATGCTGCAAAACACTCGAGGCTTCGATGAAATCTTGCGAATCAGCGCCTTCCTCGCCGCGTACGGCTGTCGCGATCCCTTACTAAAACTCACACTCCTCCATCCATAACCGCGACCCACCAAACTCCACTTACGTGTACTAAACGATGTCACAAACCCTACCAAACCATCCCCAAAGCCTCTCTCCGCCTGCATCCATCCATTATGCTCAACCCTAGTTCGAACGTCGCCTCGCCTGGTCGCGACTCCTCTGTCGTACCTCAATGCTTAGCCTCGCTTGCGATTTTAACCATGTTTCCCCCTTTTCGATTTACTGATAAGAAGATGACGGCTTCGGCCATGTTTATTTATTTTATTTTTTAAATGAAAAAAAAGTTCGGCCTGATTTGATTCGATTTCGTTTGGGAAAAAAAGGTTTCGATTTTGAACTGAAAGGATAATGGTCTCGTGTTCGAAAAGAAACAGGATAAGGGATGGTGTGTTCGAGAAGGCAAAGGAAGCGTGTTGAAGACGCCTTGCTACAGTGTTCACTTATTTTTATTTCAAATTCGAATCGATTATTATCAATTCAATTTTCAGCGCGTTTATATATCGTACATACACACTAACTCTGATCAATACGAAATTTGAAATCCGATAATAATTCAATATTACGGACCCAATGGAACTGGTTTTGTCAAATTCCGAGACTGTGCCTCGGAAGGCTATTTTTTTCAATTTAAACAATATATTTTTAAAACTGAACAAATCAGTGTTAAATTCAATTTTACAACTTCTATTATCCTCAATATTGTCAATATAAATTTTACAAACCTTTAAATTATTTTTAATAGGCTTAAAATTCCAGATTCAATATTTTTCTCAACTTCAAATTGTTTAATTCAATAATTCAATTATCAAATAAATTGTGATATTCGTAATTCAAATTAAAATTACTCTATCGAATATTTAAAATCAATTAAATATTCCGATTTTAAATGCTTAAAAATTCTGGGTCGTCACATTTCTCCCTCCTTAAAAGAATTTCGTCCCCGAAATTACTAGTTAGGAAGAATGGTTCAATTCCCGTTTACCCTTTTCTCCAAAACCAACAGTTTCTAACAATTCAACATCTTACCAAGTATCTTTTTATAAAAGACCCATTATTATTCTTATTAACTTTCCAAACTTTTCCAAAACCATCTATAGTTTTCAAATAACTTACTTGTTCAACTATTCAAATTATAATTCAAAACTAAATTTTGAATTATCAAAATTTTCTCAAATTCTTTCTAACTCCCTAAATTTCCGAAATTTTTTGCTAGCGTCCCCTTTGCGCGGCTAGCTCGGTACAACTACAAAAGGGCTCTACGGCCTCCCAAATTCAAAAAGAAAACAAAAAGCCAAGTGGCTCGATCAAAATCCCAATCAAATTTCATATAGAAATTTAAACACATACCTTTTTGTCGGGCAATTCAAATTTATCCTTTGAAATCAAAACCAATTCTCCTTTCCCTTTTATAATACCTTCATATCCTGTTTAGTACTAATATCCAATCACAATATTCTAAAACATTATATCGACTTTCTCACAAAATGCCAATATCTATTCGTTCAAATATTGACTTAGATTATATTAGTAGTACCAATTTTTCATTTAAGAATTCATCATTCCCTCTTAAGTTAGTATAAGCATTTTATATGCTTCTTATGTTTATTCCCATCTTACCACTTTAGTTTATGTCCAATTTTATTCAAATTGATTCTTTCATTTCCATATGAATTCAATTTATCTTTAACTCTGAATATTTAAATTTTATTTGTCATTTATAACTAATTTATGTCATTATTTTAAATTGGTTTCATTTACTAACTTATTTTAGTTTTCAATTTGAATTTGTTTGTCGTTAACAAAATTTTCAAAAATTTTCTAACTCCCAAAATTTCTGAATTTTTTTGGCAAAGTCTCCTTTGTATGGAGGAGCTTTTGCAATTTGACAAAAGATATAAATATATATACATCGACCCACCCGGTCGGAAAAACCAAAAACAGTTCATATTTCCTATTTTTATTACGCAGGCGTACCTTATTTAGCATTTTAAGCAAGCGGCTTATTATTTTTAGCAAATAGCACAACCAAATCCAGCCACACGGCTCCCAGGTACCTATACTTACTCAATTTAAACATGTAAGTGCCATATATACGAAGTTTAACAACATTTCACTTATTTGCAATAGTTAAACACATGAATTCTAAAAGAAATTCACACCAAACATTTTTTCGTAAGCAACTTATACAATTTTTATACTAATCTAACTGTTTCAATTAATTATAAACCATTTTCATTCAATTTGAATGGTTTTCAATCCATTCGTATATAACTTCATCAATTTGGATGGTTTAAAACTCAATCGCTTGCATTTAATTTATTTTTAAGCAAACTGAACTCATATTTAATTCACTTGCTCTCAAAATCAATTCATTTTACTTCTATCAATTCATAGAATTTTAATTACTCCTATTTACATCCAATGACAATTTATTCTATGCAATTTGACGAGATCTATGTGAATAAATAAGTACTTATGTTTTATAACCAATTTAAATGGATTTCAACTCAATTTATACTTAATTCTATTCCATTTTTAAATTTATTCACAATCCATATATTCTCATTTTCATTGCATTTCAGATTTGGATCCATTCACTTACATTTCATTTTATTAACCAAACTAGTTCATTCAAAACCATTAACAATGGTGGTTCATCTTCATTACCCATTAAATTTCCTTTTTATTTTAATTCATTCACGACCATTTATTTAGCTCGACCCATTCCAAGCTTACACATTACTAACCATTCCCGAATTATTCAAACCAAGCTTTAATTTAATGGTCTTCCATTTTTACTCGTAGTCGAGTTTCTAATTATTCTCAACTTAAGTTAATTTACTCAATTTACTCCACTCTAAACTTAAGTTCACTTCCATTTGATTCTTATTTATTCCATCATTTATTCATTTAGTATAATTAGTTTATCCACTCAACCTATTTTAAATTTTTATTTCCTTAAATATTATATATAACTCACCGAATTCTATTTCGATTTAAATTTATTTCCACTTGATTTAAATCCAACCCAATATCATTTAGTTTTAAGTTGAATTCAACTCAACTCTTCCATTTGTTTAGTTTAAGTTAATTTGCTTCATTATATTCAAATTTTTATACTTAAGCTCATTTCCTTTTTTCAAGTAAATTTTTCCTTTCTATTCAACTTAATTCTATTTCAATTAAATTTCATTTTAAATCTGCAATTTCATTTGGTTGGCTATTATAAAATTTAACTTTCCTGTAACAACCCTGTATTTTGTGATTTTTTTTTATATATTTTAATTATTTTACTTGAATTTTTGATTTAAAAACTTATTTTATTTATTTTGAATGATAAACTTTAGTTTTGATATGAATTATCATCCCGAAGCATGACTAAAAAGAATATTTTCCAAAAAGTGAATTTTGGTCAAAATAATCAAACTTTGACTTTTAATTTAAATTTTTAAAAGTTTAAAATTTTAAATTTTATCTTTTATTATGAAAGTACATAAAATTTTAAGAACATTGCTTTTTGTTTCGTTGAAAACGGATTTAAATTGCCAAAGTTATACTGTTTTCAATATTGTGTGTATATTGGGTTATTCAGCAATAGTCTTTATTTTAAATTATATAAATGACATTTTTAATTGATATATCTTATTCTAACTTGTATATTTATGTTATATTATGTATATTTTGACTTTTAATTATTTTTAAAATGATAATAGAATTTTTTCGAAATTTACTGTATTTATTTCCTATTTTTAAAGGTTGTTTCTATTTTTCTGCTATTTTCTTCATCTAAACTATATTCAAATAAATTTTTTTTATTTATTTTGTGAATGTATTTTTTTTGTTATTATCTTTATTTATAAATATTTTTCAAGTATATAAAATTTTTCCAAAGTCCATTGCATTTATTTTCAAATTTTCTAACCTAGTTTCTGTTTTCTTTGCTATTTCCTTAATTTAATTATATATAATTAAAATTTAGTAATTTATTTTATACATTCACTTTTATTTGCTGTGTTTTACTTTATCAATATTCATTTTTCATGTATTTAAATTTGAATAGATTTTTCCAAAGATTATTCGAGTTGTTTTCAATTTTAAAGCCTAGTTTGCAATTTTAAGCCATTTTCTTAATTTAAATTCTATTTAATTAAAATTTAATTATTTATTTTATATATTTATTTATTCTTATTTCTGATTTGTTATATTTATTTATCAGTTTATATGTATTTATAAAATTACAAATTATATATATGAAATTTGAAAGGTTTAAAGGCTAAGAAACGTAATGTCGTTTCACGTTTCTTTTACAGTTTCTTTTGTCATCAATACATCTGTTATTTTAGCCACTCCTTACTCTATCTCCAGCCGACTTCCCTTTCTTATTTTTCACGAAATTTTCTCTTTCTAAAACCCTGAAAAATTCATGGCCTTCATCTTGCAAGTTTTGGTAATGGCTTCCCTTTCTTTTTCTTATTTTTCTTCTTATTTTCTATGAATTATGCCTTGTTTTCTCATGCTTTCTGCTAGGCTTCTCCTCCATAGCCGTAGCCACAAACTCCTACAACTCTTCCCTGCCATCACCACCACCTATGCTTCCAGCCATGACCAAGTCCGAGCCATCCATGGTGGTCAAACCCTTCAAAATTGCAACCTACATGCCAAAAACAATGTTTGTTGACCATTTTGGCCTCATCCACTTCAACCACCACCATAGCAGCAACCACCACCTCTGACCTCATCACCACACACCCCTCCAACCTCTGTCCAGTCATGGTGTACCCACAGGCCGAGCACACTTCCATGGCCGAACCCTCTAGCCAACCAAAACTCCATTTGTTTGCCCAAGACCCTTCACCTCTTCATGTATGAAACTCCACCTTGCTCATGACATGAACCCGACCCATGCTAGCCTAGACCTGAGCCAAAACTTAACCAAATCTGAACCAAACTATACCCTAGGCCGTGACAAAGGTTTCAGGAAGCAAGGCAAAAAGTTTGGCAATTCGTTTCTCTTTTATTTCATAGTATTGCATTTTAAAGTCGTATTGAATTGTGTTGTTTTGATTGTTTGTTTTGGGTTGTACACAAGAGTTGTAGCTTGGATTCGCTCTCTATTCAAGTCCGTAATTGTGTCATCGTGCTTTGTTTTCTGTTGTGCCTTTGGTTTTGACATCTTCAACAATTAGAGGTGAGTAAAGCTCACACGACATTTATACTTATGCAGTTGTGAAACAACAACAACTGAATGTGTAGAAATATTTATGATGTTATAACTGCCATGTGATTTTATATATATATGATGTTAACATGTTAAATTTTATGTCATATCACATGTTACATGTCATATCACCTGTTACTATTGTATATTGTTAAACTGTTCATTTTTTATCTGTCTATCACACTGCAAGTTCCCTGTAGGTTAGAAATCACTATGGGTTGAAATGATACATACCCGAACGGACTTTAGAATAAGGAAAAATCGTTATGGGCTGAAATGATAGGCCTGAACGGTTTTTAAATTATTCATTTTGACTTGGGATTGCGGGTTTGAAATGATAACACCCGGATTTTCTTTGTAAATTACGGGTTGAAATGATATATTACCCGTATCACTTTACCTAGCATAGAAAATTATATACAGGCCCGTAGTTAAAATATGTTTTTTCTAAAAAGAAATTTAAAATATTTTAGAAATTTAATTTTTATAATATTTTGATTTGAAATTAAATAAAAATATAATTTTTGTAAAGTATTATTTATTTTCTAGAAATCTATAAGTTAAATAAATTATGGGGAAGTTAGAAAATATGAATGTAAGTTATTTTGGAAATTTTGACTTAATTTTTAATGGAATTTAAATAAATTTGAAACTATGATAAAATTATGATATTTTGAATCTAAATCAATTTAAAATGATTTTATAACATATTAATGATTTTGAATAAAGTTAAAATGTGAAATGAATGGATATTTTAAGTTGAAATTTTGGAATATAACTAAAATTGGAAATTTATGAAATTGACTTAAAAGTGAACTTTTAGTTAAGTAAATAAAAATAAAATTAAGTTATATTTGAGAATTTGAACTTAAGTGTTAAGTTCAAATTTGATGTAATGAATTTAAAATTGAACATTGCATTTTAATAAGTGAATTATTATTAAATCTTGATTTTTGAATGGAAATTTAACTTTATAAAATCATGAACTTGAGGAAAATTAAATGATGTTTATAAATGTGAAAATGTATGATTTTACGAGTTAAAAATGTTTTAAATAAAAATATAATTGGTTGATAAATTATATTGAATAATTGAGGTTAATTTACTGCATTTTTGAAATGATATTAATTACAATGTAAATGATATTACAGCATTTGTAAATGCTGTAGTTGATGATAATGAATTAAAAAGCTATTGAACTAAAAACTATTATGGCAAGTGTTGTAAGTGCTGTAATTTTTGAATTTAACTAAGTTTATTTGAAATTTAAGTAAACCCTATTACAACATTTTAAAATGTTGTCTTTTGTCAAATTGAACCGTTTTGAATGTAACTTTCCGTAACGTTCTCTAAATGCCGCGTAAAGTGAAATTTCACTGTTTTGATAAACGTAAGTAAATAAATGAACTTTGAAAGTTGAAAATTTTTGAAAATTTAATAATTTAATTATTAACATGATAACTTCATTTTAACGATAAAAAAATGATTTTTTTTGGAATATAAACTGTTTTGAAATATGAATTGAAATGGTATTCTAAATTGAATAAAATGAATAATGATTGAAATGTGGTTTCGAAAAGATATGATATTTTGATATATTAAAACGATTGAAATGTGGTTTCGAAAAGATATGATATTTTGATATATTAAAATGATTGAAATATGGTTTCGAAAAGATATGATATTTTGGAAATGAAGCTTTGAAAAGTTATGATGTGTTGATATATTAAAAATGATTTGAAAGGAAGTTTTGAAAGGATACGATAATTTAATATATTGAAATGGTTAGAAATGACTTGATATTTATTTTGATAAATATTTGAATCGAAAGATATGGTACGATGATATATTGAAATGATTTGGAAATAATTTAATATTTATTTTGATAAAGATTTGGGTTGAAATGATATTTTATTTTGAAGTATAAAATATATTGTTTTAAAGTTATAACTACGGGTTATAATAACGATTGGTTGTTAAAGAGACTGGGATCGGATATTGTCTTATATCCGGCCAATACCGAAAACCACTTTAACAACTGTGTACGCGGTGGAGATTCCAGAATGAAGTAGGATGGTGGCGACGTTTTCGAGGTATATTACGTGGACCCAACTCCCTTGAGTTGGCATAAATGACTAAAACAGGAGCTATACCGGGCTACACAAAGGGTCGCACCCTTTCATCGAGCATGCTCCATCGGAAACCATTCTATTACTTTTATGATTCGATATGTGGCGCCACTTTGATTCGGGGGTATTGTTCGAGATGGGCGGAAGCTGCTGGCTTGCCGTCACCACCGGTCCGGGAGTGCAAACGGTGTATCCACCCTGGCATTGCCTCGCGTGCCATGTCATCTCCTTATAGCGAGCCCACTACGATTTTGGTTTTAAAGATCCGACCGCATTAAGGTTCACCATCCCCTTAACACTATTTTCTATATGATTATACTTTACTGATTAGACACTACTGTATATAGCGTATATTACTACATAATAAATAGTTTAACGGATCCTTAGAGGATGGGCGGTCCCAAGCATCTTCTAAGTTACTTGTACCTTTACTACAGTTCACTTGAGTTGGTTTACATTGTATAAGTATGTATGTCCCGACTCGAGTGTTTGTATTTTTATTTACGTTCGGGTCCGCCTGAGTTATTCACAGATTTGGATTTCCACTTTCTGGAGATTGGAATCGCTGGAGATTATCTGCTTGTCTAGTTATCCTTTCAGTATGTTGGTCCTTTCCAGCTCTTGTATTAGTAGATTTCTATGTATTAAGACTCCTTTTGCACTTTATTTCTTCTGTTGTACCTTATGTAACTCTGATATATTTATATAGTAGCTTCATGAACTACTATCTCTTTTGCTTCCGCTGCACTATTACTACTCTGTGATCTGTGATTTGTGATTTTATTTACTGTATATTCTGAGATTTGCCAAATATTTAATTACAACGCGGTATTTTGAGAAATTCAATTCCGGCACGAGTGTCTACCTATACACTTATAATGGATGCGAATGGTTGAAAATACCGGGTCGTTACATTTCCAGATTCAACTCACCCAATTTACATGGCTATTTTCCCAATTCAGCTTTATTTAACTACAATAGGTTCCATTTACACATTTCATTAACTAATTTATTAACAATTTAGTTCTCCCCTATTTATAGTTCAATACTTGATTTTTAAGTCCCAATATCACTTCATTTAATTTTCTTAGTTCAAATTATTTTATAATTCAAGTTTGCATTTTCTGTTTTTATTTTCCAATTCATCAAAAATATTTATTTTGGGTTTTCTATCTCACCTTCAAATTTAATAAGTCACAACTTATTATTTACACAATTCCATTCATTCTAGGCTTGAATATATTCTTCCTTTATTTTTAACTCAAGCCTTATGCTTATTTATAACCCAAGCATATTTTATTCCATGGATTTTTAGTTCTCTTATAAGTTATTCTGATTTATTTATTTCAATTCAATCCTTATCCAACTTATTTTCCATTTATTCAGGTAAGAATCTAATTCCATTCAATAATTCAATTGAATTCTTATCCCAATTCAATTTTATTTTAACTCGGTTTTATTTAACTCAATTCGATTTTAACTTAATTCGAATACAACTGTATTTATTTCCAGCCTATCCAATTAATTTCAATCCAGTTAAATTTTGTTTCCCAATCCAAGTTAATTTCATTTTTTTAACTTTTCATTTTAAATTAAATTCCCAACATCCAAAACTTATATTTCCCTGATTTAAAAATCATCTCAATTTATAAGCTTACAACCTATCTCATCAGGATTTTTAAACTCCCGACCTTTGGTTTCAAATCATTTTGAAATCTCCAACATCTCAAATTACACTTCTCAAAAATTTTAAACCAATCCTGGTTTTATTCCCAACAAATTTCCTATGAAACTTTCAAAAAACAACTAACTTTTCTGAACAAATCAATTTTGGCAGCAATCCGTCACTTAGAAATTCGAAAATGAATACTGATGATGCGACCGTCATCATCAGAATTATTTCCCAATAACCCAAGTGATTTCAATGCTATATCACTTTCAAAATCCGTTTAAAACAAATTTCCTTTCAGGAATTCCTCTAAACAATAATGTTATCATTTATCTTCAAAACACTTCGATAAACATTCCCAAAATCTCTAAAATTTTGAATTTCCAAATCCTGCTTAAATAAATTTTAACTATAATTCATTTGTACAATTTATGCTTATACAAATTTCCATTTGATTTTATTTCAATTCATAAATTACATTTATAATTCATATTTATAAATTTCATTTTATAATGAATTTATTCCCTTAAATTTTAGTTATATTTCAATTTCTAGTTAAATTTTCACTTAACATTGATAATACTTTAATATTATCATTTCTAACATCCAAGCAACCATATATTAGCTAAATAGTTTTCAAAAACTATTCTTTATATCAAAATATGTTTTTGGATAAAATTATTTCATTTACCCATATTTAAAACAATACCGTGTCGATTGTTCTATTCAAGTGTTTAGAAACCCTTCAATACAGTTGCGCAGACTGTGCCGACGAAGGTTCATATGCCACTCAATAAATGAATCAACACAATATTAAAATAATTTATATTCACTAACAAATACGCGCTCATATTTATTAATACGCTCAAACTCATTATAGAGTACTACAGACTCTAATTGAAATGAGTAGTTCCCACTAGAGCCAAGGTTACCATCAACCTAAGCTCTGATACCAAGTGTAACAGCCCGCAAATCCGTACCCCTTGAGCCAACACTATTCTACAACAATCAACTCAAGTTGTACAGAAATACGAACCATTTGGGTTAAAGAAGATGAGGTAGAAGAAGAAATAGAAAACAACAACAGAATCTAACCATCGCAGCGGAATAAAATATAATAGATATTAACATATCTTTACACCAAAGCAAATACATCTGTTTATATATTACATCATCAGAGTACATCAATCACAACTCAACATCAACATCGATAAAATACAACTGAATACACAGCGACTCAACACAGCGGAATATATATAAAACAAATACGAAAATACGCATCGTCGTCCAGCTCGACTCCTGAGCTCCACAGCAACAAATCTTGTATCCTATAATACTCGGTCTGACCCGAGCATTACAGTTAAAAAACACACGAGTCAGTCTGGAATACCAGCGTGAGTAAATCACACCCAATTGATTATTAAAGTTCCAAAAAATCATTTGAAAACAAAAGCATCTCGTAAGACCACGCCACAAATAAACATGTCGGGTTTTTACCTTACGATAGCTAAAACAATTTTTATAAAAATCCTCTGATATTATAATAGGGTCTATATACAAATACTTATAAAATAGCCGAAATTGTTACATTCATTAAATTCCAGCTACTAGCCACAGAGTGGGTAATGCAAACAAAACTTGTAAAAGGCACGTAGGGAGAATGGATTTCCATCTAATGACTAGGCATTGGGGTACCACCTATCACAATACGGGGCCTAGATCACCGTACCGAGGAGTACGCCCGCTCCCCTGCAACACAAGACCGGGACTACCCCTAACTGGATAATCCCGAGTGAGACCACCCCGCGGTTGGGATCAGCAACCGCACCACTAAGCCGAAATAATATGGGACATCTAGACAGGGATGACCTCACCCTGCTTGGGTGCTACCCACCTAGCCTTGATGCATAACCCCTGATTTTCAGTCATTCTCATTCGATGAGGCTTGAGGCTAAGCGTTACCTTTTTAGAACATATCCCTTAGAATGCCCATCGTCCACCTGACGATGTTTCGCAAGCATTCATCCATACAAGTCTGTTCCGGGTTCGAACGGAGCCGAAGGCACTATTCCTACTACATCCATTTTGGAAATATCCTCAGGATTAGTAGCGATTAGCCCTTGCACTTTACTGCTCCATCTTCGAATCCAAAATCATTTTTCCCGAAACGTACAAACCGGATCGAAGTGGTTTTCGAGAAATAAATCTCGATCCCGGTCTCTTCGAAACGATCAACGTATTTGTCCAATATTGATAGTCAGTTATTTAACTATCAATTAATATTCACAAACATTCATCAAACAATAAATAATTTTCCCAAATTATTTATTACCTCAAAATATCTTCACAAGATATATTTCTATTTTCAAAACCCTTTGAAAACAGTTTCAAATCATCTTTCTTTTCAAAACAAACTTTCCCAAATATTTTCTATCTCCACTTAAATCACCAAGCACAAAAACTAGATTTTTAAAATAATTTAAAACACTTTACTTTGAAATATACTTTAAAACACTCAAGTTAAAACTACTTCAATAATTTGTTAAAAATACATACTATATGAATATTTGAAAATAAGGTTACTTAATAAAATATAAAACTAGATTTTCACTTTTTAAAAACAGAATACTAAGTCACTTTTTAAGTAATTACTACTATAATAGATTAAAAGAAATTACTTACTTTATAATTCAAATCACTATAAATATTCATTTTAAACTTAAATCTATTGGGTAAATAAAATTTCAATTCTTATTTTATTGTTTAATCCCTGATAAACAACTTTAAAGGAATAGTTTCAAACTTACTTATCATTAGATTAAAATGTTCAAAATAATTTAATTAACTAATGATTTAATTCAACTAATAATTTGAAAAAATATTTTAGTGACTAATTCGTTAAATGAGACAATTAACAAACTAATTACCCTAAATACGTTTTCTAGATATTTTTATATTTATATATTACTTTTCTGTAAATCAAAATAGTAATTATGTTTACTGTACAACAAATGTACCAATTCATCATTTAATTTGGAAAATAGCAAATAGGTTGCCTTTTATCTAACTATATATAAATTTAGATACGTGCGTGTGTGTGTATATATATATATTTATACTTATTATTATTATTCCTGTATTTACACATACGCATATGTTATTAAATTTTAAATTGAAAAACAAAAACTAAATCGTACCTCACTGCCCCGAAGCTCCACCTGAGACACCCCGCTCTGCAAACCCCACCAGGAACTCGCCATCCCTGACAACACAACCGCCCAACTTCATCTCGGGCTCGACTACCAAGCCTTGCAATCGACGTCACCTGCTTCACGAAGAACATGCTGCAAAACACTCGAGGCTTCGATGAAATCTTGCGAATCAGCGCCTTCCTCGCCGCATACGGCTGTCGTGATCAAATCACACTCCTCCATCCATAACCGCGACCCACCAAACTCCACTCCCCAAAGCCTCTCTCCGCCTGCATCCATCCATTAAGCTCAACCCTAGTTCGAACGTCGCCTCGCCTGGTCGCGACTCCCCTGTCGTACCTCAACGCTTAGCCTCGCTCGCAATTTTAACCATGTTTCCCCCTTTTCGATTTACTGATAAGAAGATGACGGCTTCGGCCATGTTTATTTATTTTATTTTTTAAACAAAAAAAAGTTCGGCCTGATTTGATTCGATTTCGTTTGGGGAAAAAAGGTTTCGATGAAAGGATAATGGCCTCGTGTTCGAAAAGAAACAGGATAAGGGATGGTGTGTTCGAAAAGGCAAAGGAAGTGTGTTGAAGACGCCTTGCTACAGTGTTCACTTATTTTTAATTCAAATTCGAATCGATTATTATCAATTAAATTTTCAGCGCGTTTATATATCGTACACACATACACACTAACTCCGATCAATACGAAATTTGAAATCCGATAATAATTCAATATTACGGATCCAATGGAACTGGTTTCGTCAAATTCCGAGACTGTGCCTCGGAAGGCTATTTTTTCAATTTAAATAATATATTTTTAAAACTGAACAAATCAGTGTTAAATTCAATTTTACAACTTCTATTATCCTCAATATTGTCAATATAAATTTTACAAACCTTTAAATTATTTTTAATAGGCTTAAAATTCCAGATTCAATATTTTTCTCAACTTCAAATTGTTTAATTCAATAATTCAATTATCAAATAAATTGTGATATTCGTAATTCAAATTAAAATTACTCTATCGAATATTTAAAATCAATTAAATATTCCGATTTTAAATGCTTAAAAATTCCGGATCGTCACATTTTAATTCCACAATCTATTTACATGTGAAATGCTCTGTTCTATGATTGGTTTGTCTCAAAATTCTAGAATATCTTGCCAGATTGATCAAATCATGTTGATAATGTAATGTATGTTATGACTTTCCCTAAACTCTGATTCTGAAATTGATGATATGCAAAATATCAGTATGTCTGGTTAGGCATCATAATTTAAAAGCATTGAATTTGCATTTAAAAAGATATGTTTTGATTGCCATGTTTCTTTGCATAAGTTTGTCCTTTATAAGATGTGAATTAACTAAACATTGGTATGAGTAGACCATCATTTTGGGAGAATGCCATTTCTTCCACACAAATTTGGACTAATATATATTACTATGATAGCTTCTTACCTCGTATTAGTCCTCTTTGAATGTATATTTCCCTTTAGACGAAGTTAACCATACCAAATAATCCAAAATAGCTGATTTTAAACATTTGTTTGTGTTATATTATTGTATGAATACAAGCTGATTAACAGACCAATTTTAAAAAATAAAAGTTATATTTCTTATGTTAGCGTTCATTGAAATGGGAAGACATCATTGTATACCTTGTTATAATTAGACATGTCAGCGTATACTAGTCAAACATCCTTAGAAATTCATTAAAATGGGAACACTATGTACACTTCCTTAGAAATTCATTAGCAGACTTGGTTGCAGAATTAGAGTAGAGGTAATTTTTCTTCGCAATATGCCATGCAATTTATTCAAACATGCACGTCGAAGTAACCATGATCGCATTTATTATGATTATGGTTATTTTACATTTATTCTACTCGACAAAGAGTGGATGTACTTTTGATATAATGCGCAGATAGTTTTGACCCAGTTTATACTGTGATTCTTCCAAATTAACATAATAATAGTTTGATTTGGTTGGAAATCTATTTATAACCAATATTCTGATAATGTACTTAAAATCTGGCCTTTTTTTTAATTTATTTTGCATATATATGTATATAAATATATAATTATATATATTTAAATACATATATATGTATTGTTCTTACATTTTGTGTGTAGTTTCTTAGCAGATACAGGTATATTCATTGGACTGGATGGATTCTACCAAACTTGAGGATTTAAGCATTAGTCACATTTTGTTTTATTGTATATTTCTTTTACGGACCTTAGTTATTTAGGTTTTTGTGTAGGATTGTTATTTTTTTATTTATTTGTATAGGGGGTTTTGCTACCTGCCAGGATTGTTAGCGGCTCCTTCTTAAGCGTAGAATAAAATTATATGAGTGCTCTTCTCCTTTTGATGATCACTCATTTTTCTTAGAAAAATGTATATTCAGGAGGAGTTTTAACTAAACAAAGTTACTTTGACAACTAATTTTCATTTGTAAATGCTTTGCTCAAGATTTCATAGATTGACATTGTTGCGTAGTAACTTCACTGGTAAGTTTGCTTAAGTATCATTTTAATCATATGTAACCAAACAAGTGTTAAAGTGAATCATCCTCTTTACGGGCTCGGCCCTGCAGAGCCTGAGGTTCTAGGCCAATTATCGATGTTGGTACAGTGGTGTAAGAAAAAAGAGTACAAGGGAAAAACGAAGTGTAAGAGTGAATTGTCCTTCCTACAGGCCCGACCCTATGGAGCTTGAGGCTCTAGGCCAATTGTTGATGTTGGTACAATTGTGTAAGAATAAAGGGTACAAGGAAAAAATGAACAACTAATTTTTATAAAAAAAATTCTTCCATGGTATGCTAAAATAAGACTCGAACCTAGGCTTGTAAAGTGAAAAAAGACAACCTTTACCACATAACTATAAACACTTTTTAATATCATCACATAACATACTTTATACATACAACAATTTTAAATTCGAAGCCCCCTATAAATTGGGGACCTTACGCCACCGCCTCCATGGTCTATGCCTGATGCCGAGCCTACCTCCCTACACCTGCCCAGTCAATTAATATTCCAATCTAATAGAAACTCAAATTTTAAAATCATGAACTTGTTGTCTAGTGTTTTATTAAATCATGAATATATGTTATAACAAATGTTATTGACAATTACAATAGGTTAGTTGTCGTAGGGCATTGCGATATTGCCTGGTAATAATATATGTGTAACGAACTTCATAGAACCCAAAATAGCTAAATATTATTCATAATTTTCATTCATATCAGAAACGAGAACCATGAATAAAAATATAAATAAAACGCTTTACACATTTATTCAAATTGAATTTGAAATATACAAAAGAAATAAATCCATGGTTTATGCATAAATATATATGCTCCATTCAGATTTAGGAAATAGAATTCATTCAAAGGCACTTAATGTGACGCCCCACCTCTATACCCACGCTAGCCAAGAACACTACGGTGTAGTGCTGTCAACTAGCACGGAGAATAAGGCTGTTGAGGAGCGGCCATCAATAGTTGGCCTTACACTAGTATTGGTTATCTCGACGGGAGTGATATATAAATATATATATATATATATATATATATTCCTGATTTATTTTCTCCCATCGACATACCCCAATTCCAGTATAAAACGAACTACGATGGTTCGTAATAGTTTAGAACAGTAAATATAAAATAACAACACAGATAATATAAATGCGGAACACAGATGAAACAGAAAGTCTCATATATATATATATATAATAACTGATGTCAGTTACAATACATTCACACGGTACATATGATATGTACTACTGCAAATTTAAAAGAAAGAAAAAATTTATTCAAATGCCAAGCTTCAAAGATAAAACATGCAGTATGCTGTGATACAAGCATGCAACAACAAGAAAACTAGTTCAATATGATGATAACACAGCAACCCCAAAAACCAAAGACACAACAGTGATGCAAATGCATGTACAAACTGTAGCGTATACATGAAGGTCACAAAAATGCATTAAGCAATTCATATATACAACATAGCATCCCATACATGCAAACTGTCTCAAAAATGAATCAGATGCAATCAAGTGCATCACTACAAAACAAGCTCAAATGTCTGCATATCAAATATGCAAAAACAAAAGTGGCAGTGAACAACAAAAATGCTCAAGTGTCTGCATAATGAATATGCAGACAAAAGTTGTAATGAAACAACAAAATGACCAAGTATCAGCATATAAAATATGCAAAACAAAAGTGGCACCATAGCATGTATAAGCACAAAGGTGAATACAACAAGGTTATAACTGTACGTATGCACAGCACCGCACACATGCATGAGAACAGGAAGTGGTATCACTGCACACGAACATGAAGGCAGTAGATACATGGCACCAATATCAACTACACATATAGTTCAAAAGTGAAAACTGTATAATGTAATAAGAAGATACTACATCTTAAAAAAACAACTGCAGATCTTCTCTAAGGCAAGTTCAGGTAGAACAAAACAAATATAATTGAGACAACCAAGCTAGATATGTTTCACATATGCAATATGCTCAAACATAAAAGGGTTAAGGAGGAAATTGAACAAGGATGGCCAGAGCCAAGGCAAATGTGTACAGACATCAAGTCATGCACAGGTCAGGGAAGCACCCAATTCACAGGGGGATATGAAGTACACACGTATAAAAACAGTGTGCAACAACAGTTCGAACAATACTCAGGCATGAACCCATGAATATACCAATTACAAAATCAAGTGAAACCAATAACAGCAGCTACCACCCAAATGGCCGAGCGTTGGTACAAGGACCAGTGAATGAAACAGACACAACTACGAGTTTCAGAGAATAGTTCAAATGAAAATGAACTCAACCATAAAGTCGAGCAGTAGGCGTCTCAATGAATATATGAACCATGACTCGAGTATAAAAGCTACAGTTTCAAATGAACATTACAAGTGACAATGTAATGATATGCAAAGATGTGTAGTGCCCAAGTAAAAATAACCACTACAACAAGCTAAATGCTCAGGTTACTGCACAACATAATTTAAAAAACAAAACCAGGAGCAGTTCAAATCTTGATAACCAAGTAACCAAATTCAATTAACAATTTCAAATCAAGGCCGAAACAATGAAACGTAATCGAACAGTTTGAATAAGATGTGAGTAAGTAAATTACTCACCATGATTGAAGCGGGGACGCACTCGACAAGGAAGAAGCGGCCGAAGCAAGGAGGAGACCATCGAAGTCGAACCCGATCGATTTGAAGAAGTCGATTGCTGAAGCCCTAGCTTTGGCAGAGGGATGAAGGAGAGGGACGAACGATAAAAGAAGAAAAGGGGCCGCCATTAATTTTTCTCTCGATCGATTAGGGCACGCGAATGAAAATGAAAGGGGGTTCGGGTCAAAGAACGTAAAGAGGGGGACGGGATTAATTTTAATCACGGCATAAAATAATTAAGTGGGCCGAGAAAACTAAAGCCCGGAAACCCTTTTAACCATATACAAAAGAATTTCAACCAAATTTAAATACCTCAAATAGAAATTTGGGTCAATATTAATCGTTTAAATTGTCGACTATAATTCGACACGAATATCGGGTTGTTACAGACTCCCCTCCTTAAAGAAATTGCGTCCTCGCAATCATAAGGAATAAATGGACAAAAGGTAACAACCACAAGAGCATGAAAGAATAAACTCGGACGTGTTTGCTCGATGAATTTTCTGGATTCCAAAGTGAAACCCATAGGATTTGAGAACCACTGAGCTTTCACGAGAAAAACATCTTTATTTCGAGGGTGTTGAACCTCAGAAGCAATGATGTGAATAGAAGGTTGCTCAAGAATAAGGATCGGAAATCCATAAGGCATTTCCGGAACCAGAAGACGTAGAAAACGTCATGAATAGTAGAAAATTGAGCCGGCACACTGGCATAGTACAATATAAACGCCAAAGAAATCTTTTAATTTCATAAAAGAAATTCACAAATTCTCATCAAAAATCTAATTATCAATAGATAATTCAGAAATCTCAAATCACAAATATTCGATTATCAAAAACGATAATCAAATCAACAAGTATTCGATTATCACAATCGAAAATCAATCTTAAATCACAAATATTTAATTATCACAAACGATAATTAAATCTCAAATATCTAATTATCACAAGCGATAATTAAATCTCAAATATCTAATTATCACAAGCTATAATTAGAAACAATAAATATCTGATTATCAAAAACGATAAATCAGAATTCACGAATCAACGATTATTTAATTATCACAATTGATAATCAAATCTCAAATCACAAATGTTTAATTATCACAAACGATAATCAAACCACAAATATCTAATTATCACAAACGATAATTAGAAACAATAAATATCTGATTATCAAAAACGATAAATCAGAAATCATAAACATCCAATTATCAAAACGATAATCAGAAATTACCACAACGGTAATCAAATTTCAAATCACAAATTTTTCAATTAACGAGTCCGAAATTAACCGAAATAGCAAACGCACATTACCCATAACCACGAGTTTTACTAAATCGTTTAATTCACTTCATCGTTTCCTTGAAAATGCAAAATTGTGTATTTTAAATAAATAACATTTTACGTTCTCAAACGGACAAGTCCGAAATTAAGCGAATCAGTAAAAGAAAGGGGTCATAGTCCTCGGTTTTTCTGAAATGTTTAAATCGCTTCCTCATTCTTTTGAAAGCATAAACTGTAAAAAAATTTGAAAACCATTTTATTTATAAAATTACAATTTACATTCTCAAACGAACAAGTCCGGAATTAAGCGAATCAGCAAAAGAAAGGGGTCATAGTCCTCGGTTTTACTGAAACGTTTAATTCGCTTCCTCGTTCTTTTGAAAGCGCAAATCGTAAATTTTTTTGAAAACAATTTTTTAAAACACGTGATTAAAATAGCGACATCAGTAGCAACTTCGATAAGTGGATTTTCATTCATCAAAAATGTCACAAGAATCTTCTCAAAGATAGGAAGAGGTAACATATCCCAAATTTGTACTCATGACAAATCAATAACATATGAATTCACCAATGCACAAAAATTGATAAAACTTATCAATAGAGATCACGAAAATTGGTGAAGCACAAATTCTAGGAATCTACACAATAAAAATTCACAAACGAGCACAAGGTCAAACTCGAAAACCGAGTTCAACACAAGTGTAATGCTAACACAAAGTGAACAGTGCTTAAACAAGAACCAGAACACAAATCCAGACCAGACAATAAAAGAAGTACAATCTGAAATGCACATAACACATGTGCCAGATACAAGTGCTCGTATTTGCATATGATTGTCTTTGATTGTTAGGTATGAATTCCTAGCGCTTATTCATATGCATTTGATTTTGATTCTTGTGTTTTCGGCTTTGATTTGATTTAGCCGATGATTGATTTTGTTCGAATCTCAGCGATTCCGAACTTGATATTTTATGTTTTCCTCTGCTTGAATTCCATTCGACTTCGGTCACTTTGTTTTTGAGAAATTTTTAAATTCGTGATTTCCAAGACTCTGATTTGGTTTGCCGTCGAGATAACCAATACTAGTGTAAGGCCAACTATTGATGGCCGCTCCTCAACAGCCTTATTCTCCGTGCTAGTTGACAGCACTACACCGTAGTGTTCTTGGCTAGCGTGGGTATAGAGGTGGGGCGTCACACTTAATGACACATAATTTATTGAGTTAGAACATGATTTAACAATTTCTAGGGAAAAATGATTATATTTTCCATAACAACTGTCTTTAGCATAAAGGAAACAAAACTTGACCAACTAAGAAACAATTAATTTATCTTTGCTCAAGTTCTTCCACTTTTTATTTATGGATAATTGATTATAATTAGAGTTGTCAATGAGTATCTAAAAAATCTGAAATTCATTTGAAGAATGAAAAAAAATTCCGAAATTTAAAAAATGAATATGGATAGGGCATGATAGCATCTACATTCAAAATTTTCCATTCTATTTTTATCAAGATAGTAGTTGAGACAATACATATTTTTCTATGTAAAATGATTAATATATACTATTTTATCATGGTAATAATTTATATTAAGCATGTATAAATGAATATTTGCTACCGGAAATTGATTATTATCATCGCTTTTATTTTTTATTTTTTTGGTGTTTATGTTGGCATTATTAATAAAAATGATTTATGTTGGGTCAAAAATTCTATTTTGTTTTATATTATTAATTTTGAGTGAAACAAATAAATAAATGATATCTATTCGTTTCTACAGCTACGGATATCCGATGTTAAAAAATGATTTCGTATGTGATGCACTTATAACAATATCCGTATTCGAAAATATCTGTTGACATACCTAATCATATATTCATTTGTAATGGACTATATATTTGACTAAGATCTCATTTTAAGTTTTAATTCTTTAAAAAATCAGATCCCGATTCGTAGTTTAAGCGACAAATGTCGTGGTGCTCTAGGTAGAGATTTTGGAGGTCATATGTTTGAACCCTCGAGACATTCAAATGAGTCATCCGCATTGCTTGAATAAAGTACCACTTCTGTTATAAAAAAACTTGTCCTGAAATCAAACTTCAAAAGATGTGACTACCGCTTCATCGTAGAAAATAATGCACCTCCAAAACAATGCTTTTACTTTCAATATTTATTACTACAAGAAAATAAGACAACAAAAATAAATCTATGAAGTTTCTAGTAGCTTGTAATAACTAATATCATTTATATAAACTACTATCACAAATTTTATGAACTTGTTTTCTGGTGTTTATTTAATATTGATGGGAAAGTGTGTAACAATGTTTTTTGATGCTAAATTTAATTCTTACACATGTTGGATCGTTTACAAAATATATAGAAACTGAATCAGATAAGAAACAAATTTCATGGTAAAATGAAGACAATTTCATAATGCTTAGTGTTTACTAGAGATTTAGGCAACCTGAAAAATGAGGTTAAGAGATAATATTAATAAAGATTACTTGATAGTACCTCAGTATTAAAATGAAAAATAAGAATGAAAGGCGTGAAAGTAAAAAAACAAAGTTTAGAGTGGTTCGATCTAAGATAATCTACGTCTACCATAAGAAATTTCTTATTAATTTGCTTTTGTCACAATTGTTTAGTTTACAAGAGGTAATAATAAGAGAATAATTGCTTGAAAGCTAATGTTCTTCAACCCTCGTAAGAATTCATCCCTTTCCTATTTATAACTGCAGGAATTGATGCAAGGATAGCTAAGATCATGCTGACAGAGCCCAGATTGCTCTAGAACATTAATTAGTGCATACGATTGATGTGCATGCCAGCTAGGACGCCAGATAGCCTATATGGTACTGATGGTGATAGCTTGTAACGACCCGGTATTTCGAACCATTCACATCCATACATGTCGGACTTGAATTGCTCAAAATATCAGATTGTTGATTTATATTTGGCAAAACTCAGCATATACAATAAATAAATCAATCACAGACACAGACTGATATAATAATAAGCAGCGGAATTGATAAATAGTGGTTCATGAAGCTACTGTAAAACAACAGAGTTTGAAATGAAATACAGCAGAATCTCAAACACAAATGAATCTCTAATACAAACAGATGACAAGTTTGAACAAAACAACTGGATAGTTGAAAGCTGAATAGATATAGATGGATCTCCAAGTGAAGCTCCGACTCCAAAGATGAGTCTAAAATGCTGTGACACTCAGTATGACCCGAGCACAAAGCAAAACACAAAACGCAAAACGCAAAACACAAAACACTCATGTCAAGATTAACATTCTTATATAGTAAATTAAACTCAAGTGAAATGTCAATTGAAATACAAGTAACTTAAAGGATTTTTGGGATTTCCATCCTCTAAGGATCCGTGAAACTATCTACTATGTTGTAATATACACTATTATAATATCTCTATAGTAAAGTAAACTATCAAAATAGCGTTAAGGCGTTACCCATATCCCCCTTAACACATTTTTATATATTCTCATAGTCCGTAATTCCTCCGTAAACTGGAGGGCTATTAGAGGGCACTCCATAAGTATGGTATAAACCAAACTCGTAGAAGGCGTAATAAGGCATGTGACAAGGCACTCGAGGCAATGCCAGGGTAGATATTGTTTGCGCCAAAATTGGTAACAAACACCCAATATCACGCAAGCACCCGTTTACGTACTCAACTCGATAATAATCAACACAGAACTCAGCAACAATCAATATAGGATTCAGCTCTAAGTAACAAATCACAGTAATTCACAAGCAACGATCACAAACACAGGATTTATAGTGGTTCGGCGTTCGTGCCTACGTCCACTTTGAAGGATTTCTCTTTATTGCTTTGCTCGATTCAATCGATTACAATGGATTACAGTAGACAATAGCTTTGAAATCTGAATACAACAGTGATTCTGGTGAATAGATTTGAATCCGGCAGAGTCTCAGCGTTCAATGGCAGAAGTTCTCGGAAAACCCCCCTTTTCTGAAGGCTTCAGGGTGCTATTTATAGGCGTTGGAGGCCCAGATCTGGCTGAAACTTCGGGAGACCTCTTCTGGCACGTGAGTGGGCCCACGCGACCAACCCCACCAAGTTTCGTCTCGATCTGACATCGATTCGAAGTCACTTCGAACCCATCAAGAAATGGTCCAATCGAGTTGAAACTTGGCAGGAACAATCTTTACCTTGTATGGAAGCTACTGTGAAAATTTGGCTGCATTTGGATGTGTGGTTGAGGAGATATGATCGGTTCGAAATGGTGTTTTTCGGTTGGCTATGGAGTTCGAACCCATCATCTTCGAAACCATGACTTCGAATCCATGGACACACGTGATTCTGCAGTGACGTGGCGCGTGCTCCTCGAATCGATCCTGTTTTGTCTCCGAGTTGACCGCTTCGCACCCATGGATTTCGCCTCGTTCGTATCGTGGGGCGACACGTCATCCAAGTTAGCTGACTTGGTGGGTACGAACAAGTGAATGTCCCTGGGTTCAAATGTGACCGTTTCGAACCAAGGTGTACTCGTGGGTTCGAACTCGATCGATTCGAACAAGATCGATTCGAAGCGACTTGGATTCGAAGCTGGTAGGCTTGAATGGATTCGAAGATGATGGTTTCGAATGTGATGGAGTCGAAGTTAATGGTTGTGAGGCAGGCACAGGTTGATGGATTCGAACAAGATGGGTTCGAAGGAAGGATGCCGGATGGGTTCGAACTGGATGGTTTCGAAGTAGGGGTATTGGATGGGTTCGAAGGTGATGGTTTCGAACCAGACAATGGCTACTTCTCTCAAATTGAATCCATCATATCTTGAGCGTACGGACTCGGATTGACTTGAAATTTGAAATACCGACTTCCATGATCTTTCTTGTCATGTTCTATCAATTTTGGCCCGTTCCGGACTTGGACAAAATTCATCGATATCCATAGCAAAGTGAAGTATAACCAATCTCTGAGATGAACTGTCTTTTGTTTTCGATCAATCTTTTGGTATCACGGCTTTGCCAAAAAGCGGGATAACATTTTGCCCCCCAAAACATGCCTTGCGGTAGGAAGGTGTGTTTTGTAATGCTTCGAGTTGGATGTTCGTATCCGATCATCAACCTGCAAAGAACTTGATAGTTTTCATATGGCCTCAAATGACGATCGTTCGGGATCGAGCCATTTGGGATGAAGCGCGGCCGTTCGTGGTCAAGCGCTCAACTTCAAATGACGATCGCTCGTGATCGAGTCATTCGAGGTGAAGCGCGACCGTGCGCGGTCGGGCGTGTGAATCCAAGCGCCGATCGTTCGAGATCGTATGCTGTTTGAGGTGAATCGGGACCGTTCGCGGTCCGTGCCGTTCGTGGCATAGGAAGGAATAGGACCGTTCGCGTTCGATGCCGTTCGCGGCAAATGATGAGAATAGGACCGTTCGCGGTCGATGCTATTTATGGCAAAGGATTGAATGGGACCGTTCGCGGTCGATGCCGTTCGCGGCAATTGATGATCGTTCGCGACCAAGTGCCGTTCAAGGCGAATGGTGACCGTTCGAGGTCGGATTTTATAATTAGTGAATCATGACCATTCGCGGTCGGTGCCGTTCAAGGCAGAGAGTGATCGTTCGCGATCGTGTGCCGTTCGAGGCGGATTTGTGACCGTTCGCGGTCGGGTGTTGGACCTCAAGTGACGACCGTTCGTGATCAAGCCATTTGAGGCGTGGTGAGTTGTGACTGTTCGAAGTCGAGTGTCGTTCGAGGCGAATTGTGTGCCCAGGAGGGCTTGATGTTATCGATGTCAGGGTCACGTTCGGGTGAGATCCTGGATCGTTTGTCAGGGCGGTTCATCGCCATCTCAGAGCATGCCTAAGGATCGTTCGCGACCCCGTACATGTGTAAGTAGCTTAGCCATTCCAGAGTTATCAGAATCAAATATCTATTACACGGATGAGTTTCAAAAACAATGTCCAAACAAACAGAGTCTAAATGTTCAAATTGAAATGACATGAAAGCAAAGCATGGATGTCAAAGTGTAAGTTCCCACTACGAAACGGTCAATGATCATCCAGAGCATGCCTGGAGATCGTTCGCGATCTCGCACATGTGTAAATGATTTGATTGCGTTAGTGGAAGCTTACAACTTGTTCATCGTTATCTTACTCAATTGATAACCAAACGGTGCCTCGGTTCAGGATCGCCCCTAGCTGATGTGGACGGTGGTCGTTCTGGTTCCGCCACAGGAGCTCGCCTCCTTACATATTGAAGGAGCATACCGTTCCTGATATGCCCTTCCACCTCGTCCTTCAGGTGCCTACAATCGTTAGTGTTATGACCGTTTAATTCATGGAATACACAGAACTTATCTGATTTCCTTTCGTCAGAGGTAGGGTCCCTTCGCATCGGCCTTCGATACGGAATCTGCTCTTTGGTATCCTGATAAATTCGTTCTAGGCTCTCGTTCAGCTCAGTGTAGGTGGTGAATCGCGGCTCCCTCCGTTGCCGCTTTGATCTGTCTCCGTTATTCTCAATCCTTCTTTTACCTTTATCCTTGTCCGAGTCCCTTCTATGGGGCTTTTCATCTTTGAGTGCATAAACTTCTATCCCATCTCCTTCTTCTCTTTCTGCATTCGCATCCTCTAATCGTAAAAAAATTTCCGCCTCGTGGTAGAATTCTCCCAGATCTACGGGTGGATCCTTAGTTAATGAATTTTTGAACTCCGTTCCGTCTGCTATTCCGGACACAGCCGCCATCATAACCATGGATGGATCCGGTCTGTCCACCGAAGCCGCCGCCGCATTGAACCGTGTCAGGAAACTTCTCAATGTTTCTCTAGCCTTCTGTTTCAAAGTTGCCAGTGTCATCACATTCTTAGGTCTTGTAATGTGAACCCTGAATTGCCTCATGAATCTCTCAGTTAAATCATTCCATGTTCCAATGGATCCACTATCTAATTGCCTGAACCATAATGCCGCAATATCCGCCAAATACAGTGGAAAGCACCGGGCCATAACCTCCTATGATGCCCCCAGCACTTCCATATGCCTCATATATTTTGTCAGATGGACCGTGGGGTCCGTTCTCCCATCATACATATCCAGCGATGGTAATTTGAAATCCGGTGGGTTTCTAGCTCGTCTGATTGTCGGAGTGAAAGGACTCCTATTAACATCCTCTAGGTCTTTGTTCACCAAACCGCCTCTCATTGCTCGCCTAACCATCTCTGCCAACTTGTCGGTGTCTCCGAGATGTAACCTTCGTTCGTTACTTTCATCCTGCCCCCCGAGTTCATGAGGGAACTCTGAAATCTGCCCCCTTGACTGAGCGTTCATTCCTCTGCTGTCTCCAGGTTGCGCAGATACTTCTCTCTCTCTTTCCAAGATTGGGTCAACATTTTCCATATGCGTGCCCCCTAGCTCGGGTGCTATGCCGGATGGTCCTGCTCCGTTCTGGACTCCATTGGCTTCTCTATTCTGTGCTCCAAGCTGTCCTATCTGTTGAAACAAACTCTGGATCAATTCCTCTTGCTTCTTCATCATCGTCTCCATCTCGTCCCTAGTGATGTAGATCGATGGTTGATTCGCTCCTGAGGAAGCCTCCTGACTCCTTTGTTGTTCACTCCTCTCTGGCCTTGGCCTTCTACTCGATTGTCTCGTCATAATTTCTCAAATATAAACTTTCAAAGTTTCTCTGAATCAATTATCAACTGGTAGAACTCCTGAGTTCAGTTTCTCGGTGAAAGCACCAAAATGTTTGCGCCAAAATTGGTCACAAACACCCAATATCACGAAAGCACCCGTTTACGTACTCAACTTGATAATAATCAACACAGAACTCAGCAACAATCAATATAGGATTCAGCTCTAAGTAACAAATCACAGTAATTCACAAGCAACAATCACAAACACAGGATTTATAGTGGTTCGGCGTTCGTGCCTACGTCCACTTTGAAGGATTTCTCTTTATTGCTTTGCTCGATTCAATCGATTACAATGGATTACAGTAGACAATAGCTTTGAAATCTGAATACAACAGTGATTCTGGTGAATAGATTTGAATCCGGCAGAGTCTCAGCGTTCAATGGCAGAAGTTCTCGGAAAAACCCCCTTTTCTGAAGGCTTCAGGGTGCTATTTATAGGCGTTGGAGGCCCAGATCTGGCTGAAACTTCGGGAGACCTCTTCTGGCACGTGAGTGGGCCCACGCGACCAACCCCACCAAGTTTCGTCTCGATCTGACATCGATTCGAAGTCACTTCGAACCCATCAAGAAATGGTCCAATCGAGTTGAAACTTGGCAGGAACAATCTTTACCTTGTATGGAAGCTACTGTGAAAATTTGGCTGCATTTGGATGTGTGGTTGAGGAGATATGATCGGTTCGAAATGGTGTTTTTCGGTTGGCTGTGGAGTTCGAACCCATCATCTTCGAAACCATGACTTCGAATCCATAGACACACGTGATTCTGCAGTGACGTGGCGCGTGCTCCTCGAATCGATCCTGTTTTGTCTCCGAGCTGACCGCTTCGCACCCATGGATTTCGCCTCGTTCGTATCGTGGGGCGACACGTCATCCAAGTTAGCTGACTTGGTGGGTACGAACAAGTGAATGTCCCTGGGTTCGAATGCGACCGTTTCGAACCAAGGTGTACTCGTGGGTTCGAACTCGATCGATTCGAACAAGATCGATTCGAAGCGACTTGGATTCGAAGCTGGTAGGCTTGAATGGATTCGAAGATGATGGTTTCGAATGTGATGGAGTCGAAGTTAATGGTTGTGAGGCAGGCACAGGTTGATGGATTCGAACAAGATGGGTTCGAAGGAAGGATGCCGGATGGGTTCGAACTGGATGGTTTCGAAGTAGGGGTATTGGATGGGTTCGAAGGTGATGGTTTCGAACCAGACAATGGCTACTTCTCTCAAATTGAATCCATCATATCTTGAGCGTACGGACTCGGATTGACTTGAAATTTGAAATACCGACTTCCATGATCTTTCTTGTCATGTTCTATCAATTTTGGCCCGTTCCGGACTTGGACAAAATTCATCGATATCCATAGCAAAGTGAAGTATAACCAATCTCTGAGACGAACTGTCTTTTGTTTTCGATCAATCTTTTGGTATCACGGCTTTGCCAAAAAGCGGGATAACAGATATACCGTTTGCGGATCCAGACTAGTGGTGACGCAAAGCAGCTACTATCGCTCACCTCGTGACATACTCCCAAACCAACCAATCAAATCACAAAAGCAATAGAATGGTATCGATGAAATGTGTCCGATAGGGGGAATGACCCCACTTGGCCCGGTATAGCTCCTGTTTTAGCCACATTAAGCTGAATCACGGGAGTCAGGGCTACGCAAATACCATATAGAATCCTCACCAAAGCGTCTGGCTTCATTCTGGAAGCTCCACCACGTACACAGTTATTAAAGTGGTTTTCAGTATTGACAGACAGTATGACAATATCTGATCCTGGTCTCTTTAACAACCAAACGCTTATTTCACACCGTGGTCATTTCATTTCAAATAGTCCATAATTCATATCAAAATACAATATTCATTTTAAAACCATGTCAGTTTGATATCATTATTCACCTTAATTAATATTCATTTCCAAAATTGTAACACTTTCAAAAATCATAACGCTTTCGAAAACATAACACATTCGAAACCATAACACTTTGAAATCATAACACTTCCGACTTAAACAATTTAGATATTTAAATAGTATATGTTTTAAATTAGTTATAATTTAAAATAGCGTATATATTAAAATAATTTATGTATTAAAATAGCTTATATATATTAAAAAAATTATAAAATTAACTAGTTTCCTCCAATTCCACAAATCGATTCAAATCAGCTTAAATTCCAAAATTCAATTTAAATAAATTTCGGTTTAACCATTTCAAATTTAAAGTTCAAAGATTCAAGTTTATATATTCAAACATTTACAATATAAATTTCATTTATATTTCAACATTTAACTTTAATTTATTTCAATTTGGAAAAATATTCACTTAATCATTTTAATAACAATTTATTTGAATCACAATTCATAAATATAAGTCAATATTAGATATTCAATCTCCATTTATTTAAAGTTGAGAATATTCATTTAATCACCTTTATCAAATCAGGTTATAAATCATATCTTTCAAAACCTTAAAATCAATAAGTTTTAAATCATTCCTTATTTAAATTCACTTATTTACCAATTTAAATTCCAAGCCTACATTAATTTATCTTCCCACCATTTATTATTAAAGTTATAAAAAACTATTTTTAAAATATTAATATAAATTTAAGCAAATACTTAAACGTATTATATACTAATTAAATCAAATTTTTTATTAAATTAAATCTTATTAAATGTATATTTTATATTAAATATTATTTTATATATTTTTAAGAGAATAAAATTATAAGAAAATTTTAAAATTTATAATTTCAAAACTATCTTATAAATTTAAAATTCCAAAAACATATAATTTAAAAATCTAAAATTTGGACATATATAAAATACATTTATATATTATATTTTTAAAATCAATATTTATTTAAACCCATATATTTCCTTTCAAAACTTTGGAAATCACTTTCAAAATATAGACCAACCGTGTCAGTATATAATTTTCTATCTTATGGTCAAGTGACATAAATATTTATCATTTCAATCCATAATTTAATATTTACGGGTATATATTATTTCAGCCTGCAATCCCAAATTCAAAATCAATGAAAATTGCTTGGGTTTATCATTTCAACCCGTAACGATTTCCCCTAATCTATAATATCATTCGGGTATGTATCATTTCAACCCATAGGGAATTCCTAAACTAACAGGGAGCTTGTAAAGCGAGAAAAATTTAATATAACATATTAATACAGGCATATATCATCAGTAATAAATTAAATATAATATATACAACATGATAGGGTGTCATATCACAGGTGAACAATTTCAGATAATGTCATATCATATTTAACAATGAAATAACTAGCAATCCAAATGTAACAGCATATTTCAATTGTCTTTTCAAGTTAAATCAAATTTACTAAATGTTAGAATGTTAATCATGAGTGCTTGCTCACCTTTCGAGGCTAGAGAGATGAACGATGAACAACTGATACGGATATGCACACGGACATGGGCACAACACGGGACACGATAAGCTAGGAATTCTACGAAAAATTTGATATTGGAAAAGTAAGTCAAGGTGGGCAAGAGATCGATTGAAACAAGATATATGTTACATATATATAATTTTCTAAATCAATTTAAACATACATTGAAAATAAAAATATATTTATTATTTTCAAATCAAAAATTAAACTTAAACACATAAGAATGATATATATATATATATATATATATATATCTATGTATATTTGAAAACCAAATTCATGCATACTTATATATATGTATATATGCTAATATGAACTTATACAATATACACTCTTATACATTTATATATATATATATATATATATATATATACACACACACACACACTACTGATTATATACGGCAGTTGTTGTACTAAAAATTTATAGAGAAAATAAACATACATTATTATTATAACATACATATGTATATACTAACTATAAAAGAAATCTACAAACAAAACTTTATAAACTCATATATACTAATGTATATATAACTAGCTGTAAACCAATATATATATATATATATACATACATATATATATACTCGATATGTAAACAAATATATGCAGATCTATGAACACTTGTATGCAGATTTCATTTATAAACAAGTATACATATATATAGATCAGCCTTTGAACAAAAGATATGCAAAACAAATATATATCTAACTCAGGTTATAAACAAGATATATGCATACAAGTCAAAAATATAACCAACAGATCATTGCATATAACTAACGTTTATATGAAATAAGTATATACACGTCATATTTATAAAACAATATATGAAATATACATATCTAAATCCAATAGTAAGAAAATATATACAAAATGAATACATATCTAATCAAAAAATAACAAAGCATATGCAAAACCAATATATACATCCAAATTAACTGTAGCAATATATATATATAACAAACATATATCTAAATCAAATGGTAACAAAATATACATGCGGTGAGTAGGGTGTTCGTCACGTTTCATGTGTATGGAATGGGAAAGGTGGTCGGGTTTCTGCAATTGAAGGGGAAAGGTGAGGGATCAATGAAGGCTGGTGCTTTAGGTAGTTCAAGCTATGCAAGGTGAGAGGATGCTGTGGTCGGTGGAGGAGGGTGATGCATTGGAAGAGGGTGTAGAGTTGAGCGGTTACGCGTAGGATACAGGATGGTAGCTTCGACAATGGAAGGCGTGAAGAGGAGCTTGCGCCGTGGGGATGAGTAGTTTAATCTTGAAGCAAAAGAAAATAAAAGAGGAAAGAAACAAGAAAAAAAAAGGAAAAAAATAACGTAACTGACGAGATGGGTTTCGGTAATTGGAAGAACAAAGGAAGTGACGAATAGGCTTCCAACATATAGCAACCGTTACTCTTATTTTATGTTTGTTTTTTTCCTTATATATAATTTTTCAATTGAACCATTAAAATAAAAGAATATAAAATGAAAGGATGGAATAGAAACATTAGCAGTAAATTATGGGAAAAATAAAAGTCACGAACTAGAATTTTATTGGTCATTAGGAAAATAAAAAGTTTGAAGTTGAATGGCTGGAATAATAATGACAAGTGGTCATTTATTTTTAGCGTTTGGCAAACAAATGGACACAATATCCTAGAGATTCAAAAATGGATACCGATATCGCTAATCATTACGCTGATTTCACTGCGTATCGAACACCGAATCACACAGAGGAATATACTATAGAGATCAGACAACGAGATGAACAGAATAGTACACAGATATCAGTGATACGATTATCCTATCAAAAGTCGATATTCGCTGCCAAACTATTGCAAATCGCTAAAAACAAGATAAACGAAGCTAGAGAAGTCCAAACTTGACGAAATGAAAGATGACTCTCACTCAGAAAATAGTTTTCAAATTTATTATATTAGGATATTCACATTTTGAAAATAATTTATTTTCATCAAATTAACTGATTTTAAATTGAAAATTTACACAACAGAATTTACTTTCATATTTTCCAAAAAAATATATTACCAGTTGCTATGTTAAAATAGACTTATTCCAAATATCAAATTTTCATTATAATTAAATTTCAATCAAAATTTCAGTTAAATACGTTATTAAAAGTCGTTAAAATTTATGGGTCGTTACACTTTCCCTCACTCAAAACTTTTCGTCCCCGAAAGGGAATGAGGTAGGAGAATAGAAGCAACCAGAAGAAAAGAAAGATCTGAAATATAAAATACCAGATACGACAATTTATTCCAAAACCATATAAATTTCATTTATTTCTAAATTGGTTTATATTCAACTAATTGATTTTAATTCCACGTATTATTTTTTCAATTGATTTGTTTTAAATTTATTAACATTTATTTCAAGATTTTGTTTTGAACAACATTTATTTGATTTAACTTATTTATTAAATCTCTTTATCTTCAGTTAGGTTAATTCCACTAAAAATTCAATTATAACAAATCTTTAGTCTATATCTATTTACTTAGATAGTATTTTCCCTTATTTTATTTATTTCACTTAATGTATAATTTGCAATATATATTATGTGTACAAACATTTATTATAACCCTATATTATTCAACAAATTTATTTTCTTTTTATTATTCAATTTATTATGTAATTTATTATTTATAAATTCCTTTAACAAAATATCATTTTTGGACATCTTATTGCTCATATTTATACTGTATATCATTCAATTATCTATTCGCATTTAAATATTTCTAGGTAAGTTATATTAAGGTTCTGAGTGTAATTAAATACTACAAATTTCCTTTTATTCACAACATTTATATTAAGCCAGGTTTTAGTTTGAGCAATTTATTACTTAAGTTTTCTTTTTGTATAACCTTTAATCATACCCTAACATTTTAACCTTTTTTTGAATATTTTAGGCAAGTTATATGTATTTGAATGCAATTTTAGTGTTACACAAATAAGTTTTATTCAAATTCAACTATTTCAAGTTGGCTAAATTTCATTTATCATTTTAAATATTCCAATTATTCAAAATTTCACTTTATTTCAATAATTGAAACCATTTCTTAATATGAAACTTAAGATTTAAATTTTCAGTTTCACTTCAAACTACTTTGAAATAATTATATACATACATATTTTATAAATCAAATTCTACACAAGAAATTTAAATCAAATTCTTTTTCCAAAACAAAAGTGTAGTAAGGCTACTAAGGGGCCTCTTCACTTTGAGACTCGAAAATGAATGTCGATGAAGCTGCAGTCATCGCCAAAATTATTTTCCAGTGACAAAAGAAGAGAATACAGACTTACTTTCTTAAAAATTCCTTGGAAACAATTTTCAATTGAAAATACTTTCAAATAATATATACCAAAACTTTAAAAACCATTTTTTTAAATGCCGAAAATTGAATTCTCAAATTCTTAATTTAAATTCATTTCAATTCCAAATCAATTTATAAACCATGTTTTATAATTTCATTTATTTATATCATGTTGCAATAGTCAATGGTTTATAAACGATAAATGAAAAATCAAATGCCATCATTTCTAGCAACCAATTCATTTAACTATCAAATTTCAGAAAATTATACTATTATATATAAAACATAATTATACATAAAATTATTCCATTTACAAATTTTGAAAACAATATTGTGTTAGTTTGCTCTGTTCAAGTGTTTTGGAATTCCTCCGATAGCGTTAGCCAGACGAATTGATTGAAATCCAAAATTCAAATTTAACAACTCAAACAACACAATATAAAACATTTTATATTAATTACAAATAAACTCCCTCACACAATGATTCAAGAATAGATTTTAAAATAAGAATAGGAATTCAAATATAGAGGGACCTATATCGGAGAAATTCTGACTAAGAAGACGGGTTCGAAAGGAAGATAGAATAGTTAAATCACAAACGAGGGAAGATGGATAGACTGATATTAATTCACAGCGACCTTAACTAGGTCAATCGAGATTCCAGGAGTAAGATCGATGCAGAAATACAATTTCCTACATAGGAGGAGGAGAAGTGACTTCAATAAACATCAGGATAATCCTGACTATTGGGTGGAGTCAAGGTCACTAGACTGAGTATCAAACGAAGGATAAAACTACCTGCAAAATTCTGAGGCATTCGACATTCAATAAGAAGAGAATTACTCGGGTTGTCCACTAAGAGGTCATTCGGGATTTGCAAGAAATAATAACATCGAAACCAAGGATATAGAAGTCTCCGGTGGAGCGACACTTGTTGTAAAGGAGTTGAACCCATTTACAAATCATACTAAGGTCGTTAGAACAGAAGTGGAGCTATAGGAAGCTCCAGTATCAAGAAGAACAAGAATAGGGAAAGACAAGAATGGATTTTAGAACAAAGTAGGGTTCCAAAGCTCGAAAGAAATCCAAATCAAAGAGGAAGAAATTCAAGCTCGTACGAAGGTGATCCTATAATTAAATTTACTCTATATGCTAAGTTATTCCTAAACTAGAGCTCTGATATCACTTGTAACGACCCGGTATTTCGAAACATTCGCATCCGCACATATCAGACATGAATTGCTCAAAATCACAGATTGTTAATTTATATTTGGCAAAACTCGGCATATAAGTAAATAAATCAATCACAGAATCACAGACAAAGAGTAATATAACAATAAACAGCGAAATAGATAAGTAGTAGTTCATGAAGCTACTGTAAAACAACTGAGTTTGAATGAAATACAACAAAATCTCAAATACAAATGAATCTCTAATACAAACAGATGACAAGTTTGAACAAAACAACTGGATAGCTAAAAGTCGAATAGATATAGATGGATCTCCAAGCGAAGCTCCAACTCCAAAGGTGAGTCTCAAATGCTTAGACACTCAGTCTGACCCGAGCAAAAAGCAAAACACAAAGCAGTCGAGTCAGGATTAACATTCTTATATAGTAAATTCAACTCAAGTGAAATGTCAATTGAAATACAAGTAACTTTAAGGATGTTTGGGATTTCCATCCTATAAGAATCCGTGAACTATCTACTATGTAGTAATATACGTTATTATAATATGTCTATAGTAAAGTAAACTATCAAAATAGCATTAAGGCGTTACCCATATCCCCCTTAACATATTTTTATATATTCCCATAGTCTATACAGTACAATTCTTCCATAAACAGAAGAGCTATTAGAGGGCACTCCATAGGTATGGTACAAACCAAACTTGTAGAAGGCGCGATAATGCATGCAATAAAGCACTCGAGGCAATGCCAGGGCAAATATACCATTTACGGATCCGGATTGGTGGTAATGCATAGCAGCTACTACCGCCCACCTCGTGACACACTCCTAAATCAAAGGTGCGCCCAATCAAATCACAAAATCAATAGAATGGTATCGATGAAATGTGTTCGATAGGGGGAATGACTCCACTTGGCCCGTATAGCTCCTGTTTTAGCCACATCAAGCTGACTCATGAGAGTCAGGGCTATGTAAATACCATAAAGAATTGTCACCAAACCATCGTAATTCATTCTGGAATCTCCACCACGTAGTTGTTAAAGTGGTTTTTAGTATTGACAGAGAGTATGCCAATATCTAATCTCGGTTTCTTTAACAACCAAACGCTTATTTGACAACGTGGTCATTTCATTTCAAATAGTTCATGCTTCATATCAAAATACAATATTCATTTCAAAACCATGTCAGTTTGATATCATTATTCACCTTAAATAATATTCATTTTTAGAATCATAACACTTCCCAAAATCATAACACTTTCAAAAACATAACATTTTTGAAACCATAACACTTTGAAATCATAACACTTTGGAAATCATAACACTTCCGCCTTAAACAGTTTAGATATTTAAATAGTATATATTTTAAAGTAGTTATAATTTAAAATAGTGTATATATTAAAATAATTTATGCATTAAAATAGCTTATATATATATATGGTAAAAATACTTTATGAAATAAAATAGTTTCCTCCAATTCCACAAATCGATTGAAATTAGCTTAAATTCCAAAATTCAATTTAAATCATTTTCGGTTTAACCATTTCAAATTTAAAGTTCAAAGATTCAAGTTTATATATTCAAACATTTACAATATAAATTTCATTTATATTTCAACATTTAACTTTAATTTATTTCAATTTGGAAAAATATTCACCTAATCATTTTAATAATAATTTATTTGAATCCTAATTCATAAATCTAAATCAATATTAGATATTCAATCTCCATTTTATTTAAAGTTGAGAATATTCATTTAATCACCTTTATCAAATCAAGTTATAAATCATATCTTTCAAAACCTCAAAATCAATAAGTTTTAATTCAATTCTTATTTAAATTCACTTATTAACTAATTTAAATTCCAAGCCGACATTAATTTATCTTCCCAACTTTTATTATTAAACTTATAAAAAACTATTTTTAAAATAACAATATTAATTTAAGCAAATACTTAAACATATTATATACTAATTAAATTAATTTTTTTATTAAATTAAATCTTATTATTAAATGTATATTTTATGTTAAATATTATTTTATATATTTTTAAGAAAATTAAATTATAAGAAAAATTCTAAAATTTATAATTTCAAAACTATCTTATAAATTTAAAATTCCCAAAACATACAATTTAAAAATAAAAAATTTAGACATATATAAAATACATTTATATATTATATTTTTAAAAAATCAATATGTATTTAAACCCATATATTTTCTTTCAAAACTTTGGAAATCATTTTCAAAATATAGACCAACGGTGTCCGTATATAATTTTCTATCCTATGGTCAAGTGATATAGATATTTATCATTTCAATCCACAATTTAAATATTTACGGGTATATATCATTTCAACCCCCAATCCCAAATTCAAAATCAATGAAAGTCGCTTGGGTTTATCATTTCAACCCGTAACGATTTCCCCTAATCTATAATATCGTTGGGGTATGTATCATTTCAACCCATAGGGAATTTCTGAACTAACAGAGAACTTGCAAAGTGAGAACAATTATAATACAACATATCAATAAAGGCATATATCATCAGTAACAAATTAAATATAATATATACAACATGACATAGTGTTATATCACAGGTGAACAATTTCAGATAATGGCATATCATATTTAGCAATAAAATAACTAGTAATTTAAATTTAAAAACATATTTCAATTGTCGTTTCAAGTGAAATCAAATCTACTAATTATAAGAATGTTAATCGTGAGTGATTGCTCACCTTTCGAGGCTAGAGAGATGAACAAGGAGCAACTAATATGGATACACACACGAACAGGGGCACAACACGGGACACGACAAGCTAGGAGTTCTGCGACAAATTTGATATTGGGAAAGTAAGTCAAGGTGGGCAAGAGATCGACTGAAACAAGATATATGTTACATATATATAAATTTTCTAAATCAATTTAAACATACATTAAAAATAAAAATATGTTTATTATTTTCAAATCAAAAATTAAACTTAAACACATAAGAATATGCTAATATGAACTTGTACATTATACAACTCTTATATATTTATATATAAACTACTTGTAACGACCCTTAAATTTTAACGGTTTTAACTATGTAATTAACTGAATTTTATGAAATTTTAGATAATTAAATTTTGAAATGAAAATTTAATATTTGAAATACGTCTATATAAACATGGCAAATGGTAAATTTTCATCAGAAATTATGAAAGTTTATTTTGTTATGTAATTTTATTTAGATTCAAACCAGTTAATATTTGATGATAATAAAATATTTCTCGAACCTGTATATTTTTATATAATAAAAATGTAAACAATTTTCTGAGTGAGACGTCATATTTCGTTTTGTCAAATTTGAACTGCTATTGCTCCATTTATCTTATTTTCGACGTTTTAGTTGCATTTTCGGTACCGAACATCGATTTTTGGTAGGACAATCATACCATCGATATCTGTATATCGTTTTGATCGTCTCGTTGTGTTGATCTCTACGGTATATTCATATTTGTATTTCAATGTCCGATGCACGGCGAAATCTATGAAATGGTAATCGTATCTGTACCCGTTTCATGCCTTTTTGGTTCTGGTGTCCATTCAATTTCCTACGTGTATTAACTCAACAGCCATTTGCCATAAATTATTCTCTGAATTCATCAATGGTTACCATTCCATCATTCATTTTGTATTCTCTGGTTCATCTATTCACTTTATTTGGTTACCAGGCCTTATTATTTTGGCTCTGTTCTTTCACTGGAGAAGACATATATAATATATGTTTGTATTCCTTTCATCTTCTCTTTGAATTTCGCTTTTCAATGAAAATTATATTGAGAATATATTATAGATTGCGTGCGTTATTTCCTAAACCTCGACCGCCCTCTATGGCTTCACCAACACCGATGCTTCGCTCGCCTCCTTGCTTTTTCCTAACCTAGATCTGCCCGTACCTCTGCACTTCGCCACCCTCCACTAGCTCTATCATCACCACGTGGCCTCATCACCCCGTCGTAGTGTCCCTCCACTTACCCATGCCTCGTCAGCTCATGTCCATCTCCACCCACGAACGCTTCCCACCATCTCACCACTTCACTGCCGAGACCACCATGCAACATTACCTTGCTTCATTCTTTTATTGACAGCCGCATGCAACCTGAGATGCTCATCTCCCCGACCAAGCTCCGGCCTTCCCACCATGCTCCGCCTATCCCTACTACCTTCCTCCGTCACTTCGGCCACAACTTCCCCAAACCCTGACCCCTTTTGCCCATGTTGCCACTGTCCGCCCTGCCCATCACGTCAGCACCCCTCCCTTCCCTTGCTTGCTGACCCAGGCCGAGCCTCCTTCTACCTTGCAGTAGTCTCTGTCTTTTTTAGGTATATATTATTTTATATTAGAGTATATATATTATATAAGTTCTGTTCATATGTTAGTATATACATGTATTGTTTTGCTAATACATAATATATATAAAGTTACTGTATACATAAAAGTGTACATAAGTTATATATATTAGTATATGAAGTAGTTAGTTGTTTGAATATATATAATCTTATATATGTTACTATATGTTATATAGGCAGTAAGATATATATGTGTGTTTAAACATATATTATGCATATATTTCATACATATATATATTATATGTGAGGTTTGAAATATATATTTATGTTGTATATATTTGTTAGTTGCAGGTCTAAGTAAAGTATTATATATAATTGCAACTATATATATATGTGTGTGTGTGTGTGTTTATGTATGTTGGTTATATTAGTTTGATAATTTGTAAAGTTTATGAAAGTTGTTTAAATATATATTAGTATACATATATTAATTTATATATACTTGAGTTTGGTTTTAGGTATATATATTATATATTAGAGATATTTTGTTACCAACTCTTGTTTGTTAAAAACTGATTCGAAGCTATACTTTGTTATGGCTTTAAAATATAGGTACGTAGTTAAAAGTATATGTGTATAAATTCTTTAAAATATTTACTTGAATTATGTTGATATCTTTAAGGTAAGATATTAACATCTTTAAATATACATGTGCTGGGTTCCCAATATATATATATATGTGTGTGTGTGTGTGTGTGTGTGTGTGTGTGTGTGTGTGTGTGTGTGTGTTTTATGTTGCGGTGTGTTATATCTTAAAGGAAGGTATATATT
This sequence comes from Allium cepa, assembly GCA_030765085.1. Classification (NCBI taxonomy): domain Eukaryota; kingdom Viridiplantae; phylum Streptophyta; class Magnoliopsida; order Asparagales; family Amaryllidaceae; genus Allium; species Allium cepa. The sequence goes on along the minus strand of JASFAV010000023.1, from coordinate 2,322,984 downwards.
TTGGTATATATTTTGGTATATATTAAGGTATATATTTTATATGTTTAACAATATTAATCTATGTAAATTTAGCTGTATGCATGTATTTCCTGCCTCAGCCACGTATATATATTAACAATGTAAGTTATACATATGTTTACATATTAGTCTATATATCTATTTCTTTATATAAGTGTATATTAGTATTAGTTTTAAGTACATATCTTTGATTCTTAATACTTGAGTTTTAAGAATAATGATTTTGAATTTTTTATATTATTTTAATATTTATCTTAAATTAAAATATTGAAAAAATATATATAATATAATAATAATGTATATATTTTCAGTTTATATCGAAACTGATTTGATTGTTTTCATCGATACCTGTTATCAGCTCTGTCCGTTGAACTCATGCCAATCTAGCTTTGCTTTGGAATTCATGCTTGGATTCGTAACCCATTTCATTGTCAAATCTCTTTGGCCTTGAAAGGTAAGCAATCACTCACGATTAAAATTTATTAAATTTGATTAAATTTGAAACGACAATTGAAATGTACTGTTGCTAGTTATTTAATTTCTGTATATATATATATGATATGCCATTATCTGTAACTATTCACCTGTGACATCTGACACCATGATCTGTTATTTATATTTTATCTGTTATTGATGATATATGCCTGTTATTGAAATGTTATATTATATTCATAATTGTTCTCACTTTGCAAGTTTCCTATTAGTATAGAATTCCCTATGGGTTGAAATGATACATACCCGAACGATCTTGTAGAATAGGAGAAAAATCGTTATGGGTTGAAATGATAAACCCAAGCGATTTTCATTGAATTAAATTTTGGGGTTGCGGGTTGAAATGAGATATTCCCGTAGATATTTAAATTGTGGATTGAAATGATAAATATCCATATCACTTGACTATAGGATAGAAAACAATATACAGACACCGTTGGTTTATACATATTCTGAAATGATTTCCAAAGTTTTAAAAAGAAATATATGTGGTTTTATATAAATATTGATTTTTAATATATATAAATGTTATTTTATATATGTTTAAAATGTTAGATTTTTAAAATTATATGTTTTGGGAATTCTAAAGTTATAAGTTAGTTTTGAAATTATAGATTCTAATATTTTACTTATAATTTGACTATTTTTAAAATTATATAAAAATAAGTTTTAATAAAAAAATTAATAATAAGATTTGATTTAATAAAGTTTGATTTAATTAGTATATAATATGTTTAAGTATTTATTTGAAATTATATTTTAAAAATAGATTTTTTATAATAATTTAATTAAGTTCAGGTTGGGAAGATAAATTTAAATTGATTTAAAATCGTATTCTTTTAAGAAATATATTTGATTAAAATTTATTTGAAACTTATTAAATTTGAGATTTTTAAAGATATGATATTTATAACTTGATTTTGATTTAAAGTGATTAAATGAATATTTCAAGTTTAAATAAATTAAAGGAAATAATTAGTTTATATGAATGGTAATTTAAAATTTTATTTAAATGTTATTGGATTGGTCAAGTGAATATTTCATTATTTAAATAATGGTAAGGTTGAATTTTGAAATGTAAATGAAATTTATCAAAATTGAGTTATTATAAAGGTTTGAATATTTGAACTTTGAAATCTATATTTGAAATCGATATAACTTAATGGTTATTGAGATGTTGAATTAAATTGAAATTTCATGAATTAAGATTTAATTATATCAAATTTTTGAATTCAAGTTGATTTGAATCGATTTGTGAAATTTGAGGAAACTATTTATTTATATAAAGTATTTTTAATATATATTAAAAAATATTTTAATATAAAAATTACTTTAATATATATATATATAATATTTTAATATAAAATAATTTTAATATACTAATTATTTTAATATAAACTATTTTACTTAAAATTATTTTGAAATATATACTATTTTATTATAGAAACTATTTTATTATATATACTATTATTAATATCTAAACTGTTTAAGAGGAAAATATTATGATTTCAAAATGTTATGATTTCCAAAGTGTTATAATTTCTAAGTTTTATAATTTCAAAAGTGTTATAACATTAAAAGTGCTATGATTTTGAAAATAAATATATTTTAATCGAATGATATCGTATTGATATGATTTTGAAATGGATATGATATTTTGGATATGGAAATGATATTTTGAAATGACCATGGTGTTATAATAACTTTTGGTTGTTAAAGAGATAGTGATCGGTTATTGTCATACTCTCTGCCAATACCAAAACCACTTTAACAACTGTGTACGTGATGGAGATTCCAGAAATGAAGTAGAATGGTTTGGCGAACGACTTTTGTATAAGGTATGATGTGACCCTGACTTCCGTGAGTCAGCTTAGATGACTAAAACAGGAGCTATACCTGGGCCAAGTAAGGCCATTCCTCCGATCGGACATGCTTCTTCGATACCATTCTATTGCTATTGTGATTTGATTGGATGCAACTTTGATTATGGAAGTGTGTTCCGAGGTGGGCGGTAGTAGCTGCTATGCGTTACCACTAGCCCAGTTATGCAATTGGTAAATCTACCCTGGCATTGCCTCGAGTGTCGTGTTCACATGCCCAAGAGCGCCTTTTACGAGTTTGCTTTATACCATACCTATGGGGTGCCCTCTGGGTAAACCACACGGAGGAGCCTACGGTACTGTATAGACCATGGGAATATATAAAATGTGTTAAGGGGGATACAGGTAACGCCTTAACGCTATTTTAATATTTCTACTTTACTATAGACATACTATAATAGCATATATTACTACATAGTAGATACTTCCACAGATCCTTAGAGGATGTTCATCCCAACTATCCTTTAAGTTACTTGTATTTCTGTTGACATTTCACTTGAGTTGAATTTATTAATATAAAATGTTAATCCTGACTCGAGTGTTTTGTGTTTTGCTTTACGCTCGGGTTATACTTAGTGTCACAACATTTGAGACTCACCTTTGGAGTTTGGAGCTTTGCTTGAAGATCCATCTATATCTATTCAGCTTTCAGCTATACAGTTGTTTTCTTAAGACTCGTCGGTTTCTTATGTATTAGAGATTCATTTGTATTAGAGATATTCTGTTGTATTTTATTTCAGACTCTGATGTTTTATTGTAGCTTTATGAACTACTATTTATCTATTCCGTTGATTATTGTTGTAATACTCCACGTATGTGATAATGTGGTTGATTTGTTTACCGTATATGCTGAGTTTTGCCAAATATAAATTAACAATCTGTTGTTTTGAGCAATTCAAGTCTAACATGTGCGGATGCGAACGGTTTGAAATAACTAGTCGTTACACTACTAATTATATACAGCTGTACTAAAAATTTACAGAGAAAATAAACATACATTATTATTAAAACATACATATCTATATACTAACTATAAAAGAAATCAACAAACAAAACTTATAAACTCATATATACTAATGTACATATAACTAGCTATGAACCAATATATATATATTCGATATGTAAACAAATATATGCAGATCTATGAACACTTGTATGGAAGGGACAAGGTGGTCGGGTTTCGGCAATTGAAGGGGAACGGTGACGGATCAATGGAGGCTGGTGCTTTGGGTTGTTCTGGCCGTGCAAGGTAAGAGGATGTTGTGGTCGGCGGAGGAGGGTGATGCACGGGAAGAGGGTGTAGAATGGGGTGGCTACGCATAAGCTACAGGATGGTAGATTCGGCAATAGAAGGCATGAGAAGGAGCTTGCAGCATGGGGATGACTAGTTTAATCTTGAAGCAAAAGAAAATAAAAGAGGAAAGAAACAAGGAAAAAAAGAAGAAAAAAATAATGCAACTGAACAAGATGGGTTTTGAAATAAGAAGAACAAAGGAAGTGACGAATAGGCTTCCAATATATAGCAACCGATGCCCTTATATTTTTTTCGTATATAATTTTTTTCAATTGAACCATTAGAACAAAAGAATATGAAACGAAAGGATGGAATAGAAACGCTAGCAATAAATTATGGGAAAAGTAAAAGTCACGAACCATAATTTTATTGACCATTGGGAAAATAAGAAGTCCGAAGTTGAATGGCTGGAATAATAATGGCAAGTAGTCATTTATTTTCAGCCGTTTGACAAAAAAATGGACACAATATCCTAGAGACTCAAAATGGATACCGATACTGCTAATTGTTATGCCTATTTCGCCATTAACCGAACACCGAATCACACAAATGAATATACTACAGAGATCAGAATGACAAGACGAACACAATGGTACATAGATATCATAGATACAATTATCCTATCAAAAGTCAATATTCGCTCCAAAACTGTTGCAAATTTGCTGAAAACAAGATAAACGAAGCTAGAGAAGTCCAAATTTGACGAAACGAAAGATGACATCTCACTTAGAAAATAGTTTATAGATTTATTATATAAAGATATTTAGATTTTGAAAATAATTTATTTTCATCAAATTAACTGATTTTAAATTGAAAATTTACACAACAGAATTTACTTTCATATTTTCCAATAAAAATTTACCTGCTGCTATGTTAAACTAGAAATTTTCCAAATATCAAATTTTTAATTCAAAATTTTGTAATTAAATTTCAAGCAAAATTTCAGTTAAATACGTTATTAAAAGCCATTAAAATTTATGGGTCGTACATAGCTGATAAGCTATACTATGTGCATGCTTGGAGTATGGAAAACGACATGGGATCAAGGAGTGGTTTTAGCAGAGGTGCTTTGATTTTGTAGCAAAAGATATGAATGGGTTACTACACTATAGCGCTTTTATCAAATGAACAATGTTTGTTTGTACCAGTCTTTTCAAAGGAGAATTGCATATGATGCTTCTTAGGGAATGGTAGTCTGGTGCTTGCAGCTACAGCTGAATGCTTACAAAGGAGCTGGTGCATGCATGTGGATGGGGTTGAAGGCGAGCGAGGGACCTATCCAACAATTAGCTGAATGGACAGACCAATTGATCATTAAGGTAAGCTTTATGGGCCAAGCTGCTCATGTACCCCCATTGTCCTCTTATGCCTGTTGGGACAATATCTGACCGATGTCGAGGATGGTGTTTGGTAGGATTCCATTGTGAGGGCCCTATTTGCTTAACCAGCTAAGAGGCCCTATTAAATGGGTGAGCTAGGAGTCGAGCGCTTGAGATGCATGATCGGGGCAAAGCCGTTTGATCCAGGGAGAGCAACGTGCTGGGCCTTGGAGGTATACGGGCCGAAAGATGGGCCATGGTGCATGCCAACACAATCATACGGGCCACTCAAATGAGGTGGGCTAGACCACTTCATGCATACGAGAAGTTCAAGTGACATTTTACCTTAAGCTTGTGCCTGTATGCAGTATTGGGATTATCAATCGGGCATCAAACGCCGTATTTAATGCTCTCACACTTATCATGAACCATTGGCATAGACAGCCTATTTTTCCAAGTGCCACAGGGATCAAGCGCTTTTCGACGTGGTGGTTTGACAAATGCACTGATATACCTAGATGGTCATAATCGCTTCTTACGTGGAAGAACTAACGGCTCACACCACTTCCCTCGACCTATAAATAGACATCATCCTTCTCTTTTTAATCTTTGCTAAACTTTCAACACTTGTTGCCATTAAACGTTATAAAGCTTTTCCTTTCTTGCAGGCGATCTGATTTCATACTACAAGCTCAAATTGTCATCAATAAGCGACCTTTAACTCTAATTCACTGCTTTTTTAATGCTACCATTTAAGTAGGTATTACTTGTTTATTTTTCAAAATGATTTATCAAATTTTTTGCTGGTATTTCCCTTATTTTTAGGCTATTATATTGCCTTTTAGGATAGATTTACCATTGTCGTTGAAGCCATTTACATTGGTGAATTTTTTTGATGAACTCCTATTTATGTGGCATCTAACGATCATCGTTGTGTCATCAACATCGATCATCTTGTAAGATTGCATAAGATAACCTTAAGGCTAATTTAACACTAGAAGGGGGGTGAATAGTGTTAATGGTTTTATAAATCTCTACAAATTCTATTAAGATTATAATTAAAAAATGCAGAACCAACAACCATAGATACAAATACAAACATATATAAATGCAATAAAAGTAAAAAATTAAAGAGTTGGAGAGATCACACCAAGAATTTATACTAGTTCGAAGTTACCCTACATCTGGCCTCGTACAATTTATTTTACATATTTCTTTTGAAATATTAAATCAATAAGATCTTGATTTTAAGGCTATGAGACACACCCTCTAGAATTTTCAAGCTCTGGGTACACTCACTGGATTCAGATGGGACACCAGCATACCCACTTGGATTTCAGGGACACTAAGCACACCTACTTGATTCGGACGGGACACAAGCACACCTACTTGGATTTCGGGGACACTAAGCACACTAAAAAGTATAAGAATATGATTTGATAGATTTTACAGACTCATTTTTTTGATCTTGAGTATAAATGATCCTATAACCTCTTGAATAGAACTTTGATCATGATTTGAGTGAAAGAAATGATAGAGATCAGGGAGTAATCAATAGAAAATCTAGTCAATGGAGTTTGGATTTGATTCTGATTGAATTTGAGAAGAGTTTGAGTATAATTTCTTTCAGAAAACAAGGAAGTAAAAATAAGAGAGAAATATAAAAGAGTAAATTCTGTTGGTTTAACCCATATTTATAGAGAAACGACGGTCATGCCCATTCACAAAGAGATAGATTGAAAAGACAGTTCCAATCAATTTTGAATTTTGAAAAAATCGGTCTATATGTCGACATATCCGAACTATGTATGTAGACATACCCTTGCTATTTTTGAATAAACACTTTATAATATTTATCTTGAAAATATTAGGCTTAATAGAATAGTTTGAAACCTTGTAAAATCAATTAAACATAGTTTATACATATTTTACTCATAATAAAATTTAAAGAAAACTTTATAAAATTATTTTGAAATATTTTAAATATATAAAGGATTTAAATATGAATTTATTTTGAAAATAATATATATGAAGTATAAATGAATAAAAAATTAAAAAAAGTTATAATAAATGTTATAATATACTTATAAATATCTAGAAAGCATAAAACTGAAACTATGGCATAGTATAATAGATTTAAAAGTATATTAAGATATAAAATACTTAAAAACTTAATTACTCAATATATAATTATAAAATCAAAAAGTAAGAAATCATTTGAAAGACATTTTTGAAATTCAGAATATTTAAAAACCATTTAAAAACAAAAAATAGATTTTAAAATCTTTTTGAAAAACGAGAAGAGAGATCAAAGAAGTGCTATCAGGGTTTTAACAAAATAATCCATGACTCTATAACTTATCTGGATATCTTGAATCTTCAATATTAATGAGTCTTCGATCTCTAATTCTTGAATCTCTATATCAACCTCTTGGATGTGCTCTTGATACTGTATAGTCTGCTTAATCAACACCTATCTAATATACTGTACTATATACAATATATAACTTAATATTAGTATCTATATTTTATATAATGTCATACGGTTGTTGTCGTCAAAACCAATGTCTAAGATACTAATAATCTCCACCTTTTTTTGATGACAACCATGTATATAAAATATGTTATAATTCCCTCTGAGTTACAATACTCCCCCTTAATCTATGCCTAGATTTTATATATTTCTCTCCCTTTGCCATCAACAAAAATCTAACCAAAAAACTCCCCCTAACTAAGGTACTATATGCTATATAAAAGTAATAAGAGAGATACAAGAATTATAAGTGATAACACAAATCACTTTTATTAATTACACAAATCCATTACATTCATTTAGTCAATTCAAACCAACATAAATCAAACAAAGCAATCCAATCAAACACATCAATCCAAACCAATAAGTACATACACAACAATCTGTACTATATCATGTATTAATATACTTATACATACATACATACATACATATACATACACACACACATACATACATACATACATACATACATACATACATACATACATACATATATGTTATCCCATTTTTGGTCAAAACTGGGATATCAGCAAATGGACGAAGAATGATGGATATCAGGACCGGAGATCAGTTGGAACCAAGGCTACGATCAATGTCGTCAAAATTTGGTTGAACTCCGATCGGGACGAGATTGATTGGGGATGATGATAAGGATTAGGGAAGGCTATGTTTCAAATTTCAGGATAATCGGAGTTCATATGGAGGAGTTATGATCGATTCAAGGTAGGAGAGGCATGCTGTTCGAATCCATCAGGTTCGAACCCATCAGGTTCGAATCGATCGAAGGCACGGCGTGCATGGATGGTTCGAATCCAACAAAGGTAGCGGTCACTTCGAATCGATACACTTCGTATCGATCAATATGGATTCGGCTCTAAAGGGTTCGCATTGGATGTTGGTTCGACTCGATGGACTTCGAATCGATCGAGCTACTGTCTCTAACATGGTTGCTTCGTATCGATACGAAGAGGGCGTTCGAGAAGGGTACGCAGAGACTCGAAGAGATGGATTCGAAGAAGAGGGATTCGAAGGAGATGGATTCGAAGGAAGGACAGAAGTGCAGGGATACGAAGGACTCGGGGAGGACATTCGAATCGATCGTATTCAAACCAATCTTGTTCGAACCGATCGATTCGAAGGAAATAGTCAGGGCAGCTCAAACAAGTGGATACGAGCATGACTGTAAAGTTGTGGATAAGGACGAAGCATGGAAAATTGATACGAACGCGTCTTCAGGGAGGGAAGCGCTCAACTCAGCGACAAAGATGGATCAACCCGAAGCATGCGCGCCACGTCGACCTACTAGCACGTGCTTGGATCGATTCGAATCAATCGATTCGAAGTGATCGGTTCGAACGAAGCGAAGTCCAGGAAACCCCAAATTCGAATCGATCATATCTTCCAAACCGTTGATCCAAACGCAATGAAATTTTTACAGGAGTTTGCTTACATATTGAAGAATGTTCTCACCAATTTTCAGCTCAATTGGACAATTTCTAGATCGATTCGAATGGAGTTCGAATCGATCCCAGTGTGGGCCCGGATCTCCAGGTTTCAGCCGTGTGGGCCCTCTCATGTGCCTGAAACGGTCTACCTTGTTTCTAGGAGAAATATCAGCCTTCTACGCCTATAAATAGAGCCCCTAGTCATTCAGAAAAGGGGTCGGAGATTTGAGAGAGAGAAAGCACGCTCGGACACTGCCAGAATCATTCCGTATCATCATTGCTGCTATTTATTTCAAGTTTCGGACTTTGTAACTGCTATAATCATCTGTAATCATCAAGGGTAATCAATAAAAGGATAAAAACTTTGGAGTGGACGTAGGCCAGAGATAGCCGAACCACTATAAAATTTGTGTCTCTGTTCTTTACTTTGGGATTACTGTTTAATATTTGCCAAGATCTGAGATTTGTGTTTGAATATTATTGATTTGTATTCATACACTGGTGCTTTCACGGTATTCGGGGTTTGTGACCAATTTTGGCGCAAACACTTTGGTGCTTTCACTGAGAAGGACTAGCACCCGCTACGTCGGATTGAAGTTCAGATTTGAAAAGCCTGGAAGATTCAGATTCAAAAACAATGACTCGACAAACAAGACAGAGAGCTGATAGAAGCCAACAAGGAGGAAGTCAAGAGGCATCCTCCGGAGCTGGGGAAGGACAAGTTTCTATCTACATAACTAGAGACGAAATGGAGGCTATGGCAAATTCATTACAAGAGAGGTTGCTAAAGAATCAACAGGAAATGATGCAGACTTTTTTTGAGCAAATGAGAGCTGCAGGGATGCAGACCTAGGGACAGCAACAACCGTTGTGGATGCAGGACAGGGGACTAGGGACGTGGAACCCAATGGAGGACGAGATACGGAGCCAGAAGAACAAGGGCTTGGGGGCAGGCCCACGGGATCCAATACAGGTGGACCTTTGGAAGGAATTCAACAGGCTAGAGCTAACATTGCTCCTAGTGAGCCACATGAAGAGTATGTGCCGGAGTTCCCTCAGGGGCAACCCCCGACAGACAACGCTGGATTAGTAGAGATGATTAGGAAAACTGTGCGAGGTGGTTTGGCCAAAGGAGACTTGGAAGGAGTGAACAGGAGTCCGTTTGCTCGGGAAATAAGGATGGCTCAGAACCCACCTAAGTTTAAGTTGCCTAGCGTGGAGATATATGATGGCAAGACAGATCCAACAGATCACTTGATGAGGTACACCAGACACATGGAGGTGCTGGGGGCATCGGAGGAAGTGATGGCCCGATGCTTCCCTTTGTATTTGACGGACATAGCTGCGATGTGGTTTAGGCAGCTGGAAGAAGGATCTATCAGGACTTGGAGGGAATTAGTGGAAAGGTTTTTGGGGCAGTTTCGGGTTCATGTCAAGAGACCGAAGAACGTGATGACATTAACATTGGTGAAGCAAAGAATGGATGAATCGCTTAGAGCTTTTCTAACTCGATTCAGTGCGGCAGTCGCTTCGGTGGATCGACCTGATCCATCGATGGTTCTAATGGCAGCAGTATCAGGAGTCAGGGAGGACTCTGATTTCAAGGTATCTCTGATACGAGATCCCCCACAAGATCTCGACGAATTCTTTCACGAGGCAGAAAGGTTCCTTCGACAAGAAGATGCAAGTACGGATTTAAAGGTGAAAAAGGTTAGTGCAATCGAGGTTGGAGCAGTATCCAGCGGTGGTTCGGATAAAGACAAAGGAAAAAGGAAATTGGATAATGATTCTGGAAACGCTAGGAAGCGATGGAAGGATCCAAAGTTTTCCACATACACAGGATTGAACGAGACGCTGGAACGGATATACATGGATACTCGGAATCGCCTTCCCTACCGGAGGCCAGCCAGGAGAGAGCCTTCTGAACGAGAGAAGGCATCAGGGAGGTATTGTCTCTTCCATGACTTAGACGGACATGACACCAACAGCTGTAGGCATTTAAAGGACATAATCGAGGAGCATGTCAGGAAGGGACTACTACCACAATATGTTGGAACTCGGAATGCAACGGTGGAACAAGAGCAACCACCGACCACCTCACGTCGTGATGATGTGAGGCCCAGGGATGATGGTCGGCTGATCATCCACTGATCGGGATAATATGGAATAAGTAACAAGCTAAGAGCAAATGGTAAAGTCATTTACACATGTACGGGGACGGAGATAGCCCCTAGGCATGCTCTGAATGATGATAAACTGCGAAGCTATGGCTTGTGAAATCTGTTTTTCTGTTTTGGATTGGACACTTGGTTTTCTGGTTTGGTTTTGGAGTTCGGATTGGACTCCTGGTTTTTGTCTGCTTTCTTGTTTGGATTTTTCCTTCGAATGATTGATTTTGTTTTGGTTGCTGGTTTGGTTTTCCGATTTTATGGTTTTGATTTGGATTTTCGGATTTGGATTTTGGATTGGATTTTGGTTGGATTTTTATCTGATTTTTGATAAACGGTCGTCGGGTATGGATTATGCCTGGCAAGGGGTGAGTCACTTTGCCCGAACGTGGTAAATTGGCTCATTCAGGTCGTCGAGTATGCACTATGCTCGGCAAGGGTCCGGAGTGACCAGGATTCGGCCTAGGACTTAGGCCCTCTATTATCAATTGTCATTTTCAGGTCGTTGAGTATGGACTATGCTCAACAAGGGTCCGGAGAGACCAGGATTCGGCTTAGGACTTAAGCCTTGACATTGTACAGCGTCCAGGAACACTGGACCAAGGTCGTCAAGTGTGGATTACGCTTGGCAAGAACCTGGAGAGGTTAGCTCAACGTCCAAGGACATTGGACCAAGACCATCAAGTGTGGATTACGCTCAACAAGAACACGATGAGGCTAGCTTAACATCCAGGGACACTGGATCACGACCGTCAGGTGTAGATTGCGCTTGGCAAGAGCCCGGAGAGGTTATGGATGTGGATATCGACCCGGAGATGTCCTGGATTCAGTTATTGACTATTGGATAAGGATGGTTTGGGACTCGGTTGTCGAGTTCGAATAGACATGGAATTGGCTCAAGCTTTGGTTATTGGATTTGGGATTGGATATCGACTCGGAGCAGTCAAGGATGATATACTCTGGCAATATGGTTATGACCTTCAGATATTGGATTCGGGACTATTCAAAACACGTCTTGTTATCACAAGACATGTTTTGGGGGGCAAAGTGTTATCCCATTTTTGGTCAAAACTGGGATATCAGCAAATGGACGAAGAATGATGGATATCAGGACTGGAGATCAGTTGGAACCAAGGCTACGATCAATGTCGTCAAAATTTGGTTGAACTCCGATCGGGACGAGATTGATTGGGGATGATGATAAGGATTAGGGAAGGCTATGTTTCAAATTTCAGGATAATCGGAGTTCATATGGAGGAGTTATGATCGATTCAAGGTAGGAGAGGCATGCTGTTCGAATCCATCAGGTTCGAACCCATCAGGTTCGAATCGATCGAAGGCACGGCGTGCATGGATGGTTCGAATCCAACAAAGGTAGCGGTCACTTCGAATCGATACACTTCGTATCGATCAATATGGATTCGGCTCTGAAGGGTTCGCATTGGATGTTGGTTCGACTCGATGGACTTCGAATCGATCGAGCTACTGTCTCTAACATGGTTGCTTCGTATCGATACGAAGAGGGCGTTCGAGAAGGGTACGCAGAGACTCGAAGAGATGGATTCGAAGAAGAGGGATTCGAAGGAGATGGATTCGAAGGAAGGACAGAAGTGCAGGGATACGAAGGACTCGGGGAGGACATTCGAATCGATCGTATTCAAACCAATCTTGTTCGAACCGATCGATTCGAAGGAAATAGTCAGGGCAGCTCAAACAAGTGGATACGAGCATGACTGTAAAGTTGTGGATAAGGACGAAGCATGGAAAATTGATACGAACGCGTCTTCAGGGAGGGAAACGCTCAACTCAGCGACAAAGATGGATCAACCCGAAGCATGCGCGCCACGTCGACCTACTAGCACGTGCTTGGATCGATTCGAATCAATCGATTCGAAGTGATCGGTTCGAACGAAGCGAAGTCCAGGAAACCCCAAATTCGAATCGATCATATCTTCCAAACCGTTGATCCAAACGCAATGAAATTTTTACAGGAGTTTGCTTACATATTGAAGAATGTTCTCACCAATTTTCAGCTCAATTGGACAATTTCTAGATCGATTCGAATGGAGTTCGAATCGATCCCAGTGTGGGCCCGGATCTCCAGGTTTCAGCCGTGTGGGCCCTCTCATGTGCCTGAAATGGTCTACCTTGTTCTAGGAGAAATATCAGCCTTCTACGCCTATAAATAGAGCCCCTGGTCATTCAGAAAAGGGGTCGGAGATTTGAGAGAGAAAAAGCACGCTCGGACGCTGCCAGAATCATTCCGTATCATCATTGCTGCTATTTATTTCAAGTTTCGGACTTTGTAACTGTTGTAATCATCTGTAATCATCAAGGGTAATCAATAAAAGGATAAAAACTTTGGAGTGGACGTAGGCCAGAGATAGCCGAACCACTATAAAATTTGTGTCTCTGTTCTTTACTTTGGGATTACTGTTTAATATTTGCCAAGATCTGAGATTTGTGTTTGAATATTATTGATTTGTATTCATACACTGGTGCTTTCACGGTATTCGGGGTTTGTGACCAATTTTGGCGCAAACAATATATATATATATATTAAGGCTATCCAATCAATTTTAGACATCCCTAGGAAAATCTACCCAACCATCAGAACCGAAAATTGGATTAGCTTTGATGGCATTTCAATCTTCATTGTCTTTGTTGATGGCACAATCTGGATTATAGGTTGGTCCATCTTTGATAAGAGAAGAAATCATCCATCAAATAACATTGTAGTTTTTTTTCTTATACTTATCATCTGCATTTGACTCAATTCTAAGTATCTTTGATTTCGAGCGATAAAGTAAGGATGCTCTTAAACGGTTGTAGAATTTGTTCAAGATTTTTACACAATTTCTGGTGCGGAAAGCCATTGCTGAAAAAATATGTTTATAAGTGAAAAGGGAGAAGAAAGAGATTGAAAATAATGATTTCTGGAGTAAATGAGTATATATAGGGGTAAGAAGTCGTTTGAAACGAATAGCTATTTGGTAGTTATTTTTTTTATTTTTTTTGAAATCTGGTCGTTGTATGTTGACATACATGGTAGGCATATGTCGACACATGTTCCAAAAATTTCAAAACAATCTTATTTTTCTATACTATTGTATTTGACCAACATTATTATCTTTGTATGGCTTTCCAAAGATAGATAACAATGTTTAATAGCAAGAAACAAGATTTCATTGATATTAAAGGGAAGAGTACATGGAACTCAAAGATAAACACAAATGATACAAGAATTAAAACTAGAACACTCCAAACAAAAATCTAGAAAAATAGAAATACATTTAAGAAAATGTAGATGAGGATTAGGACTTTCCACCAAGTTTTTGATAGATCTTTCCAAAGTACTTATAAACTTTGTTGGAAAGAGTAGAGTACGAATTCTTAAGCTCTTTTTGATTCTTAAGAAGCTTCTCCTGGTTTTTGAGAATTTCCTTTGTGGTTGGACAAGATGGCCTTTCAAAAATTTCCAAAGAAGAGTCTTCCTCCTCTTTTACTTCCATTCCTCATTCTTCTTCTTCATCCACCTCTTTAATACCTTGCTACTCCTCTCTTGCCAATCTTGCTTGGTTTTTCAGATATATTTCATAAGGATCAAAGATGAGTGAGATATGCATGAGCAAAATGTTAGCCTTATCGAATATTTTCCGAGAGATAGTTTCCTTTCCTTTTAAGTCAACAGCAAAGTATGTGAATACTCTAATAAATAAACACCACTAAAGAGTGCATTCTCTTCCTAAAGAGATTCTTAGGAAAAAATTCATCCAAAATAACTTAAGCCCACTTATGTCATAAATACCTTAAATTGCAAAAGGAGCTTGAAAACCTTTTAGGTTGGATTATTATAGTTTTCTGTTCTAGGAGTTATGCTTTGTTTATAAAAAAGACTTAAAATCCTTGCTTTTGGATGAATTTTGCTTTTAAACTCAAAATCACCTTCGCTTTCAAAAATATCATGAAAAACTTCTTGATTTGAATATCAATTTTAAAAGAAGAAAGTTCTATTCGACTTGATTTACATCCAAGAATATGACCCAAAATTTCAGAATTCAAAACAATTTATGTCCCTTTGACACTACTCCATACTTCTCCTTCATTTCCCTTTAAAATTTCCCTTTCAAGTTTGCATAATTTTTTTAACCAAATTTGGAAAACATTCAAACTCATTTTGAGAAGCAATAATTAAACCAAATATACCATTTAGATGAAAAAGATCATACAATAGGAAAGTCATCGAATATGGCGAATCTTTCGAGAGAGACTTTTCTGAAAGACATATACTCCATATAGGCTTGTATAGCTTCTTTATCATGAAAAAAAAGCCTTTTGTTTTCTTAGAAAGCCTCGTGGTTGATGGAGTGTTGCTTGAGGAAGCCATTGAAGAATAGTTTGAGGAGTTAAGAGAGATAATAAATTTTTGATTTTGATAATGGAAGTGAAATGAATGGACGGAGATAGTATAATTAAATAGAGAACCAATGGACATGTTCTCTAGTCAAGAGACACCTTTTTAGGACATTAGGGTTGGTGAAAAGGTGGAGGAAAATTCAAATTTTGAATTTGAATTTGAAATTCAAAATCTGAGAGCATATGTTGACATATACATATTGGGTATGTCGACATACATCATGTGATTTTCAAAAGGAGGAATTGAATCAAAGATTCCTATACATATAGTTATTCTATAATTATTACCAATATATATGCACAGTAAATAATTCAAAGATTATTATATATATATATATATTATTTGAATTCAAAAGATATAAAATAATAATACAAATGCACACATACACATACTATATTCATCAATATTAATATTAATCTATCGATTATTCCTAACAATCAAAAGCAATCAAAAATTCCATTCAAAAATTTAAACACGTACCTTTTTTTGATCCATTTCTTCGAACTATTCTGAATTGATTATTGCTGTGAAGCACATATTGACATTCTCTGTATCGGTTCATTATCACTTGAGGAAGTATTTGAATCGTCCAACATAGCAACATAAGCTCTTCTCCTTTTTCTAAATGAATCAGTATTAGGTTAGTTTTTCAGTTTCTCTGGCTGTGGACAGTCTTTTTGCATATGGCCAAGTTCATTGCAATTAAAACATCTAACATTATTTCCACTTCCACTTCCTGGTTTTTTATTATCATTTCTTCCGAGATTATTCAACTTTCTGTATTTCAGAAATATTCTAAAATTTCTTATCGTGAAGGCGATTTTCTCATTATCATCACCGTTAGAATCCAGATCATCTATTGTGGCATTGAAAGCGATGGATCTCTTCTATTTTGCCTTGCTTTCTCTCCTTCCTTGCATTGTGCTTTAAATGACATTAAATTTCCAATTTACTCTTCAATTTTCAGAGTGATTGTGTCGTTAGCTTCTTTAATTACAAGAGTCTTTTGATCCTATTCAAGAGTAAGTGAATTGAGAATTTTTCTAACTTGATCCTTTTTAGAAAAACCTTTACCCAATGAAATTAGTGGATGTACTATATCTTGAAATCTACTGTACATATCAGAAATGGACTTATTTGGACTCATTTTAGATGACTGAAACTGATTGGTTAACAAAGAAATTTTGGTCCGTTTTAACTGTACTAGTGCCCTCCTGTATAACTTGTAATGTTCTCCATATTTCAAATGCAGACTTACAGATATACACTCTATTGAATTCATTATTATCTAATGAACAAAACAAAATATTCATGATTTTAGAATTACTTTGTGCAACTACCTTTTGGCCAGCAGTCCATTGTGAAAAATCAATCCGCGACTCAATGTACTCATTTTGTGTGGTATTCCAAATATCCAGACCAATTAACTCTAGGTACATTTTCATTTTACATGACCAATATGTATAATTATTGTCATTAAAAAGTGATGGTTTAGTAGTAGACTGCCCTTCAACAAATGAGTTACTAACAAGTGAACTAACAGTGTTACTAATAGTATTACTAACAGTGTTACTAATAGTATTACTAACAGTGTTGTCAACCATTAAAAGTTTTCAAAAATCAAGATTATGATTACTTTGAAAACCAATGCCTTGATACCAAATGTAAGATTGCGAAAGATGGATCTTAAGGCTAATTTAACACTAAAGGGGGTTTGAATAGTGTTTACTGATTTTTATAAATCCTTTTAAAATCTTTTAAGATTATAATTAAACAATGTAGAATCAACAACCACGATGCAAACACAAACATATATAAATACGGTAAGAGAAAAAGTAAAGAGTTGGAGAAATCACACTAGAAATTTTATACTGGTTCAATGTTACCATATATCCAGTCACGTATAATTTCTTGTATAGATTTCTTTTGAAATATCAAGGTCAATATAATCTCGATTTCAAGGCTACGAGACACGACCTCTAGAATTTTCGAACTCTGGGTACACTTATTGGATTCGGATGGGACACCAGCACACCCGCTTGGATTTTTGAGACATCAAGCACACCTACTTGATTCAGATGAGACACAAGCACATCCATTTAGATTTCAGGAACACTAAGCACACCATAAAGTATAGGAGTATGATTTGATAGATTTTACAGACCCAGTTTCTTGATCTTGAGTATAAATGATCCTATAACCTCTTGAATAGAACTTTGATCGTGATTTGAGTGAGAGAGACGATAGATCAGAGAGTAATCAATAGAGAATCAAATCAATGGAGTTTGGATTTGATTTTGATTACATTTGAGTATAAGTTCTTTTGGAAAACAATAGAGTAAAAAAAAGGAGAGAAATATAAGCAAGTATGTAACCAAATTTCATTGGTTTAACCCCTATTTATAGAGAAACAACGGTCATATCCACTCACAAAGAGATATGACGAAAAGATACTTCCATTCAAATTCGAATTTTGAAAAATTGGTCTATATATCCACATATCCCAACTATGCATGTCGACATATCCTTGCTATTTTTTTAAAACGCTTTATAAAATTTATTTTGAAAGTCTTAGGCTTTGTAAAATATTTTGATACTTTGTAAAATCATTTGAACATAGTTTACAAATATTTTAATCATAATAAAACTTAAGGAAACTTTATAAATTATTTTGAAATATTTTAAATACATAAAGGATTTACATATGGATTTCTTTTGAAAATAATATATATAAAGTAGAAGTGAATATAAATTTAAAAACAAAATTATAATAAATGTTATAATATACTTGTAATACCTAGAAAGCATAAAACTGAAAATATAACAAAGCATAATAGATTTAAAAGTATATTATGATATAAAATACTTAAATTAATTACTCGATATATAATTATAAAATCAAAAAGTAAGAAATCATTTGAATGCTATTTTTGAAATATAGAATATTTAAAAACCATTTAAAAACAGAAAATAGATTTTAAAACTTTTTTGAAAAATGAGAAGAGAGATCTAAGAAGTGCTATTAGGGTTTTAACAAAATAATCTATGACTCTATAAGTTATATTGATATCTTGAATCTTCAATACTCATGTCTCTAATTCTTGAATCTCTATATCAACCTCTTGAATCTTCTTTTGATATTGTACAATCTGCTTAATCAACACCTGTCTAATATCCTACACTATATACTATAAATAATTAGATAAAATCATTAGTATCTACATTTTATATAATTTCATATGGTTGTTGTCATCAGAAACAATGCCTAAGGTGCTAACACGTCTGTCATCGAGCCTCAAATGGAACACGATAGAAGTTGATATGCCAATGTTACTAAACTGAACACTTCGTGTGTTTAAAATGGGAAGATTATGCACTGAGTCCGAACTGGTGAATAAAGTTAGATGATAGGTTAGTAGGGGCGTGGACCACACAACCCATCTTACGTTAGAGCACGAGTGAGCTTGCTAAGGGATGTTTGATTTCCCATACCAATCGTGGGAGAGAAGCTTGCCCCTAAGCTTAATTAATTTATTCTTTTAATAGGTTAGGGTGGTTCGGTAATATAGGTTGTTTGCTATTGATTGCAAATGTCCGAAGCCACTTTTACGAACGGGCAACAGCCTACCTCCTTAGGTGCTTCTAAGGTCTGAGTGGATCGAGTCGACCTGGCTCGCTCTTTGGCCACCTTCCATTGTGAGAATATCATTTCCCGCTACCCTTTCATCACTGATTAGACTAGCTAGCCCTCAGTGGGCTACTTCTCCTGGTCGCTCGCATACATGAAGACCAAAGGCAACCCTTCCTCTCCATCCTTACTTCATTAGGTTTTTGAATTCACATCAATTAGCGCCCGGTGTAGCTCACCCCAAAGAGCTATAAGCTCTTGGCTGGGCTCTTTATAGTTTTCTATGACCTGCACATTATAGAGCCTGACCCAATTTTGATCAAGTCAGTCTTCAAGCTCTACCGGTGGGCCAAGATCGACTCAGGAAACCATTACTACCTCCACGAGATTGAGATAAACCCTTTTCTCTTTGGCCTCTTGAGCAGGGCTCCAACCTACCAAGATCAATTCTTCTTTATTCATGCTACTGTCAATCTGACCCTTACTGCATTAGCATATAATATGCCTAGTATACTTCCCACTTATTGATTTTCCTTTAGAATTTTTTTAACGATGATTTTTTATAACCATTTCCTTTCTTTTTTACTACAGTGAACCCTACCGAGATTGGCATTGGCACTCGTATGTACGAAGACACATCCATTAGATGAAGATGACTGGGGGAAACTATAGGAACCTAGCCATGATTTTTTCAAACGAGAACCTCTATCGGGTTAGATTGTTTGACCTCGAGCAGGTAATAGAAGGTGGTGCTTCTATAGCTAAGACCCCGGTTATGCGGCCAACAAGGTCCCCGAGGGTCATGATTAGAGAGACAATTGTGGCAGAATCGAGGGAAGATGTTGATGATAAATATAAGGTCACTATGTCAGACCCAGGGCGGAACAAAGCAAGTGATCATCGTGAGTGGCAAATTTACAACCCGGCCCTTTTAGAGGACTTTGTGGTTCCCGATTATGATCATATATTGACCGGTCCTTTAGTTATTCTAATATGCCAAAGATACCCAAGGCGAAGAGGACGGGTAACTGGTCGTAGGAGCTGGATACACCCACAAGCGAGGGCACTTCCTTGGGGACTCCACCCATGGGTCTTTGACCTAAACTCATACCATGACCCCAACATAAAACACCTCGAAGGGGCACAATATGGAAGTAATAACATGAAGTCTCTCTACCCATCTTTAGTCAGGAGGCGGTGAGGGGACTGATCTAACGAGGGTAGCTTAGCTTTGCATTGATCTTTCTTTACTTTTATTTGCACTTTTTCTATCTTTTATCTATATTTGTGCTCCGCAGTGGTCTACTTGAACCTAGAAGCCACCCTGGACTCTACTGCAATAGGGGTACCCCATCATGAAGGCCCTCTTTGCAACCTCGCATCGACACCGGCTCTCAACAACATCCATCAAATTCCAATGCGATGCAATAGATGCCAAGCAGTTCCTAGCCACCTTTAGGGAGGGGATACATCTTCCCTTTACAAGATCTGACATTGCAGTTGCAAGTTCTAGCTATGGATGCTCAACAAGCGGTTGAGACATCGAAGGAGAGGAGGCAGTCGAAGAGGGCGTGTGTTGATGAGCCAAAGTGTTTCGAGAGTTGTCCTATTCATAGATTTTCTAAGGAAGTGGAGGTTGTTAGGTCCCTAAAGAGGGACATTACGGTATTTGGTTGTGGGGTCGGCTATTTTGAGGACGATCGAGGAGGATGATGGGACCGACCTACAAATGCTACTTCACTCTATAGTCAGGGTGGCCTCAGAGGCCTTTGCCAATAGACATCTGTTTCGGTCGGGCTGGGAGATCCATTCCTTCGAGGCCGTCTCGAACGCTCAACCAACGGATGCCTACCTATTTAGTGTCCTTGTACTTGACAAATTTCTTTTCCCTTATCCATCTTTTTTGTTCTTACTTGGATGGTTTTCGTTATGCAGGCCACGCCTCGAGCCCTCCGTATTCATGCATGTCTACATGACCTAAAGAAGCACGTGGAGGATAAAAGGGCCACCTACTAACGAATGAAGGGAGTGATGGGAAAGCTCATAAGGTGGGCTTTTGGGATTAAGAGGAAAGTCAGGGGACACGAGCCCTAGATATGGAGGATTCTCGGCACGTGCTGAGATATCAAAGGACACCACTGTTAGGGAGTAGATCAAGGAGGTGAGGAAGTTGGGGGAGGAGCTCAGGTAGGTGAGGGAAGATTTAGAGGCAAGCCGCAAGGAAAGGGATGAGACCAGTAAGGGGTTGCCATAGAACTCCTAGTGCATGGCTCGAGTAGAGCTTGCGACGAAGAATGACACCTTAGACGAGCTATGAAATGATAGGTCGACCAAGATGTTGAAGCTAATTTTTGTAGCTATCTATCATCTCCCTAAGGTGATCAACTTCCATACTAAGAAAATTTCCTCTGTGATGGGTTGGTCGAGTGAACCAGCTGTCGAGATCTCCCGATGGTGGACAAGCAGTTATCTTTTGATGATGATTGTCAAACCATCGGGAATCTCCCTCTCTATGAGTTGTAGAGTATGTAGATCTTTTTTTATGTTTTTGTTAATTTATTGATCAGGCGTGGTCAATTTTTTTGTTATAAATAAAAACGCTTTTCTAAATATCATGAATCCTTTTCTTTGTGATGAAATCTATCGTAGATTTGTTTGCTTGTCTGAATATTTGTGCTTGCCTTATATTTTTCTTACAGTATGGTGCATGTTCATATATTTGTTCTTTATGCTTACTTTTTATTATTCGTAAGCCGAATGGTTCATGCGGCCCCGACGTTGTTAAGTAAACACATAGACTTAACTTTTTATGCACATCTAATAGATAAGTAGACATAAGGAAAACAAAGAGCGCCCAAACCAAACAAACTTATCTTTCACCGAGTCAGCTTACCCACCAGCTTTACATAGTGGAGGTGAGTTGGTGATGGGAATTTCAGGTGGTCGCCCAATGCTCAAGTGGAGCTTCCTTTGTTTCATCTATGGGTCGTCAAGGGCTTGACTTTGTTTGATAGGGCCGCTTCAAGTGTTTAAGTCAACCAACACTATGGATGCCAGGTTCAAGATTATAATGATGGTAATCACGCAGCCATGGCACTAGTGCCCCGCCTTGCAAGAGGGACAGACAACATCACAGATGAACGAATCAGAACTATGGCAAAGGTGGTCGCACAATCGATCTATCGAGCAAGGAACAGAGCATTGTGTAGCTCGCACTTCCTCATAGAGCAGCACTGTGAATGCTAGGTTCAAGGCCATAATGTGGGTAACCATGCTATCATGGCACCAGTGCCTTGCCCTGCTAAAGGGATGAGGAACATCACGGGCAATTGAATTATAACCACTACATGGGTGGTCTTGCCATCAGTTTGTTAATGCCTTTGTCACGGAAGGGATCATTGAGTGATTCACACATCCTCATGGAGAAACACTACAGATGCCAGGTTTGGAGTTACAATGTGGGTAACTGTGCTGCCATTGCACTAATGCCCCACCCCACTAAAGGGATGGGCGTCATCACGAGTGAATGAATCAAGACTATGGATGGATGGTTGCAACATCAGTTAGTCGTTGTTTTTGGCATGGAAGGGAGCATTGAGTGGCTTGCACATCCTCATAGGGAAGTTTTTAGGCTTTCCTTGGTTGTAGAGGTTCCGTACATCCTCTTTAGATAGTCGCGGCTCTGGTGTTCCCCAATAGTAGAGGGTATGCCGATGAGCTTGTTCCAAGCCTTGTTGTTGTATGGACAAAGAATGTTTAAGGATGCTTAATTTTAGATTCCGTACTTTAAAATATTTAGTATAAAAGTTCTACAACCTAGTATTTGTGGCAACTATAATAGCCTTATAATCGCGGCTCATACAATTTCATATTTAATATGCATAGAGGCACTCTAGATTCCATGTCCGAGACATATGGGTTCCATCGGGGTTTGAAAGGTAGTAGGCGCTATTGATGAGTGTAGTGCTGATCACATATAGGCCTTCTCAGTTTTCCTTAATACTCCTTCGGTCGGGGTTTTAGTGTTTGCAAAAAAACAATGAAACACTAAGTCTCTGATCTTGAATTAACAGAGTTTTACTCTTTCATTGTTGTGCCTAGTTATTTTCTTTCTATATGCTTCGATGATGATTTCAACCTCCACTTTTTTCTTCTAATCCGTCAAACCCAAGCTTGAGTAGTTCTTTATTTTTCTTAGGATTATGAGTGAGTTGCCTTAGAGATGACTTGTAGAATTGATGAACATCATAGCTTCATACCTGTATGCTAAAAAGAACAGAGAACGCCTAATTGATGTGTGGTTCAAGGTACATTATGATCAAAGCATGAGCGATAGAATTTTAGCCCAGTTTCCTTTGGCCTTTGTGAGGATTTGTTCATTATTTCCTTGATGGTTTTGTTTACGACCTCAACTTGCCCGTTCGTCTATGGATGGACTACTGAGGAGAAACATTTTTCTATTCCATTTCACTCGCATAATCCTTGGAACAACTCGCTCTCAAACTACATGCCTTTGTCGTTTATGATTTTCTTTGGGAGTATGAATCGGCGGATGATGTTTTAATCAATACATTGAGGATCAAGGGTGCTGTGACCCCAATGAGAGGCTTTGCCTCAACCCACTTTTTAAAGTATTTAATTGTGACTATGGGCATGGTTGTATCCACCCTTGGCATTTGGTGTCTTTCCGATCAAATCAATCCCTCTAAAGTCAAATCGCCAGGGGAAGTCGTTGAAGTTAGGAGACTTGGGGAAACTCTTGGGAATTTGGCAAATTGCTAACATCGTTGCACTTCCCAACATAGTTCGTTGAGTCCTTCATCATGGTTGGCCAGTAATTGCCTCGAAGAACATCCTTTTTGCTAGGCTTTGCCCCTTGGCGTGGTCTTCACAGAAGCTTTCATGCAATTCCCCCATATGCGGTAGCTTCGTCGTCTATCACACATAACTAGAGGGGAGTTGATTATCTCCTCCAGTAGAGTTTTTCGTCCATGATGGTACAATAGGATGCTCGGTACAAAATCTTCCAGGCCTCCTTTCTTTAAGTGGAAAGTTCACAACTTGCTAAGTACCACAACAATGGGGTCATCCACAAATTAGAGCAGGCTTCATCAATTTCCATGGCAGTTTCCCTTCGATTCAAAGTAAGGGATAACCCAAACCTCCATTAGGACCCAAGGAATGCTCTCTTCAAGATTGCTCACCTCCTTGGCTAGCTAGTTGACCTTGGCATTCTTCTTATAGGAATCTATTCCAACTTAAAATCTATAAAGGTGCTGATGAGTTTCCTGGCTTTTACAATGTAAAGGGTCAATGTTTTTTCTTTAACTTGGAAGCACTCTCCAATCTAGTTGACAACTAATGAGGAGTCACAACCCATATGCAAAACCTTAATCTACGGTTCTCTAGCGATCTTGAGACAATCATGTTGGCACATACTCGACTTGATTATTTGTGGCCTAGAAGCTTAGGCGAATGGCGAAGCAAAGATCTTTCCCGTTGGGCGTGATAAGGGCCATGCCTGTCCCCATAAATTTCTCGTTTGATGCACCATCAACATGAAGTTTCCATGATAGTAGGTTAGTTATTGATCCCTCGTTGCTGCTTTCCAGGCTAGAACATTTCGCTATAAAATCGGCCATAGCTTGGCCCTTGATCGAGGTGTCATGATGAAAACTTATATGATGCTGTCCAAGCTCAACTGGCCATTTTAAGAGCTGGCCCACTGTATCAAGTCGGCTTAGCACTTGATTTAATGATTGGTTCGTGAGGACCTCAACTAGGTGAGCTTGTAAGCACGATCGTGGATGTCAGGCTGCCATCAACAGGTAGTAAGATAACTTTTCAAATCTGTAGTATCTTGTTTCTAGGCCTGTTAACCTTCTATTTATACAGTAGATGGACCATTGGACTTACTCTTCATCGCGGATCAGGAAAGCACTAATCGCATGATGAATTACTACGAGGTATAAGTGCAAGTGCTCCCTGTCGATAAGTTTATAAAGCATGGTGGTGTGGCGACATTCCATACATCCTTAAAAGCATTTCTGCACTCTTCATCCCACAGAAATGACTTGCGCTTTTTGATGATATCGAAGAAGGTTACTGTAACGACCTATAATTTTTGTTATTTGGATTTGAAAACTTTATTGGTTTTAAATATATAAAAGTTAATTTTATAAGTTAAATAATATGAATTTCAAAATATAGCGAGTTATTTGAAAATCTATATTGTTGAATTTAATAATTGAAAATATTTAACATAATTGAATCTTGATTTTATAAGAATGAAAATGATTTTGGAAAATTTATTTAAAATTCTAGTTAAATAAGAATGAAGACGGTAAACTTTTAATTTAGATTTAAGAGTGATTGATTTGGTTTTCATAATAATTCGTTTTAATTAACGAGTAAAATAGCCTTCCAAAGCAATGTCTCGGATTTCGACAAAACTAGTTTCATTGGGCTCGTAATAGTGTATTATTATATGCCGTCGAATTTCATGGCGATGAGACGTATCATTTGGTCGTGTGAGGTCGAAATGCATATAAACTATTTTTAGAGATTTATATGAATAAATGGGTTTGAAAAGCTATCTTCTGCATAATATCAAATTAGGTCTCGAAACAAGTTCCATTGTGTTCAAAATAGGGGTATAACATATAGAATGCCAGGCGGCACGTCTCGATAGGAGTTCATTATTTTATATATATATATATATATATATATATATATATATATATATTATAATTTCCATTCCTCAACCCGTACCCATTAACTTCACAATCATACCAGGTCGTACTTGCCATTTTCAAAACCATGCTTTCTCCCCATATAAACGTCCAAACCAGCAAATAAGAAAAAAAAACGTTCGTTTTCTTGCTTTCAAATACCAACGTCCATCATTAGACGATTCTTATGCCCCAGCACCATTATGAGCATTTTTAGCCGAAGTAACCGACTAGGGTATTGCTCGCGGCATTAATGCAAAGACAATAAATGGTGGGATCGCCATGAAATCAACTAGAGTGGCTGAAATTTTAGTTCAATGATGTTTGAACTCGGTGAGCTTGGGGTGGAGCTACAGGTAGAGTAAGAGGCTAAGGTTGGTAGCGTTGGAAAGGTGGCGACATGGGCAAGCTAAGGTGATGGGGCGATGGCCCTTTATGGTCGGAGGTGGCTGGATTTTAGGGATGAATGGAAAATCTATTTCAGTACTATGGCGGAGCTATAGGGTAAGAATGGCGATGGGACTGGTGGCATTCGAAGTTTGGTGGGTGGGGCTAGCAGTAGAATCCGTGTGGCAGTGGCTAGGTGATTGAGGCGGTGGCGGCGATGGAATGAAGTTCAGCCCGGGTTATGTGAGTTTGAACGAGAGAGGAAAGAAAGGAGATTAGTTATAAATGTGGGTAATTAATTGTTAATGATGTGTATTAATAAAATAACTATATTATTTAAAATTGTTAATGTTATAACTCCTTCGTACGAGGTCGGATTTGGATGACGTTTTCTGTGTTGCGTTTATATGGACGCTACCTTCAAGATGGATGGGTTTGGATGAATTTAGAGACCATTGAAATTTGGACTAAAATTAGACGTTGTTCAATTTTAGTTCCGAACTGAAACTCCTCGACGATAATAGAAAATTTAGGTGACTTAAGCTCACCTTTTTGATTAACTAGTATGATATATAGTTAATAAAAATTGTTTGATGATTATTTGGATGAATTACTATATTTATTAGTTGGTTAGGTATATTCCGGCTACCGGAGCAGATGAGACGCTATTACGTTCCCTTATAAGAGCGAATGACCCTATGTATACGAATCCCGCCTAGAAGCGCTTAATTTATATTTTATGATTATACAATGTTTGTAATGTAGGGGAAACAGGTCGGAGGGGTCCAACAGAATTCCTCACTAATGTTGATTTTATTTGCATATAGATACATACATACATAGATATATATATCTGTGTGTGTGTGCGCGCGTGCGCCGATATATATGAGCTATGATGTAGGGAGTTAGGTTGGAGGGATCCAAGGAGATTCCTTATTATTGTTGAATTCATTTCAATAATACTACGGCTGTAATAAACCTGATTTGTTGGAAATATAGGTTACGACAGCGTTATATGTTTAAAACTAAAAACCCGTAGTAATAGAAAATCAATATCAATATTGGTTGAACTTTTGGTGGCTATTGGCCTCAAAATTTGCATTTTTAAAATGCTATGATTATCATTTAGTTGGAATTGGTTTTGAGATAAGAAATGATTTTTAATCCGAAACTGGATTTCAGATATATATTGTTTTTAAAGATTACTTATTTATATTTAATATTATTTAAAGAATAATTATTATATTTAATATTGCTTTTAAGTAATTTAATTATATTAGTATTGTTTTAAAGTTATTTATATGTATTAATATTGTTTTAAAGTTATTTAATTATATTATCACTATTTTAAAAGTTATTTGCTTATAGTTAATATTGTTTTGAAGTATTTATCAAAATGTTAATACCTTGAAAGAGTAATTATTTAAGGATAATTATGGTCTAAAATTAACATAAGGATTTATTAATAATGTTTTGAAAATAAATTTTTATTATTTATAGTAAGGGTAAAGATTAATTGTTATTAGTCCTGAAATGATCAGTTATTATTTTAAGATGTTTTAACATTAACAATAATTATTTATTAATTCATAATGTTTAATTTTAACAATTATTTTTATATAATACTGTTTTAGAAGTAAATGATCCTTATTCGTTTTTAAATGTGTTCGAGACTCATAAGTTGAATTTTATAAATGAACTTGGATTTTATGAGGGAAGTTATATAATGGTTTGAGACCTAAGGGAAGATTATTTACAAGGTGGAATTTTTTTAATAGCGGTTAGATATTTAAAAATGAGTTTTTGAGAAATGGGTTTATAGGTTTATAAAAGGAGTTTTATAAAGGGTTTTATGGATATAAAAGGTTTATAAATGATGTTAAAAATGTACAAAATGAATTTATAAGTGATTGAAATGTATAAAAGAAGTTTTATAAAATGGTTTATAAATTATTTTAGAGAATTATATGGAGTTTATGAATGATTTTTGAATCAAAATAAAATCTTTCTCAGTTTTGTAAATATACTTATACCGTTGAGATAATTATGTGGATATTTTCTATATATTGAAACGATAGGAATTGATGGATATATCTTTTTATAATTATCCTTATACAAGTAATTTACAAATGGTTTTGTTTACGAGTATTTATAAAAGGAGGCTAGTGATCGCTTATATGTTGAACCATTGTTGTTTTTTCCCTGGAATAAATCCCTAATTAAATGCTTGTTATTCGATAGTTAAATAACCGACTATCGAAAATGGATCCAAACATAACTTTGGAAATATTTAGGAGAAACACATGAGTTATATTGCACAGTCATCTCCGATGATGCTATATTGTGCATATAAATCTCATCTCATTCTTCTGGGACAAGGATAAGGAAACCGGTCCACTAACGGTTAGGAGGTGATCTTCGATCTTATCTTTAACTTTTTATTTCCTAAAGAGCCTGGATTGAGTTTACCGAGAATTATCGAATGCTATTTTGAAGACACCAAGATCAGATATGTTATTCGAAAACCACTTCAATCCAATGAATACATGTTGAAGTGAAGACATCTTAAAGATAATAGAATTGGAGATGGAGCTCTCTAGTATTTTGTTCAATTCTAGAATGGACTTGTATGGATGAATGCCAATATTTCATTGTTTCCTAGAAATTATTAGCATTCCAAGTGGGAGGTGCTATATAAAAGGTAAAATGTAGCCTCAGGCCTCATCAACTAGAAATAACTAAAACATGGGAGATGCAGTATGGCTAGGTGGGTCGCTCCCATAAGGGTAAGGTCAACCCTATCTAGAGCCCCTGCTATTCACTTATGTATGCTTCTATACGATTGTTGATCACAACCGAAGGGTGATCTTATGCGGTACTATGCAGTAAAGGGTAGGCCAGTCGTGTGTTGACAGGGGTCAATAGGTTCGACCTTGGTGTTATTTTTCTGGAGATGCACCGTGATGGGCAGTACCCCAGTAGCCTAGTCATTGTATGGAATACATTCTCCAATAAGCGCCATATGGACTTAGTTGTGCCCAACTATGCTGAAACGTGAGATACAAGCATTTCAGCTATATTCATATGTTACTTTGACCCATAGACATTATTATAATATAAATGGAATTTGTATAGAAAATGTTTTGGTTATTGTAAGGTAAAAGCCCGTCCGTGTTTATGTGCAGCGTGGTCTTACGAGATACTTTTGATTTCAAAGATTTTTCTTATAACTTTAAATCCAATTGGGTGTGTTTTCTCACGCTGGTTTTCCAAAATGACTCGATGGTTATTTTATTATAATGCTCGAGTCAGACCGAGCATATTATAGATTTATTTGGATGCTTTGGGGCTTCAGGAGACGAGTTGGAGGCCTAGAGATGCATTCTCGTATATGGTTATTTTCCTGCTGTATCCATCGATGGTATTTATCAACAATTGTAAGGGCAGGCTGTTATAACTGTCCAAGCTAAAATAGGTTAGTATACTCTGATTGATGTCTATATATATACACATATTACAGTTTTGCTTTTTGTAAAGATTTGTTGCATATTAAAGATTATTCGTTCCGCTGTGAGATTCTGTGTTGTTTAATTTTCTTCCTATCTTCTTCCTTCTTTCTTGTCAGGACACGATTCTTCGTCTTCCGAAAATTTAACATCGACACTCACTATATCGACTGCCGAGGAATCGAACGACGGAAAACCGAACACTGAGGGTTTTTAAAAGAATTTAAGAAAAGAAAAAGAGAGAAAAAGGTAGAAGATAGAGGGAAAAGAAGATAGAAAATTTTAAAATAGAAGAAAAGGAGAAGAGAATAGAAAACATAGAACGGAAAAATAGGACGGAACAGAAAACAACAGAACAACATCAGAATCTCACAATTCGCAACGGAACAACATATAATAATAAATGAATAATCTTTAAACAAAGAACCATATCAGTTATTACATTACATCATATTTCATTACATCATCTCATCATATCATCAGAGTGTACAACAACAACAAATAGTGCAGCGGAAAAAGAAATACTATATAAGTAATATGCCATGCCATCCATCTTGCCTCCAGCCATTCCAGAATATCCAGAATATCCTGATAAACCTAACTCTTTACTGCCCGTGTGGAAATTGGTGGGCACCCAGAGTTTAGGAAGGAAAACAATAAACTCCAAGTCAGTCATGTGACTGGTGTGAGAACTCAAAACAGTTTTGTTTATCTTTAAAATCAAAATAGAGAAATATTTTTAAATTCAATTCGCAATGCTTTTAAAAATGAGACTACCATAAGGCCTCCCGCACACACACACATGCAAACGCAGAATCGGAGGAGATTTCTCCTTATGATAGTCAAAGATGCTTGATACGCATTTAAAATAACATTTGATATTATTACTAGTGCATAGTGTAGGGAAAATTCATTTCGAAAGTAGAATATAAATCTTAGCCAACATAGACATTTCGAACTATGCCTACTATAGCTACCATCCAAACAGTGGTGACCACCATAAGTAAATGATAGGTTCTACAACTAATACCGTACAAGTTTCGTATTGGGAATTGGATTTCCAACAAATGGTCAGGCCAAGGAACTTCCCATTGCCACATGAGAATGCCTCTGGAAAGACATCCCCGAGAACCAAACCGGAACTCTGCCAACACAAGGCCGGGTTACCCCTAACTGGGTAACTACTGACACGAGCACGCCATTCCCCGATCGTAAACGACCTTTCTCACGGGATCCCGAAAACCAACAACCACAAAGTAATAAATTCGTAGTAACCACATAGGTTAAATATCTGGGCTCCATACCTGATGCCACCTCTATCCAGAAGGAAATGTACATACCCTAAAGGGTGCTACCCCTCATAACCTTGCCGCATCTTTCCTGTTTTGACCATTTCCGGGGTGTGAGGTTCGACGAAGTCACGTCCACAAAAACATACTTTATACAAAAGCCATGCTTTGGGTCAACAAATGATCAACACAATGATCACTAAGATAGACGATCAAATAAACGATCCTATCACAATAATCAACACAATGATCACTAAGATAGACGATCAAATAAACGATCCTATCACAATAATCAACACAATGATCATTTACAGCATCACTCAGCATATCACATTACCAAATTGGGAATATATCGCTGATAACTTCAACTATATAACCTCTGAGCTCGTACGTCTCAGAGAAGGGTGTTAAGCTAAAAGAATAAATTCTTCGCCACCAACAGAAATATATTTGAAAGAAATCGGCTTTATATCTCAACTTGTAATGTCAGACACACAATCCATACAAGTTTGTTCCGGGCTCGAACAAAACCGAAGGCACTTACAAAGAAGTCCTTGCAATCCGGATATTCACAATCCTGATCGGATTCACCATCACATATGGAGAACTCTATACCGGAGCAACTCGGTGCAGAGTAAATCGACAGGTCATCCTATCGCTCTCGCAAATACCGGGTCTTCAACACCGATCTTTAAATGCAATTCACAACGACGTATCACATATTCGGAATGGGTTATACGACCCCATGGTCCTTTCCCGGTTAACCCGAATAGTGAGCGCTTATTCAAAAAAATAAGTGTAGCATTCACATTCAAACAAATCACATCAATTACCCATTCAAAGGGAAAATATTGATAGTCGGTTATTGAACTATCAATGGATATGCACACATCACCAGTTTCCAAATAATTTTCCAAATTATTTATTTTCCAAAAATATCTTTACAAGATATATTATTTCATACTTCAAAAATAAATCAATATTTATTTTTAAACCAATTCCACTTTCTTTTATAAATTCCTTAGTGAATTTACATTCCAAAAATATCTATGAATATTCGATTTCAATTATTCATTTCAATATTTCTTTTCAATTTATCTTTAAAAAGATAAATTCTCAAAATATTCACTTTATATTGGAAAACATTTCCATACTTATTTATTCATAAGTAATTTACAAATTTTATTTATTTTCAACACTTAGAAAATATTCAATATACTTAAATCGAAATTAAGTATATATTTCATTCTTTAAGGAAATCATTCTCATAAACATATTTATTTGGGCCCAAAACGAATGTTGCGTAGAACATCGTTACGACGTCCCAAAATCACTAGTATAGGGATTCGAAATTAAAATAGATATATAAATCCCAATACTATACAAAACATTTCCTTTCGGAAATCATTTACTATAACAACAGTGTTATAGTCCACCATTTCCTTTTATTTCTCGAAAACGTCTATTTCAACAATAAATGTTGAAATCTATGGTTTCGAATCTCAACACATTTTAAAACATCGTTAGATCGTTTTAATTCTATTTAAAATATCACATTCAAAACAATTTCTTTAACATCTTATTCACTATTCAAAAACGTGAATATACTACGTTAACACATTTCATCCTTTTATACATTTTATTTAAAAGAATTATTCACTATTCAAAAACGTGAATATAACTCCATTAATAGGTTTCAACAATTTACTTATCAAAATAAGTCATTTGCGAATTTATAAAACAACGTTTATAAATTCCATTTCTATTTATTTATAAAAACTTCCTTTTTATAAATTCTTTTATTAACCTATTCCAGTTTATAACTCAATTATAAACTAAAAGTTCATATTATAAGTTGAATACTTATAAAACGATTATTTTACAAAATCGTTCTTTCAAAGACTTTCCAAATCATAAATCTTATAACTTATAAGATTCATTTATTTATCCAAAATTCGTTCTTTCAATAACTTTATAAATTTTGAAAACCTACTGTTTATAAAATTCCATTTATAACTTCACTGTTTAAAATTCTATAAATTCCATTCAATTATGAAATTCATTTTCACTTCACTCAAACACTTATAAAAACTCGTTTTATAATGTCCATATTTCAATTTATAAATATCTATTTATAAATCTCTTAATATAAATCAATTTATATTAATATTTTAAAAACGTCTTTAATTTCCTTTATAATTTCACCATTTTGATTTATAAAATAATCAAATTTTATAAATCCTATATTTAAACCTTTCACAATTATTTCAGAAATCCCAATTTAACTATTTTATAAAGTCATTAATTCCTTATTTTCAAAAATCAGCTTTTAACTATATTTCTTAAAAATCATAATTTTTATAACTTTAAAAATTATAACGTTTATTTATTTATAATGGATCAATTCCAAAATATAGTATATTCTCAAAAATCACTTTAAAAATCATTTTAAAATCCCAAAATCTGGTCCAGTGATGCTACACACCAAATAGTCAATCACGACAACAACGATATCATATATCGATATGAAAATCAATCAAATATCAAAATATCTGAAATCAAATAAAAACTGTTGAGGAATCCAGTTGGATCCCTCCAACCTGTTTTTCTGCATCCAAAAACATTAGCACAATACCAATTCCGCTCCAGTACGGAATTATCGCGGTATATGTTCTTATTAAATATTATCCGCTTAATAATGGCGTAATAGGGTCTCATCCGCTAAAAAATACGGGAAATCAATCAACTCCAATATATACATATGCCAATATATATATATTGATATTATATATAATACCAATTTCACTGTTTATGAAATATTCGCGGTATATGTTTTTATTAAATAACATCCGCTTACTAACGGCGTATAATGTCTATTTTAACAATCAATAGATAACAATCAACATTCAAACATGCATTCAAATATTTTAAATCTAATTATTAAAAATAAAATCGAAACTAATTCGATTGAGTGAGAAATTCTCACCTTGATTTAAATTCCGTTTTAGCGATTTATTTTGAATAAAATTAAACGGACGTTTAATTTTACCCAAAATTCTCACTAACTCCAAACGACTCCAAACCAACTCCATCGCGTAGTGCTCGTCCATACGATTCCAATGCAACTGGTTTCGCGCGTTTTCGACCTCGTATGAAAAAGTTATGAATTATTGAAGTTACACGTGTTTATATACATAGATTTATAACATAACTAACTATTTTTCTACCTAGCTTCATCACAGCCACTGGATCCAAGCTCCTGCAAATCTGGCCGTCCCTTTCATCTTCTCCCTTCACGTGTTCATCTCCAGATCAAAGCCGTGCTCCATCTAACCCATTACAACAAACTAGGGTTAGCATTTGCATCGCGATTACTCAACGAAATTCGATCAAACCACCTTCATCTCGAAGCTCATGACCATAGCCATGCTCGGCCAGAAGCATATGGAGCTCGGCCTCTTCCTCTAGCGTGCGCACGTGTGATGAACGGCCACCTTTCCACTCGATTTCCCATCAATCCGTGAAGCCATTCGCGATCATAACCGTTGGATCTCTAGTTCGTGTTGTCCTCTACAATACTCTAGTTGAAACTTTCATGAATCGATGCATAGATTAGAAGATTTTTGGGGATGAAGATGGGAGCATTTCTGGCCGTGGGTTATGTGGGTGGCGGCTAGGGCAAATTAGAATTAGGGTTTATTTTTTTATCAAATTATGAAGGCTCATGTCTATTTATAAAGAAAATTCGAACACTATTCATCCCGGAAATTCCGAACTCCGATTTACGCGCCGTAACCAGCGTTTCTAGGGTTTACCCCGCGTTCCGGACACAATGGAACAGGTTTCGAAAGCTAATTCGGAAGTATGTGCGAGTTATGGCTGTAAACGCTCAATTTGAATTAAACCGATTTAAGTCGATTTCTAGGCGTTTTAATTTGTACAGGACAAACGGTAAATCCAATTGACTTGAAATTTGAAACCTTACAATAATATCACATTATGGATCCGATGAAACTGGTTTCGTCGAAATCCGAGACTTTTTGAAAAATGGCTATTTTAACTCGTCAAATTAAAATTAAAAACGATTCGATGCGTTTCGAGCTGCCATGATCAAACGGTAACTCCGATTGACACGAAATTTGAAATCCGGTAATAACTAACTATTACGGATCCAATGGAACTGGTTTCGTTCAATTCTGAGACTGTTCAAAAATTGACTATTTTCGCTAGTCGATTTTAATATTAAAATATTCAATTTTCACAAATTAACTTTTAATTCGATTTTAAAAGTTCTAAAATATCGTTCTAACTTCAATATGGTAAAATAAAATT
This sequence comes from Allium cepa, assembly GCA_030765085.1. Classification (NCBI taxonomy): domain Eukaryota; kingdom Viridiplantae; phylum Streptophyta; class Magnoliopsida; order Asparagales; family Amaryllidaceae; genus Allium; species Allium cepa. Next base: position 2,287,542 of record JASFAV010000023.1, on the reverse strand, counting down.
TCCCAAATTATTTTCAATCATATTTAACTCAATTTTCAATTATTTCCATAATTTAACGTATTAAATTATCGATTTAATTATTCAATTAATTCCAAAAATTCAAATAAAAATTTATTCGACTTATAAATTCACCTATAAATATTTAAAATTAATTAAATATTCATATTTTAATTTCTAAAAATTCTGGGTCGTTACAATCTTCCCCACTTAAAAGAATTTCGTCCTCGAAATTATAAGTAAGAAAAGTTACAGAATTTATTAATTTTCCATAATTCATAGTTAAACTTCTTACAATAACTTTACTAAGTTTTCAAATCATACTTAGTTATCTTTTCAAAAACAACTACTATCGTTTAACTTTCAATTCCAAAATCAAAGTTAAAGTTTTCAAAAATTTTCCAAATTTCTCAAAATTTTTCTAACGCCTTAAATTTCCGGAAAAATTCGCCATAGTCTCCTTTGCGCGGCTCGATCCGAAAAAAAAATGACAGTATATATATCACAAATATACATCTCATCAAGTAATGAGGCATCCCGCAGGGAAAAAAGCGTAAAAGTACGGTATGTAATCCGAGATATGTACCTTATATTTTTATTAGCGAGCATATACGGCTAATATAGCGCAAAAGCGAGCTCCAAATGCGAAGCAAACGCGATCCGCACCTACTAATCACTCAACAAACAACATGAGAACATACATATATGAAAATAATCTCAATATACAACATATATCTCCATAACAACTATATATGTCACATAGCAAATGCAACATATTCAAACATCAACCAACTAGCATTCATAACCAATAGATATTCATTCATATTTTCATTAATATTCAATGAATTGGTTTTCAATTTAATCACATTTGATTTATTGATAGTGGACGTTTTTACTAACATTCTTTTTCAATTAGTTTATATTCACTAATTCATATTCAAGTTGGTTCACTTCCAATTCAAATTCAATTCTATTTAAATTGATTTACTTCACTTTCAAGTTGGATTCCATTTCTTTAGCTTCCAATAACATTAATACTTAATGAATTTTATACAATCAATCTAACAATCATGTAACAACCAATGTTTATTAATTACAACCAAATCCCCTTTGCTTATATTCATTCAATTTGATTTAACACCAATAACATTAGAATTTTAATGAATTAACACTTATATTCATTATCTCATATCAACTTTATTTACATTCAATTTGTTAATATTCAATCCATTCATTCAATTCAATTTCGACAGTTGAATTTCATTTACATAACTTAAGTTTATATTCATTTTTATTTACAACTCATATTCATATAGTTTCACTTCTTATATATATAAGTTTATTTCACAATTGTAAATCACTTTAATTATAATTTAACTCTTATAATTATTTTTGCTTATACAATTCCTTTATTTAGATTATTCAAACAACTAAACAATCAACTTATATACACTTTAATAATTCTGAAAAATTATTTTCTTTATATATAAAAATATACTCAAGGTAAAATTATTTCATTTACCCAATTTAAAAATCAATATTGTGCCGAATTGTTCTATTCAAGTGTTTAGAAACCCCTTCGGCATAGTCTTGCGAACCACGCTGACGAAAGTTCATATGCCACTCAATAAACCAATCATCACAATATAAAACAATTTCATATATTCACTAACAAATACGCTCTCATAGCTATTATTACACTCAAATTCATTCTAGAGTACTACTGACTCTATCTCTAATGAATTATACCCAACAGAACCATGGTTGTCGCTTAACCATAAGCTCTGATACCAAATTGTAACGTACGCGGATTTTCGTTGCCGAAAAACCGAATAGTTATGGGTTTTAAAAAGAAGAAAGAAAGAAAAGAAAAAGAAAAAGATAGAAAATTCAGATAGGGAAAAGAAAATAGAAATTAGAGAGAATAGAAAATAAGGAGAATAGAAAGGAAATAGATAGAACATAGAACGGAAAAATAGGACGGAACAGAAAACAACAGAACAACATCAGAATCTCACAATTCGCGGCGGAACAACATATAATAATAAATGAATAATCTTTAAACAAAGGACCATATCAGTTATTACATTACATCACATTTCATTACATCATCTCATCATATCATCAGAGTGTACAACAACAACAAATAGTGCAGCGGAAAAAGAAATACTATATAAGTAATATGCCATGCCATCCATCTTGCCTCCAGCCATTCCAGAATATCCAAAATATCATGATAAACCTAACTCTTTACTGCCCGTGTGGAAATTGGTGGGCACCCAGAGTTTAGGAAGGAAAACAATAAACTCCAAGTCAGTCATGTGACTGGTGTGAGAACTCAAAACAGTTTTGTTTATCTTTAAAATCAAAATAGAGAAATATTTTTAAATTCAATTCGCAATGCTTTTAAAAATGAGACTACCATAAGGCCTCCCGCACACACACACATGCAAACGCAGAATCGGAGGAGATTTCTCCTTATGATAGTCAAAGATGCTTGATACGCATTTAAAATAACATTTGATATTATTACTAGTGCATAGTGTAGGGAAAATTCATTTCGAAAGTAGAATATAAATCTTAGCCAACATAGACATTTCGAACTATGCCTACTATAGCTACCATCCAAACAGTGGTGACCACCATAAGTAAATGATAGGTTCTACAACTAATACCGTACAAGTTTCGTATTGGGAATTGGATTTCCAACAAATGGTCAGGCCAAGGAACTTCCCATTGCCACATGAGAATGCCTCTGGAAAGACATCCCCGAGAACCAAACCGGAACTCTGCCAACACAAGGCCGGGTTACCCCTAACTGGGTAACTACTGACACGAGCACGCCATTCCCCGATCGTAAACGACCTTTCTCACGGGATCCCGAAAACCAACAACCACAAAGTAATAAATTCGTAGTAACCACATAGGTTAAATATCTGGGCTCCATACCTGATGCCACCTCTATCCAGAAGGAAATGTACATACCCTAAAGGGTGCTACCCCTCATAACCTTGCCGCATCTTTCCTGTTTTGACCATTTCCGGGGTGTGAGGTTCGACGAAGTCACGTCCACAAAAACATACTTTATACAAAAGCCATGCTTTGGGTCAACAAATGATCAACACAATGATCACTAAGATAGACGATCAAATAAACGATCCTATCACAATAATCAACACAATGATCACTAAGATAGACGATCAAATAAACGATCCTATCACAATAATCAACACAATGATCATTTACAGCATCACTCAGCATATCACATTACCAAATTGGGAATATATCGCTGATAACTTCAACTATATAACCTCTGAGCTCGTACGTCTCAGAGAAGGGTGTTAAGCTAAAAGAATAAATTCTTCGCCACCAACAGAAATATATTTGAAAGAAATCGGCTTTATATCTCAACTTGTAATGTCAGACACACAATCCATACAAGTTTGTTCCGGGCTCGAACAAAACCGAAGGCACTTACAAAGAAGTCCTTGCAATCCGGATATTCACAATCCTGATCGGATTCACCATCACATATGGAGAACTCTATACCGGAGCAACTCGGTGCAGAGTAAATCGACAGGTCATCCTATCGCTCTCGCAAATACCGGGTCTTCAACACCGATCTTTAAATGCAATTCACAACGACGTATCACATATTCGGAATGGGTTATACGACCCCATGGTCCTTTCCCGGTTAACCCGAATAGTGAGCGCTTATTCAAAAAAATAAGTGTAGCATTCACATTCAAACAAATCACATCAATTACCCATTCAAAGGGAAAATATTGATAGTCGGTTATTGAACTATCAATGGATATGCACACATCACCAGTTTCCAAATAATTTTCCAAATTATTTATTTTCCAAAAATATCTTTACAAGATATATTATTTCATACTTCAAAAATAAATCAATATTTATTTTTAAACCAATTCCACTTTCTTTTATAAATTCCTTAGTGAATTTACATTCCAAAAATATCTATGAATATTCGATTTCAATTATTCATTTCAATATTTCTTTTCAATTTATCTTTAAAAAGATAAATTCTCAAAATATTCACTTTATATTGGAAAACATTTCCATACTTATTTATTCATAAGTAATTTACAAATTTTATTTATTTTCAACACTTAGAAAATATTCAATATACTTAAATCGAAATTAAGTATATATTTCATTCTTTAAGGAAATCATTCTCATAAACATATTTATTTGGGCCCAAAACGAATGTTGCGTAGAACATCGTTACGACGTCCCAAAATCACTAGTATAGGGATTCGAAATTAAAATAGATATATAAATCCCAATACTATACAAAACATTTCCTTTCGGAAATCATTTACTATAACAACAGTGTTATAGTCCACCATTTCCTTTTATTTCTCGAAAACGTCTATTTCAACAATAAATGTTGAAATCTATGGTTTCGAATCTCAACACATTTTAAAACATCGTTAGATCGTTTTAATTCTATTTAAAATATCACATTCAAAACAATTTCTTTAACATCTTATTCACTATTCAAAAACGTGAATATACTACGTTAACACATTTCATCCTTTTATACATTTTATTTAAAAGAATTATTCACTATTCAAAAACGTGAATATAACTCCATTAATAGGTTTCAACAATTTACTTATCAAAATAAGTCATTTGCGAATTTATAAAACAACGTTTATAAATTCCATTTCTATTTATTTATAAAAACTTCCTTTTTATAAATTCTTTTATTAACCTATTCCAGTTTATAACTCAATTATAAACTAAAAGTTCATATTATAAGTTGAATACTTATAAAACGATTATTTTACAAAATCGTTCTTTCAAAGACTTTCCAAATCATAAATCTTATAACTTATAAGATTCATTTATTTATCCAAAATTCGTTCTTTCAATAACTTTATAAATTTTGAAAACCTACTGTTTATAAAATTCCATTTATAACTTCACTGTTTAAAATTCTATAAATTCCATTCAATTATGAAATTCATTTTCACTTCACTCAAACACTTATAAAAACTCGTTTTATAATGTCCATATTTCAATTATAAATATCTATTTATAAATCTCTTAATATAAATCGATTTATATTAATATTTTAAAAACGTCTTTAATTTCCTTTATAATTTCACCATTTTGATTTATAAAATAATCAAATTTTATAAATCCTATATTTAAACCTTTCACAATTATTTCAGAAATCCCAATTTAACTATTTTATAAAGTCATTAATTCCTTATTTTCAAAAATCAGCTTTTAACTATATTTCTTAAAAATCATAATTTTTATAACTTTAAAAATTATAACGTTTATTTATTTATAATGGATCAATTCCAAAATATAGTATATTCTCAAAAATCACTTTAAAAATCATTTTAAAATCCCAAAATCTGGTCCAGTGATGCTACACACCAAATAGTCAATCACGACAACAACGATATCATATATCGATATGAAAATCAATCAAATATCAAAATATCTGAAATCAAATAAAAACTGTTGAGGAATCCAGTTGGATCCCTCCAACCTGTTTTCCTGCATCCAAAAACATTAGCACAATACCAATTCCGCTCCAGTACGGAATTATCGCGGTATATGTTCTTATTAAATATTATCCGCTTAATAACGGCGTAATAGGGTCTCATCCGCTAAAAAATACGGGAAATCAATCAACTCCAATATATACATATGCCAATATATATATATCGATATTATATATAATACCAATTTCACTGTTTATGAAATATTCGCGGTATATGTTTTTATTAAATAACATCCGCTTACTAACGGCGTATAATGTCTATTTTAACAATCAATAGATAACAATCAACATTCAAACATGCATTCAAATATTTTAAATCTAATTATTAAAAATAAAATCGAAACTAATTCGATTGAGTGAGAAATTCTCACCTTGATTTAAATTCCGTTTTAGCGATTTATTTTGAATAAAATTAAACGGACGTTTAATTTTACCCAAAATTCTCACTAACTCCAAACGACTCCAAACCAACTCCATCGCGTAGTGCTCGTCCATACGATTCCAACGCAACTGGTTTCGCGCGTTTTCGACCTCGTATGAAAAGGTTATGAATTATTGAAGTTACACGTGTTTATATACATAGATTTATAACATAACTAACTATTTTTCTACCTAGCTTCATCACAGCCACTGGATCCAAGCTCCTGCAAATCTGGCCGTCCCTTTCATCTTCTCCCTTCACGTGTTCATCTCCAGATCAAAGCCGTGCTCCATCTAACCCATTACAACAAACTAGGGTTAGCATTTGCATCGCGATTACTCAACGAAATTCGATCAAACCACCTTCATCTCGAAGCTCATGACCATAGCCATGCTCGGCCAGAAGCATATGGAGCTCGGCCTCTTCCTCTAGCGTGCGCACGTGTAATGAACGGCCACCTTTCCACTCGATTTCCCATCAATCCGTGAAGCCATTCGCGATCATAACCGTTGGATCTCTAGTTCGTGTTGTCCTCTACAATACTCTAGTTGAAACTTTCATGAATCGATGCATAGATTAGAAGATTTTTGGGGATGAAGATGGGAGCATTTCTGGCCGTGGGTTATGTGGGTGGCGGCTAGGGCAAATTAGAATTAGGGTTTATTTTTTTATCAAATTATGAAGGCTCATGTCTATTTATAAAGAAAATTCGAACACTATTCATCCCGGAAATTCCGAACTCCGATTTACGCGCCGTGACCAGCGTTTCTAGGGTTTACCCCGCGTTCCGGACACAATGGAACAGGTTTCGGAAGCTAATTCGAAAGTATGTGCGAGTTATGGCTGTAAACGCTCAATTTGAATTAAACCGATTTAAGTCGATTTCTAGGCGTTTTAATTTGTACAGGACAAACGGTAAATCCAATTGACTTGAAATTTGAAACCTTACAATAATATCACATTATGGATCTGATGAAACTGGTTTCGTCAAAATCCGAGACTTTTTGAAAAATGGCTATTTTAACTCGTCAAATTAAAATTAAAAACGATTCGATGCGTTTCGAGCTGCCATGATCAAACGGTAACTCCGATTGACACGAAATTTGAAATCCGGTAATAACTAACTATTACGGATCCAATGGAACTAGTTTCGTTCAATTCTGAGACTGTTCAAAAATTGACTATTTTCGCTAGTCGATTTTAATATTAAAATATTCAATTTTCACAAATTAACTTTTAATTCGATTTTAAAAGTTCTAAAATATCGTTCTAACTTCAATATGGTAAAATAAAATTTCCCAAATTATTTTCAATCATATTTAACTCAATTTTCAATTATTTCCATAATTTAACGTATTAAATTATCGATTTAATTATTCAATTAATTCCAAAAATTCAAATAAAAATTTATTCGACTTATAAATTCACTTATAAATATTTAAAATTAATTAAATATTCATATTTTAATTTCTAAAAATTCTGGGTCGTTACATTTCTTTTTCCCCAAAAAATCATGTTTTTCGACATTCGATTGCTCGATACGCAATACAGTGGACGTATTAGTGTCGATTTTCGAGGGTCCAAAATTTCGGTCGTTACATTTGGTATTAGAGCTGAAGGTTAAGCGAGAACCTTGACTTTGGTAGGGTAACTCATTAGAGTAAGGGTCAGTAGCACCCTAAAATGAGTTTGGGTGTGTATGCATATAAGCGTGTATTTGTTAGTGATATAAAAATATTTTATATTGTGTTGGTTGATTTGTTGAGTGGCTTATGGATTCTTGTCAATATGAGTAATTAACCTTATTGATAGGTATCCCTAAACAATTAAGCAGAGCAATTCGACATGGTATTGTTTTGAAATTGGGTAAATGAAATAATTTTACCTTGATTTTATTTTATATATAAAGGAAAATTTTTTGGAAATTATTATGGTATGTATGGTGTGCTTGGTTGTTAGAGAATAGTAATATTTGATTATTATTGTTTGTTGATTTTTATTTGTGATTGAATAAAAGATTTATTATCATAATGCAAATAAGGTAAACAGTTAAGAAAATGGTTTCATATAACCAAAGTGAGATTAAATGAATATGATTTATAAACTGAAAGGAAATGAAATTTCAATAGTATATTATAAATATGATTTGTAAGTAAAAAAGGTTTTTAAAGTCAGGAATATAGCAATTTAAATCTAATTGGTTTTGGAAATGATTTTTCAAAGTTCTGAAAAATAATAATGTTATTATTTGAAAAATATTTTGAATGAAAATATTTCAAATGGAATTTAAAGGAAACTGAAAACACTAAACTCACTTCGATCGCTGGAAAATAATTTCGATGATGACTACAGATCAACGTTATTTTTCGATTTTCCAAAAGAGGAGTTGCTACCATTGGAGTTTTGCTTAGTAAAACTAGTTTTGATTTTAAAATTCAAAAGTATGATTTGATATGCTAAGGGGATTATGTATATATATGATTTCTTAATGATTTGTAATAAATAAGAACAAGGTGTTTAAACTCTAGAAATTTTCATTTAAGTGTTTTATGAAAATATGTGAAAAATAAGTTTGATAACTTATAAATTTGGAGAATTAGTAAGCAAAACAAAGTTATAAATTATTGAACATGAATGTTAAGAAAAGTAAATTTGAAATTGAACTTTGGAATGAAAATTAACTTAAGATATGTTAAATAAAATGAATTTTGGAAAGGAATTTGACCTAAGATAGTTAAATGAGATCATTTTGAAAAGGAAATTGATTAAGATTTAAAATGGATTAATGAAATGAGCTAGTTGAATAAATTAGTGAATTGAATATGGTTAGGAATGTTGATTGATAAAATGAATGTTGAAATTGGAAAATGAATTGAGTTAATGAAATTGAATTTGATTAGAAATAGATACGAACTTAAGTTGTGAAGTGGTAATAAACAAGACAAGAGTTGAATGAAATGTTATAAACTTGAGTAAAATTTTATGAAATAATTCATAAATGAATTTGGTATAGAGTGAAATTTTGTTAAACATAAAATTTGAGGGAATAATTATTAAGTGACATTAGTATTGAAAGAAATATACTAAGTGAGAACTGGATGTGAATAAAGAAATGTGAATAATTGGATGTACGTAATGTGAATCGAAATAAAATGAATGCAATAAAAAGGAATTTGGTATAGCTAAGAAATCAATTTAAATAAAGGTAAGTTGTACATATATTATTTTATTCGCATAAAGATTTGATCCAGATTCAAATACATAATTTCGAGATGATTTACATCGGTCCGAACAAGGATTTTTCATCCGATTCTTGACAGCGAACACTGGATATAGATTTTTTATTGATCTTGGAATTCTCTATCATAGTATATGACTATGCAAGGTGAATGACAATTCCTAATCAAGGATCTAGATTTGAATTCACATTAGAGTGGTCGTGTGAACGATACTAGCTTGGAAGTGAAATTGTGTGATCGAGTGAGCGATCAGATTTGATATTGCATACGAATGATATATGTACATCGTATGGATTTTAGTAAAACAAATGTTGACAATTGAAAATGAAAAGTAACATGATTATGAATTATATGGTTAGATATCATTAGTAAATAAGATGCAGGTATATAGAAGCAAGAGCTAGTTTGATTTCTTTGATTTCATAAGTAAAATTGGTTGTCGGACTAAAAGGTACATATTTAAATTGTTGTTTGAATTTGATGGTTTTCTGATTGAGCCGCTTGGCTTTTGTTTTCTTTTGCTGGTTTGGCCTCGTAGTGGTGAGTTGTAGTTATTTCAATCTAACCATGTCAAGGAGACGTAGGCAAAATTTTCCATGAATTTAAGACATTAGAAAATTTTTGAGAAATTTTAATTACTAAAAGTTGGTTTTGAGTTATAACCTGAAATGATTGAAAGGGATGATAATAGTTGAAATCTATGAATGAATTTGAAAATTTAGCAAAAGTAATAACAAGGTTTCAACAAATTGGTTTTGGGAAGTTAAAGGCTTAAAATGATTTAAAAACCTATTTCAACTAACTAGTTTTGAAAAGGGTTAATAGGTTTGCGCATTTTTCTTACTTAATAATTTCAAGGACCAATCACTTTATAATAGTTTTATATAGATATATATTTGATTTGAAATTATAAGAAAAATTGATATCACGTTATTGATATAATTGCATTTTTTGTAAATAATTGTTTAATATTGAATTATATGGCTTTGTAATTCAAGTATGATCGGTTTAATTTATTAATAATAATGAGAAATTAGTTTTCAAATTTTGTTTACATTTATATGTAAACTAATTTATAAATGAAAATGTACTGGCGATACGATTTCCTTGTTTATATGTCTTGTGCACATATATAATATACACATGCACACCCTAATATATACATGAATATATATATGCATACAAATATACAAATACACTTATATATATATATATATATATATATATATATTACAAAATTATCCAAGGTATTTTCATTTTCTTACTACTTATGCATCCTTAAAGTCAACGCACATGGAGGTTGATGCGTGCATGTGTAATGGTGATGATGTAGGGGGGAGTAGCATGTGAAATGATGGGGAGGAGGTATTAGAAAGTTGAGATGTGATGGTAGGAAAATATCATGATATTATTGTGCAAATTTTTGCCTATAAATACCAAGCACCCATTCACACATTCATTCACACAATTCTCTTCCTCTTCTTCCTCTTTTTGAATCGCATTAATGGCTTCTTGTTCATAGAAAAAAATATATCAATTCTATGGAAAAATATTCTAAAATAAAGTAAAATATATACACAAGTACATGCCATGTAAATCCACCTCCAGAACCAAGTCAAATACCTCCTTTTCACTTCCACAACTCATGTCCACCACATCTTCCACCATTGGCCGAGAGCTCAACCTCCTTTAGCTTAGGCCATCCCATTCCAAAGGTCTAGGGGTCAATTCCATTGACTCCAGTGTGATCGTCGCGGAGCTATAGCGAATTTTCGTAAACTTAGAAACCAATAAAAGTGAGAAACTCTTTTTATATTATGATGTTTTGGATGGCATATATGTTTGGCTATGCTTGGTTGTAATGATTGTGAACCATGTTTGGGTATGATAATATGTAATGACCCGATTTTTCGACGCCCAAAAATCGGCATCAATACGTCCACTATATTAAATGTCGAGCAATTGAATGCCGGAAAGGCGGTCCGTTAGGATTAAAGAAGAAAGAGCTAGGAGGAGAAATAGAAAAAAAAAACATCAGAATCTCACAAACGCAGCGGAACAATATATAATAGATAAATGGCTAATCTTTAAAACAAAAGAATTATATCTGGTGATACATTACATTATCAGAGTACAACAAAATACATAACACACAACTAGACAGTTATCATAACTAGTCCTCACAAAACTGACTATACATCTTCCACTGTATAGCGTAATATAAATCTACGGGAATACGCCTCGTCATCCGGCTCATCTCCTGAGCTCCACAGCAGTCCATCCAGAATCTGTACTCTATAATACTCGGTCCGACTCGAGCATTATAGTTAAGTAACACCCGAGTCAGTCTGGAAAACAAGCGTGAGAAAACACACCCAATTGGATTATTAATGTTTTCAAAATCATTTGAAATCAAAGGTATCTCGTAAGACCACGCCAAAAATAAACATTTCGGGTTTCTACCTTACGATAACCAAACATTTACTTATAAAATCCTTTGATATTATAATAGTGTCTATATACAAATACTTATCCAAATAGCCGAAATTGTTACATTCATTAAATTCCAGCAATACTAGCCACAAAGTGGGTTCTACAAACAAAACCATAAAGGCACATAGGGAAAATGGATTTCCATCAATGGCAGGGCTACTGGGGTACCGTCCGTCATAGTACGTGGTCTAGATCACCATATGGAGGACCCACCCTGATCCCCTGCATCACAAGACCGGAGCTACCACTTACTGGATAGTCCGAATAAGATCACCCCGCGGTTGGGATCAGCAACCTCCCACACAGCCGAATAAAAGGGACCTCTAGACAGGGATGACCTTACCCTAATTGGTTGCTAGCCACTTAGCCTTGTGTGCACCTCTCCTATTTTAGCCATTCCCGGTTGATGAGGCTCGAGGCTATGCGTTACCTTTTTAGCACACATTCACTTAGAATGCTCATCGTCCTCCAGACGATGTTCTGAAAGCAATCATCCATACAATTCCGTTCCAGGTTCGAACGGAACTGAAGGCACTACTCCTACTACATCTATTTTGGAATCACCCTCAGGATTAGTAGCGATTAGCCCTTGCACTTCAGTGCTCCATTTTAGTCTCCCGTCTCTTGTCTTCCTCACGAAAACGTTCAAACTGGATCGAAGTGTTTTTCGGGAATTTATTCTCGATTCCGGTCCCTTCGAAAAGATCAGCGCATTGGCCAATATTGATAGTCGGTTATTCAACTATCAAAAATATTCACAAACAATCATCAGGCCTTAATAATTTTCCAAATTATTTATTTCAAAATATCTTTGCAAGATATTTTTCTACACAACTCTTTGAAACAGTTTCACTCGTGGAATAAACTTCCCAAATATTTGTTTATTTCCACTGAAAACCACTAAGTCTTATTACTTTAGATTTTAAAATAATTTAAATCACTTTATCCAAAATATATATACTTTAAAACATTTAAAATAATAACTATTTGAAACATTTTCTTCAAAATACTAGTTATGGAATCTTATAATAATTTCTCATGTAAAATTTAAGCCAGAACTAATTTAAAATAAAATTTATGAAATTCTATACTAATTTTTCAAATAAAAACTTTAGCTAAACTACCTTTAAATAAAACTACTTTATAAAATATAAATATTTAATCATTATCTTTTAAATCATAATACTGGTTAAATTTTTAAAATAATTACTGCTAAAAATTAATTTAAATAAATATTTACTTTCAAATTCTAAAACAATTTAACATAATAAAATTTCTCTAAAACAATTCTTTTAAAACCACTTCAAAATCTCTAACTTATACTTGAAAATCTTTTCTTTGAAAATATACTCGGCTTTCCAGGGAAATATACTTTCCTTTCCACACCTTTAAAAATAAAATAACTATTTATTTTTAAAACAAATTACCCATTCCTTTATAAATTCCCACTGTGGATTTATACTTCAAATATCCACTGATATCTTATTTCACTTTATTTATAAACCCCGTTTATAATTTCCATAATCTCATTTTGCTTTAATCCCAGTTTCAACACTTAATCAGTTTTCAAATCAATTTCCAAAACCAACTCCATTTTAAAACAAATTCTTTTACTTACCCAAATTTATTTCAAAACCCACTTATCCACACCTTTATTTATGATTTAAATTCTTATTTAAATCCGAAATACCAATTTCATACTTTATTTCAAAATTCTCCTTTTCTTTCCAAACTCATTTCAAATCTTAAATTTTAGAGATATATTTCTTTATACTTACAAAACAATATTGCTTAAGTCCTTATTTTAAAAAAATCATTTTCTTTTCCATTTATTCAAAATCCCTATTTTTCCCATCCTTAAATTTATTATAAAGTATTTAAAAAAATCAAACCTTTATTCCTTTCCCAAATTCATTCCCTTAATTTATTTGCAATCACTATAATTACTTTACTTAAAATTTTCCCTTTTATTTCCTTTTCAAAAAATCAAACTTTATATATATATATATATAAATCATTTTTCACAAATACCAATATATATCCAACCATGCCATAGCACTCAATAAATTTCACTTCCCAATATAATCAGTAAAATCTATCACAGATTATCAGATAAAACATTGACTATAAAATTAAATTCCCCTACTTTGAGGAATTCAGTTGGATCCCTCCAACCTGTTTCCCTACATCCACAGACGTTAACCTACAAATAAAATACCAATTCCACTTCAAGGTGGAATATCGTGGTATAAAGGGTCATCCGCTATTATGCGGGGCACATAGGGTCTCATCCGCTATATAATGTGGAAAATCAATCACTCCAAAATAATATATATATATATATATATATATGTATATGTATATGTATATGTATATGTATATATATATATATAACATATCACATCCAAGCTGATAATAAATTATCAATTCAAGCAACAATCCATAATTTAAATTTAACTATTTAAATTTAAAAGATATACCAAATGAGTGAGATGAACTCACCTTTGATTTTTGTTTGCAATCCAATTCCATCTCGACTATTTCTTCACGGTTTCAGACCTTGTAAAACATTATACTTTTATTAACACTTGAATTGATCTAATAATTAATTATTATTTATTTATTTATTTACTGATTTATTTAATTTGAACTAATAATTTGGTTTTTAAATTAAAAATCTAATTTTAAACCAATATTTTAACTTTAAACTGATAATTTCCCTTTTTGAAAATCTTTTCGTGACTAAAATGAATTAAATAAGTCAATTATACAATTTAATTACCAAATCCCTTATTTAAAATTTTAACTAGTAAGTTAAAATGTGTATAAGTATATTTATTTTTACTTTTGAACTACATATACAAAATAATTTATATAAGTTGAAAAATCAAATTTCTTTATAAACCCTTATATATATATATATATATATATATATATATTCTCTTCCAAAATCTTATATAAATTTCTTGTACATACATATATAAATGTAAACTCTCCAATGTGAAAACTAGACAGTAAACATTCTTTACTGTAAAAAAACAAAATACCGTGTTATATATATTCTGTAAAAAATAAAACAGTAAATTGCTTTACTGTAAAACTTCCTCCCCAACATTTTAAATATTTATATACTAAAACAAAACGTTTTACACTTTCCTAAAATATTTTTCTTCTTTGTTTTACAACAAACTGCCGATTTGACAAACAATTTTTTTTCTAGTTTAAACTTTGAAAACATAAAATCTAACTTATAAAATGCTCAAATTTTTACTACCTCAAAGAAAAGGAAAAAAAAATCAAACTTCTGCTCGAAATCCACCTCGCACCCGACTTAGTCATGCGCACGACCACCCCATTCACCATGGACCATCGCTGCCTCCACCCAAGTCTGACCCGCACCTCGAATTGAGACTGTCCTCTCTACCCAGACCCTATTGCTTCCTGAACGCTTACCCACATCCTCGATCGAAGTTCGCAACTCCACCACACATGATGTCGCGTGCTGCCGAGCCTTCTTCCACGAATCTTGATTGACAGATTTGATTTTGAATCTTGCGAACGGAACCAAAGAATCTAGGGAAAAGCTCGCGATTGATTCGAGTTCCCACTCTTCCTTTGTTTGATTAGAAGAAGAAGGAGAGTGAATGGGTTCGATTTATATTTTGGGAATTCATATTTTTAAAATGGAATTCGTTCGAACTAAACAAGAAATTGGGGATAGGCTCGAGAGATTTTTTTTCTTTTAGTGAATTGATTTGAAAACGAAGAGAGCTCAGCCATGTATATTTGTTTCAATTTTATTTTATTCTTCATAGAAGATGTGTGCTTTTTAGATAGGACACGTGCTACCAAAGGAAACACATGTTAGAAAGAAGGGAAAGGCTGTTGAGAAACAATTTGAATATAAATATTATTTTAAATATAAACCGTCTCGTATCACGCAACTCAAAATCTCGATCTCCTATTGATGCGTGCCGCTAGGCATTTATAATGTTATACCCCTATTCCAAACGCACTGGAAAAGGTTTCGAGTCCTAGTTTGATCGTATGGAGAAGATAGCTTTTTGAGCCAGTTATTATATTAAATTTTCGATATAAATCTAGTGCGTTTATATATCGTATGATCACACGACAACTCCAAATGCCATGAAAATTAAAATCCGATAATATTACATTATTACAGTTCCAATAGAACTAGCTTCATCGAAATCTGAGACTGTGCCTCGGAATGCTATTTTAAATATCGATTTGAACGATATTTTTTTAAAAACTGAACAAATCACCTTAAAAATCAATTTTAATACTTCTATCATCTTCAGTATTATTAATATAGATTTTATGAGCCATTGAAATATTTTCAACCAGCTTAAAAACCAAGATTCACTATTTTAACCAATTTCAAATTATTAAATTCAATAATTTAATTATCTGAATAAATAGTGATATTTGAAATTCAAGTTAAACTAACTTTCAAATATTTAAAATCAATTAAATATTCCAATTTCAAATGTCCAAAAATTTCTGGGACGTCACATTCCTTCCCTTTTAAAAGAATTTCGTCGCCGAAATTACTAGTTAAGAAGAATGGTCCGATGCCAGTTACTATTTTCCCAATCCAAATAGTTTTAACAACTTCCCAAAACCAAACAGTTTAACAACACCCAAAACAATCTTTTATAAAGGACACTATCATTCTTACTAACTTCCTAACTTATCTATAACTTCCCAAAACCATGTATATATTTTTTTACTCAATAGTTTAAATTTAAAATCAAATTTTAAATTATCAAAATTTTCTCAAAATTTTCTAACTCCCTAAATTTTCGAAATTTTTTGCCAGCGTCTCCTTTGCGCAGCTAGATGGATAGAACTACAAAATGCCTCACGGCGCTCAGATTTTAAAATAAAAAAAAACGCCAAGTGGCTAGATCATAAAATCATCAAATTTCATATGCCAATTTTAAAAACATACCTTTTTGTCGGGCCATAAAAAAATTATCTTCTGAAATCAAAATCATCAATTCCCTTTTGCTTTTAAAACACCTGTATAACCTATTTAGCAATAATATCCCGTCATAGAATTCAAAATCATTTTATTCATTTCTTTACCAAATTTGTTTTACTTAAGCTCATACGATGCACATATATCATCCGTACGCAATATCAAATCTGATTGCTCACTCGATCACACACTTTCACTTCCGGACTAGTGTCCTTCATCCGACTTCCTAGTGCGGACTCAGATCTGGTTTCTGGATTAGAAACCGTAATTCTCCTTGAACAACCACAAACTATGATAGAGACTTTCTAGAACCAAATCAAAAATCCATATCCAGGGTTCGCCGTCGAAAATCGAATGAAAAATCCCAACTTGGATCGATATAACTATCTCGAATTTCTATGCTCGAATTCTGGATTAAAATTTTATGCGAATGAAATAATATACGTACATCCTACGTATTTATATCAGTTGATTATTAACTACATCAATTCTCTTTTATTCACATTATCTCAATTCCTATTCTCTTATCCATAATTTTCCTTTTTACCCAACTTTACTAAATCTTTATTCAAATATTATAAAATTCCTAATTTTTACTTTAAGGATTTCACCATTTCTCTTAAGCCCAAGATAGATATTTCACACACTTAAATATTTATCCTTACCTTATCACTTTGGTTTATATCTACTTCTTATTCGGTTTGGATCTCCAATTTCCATATAAATTCAATTTACCCTTCAATTTTTAAATATTAAATTCAATACATCCCCTTTCAAACCATATTTAATTTTCTTTAGTTAGTTCCATTACTAATTTATTCATATCTAAATAAAAAATTTATTTCCAAACTTTTGCTTCTTCAGTTCCTTCGGACAATTTCTACAATTTCACTTTATTTAACATCATTTTAAATAGGTTCCAATATTCAATTTCAATTCTAGTTCTATTTACTTACAAATGCAAATTCATTTGTTCATTCACAAATTTATTTCAATTTAATAAATTTTGTTTCAATAGCCATTCTCTATTCAGGTTTTTAAACTTCCATAAGTTTTCCAAACTAATTACCTTTCATTCACAAACCTTTTTACTTTATTTAATTGGTTTACTTTACTAGCTTATTTTGTTTCCATTCTTATTTTAATTTAACTCTTAAATAAATTTCAAATTTTTATAGGTTCCAAACTTATTTATTATTCCATAAACATTTTTAATATGATTCTAGAGTTCTTTTAAATAATTACTTAACATTTCAAAATCATTTTTGAAATCAATTATATACATAATTCATTTGCATATCAAAGTATCCTTTGAATTTCAAAACCAACCCAGTTTTGCAAACAACTCCAATTTAAAACAATTTGGCAGCAATTCCTCTCCTGGAAATCGAAAATGAACATTGATGATGCTGCAGCCATCACCGAGGTTATTTTCCAGCGACCGAAGCGAGCACAATGCTTTTATCCTTTCAAAAAAAACTTTTCTAGATATTTTAAATTCTAAATCTCACCAGATTTTGTAACCCAAATTCAAAAATATTTCCAAAATAATATTACTATTATTTTCTCCAAAACCTTTGAAAACCATTCTAAAACCCAAAGGAATTTAAACTTTTCCCAAAATTTCAAATCCTTTTAATTCATATTCAAATATTACTCTGGAAATTTTATTTCATTTTCAAATTATAAATCACACTTACAATTTACATTTACAAATCCCGTTTATTATATAAATTTATTCCTTAACCTTTGGTTATAATTTTAACCCATAGTTCAATTTCCACACAACAATGATAATAATTTAATATTATCATTTCCTAACAACCAAGCAACCATATATAACTATAATAATTTATGGGAAATTATTTCTTTTATATACAAAAATAATTTGGGTAAAAT
Organism: Allium cepa; assembly: GCA_030765085.1. Lineage (NCBI taxonomy): Eukaryota > Viridiplantae > Streptophyta > Magnoliopsida > Asparagales > Amaryllidaceae > Allium > Allium cepa. Next base: position 2,268,943 of record JASFAV010000023.1, on the reverse strand, counting down.
TATTTCATTTACCCTATTTTAAAACAATATTGTATCGGTTTATCTTGTATAAGAGTTTAGAAATTCCTATCGATAAAATGGCATCTCATATATCGACCAGAATCCATAAACACTCAACCGATAAGTCAACACAATATATAACAATTTTATATTCACTAACAAATACGCGCTCATATCTATTAATACACTCAAACTCATTCTAGAGTACTTACGGACTCTATTTCTAATGAGTAAACCACACCTGAGCCGAGGTTTTCGCTTAACCTTCAGCTCTAATACCAACTGTAACGACTCGATTTTCCGACGCTCGAAAATCGGCATCAATATGTCCGCAATATTAAATGCCGAACAATCGAATGTCGGAAAAGCAGTTCGTTAGGGTTAAAGAAGAAGAGGTAGGAGAAGAAATAGAAGAAAAAACATCAGAATCTCACAAACGCAGCGGAATAATATATAATAGGTAAATGGCTAATCTTTAAAACAAAAGAATTATATCTGTTTATAAATTACATTATCAGAGTACAACAAAATACATAACCCACAACTGCACAGTTATCATAACTAGTCCTCACAAAACTGACTATACAGCTTCCACTGTATAGCGGAATATAAATCTATGGGAATACGCCTCGTCATCCGGCTCGTCTCCTGAGCTCCACAGCAATCCATCTAGAATCTGTACTCTATAATACTCGGTCTAACCCAAGCATTATAGTTAAATAACACCCGAGTCGGTCTGGAAATCCAGTGTGAGAAACACACTCAATTGGATTATTAAAGTTTTCAAAATCCTTTGAAATCAAAGGTATCTTGTAAGACCACGCCGCAAATAAACATGTTGGGTTTTTACCTTACGATAACTAAAACATTTTCTTATAAAATCCTCTGATATTATAATAGTGTCTATATACAAATACTTATCCAAATAACCAAAATTGTTACATTCATTAAATTCCAGCAATACTGGCCACAAAGTGGGTTCTACAAACAAAACCATAAAGGCACGTAGGGAAAATGGATTTCCATTAATGGCAGGGCTACTGGGGTACCGCCCATCACAATACCTGGTCTAGATCACCGTACTAAGGATCCACCCTGATCCCTTGCATCACAAGACCGAAGCTACCCCTTACTAGATAGTCCGAATAAGACTACCTAATGGTTGGGATTAGCAACCGCCCACACAGCCAAATAAAAGGGACCTCTAGACAGGGATGACCTTACCCTAATTGGTTGCTACCCACTTAGCCTTGTGTGCACCTCCCCTGTTTTAGCCATTTTCGGTTGATGAGGCTCGAGGCTATGCGTTACCTTTTTAGCACATATTCACTTAGAATGCTCATCATCCTCCTAATGATGTTCTGAAAGCATTCATCCATACAAGTCCGTTTCGGGTTCAAACAGAACCGAAGGCACTACTCCTACTACATCCATTTTGGAATCACCCTTAGGATTTGTAGCGATTAGCCCTTGCACTTCACTGCTCTATCTTCGATTCCCAGCTCTTGTCTTCCTCACGAAAACGTTCAAATCGGATTGAAGTGGTTTTTGGGAATTTAATCCCAATCGCGGTCTCTTCGAAACAATCAGTGCATTGGCCAATATTGATAGTCGATTATTTAACTATCAAAAACATTCACAAACAATCATCAAGCCTTAATAATTTTCCAAATTATTTATTTCAAAATATCTTCGCAAGTTATTTTTCTACACTTTAAGTCTTTGAAACAGTTTCAAATCACTTTTCTCTCGCGGAATAAACTTCCCAAATATTTGTTTATTTCCACTGAAAACCACCAAGTCTTATTACTCTAGATTTTAAAATAATTTAAATCACTTTATCCAAAATATATATACTTTAAAACATTTAAAATAAGAACTTCATAAAACATTTTCCTCAAAATACTAGTTATGGAATCTCATAATAATTTCTCATGTAAAACTTAAGACAGAACTAATTTAAAATAAAAGTTATGAAACTCTATACTATTTTTTCAAATAAAAACTTTAGCCAAACTACCTTAAATAAAACTACTTTATAAAATATAAATATTAATCATTATCTTTTAAATCATAATACTAGTAAAACTTTTAAAATAGTTACTGCTAAAATTAATTTAAATAAATATTTGCTTTAAAATTCTAAAATAATTTAACAAAATAAAATTTCTCTAAAACAATTCTTTTAAAACAAATTTAAAATCTTGTTTGGACAAAAAATGGGCAAACACCTCCAAGTCGTATGAATTAGTTGATTTTAGGTTGTTTTTAGTGGTTTGGGTGAATTACGCAAATATATAAAAAGTAGGGACTGAACTGTAAAATAAAAGACACACAGATTTATAATGGTTCGGCCAGAACGTGCCTACGTCCACTTTATATGTTATTCTCCTTTTCTCTTCAGATTACAAGTACAAAGCTTTGATTACAAGTAACTGAAAGTTGTTTGAAAGTTCTATCCGTGCTTGAGCTCTCAAACTTGTCTGCCATTGTTGTACCCCTACCCCTCTATTTATAGAGTGAGGTTGGAGGCAGGGGTCTTAGATGTATACAGCTGCTGGTGGGCCTGGGCTGGAGCGATCTGTCCTGGCAGTTTGGTCCGGTACGCCTTGGTTCGGCCATGCTTGGAGAAGGTTGGTTCGGCAGGGGTTGGTTCAGTCATTCCAGGAGAAGCTTGGTTCGGCAGGGGTTGGTTTGGTCATTCCAGGAGAAGCTTGGTTCGGCAGGGGTTGGCTCGGTCACTCCAGGAGAGGGTTGGATCGGTGGTAGGAGCATGGAGCTGGTCCGGAGGTAGGTGATATGGAGCTGGACCCGTGTTGGTTCGGCTGTGCTATGGACCGGTGTTGGGTTGGACCGGTGGTAGGAGCATGGAGCTGGTCCGGAGGTAGGTGATATGGAGCTGGACCCGTGTTGGTTCGGCTGTGCTATGGACCAGTGTTGGTGGAGGTGAGGGCTTGGTTCGGTAGTAGGTTGGTTTACTCGATGGATTTGGTTCGGTGAAGGGTGGAAACATATGGGTGGAAACACACCCAACATTTGCCCCCTAAAGTGGGGCATATGCTCGCATATGTCGTGCTTTGTTTATTTGGACAACCACATCCGGCCCGAGAACCGAACTGGTTGGTCCGGCTATCCAACTTTCCTCTATAAGTAGGAGCCCCAGGCCTTCGTTATTTCTCACCGAAAGAAACAGCCGAATCAAACTCTGAATTCCTGAACTAAGTGGATTGCCGAACCAGCTATTGTACCGGGCCAATCTTAACTGCCGGATCAGGTAAACTTCCTTCGATTGAATTCAAAAACTTTCAATACCGAATGGATCTTGAGAACCATCAACACCGAATGAACACAAAGACCACTGATACCGGATGAACTTTTAATACCGAATGAACTTGAAAGTATAAGGCCGAATGATATATTGCCTCTCTTTACCGAATGAATTCGGGGGTGTTTAAATGCCGAATGACCTTTTGTGTTTCGAATTATGAGTGAAATTACGGACTACGCTGTTTGTATGTTTTAACGATATACTTTTCTTGTGTTGCAGACAAATGTCTCAAAGAGTGGAAACCCGATCAGAAAAGAAAAAATCTTTGGGCAGAAGTGATTCTTCCGCCGTGCCCCCAATCCAGCCGGGACCAGCGCGACATGGACCTGTCCCGCGGTCATTACTGGACGGATATGGCCCTCAAGAGCTTCTGAACTCTCCTCCCGATTACTTTTCGAGCTCCCTCAAAGAGGGGCAACTTGATGTCATTGCTCGCTCCTTTGGGATTGACAGAGCGATTATGCTGTTGCCGGGAGACGGTGTGATGCCGTATGATCCTGCTGAAGGATATTTCGCCTATAGCCGATACCATTGCATGTGCGGGGCCATTCCTCCAATCAATGCATGGATAGTCAGCTTCCTCACCTATTTGAAGGTGGCTCCCTTCTAGCTTCAGCCCAACTCCTATGCTATCCTGGTGTGTTTGTTCATCATTTTCCAGAGGAAATACGGGCGTCCTCCTTCCAACCGGGAGATCCGGTATTTGTACAACTTGAGGGGTTATAAGAAGGGGTCTCTGTATATCAGCTTGGAAGCGGCTGTGCCCTTTAAGCCGGTCTTGGACTTGTACTCGAAGCTCAACATGTTCAAGAAAGAATGGTTTTTCATTAAGGATGACTTTGTTTCTTTCCGCCTTTTCACTTCCAGCTGTAAGTTGAACTTCATTTATATTTTCCTTGTCTCGACCGCAATGCTTCTTCTTATATGCTTTTATTTCTTGCTAGCGACAGGTGGCTTTGCGGTCGTGGAGAATGATTCCTTGGCTCGGATGGCTGCGGAAATAAAGGCCATTTCGGGACGGGATAGGTCGGCTTCTTACCTGATCAGGAATGCCACTCTCCTGGAATACAACTTAATTCTGCCACGTCAATCTGTGGTCAAGCAGAGATATACAGCCGAGGAGAGGGCTGCCAAAGCTAAAGACGGGGCCACTGCGAAGAGTACTGTTATGTTCGAATGTGGTTGTTATTTTGATATGTTGCATAAGAAATACAGCTGCGTGTTTATGCATGTGATTTAATCGTATTTGATGCTAATTTTCTGCTCAAAATATTTTTTCATGTCTTGCAATGTCAATATGATGTGTGAATAAACTAAAGCCACGCATTTGTATACAAGAGAAGAAAGTACCGCCCTTCGTGTTTTAATTGTAGAGGGTTGCTTTGAATGTCTTGCGTGACTGAGTATGGAATGTAACTGAGTGTTCCGTCATCCGGATGTGAGTTCATTTTTCCACAAGCGAGAGTTTCCCTATTTTGTGACCTGTACTTTAGGGACCGTTATATAGGATAAGAGAAAAGTTTTTAAATGTAATGGAAATATGAGAAACAGTAAAACTTCCAATCACGGAAGGCCGTCGATATGCTTAAGTTCGTGGCAAACGGGTTTTGTAGTCACTTTCCCTAGCTGTGGGTCTTGGAGACATTTGTCACCCATCTTACGCCTCCGCGGGGAGTTTATCTTTTTTACCACAGCCGCACTTAAGACATATCGGAGCCGAGATCGCGCACAGTAACTACCCGAGCCATTATGGCCCGTAATCGTGGGTATTATTCGATTTACTGTGGCCGGCTAGCGTGGGTGCCGATCGTCAACCGTGAACTATCCCTGGCTGGCCACACCTTATGTTGGGGCTTAAAGTAGGTTCACAGTTGTCGGCGAGCCGAATGCCGTAATGAGCTGCCATCAGCTATAGTCGGCCTTCTTGATGGCTTATAATCGGCTCGTTACAGTTGGCTTTGAGGGCAGTCGCGAGCAATGAGTTAACCCACAGCAGAGGGATGCTGGAGCAAAAGTGTCTCATTGGCGAGTGCATAGAATCGTATAGTACCTGTTAGGTCCTGTCCAGATGAGGTTGTGCCGCGAAGTATCCAGAATGGAAATGTCGCTATACATGATTTTGTTCAACAAAAAAGGATAAAGCTTAACAAGCAGCCAAGATATAAAGGAACAAGTTAAAAAGAGACAAGATTTTTAAAGTGGTTTGGCACGAAAATGCCTACGTCCACTGATTGTCTTTGTTAATTCACTTCATATGGGCAGTACAAGTTAAGAAAAGTATCGACGGAGGTGTTGGATGTTCCATGCCCTCTGGAACACCTCTCCGTCCACTGTTGACAAAATATAAGCTCCGTTGTGGAGATCTTTATGAATTACATATGGTCCGTCCCAGATTGGATCTAGCGCTCCGGGGCGCGGGAAGATCCGTTTGAGGACAAGATCTCCTTCTTGTAAGTTGCGGTCTTTGACTTTGGAGTTGTATTGTGCTGCTACTTTTTGCTTGTGAGCTGCTGCTTTGAGTGCTGCATCATATCTTCTTTCCTCAATTAGATCCAACGACATGTGGAGGAGTTCTTCGTTCTCTTCTGGGTTGTAGTGGATCCTACGGTGGGAAGGAACTACAGTTTCAACTAGGAGCATGGCCTCCGATCCGTATGCCAAAGAGAAAGGAGTATGCCCTGTTGATGTTCTATAAGATGTGCGGTAGGCCCAAAGTGCCGTAGGAAGTTCATCCATCCAAGCGCCTTTTGACTTTTCGAGTTTCTTCTTGATTAGGGTTTTGAGGATTTTGTTGACAGCTTCGACTTGTCCGTTTGCCTGGGGGTAAGCCACAGACGAGAAGCTTTTGTGAATTCCGTGCTCTTGGCACCAGTCGGCGAATTCCTCGCTGTCAAATTGAAGTCCATTGTCCGATATGATTTTGAGTGGAACCCCGTACCTGCATAAAACATTTTTGATCAAGAAGTTAATAACTTTTGTCGAAGATATTTTATTCAGAGGCTCCGCTTCCACCCATTTGGTGAAATAGTCAACTGCTACTATGGCATATTTAGCTCCGCCTCGGCCCACTGGCAGTTCGCCAATCAAGTCAATTCCCCATATTGCAAAGGGCCAAGGGATGGTCATTTGAGTAATCTCATTTGTGGGTAGTCGAGGAATCTTAGAAAATTTCTGACATCTGTCGCATTTTTTTACGAAGTCCAAGGCGTCTTTGTTTAAGGTGGGCCAGTAATACCCGTATCGGAGTGTCTTCTTGGCTAGAGTCTGCCCTCCGGTGTGATCTCCGCAACTTCCTTGATGGATGTTGGACAAGACTTCCCTGGCTTCCCTTCCAGTGATACACCTTAATAAGGGATTAGAGAAGCCGCGCCGATAGAGGATGCCTTCTTGTAATGTGTAGCAGGAAGCTTTCCTTAAGATTTTCTTAGCTTCGTTACGCTCATCGGGCAGTGTGCCATCTTGTAAATATTTCCGGGCAGGAGTCATCCAAGTTTCCTCTTCGATTGCAGCTATCATGTTCATTGTCTCGTAACTCGGGGCTAGTTGTTGTGAGATGGTTATTGTTCGGGAAGCGGCGCCGTCCTTCATGCTAGCTTGCTTTGCCAGTTCGTCGGCCTCCTGATTCTCTTCTCGGGGAATGTGTTTGATTAAATAGTGATCCAGCTGATTGAGCAGCAGCTTGGTCTTCTTTAGATATGCTGTGAGTCGTTCTCCTCGAGTCTAGAATTATCCCAGTAATTGATTTACAATAAGTTGAGAATCACCTGAGACATAAAGAACCGACTCCAATCTCCAGGGCAAGTTCTAATCCAGCTATCACTGCTTCGTATTCTGCGTCATTGTTGGTGGCAGCGAATTCCAACCTTAGGGCGTAGTGCAGCTTCCTTCCCCTGGGGGTGATTATCACAACACCTGCCCCCGAGCCTTGTTCATTTGATGCTCCATCTACGAAGAGATTCCACTTGATATCTTCTGCTATTTCAGATTGCTCCTTACCTTCGTTAGTAGTGAATTCGGCAATGAAATCTGCTATGGCTTGCCCCTTGATAGCGGTGCGAGGATGGTAGGTGATATCATATTGACTCAGTTCAATGCACCACTTAAGTAGTCGTCCAGAAGTGTCGGGGCGATGGAGTACTTGCCTTAACGGTTGATCGGTTAAAACTCTGATGGAGTGAGATTGGAAATAGTGTCGCAGTTTCCGTGACGTGATTAGCAAACAGTATGCTAGCTTTTCAAGTTTAGGGTATCTGGCTTCTGCCCCTGTAAATCTCTTGCTTACAAAGTATACGGGCCGCTGCGCGCGGTCGTCTTCTCTCACCAAAGCGGCGCTTAAAGCATGGGACGGTACAGCAAGGTATAGGTATAGTTCCTCGCCTTCACTCGGAGTTGAGAGTACTGGTGGTCTCTGGAGGTGTTCGATTAAGTTAAGGAAGGCCGTCGAGCATTCGTCAGTCCATTCGAACTTTCCTTTGTCTTTCTTTAGAGCTTCAAAGAAAGGGATGCATTTGTCGGTTACTTTAGAGATGAACCTGCTTAGGGCAGCCACCTTCCCGTTTAGGCTTTGCATCTCTCTTCGAGTAGATGGTATCTTGATATCTTGCAAAGCCCGAACTTGTTCGGGGTTTGCTTCAATCCCCCTGGCATGGACGATGAATCCCAAGAACTTTCCCGACGATACTCCAAAGGAGCACTTCAGAGGATTCAGCTTCATTCCATATTGGCGAAGTACTTGAAACATCTCGTCTAGGTGATTTATATGATCGTTGGCTTTCCTTGATTTTACCAGCATGTCATCCACATAAACTTCCATAGTTCGTCCTATTAATTCCGCAAACATATTGTTGACGAGGCGCTGATAAGTAGCTCCGGCGTTTTTAAGTCCAGAAGGCATTACTTTGTAGCAGTACAATCCCTGGTCAGTGATGAAACTAGTGTGGTCTTGATCGGGGGCGTGCATAGGGATCTAGTTATATCCTGAGTATGCGTCCATAAAGGATAAGAGTTCGTGTCCGGCTGTGCTGTCCACGAGTTGGTCGATTCGGAGGAGTGGGAAGCAGTCCTTTGGGCAAGCATCATTTAAGTTGGAGAAATCGATGCATGTTCGCCACTTCCCATTAGCTTTCTTTACCAGTACCGGGTTGGCTATCCATTCTGGGTAGATGGCTTCTCGTATGAAGTCATTGGCAAGTAAGTTCTTTACTTCTTCCTCGAGGGCTGCTGATCAATCTGCCCCCATGCTCCTCTTTTTCTGCTTCACTGGCACCTTGGTGGGATCGATGTTCAGTATGTGGCATGCTACGTCTGGGGAGATTCCTGTCATGTCAACGTGCATCCATGCAAATACATCCATGTTGTGGCGAAGAAAATCAATGAGTTGATCCTTTAATTCTTCTTTTAGTTGAGATCTGATTTTCAATAGTCTACTTGAGTTGTGTTTGTCTACAGCTACGAATTCCATAGCCTCTGCAGGCTCGGCGGTGGCCTCCTCCTCTTTGTCCCTGGGGTCTAACTCATTGAAAGGATCACTGGTATATCGAAGAGGGGGGCTTTCTTTAGTTGCTATGCTTCCAAGTTTTTCATGCAGAGAGTAGTCTCTGCATTTTTCCCTTTATCCTTTCTACGGTTATTGCGAAGTTCAGTTACATAGCAGTCTCGAGCAGCGTCTTGATCTCCCTCTATTTCTCCTATTCCGTTATCTATTGGAAATTTCATCTTCAGGCACCATGGAGCTAGGACAATTTGGAAGTCAGACAAGGCTGGCCTTCCCAAAAAGGCGTTGTAGGCTGAGTGGTTCTCTATTAGTACAAACGTTTGTTTTCGCACAACGGAGCGGGGATGACTTCCTATTCCAACAAAAAGGTCCAGTTGCCCGAGGGGCATCTTCGCATCTCCAGTGAAACTATGTAGTGGTTTGTTGCAGGGAGACACATCCTTCATTGACAGCTTCATTTTGTCGAAAGCATGCTTAAATAGGATATTCACCGAGCTTTCAGTGTCTACTAAAATTCGGAAAACTTTGGCTGGACCGAACCAGGCAGAGATGACCATAGGATCCATGTGTGGGTACTGTCTTCCCTCTAGGTCACGCCTACTGAATGTGATGTCGTCATTCTCTTTCCGTTTCAGGTGGTGTTCTTCCATGAAAGAATTAACGCAGCCTTCATCGTTTCTAAGTGACTTACCATATCTTTCCATCTCTTCCCAGCTTCTGTCGGCGATGTGCGGTCCTCCTGACATGGTATGGACCATTATCTTCTCTTGACTAGAGCCGCTGGTGTTGCGATTTCCTCCGCCCACCTCTGGGAGGGGTAGCCCTGCATTTTCATTGGCGGGACCTGGAGTCCTTTTCTGGCTTTTTACATAGCGTTCCAGTCTCCTCCTTCTAATGTGTTCTTCAATCAAGTCCCGGAGATGGTGGCATTCATTGGTGTCATGTCCATGGGATTCGTGGAAGCGGCAGAACTTTTTAGACTTGAGTGCGTTATCTGACTCCTTCTTATGCGGAGGGTGCTTGTATCTAACTTCATCTTGAGTGGCTAGGAAGATGTTTTCGATCGTTTCATTCAAAGGATTGTAGGAGTCAAATCTTGGTCCTGGTCGATAAAAGCGCTTATCTCCCTTCTTTCCCTCAGTATTGTCTCTAGAGTCACTTCTCCGAACATCCTTTGCTGCAGCGGGGACCCTGTCTAGGGCCGTCTTAGCCTGTTGCCCTGACTGCCTCTCTGTGGCAGCGTCTTCAAGTCTCATATACTTTCCAGCTTCATGGAAGAAATCAGGTAAAGTAGCTGGTTTTTCCTTGGTTAGTCTTCTAGCAAATTTAGTATCCGGGTGCACACCACTGTAGAGGGCCATTAGGATAAGTTTCTCATCGGCATCTTGAACTGCAGCCGCTGCAGCATTGAATCGGGTTAAATATTGCTGCACTATCTCTCCAGGCTTTTGTTTGATATTAGATAAGGAATAAGCGTCCTTGGGTTGTTCAGAACTGGCTGATGAACTTTTCTTTCAACATTTCCCATGAGCTGATGGACCCTTGGGGTAGGTGGCAGAACCAGGAGGTAGCTAGATCTGCCAAGAAAAGTGGGAAGCATTTACACAATACTCCCTCCGTTGCTCCGCTCATGAGCATATGCTGGGTGTATCTCTGTAAGTGTACGATAGGGTCAGAGGTTCCCTTGTAAGGCTCCATTGTTGGCATTTTCCATTCCCGGGGGGTGATGGCAATTTCGATACTGCGGGTGAAGGGGCTGGTTACCCTAGCACCTATCCCCCGATCCCTTTGCTCCCGTTGGACGCACTCTCTGAACAATCGCTCCATCCTTTCATCAAAACTCGGAGCGGATAGAAATGAGTTTGGTTCTTCCCTGCGGGACTGATTCCGTCCAGACGACTTGTATGGATGGTATCGTCTGTCACTCCTAACGTTCTCCAATGGCTGCCTCTGGTCTTCCAGGGGCATGCTGGGGTCAGCCACAGTTGGCCCTAGCCTTGATCTTCCCCTGCTGGGTTCTGTTCTCAGCACTTCCTCGGGTCCAACTTCGGGCTGGACTCCTGCTCGGCCCCGTCTACTGGTGTTTCCATGGTTAGGAAGCATGACAGGCTCAGCTACATCTGCCCCCTGCCTGGTACCTCCCCTGTTGGGTTCGGTTCCAAGTGTTTCCTCGGGTCAGAATTCGGGCTGAGTCCGAGCTCGGCTCCTACCATTGTTGTTTCTGTTGTTAACCTCTTCGAAGAAGAAAGACCTTTGTTGTCTCCCAGATCCTCCAGACCGGGACTCACCCCATGATTCAGTGTTGCGGTTGGTTTCTTCGACATCCCTTAAGCATGACATGAGTTGACCCACTAAGGCTTCTTGTTGAGATGCGAAGCGGTTAGTTACTTCATCCACAATCCTATCCAGATCCGCCCTTGTAATTGGTTGTTCCGTAGCAGGGGCTGTCGGATTTGCTTGATTTAAATTTGCTGTTGGAACTGGACGATTGTCTTGGTCTCTAATCATTGGATCTAGGATACTGCCAGTTGCGATGTTCTTTCCTTTGTTAGCATCTTTCTTTCGTCCGGGAGGCATGTTTTCCAAGCAATGAACAATGTTGATAGGAAAAGGGTTGAGTGGGAGAAGCTGAAGCATTGAGCTCCTGCTCTCAATGAAAGCACCAAAAATGTTTGCACAAAAAATGGACAAACACCTCCAAGTCGTATGAATTAGTTGATTTTAGGTTGTTTTTAGTGGTTTGGGTGAGTTACGCAAATATATAAAAAGTAGGCACTGAACTGTAAAATAAAAGACACACAGATTTATAGTGGTTCGGCCAGAACGTGCCTACGTCCACTTTATATGTTATTCTCCTTTTCTCTTCAGATTACAAGTACAAAGCTTTGATTACAAGTAACTGAAAGTTGTTTGAAAGTTCTATCCGTGCTTGAGCTCTCAAACTTGTCTGCCATTGTTGTACCCCTGCCCCTCTATTTATAGAGTGAGGTTGGGGGCAGGGGTCTTGGATGTATATAGCTGCTGGTGGGCCTGGGCTGGAGCGATCTGGCCTGGCAGTTTGGTCTGGTACGCCTTGGTTCGGCCATGCTTGGAGAAGGTTGGTTCGGCAGGGGTTGGTTCGGTCATTCCAGGAGATGCTTGGTTCGGCAGGGGTTGGTTTGGTCATTCCAGGAGAAGCTTGGTTCGGCAGGGGTTGGCTCGGTCACTCCAGGAGAGGGTTGGATCGGTGGTAGGAGCATGGAGCTGGTCCAGAGGTAGGTGATATGGAGCTGGACCCGTGTTGGTTCGGCTGTGCTATGGGCTGGTGTTGGGTTGGACCGGTGGTAGGAGCATGGAGCTGGTCCGGAGGTAGGTGATATAGAGCTGGACCCGTGTTGGTTCAGCTGTGCTATGGACCGGTGTTGGTGGAGGTGGGGGCTTGGTTCGGTAGTAGGTTGGTTTACTCGATGGATTTGGTTCGGTGAAGGGTGGAAACATATGGGTGGAAACACACCCAACAAATCTCTAACTTATAATCGAAAATCTTTTCTTTGAAAATATAATCGTCTTTCCTGGGAAATATACCTTCCTTTCCACACCTTTAAAAATAAAACCACTATATATTTTTAAAACAAACAACCCATTCCTTTATAAATTCCCACCATGAATTTATACTTCGAATATCCACTGATATCTTATTTCACTTTCTTTATAAACCCCGTTTATAAATTCCATAATCTCATTTTCCATTAATCTCAGTTTCAACACTTAATCAGTTTTCAAATCAATTTCCAAAACCAACTGCATTTTAAAACAAATTATTTTACTTACCAAAATTTATTTCAAAAACCCATTTATCCCATATTCACACCTTTATTTATGATTTAAATTCTTATTTAAATCGAAAATACCAATTTCATACTTTATTTCAAATTCTCCTTTTTTTCCAAACACATTTCAAATCTTAAATTTTAGAAATATATTTCTTCGTACTTACAAAACAATATTGCTTAAGTCCTTATTTTAAAAAAAATCATTTTCTTTTCCATTTATTCAAAATCACTATTTTCCCATCCTTAAATTTATTATATAGTATTTAAAAAAATCAAACCTTTTTTTCCTTTTCCAAATTCATTCCTTTAATTTATTTGCAATCACTATAATTACTTTACTTAAAATTTCCCTTTTATTTCCTTTTTAAAAAAATCCAAACTTAATATATATAAATCATTTTTCTCAAATACCTATATATATCCAACCAAGCCATAGCATTCGATAAATTTCACTTCCCAATATAATCAATAAAATCTGTCACAGATTATCAGATAAAACAAGACTATAAAAATAAATTCCCCTACTTTGAGGAATCCAGTTGGATCCCTCCAACCTATTTCCCTGCATCCATAGATGTTAGCCAATAAATAAAATACCAATTCCACTTCGAGGTGGAATATCGCGGTATAAAGGGTCATCCGCTATTATGCAGGGTGCATAGGGTCTCGTCCGCTATATAATGCGGGAAATCAATCGCTCCAATATATATATATATATATATATATATAACATATCACATCTATGCTGATAATAAATTATTATCAATTCGAGCAACAATCTATTACCCGGTTGTTTGACTATGTAATAAGAGGCTCGGCATAGATACCTCGGTCAGCATAGGCTTCGTTTTGCATGGAAGGGTCGCTCGGCATAAAGCCTCGATCGGCGTAGAAAGGTCGCTTGGCATAAGGCCTCACTCGACATGGAAGGGTCGTTCGGCACAAGGCCTCGCTCGGCATGGAAGGCTCGTTCGACACAAGGCCTCGCTCGGCATGGAAGGGCCTCGTTCGGCATGGAGCCTCACTTGGCACAAGGCCTCGCTCGGCATAAGTGAGTCGTTCGGCACTCCCCTCGCTCGGCATGGAGTCTCGCTCGGCATGAAGCCTCGCTCGGCATAAGTGAGTCATTCGGCATCTCCCCTCGTTCGGCATGGAGCCTCATTCGGCATGAAGCCTCGCTCGGCATGAGGCCTCGCTCGGCATTAGTGAGTCATTCGGCATCTCCCCTCGTTTGGCATGAAGCCTCGTTCGGCATGAAACCTCGCTCGGCATAAGTGAGTCGTTTGGCATCTCCCCTCGACCGGCATAAAGTCTTGTTCGGCACAGGTCTCGTTCGGCCTACACTCTTCACTCAGCGCAATGCCTCGTTCGGCATATAAGTGCCATTCGGCATGCCTTCCTCGCTCGACATACGAATGTCGTTCGACCTAGATGTATGGTTTGGCAATTTCCGTTCGGCATCTATGGCTCGGTGCGTATAAGTTACTTACCAAGGGCCAAGGTATCTTATTCCTAGGCCCGTGAGGGAAGTCCAACACATCTTCATGTATATATAGAAGGGAAGGGGAACAGTGAAAGGGACCTTTTTTCGCGAACACTGGGGAGACTCCGCTGCATTCAAGACTTAGTCTATTTCAGTTAGCACTTGTATTTGAGTCATTATAGTACGAATTGTATCTGTATTCATTCATTTGTGAAAGCAATAAAGATCAAAACTCAAAGTGGATGTAGGCAGTTACGTTGAATCACTATAAATTCGGTGTTCTTATTTTTGCATTTAAGTTATTATTCAGTTCTCTATTTTAATTTGCTTTCTTTGTTAATCTCTCTACACAATCTTTCTTAAAGGTGTTAGCGACCAGTTATGGTGCTAACATTTTGGTGCTTTCACTGAGAGCCGAATTATCAGGTCACTAGGATATGCTTTGTGGCTACCGGATTTAATAAATCCCCCGAAGGAGATCCAAGTCATTCATAGGATGTCCGTGGATTCTACTCAGAGTTTCTATCAACAACTCCACTATGGGAAGACTACGTACCAGATCAGCCTCTCATAACGTGGACGTCAACGAGACTACTAGCGTATAACAAATAGGGCCTAGTAATCAGCAAGTTAATCCTAGCGTAGGGACTATCGGAGTCTGTAGCCAGATGGAAGTTGTTACTAGGACGGTGTTCATCGACCTGATGAAAGAACTCATGGAAAGCAGGAGACAACTTGCTGAGCAGATCCAAGCTAACACTAACCTCATGACTCAGCTTACTCAGAAATAGCCTCAAAATGCTGGAGGTAGCCCCGTTCCTTATTCTTCATCTGATAGTTCGACCTTGTCTGACGAACCTTCCAGGCGTAGACGCCGCAAAACAGAAACTACCCAAGCAGGTGCTGCTGATCGGTCAACTAGGGATCACTTGCATCTTAGAAACCACACCCAAGCTGGAGCAGGAAACTTAGGAGCAGGAGAACGTGAGGAAACTGGACGCTTGGCTCACCAAGACCCTAATGAAGCTGGTCCCCAAGATCCACGTTTGACAGATCGCCAACTGAGGAGACACCAACCCGAGCGGTCTCGTAGAACAGAGTCCAACCTTCCATCCTCCATACAAACCCTGGACTTGTTGGATTTGGTCAAACAATTGATGAGAGTAAATCAAGGCTTGATCAATGAAGATTGAGGAATATCCAAGAGTCATACTCCATTCACAGATACTATTCTACAGGCCAAGTACCCTAGAAAGTTTAGCATGCCAACTATCCCGGCCAATGAAGGAAAGACTGATCGCAGAGAGCATATGATAAGGTATGAATTGATAATGGATTCATTAGAGCAAATGACGCGACCAAGTGTAGATGCTTTCCAATTACTTTATCCGGAATCGCCACCATGTCGTTCACTCGACTTCCCCCATGGTCTATATCCAGCTTTGACGAATTGGCGACGAAATTTGTGGAACAGTTCAGGATACATGCCACTCGTCCCAAGGATGTGATGTCCCCATCTAGTGTAATCCAGACTCCGGGGGAGTCATTGAAAGAGTACTTACAGAGATTTCATGCTACAGCTACTGAAGTTAGCAACCCTAACGACCATGCAATTCTGATGTCGGTAATGCGAGGAGTGGATTCGGATTCAGAGTTTGGAGATTGGTTAGCAGAAAAGCCTCCGACTACGCTGGAGCGTTTCTATTCAATGGCTCATCAATTCATAAGAAGAGAGGAAGCCAGATAGACTAGGCGAGATAAGGCATTAGGGCCTATTGAGATGACTGTGAAAAGCAATATTGTTGTAAAACAGTCCGGTGATAATTCAGGGAAGGTTTAAGTCAATGTCCAGAATAAGCCCGGGCAATCTAAAGGGTCTGGAGGAGGAAATCCTAGAAAGAAAAGGGAAATAGGGAAATGGAAGTCAAGTATTCCCACTTACAATGAATATACTCCTTTGAATGCATCTCTGAAGAATATTTATCTGTCAAATTGTAATACTTTTCAATACAGAAATCCACGCCCAAAGGAGTCAACAGAGGAACAAAAACGGACTGGGAAGTACTGCCGCTTCCATGAGACTTACAGGCACAATACAGAGGAGTGTAGACACCTCCATGATGCCATAGAAAAGCTGATTAGACAGAAAAAATTGCAGGAGTTTGTCAAGAATCCACAGGAAGATAGGCAAGTAACATCAGACCCCGGATGCGGGCCGGCTCCACGCCATCCAAAGGAACCTGCCGAAACTATAGGTAGACTGGTCATAAACACTATAGTCGGTGGACCTCATCCTGTAGATAAGAACTGGCAGGAAATTGAGCGGTATGCTAACTCCTTAAGGCATGCAGATTATGAGTGTTGTTCGAATGTAGAGGATGGGACCTTCGCTATACAGCAACGCATGATAACAGACGATATAATGTTCAGGAGCCGAGATACCGACATGGTGGAGGCTCCTACCGTTGACCCGATGGTCATATCCGCGACAATCGGGCCAGCATATTTGAAGAAAATTTTAATTGATTGTGGAAGTTCTGTTAACATCATCTTCAAAAAGGCATATGACCAATTGAAGATGGAGACAAAGGATTTGAAACCATCTAAAGCCTGTATCCACGGCTTTAATGGTGCGGCAACTGATGCAGTGGGATATGTTGAATTGCCAGTTGAACTGGGACAAGGTGAGCATAGGACGGTTCGAATCCTACCTTTCATAGTGTTATATAATGTGTTTTTGGGTCGACCGGCTCTGGTAGAGTTCAGGACAGCTTTGGCCCCGTGGTGTTTGACTTTGAAATTCCCGACAGACAAAGGAGTTGGTGTGGTGCATGGCGATCGGGCAATCGGTCGCGCATGTTATGTGGCTGAATATGAGAGGCCCAGCGGAGATAGAAAGGAAAGGTTGCGAACAGCTTCGTCCGCATCCGGAATACTGACAATTGACAAGTAGTGCCCGACCCCTAGCTTGGACAACATTCTCGGACCTATAGAGACATAGATCCGAGAGATAATGATGGGGAACCCAGGGAAGAAAAAGCAGCACCGGTTGAACTGACGATTGAAATTCCAGTCAGCCGAAATGACCCACCGCGAGTACTTAAGATAGGATCACAACTCGACCCTCGATGGCCGAAGATCTTACTGATTTCCTCCGAGCAAATTTAGATGTTTTTGCTTGGATGCATTCTGATATGTGCGAGATTTCTTTTGCCATAATGAGTCATATGTTGAACATAGACCCGAGGTATGTACCAGTAAAGCAGAAGAGGAGAGGCATGGACCCAGAGAGGTATGTTGCTCTTAGAGAGGAGGTGGAAAAACTCAAAGCCAATGGGTTCATCCACGACGCCCTCTACCCTGAATGGGTGTCTAACCCTGTGCTAGTGAGGAAAGCCAATGGGAAGCGGAGAACTTGCGTAGATTTTTCCAATCTGAACAAAGCGTGCCCCAAGGATAGTTTTCCTTTACCCAAGATTGATCGGCTGGTTGACTCGGCAGTTGGACATGAGTTACTATTATTTATGGATGCGTACTCGAGATATAATCAAATCCCGATGCACATTCCAGACTAAGAACATACCAGTTTTGTCATAGATCTCGGGTCAAATTGCTATGTAGTGATGCCTTTCAGATTGAAAAAAGCGGGAGCGACTTATCAGCATCTGGTGAATCAAATGTTTAAAGATCAGATTGGTAGAACAATGGAAGTCTATGTGGATGACATAATTGTGAAGTCACGATATTCAAACGACCGCATTCGAGACTTAGCGGAGATGTTCGATATACACAAACATTATGGAATGAAAATCAATCCTTCGAAGTGTTCCTTTGGCATTGCATCAGGGAAGTTTTTAGGTTTCATTGTGAATGCGCGGGGATTCGAAGCTAACCGGGAGAAGATTCAAGCTATTTGAGACATACAAGTGCCCAAAACTATAAAGCAGGTACAAAGCTTGAATGGAAGGTGGCCGCGCTGAGTCGATTCATATCCAGAGCCACATATATGTGTATTCCTTTCTTCGATGTAATAAAGAAACGAAAGAGAAATTTCGAATGGACAACCGACTATGAGGAAGCATACCGAGCTCTGGTAAGGCATTTAGAACGTCCCCGATGCTATCAAAACTGGTAGACCATGAAATGTTGTATGTGTACTTGCCTGTATCTCAACATGCTATCGGTCGGCTTTGCTTCTTGAGGAGGACCAAGTTCAAAAGCCAGTATACTATGTCAGTAAACGTTTAACGGGGGCAGAAAGAAATTATCCCAAGATCGAGAAGCTAGCCTGCTGCTTCGTGATTGCATCACGCAAGCTTCGTCCATACTTTCAGGCACACTCGATTAGTGTTTATACCGATCAACCCTTGCGGCAGGTACTCCAACGATCAGAAACCTATGGAAGGATGTTAAAACGGAATATCAAGTTGAGTCAGTTCTATATTACTCACCTGCCATGAAGGGACATGCAAGGGAAAGCGCTAGCAGACTTCATCGCTGAATTCACCGTGTCAGATGAATCAAATAGTCACAATGTCATACCTCCTGTTCGATGGAAGATGTACAACGATGGGGCATCTAACAACCATTGCTCTGGGGCTGGTATAGTTCTTATGACTCCCGAAAACCGATCAATTTGTTACGCTTTGAAGCTCGAATTCCCAGCAACAAATAATGAGGCCGAGTATGAAGCATTGATTGCTGGCTTGAAAATTATCAAAGAACTGGGGTAAAGTCGGTTGAAATCATTTGTGACTCACAATTGGTGGTATACCAAGTGAAGGGGGACTATAAGGCGAAGGGACAGAGACTTGTCCCATACCTTGCATGGGTCCAAGAGCTGCTAGAAAATTTAGAATATTATGATATTTCGCATGTCCTGCGAGAACAAAACAGAGAAGCTGATTCATTGGCAAAATTTGCAAGTACTGGCGATGCATAGCAGATGGGATTGATTCCCATCGAAACCTTACATGCTCCAAGTATAAATATGATGGAGATAGACTTCGTGTTAGAAACATAAATCGAGAAGAAATCATGGATGACCCCATTCAAGCTATACTTGCTACACGGGATCTTTCCCGAAAGAAAGCGCGAAAAATGACAAGTCATTCGCAAGGCTTCACGGTATATAATGCAGGACGGAATAATGTATCGAAAGGGATTCTCAGCACCTTACTCCGATGCACTACCCACAATGAGATAAATGAGTCCTGAAGGAAGTCCATGAAGGAGAATGTGGTGACCATACTGGAGGCAGACGTTAGCAAAGAAGATCCTCCGCTATGGATATTATTGGCCAACTGTAAATCGGGATGCTGTAGACTATGTAAGGAGATGTGACAAATGCTAGAAGTATGCAAAAATCCCGAGAACTCCATCGACGGAACTCACACAAATGGTTAGTCCTTGGCCGTTTGCAACGTCGAAGATCGATATAATCGGTTCTCTACCCATATCCAAAAGTGGTGCGAAATACGCGATAGTCACGGTCAATTACTTACCAAGTGGGCAGAAGCAGAGCCCTTAGCCATGATCACCACCAAGAAGGTCATTAATTTCGTTGTACGAAACATTATATGCCATTTTGGCCTTCCATGGACTATCATTACAAACAACAGAACTCAATTTGAAAGCAAAGAGTTTAAAGAATTTCGTCAAAAGTATGGCATTGAAAAAAGGTTTGCAGCAGTTGCTCATCCAAAAGCCAATGGACAAGTGGAAGCCGTGAACAAAATAATCAAGTCCATATTGAAAAAGCGTTTGGAAAGGGCTAGAGACAAGTGGGTGGATGAACTTCCAACAGCACTTCAGGCTTATAGAACCACCCACATGTCTGTGACTAGCTACACTCCATTCATATTGGCATATGGCACAGAAGTGTTATACCCGTAGAACTTGAAGTTCAGTCACATCGGGTAACTCATTACGACCCCAAGACGAATCGAGAACTTTTGCTGGAATCACTGGACTTCATTGATGAAAAACGTGAAGAAGCTGATTTGAGAGTGGCCGCATATAGACACCGAGTCGCTCGATATCACAATGAAAAAGTCCGGCCAAGAGTCTTTGATGTGGGCGACCTCGCTTTGAAACGAGTTTTTCCAGTCTCGTCGCATCTGAATCCCATATGGGAAGGTCCATACGTCATTGAACGGAGGCTTGGAGAAGGAACTTTCAAGCTAGCAACCGTTGATGGCGTGACACTCCCCGAGCATGGAATAGCAAGCATCTACGGCATTATTATACTTAATCTATTCATTTTCTATCTTTATTGCAATTATTTTCAGTATGTTTTTGTTTCATTGATTCTTAGTTTTCAGCATGTAATAAGACAATTTAGCTTGTTTTCATTAATAAAGGCTTGAAGCCATATTTTCCATGAATTATTGATGTTTCCATGTATGATAATTCTATGGCAAAAAACTAGAGTTACATTATGTTGTGTGACGTACGAACGTGCATAAACGACTCAAAATCTCCAAGTCCCCAGAGTGCGAACTAGAGTACCCTGAATCCCCAGAGTGCGGACTAGAGTATAAACGACTTGAAATCTCCAAGTCTCCAGAGTGCGGACTGGAGTACTCTGAGTCCCCAGAGTGCGGACTAGAGTATAAACGACTTGAAATCTCTAAGTCCCCAGAGTGCGAACTGGAGTACTCTGAGTCCCAGAGTGTGGACTAGAGTATAAACGACTTGAAATCTCCAAGTCCCCAGAGTGCAGACTGGAGAACTCTGAGTCCCTAGAGTGCGGACTAGATTATAAACCACTTGAAATCTCCAAGTCATTAGAGTGCGGACTGGAATACTCTGAGTCCCTAGAGTGCAGATTAGAATATAAACGACTTGAAATCTCCAAGTCCCCAGAGTGCGGACTGGAGTACTCTGAGTCCCCCAGAGTGCGGACTAGATTATAAACAACTTGACATCTCCAAGTCCCCAGAGTGCGGACTAGACTATAAACGACTTGAAATATCCAAGTCCCCAGAGTGCGGACTAGAATACTTTGAGTCCCCAGAGTGCGGATTAGAGTATAAATGACTTAAAAATCTCTAAGTCCCAAGAGTGCAGACTAGAGTACAAATGACTTGAAGACTTCGAGTCCCCATAATACAGACTAAAAATATTCTAAGTACCTATCACGTGGAATAAAGGATGTAAGACTCCGAAGAATTTTTGAGTTATATGAAAATGAATTGAGGGTTTATGTAACACATAATAGGTCGGGTTTCGACCATAGTTAAACAACAAAAGTCATTTGAAAGACAAAGAAACTAAATTTTATTTATCAATCCAAAATGAGGTCCTACTACAACTCTTCCAAAACTCGGAGTCAAAAGTCTATCTACATTGACTATGAAAATAAATAAAATAATTACATAATCTAAGCTAACTCTCGTTGAACGAGCACAACAGCTACTTCTTCGAATTCTTTGGTTTCTTTTCCTTATTCATTTTCTTAGACGACTCCTCCCCTACGCATTTTCGCTTGGACGTTTTGCTTGATGGGGAAGTAACCTCTGAGGAGGAACGAGGAACTTCTAGTGGCCTGGACCCACCAGGAAAGATGACCTTTAAAGGCCTGTTTAAAGGATCATCTAGATCCACAACTTGGGGATCAACTTTGATTTCAGCTTTCTTTTTCTTCTCCTCCACGAGTTGCTCCTTCATGCTCATTTTTGAAGTGTCTTTAGAGGCGCCTGTAATCTCAATTTCATAACTTTCTTCAACGGGAGACGAAGTTTTGGACTTGTCCTCGTCAAGCGCCTCAATCACTTGAGCATCAGGGCCAGGAGTCTCTCCCGCTTGAATTGTCTCGCTCGCTTTCTCCTTCTCCTCCTTGGCGTCATCGCTCCTCGAAGTGGGCTCGGGGTTAGAGCGGCCTACGCAAAACCACAAGAGACAAACGTTACAATATAATGAACTCATGCCGAAAACAACGGCTCTTTGAACTTTAAGAAGAAGAGTTATTTAACGGTTTCTTGCTGGCTCTCAACCGTCCACGGAGTCTCGCCCTCTAGAATGAGAGATAGAACATGAATCTCAAGGCCAGGGGCTTCCAGGTCATAACCAACATGCGGTTCGAACGGATCACATACCGGTCGACCGATCGATTGAGTGGGGGGAGGAGTTGGAGACTCGGTTCCAGACGGACCGGCGATGTCATCTATTCCTTTTCATGAGGAGGAACCTTTGTTGTAGAGGGCATTCGATGTAGACAACTCTGAAGGCTCGTTCCCCCTGAGAAATTCTTTCACCAAAGCCTCCTCGTCAACCTCCTTGGTGCCCAGCTCGACCTTTCTGATCTTTATCAAAGTTTCCCATGCCTCGGCTAGAGATTCGAGGTAGCCCTCGCCAAGAAAAGTTAAGTCCTGATGCATGAGGACATGGGCGTTGCATTCTGCAATAAGCAGGTCAAACAAGCACTTGATCTCCTCCCTACCAGCCTCTATAGCTGCTCAAGGTGAGAGCCAATTTCCACGAATGTTATTCTTTTGCCCTCTTCACGGGCTTCATCCTTCAGCATCCTGACCTTAGAGAGCTCGTCGTCGAGCTTTGCCTTCAGGAGTCCCATAGCAACAATCTCA
The DNA here is from genome assembly GCA_030765085.1 of Allium cepa. Lineage (NCBI taxonomy): Eukaryota > Viridiplantae > Streptophyta > Magnoliopsida > Asparagales > Amaryllidaceae > Allium > Allium cepa. The sequence goes on along the minus strand of JASFAV010000023.1, from coordinate 2,246,238 downwards.
TCGCAGTATCGTTGCGACTCTTCCTGAGCAGCAGTTTTTTCCTCTCTCTCTCTTTACGGAGTAGATCTTCCAACTCTTTGACTCGTAGGGCGAATGCATCCCTCTCCTTTTCAACGAAATCCTTCTCTAAAGCTAAGGCCCCGCAGCGTTGTACCGCTTCATCAATGTCTTTCTTATGTGACGACGCCAGACGATTAACGACCTCTGTTGTGTCTTTAGCGCTTTTTTGGACAGCTTCGAGCTGAGACTTATATGAAGAGAGCTCTTCATCCTGAGCTTTAATGATGTCCTTATCGTGAATAGCTTTGAGCTTCAGGCGATTGATTTCGTGTTGACGCACGATAGAGACTTCCGAGACTTTCTTAGCTAAATGGACAAACACGTCATGTTAAATTAAACGTCGTTGTTATAAGCAATGGCGCTTTATTTGACGTGTCCTAGAATGTGATGGATCGCCGGGAGAAACTTCAGACCATCAAAGCATATTTTGGGAAACTTAGCCTTAAGCTTGGCTAACCTCTCCGATATCGATGGATCTGTTGTGGGAATAGAGGGAGATGGTCTTAAGACTTCAGATTTCTTGTGGAGTTCACGAGATTGCCTTGTGCTGGATGAACTTGAGCATTGATCATGGAGGGATCGGACTGGGACCCTTTGTGGCCGGATTTCTCTCGGCCTTGCTCCAAGTGAGAAGGAGGATTGTAATGATATGAAGGCTGATGATAAGTTTTCTTTCAAGATGATGAATTCCAGGAGTGATAATCCCTGTCGCCATCATCATCTCTATCTCGACGTCTTCTAGAACCTGAATCCCGGCCAGAGTGGTGAAAAATAGATGACCCACGAAGATGGTCGAGTCCATGAGTACATCCCATGTCACCTTCATAGAATGCGAACAATGACAAGTTAGCAAAGAATAGAGTGATGGTTAAAATTGAAGAGCAAAGTAAAGTGCGCGAGTTTGTGTGTGTCCTAGTGTTTCCCCCCAACGGACCAGTTTCTTTATCTCTACTTATAGGAGTTTTTTCTCCCCAAACATAGGCTTGAGCGCCTACATCGCCTCTTGCAGGCGAATGGAGTTTAAGTGCTTCCGGATCATTGAAGCCATAGTTAAGCAAATCATCGGGAATAGTAAGGTCCGACAGGCCTTTTAATGAACTCTCTAAGCATTGAGGAGAAGGCTCTCTCTCCACCCAGGTGATTGTGACTTTAGAGGTTCCACCTGTTGTCTTCTTCCTCGGTTTATAAGTCAATTTTTTCTTTCCCTTCGCAAGGGGAGGCATTATTTCGATATCGTGCACCTCGACTACCGGCTCCAAACTGGGACTAACATTTTCACCCGGTACTTTGGGCGTTTTAGCTTCTCTAATCTCCCCCTCCTCAGGTGTGTCAGGGGCATCACATGCTGAAGGCCCAGCTTGCTTTTTACCTTTGCCCAAGGCAGACGTGGTAATAGTGACACCTTGAGGAAGCTTATTTGGCGGCCTGCCGCCAGCAGTCCAAACTTCGAAAGCGATCCTTTTGAAATAAGAGATCTAGTGTCCCGGTCTCCTGCGAGGATAGCTCGGATAGCTTCAACGGCTTCAGAATACCTAGAGCCATCGGGACGTGGGTTAATGCCTGTAAAAGTAGAGGAAGAGTTAGAAAAGGTGCAATTTTCGTCGAATGCAAGTATTGATCCGAAAAAAAGACTTACTCCCTTCCACCCATCTCCTTGCAAAGCCTGGGGGACAGCGCACGTAGAACCACTCCTGCTTATACTGGGTGAATTTGCTCCACGCCCCAGTTAGAATTTGACATTTGTTGTGTGGCTCGAGAAAAAAAAAGATGGGTTGTCTGATCGTCTCTTGAAACAATAAATATAGCGGATATCGCCAGGAGTCGAGAGCCTGAAAAGGACGCTCATGAAGAGAATGCACGTGCCGTATACGAACACGTGACTATTTGGATGTAATTGTGATGGAAATCTCAATATACTGTAACAGATTGCGAAAGAAGGAGTTGAATGGCGGCACGCTACCAACCCAGCACATAAATTTGTTGCAGGCCATATATTCGACTGGGAGCAATTGAGGACGATCTTGTCCTGATGAAACTAGCACATCATCGAAAGGAATCCCGTATATCGAGCATATGCGACGAAGAGCGCTTTCTTTAATTCTTAAGGCTTGAGAATCGATCGGATCATTTAGAAAGATTGTTGCATCCAAGGCATCGGGAGCCAAGTCGACGGATGCGATCGTGGGGCTCGGAATGTCGTGTACAAAAAATGTCGACGGATCCGAGGTTCCAACTACTTCTTGTTGACAAGTTAGCTCGGGTCTGTCCGAGACCGTGGCAGAACTATATTTTCTGGACATCTCTGGTGAATGTTGAATCTGATGAAACACCTATTTAAACTATACATGAAAAATGATCGACATTTGACATAACAACAAAATACTCCCCACATGTGGTGTGTGAACTAGTGCAACCGTTCAAGTATAAGTGTCAAAGGGTTACAAGTTGTAAAGTTGATGAAATAAAGTTAAGATTTGGACATTCGCCTTCGAAGACCGTCATCGCCGACCGTCTCCGAGAGCTTGTCGTGCGATGGTTTCTGTTTTGAGCTCGACATCGACACCGTATATGGAAGGTTGTTATCTGTTTTAATCAAGTTAAATTCAGGTTTATGGTTGTCAAGACAGGAGAGTTATCAGTCTGGATTGTTCGATATGCTTGATTGTTTAAGTCCTTGTCCCTTTTTACTGTCATATGTTTGGGCATAGGAAGAAAGTTAAGTCAACATGCATTATGTTCTAGTTGAGATTGTTCTGACTGTTGTGGCCTACTGACAGACTTAATGCCAAACTACATCGCAGAGACTCGACTATTTATGGCCTACTTCGCTCTCCTACATTTCCTCTCCACCGTTCGGCATGCAGCAAGTCATGCCGAGCCGCATCGCTTGGCGCGTTGAACACAACTCCAACTTCCTTCCTACGCTCCCTCTCTACCGCTCGGCACAAAGGATTCATTCGGCAAGTCATGCCAAGCCACATCGCTCGACAATTTTCTCTCAACTCCTACTTCTATCCTGCATTCCCTATTTCCTCGTTCAGCATAAGGGAGTCATATCGAGTCGTGGTCATACCGAGCCACATTGCTCGGCACGCTAAACCCAAATTCAACTTTACTCCTACACACCCTCTCCATCGCTCGGCATGCGAAAGTCATACCAAGCCATAGCCGTAAATTTTCCTCCAACTCACACGCCACACTCAACCAGCACTTCTTAACCTCGCCAGTTCCTACTAAGCCGACCACACCTCCTATCACCTCGTTCGGCAACCAGACAAGAACCTACTTCACAATGGCCTTCGGCACCCTCTTCCATCTTCCTCTCCATTTAATCCTAAGGCTTGTTTAAACATCAGTTCCACCTTCCTTATCTACGCGACTACCATTATCCATGGGTTAGAGGAAGGTCGTGAATTCAAGTCTTGCCCAAAATCCCTAATTGGATAAAGTCGAGCAAGTAAAAGGTTCATACTTAGAAGAAAGGGTCGAAGTCTAGTGAGGTGCTCGATTTAGAAGTGGAATCCACTCAGATTCGTTGTTGAGGGCAGTTGAGAGGACGTGTAGGACTCAGGAGTCTAAAGAGAAGTTGAGATGTTGGCAAAAGTCTAGAAGAAGATAAGTTCATAAAGATGTTACAGCGGAGGTAAAAGTAAAAGGGAGAAGGTTGAGAAATGTTAGTTTATATAGGAGAGAAGGAAGGCAAATAGACAGTGATCGTTAGAGCCGGTCAAGGCACCTCAGTCGTTCGGCATCATTATGTCGTTCGGCATCAATATGTCGTTTGACATTCAGTAGATCGTTCGGCATACGAATGCCGTTCAGCATCACTATCGAGAGGACAGAACAAGGGCTTAAAGGAAAACACGAAGTACTTATGGATCAAAGCGCATCATGTTCGTCCACATGATACACTTTAGAGAGCAAGTGTTACCCGGTTGTTTGACAATGTAATAAGAGGCTCGGCATAGATACCTCGGTCGGCACAGGTTCGTTCGGCATGGAAGGGGCGCTCAACATAAAGTCTCGATCGGCGTAAAAAGGTCGCTCGGCACAAGGCCTCGCTCGGCTAGGAAGGATCGTTTGGCACAAGGCCTCGCTCGGCATGGAAGGGCCTCGTTCGGTATAGAGCCTCGTTCGGAACGAAGCCTCGCTCGGCATGAGGCCTCGCTCGGCATATGTGAGTCGTTCGACATCTCCTCATGTTCGGCATGGAGCCTCATTCAGCATGAAGCCTCGCTTGGCATGAGGCCTCACTTGGCATAAGTGAGTCGTTTGGAATCTCCCCTCGTTCGGCATGGAGCCTCGTTCGGAATAAAGCCTTTATCGGCACGAGGCCTCGCTCGGCATAAGTTAGTCAATTGGCATCTCCCTTCGTTTGACAGGAAGCCTCGTTCGGCATGAAACCTTGCTCGGCATAAGTGAGTCACTTGGCATCTCCCACGGACCAGCATAAAGTCTCGTTCGGCACAGATCTTGTTCAGCCTACACACTTCACTCAACGCAATGCCTCGTTCGGCATACAAATGTCGTTCGGCACGCCTTCCTAGCTCGGCATACGAATGTCGTTAGGCCTGGATGTGTGGTTCGGCAATTTCCGTTCCGCATCTATGGCTCAGCGCAGAAATTACTTACCACAGGCCGAGGTACCTTGTTCCTAGGCCCGTAAGGGGAGTCCAACCCATCTTCGTCTATAAATAGAAGGGCAGGAGCACAGTGAAAGGGATCTTTTTTCGAGAACACTGGGGAGACTCTGCTGCATTCAAAACTTAGTCTATTTCAGTTAGCACTTGTATTCGAGTCATTATAGTACCAATTGTATCTGTATTCATTCATTTGTGAAAGCATTAAAGATCAAAACACAAAGTGTACGTAGCAGTTATGCTGAACCAATATAAATCTGGTGTTCTTAATTTTGCATTTAAGTTATCATTCAGTTCTCTGTTTTAATTTGCTTTCTTTATTAATATCTCTACACAATCTTTCTTAAGGGTGTTAGTAACCAGTTCTGGTGCTAACACAATCCATAATTTAAGTTTAACTATTTAGATTTAAAAGGTATTCCAAATGAGTGAGATGAACTCACCTTTGATTTTTGTTTTGCAATCCAATTCCATCTCGACCATTTCTTCACGGTTTCAGACCTTGTAAAACATTATACTTTTATTAACACTTGAATTGATCTAATAATTAATTGCTATTTATTTATTTATTTATTTATTTAATTTGAACTAATAATTTAGCTTTTAAATTAAAAATCTAATTTTAAACCAATATATTAATTTTAAACTAATAATTTCCCTTTTTGAAAATCTTTTAGTGACTAAAATGAATTAAATAAGTCAATTATACAGTTTAATTCCCAAATCCCTTATTTTAAAATTTTAACTAGTAAGTTAAAATGAGTATAAGTATATATTTTGTTTTTACTTTTGAACTACATATAAAAATAATCTATATAAGTCAAAAAATCATATTCCTTTATAAACCCTTATATATATATATATGTGTGTGTATGTATGTATTTCTTCCAAAATCTTATATAAATTTCTTATACATACATATATAAATTTAAACTCTGCAACTTGAAAACTAGACAGTAAACATTCTTTACTGTAAAAAAACAAAATACTGTGTTATATATATTCTGTAAAAAAATAAAACAGTAAAATACTTTACTGTAAAACTTCCTCCCCAACATTTTATATATTTATATACCAAAACAAAACGTTTTACACTTTCCTGAAATATTTTTCTTCTCTGTTTTACAACAAACCGCTAATTTAACAAACAATTTTTTTCTAGTTTAGACTTTGAAAACATAAAAACTAACTAAAAATGCTCAAAATTATACTACCTCAAAGAACAGGAAACAAAAATCGAACTTCTACTCGAAATCCACCTCGCGCCTACCTCACTCACACGCACGACCACCCCATTCGCCATCGACCATCGCTGCCTCCACCCAAGTCTGACCCGCACCTTGAATCGCAACCGTCCCATCGCTTCCTAAACGCTCACCCCCATCCTCGATCGAAGTTGACGACTCCACCACACGTGATGTCGTGTGCTGCCGAACCTCCTTCCACGAATCTAGATCGACAGATTTGATTTTGAATCTTACGAACGGAACCGAAGAATCTAAGGAAAAGCCTCATGATTAATTCGAGTGCCCATTCTTCCTTTGTTCGATTATAAGAAGAAGGAGAGTGAATGGGTACGATTTATATTTTGGGAATTTAGATTTTTAAAATGGAATTTGTTTGAACTGAACAAGCAAATGGAGATAGGCTCGAGAGATTTTTTTCGTTTAGTGAATTGATTTGAAAACGAAGAGAGCTCAGCCATGTACATTTCTTTTAATCTTATTTTATTCTTCAGAGAAGACGCGTGTTTATTAGGTTGGACACGTGCTACCAAAGGAAACACGTGTTAGAAAGAAGGGAAAGGCCGCTGAGAAACAATTTGAATATAAGTATTATTTCAAATATAAACCGTCTCGTATCACGCAATTCAAAATCTCGATCTCCTATCGATGCATGCCACTAGGCGTTTATAATGTTATACCCCTATTTCGAATGTATTGGAAAAGGTTTCGAGTTCTAATTCGATCGTATGGAGAATATAGTTTTTTGAACCAGTTATTATATTAAATTTTCGATATAAATCTAGCGCGTTTATATACCGTATGATCACACAACAACTCCAAATACCACCAAATCTGAAATCCGATAATAATACACTATTACGGATCCAATGGTCGTCGAAATCCAAGACTGTGCCTCGGAAGGCTATTTTAAAAATCGATTTAAATGATATATTTTTTTAAACTGAACAAATCACCTTAAAATTCAATTTTAATACTTCGATTATCTTCAGTACTATTAGTATAGATTTTATAAGCCATTGAAATATTTTTAACTAGCTTAAAAATCAAGATTCACTATTTTAACCAATTTAAAATTATTAAATTTAATAATTTAATTATCTGAATAAATAGTGATGTTTGAAATTAAAGTTAAAGCAACCTTCAAATATTTAAAAATCAATTAAATATTCCAATTTAATATGTCCAAAAATTTCCGATTCATCACATAATATGTTTATTTAGATGTGTAAACAATTCACGTTAAAAATGTGTCAAATATCACAAAGGAAGTCACTTTCCTTTAATAAATAAATGGTGTACATGAGATTTTTAAACCTCTTTAAAATGGTTTAAAATTATTTAGAAATGTTTTATAATAATTTAAAAGTGTTTTGACAAATTTTGGAAAGGATATGGATATTCAGTTAAAATAGGTGCATCGCGTAATGATGGTTCGAGATTTCACGCCATAAAAAATTGAACATGTTTATAGAATGGAATCAGGGTCAAAAATCTTTGGAATAAGAATTTTGTGAACTCTTATAATCATGGTTTTCAAATAAAAGAAAATGACCGAGATTTCGTTTAGTAGATTTTGAAATATGAATAAATCAAGTTTTTAAAATAATCGCGCTTTGGCAGTTCGGAAGCCAAAGCGATAAAATCTTTAAAATTAACATTTTTAATTCTTTAAAAATATGGAATAAATTCTATAAATATTTTAAAATGTTTTAAAAAGGATTTGAGTTATAAAAGTGAATTTATAAATGATCGAAATGTTGTTTTTATCAAATAAGCTTTTAAACCACTATTCGCAGCAGTTTTTAATAACTTTTTAAATATGACTTTGAACTTTAGTATTCTTTCCCAAATTTTTTATAAATGTTTTCAAATGAACAATTAAGTATTTTAAAGATAATGTGGACGTTTTATAATTTATTTTAGAGGAGTTTAAATAAATAGTTAAAAGAAAAGTTGTTATAATTAAATGATTAATTTTGGCTCTAAAAGCCGATGAGTAGATTGATTTTTCTATTCATGAGATCTAGATGTATTAGCTTTAAGAACAATGTTTGGATTTACGAGACGTGAATACCAAGAATGTATTAATATTCATTACCGAGGGTCGAGGAGGTCGGTCGTCACAATAATAATTAAAATGAATTTGTTGCTTATGTAATTTAACGGAGGTTTCTGTTTCAATCTAATTATTAAAAAAAATGTCCTTGGTCTAATTTTTTTCTATAATATATTCTTCAAACTAAGTACCACTTTTTAAAATACTCCATGAAATTAAATTGTTTGATTCATTGCATGAAGAAACAGAAAGATGTGTAATCACTACAAGAAAACTGATTTTTTGTAGCGCCCAAAAACTGCCACTAAGTATTTTTAGTGGCGTTTCGATAATCGTTACGAAAAAACATGCCACTAAAAATCCTCGAGTATTAGTTGCACTTTTATAAACGCTACCAAAATTATTTTTTTTTGATAGCGTTTTTGTAACGCCATAGAATTCTTTTTTGTAGCACCTATTTGCCGCCACCGAAAAGGTTTTCTCCTCCATGATACTTTTTTATGGCGTTATCTAAATTTTTTGTAGCGCCTGTTTAACGCCACCGAAAGGGTTTTCTCCTCCACGTTACATTTTCATGGCGTTATATACATTTTTTGTAGCACTTAATAAACGCCAGCATAAGTGTGCTTGAGTTTTTAATCACTATTTTGTAGCGCTTAATAAACGCCAGCATAAGTGTACTTGAGTTTTTAATCACTCTTTTGTAGCGACATTTTAACGCTACCAAAATAAATAATATCCAGTAGCGTTTGTTTCCCTCCACCTGCTACTCCAGATTTACCACTGATCTAGCATGCAATTATATAATAACAGAATACGCAAGCACATACACTTTTGAACACAATATATTAAACAACTACAAAATACGTATACACATTGAAGATCCACAAGATACATAGACATTCATACATCCACATACATAGGTGTCGACAAAAAGCTACCCGTACACATACACAACCAAACTACCATAAGTGTTATAACCAAACTACCATAAGTGTCATAACCGTACATATACATCTGAAATAAACGTCTGAAATAACCAAAGTACCGAGCAAAACCTGAACCACCATAAAAACCTGAACTACCTGTCATTGCTGATGTCTTCAAAACCTGAACTACCTGTAAACAAAGAACAGAACAAAAGAGTGAGAAAACAAAACCTGAACTTAAAACTCCATCACTAACATTCCACCACAATCCATACATAACTCCTCACCATCAATTATACTAAAGTAATATCTGAATAAATATACAGACATATGTATTTTAAAAATATAAATTACTAAAACTTGCATAGATAAATAGGGATGTACCTACGCATAAAAGAAATGAAATCAATTCTACAAAATGGACAAGATATAATATAGTAAGAGTATTGTAACAGTGTAACGGTCAATTAAACAAGTCTAAAACACCAAAAAGCACAATAATACACCCCATGCACGTGAGATACACAACAACAAAACTGAAACTCGAATATATGAAGACAACACACAAACACACACAACATCCATTCAATATAAACACAATAGTTCTTACAATACATAACACTATATATATAGACACACAGACACAAATGCACTCACGCATAAACATATATCATTTGAATGCACACACACAACACAATGCAGAACACACATTGCTTAGTCATGGTTACATGGCCTTAAATGATAGTTAACCTCTTAAGACAAGGTTTATATATATAAAAAATTAATTAGTGAATAATATGGCACATCCAACACTTCTATTTATAACTAGGAATTTACTTGCTATAAGTTTCTCGCTACTTTATGCTAATGTACCGTAATAAAATTATTCGTGCTAGATACTGTGTTAAAATTATCATCTGTTTACTCAGTAGTATGATATTGAGTAAACAGATGATAATTTTAACACAATCACACACACACACAGTTGGGTAAGCACACATCCTCATAAACACACTAGCGCATATATACAAAATCGCGCACGCACCTACAGGTTACACACATACAAATTAATCAACACACACGCTCATATGTACACAAAAACGCAGATCGTACGTAAGCACACATATACTCCAGGCAACACACACCTATATGCATACCAATACAAAACACTAAAACACACACACACACTCTCTTCATGCACATAGAAATTCAAGGCAGTAGCAACACATATACCTAGCAGGCTAGCATGCACACACTCTCAAACGCCATAGTACTTGGGAAAACACAAAACAAAAGCAGCTTGCCATAGGTTTGTGAATGGTAACACTCACCTGTAAATCACGTTCCACTCTGTCTCCTTCCACTGTTTTTCTTATCTTAGATTACGCACGCGACACAGGGCCCAAAACCTAGTAACGCGATAGATGGACTTGTGCCAGAAAAGCCTAAGAGTGTCTTAATGAACTTGCTCGAATATCAGAATTTATAATAATTTCTTGGATTTTATTTTTAATTTAGAAAATGACAATAATAGGTTTTAATTAATTCCAGAAGAAGAATGAGTGAATCCTGTTAAAGTGAATATGCGTGAGATATTTTATATGATAGAGAAAGTTCTTAAGTAGATATGATATTGCATCACTAACATTCCACCACAATCCATACATAACTCCTCACCAATCACAATCATTCAATCACAATTCGAATATAACACCCCTACTTATGTACTTTTATCAGTTTACCAAAAATCTATCTGCACTTTAGCTGCTAGCATTCCTAATGTATATATAAAAAAATTATATACCTTTCATTTTGACTTAATAATGATTTTTTCCATTGGCCAAGCTATGGGAACGCCAAAGCAATCATCCATGCACGTCAGACCCGATGTTGGTCTCCATATCTCTGCATCTGGAACTATCACCAGTTCAATCCAAACTTTTACAGCATTACGTCCTAGTGGACGACAATGGACCATCGTTATCGGATCAGTTGATGCAATACTTCCTTCCGCCACTACGTCTGCTCCACCCAAATCGATCAACTGGCATTTGGCATCCTTTTGCATGGTTGCAATTGGCTGAAAGAAAAGAGATTATTATGCACAATGTATACATGCACATTAAATAAACTTTCATATACAGTTAACTTCTTCAAATTTGAAAATTAATACTTACATTTTGCGATTTATTCATGACCATATGTGCGGATTTCATGGGAGAATTCACAACATTTTCAGTATCATCACGACTCTCATCTAGTTTTTCTTGATCAGCTTCTACTTTTGATCTTGGCCATGCTATTTTCATACCAACTGCATCTCCAATGCACGACATATCAGATGTGGGTCGCCACAAATAAGCATCTTTATTTACTACTTTGTCCACCCAAATCACAACAGCAGACGGACCGAGTGGAATACCATTAACAGTATATTTTGGATCAGTGGCATGGATTCTTCCTTCGGCAATTACACCTTCACCCTCAGTCCAACCGTAAATCTTGCAAGTGTCTTCGATGATGCTGGTACTCTAAAAATGAGAAGTGAAATTCAAGACTTTAGTATGCTATACAAAAACAACGAATATGTGTTAAATTTTTATTCAGATGGGGGGTGTGCTCGTTGCATTTTAGACATCAATAAGCTCGCAGCATATTACACTAATATACTTAACGTGAAAAAATTTACCGTACTGGCTGCACTACAGTTCAACCGTGTTCGCAGCGGGACCTTGATGCAAACTGATGGCCAAGCAACTACCTTATTCTTAGCGTCTGCTAAGACTGCCATTTCAGGTGTAGGCCTCCATAAATAAGTATCTGCTTTATCCACTGAATCTATAACAACGCTCCCGACATTTGGTCCCAGACGAATGCCATTGACAACGTCATCTGGGTCCATGGACAACAGCCTCCCATGGGCAACAACTCCATAGGTTTCATCCCAATTCAACAGCAAACATACTTCGTCGTCGCTCTACAATTAATCAACCGAAAATTAAATCAATTACTGGATTAAAAAATTAAAATATAAATTTCATTTATTGAGTAATATAAATATTATTTTTACCGAATCAGGTGAGTTCCTTCTCGAACTTTCTTTACCCTGCAGCGAAGCACGAATATAAATTAATATTCTACGAATATAAATTAATTTCCAAAAATTTACCTTCTGGTCCATCAGAGTCTGTATCATTCCCTTCAATTCTATTATTTCCTCTTGACACCGAGACACTTGTTTATCTTTGGACTGGGCCAAAGCTAGCTTGGTTAAAGTGCAACCCCCACCCAATGCCCTTAACCGTCTCGATTTATCTTGTCCCAGTACATGTACAAGAGCATCTTTTCCAATATCAGTCTGTGACGAGCCGGATTGGGATAGGCTACCATATTTTTTGATCTCCTCCTATATAAATAAATACACATAGATAATGTACAATGGTAAAAATATCATAGTTTCAAAAAAAAATATACCAATAAAATTTAAAACAATTTTACAATAGTATTACTAGCTTCCATGTTCACTGGTTCACCATTTTTTTTAATGTGAGATCTAATCCACACATCAGCTCTACTTATGGACGATGGATCTACACTTTCTTTTTTCTAAAAATAGAATAACATTAAATTAATAAACTGACAGGTATAAAATAATGTTAAATAATGCCATAGTTAATTAACTTACAATGTCTTCGGTCTTTCTAGCCATTCCCCTACGACCGGTTGTATGCGGAATTTGTGTGTACCTAAGGGCTGAATATTTCTCACTTTTTTGCTGAAAATGTTGAAAGATGCTAGAATTTAACAACCAAAATCATAAAAAAAGAACTATCTAATATTTATAATGCAGGGTAAATATGTATGGTGAGGATTGCAATTTATTTGAAAATCAATTCATCATGGTCATATACTTATTTGGTATTATTAATGCTGGATAACTCAGTGACATATACAGCATTCCATATCTACTAATAATATTTATAGATTGAACTAACTTGCAAAGTGTTTTATTTACTTCATTTAAAATGTTCCTGTGCTTGTCATAACGCATTTGTATTTTGTACTGTCATAGGTTCCTGTAGCTAATACCTAAACAGGAACCCTCAGCATCCACCAACACTTGGACTTCACTTCTAAAGAAATTTATCGGTTGCTAACTATGTAGATGGATATGCAGAAACATGCCAGACGAGTTCAGTAGGAATGATTTACCTTAAACTCCGGACTTGTTTTCACCTTCACAAACTTCCTCCAATCGGTTATGCTTTTTATGTTCGTAGGTTTCATTTTAAGTCTTTCCTCATCGTTCTCTGCTTTTTGCAAATTTCGAACCAATTTGCTTTTTGACGATCTCCAAAGTACTCCCATTTGTTGAAATATAGCTTTTCTTTGCCATTCCTCTTCCAATTTAAATCTAATCTGGAACAATACATCAAAACATGATATTAGTAAAATTTATTTAATTTAAATACGACAGATCTAATTAAATCTGAAAGGTTTTCTGAAGTTATTAGAGGGCAATTTCAATTTATAATTGGCAAGAACTATTTTTCAATTTATCCAGAAGTTATTAGATGGCAATTTCAATTTATAATTGGCAAGACCATGCAATATTAGAAGTCATTTTCAAAACATATTAGAGTCAAAATGTTAAATAATAGATGCCTGCTTCATACCAGAACCGACTGCCACAAAACTTCTTTTAAGTCATCACTAATATTCCTCCAATCATCAATGGTGTATGGAACCTGCTCCCGCACAAGCGGTCCAAGAAAAGAGGATAAATATACCGACCCTTGCCCTACTGGTATACCTAGATCATTGAACTCAACTTCAATTCGATCCTGACTGCATGACGGGAGTCTTTTTGCTTTTGCTAGACCTCTACCGCCTCTTTTCCGAGATGTACTTTCGATTTCAGCTTCACTTTGTTTCCCAATTTCCAGCTCAGCATCAGCAGTTTGTTCAGGACGGGTTTCATTTTCTGAGCGGAGTCCTTCATTTGGGTCGGAGGGGATATCATCTAGTGGTTGTTCGTCTTCTTCATTGTGAACAGTGGCTTGCTTCTTAGCATTGTCTGGTTGTTCTTCTATTTCATTTATACTAGCTGGAACTTTACATTTTTGCTTTGACTGTTTGTTCTTACCTTTGACTGCTTGTTCTTCAGCCTTTCTCTGCAAGCGGGTACGTACAGATGTTGTAGACATATTTTTCTGCAAGTGACAGAAAACACAGTATAAACCAATAAGCACATGTAAACAATAAGCAGCGATAAATATTAACAAACAACACTTAAATATCATCAACATGTAGCTGAAAAGAGATGTGGCAGTTTGCAAACCAAACAAGCAGGCCTAAAAGCCTTGAGATGATGAATAGATTTGTAATTTTATGAGAAAATGTACATGTAATGCAAACAGAATTGATAAGAACACTACTCATTATCAAGCAATATACGCAAACAGAATTGATAAGAACATATAATGCTTTGTCTCTGGAAGTATACAAAGATCAAAACACAAAGAACAAAAATTGAATGGTACATGCATTTGCAATGGATTAGAAAATTAAATGGTGCAAACTAACAGCCATTCGCAACATTAAAAAAAACAAAGCATTAGTGCAGCAAATGAACAACAATCACTAAAGAAAATCAATACAAGTTCAATGAAATTTCCAAATAGCCCGGATTTAATATATAAGTTCAACCATCACTATAGCAAATGAACAACTATGCTCAAGTAGAACATATAATCTACTCAATTATGCCCTCGCAATCCTCTCTAACATAGCAAACATCTTCATCATCTGCTTCAGTTATTTCATCTTCCACCACTTGAATATCTTCCTCGATGCAATCGTGCTCCTCTATATCATTAAAACTTCTTGATGGTGCTTTCATTACAACGTACCAATTAGAAACATCGTTCTCTCTTGAATAAAATACTTGTTTTGCTTGAGATGCAAGTATGTATGGGTCTCGTGAAAATGATGCTTGATGTAAATTAACAAGAGTGAACCCATCATCATCAAGTTTTACTCCATTTCCTTTATACGTCCAACGACACTTGAAAACTGGAATATAAAACAAATGATAATCTAATAAAATTATATCTGTCAATATTCCATAATAAGTGACCACATCAACCACTTGGGACATATCTTTAGCACTTGCTCTACACATAGTAGTTGCATCAAAAGTCATCCCACAATTCTGAGTTTCTCTCCCTAAATCTTTTACATGAAAACGTTGCTCGTTGATGATATATCCTTTAAAAGACATGGCATCATCCTTTGGACCATAAGCAATCCATTTTAACATGTCATTATGATCCTTGGAGGTAATAGGTATCTACAACAAATTTCATTTAGCATGTAAATTTATATAGTAATATTGATAGTTGAATGAGAATATATTTGAAATCTAACTAACCTTCCTTTTAATCCAATCGACAAAACTTTTTGTATGTGTTTCCCAAAGTAAGGTCGCATTTTTTGTCATGCTTTGGTCTGAATTTTCTAATTCCTCCAAATGCAAACTAGTATTGAACAATTGATTATAAGTTATATATATCATTGCGAACACATCAAAATATTTAAAACAATATAACATAAACTTACTCTATAAATGGTTCCACCACGGCCATATTCATTAACACAGCTAAATGAGCACTTCATTTCTCATTAACTGGCAATTTAATTGTCTTCGATACTGAAATTGGACGTCCCTCTAATATTCTACTACTTTCATAATCTTCATTTCGAGCTCCTTTCTCCTCTATATGTCCTGATTTCTTCAAAAATTCATTGAAAAACAACATGCATTCTGTTGCAAGATACGATTCTGCAATACATCCCTCTGGTCGTGCATAGTTTCTGACATAATCTTTGAGTGTCTTCATATATCTTTTGAATGGGTACATCCATCGAAAATGAATAGGTCCACACATTTGTGCTTCTTTTCCAAGATGAATGGATAAGTGTATCATTATATCAAAGAAAGATGGTGGAAAAAAAATTTCAAGCTCACATAAAACGTCAATAATTTCAGCATTGATTTGTTCTACCTTCTCTCTATCAAGAACACGTTGACATAATTTTTTGAAAAAAGAACATAAGCGAATTATCGCTTTTCTTGCCTTCTTTTCCATGAACCCTCTCGATGCTACTGGCAATAAATGTTGCATTAATACATGGTAATTATGTGACTTCAATCCACTAATTTTACAATCCGACAACGAAATCCGATTTTTTAAATTTGAACAGTGGCCATCCGGTCCTTTGAAATCATACAGTCTTTTGCAAAATATTTTTCTCTCGAATTTTGACAACATATATGGAGCCGGTGGAAGATATGTTTTATTCCCACGAGGTTGTGTATGAAGCTCACTTCGAATTCCCCAATCCTCTAAATCCTTTCTACAGTTGGTTCCATCTTTGGATTTATTTCCATGCAACATTGTGCCCAATAGGCTTTCACCAATGTTCTTCTCCACATGCATCACATCTAAATTGTGACGTAATGGAAGTTCCTATGAAAACCAAAACAATAATGCATTATTGGGTTTTTCTTGTATTAAAACAATGAAAAATAAATAAATTAACCACTAACCTCCCAATAAGGCAAATCAAAGAAAATTGATCGTTTTTTCCACCTTGATAGCTCTACTTCTGTAGAACTGTTAGTATCATCATATTTATCTTCTTTATCATAGACATGCTTTCTCTTCTTACTTTTCTCCTCTATTCCTTTTCCAAAATCATTTGGATAATCCTTCAATAATGCATAGATGTTTCTCCCAGAAAGCATTCTAGGAGCATCATCTGTCTCTACGGTATTATCAAACAATGCCTTTTGTTTCCTCCGTGAATCTGAAGGAGGTAGAAATCTTCTATGACCCATGTAGGCGAACTTTCGACTATGTTTCAAACAACGAGAATGGGTACTGACACCACATAATGGGCAAGCTTTTTGCCCTTTCACACGACATCCAACAAGATTTCCTTAAGTCGGAAAATCATTAATCATCCATAACAAAATTGCATTCAGTTTAAATAAAGTTTTACTAAATGCATCATAAGCAGTAACTCCATTAGACCACAAGTGATGCAAGTCTTCCACCAAAGGAGCCAAATATACATCAATATCATTCCCGGGTTGCTTCGGGCCTGGAATAAGTAAAGTTAACATTATATTTTCTTTCTTCATACACAACATAGGCGAGAGATTGTATGTCACAAGCATTACCGGCCAGCAACTATATTTCGAACTCAACATGGAAAATGGATTGAATCCATCTGTAGCAAGACCAAGCCTAAGATTGCGTGGATCAGATGAAAAAGATTTATACTTTTCATCCACCATTTTCCATGTCATAGAATCCACGGGATGACGCATTTTTCCATCATTACTTTTATTATTAAAATGCCATCTTAATTCTTCAGCCATCTTTTGAGATCTATACATTCGTCTAAACCTCGGAATAATTGGGAAATATCTCAATTCTTTAACTGGAACACCTTGTATAACCTCTTCAATATCTTGATTTTTCTTCCATCTCGAGGAACCACATTTTGGACAACTTTCTAAATTTTTGTATTCTTTTCTGAAAAGGCAACAATCATTCTCACAAGCATGTATCTTTTCAAAACCCATGTCGAATGCTTTAAGAAATTTCTTGACTTCATATAAGGTTTTGGGAAGCACGTTATCCTTCGGCAGAAATAGATGTTGCACAGCTAAAAGCTTATCAAAACCACTATCGGACAAGCCAGTCTCGCATTTAAGATTATACAAGACGGTGATGGCAGGTAATTTTGTGTGATCTGTGCAACCAAGATATAATGGAGTTTCTGCATCTTCCAAGTTCTTGACTAACTCATCCTCTTTTCTTCGAGAATCAACATCGTCTTTATCATCATCAAAAAAATCTTGATTCAAAAAATCTTCATCTTCATAGTGAATCATCTTGAATAGTTCATATACGTCAAACGTATTTGTTTTATTCTCTAGATTTATCTCTTCACCATGGTTAAACCATACACCGTCATGTATTTAGGATCCATTCCTTTTATAATTAAATGTTCAACGATGATTTGGTCATCATGACGACTAAGATTCCAACAATCCTTGCAAGGGCATAAAAATTTTTCTACACTTCTTACATTCCTCTTTGCAGCATGCACGAAATTCATTGCTCCTTGTCGGTATTCTATACTAGTTCTATGAAAAAAGTAAAAAAAAAAAGTGAGCTTTAGTATTAGATTATATGTTCTAATTCTCAAAATACATATTAAGTTAATCATGGTTTTATCACCTGTTTAAAAAAACCCAGCCTTTTTTCATTATCGACATTTGAAGGCAAATAAGTTTCCAATCTTTGACGTATAAATTGGTTATCTGTTGTAATCAAAAAAATAACTAGACGTTGAAGTACAAAAACTTGTAGCACTACTGCATATAACCATGGTGGTTTAGTAGACAAAGGCAAAGAATACTTTTCCAAAAATATAAATTTTACACTTATATTTTGCATTTAACCTCAGATTTACATGTATTTATAATTAATCCATGCATAACACCACACTCCTACCCACACATAACTGACCAAGTCACAACCCTCCAAACTGCTGCATAACAGTTACAGCTATCTGCCCCTCCTTTGTCAATCCATCCACAAACGCTCCACTTTAACAAACAACATTCCAGTCACTCCACTTCAACAAAACTTTTGCAAATCTCTGCACTTCACCATTACACACAGACCACTGACCAAACTTCCTCCCACCTATCACCAACAAACGCCGGTGCATTTCCGCTGCCACACATTGCTGCAACTTTCAAAAAACGCAGCAACCACTCATCACCATACTACTCAATCCTCCTATTTTACCACTTCTCACAACATTGTTTAATTCAACCACTTCCATAAATATACTTCAACACTGCAATCACTCCCCCACTCCACTGTTAAACAATTCATTCACTCCTCACAACAACACAGTTTCATACCAGCCTACAACAATACCCACTTTCATCTCATACACACCACATTCATTCATATCATCAAAGACAATATCCACTTGCCTACATTCCTGTAGCCTGCTTCAATAACCATTCTACAACCTACTGACTACTGCACTGATGCAACCAACTGCACCATATTCACACACTACAACAGTGACCACTCCAACTACAAACCCCAAGCAACCACAGACCATCCTCCTTCCCATTTCTCCAACCTGCAACCTGTTCGCAACCGCACTTCATACTACAACTCAACAAAACATCAACAACCCAGCCTCCGCAGCAAACTACCAGAGACTCACGCAGCATTCATCAACTTGCCCTCTGACATTCTACCACTCCTTACGAACACATACTCACATTCTTCCCCCAGCCTCGCCCCCTCTTACCAAACCAACCGTCAACTTCACCGCCTCCTCTTCACTACCTTACATCCACACAACTGACATATTTCCAGTGCCTGCCACTCCACAAAAGACTATTTATGCTCCAACATTTACCACTCTCAACCATCCAGCCAGCCAATACCCAATCGCAAACAAAACCGCGACCTCCATCAATGCTACTTGAACCCACCAAATTCCCGAAACACGCAACCTCAACCTCCTCTCAGCAAGCAACCATTGATTCACTGAACCACTTCAACAGAACATTCATATACTCAAAGAAATCAAAGCAGATATCCTACCAGATCATTGCAATTAGGGTTAAATCAATCATTTCAGTAATAGTTTAGGAAAAAATACGAAAATAAGATGCATTCAAATTCATATAAAAGCCAAATAGAATCACAAAGTCGATTTAACAGATTCATACCTAAATATACCTAATCGATTTAAAAGATTCATACCTAATTATACCTAGATCTGCTGGCTGCCGCGACTCGATGTTGAGTAAGGGGGAAACGACGGAGTTGACGATGATACTTGAGTGCGATGAAAATTTAACACGATTAAAAGGGGAAATTTTTTTTCTGAAGAAGAAAGCAAATTAGGGACGAGAATTTTGTTAAGTACGAGAGTAAAATGATAGGTTACGTTTATTTAGTTCGCGCGAACTCTTTTTTTTAGAAGCGGGAAACGTGAATTATTTTTTGCCACGTTTATATTATTTGGTAATCTATTTTTTGTTGCATTTACAATAAAACGCCACCGATTTTTGCAACTATAAATGGTTTTTCTTATAGTGAATTTTCGAAAATAAATATGTATAAAAATGAGAAAAACATATATGACCATCTTTTTAACACAATATTTTTCCTTTACATATCGATAATTGTTTCTCACTATTTTCTTAAGAAAAAGAATTATGGTTCGAAAAACCATACACACGTTTTCTCACTAATTACTACCTAAAATTTATATTCGAAGGTTAGTTCTCCAAATATTCAATAAAATATTATTTTATGTACAGTCATTCATCTCAATCAGAAAAATTCAAAGCTATTGATACAGTTTCTAACTAAGGCACTGAATTTCTAAAAAAATAAAGTATGGTTTAATGGGTTTAGAGAGTATTATTTTACTTTGCATGAGTTTGATTCGATGTGGAAAAAATTATGAATGGGTAGTCAAAGAGGGTTTTTTAAGTGAACTATTCCTTTTTAGCCCCTTCTATTACAAAATATTTTAGTTGGATTTTTTCTACCTTTGGTGTTTTTCTGGTGCCTTTTAAAAAACCTCCTATTATTTGGAGAAATGAAAACAAATCTTGTCACACTAAATTTCGTAGAGTGTTTAATAAGTTAATGTTGTTTTTCTTGATAAAAAATCCTTTTATTTTGATGAAAAGTTTAATGTTATGTAAAGGGGCTATTAGACAAAAGTAGGTCTGTTAAAAGACAATAATTTAATGGGTATCAAATATTGCTTATGTCGAGAGATTTTATACAATAGTGTGCATTTCCCTTTTTATTTATTTAATATATTTTGATGATAGAAAATTATTATTTTTATAGATTATGATATAAGATACATAAATTATAGGAGGTTCAAGTGCTTGGGTGTTACACCCATTTTCAATAAACCAAGAATTATCGAAGAGCCTTGATTAGAGGTGCACCAAGCAAGAATTTAGTAAAGAAATGATCAGCAAGTCATCGGTTGAATGCTCAATAAATAATGTACATGGGAAAGATGAATATCCATAATATTTCCATCTTAGAATGAAAGATTCATACCACTAGACTCCTAATCGCTAAAGGAACATAATGGTCGCATCCATAAAAATGTTATTTTGACCAAGGTATACTGAGAAGCGTTTGTCTATGCCAAATTGACCCAAACAGCTACCTAACTAAGAGAGAATTTCTTTACTTGGTTACACTCTCTCCTACGCTTAGTCTATATAACACAACCTTGAGCATATTATATAAAACAACTTGTATGAAAGGCAGCCTCTTTGACACTTCATCATTTTTATCTAATCTTCATGGCTCAGCTTAAAGAATTTCTTCATGTGTTCAATACTTTAATCATCAACACTTTAATTAGAACCCTCATGAGCTCCACAATTCAATGACTAGGATATTGTGTAATGGTCTCTTCAGCTCGCATTATAGTGTTTTCCTCGGTCATCCTCAACTCAACTATAGTAGTGCTCACTTCATAGATTCCTAAACTCGATAACGACTATTGATGTGCACGTAAATGTGCATATTTTAACCACCATATTTATTCTTTTTAAATTAAATAAATGATCATATTGGGTATTTTAACTTGTTTAAACCAAAATTCGTATTATTTTAAATTGTCACATATTCATCTTCATCCAGGGGTAAAATGGTCATTTTTGTGCATATATTAATTTGAGAACATTTAATTGGAAATTTTTATATTATTTTGTAGGAAATTACACTCAATTACAAGTGGGTTCATGAAGGAATATGCATGCACAAAAAGAATACAAAGGAATGAAGATGGAAATAATTCAAAGTGAAGAACATGGAGGACCCTACCCACTACCTAATGTACAAATTAAAGGCTAATGCACATGCTAAACGACATTTAAAGCTTCATGTACATTTAAGTGGGGGATTATTAAAGCTAATGATAACTTGGCCACCACACTTCCTCCAAGGGCATTTTGGGTACTCTCCAAAAATATGCATTAGGGTTTCTAACTTGTATAAATACCCCTTATGTTTCATGTAGCCATCTTCCTCTTAGTTAGTTAGTTTTAGTTTAGAAAATAAATCAATTCTCTCTTTCTTTCCATGGCTACTCAGCCATTTCTTCTCTTATGTAATTCTTTTCTTTTATGCAATGTTAATTATTGTTTCTTTTTAATTACATGTTCATTTCCTTTTATGCAAGTAGTGTAGATTTTCCTTTATGCAATTAGAATAGTTTTCCATTTCACTTTGCTCTCTTTTCCTTTTCTTTTTCTCTCATGTTGCAAGCTACATTTGCAACATGAGAGAAAAAGAAAAGGAAAAGAGAGCAAAGTGAAATGGAAAACTATTCTAATTGCATAAAGGAAAATCTACACTACTTGCATAAAAGGAAATGAACATGTAATTAAAAAGAAACAATAATTAACATTGCATAAAAGAAAAGAATTACATAAGAGAAGAAATGGCTGAGTAGCCATGGAAAGAAAGAGAGAATTGATTTATTTTCTAAACTAAAACTAACTAACTAAGAGGAAGATGGCTACATGAAACATAAGGGGTATTTATACAAGTTAGAAACCCTAATGCATATTTTTGGGGAGTACCCAAAATGCCCTTGGAGGAAGTGTGGTGGCCAAGTTATCATTAGATTTAATAATCCCCCACTTAAATGTACATGAAGCTTTAAATGTCTTTTAGCATGTGCATTAGCCTTTAATTTGTACATTAGGTAGTGGGTAGGTGGGGTCCTCCATGTTCTTCACTTTGAATTATTTCCATCTTCATTCCTTTGTATTCATTTTGTGCATGCATACTCCTTCATGAACCCACTTGTAATTGAGTGTAATTTCCTACAAAATAATATAAAAATTTCCAATTAAATATTCTCAAATTAATATATGCACAAAAATGACCATTTTGCCCCTGGATGAAGATGAATATGTGACAATTTCAAATAATATGAATTTTGGTTTAAACAAGTTAAAATACCCAATATGATCATTTATTTAATTTAAAAAGAATAAATATGGTGGTTAAAATATGCACATTTATGTGCACATCAACCATGTTCTCTTTTAAGCTCTACAACTATCCATATGGTTACCTCAAAGCTATCCATATGCTCTCCTTAGAGCTATTTATGTTCTCTCCTCATTATTTCCATGTGTTCTTCACTAAGCTTTCTCAGAGCACTCTACTTCAACCTCCACTTAGATTCCCTGAGCACTTTAACTTTTTTTAAGACCCGGATAAAAAGTTTTGTTTATAAACTCTGACGAAGTATGCACCGAACCTACAACACATACATTGGATATTTACATAAGGATTTGAAGTTGGAAAGGATTGAATTCTTATCCTTGGATGTGAGCGCCACATGTCCTAACTACGGCATTACCACTAGGGGTTCAAAATGATTGACCAAGGGATTAACCCTAAGGAATGTATGTATGCTCCTAACATAAATATGAGTAAATGAAGATGTATTTTATGTCAGCGTCGCGGTTTGAACCTGCACCATCATATTAACTCTTTGATACCTTAACCACCTAACCGCCTTTGGTGAGTTGTGGACCCTTTTCTTTGTGTAGTACTATTACCTCGTGGCCCTTTATGGGTTATGGATTGTCTAATTCAAAATAATATGGAATGGTCTTAAGGTCAACCATAAGTCAATGAGGGAGAGAAGTGTATTTGGACTTTTTGTAAACTTACTAGTGTGAACTCATGATACACATACATCATGTTAATATTGGGTGACTGAAACAATTAAAACACCATTATGATATTAGGAAGGGATATTTTGAGGAAATGTTAAAAAATATTGAATAACACAATGAATTTATCGCACTAAAAATGTAGAATGAAACAGACACTAAATAATTATATGTTGTGATACAACCAAGTTATAGATATGACATGTTTTTCTCTATAATTTAAATTCATTTGTAAAAATCTCATGTTACATTCATATTCCATGAATGAAATATCAAAATTGTAAGAAAATGAACGATGTAAAAAGAAAAACGTATGCCTTATAGGGCATCATATCATTAGGATTTAGTTTTTACCAAATAATGTGATCTCTTACTCTAAGCATTTGCAAAAACATACTATAAATTAATAATAATTCTACATTTCACATTATTTAACTCTAGTAGAGCTTTAGCTTTCAGTACTATAATTAAAATATATCTTTTACAAAGATGAGTATCTTTATTAAAAGATAAATGAATTTCATTCTTCAACCATTGTTGAGCACATTGGAGTTATGCATTTGACGATTTTCCTAAGTTAATGTGTTTCATCTTATAATATTTTTCCTTTTTGAAATTTCTTGCAAAAATTCTAGCTTAATTTCAATGTTAGACACGGTAAAATATCTGACGGTTTTTGTAATAATGTAAACAGTAACAAAGCATCCATAATGTAAATTTCATAAATGGTTGATTCATAGTTGATAATAAAAATTAATCTATTTAGATGATCTCATATATATATATACTATTATATGTTTTAAAGTGAAATTCAAATATGATTAGATTTGAAATTCACTTATTAGAGCTAGTAAAAAAATAAGAAGAGAAAGACCAAGAAGACAAAATTTTGTTGAGAAGAAATAAATTCAAGACTATTTAAGTACTTGCATGTTTACCATATTATATACTAAAGAGATTTTTTTCATTTTGTATGGAGATTGAAAAGAAAATATTCAAAAAGGTTAGTCTCAGTTTCATATGAAATATAATATTATATTAGTTTATTTAAGTTTTTATTTTTTACAATTAAGGGCTATTAGTGTAAACTAATTCTCATGGGGTAAACTTAATGTTTCAACTTTACATCTGCATATTAGAACAAATGATATTAGTAGAAACTATATCCTTCTTGAAATTGAAAGAATAAAGAAATGAGTTTAAAATGAAAAGTATGGCTCTCAAACTAAATAAATGTTTAGATTTCTTAATAATTATAGTTTGATATTAATATTTGTTATTAGCTATATTATAACCTATTTGTTAGTTTGAATTTTTTTTGCCCTACTTATTAGCTCCTTATAAGTGTTTGAAAGTAAGCTGCTATATCAGTAAATTTTAAATTTTGAAAAATAGAAATTCAAACTTATTTAAAATAACTACAAAATGATCATAATTATCAAAATCTGAATAAACTAAGTTCACTCTCAATCTTACGTATCAAAGAAAATAAGATTACTAACCAAATCGTTGTATTTCTTAAAAATAGAGAAAAACAACAAAAGAACTCATAATAATAGTACATTTTTCAAACTGAACATAAAAACAATTAATTTACATATGATTTAAAATAAAGTTCATGTGTAATTTAAAATGAAATCCCGAATAGAAAATATATCAAAATCATTGCGATATCTCATAGGTCCAAAAGAAAATAAATAAAAATAATGTAATTGCCAAAGTTTGGTAGATGTTTGATTAAAACGTTGAAAGGGAACTATGTATTATTGACTTGAACATAAATAATGAATAGGAAAAAAGGAGTTACATGTTGAAAATATATAAGAGTGTCATTATTTCAAAGTTAACAATGGTAAAAAAAAGAATCACAAATTGTTAACAAAAAACAATGATGGATCAATACTTATTTAATAAAGAAATATTAACTAATTCAATTTAGAATATTTATATAATATTTTATTGCATTTTTTCATGAAAAATAAGGATGTAAAAAGAGTGAAAAATGAATAAAATTTAAAAAATAATAATAAGAGTTGGATTGAAATAAGGAAAAAAGGTCAAGAAGAAATTTACTCGTCGGTAGATAAAAGAATTGATGACAGTTGAGTTACATTTATGTTATCCATTTTATTGGGGAAAAAGAGAAGACCCAACCAATTTTCGGAAAGATGGAGAAGCATGGTTTTTTTGGCAATAATGTGAAGGTAGATAACTTAGGCTTGATTCATTTAATTCTTAGAGTATATAGCATTACATTGGCTCTTTCAACTTTATCCTTTTCATATTCGTTGGTAATAAATGAAAACAAAAATTCACTATTAAATATAACTATATATGTGTGTGTATATATGTGTACACATACATATATATTGAAAATAAGGCGAAGCAAGAAATGAGCTTAAATTGGAAATTATTGATCTAAAATAGATATAGACAAAAATTTCTTGATTATTATGCTTTGATGTTAATATTGATTACATTTTAAGTTAAAATATACTTAGTAATAATTGAATTCAAACATGGGTCATGCTTAATTTTTTATACTAACTATAAGAATTATATAAGTCAATTCAATCGTTCAATCTGGATAAATTGAGCATTCATTTAAACTTGTATATTACATGAGTTTAATGGTTGAATTAACAAAAAAAAATACTTAAGATAAAATTATAGTTCTCAAACCGAATCACGAGTGCTTGAAAAATGGCACTCTTCAAGAAGCTTTATATTTTAAAAATTAGAACCAATGAAATTCGAACAGAGATCATGCTTATTCCACATAGCTATGAAATATAAGATTATATAACGATTTTAGGTTTTTTGTGTAACTTATAAGTAGGAAAAACTTAATAGGAAAAGGTTTATATTTTAAAATAAACAACGGAATTCTAAATTATGTTGGATAAAATGAGGTAAACTAGATTCGAACCCGGGTGTTTGAGTTTTAACTAAATCAAAGTATGGTTATTCTAAGATATATTAGATATAAGAGTGGCTAGCGGGATTTGAACTTGTGATCTCTTTAGAATACACTCAATCAAGGAGAGATGGCTATTTTAATTCCAAATTATAAGAAGAAAGGAAAAATACTATGTGAGATCTGACTTTTATGTATATAGTATATACAGTACATTGGCAAACTAATCAATCAAACACTACACAAAGCAATATATAGTTAAATAACTTGCACAACAAATGCTTTTCTTTTATGGGAAAGAAAAAATTTACATATAACTTCTTCTCCCAAAGGGACATTTCTGCCTTCTTGATGAAGTAATTTCAAGAACGCCTTCTCCCCGAAGAATTTTACACCTTGCTTTCAGCTTAAAGAACTTTACAGCAATAGTAGTATAAGTTTCTGTATCTTGAAATATAGATCTTGTCAATTCAGTTACTTAACCTATAAGCCTCTAGCAAAATAAGCATGAGTTCAGTCGAAATAGAATTAGAAGAATTAGAGTTCACATTCTGAAATATGATTTTATCGTTGCATACATGGAGAATAGGAAGAAATCACAAACGGAATTATGAAAAAAAATTCTTGAGTCACAAAGAACGAGAAAGAAAAGCAAGAATCAAGAATGTGTTTCTTTTTCATTTTTTAATCTGCACAACAAACTTTACCTCAAAACTAGTGTGGCACGTACACAATGGTGAAGAGATATGGCCATTCATTAAAAGAATGACTATTAAAAAACTATTTTGAAAATAAAATAATTCAAAGTATGTTGATATCTATAATATATACAATGGCATAGTTGGTGATTGAATTGTTTGTTCACATTTATAAAAAAATGAAAATGTAAAACAACTGAATAACTTTTAGAATTTTTGTGTGAATGGATATTTAATTTTGCTCTGAAAACTAATTTTTAATGACAAACCAGCTTTGAGTAAATGAGTATAAAATTTTGGGACTACCATAATCTACTTTCAGAATGTGGCTCCTTCCAAGTTCTTGTTAGTTAAAAATAATAAAATTATAGAATTTCTTAATGTGATATGGAATTTACTACAGACTAATTTTGATGTATATGTTATAGGTGTAAAAAACCATGTTAAATTTTATGGTTTATAATTTGTGTGATTATCGGATTAACTATTGCCTTTATCAAGTTTGGTCGATATTTGAACAGTAAATTTTTTATGAAAATATAAAAAATGTTAAACTAGTATTTTTCTTTAGTTTTTTTATTTTTCACTACAAACTATATAATACATAATACTTTTTTGCAATAGCTGGTTGATTATAAAATTCTAGTTGATAAATCATAAAGCTTTCATGTTAGAAAACTGAAGTGTTTTTAGTTTAAAAGTCATTTAAAAGATGTATAAAATTCATAGAAGAAATTTTCTTAAAATACAAATGTTTTGTGATTCATTAGAGATATTTTTGGTTTTAAATTCATGTGTGGTGCGCAAAAGGGTAAAATGGTGAATTTGAAAAAAAAATCATTTTGTTATGTTGTAGTACACCTTTATTTTATTTTTTTATCAACAAATATTTTGACAATTTATTAAATCTTGTTTAACGGATTGTATTCTTTGATTTGATTTGAATTATTATTTAGTTATTTGTATTAATGTTAATTTCATCTTACAATGTTATGAGTATCATTATATTCATATGAAGGATTACATATATAAGTTATTACACACATGTCTAGTGATATAAGTATATATGCAATGCAACAGAATTCTGGGGAATGCCTTTCAATTGCAAAGAAAACCCACTAGACTTCAGACATTAACCTTGTAATCCTTTTGAATGAGTTGAATCATATGAAAAGGACGACAGCTAAAGTGGAAGTAAATCTTTTGCATAACCAAATTTTCACCAAATTTCAATATATTGGGACTATGTAAAAGATATGTGTCACCGATCATTAAAGGAATACTCTAGTTTAGCTTTGGGTTCCTTATTATGCACTAAAATTATAGTTAGCTCATATTTTTACATTGTATAATTATTTTACACTTTCTTATACGGGCTGGGTTTTTTTGGGTTGAGATATTTTGTAGTATTTTGTTTTAGCGATCAAGACAGAAGCATTCATCAATAACCTCTTCAACTCCTAAAATGATCCTTCATAATTATCGGTCCAAACAAAATACTCGTTCTTTCTGGACATCTTAGTCAAGGGTGCTACTCTATGTGATAAATCCTTAATGAATATACGATAAAAGCCTACTGAACCCAAGAAACTTCTCATCTCCGTTACCGTCTCTGGCCTCTTCTAACCATTGATAGTATTTATCTTCGATGGATATGCTGCTAATCTATTCTTTGAGATAATGTACCTAAGAAACTTTATCTTTCGTTTTCAAAAATGGCATTTTGAAAACTTCGCCTTTAACCTGTGATATACGTTTCCAACATCAATCTAAGATGGACTTCATGGTCTCTCTTATCCTTAGAATATACCATGATATAAACAACGAAGATCGACACCAATCTATCCAATTGATCGTGAAAGATTCTTTTCACAAGATCAATAAAGAACCCAAGGGTGTTGGTCAGTCCAAATGGCATCATTAACTATTTATATGAACCATATCTATTTTGAAATATGATCGATGGAGCATAATCTTTTGCTACTCTCAATTGATGGAACCCTGTTGCCAAATCTAACTACGAGAACACTTAAGCCCAACTTAACTGATCAAACAAGTCATCTATCATGGGCAATGGATAATGATTCTTCACTTTCAACTCATTTATTTTTCGATAATCAACTGCATAGCCGTAAAGGTCCAACCAACTTCTTTTCGAATGTTACGGGCGCTCCCCCACCATGAACTAATCGGCCTAATGAAACTTTTATCCCCAAGTCCCACCAACTGCTTCTACAATTCTTCCATCTTCTTAGGCGGCATTTTATTAGGTGGTCTACCAACTAGTTATCATGATTCTTTCATTACATCCGATTTTACCATGATTCTTTCATTACGTCCAATGATACATATTCTTTCTCCACCTTAGGGTTTTGTAAGGCGATGATCGTATCCACATAATAAATCCTAGCATCATTAAGCACCAACTGGTCCATGCCTAAAATTGACCTATACCTTACGAAGTCAAACATATATAGGTCGCAAAACAAACAAATGTCCATACAAGTCAAACCCAAGGACAACGTACCTTAATCCGAGAGTGGCACACACACCGATCGAATTAACCACATGCAAGGACGATGGCATCTAATTCTAGCGTCAACTAAATCCCTCAATGTGAAAGAGTGAGTTGCACCAGAATAAAATAGTACTATAACTAATATACTGGAAATTGAAATCTATAACAACCGGTACTTTAATGAGCCTAAAATCGACAAGAATCGAAACCCAAGTCCCCAAAGCACGGATCATTGGATTTGGTATCTGCAAATAAGCATGAGCATTATTAGATATTGGTAGAAATCTAAACTCACAGTAGAAACAATAATAGGATATAAATACCGACTATAGCCGCTATCTTAGAATTAATGGTATTCCTTGGATATCATATTGCTACATCAATAAAAAACATGAGTGAAAAGAAGACTTCTCTAACAATCAATCACTTCTGGCTCTAGTAACCTATCCCCCTAAATCTATTATGTCGGTTGTAATGAGGAGGGGATCAGAACAACGTTCTGGTCACCGAAAATCTATGCAGTGTCCATAACATAAATTCAAGTCGATTGGTTTCCATTTAATTACTATGTATACAATTATAAAGTTAACCAGATTAACTTTACATTGCACATACATGATATTCCTACCTAGCATGATTCATTTACCTACCCTTCCCAAGGTATAAAATACTGACGTACCAGCCACTTAATACTTCCAAATATGAAGTAGGCTCCTAGCATCATCATCGTTGGTCTATTGTTCCCAGTTATAGAGACTATTGACCACTATTTATGGCTTTATAATATATAATAGCCATGCTACTAATGCATCTATCGTCATTAAAGTCTTAGCCATGCGAGAGACGGTACCTAAGCCACTTAATACCTTATTAATAAGGACTAGGCAGACCCTCAACCATTTAATACCTATATTCTAGGTAGGCCTTTGTCATTTAATACCTAACCCCAAGACAGACTCCTCATTAGTATCATCTAGATGACATTGATTGGAATCTCGTTGGGATACTTACTACTTCTTTATAGGAGAGAGGCGGACCATAGATCAATCACTTAATACCTCAAACGCAAAGTAGACCCTTCCCGAGATATCCACTACCACCCCTAATCGATAATTCAGACCATTTAATACTTCTTAATTTGGAAAGAGGTAGACTCCCAAAAAACCAGTTAATACCTCTAATCCCTAAGCAGGTCCTACTATTCCCACAATCGTTTTTCATGGGTCCTATGATTAGTGATGTCCCACATTAGTAATAAGAGTAAACAACTGCTGATAGCCTTTGAGTGAAGGACGGACTTCCATTGTGTCGCTTTACTGACCTCGCATCCTAATCTTCTAAGCCTAATTATTCTGTGGGTCCTTTGGTTAAAGATGTCTCACATCAGTAGGAAGTGTACACGATTGCTGGTAGTCTCAAAGTGAAGGTCAGACTTCTGTTATGTAACTCTATTGACCTTGCATCCCAACCTTCTAGGTCCAATTAATTATACTAGGCTTATTAACATAAGTCATATTATCCTAGGCTTTATTATTACTAAGCTTTATCAACCTAAATTGGATATTAGACTTAGCTTACTAAACTCCTTTTACTTATTTAAGGCTATATAATTTTGCTTAAATATTCAATTACCCATAAATCTCCTTTATTTGATTCTGCAATAAATGTCAATTTGTCCATATAAAAGAATACCAACCTAACGGACATTTCCTAAGACATTTATGTATATTTACTAATTTTCAATTAGTAACCTTTCATAACTATTCCATAGTTATTTATCTAGCCTTCCATATTTATCAGTCCTATCAATCCATTTATCTTATCAATTATTTGTAACTACCAAATTCATTCCATATTTATTATCCATTAATTGGAGTTGCAACCTTTCCAAACTTTCCTCATATTTCCTATTTGCAAATCGACATTATTACTACATATAACTAATATTCTAAGCGAAATTTATGTATAAATCATCATATTTATTTGTACGTATAAATACATGTACATATCTACTTCTACCAAATATATTCTAGTCATATCTTTAATTAGAATATTCTTTTCCATATTTAATTTGCTGAAATTACATTTCTTTGGAAGGTCCTCCATTGTGACTTTAACAAATTACTTTAAAACAAAATATCAAGAATAAAAGGATAAATTTGCCTCGTTTGAAATTACAAATGATTATTTTCTTTTTATTGGAATAGACAGTGTAAACTATAGAGAATAAATCTATATTTTACACATCTGTTCCTTTTCTTTTGCATATATTTCTTGTTAAATCAAATGGTGCATTTTCTATGCAATTTGGAAACATAAACTAATTTGAAAAAATCAAATGGACATTCTTCCCATAAATTAAACTACGAAAAATTCCCAATTCGAAATAATTAGGGTAATGGTCAAAATCATAGTAATAATCTACAACCCAATTTCAGATCTGGAATAAATTTCACATCTAATCAATATTCATATCTATGATTTTTGAGATTGATTGTCAGAACAAGGTGTAATAATAATTCCTATCAGATCTTCTAAGAATATGTAGACAATGTTTATTACATTCAAATTTTAGCCTACAACCCACATATGTTTACTCATTTAGGCATAAAAATAACACGTATGCCAACAGAATGTATTCAAAATCATAAACAATATATAAATTTCCCACTCACCTTCTAAAAGCGTTCCAAATCTCCAGATCTGAAGTAAAACCTTTGGTTAAACTTCATTTCCTTCTTATTCCAAGAGATATATATAAAAAGGGTATATATATATATATATTGGATTTAAAGATCTGAGAAGAGATTTTGGGTTGAAGGAAAATATAAATATATAAATACAAATATATAAATATGTGTGTGTGTGTATTACCTCACTATCGCATAGTGTTGATTCACTTCTCATCTTCTCTTATTTGATTTCTATTCTTCTCCAATTTGTATATATAATATTATAAGTTAGAAAATAACGGAGAAGAGAAAATGACAGAGCTTCACTACTGCTTTTAGAAAAATATGAGAAGAGAAGAGAGGGTTATACCTGAATTTATAGGCACTCAAACCAACCATGGCCGTTATGTTAAAATATATAAAATCTGAGCCGCTTGGTCAAGCAAACTGTAACAATCCTTATTTTTCAATGTTGTTTAAATTAAATAAATGAGTTTTAAACTGAAAATTTAAATGATAAATTTGATTTCTCATTTATTAAAGTTGGGGAAATAAGAATTTAAGTGTTTCATTTAAATAATAATTGGAAATTGAGTTTTAGATAAGAATTCTAAAATGTGTGTTTTAATGGAAAAACAATATATAGGATTAAATGATATAGAATTCTTGTTCAATAACTTGTTAAGTAATGAGTTGAAATTTTCTAAAAATTATGTAAACTTATTTAATATTGTCTTCTTTTAAAAATTAAAAAGGAGGATAAGATAATTGTTATACTATAGTTCTTTCTTTTTAATGAAAAATAATTAATTAAAATACATCGTAGTGTTTATGTATAAATCTGTGAAGATAAAATCAATTTAAAATATGAGTTTAAAAGTAAGATATGAGTGAAATAGGTTTATTTCTTTAATTGATTGATTTTGGCCTTGAATTATATTTCACCCATTAGTGCATAAAAGAAGTAAAATTTCTTTCTTGTACTTGACAAATGAACTATACACTCATTCCATTTACAGTAAACAGAAAATTAGCTTCTTCTTCTTCTTTTCAAAACCTAGCTCTCTCTAAAAATCAAGCTTTTAAATGGAAATAAATAAAGGAAAATAGGAAAAATTCAAAATATGGTTTTTAATCCCTAATCTATCACATGGTTTCAACTATTTCAGTTTTGGGTTGGAATTGAATTCTTATGTCTTTTTGAAAAATACTGAGTTTTAAGGTAAGATTGAACTGGACTTTTGAGGGGATTTTTATAAAAACTTGTTTATACTTAAAAACTACTTTTAAGAGTTATTTTCTAAAAAATAATTTAAAGAAAGTTATTTTGAAAAATACTTTACATTTAAAATTAATTTTTAGGAATCCTGTAATCTGGCTCTATACCAAGTGAAACACCCCACAGCACTTACTATACCCAAAAGAACACACTAAAAGATGTGGTGCATTGTAGGTATAACTAAAGCTAGCATAGATTAAGATTCACAAAACAAAATAGAGAGATAATAACATAGCCTAAGTAATCAAAAAAGTGATTTTAAAATTTAATACTTCATGAATACTTCAGGCAAACCACATATGTTCCAAATACCAAATATAATTGTCTTATGAAAATAAAATTTCAGTCTCATTCGAAAAACTAGAGTATAAACACAAACTTTCCCTCAATATAGTGCTAGTACAATAAAAGAACAAAAGGTTGGGAATAAAAAGAAGGAATACATGATAGGGTCTCCAAGTCTTCAAGAAGCTACGGTCTACCTTCCTTGCCCCTGATTGCCTATGGGGGGAGAAAAAGGGGAAAATAGAGGAGTGGGTCAGACTAAAAATCTGGTGAATAATAGTAATTACTAGAATCTTTAAGCGAAGTAAAAGTAATAGACCTTACAACAGTTGTAGTATATAAAAGGAAACAAAGGAAATAGAGAGAAGGAATACGAATTAACTTAATAAATATAATAATTAATATTGATTGTTTGCACTTGTCTTTGCTAGCTGCTTTGATTAGGCTGAATTCCTAATCCTATAATTAGGCTGAAATCCTAATTCTACCCTTTGATCGGCCTGGTACTCCATAGACCTTACTGCAGACTATACGCTATATAACTCCCTACAAAGAAATGGTTTCTACGAATGACATGCAAAGTATCTACTGTAGACTAGACATTATATAGCTCCCTACACAGAAGGCAATGGTGCCTACGAAAGGCACAAATACTAAGTGCTTAGAACTCATAATGATTACTGAGCATCCGAATGGAAGTTGCACACATAACCGCCACCATGCTCATGTTACCCGTTGTTCCACTTATTGGCCCTTCTTATTACCTCAAGCTCCAGCATAAGCGTGCCCCTCATCCCACTTCAGGAAAATGTAAGATCGCCATATCCATGGAAAATAGGGGAAATGTTGTTGGTACTGTCCCATCATCCAAACAATATCTAGTTGCACCCCTTACCAAAATCCCCATGATTTGGACTTCTACGTATTGACCAATTACAACCATTATTAGCATAAGCGTGTCCATCGTCTCACTGTAGGTTTATGTGAAACACCATGTCCATAGAAATAATAGGAGAATGCTATTTGATACAGGTCCTACTTTCATATTTTCTTATTAATTTGATAGATTACTTAAATAAGAATTTAAAATTTATCTCTACTATCTTTGCTTATTAATTTATCTTATGTCTTAAAATAAGCCTTGTTCTGTTCTATTTCTTATTATAACCTACGTTATAATCATGCTTATTACTTAACCCAAGGTCTAAGTATAAAAACAAGCTTCTTTCATCTTATACTCTTTTTAGTTATAATTCTATGTTACAACTAGGCCATTTAATTAGTCAAATTCTAACATTAATATTATAATTAAGCTCAATATCAGTCTTAATTCCATTTTTATTACAGTCTTTACAATTTACATCTTATCTTCCATTATTTTAGTATTCTTATAATTTTAATCCATATTCGCATTTAATATATTCTAATCCATACGCGAAGAAGAAGGAGAAATAAAAGAAAACTGAAAATAGAAGAAAATCCAAAGCATAGGAAAAGAATGTAAATAACGCATAAATAACAATAAATAAATTAAAATATTGTAAATAAACTATAATTAAATGGAAAAGCTATAAATAATAGCAATAAACTCAACTCAACTGAAAAAAATAGCTAAAAGAAATAGACTAAAAATAATTCTATAAACCGTAAATAAACTACTAAAAAGGTTATTCCAAAAATCATAGTAAAACTACACTGTTGGAAACCCTATTATTTTAAATAACATAAAAATCTAAATAATTACGATCACTCATCTGTGGTCCTAACTCTTCTCTTTTGGTCTTTCCGGATCCACTTGAGGGTATTAAAATATTTTTATTAAAAAGATTCTCTCCTTGGAAAATTATTCCTTTTAGGGTCCTTCCTAAAAAGGTGAACCCAAGCGGAGAAAATCTAGAATGAGAAAAAGTGTTAGGCCTAGGGTTCTATTTATAGGAGTAAAGTGGATCTTAGACCATTGGATTTCGAGATTGAATATGATGCAATCACATCATAGGCTGAATAGGAGTCATCGGATGGAAGCACGAAGGGACCAGATGGGGCTAAAGAATGAAAATACGTGTTCGAAAATCTTTGGAACGAAGAAATTTTTCTTCGTTCCATACCCATAGGCGGGTCGACTGCCCCTCCTCCTCGATCGACTGGCCAGTCGACCCAGGGCGTGGTTAGGTCGATCTAGACCTATATATACACTTCTTTTCTTGTTTATTTTGTTTCTAGCTCATATTAGCTCGAATTCTGACGTTCTATATATTAAAATTGACCAGAAAATTACCACGGACACAACAGTCCAACTTCCATGGCTCGATTCTAATAATTTCACAAAGTTATTTTATTATTTCATTAATTAACGAATTAATTATTATGGATTAAATTTTGAATTGTTACATTCTCCCCTTCTTAAGGGATTTCGTCCCCGAAATCTCTAAGGATAAAAGAATGAATCGAATGTTTTCATCCAATATCTACACCCAATTACTCAATCATCAACCATTCATCCATTTTCCTTAAGTTTTCTAATCAACTTATGTTACTTATGCAATTAGTGTACTGTTAATGTCTCTAACTAATGCAAAATATTAGGCGGTTCACCGATTTAGTTCATGACCTCCTTTCATGCAATCATTCCCATGCTATGTAACCAAATGAATGCAAAAATTCCTAATGATAACTGATAGTTCAATATGCGTGCTTCAAACATCATCCAAATGCAACAATCATGTGATAATCATCCATTTATAGCAATCATGGAAAATAAAATAAAATGCATACACATCCATATGCATTTGCTCTAATGTCCTAGTTAGGCTGATCCCTAAGAGATAATAGTGACTAGTGTAAGTAGATGCGCCCATTAGCATCCACTTGCAAACATTTGCAATCACTGGCATACATCATTCTTAACATGTTCTTTTAACATGTTTACATCAAATCCTATCATCCATAAGTTAAATCCTAAGTTCTACCCTCCCAAAGGATAATAAAGGAAAGAACCTATTCAGAACTAAAGATGGAAAATTGAAAATTCAAAAACTTCCTATCGAAGAGATGAGGATAAGAAGTACGAATTTTCTCTTCAGTCCCCATAAAGCGTCTGTAACATCATCTCCTTACTGCAACTTTACTAACGGAACTTCTATATTCCTAAGTCGCTTGGTGTCTCGTCCAATGTTCTTTATAGGAATACGCTGAATTGATGCTTCCCTTTCTACTTCCACCTCCATTAACTGACTAGGCTCTACAACCTCCGCTGAGTCATGTAAGCACTTTTGCAAGTGTGAAACATGGAAAACGTCGTGCACTCTTGTGAGCCTCTCTGGTAGCTTCACTCGGTATGCCATCTTCCCAATTCTCTCTAAGATAGGAAATGGTCCTACAAATCTGGGGGTAAACTTTCCATTCGATCCAAACCTTACTACCTTCCTAAGTGGGGATACTTTAATAAAAACTAAGTCTCCAACCTCAAACTCAATGTCTCTCCTCCGCTTGTCCGCATAAGATTTCTGCCTGTCTTGAGCTATCTTCATCCATCGTCGAATCAAATCCACTTTCTTCGATGTCTCCCTCACAATGTCAGGCTCATGCAGCAACTTCTCCGTAGATTCCACCCAACGTGAAGGTGGCTTACAAGGTCTCCCACATAAAGCCTCGAATGGTGCCATTCCTATGCTTGCTTGGTAACTATTATTATTTGCGAACTCCACCAACGGAAGATGATCCTCCCAAACTCCTCCAAAAACCAAAATGCACATCCGCAACAAGTCCTCAAGCACTCTATTAACTCTCTCTGTTTGGCCATCGGTCTGAGGGTGATAGGTCATACTCAATCTAAGCTGCGTCCCTAAAGCGTCTTGCAAGCTTCTCTAAAACTCGCTAGTAAAATTAGGGTATTTATCGCTCACTATGCCAAAGGGAATTCCATGAAGTCGGACTATCTCATGAACATATAGGGATTCCAAATAAGATGTCTTCCTCTTGCTTTTAATAGGAATGAAGTGGGCACTTTTGGTCAAAAGGTCTACGATTACCCAAATGCTAGTATTCCCCTTTCTAGAACGGGGTAAACCATCTATGAAATCCATCGAAATGCTGTCTCACTTCCACTCTGGCACGTCTAAGGGTTGAAGTAATCCACTAGGTTTTTGCTGCTCCGCCTTAACCCTTTGGCACATAAGACACTTAGCTACAAACTCCACCACAACCTTCTTTATGCCATTCCAATAAAACATCCTCTTCATGTCCTTATACACTTGTCACCACCCGGATGAATAGTCATACGGGAATGGTGTGCTTCCTCTAAAATCGCTTTTGGAAAATCGCTAGTGCGGGGAACACAAAGCCTCCCATCTATCCTAAGCCATCCTTTTCCATCCATGGAAAAACGTTAGAGATGTATAGAGACCTCTCCTCGGCTAATACTATCCACAATGTCCATGAGAATCTAGATCCTCTCGCTTCCTTGAGCCAATCTGATCCATAAGGGTAGGCCTCACTTCAAGCGTAGCTAATAATCCAGGGGTAATGTCCATTGAGGGCTTAAAATAAAAAGTAGAAATAAACTCCAAGCTCTTTCACTCTATGAACAAAGGACTAAGAGTTACTTCCTTCCTACTTAATGCATCCGCAATCACATTACCCTTGCCAGGGGTATCAGCTATCTCAAAATCGTAGGACGCCAAAAACTCCATCCACCGCTGCTCCTCAAATTCAAATTCTTCTGCAAGAATAGGTACTTTAATGACTTGTGGTCGGTGAAAATCTCAAACCCCTCTCCAAGCAAATAATGTCTCCAAGACTTGAGTGTAAAAACTATGGCAGCTAACTCCAAATCATAGGAAAGGTAGTTCTTCTCATGCGTTCTCAACTGCCTACTAGCATAACATACCACCCTTCCTTCTTGCATCAACACCGCTCATAGACCCGTCCCACATGCATCATTGTACACAGTAAAAGGCTTAGCTCCATCGGGTAGAACTAACACTGGTGCACTAGTAAGGGCTCTCTTAAGTCTCGTAAAGGAATCCTCATAATCCACGTCCCATGTGAAAGTTTTATTCTTCTTAGTAAGGCGTGTGAGTGGTGCCGAAATCTTGGCAAAGTCTCTAATGAACTTCCTATTGTAGCCCGCCAATCCTAGGAAGCTCCTAACTTCAATGACGGGGGCCTTCCAATCTTGCACTGCAATTACCTTAGCGGGGTCAACAGCCAAAGCTTTATTTGAGGCCATGTGCCCCAAGAAACATACCTCCTCTCTCCTAAAGTGACATTTCAAAAACTTGGCTTTCAAATGATGACTATGAAGTGTGCAAAGGACCTCCTCTAAATGAACAGCATGCTCCTCCATATTCTTGGAAAATACTAAGATGTCATCCACGAATACCACCATAAACTTCTTTAGGACCTCTCTGAAGACATGGCTCATCAAGTCCACAAAGTATGCTGGGACATTGGTTAGCCCAAAAGTTATAACTAACCACTCATAAAATCAATCTGGAGTCCGAAACACAGTCTTATCTATGTTGTCATCGGCGACCCTAAGCTGATGAAATCCTATGGCAAAATCAAGCTAGGAAAATACCAAAGAGCCAACTAATGGTCAAAAAGATCATCAACACAAGGGAGTGGATATCGGTTCTTCTTTTTGAGCTTATTTAATTCTCTATAATCAATGAAAAGTCAAAGAGAACCATCCGCCTTAGTAGCGAAGACGACTGGTGCTCCCTACTCTGATATGCTCCTCTTTATGAAACCTTCTCCAAAAGCTCACGGATTCGCTTGCTCAATTCCTTCCTCTCCCTAGCTGCCATGTGCCTCATAGGTAATGCTACTGGCTTAATATTCTCAGTTAAATAAATCCTGAAGTAAATCTCTCTCTTAGAGGGTAGTCCCCTAAACTCCTTAAAAACGTTTGGAAAATCTCTGACGATAGGAAATGAGTCTAACTCTGACGATAAAGAATCAAAGGACTAATGGAAACTCAACATGACTGACCCTTGTGGGTCACAAGAAATCTCGAGAGTCCTACCACTATAGGTCTCTAGTCTAACGACTATCCTCTCGCGATCTAATATAGCTCCATAAGTGGATAGCCAATCCATCCCCAAGATCATCCCATACCCCGAAAAACCCAATACATAGGCATCGCAGTCAAATTCTACCCTAGGATATAAATTTTCAAACCCCTACAAACTATAGATAAGTGTGTTAATCCTTCTATTGGTTTTAAAACAACGATAGGATCCATACTAAAGAAATGTCTAAGAGCAAACAATCTACAAGAGAACTAGAGATAAAAGAGTGTGATGCTCCAAAATCTAATAAAGTTCGAATTGGAAAATCAAAAATGGAAATCAAAACTTCAACTGTGACTTCCTACCTCTATCCGGAATGCTTCTTGAAGGTTCTGCGTCTAACGCCTGAATCTGCACAACTAGTGTGCTAGCTCCCTGTCCCGTCCTTTGGGGACAACTCCTACTCAAGTGACCGGGCTGCCTGCAATTAAAGCACTTTCCCTTCATCTTCTCCCTTTTGTAATCCTTGGCGATATGCCCCATAATTCCACAGCTATTGCACCTCAATCCTTTCTTACTTTGCTTCTAAGGGCCATCGCCTTTCTTCTTCTCTTTGTTGTTCCTCCACCATTTCTTATTTGGACCTTCCAACTTCAACTTCCTTAGACTCTCCTTCCTTGACTGCCTTAGACATAAGTGCCATCTCTACCAAGACTCATAAGTAGCTCCATCGGTATGTGAGTCAACAACAATCCCTTAAGGGGTTGATTCAATCCCTTCATAAACTTCATAGCTTCCTTGTATGGCGTATTCACCAACTCCATTCCGAACCGAGACAATTCATTAAATTGATTGATGTACTCCTTCACCGACAGACTCCCTTGCTTTAAATTAATGAATCGCTCCAGCTGAACACTCCCATCTTCTTGAGACAAAAACTTTCAATCGAATCGCTCCTGGAACCCATTCCAAGTCACCTCTCTTCCTTCTAACTTAATGACCTCCTACCATACGAAGCCTCATCTTTCAACTGCCAAGATGCTAGCTAAACATGTCGTTGATCATCCAATCCCAATAGTGCGAGTATCTTCTCTGTGTCTCTAAGCCAAGCTCTTGCCTCCACAAAAGTCTCCTTACCATAAAAAGTCTTTCCATCAAAACTCGCAAAATCCTTACAAAGCTCGGAGAAATTGACGACGGCAGGTGGGTTGATGGGATTCCCACCCGCTGGTGCTGGGTTGGGCACTTTCCCGTGCCTCTCTGGAGTTGCGGCTTGTGGATACCTATGAAACCAGGCTGGGACTGGAATACCCTCGGGAAGGTTTGGGGCATCCGCCATTCTACGAAAGAAAATGATAGTTTAGGAAAGAGTCGAAGAGAGATTGAACTGGACTTTTGAGGGCATTTTTATAAAAACTCTTTTATACTTGAAAACTACTTCTAAGAGTTCTTTTCTGAAAAGTACTTTAAAGAAAGTTATTTTGAAAATACTTTACTTTTAAAATAAATTTTTAGGAATCCTGTAACCTGCCTCTAATACCAAGTAAAACAACCCACACCTTTAGTATACCCAAAAG
The DNA here is from genome assembly GCA_030765085.1 of Allium cepa. Lineage (NCBI taxonomy): Eukaryota > Viridiplantae > Streptophyta > Magnoliopsida > Asparagales > Amaryllidaceae > Allium > Allium cepa. The sequence goes on along the minus strand of JASFAV010000023.1, from coordinate 2,204,495 downwards.
GACATGCTAAAAGATGTGGTGCATTGTAGGTATAACTAAAGCTAGTAGAGATTAAGATTCACAAGACAAAATAGATAGATAATAACACGGCAGAAGTAATCAAAAATAATAAGTGATTTTAAAAGTTAATACTTCATGAATACTTCAGACAAATCACATATGTTCCAAATACCAAATACAATTGTCTTATGAAAATAAAATTTCAGTCTCATCAAAAAAACAAGAGTACAAACACAAACTTTCCCTCAATATAGTGCCAATACAATAAAAGAACAAAAGGCTGGGAGTAAAAATGAGGAATACATGATAGGGTCTCCAAGTCTCCAAGAAGATGCGGTCTATCTTCCTTGCCCTTGATTGCTTATGGGGGAGAAATAGGAGAAAATAGAGGAGTGGGTTAGAATAAAAGTATGGTAAATAATAGTAATTAATAGAATCTTTAAGCAAAGTAAAAGTAATAGACCTTACATCAGTTGTAGTATATAAAAGGAAACAAAGGAAATAGAGATAAGGAATACGAACTAACTTAATAAATATAATAATTAACATGATTGTTTGCACTTGTCTTTGCTATCTGCTTTGATTAGGTTGAATTCCTAATCCTATAATTAGGTTGAAATCCTAATTCTACCCTTTGATCGGCCTGGTACTTCATAGACCTTAATACGGACTATAAGCTATATAACTCCCTATATAGAAATGGTGTCTACGAATGACACGCAAAGTATCTACTGTGGACTAGACGTTATATATCTCCCTATACAGAAGACAATGGTGCCTACGAAAGGCACACATACTAAGCGCTTGGAACTCATAACGATTACTAAGCACCCGAATGGAAGTCACACGCGTAACTGCCACCATGCTCATGTTACCCTTTGTTCCACCTATTAGTCGTCTTACTACCTCAAGCTCCAGCATTAGCATGCCCCTCATCCCACTTCAGGCAAATGTAAGATCACCGTGTCCATAGAAAATAGGGGAAATGTTGTTGGTACTGGCCCGTCATCCAAACAATATCTATTGCCCCTTTGCCTAAATCCCCATGATTTGGACTTCTATGTATTGACCAATTACAACCATTATTAGCATAAGCGTGCCCCTCGTCTCACTACTGGTTTATGTGAAACACCACGCCCATAGAAATAATAGGGGAATGCTATTTGGTACAGGTCCTACTTTCATCTTTGCTTATTAACTTAGATAAAAATTTTAAATAAGCCTTTACAATTTATCTCTACTATCTTTGCTTATTAATTTATCCTAAGTCTTAAAATAAGCCTCGTTCTGTTCTATTTCTTATTATAACCTACGTTATAATCATGCTTATTGCTTAACTTAAGGTTTAAGTGTAAAAACAAGCTTCTTTCATCTTATACTCTTTTTAGTTATAATTCTAAGTTACAACTGGGCCAATTATCTTTAATTAGTCAAATTCTAACATTAACATCAAAATTAGGCTCAACTTCAGTCTTAATTCCATTTTTATTACAGTCTTTACAATTTACATATTATCTTCCATTGTTTCAGTATTCTTACAATTTTAATCTATATTCGCGTTTAATCTATTCTAATCCATACGCGAAGAAGAAGGAGAAATAAAAGAAAACTGAAAATAGAAGAAAATCCAAAGCGTAGGAAAAGGATGTAAATAACGCATAAATAATAGTAAATAAATTAAAATACTGTAAATAAACTATAATTAAATGGAAAAGCTATAATTAACAGAAATAAACTAAAATCAATTGAAAATAATAGCTAAAAGAAATAGACAGGAAATAGTTCTAAAAACTATAAATAAACTACTAAAAGTTATTCCAAAAATCCTAGTAAAACTACAACTATTGGAAACCCTATTATTTTAAATTACTTAAAAATTTAAATAAGTACAGTCACTCACCTGTCGTCCTAAGCTCTTCCTTTTTGGTCTTCCTGGATCCACTTGAGGGTATTAAAATATTTTTATTAAAAAGATTCTCTCATTTGAAAATTATTCCTTTTAGGGTCCTTTCTCAAATGGTGAATCTAAGCGGAGAAAATCTAGAACGAAAAAAAGTGTTATGCCTACGGTTTTATTTATATGGGTAGAAGTGGATCTCAGACCATTGGATTTGGAGATTGAATAGGATTCAACCACGTCATAAGCTGAAGAGGAGCAATCGGATGGAAGCACGAAGGGACCAGATGGGCCTAAAGAATGAAAAATATGTGTTCGAAAACCTCTGGAACGAAGAAAATTTTCTTCGTTCTATACTCGTACGTTGGTCGACCACCCCTCCTCCTCGGTCGACCGGCCGGTCGACCCAGGGCGTGATTAGGTCAATCTAGCCTAATATATATATATATATATATATATATATATATATATATAAACACACATACATATACTCTTTCTTTTCTTGTTTATTTTTTTTTTGCTCATATTAGCTTGGATTCTGACGTTCTATATATGGAAATTAACAAGAAAATTATCACGGACACAACGGTGCAACTCCCATGGCTCGATTCTGATCATTTCACAAAGTTATTTTATTATTTCAATAATTAACGAATTAGTTATTGTGGGTTAAGTTCGGATTGTTACATTCTCCCCTCCTTAAAGGATTTCGTCCCCGAAATCTCTAAGGATAAAAGAATGAACCAAATGTTCTCATCCAATATCTACACCCTACTACTCAATCATCAACCATTCATCCATTGTCAATAAGTTTTTTAATGCGATTTATGTTACTTATGCAATTAGTGTAGTGTTAATGTCCCCAACTAATGCAAAAGATTAGGCGGTTCACTGATTCACTTGACCTCCTTTTATGTAATCATGCCCGTGCTATGTATATAAATGAATGCAAAAATTCCTAATAATAACTGATAGTTCTATGTGCGTGCTTCAAATATTTTCCAAATGCAACAATCATGTGATAATCTTCCATTTATAGCAATCATGGAAAATAAAATAAAATCCACACACATCCATATGCATATGCTCTAGTGTCCTAGTTAGGCAGATCCCTAAGAGATAATAGTGCCTAGTGTAAGTATACGCGTCCATTAGCATCCACTAGAAAACACTTGCAACCACTGGCACATATCATTCATAACATGTTCTTTTAACGTGTTTACATCCAATCCTATCATCCATAGGTTAAATCCTAAATTCTACTCTCCCATATGATAATAAAGTAAAGAACCTATTCAACACTAAAGATAGAAAATAGGAAATTCAAAAACTTACTATCGAAGAGATGAGGATAAGAAGTACGAATCTTCTCTTCAGTCTCCCACGAAGTGTCCGTGACATCATCTTCTCATTGCATCTTTACTAACGGAACTTTTTTATTCCTAAGTCGCTTGGTGTGTCGTCAATTGATCTTCGTAGGGATACACTGAGCTGATGCTTCCCTTTCTACTTCAACCTCCTCTAACTGACTAGGCTCTACAACCTTCGCTGAGTCATGTAAGCACTTTCGCAAGTGCGAAACATGGAAAACGTCGTGCACTCCTACGAGCCTCTCTGGTAGCTTCACTCCATATGCCATCTTCCCAATTCTCTATAAGATAGGAAATGGCTCTACAAATCTAGGGGCTAACTTTCCATTCGATCTAAAACTTACCACCTTCCTTAGCGGGGATACTTTAATAAAAGCTAAATCTCCAACCTTAAACTCAATGTCTCTTCTTCGCTTGTCCGCATAAGATTTCTGCCTATCTTGAGCTATCTTTATCCTTCGTCGAATCAAATCCACATTCTCTAATGTCTCCTCACCATGTCAGGCCCAAGCAGCAACTTCTCTGTATACTCTACCCAATATGAAGGTGACTTAAACATGGTCTCCCATATAAAGCCTCGAATGGTGACATTCTTATGCTTGCTTGGTAACTATTATTATATGCGAACTCCACTAATGGAAGATAATCCTCCCAAGCTCCTCCAAAATGCACATCCACAACATGTCCTCAAGCACTTTATTAACTCTAACCTTTTAGAGATCTGTTTGAGGGTGATAGGATGTACTCAATCTAAGCTGCGTCCCTAAAGCCTCTTGCAGCTTCTTCAAAACTTGCTAGTAAAAATGGGGTCTCTATTGTTCATTCCTTAGTAAAACTAAGTTCTGATTAGATTGAAGTCTAAGCTTTGTTTATTGGTGATTTAAGCAAGCTATTGGGAAGAAAAGGTGAGTTAAGAACTCATAACTACCTCTATTCAGATTTATTTACTTTTTTGGTTATTGGATAAATTGTTTTTGAATTCAACTCAATTTGGTTATGATAGATGCATAGATTGTTGACCTATTTTCAATTTTTTAAAACCCTTGTCGTTTGATTATTTAAATCATCTATTTGTAGTTGTTTATAGGCTTGCACGTGAACCAGATCAGTGCTCCGGAGGTTGCAAAGAACAACGTTGGAGAATCTAGTTCCAACGGACCATTGGAGAGCCACCAGCATCGCCTAGGGTTCAGCCCGGGCGTTGCAACCGATCCACTAGTCCCCCGGACCGCTGTACTGGTCGCGACCTATTATGAGACCCTAGTTTTGCCATTCAACTCTCTGGTCAGTCCCATTCGTTGGTTCATTCTCCCGTTTGACTTCTAGATGTTAATTACATGTCGCCTTGATGATTGCGATGATTATGGCGTCGTTTTAAAGCTTGGTTGTGATGATTTACTTGTGCATTTTCGAATGTTTGAATATAATTTTGTTGAACTATTGGCATAGAAGTCTTGCTTTATGATTGTTGTTGAGCACACAATTCAATTGCATGTATTTGCAAAGTTAATTATACAGGAAATTCTTTTGAAGTTTGAATAAAAAGGATTTTGGAGAATGTATATGTATATGTGTGTATATATATATATATATATATATAATTACTTCTAATTTCAAAGTGATTTCAAAGTAAGTTTTCAATAAGTATAGTTATGAATTAGATCGAAGTTTCTACTATATAACATTATAAATCTTTTTGAATCTATATTTTTTATGTGAGATTTCAAAGCAAACCATTTTATTATAAACACACATTATCTCACTTGGATGGGAATTGAATTAAACGGTTTAATACGACAAGTGGTATGTAACGCTCGCATTTGTTTTTTCGGTTAATTCTTAGACTTGTTTAATTGCACTTTTATTTGCACGACTGGAATTTTACTGGCTTTTAGCAAATATTCAAGTATCATCGAGTGGTTATGAGACATTAGTCAACAATCTTATAATTACTTATTAAAAGTGGATGACACCTATCTATCTGCCTAGTTTTCGGACTCAATCTTAGGAAATTCCATTTAGGAAGATTAAATTGGTTTTTGGCCCATCTTATAATAGTTGTTTTCTTGCGAGTTATATTTGTGAAGTGCAACCTCCTGTGTTGGCACAGGAAGTGCGTAAGACATGAGAAGTACAAGTCAATTGCTTGAATATTTAGATGTGATTATCTATGCTTTTACCTTTTTAGTTGCTTTGACTTTGATGAATGTTATAAATGAGAAACTTAATTAAAATCAATGAACCATTAAATGAAGTATTATTATGTTAGTGAAGTGCATTTATGGAAATTATCCTTGCATTTATGCAAGTTTATTATTATCAGCATCTCACATTTAATGATAATTAGAAATAGTCTGACCTGGATGTTATTTTAATACATGGACCAGACCAAGACTTGATAGATATATTGACTCGACGACCTTGGATGTGAGCTAACTTAAGAATTCTATTTTGAAATTCTTCACCTTGTATCACTTGATTCTAGTCACATACTTGATATATGCTTTTGTATGCTGTAGACTTTTAGATATATGTATATTTGAGACCTATCAGTGTATGTGTATGTATATGTATGTATATGTGATCCTTGTATTTTCTTTTTAGACTCATTCTTTTGAGAAGATATTGAAGTATATTATTTTTGTTGCGACGTATGATTCTGTGCTGTATATTATATTTATGTATTGTTTTGAATTAGATTAAACCTTTGTGTTGTTGTTTGGCGCCTAGATCGGATATGTCAAATTACCACTTGTAAGAAAGAGAAATACAGTCATATTATTCGACGTATTCGGTACTCATTCAAAGCAAATTTACAGATGGTCGCTTCTAACCAGCCATATTCTCTACACTAACAAATAGTACTACCCTGTAATACCCTTAGTTAGTGTGGGTCTTGGGGTGGGGAATTGCACAAACCTTGGCCACCAGATCCTAACCGGTCAACCTCTCCATGGCACTGGTCGACCACTACATGTCGACTGCTCGCAATGAGCCTGTCGACCCGTGGATCCCGGTAATTAATGTATTAAACACTAATTTTTCTAATCAAATTATTTCGTTCCAAATTCGTTTTTTGTCCAAAAGTTCTTCAACTGGACTCCGATCGCAAAACTATAAATATGAAGGTTGCTCAGAGTTTCACCATGAACACAATAGTGTAGGCTTCATGGTCAAATTCCAATGTTTGCACAAATTCCCTTTTTGGAGCCTAATTAACTAACTAACTAAATAACGAACGACAAATTTGCATGATGTTACATTCTTCCCTTCATAAAAAAATTTCTCCCTCGAAATTATACCAATGGCTAAGTCATGATTCTACCTTGCAACAATCCTAAACTACAAAACCAATTAGCGTACAACCAATTTTGCAACCAATGTGCACAATTGCATAGTGTATCACAATATATAAAGTTGTTAATATCATAAGAGATTTGAAAAAGCGAAAAAAAGAAAATTACTAAGTTATACATGGCAAGACTATGAGCTCCTTTAGATAAGTTAAAAAAATCAATTTTATTCCCTTATCAGTACAATGGAAGAAAAAAACCAATTTTGATGTTTAAAAATAAACATTTTTGTGGAAGATTATTTTTACTTTGTTTAATATGGTGAGCAAATAATTATTTCGATTTGACACCTATAAAAAATGGTTAAAACCAAACTAACCGTTTAACAAATAAAAATCAAAACAAATCAAATTAATATTATTCAAAACTGAAACTAAACCGAATTGAAAATAATCTATTCGGATTAGTTAGTGTTGAGCCTAAAAATGGCATAATGGCTAAGTACCTGTAGAAATATAGAAATCTATCAATAATGTATAACAAACAGAGATAACACCAAAAAATTTAAAGTGCTTTAGCAATCTTAGGTTTACGTCTACTGTAGTTTTATTCATTTGTGGATTGTAAATCAACAGTACAAGTGTGACGACCTGCACTCGACACCCACTAAATTCGACAACAAACCACGTGTGTCCGACCCAGAAAGCATCGATTGTAGATGATCATGAGAAAGAAAAGAGAGGGTAAGAAGAAAGAGAGAAGAAAGAAGAAGAGAAGAAAGAAGAAGAGAAGATAAGAAGAAGAGAGAAGCAAAACCAAAACAACACAGAATCTCACATCGCAGCGGAATAACATATAATATTGATCAATAATATTTACAAAGAGAAACTATAATATACATAAATCAATATCAGAGTACACGATAAGTAATCATCAGCTTAGACAGCTATAATAACCTGTCCTCACAAATGCTGATAATTTACAACAGCACAATGCAAAGCAGCGGAAAAATAAACAAATACATGTATATGACATGAAGATCTCCAGCTCATCTGCTGAAGCTCCAAAAGCACCAAATCTAAACCTGTAAATATACTCGGCCTAACTTGAGCATTGAAAGAGAAAAACGCTCGGATCAGTCTGGTAAACCAGCGTGGGAAAAACACATCTCAACTGAATTTTTTTAAGTTTTAAGATTACCAAAACTTTTCTTTTCAAAACAAAAGTACCTCGCAAGACACGCCTACCCATAAACACGGATATGTTTTTACCTTACGATAACCAAAACACTTTATATCAAATCATTCTATATTATAATAGTGTCTATTGCATGCATAATACTATATATCCGAAATGGTTACCTATATAGCATTTCGGGGCTATTCATTACACCGATAAACAAAACCACAAGTCTGTAGGGGAGTTTAGATTCCATACAAATGACTAGGTAAAGGGACTACCTTTCTCATCCAAATCTCGGCACACCTCTAGAGGGATGTACCTAGGGTCGAGATACTCGGTGCCTATACCAACACAAGACCGGCCTACCCATCATGGATAGTACCAAATATGTCATCACCCCGGTGGTTACCGACCTATAATCTGTGACCACAAACATACATCAACAATAATCAAATACACGACATCATAGCATGTAAAGATATATCTAGAAGAGTGATGACATCTTCTAGTGGGAGTGACTCACTTAGCTTTGTTGCTTCTATCCCTGTTTCGGTCATTTTTCGAGGAGTGAGGCCAAAAGAGGTATCGATTACCTTTCACATATCACATCATCTTTGAATGCCACATTGCCATTCTCGTTGACTACTAATCGCCTTTCAAAAAAAATAGAACCCTCAAGCTCGTACGTCCCAAGGAGGGTGTTGAGCTAAGAGAAGTTGTCTTCTCCGCCACCATAGATGTACGTTTGTAAAAACCAATATACGTAATCTTAGAAATGTAATGCCAGACACTGGTCCATAAAAGATGTCCAAGAAAAGTACAAACCGAAGGTACTCTCCCACCACATCCTATCGGATTAGTAGCGACGGCTCTTGCAATAGATATTTCATAATGAAGAGACTACAGCTACAAGATGTATATTGGGATTTTAACCCCTAACGATCAACAAGCAGTCCTTCACTATGAAAATCCTAAATATCAATATCATCAGCCAACCTGCACAATTGTCACATATATGTTGGTCCGAAGTGGTTTTCAGATAAATCTGATCCAAGTCTCTTCGCACCAACAACACAAAAGCGTTTCTCAACCTCACATAAAAACCAAATCTCGTAGACTTATCACGTCTCCAACTTTCAACTCGCTATCCTTCGGCCAAGAAGGAAGCTCGATAGATTGGAGTAATCACTCCACACTTCAAGAATCAACATTCTCAACATAAACGATAATCAAGCATACACAGTCAGTTACGTACTAAGTGTATGACTAATTAGTTTCCACATCAAGCTGAGAAACTAAAATGGCCAAATTTGATAGTCGGTTATTTAACTATCAATGCAACAAACAAAATCTAGCACTTAAGTAATCACTCGGCCTGATTTTTATTAATCATTTATAAATCAAATCATTTTCCAATTATTCACTTCAAAATATCTTTAAAAAGAAAATATTCATAACCATTTCACTTATTGGATATTTGGAAAACATTTTCATATACTTATATTGATAATAAGTAAATTTACAAATCATATCTTATTTTCAAACCATTAAAATTCCATTTTATAATATCAATTTCCAAAACATTTATTTAGTTTAAAGGATTATTCGCTTTCCAAAATCGTGGAAATAATTCTCTTGCCAAATTCATTACTTTTGCACATTTAATTTAAAGGATTATTCACTATCCAAAATCGTGAATATAATTCCTTTTATAAAAATCGATATTTAGCTTATCAAATTAAATTGATTTCACATTTATAAAACATTGTTTATAATTCACATTTTTATTTTATGAAAACTTCCATTTATAAAATCCCTTTATTAACCAATTTCCCATTCATCTCATTTATATATCAAAATCCATTATAAGCTTATTTACTTATAAATCTCTTTATTTACAAATTCATTCTATTGTAATCACATTATTTATAAAGTCCATTATAAATTCATTTTTAAATTTCTATTGCAAATCCATATACAAATACAATTATAAATCCATTTCTAATATTTATAAAACATCCCTTATGAAATTTATTTCATTGAATCTATTTATTAATAGCATTTCTTACTTTATACATCTTATTTTAACACTTATAAAACTCGTTTACAATTCCCTTACTTTTATTTATAAAATATCAATTTTATAACTCTTATATATATATAAATAATTTATAATAAATTCAAAATTCTCAATTAACCTATTTCACAAAATAGTACTTCATATTTCAACGAAAATCGTATTTGAGTATACTTCACAAAGCCATAATTTTTACAACATAAAACTATAACTTTTTATTTATTTAAAATAAATCCAATTCTTTCATCATTCAAAAATTATATATTTTCAAAATCACTTTGAAATCCTTTTTAAATTGAAATCAGCATTTTAATATTTTAAATTTTCAAAATATAGCCCAATGCTGCAAAAGCGCTAAATAAGGGAATTCACATCAATCATATCAATCATGGCAATCAAATATCATATATCACTTGATAACAGCATATATAGCAATATCTATAGATAAAAATCTACAACGATGAGGAATTCAGTTTGATCCCTCCAACCTATCACCTGCAACAAATATACATATGAGAAAATATATACAATGTCCGCTTTGAGGTAGACGCGCGTACACGGGTCATCTGCTCATACACGGGAACGTATAGCATCTCATCCGCTAAAATATACGGGAATATATCCAACCAACCAATATATATATATATATATATATATAATATTATATATCATCCAAACAAGCATCAATCATCATAAATAAATTTATTCCCACTTATATGAAACTTCAAGTGAGGCAGAGAGAGTAAGTTTTTACTCGCTTTGGTTGCAGTCGTCGCAGCGTTTTATTTCGAATAAAATTAAACTAGTGTTTAATTTTACCCAAAATTCCTAGCAGCTCCAAATCAATCTAACCCAGCTCCACCGCGTAATGTTCACGAATACAAACCCATGCAATAAGAACTAAAACCCATCAAATGCTTTGATCATCTCATTGCAGCTCCTCCCTCGCTTGTTTTTAGATCGATCGAACAAAGCTATCTGAAAGCCCCCAGCACCGTGCACCACCGCCCTAGAGCTCGTCGGCTCCGATCATGTCAATCACCAGAAAAACATCCCTAAACCATGATTAATGCAAGCCCCCAGCCTCCAATTCACTTCTCTAAACTCGATCATCACCGTACGGATTTGCTCGTCTCGACGAGTTCTACGATGTTGCTTTAGAAAGATTTTGAAAATAGTGTGTGAATTGGAAGATTCAAAGGAGGAAAGATATTAAATTTTGGCCATCGAATGTTTAAATGGCGGCTAGGGCATCTATCCCTAGGGTTTGTGAAAAAAGGAAAAATAAATGAGGGGCTTTTATAGAAAATTTTCGTGCACTATTCATCCGCGAAATTTTCGAACTCCAATCGAAGCATGCTGTCTGGCATTTATAATGTTTTACTCCTATTTCAAACACAATGGAATATATACCAGAGGCCAATTTTATCAAATTGGAAGATAGGTTTTCGAATTAAATTATTTTAATTAAATTTACTTAAATAAATTTCCGTGCGTTTCAACTTCGCATGACCAAATCGTATGTCTGAATGACATGAAATTTGAAATCCTATAATAATTCACCATTACGGATCCAATGAAAATAGTTTCATCGAAATCTGAGATAGTGTCGAAAATGGGTATTTTTACACGTTAATTAAATATAGAAATTTCCAATTTCTGCCGAATCACTTTTAATTCAATTTTAAAAGTTTATTAATTCAATTCTAACTCAAATAAAATTTAAAGAAAAGTTAGAAATTATTTTTAGTCATATTTGATTCAATATTCAATTAATTAACTGATTTAAACTTATGATACTCATTTTTTAGTATTTTAATTCAATTAAATGTTCTTAAATTCAGACAACTGAAAGACTAGGTCGTTACATTCTTCACCCTTAAAAGAATCGTTCCCGAAATCACTAAGTGGGAAAGATGTTACAACTCCTTCAACTTTTCAAAACAATTTAGTTGAAATAGATTACCAATTCTTTTAAGTGTTTAACTTTCATTAAATCAATTAGATACAGCTTTATAAAAACTTTTCTTAAGTTTCTAAATTCATACTTAGTTATTTACTAATACCATTTCCATAAATTTACTATTATCACTTCAATTTATAACTCAAAATCAAAATTTTAGTTATTAAAATTTTTTCCAAAGTTCTCAAATTTTTCTAACGCCTTGAATTTTCAGAAAAATTTGCCAAAGTCTCCTTTGCGTGGTTCGATTGGAAAAATCACAATATATAATATCACAAATATACATCTCATCTTCGAGGATGAGGCATCCCGTAGGAAAAAATAAATAAAAGTATGGTATGTAATCCGAGATATGTACCTTATATATTATTTAGCGAGCATATATGGCTAATATAGTGCGAAAGTGAGCTCCAAATGCGATGCAACGATATCCACACCTACTAAACACTCAACAAACAAATGAGAACACATATATGGAAAGTAATATCAACATATATAACATATACTATACAACTATCTAAGGAAATGAAACATATGCAACATAAGCAATCATCAAACAATTATTATCCAACTAACATCAAATTAATTCATTCGTTTATTGTTTAGTTTTCATCCAACTAATTCACATTCTAGTTAACTAATAATCATTTTATTACATTTTTCTCATTTTACTATCATTTGATTCTCATCAAATTAGTTTAGTTCACTTCTATTTCTTATTATATTTAATTGATTTGCATTCATCACTTCAATTTGTTTATTAATATTCCATTAGTTTACATTCATCACTTCAATTTTTTTACTAATTCCCATTAGTTTAAATTCTACAAATTTACATTCATTCCATTTCATTTTTACTAACATTCATTTGTTAACATATACTTACTTTCAATTTATTAACATTCACTTTATTTTTGTTAAACTTACTTCCAATTTGTTAGCATTCAATTAATTCTCATTCAATTAATTTGTATTCAATTTCATATTCATATTCATTATTTACGTGAATTTATAATAACGTTCTTTTACTTACATTCATTCTTCAATGCCATTAACATTTAACAACCAATCCATAATATTCTTACTTAAGTTCACGTTCACATTTTTATGTTTACTATCAATTCACAACTTAAGTTATATTCCAAAAAAATTAAAATAACATTCACAATCAAATTTATTTAACTAATTTATTTCATTAGTTCAGTTCAATTCATTTTGCAATTCAAGTTGAATTTCATTTAATAACTCAAGTTCGTATTCATTTCAATTTCTTCACTTAGCTCATTTAATTCATTTCATTTAAGTTAATCTTTATTTATTTGATTCGCAACTTAAGTTACATTCTATTACTTCAATTTATTCATTTACTTTCGATATCAGATTTCAATTTCATTCTACATTACTTAAGTTAGATTTCATTTCAACTTCATTTTATTTTACCTAACTTAAATATCAACTTATAAACCCAATTCAGATTTCATTTCTTAAACTTCATATTCAACGTATAAAAAAATTGTTTTGACTTACTATTTCAAATTTATAAGTTATAAAAATTATTTATTAAAGATTTCATAAATATCTACTTATATTATCTTCCATTTACCACTTATAATTTTAATTCATGGTCATATAATCACTTTATCATTCAAGTTTAGATTTATTTTATTTGATTCTTTTCAAAATCAATTCGATTTAAATTAAGCTTAGTTAAACTTCGACTCATATAATTTATTATACTAACTCAAATTTATTTAACTTTACTAAAGTAAAATTTTAGTTTCATATTATAAGTCCGAACTCATCTAACTTATAATTATCAATTTCAAACTTATATTTTAAATTCAAATTTGTTTATCGCAACAAAACTTAACTTTTTAAATTAGTAATGGTAGCAAATCCATCACCCAAAAGCTCGAAAATGATACCATGATGCTGCAGTCATCACCCTTATTATTTTCCAACAACAATAATGAATTCAGTGCTTTATATTCTTTAAAATCCATTTATTTATAAATCGCATTTATAAATTTATACTTATATAATTTCACTTCGTATTTCACTTTACTCATATAAGTTCATTTCAATTTTTTTCTTTGTTTAGGTTTATAATAACAACAACATTTTGTAGGATCGTTTTTGTTAGAAACTGGAGATAGTGGTTTTGAAGACAACAACCTTAGTAACTTATTTTATTATAACTTATATACTAACATTATTGTCTATATATATGAATGTTATTATGCAGGAAATACATAAGGCATGTACTGATTATTGAAGACTGTACAGTATAAAGATCAAGAATAAAGAAATCAAGATTGAAGACTCTAGAGTATCAAGATCAAGATTTCAAGATATGTGTCTAGTTTTTGTTAAAACTTCATAATAGCATGGAAATTTTCATTCCGAATTTCATTTGGGATGGAACCCATTTCTATCTTCTTACTGGCTTACAACCCACGACAAGTAGCTTACAAATCTACGACAAGTGGCTTACAAATCCAAGAACATCCTGGTTTTGTACAAGTTCTCGAATCCTGATGTGATGAGATATTCTACAGGAAGAAGCTTACAAAACTACTTCAAAATGGTTTTTCAAAATGATTTTCGAAAACTATTTTTTAAAATGTTTTAGCTTTAAAAATTATCTTTTCAAATGATTTTCAAAAAGATGTTTTAGCCTTAAATTATTCTTTGTGTTTGTTTTTGAATAAACTCTTGTTTTTACTCCATAATCATTTTATCTTGTTTTCCTTTCTATACCATTTACAAAACAAATTTTACATTGTTTTTAACATAGAGATGTCGACGTCATGGTATACCCCATGTCAACATGATGGCCGTTGAATTCAAAAGTTTCAAATTTCAAAAGAAGTGTATATTCGTTTAAATCTCTTCACGAATGGTTATGACCGTTAGTGCTTTATAAATAGCCTCCACAAACGAATTTTTTAACTAACTGATTTCTTATTTTCTTCACTCCTTCTTCTCCATAAATCCATATTCTAAAATTTTCATATTTTTAAGATCGTGCCGAAATTTTGCCAAATTCTCAAGTGAATCAAATTAGAATCTCATTCTTGTTTGATTCTCTTTCCTCTCTCGAAGATCAAAGTGCTATTCTGAGTTATAGGATAAATTTGTAATCAAAAGTTTATCGAGTCTCTCTATAAGATGTGGTTGTGCCTGAAAATCAATTGGGTAATCTTGTGTCCCGTAAATCAAGAGAGTTTGCCCCGGACTCGTGAGACAGGAGGGCACCTCAAGGCCTTTAGAAATTGAGGAATGTAATCTTGACATTGGTATAACAAAAATCTGTATGAGGTGGTTTTCCTTGGTACATGATTGGATGTAGGGTAACTCTAAACCAGTATAAAATCCGCTATGTTCTTTCCCTTTACTACTTTTTATTTACTTTCTGCATCTGTGTTTGATTCTATGATTGTTCTGTGATTAAGTTCTGCATTTGTTTGTATCATAATTTTAAATTAGTTCATATAAGCCTTAGAATCCATTAAACATTATTCACCCCCCTCCCCCCTTAGTATTAAATTAGCCTTAAGATCCTTAAAACGCTGTCCCTTTCAATTTGTATTAGAGAAAGGTTTTCAAATTTCATAATCTGATTTTTGAAAAATATTAAGATGGTATTATTCTTTTAAAATTATTGACACTATTTTCATATGAATATGTCGCAGAATCATCATGATATTGTTGTTTAAAATTATATTTAGTTATTTTGAAAAGTCACTTGATTCTTTAAAAAGTTATGTTGTTTTGCAGGAGAAGAATTATGTCTAATTAATGTTGGTTAAAAGATACCAGATAATCATTCATCGATCAAGAAGAATTAATGGATATATAATGGCAATTGATAATGAAATGGGTTCCAGAACAATATAAAGCTTTTGATTCTCATCTGCAACTTAATATGATACTGTACTTCTCTCCATCTACTTTGCAATATCACCTGTTTCATGCGAATCTGTCAAGAAATGACCAAGTTATGGTCAAATGAAGTTTTGGTGAACAAAAAGAAAGCAAAACTGTTAATGGTATTTTTCAAATTTCTTCCAGATATTTGAGTATTTTGTTCCCACTCTTTTTCAAGATTTTAGTTCTTGTTCTCATGGTCGTTTTGATGGGTAGATCATCAAATTCCAATCAAAAGTGAGTGAGATATGACAGTTTGAAGTTGGCTATCCAAAATTGAAAACCGTGTATGGGATTTCCTGCATTACTCTTACTGTTCACCCTGTTTCACCACGATACCATTCAAATTCATCACCGAACTATTACTAGATCATAGCCATTGCCTTCCTTTTCGATTTGCTACTGATTTCATCCAATTCCGTTAAGAAACGAAGGAGATATGCCTCCTAGAAGTTTGATGGTAAATAAAAAGAAGAAAGAAGAAGAAGAGAAAGTTTTATGAAAAGTGGTGACCGTTGGGCCTATTTATAGTGGTTAAAGTGTCCATTCATTTAAAATTCAACCTCAAAGTTTTGGCGCCAAGTTGGTAAATCTACTAAATCATCTATATCTTTCTCATACGGTCTTCAAATTCAGCAAATTGATATACTACGATGATCAGAAAACAAGCCTGTCGCAATAGGACAGATCTCGTCGTCAAATTCTGAAAGATATAAATGTGTGGTTCATGACAATGGAAGAACAATAAAGTTTGAAAGATAGAGGAGTGCAAAAAGAGGTATGCTTTACTATTGTTTTATCTTTATTGTTGTGTTAGGAATATATATTTATGCATTTAGTTAGGTATAGAAATTTATCTCTTTTATAGTTTTGATATTTTTTTTCCATATATCAACACACCATAGTATACATATTGATATATCAGTCTAATTTTTTTTGAAAAAGGTCTTTTAAAATGCGTTTCCTTTCAAATGAAATCTTACTACTAATTTGTTACAACTATACTAAGTAGAAAAGCATACCTTCATTCATGATTTAAACTTTTCTAATGTTGTTTTACTTTTCATACTCTATTTCTTTTAAAGAAATTAATAGAATAAATTTAGAATGTTAGAATAAGGCTTTATTTATAAATTTCTTCATTTAATAAGATTTCTCCACATCACATGACACTTGTCATATAAAAAGATAGTGATATACATGCAAAATGACACGTGTCATTACACTTGTTCTTTAATAAAAGCATTTTTACATGCATAATGCTAACTGTCTTTACACATGACTTTTCATTATCATTTTTAATATTTTTCAAGTACTTTAATTATATTAACTACTATAAAAAAAAATTGGGTCAAAAATCAATTATTTACAGCAAAATCATGTTAAAAACAGGCCCAGAACTTTAGATAGCATTTCTGAAATGCTGTCTTTGCTTTTGTTACGCTGCAAATACGTTGTTATAGCATTTCTGTGCTTTGAAACGCTGTAGTGTTTCAGAAACTTTTCACAACATTTTGTAGCTACTGTAGATTCTGTTTTATAATGTTTTGAATATTTTTTATTGCAAAAACATTTTATAGCATTAGGTAAATGCTGTCTTTTCTGTTTGAAACTTTAAATTAAGAAAAAACGATATTTAAACTAAGTATTTTTCTCTATTCTTTTTAGAGTTATTTTCTAACTTATATTAGAATATTTTAAAATTAATCTCATGTTTGAATATATTTTTAAAAGTAAGAAGCCTTAATATGACACATGTTTATTTTAGGTTTTCAATCTTTGTTATATCATATTTCATTATGATTTTTTTTTTAAACTAAAAGGTGTTTAAACATGTTTCTAAATATTTTAATCAATAGTAATTTAATATATAGGTTTTAATTAGTAAGTTAAGTATCTTATAAACATTAAAGTTTAAATTCTTAAAAAACAATTAATTTAAAAAAAATTATTTTAAAAGAATTAAATAAGGAGGGTATTAATTTCTATAAAAAATCATATTTGATCATATATAGTTTAAGTCCATATTTCTTAGCATTTGATTTTGATATTAAGTTTGATTACTACCTTTCACGGATATGCTATAGTTTTTATACCATTTATTACCTTTAAACTCTTGTCTTTACTAATCTTTCAGTCCCATTCATTAGTTTACTTAACCTAAGTCTAGTAATTGGTGTGTATTACCTTTGTTCGGTTGAAGTGATTTATAATAAATAGTTTGACATATGTATACATACATACGTGTATATATATATATGTGCTTGTCAATTAGATATTTCTTATCACTCATGTTTATCTTATAATCTGAATATCTCTTACCATAGTGTATATCATCATATCATTCTGCATATTATTATTTTTACTTCGTTATCATTTTATTTCATATTACATATCATTGTGCATCCTATTTCATATCACATTTCATTGCATATTACATCATAAATTACAGTGCATGAAATATCATAATCATTTGCATCATAAGTTGCACTTCATTCTGCATATCATCTCATGCTACATTGCATGTGTCATACATTTCATACTGCATTACAAACTACATATTGCATACATGTACACATAACAAGTATATTTTATTTAGGAGGAGTTTGTATTATTGTCTTATAGCATAGGGTTATTAGTTTTTGACTTGATTGACTTGTTTGACTTGATTGACTTGTTTGACTTGATTGACTTGATTGACTTATTTGACTTGATTAACTTGTTTGACTTGATTGACTTATTTGACTTGATTGATTTGTTTGATTTGTTTGACATGATTGGATTTGATGTGTGTGTTAACTAGATTGTCTGAAATATACTTATACATATTTATAATTATAACATAATTATGTTAATGTTTTTCACATACCATTTAGTATACTTTGTTCTAGTATTAGTTTACGGGGGAGTTTTATAGTTTTATGGTCTTAGGATGGTTTTTGTTGATGACAAAGGGGGAGAAGTTATATAAAATAGTAGGCTTGGAGTAAGGGGGGGTTGTTGATGTAAGAGGGAGTTATGGTATGATCGAAGTGGTAAGTATATTTTATAAGGTTATCATCATCAAAACGGGGGAGATTGTTAGGAACTGGACAGTGGTTTTGATGACAATAACCTTAGTAACTTATTTTATTATAACTTATATACTAACACTGTTGTCTATATATATGAATGTTATTATGCAGATACATAAAAGGCATGTGCTGATTATTGAAGAATGTACAGTGTAAAGGTCAAGAATGAAGAAATCAAGATTGAAGACTTTAGAGTATCAAGATCAAGATTTCAACATATGTGTCTAGTTTTTGTTAAAACTTCATAATAGCATGGAAATCTTCATTCCAAATTTCATTTGGGATGGAACCCATTTATACCTTCTTAGTGGCTTACAAACCTATGACGAGTTGCTTACAAACCTACGACAAGTGGCTTACAAACCCACGAACATCCTGGTTTTGTACAAGTTCTCGAGTCTTGATGTGATGAGATATTCTGTAGGAAGAAGCTTGCAAAACTACTTCAAAATGGTTTTACAAAATGATTTTCAAAACTGTTTTTTAAAATGTTTTAGCCTTAAAAATTATCTTTTCAAATGATTTTAAAAAAGATATTTTAGACTTAAAATATTCTTTGTTTTGTTTTGAATAAACTCCTATTTTTACTCCAAAATCATTTTATCTTGTTTTCCTTTCTATACCATTTACAAAACAAATTTTACATTATTTTTAACATAGGGATGTCGACATCATGGGATACCCTATGTCGACATGGTGGCCGTTGAATTCAAAAGTTTCAATTTGAAAAGAAGTGTCTATTCGTTTAAATCTCTTCACGAATGGTTATGACTGTTGGTGCTTTATAAATAGCCTCCACAAACGAATTTTTGAACTAACTAATTTCTTATTTTCTTCACTCCTTCTTCTCCACAAATCCATTTTCTAAAATTTTCATATTTTTAAGATCGTGCCGAAATTCTGCCAAATTCTCAAGTGAATCAAATTAGAATCTCATTCTTGTTTGATTCTCTGTCCTCTCTCGAAGATCAAAGTGCTATTCAGAGTTACAAGATTAATTTGTAATCAAAAGTTTATCGAGTCTCTCTATAAGGTGTGGTTGTGCCTAGAAATCAATTGGGTAATCTTGTGGCCCGTAAATCAAGAGAGTTTGCCCCGGGCTCGTGAGACAGGAGGGTACCTCAAGGCTTTTAGAAATTGAGGAATGTAATCTCGACATTGGCATAATAAAAATCTGTATGAGGTGGTTTGCCTTAGTACAGGCTGGATGTAGGGTAAATCCGAACCAGTATAAAATCCGTTGTGTTCTTTCCCATTACTTCTTTTTATTTACTTTTTGCATTTGTGTTTGATTCTGTGATTGTTCTGTGATTAAGTTCTGCATTTTTTGTGTTATAATTTTAAATTAGTTCATATAAGTTTTAGAATCCATTAAACACTATTCACCCCCCCCCCCCCTCTAGTGTTAAATTAGCCTTAGGATTCTTAATCCGCTGTCCCTTTTAGTTTTCACCCTAGAGGGAAGGGGGTGAATAGGGTGATACTAATAATAATAAAAATTAATATGGGAATAATAATAATAAATAATGTAGAATATATCACGCACAAATTTACCCAGCTTTGGCAAAACTCTATCTACGTGCTTCCCCCAAGGTTTCTACTAGAAATTAAGTAGTCATACGCTTACACATATAAACTTGCGATACCCGCTAATGACTAACCTAATACTACGCTCAAAGCCCTGCCAAAACACAGCCACTGAGTTGCGAGTTCTTGAACTACACCACCGCAGTTCGTAACCTAGTCACACGACTAGAGAGTTACAAAATTTTAAATAAATTCGAAATAAAAAACTAAAAACAAAATACAACTAAATGCAAAACCCTATTATTATATAATTGAAGCCCGATAATTAAAACACAGCCCACATCAATTAAAACTTGAGACAATCGATATCTCCCCTTCTTTTGTATTATCGGCCGCCTTATTTCTTTTTCGTTCCTATTCAGAAAACTAGGGTTTTGCTGTAAATTGAATCTCCACTTGGAAAATTGATCGATTGAGAGTATGCTTCCACTTGATTGGCTATGTTGATCGATCCCTTGGCTTTGATAATGTTGCGGTTGCTCCAATTACCGAGCTCAAATGCGGTATGTGATTTTTCAATTTGATTATGCTTGACTTTGACTGATTCGAGTTTTGAATATATTCTTTGATTTGTTCTACGTATGCTCACTGATTTTAGTCTCGAACTCAAATACTTTTTACCGACGATGTTAATAGGTAATTTATTATGATTAAAACCCTAAATTTTAGTCCATGTATTTTTCATTTGGATACTTCGTGATTTCATTCTCTGCGTTGATTTTTCATCATATGATCTTGTAACCTCTGACTGGTTCGTTCCTTGATTATAGCTTGGTAATTGAATTTGAGATATATATGTTCCATTGTTTTCTCTGCTACAACTTTGACTTTGGCATTTGAATATTGATATAAACTTGACTTCGTTCCATTCTTTTATGACTTGTTCATCTGGAATCCCCTGTGACATTGTTTTAAACTGCTACTGACAATTTTCTGAATTTTCATAACACACGGCTTTACTGTCTTCGTTCCATTAGAGTATGTCTGGAGCACTGCAAATATGTATACATGTGTATTCACGCACGTATATATGTACGCTGTGTGTTTCTGATGTTGCATTTCATTTTCATATGATAGTCTGAAGTGATTCTTGACTCTTTTCTTGTAGTCTTAGTTGTTACTACATATATATTTGTGTGCTAGTTTGTTGGATGTGGTTGGTCTTCATGTTGCATTTCATTCCTAAATGCTTGCATACTCCAGTGTGCATTGTGTAGTGCTATGTTCTGGTCAGTTGAGGTTCCCGAGTTACTTCGAGTTAAACTTGAGTTTGTCCTTATTTAAGTTTGATTACATTATTTGCTTCGACTGGTCTGGTCTTGGGTGCAATCCTCTGATTCATGTTGTCTTGACCGGTTGTATTATTGACCTGGTTGTGTATTCTGAAGTTTGCATGCTCCAATGTTCATATGCACTCTGCTCTTGTAGTCTTCTCTGATGTATGTTGTTTTGGTCGCACTTTATTTTGATTGCACTTGAGTCATGTTGTTATGTGTTTCCTCTAAGTTGTTGTCTTGATAGTTCTGCTTCATCTTGGTTTCTACATTTTTTGAATCTTCATTGATCTTCCTATTTATTCATGTACATTTGGATTGGGATGCCTTGGTCGGGTTGCCTTATAAGTCTGATCTGTAGACTTTCATGTTAAAAATTGAATGCATGCATTTATGTCCGGTTGCTTCGAGTACTAGTCTTCAGTTAGTCTTGATTTGTTCTTGTATTCATGTTCATGCAACCTTGTTTTCCTTGCTCTGATATGTATACATGTGATTTTTTTTATCGCTAGATGCTCCATTTCATCGTAGTCTGGTCTAGTTGAGTTATTTGCACTGGAAGTTTGAGTACATGTTGTGATCAAGTGGTATTCACCTCTAGTTCACTTGTGTTGTCTTGAGTCAAATTTCCTGGTTCAAGTTTGAATTAAGTTGAACAAGAGCATATCAGAAATGTTGTTTTGATTTGTTTCTTTGCACTAGACCATGCCATTGAACATGTTCACTCAAGTCTGCACTTGAGTTGAATCCGACCTCGGCTTGTGTTTGACCTTGTGCTCACCTATCCCAGACATTTTAACAAGCAAGTGTATATCGGTGTGCACGACCTTGTGACATGTACAATGATACACTGTGCATGTTACAAGCTGTCCATTTAAGATGAATTCAGAAGAAAATGATGACGAACAACCCGAATTACTGATGCAAATAATATATTCAAATCATACAATTTATTGTACACTGCAAAATGTTTCCTTTTCTATTTTACTACATCGGTGTTTATTTTGAAGATAGTTCAGATGCTAGATACAAGCTGGAACAAAGTTGAAGATCGAATACGAGTTAGAGTGAATGCGTAGTGAGGTGAAAATTGTAAACTGAAAATTGTGTTGTAATCGTGGTTGTATTGTAATTGAAAATGCATAAATGTAGTGAGAGCTCAAATTTGTACTATTTGAATTTGTAATAAAATATTTGTTTGAATAAAATATTTGTTTGAATATGAATTCTAAGTTGTTTATTTTATTCAACAAAATATTTATTTAGTGAAAAAATAGAATAGTACCATAACAAATACATTTAAACGAATATATATATATGTGTGTGTGTGTGTGTGTGTGTTTAGTATCATAAAACAAAAATCATAGGCTATTGTATTCTACAAACTAATTATTTAATCACAATAAATAACGAATGATAATAATTAAATATTACTATTCATTAACAACCTACAATCAATATGTATAATTATATATAAAATATAATCGAGGTAAAATTATTTCATTTACCCAATTTCGAAAACAATATTGTGTCCAATCTCCATGTTTAAGTGTTTAGAGATCCCTATCAATAACGTTAGCTAGACGCAATGATCTGAACCCATAAGCCACTTAACAGCTCAATCAACACAATATAAAATATTTTTATATTCACTAACAAATACGCGCTCATATATATAATATACTCAACTCAATCATAGGTGTTACTGACCCTATCTATACCGAGTACACATCAAAGCCTAGGAATATACTAAACCTAAGCTCTGATACCAGTTGTGACGACCCGTACTCGGCACCCTCTGAATCCGACACCAAACCACGCATGTCCGACCCAGAGCGCACAGATTGTAGATGATCATGAGAAAGAAAAAGAGGGTGATAAGAAAGAGAGAAGAAAGAAGAAAAGAAGAGAAGAAAAGGGAGAAGCAAAACCAAAATAATAGCGAATCTCACATCGCAGCGGAATAACATATAATATAGATCAATAACCTTTACAAATAGAAAATGTAATATACATAAATCAATATCATAGTACACAATAAGTAATCATCAGCTTGGACAATTATAATAACCTATCCTCACAAATGTTGATAATTTACAACAACACAATGCAAAGCAGTGGAAAAATAAACAGATACGTGCATATGACATGAAGATCTCCAGCTCGCCTACTGAAGCTCCAAAAGCACCAAATATGAACCTGTAAATATACTTGGTCTGACCCACGCATTGAAAGGGAAGAACGTCTGGATCAGTCTAGTAAACCAGCATGAGAAAAACACATCTCAACTGAATTTTTTTAAGTTTTAAGATTACCAAAACTTTTCTTTTCAAAACAAAAGTATCTCGTAAGACACGCCCACACATAAACACTGACATGTTTTTATCTTACATAACCAAAACACTTTATATCAAATCATCCTATATTATAATAGTGTCTATTGCACAAACAATACTAATATATCAGAAATGGTTACACATATAGCATTTCCGGGCTTTTCATTACGTCGAAAAAAAACCATAACTTCGTAGTGGAGTTTGGATTACATACAAATGACTAGGTGAAGGGACTATCTTTCCGATCGAAATCTTGGTACACCTCTAGAGGGATGTACCTAGGACCGAGATACTCGGCACTTAAACCTACATAAGACTGGCCTACCCATCCCTGGATAGTACCGAATATATCATCACTTCAGTTGTTTCTAACCTATAATCCATGGCCACAAGCATACATCAACAATAATCAGATAGATGATGTCGTAGCGTGTAAAGATATATCTAGAAGAGTAATGACATCTCCTAATGGAAGCAACCCACTTAGCCTTACTGCTTCTGTCCCTATTTTAGTCATTTTCCAAGGAGTGAGGTCAAAAGATGTATTGATTACCTTTCACATATCACATATCACATCATCTTTGAATGACACATTTCCATTCCTGTTAACTACTAATTGCCTTTCATATAAATACAACCCTTGAGCTCGTACGTCTCAAGGAGGGTGTTAAGCTAAGGAAAGTTGCCATCTCCAAACTGTAAATGTATATCTATAAAAACCAATGTATGTAATCTTAGAAATGCAATGTCAGACACTCGTCCATACAAGTTGTCCAGGAACAAGACAAACTGAAGGTACTCTCCTACCACATCCTATCGGATTAGTAGCGACGGCCCTTGCAATGGATATTTCATAAGGAAGAGACTACTGCTACTAGATGTATATAGGGATTTTAACCCCAAACGATCAACAAGCAGTCCTTCACTATGAAAATTCTAAATATTAATATCATCGACCAACCGCACAATCGTCGCATATATGTTGGTCTGAAGTGGCTTTAAGATAAATCTGATCCTGGTCTCTTCGCACCAATAACGCAACAGCGTTTCTCAATCTCACACAAAAAACCTAGTCTCGTAGATTTATCGCATCTCCAACTTTCAACTTGCTATCCTTCGACCATGAAGGAAGCTCGATAGATTGGTGTAATCACTCTGCACTACATGAATCAACATTCTCAACACATACGATAATCAAGCCTACACGGTCAGTTACGTACTAAGTGTACGACTAATTAGTTTCCACATCAAGTTGAGAAACTAAAGTAGCCAAATTTCCGGTTATTTAACTATCAAAGCAACAAACAAAATCTAGCACTTAAATAATCACTGGGCCTGGATTTTATTAATCGTTTATAAATCAAATCACTTCCAATTATTCACTTCAAAATATCTTTAAAAGGATAATATTCAAAACCATTTCACTTATTGGATATTTGGAAAACATTTTCATATACTTATTTTAATGATAAGTAAATTTACAAATCCTATCTTATTTTCAAACCATTAAAATTCCATTTTATAATATCACTTTCGAAAACATTCATTTAACCTAAAGGATTATTCACTGTCCAAAATCATGAATGTACTTCTCTTACCAAATTCATTACTTCTACACATTTAATTTAAAGTATTATTCACTGTCCAAAATTATGAATATAATTCCTTCTGTAAAAATCCATATTTAGCTTATCAAATTAAATTTATTTCATATCTATAAAATAGTGTTTATAATTCACATTTTTATTTTATAAAAACTTCCATTTATTAAATCCCTTTATTAACCAATTTCCGTTTATCTCATTTATATATCAAAATCCCATAGTAAGCTTATTTACTTATAAGTCTCTTTATTTACAAATTCATTCTATTGTAATCTCATTATATGTAAAGTCCATTATAAATTCATTTTTAAATTTCAATTGCAAATCCATATATAAATACGATTATAAATCCATTTTTAATATTTATAAAACATAGCTTATAAAATTTATTTCATTAAATCTATTTATTAATAGCATTCCTTACTTTATGCATCTCATTTTAACACTTATAAAACTCATTTACAATTTCCTTGCTTTTATTTATAAAATATCAATTTTATAACTTTTTATATATAATCCATTTATAATAAATTCGAAATTCTCCATTAACTTATTTTACAAAATAGTTTACTTCATATTTCAAAAAAATCATATTTGAATATATTTCACAAAGCCATAATTTTTACAACACAAAAACTATAACATTTTATTTATTTAAACTAAATCCATTACTTTAATCATTCAAAAATTATATATTTTCAAAATCACTTTGAAATCCTTTTTAAATTGAAATCATCATTTCAATATATTAAATTTCCAAAATATGGCCCAATGCTGCAAAAGCGTGAAATAAGGGAATTCACATTAGTCATATCAATCATGGCATACAAATAGCATATATCACATGATAATAGCATATATAACCATATCTGTAGAAATGAATCAACAACGATGAGAAATCCAATTGGATCCCTCCAACCAAATATACATATGAGAAAATATGTACAATGTCCGCTTCGAGGCAGATGCACGTACAAAGGGTCATCCGCTCATACACGAGAACGTGTAGGGTCTTATCCGCTAAAATAAACGGGAATATATCCAATCAACTAGCCAATATATATACATATATATAATATATATCATCCAAACAAGCATCAATCATCATAAATAAATTTATTTCCACTCATATAAAAATATAAGCGATACAAAATGAGTGATTTTACTCACTTTGGTTGCTTTTATCGCAGCGTTTTATTCCGAATAAAATTAAACTAGCATTTAATTTTACCTAAAATTCCTAGCAGCTCCAAATCAATCAAATCTAGCTCCATCGCTAAGTTTTCGTGAATACGAACAAAATGCAATTTGTTTCGTCCAATTTCGACCTCGTATGAAGAAGTTATGATATAAATAAAATTATATGATTTATTTTAAACTATTTTACAAATTCTTTTTATTTTTATTTATTTTAAATACCCAGATTTTTCCCTGGCCGTTGATTTCTTCAAAACAAGATCTGGGCCATAGCTAGCTTCTTCCTTACATACATTTGTTCCAAGAGGTCACCAAAGTCCATCGCACGCTTTGATCATCTTATCGCTGCTCCTCCCTCACTCGTTTTTAGATTGATCGAACAATGCCATCTGAAAGCACCCAGCCGTGCACCACTGCCTCAGAGCTCGTCGCCTCTAATCATGTCGATCGCCAGAACTAAGTCCCTAAACCCGAGATTAACGCGAGCCCTTAGCCTCTAATTCACTTCGCTAAACTCGATCATCACCATATGGATTTGCATGTCTCGATGAGTTCTACAATGTTGCTTTAGGAAGATTTTGAAAATAGTGCATGGAATGGAAGAATTTGAAGGAGGAAAGATATTAAATTTTGGCCACTGAATGTTTAAACGGCGGCTATGGCTTCAAACCCTAGGGTTTGTGAAAAAAGGAAAAACGATGGGCTTTTACAGAAAATTTTCGTGCATTATTCATCCATGAAATTTTCGAACTTCTATCAAAGCGTGTCGTCTGGCATTTATAATGTTTTACCCCTATTCCAAACACAATAAAATATATATCGGAGGCCAATTTCATAATATTTGGAAGATAGGTTTTCGAATAAAATTATTTTAATTAAATTTACTTAAATAAATTTCTATGCATTTCAGCTTCGCTCGACCAAACCGTAAGTCCGATTAACAAGAAATTTAAAATCCTACAATAATTCACCATTACAGATCCAATGAAACTAGTCTCGTCAAAATCCAAGACAGTGTAAAAAATGTCTATTTTTACACGTTAAATAATACTAAAATTTTCAATTTCTGCCAAATCACTTTTAATTTAATTTTAAAAGTTTATTAATTCAATTCTAACTCAAATAAAATTTAAAACAACGTTAGAAATTATTTTTACTCATATTTGATTCAATATTCAATTAATTAACCGATTTAAACTTATAATACTCATTTTTCAAAATTTAAATTCAATTAAATATTCTAAATTTAGACGACTGAAAAACTAGGTCATTACAATAAGGGTTTGGTAGATCTAACAGCCTAGAACAGCCAAGAATAGCTTCCTTAGTGATAGGCGAGAAGAGATAGAAGAAAGAGAACAAAATGTCAAATTTCCTTTTCCAAATTCCATATGTGTTGTATTTATAGGGAAACCGTCCAGTAGAGTCGTCGGATCTTCATATACTAAGTCTTACTTCTGATTCGAAAAAGCTACAGAGGAAGATAGAGTCCCCAGAGCCATAAAAACTACTTGTTATCGATCAGAAGTGGTTGGTACCGACCTGTTTTTTAGATGAGGAATCACTCCTTCTGTAACGTCCCGAAAATTTTCGACTTTCGAAAATTCAACATCAACACTCACTTTATCGACTGCCGAGAAATCGAAGGCCGGAAACACGGAATGTTATGGGTTTTAGAAAAGAAAAAGTAGAAAAGAAGAGAGAAAAAGGTAGAAAATTTAGATAGGGAAAAGAAAATAGAAAATTAGAAAATAGAAGAAAACGAGAATAGAATTTTTTTTTTTTTTTTACTTTAAACAAAGAACATAGAACAGAACAGAACAACATCAGAATCTCACAATTCGCAACGGAACAACGTATAATAATAAATGAATAATCTTTAAACAAAGAACTATATCAGTTATTACATTTTATACATTACATTTCATTACATCAGAGTGTACAACAACATACAACAACAAACAGTGCAGCGGAAAAAGAAATACTATATAAGTAATACGCCATGCCATCCAGCTTGCTTCCAGCAACTCCAGAATATCCAGAATATCCTGATAAACCTTAACTCTTGACTGCCCGTGTGGAAATTGGTGGGCACCCAGAGTTTAGGAAGGAAAACAATAAACTCCAAGTCAGTCATGTGACTGGTGTGAGAACTCAAAACAGTTTATTTACTTTAAAATCAAAATAGAGGAATATTTTTAATCAATTCGCAATGCTTTTAAAAATGAGACTACCATAAGGCCTCCCGCACACACACACATGCAAACGCAGAATCGGAGGAGATTTCTCCTTATGATAGTCAAAGATGCTTGATACGCATTTAAAATAACATTTGATATTATTACTAGTGCATAGTGTAGAAGAAATTCATTTCGAAAGTAGAATATAAATCTTAGCCAACATACGACCATTATCGTATGCCTACTATAGCTAACTATGTTCAATAGCAGGTTACCGCCACATTCCATAGCAGGTTATACAACTAAAACCGTACAAGTCTCGTATTGTTTCTTTGGATTTCCAACAAATGGTCAGGCCAAGGAACTTCCCATTGCCACATGAGAATGCCTCTGGAAAGACATCCCCGAGAACCAAACCGGAACTCTGCCAACACAAGGCCGGGTTACCCCTAACTGGGTAACTACTGACACGAGCACGCCATTCCCCGATCGTAAACGACCTTTCTCACGGGATCCCGATAGCCAACAACCACAAAGTAATAAATTCGTAGTAACCACATAGGTTAAATATCTGGGCTCCATACCATGATACCACCTCTATCCAGAAGGAAATGTACATACCCTAAAGGGTGCTACCCCTCATAACCTTGCCGCATCTTTCCTGTTTTGACCATTTCCGGGGTGTGAGGTTCGACGAAGTCACGTCCACAAAAACATACTTTATACAAAAGCCATGCTTTGGGTCAACAAATGATCAACACAATGATCACTAAGATAGACGATCAAATAAACGATCCTATCACAATAATCAACACAATGATCATTTCAGCATCACTCAGCATATCACATTACCAAATTGGGAATATATCGCTGATAACTTCAACTATATAACCTCTGAGCTCGTAGGTCTCAGAGAAGGGTGTTAAGCTAAAGAATAAATTCTTCGCCACCACAGAAATATATTTGAAAGAAATCGGCTTTATATTCTCAACTTGTAATGTCAGACACACAATCCATACTAGTCTGTTCCGGGCTCGAACAGAACCGAAGGCACTTACAAAGAAGTCCTTGCAATCCGAATAATCTCTAATCACGTTCGGATTTCCCATCACATATGGAGATCTCAATACCAGGGATCAGCCAGTGCAGAGACAATCAACAAGAAATCCTTTCGCTTTCGAAAATATCCGGTCTTCAACACCGATCTTCAAATGCAATTTATAACGACGTATCACATATTCGGAATGGGTTATACGACCCCAAGGTCCTTTCCCGGTTAACCCGAATAGTGAGCGCTTATTTAAAAAAAAAAAAAAAATAAGTGTGGCATCCAATTTCAAACAAATCACAACAAATACCTATTTAAAGGTAAATATTGATAGTCGGTTATTGAACTATCAATAGATATGCCAACATCACCAAATTCCAAATAATTTTCCAAATTATTTATTTCCCAAAAATATCTTTATAAGATATATAGTTTTCACACTTCAAAAATAAATCAACATTTATTTTCAAACAAATCCCCTTTTTTATTTATAAATTCTATAATGAATTTATATTCCCAAAATATTTATGAATATACGATTTTCTTTCAATTTCTAATATTCATTTTCAATTTTTATCTTCAAAAAGATAAATTCCAAATATTCACTTAATATTGGAAAAGCATTCCTATACTTATTAAAAATAAGTAATTCACAGATCTTTTTATTTTCTACGCTTAGAAAATATTTAATATACTCTAATCGAAATTAAGTATATATTTCATTCTTTTAAGGAAATCATTCACTTAACCATATTTATTTGGGCCAAAACGAATGTTGCGTAAAACATCGTTGCGACAACCCAAATTCACTAGTATAGGGATTCGAAATTAAATAGATATATAAATCCCAATACTATACAAAACATTTCCTTTCGGAAATCATTTACTATAACAATAGTGTTATAGTCCATTATTTCCTTATATTTCTCGAAAACGTCTATTTCAACAATCAATGTTGAAATCTATGGTTTCGAATCTCAATACATTTTAAAACATCTTTAGATCGTTTTAATTCTATTTAAAACATCACATCTAAAATGATTTCTTTAACATAATATTCACTATTCAAAAACGTGAATACACTTGTCAATAAATTTCATCACTTCTATTCATTTTATTTTAAAGAATTATTCACTGTCTAAAACATGAATATAATTCCATAATTAAATTACAACAATTCCTTATCAAAATAAGTCGTTGCGGATTTATAAAACAACGTTTATAAATTCTATTTCTATTTATTTTTATAACAACTTCCTTTTATAAATTTCCTTTATAGATCTATTCAATATTATATCTCAATTTGTACTAAAATTCATATTATAAGTCAAATACTTATAATTTATTTATTTACAAAATCATTCCTTCAAACTTCCCAAATCTATAAATCTTATAACTTCTAAGATTCATTTATTTATCCACATCTATTTCCTAAATAACTTTATAAATTTATAAAATTCTATTTATAACTTCACCGTTATAATTTTATAAATTTCATTCATTGGTGAAATTCATTCACAATTCTTTCTAATACTTATAAAAGCTCGTTTTATAATTCCAATATTTTTAATTTATAAATATCAATTTATAAATCTTTTTAATATAAAACAATTTATATTATTATTTTAAAACGTCTTTCAACTCCTTTATAATTTATCATTTTGATTTATAAAATAATCAAATTTGATAAATTCTATAGATTTCATTCCTTTATGAAATCCATTTACAAATCATCCTATCATTTATAAAAGCTCGTTTAATAATTCAAGATATTCTAAATTTATAAATATCAACTTATAAATCTTTTAATATAAATCAATTTATATTATTACTTTAAACATCTTTAAACTCTTTTATAATTTCATCATTCTGATTTATAAAATAAAAATTTTATAAATCCTATCTTTAAACTTCTTATAATAAATTCAGAATTCCCAGTTCAAACTATTTTATAAAATCACTAATCCCATATTTTCAAAAATCAACTTTTAACTGTATTTCTCAAAAATCATAATTTTCATAATATTAAAATTATAACGTTCATTTATTTAAGATGAATCAATTTCAAAAATATTTTTATAAACGTATATTTCCAAGAATCACTTTAGAAATCAAAATCGTTATTTTTAAACTTCAAATTTGGATCCGATGATGCAACACATCAATATTCAATCACAACTTTCAAACATCATATATCGATATGATAAACAGTCAAACATCACAATATCTAACATCTATAAATATTTGTGAGGAATCCAGTTGGATCCCTCCAACCTGTTTCCCTGCATCCACAGACATTAGCACAATACCATTCCGTTTCAAGACGGAATATCGCGGTATATGGGATTTTATAAATATATATCCGCTTACTAACGGCGCAATAGGGTCTCATCCGCTAAAAGAAAATGCGGGAAATCAATCAACTGCAATATATACATATGCCAATATATATATATTGCTATATATAATATAATACCAATTCCACTTCGAGGTGGAATATCGCGGTATATGTGTGTAATAAATAACCTCCGCTTACTAACGGCGTATAGGGTCTATTCACATCCAATATATATATAACAATCATCATTCAATCAACACAGTCAAGCAAATTTTTAAATCTAACTATTTAAAATTTAAATAAACAACAGAAATTCCTTTTGAGTGAGAAGTTCTCACCTTAGCTTTTATTTGCAATCCATTTCCTTTCAGCTTGTTTCCTTCATTTATACCTTGTATAAATATTTATACACAATTTATTAATATTCGAATCAATCGAATAATAAATTTTCATTAGATAATTTTAATTCATCGGTGATTTCATTTTTAATAGTTAAATTACTGATAGTTTTATTTAAACCAATTTCTTCTTTAAAATTTTATTTATAAAATTCAAATTTCTTTTTATAAATTAAATCAACTAATTATTTCAATCTCAAGTTAACGAATTTTATTTTAAACTAAAAATAAAAAAAATTCAAACTGATTTTCTTTTGAAATACACTTATTTAACTAAGGTTTTATTTTGACCCAATTTCTTTTTAAATAAACTTATTTAACTAAAAATTTAAATTTTTATACTAATGATTTTATTTAACCCTATTTTCTTCTTTAAAAATTTTATTTAACTAAAAATTTAAATTTATATCTCATTTTCATTAATAAACTATTTTTAGTGACAAAAATAAATTCCTAAACATGTTAACTAAACAAACAAATCATCTTTTTGTAATTATTAAATATTCTTTCCTTTTATAAATTTACTTATCTAATTTGGAACACATGTATATTTATAATTATAAATTTCTTATGAAAATAAAACAGGAATTAACTTTACTTGTTTAAGTTTTTTTCTTTACCTTAAATTTACTTATACATGGATATACACATTAAATTGTTTTAACTTACTGTATTTTTTATTTTATTTTTAAATTCATTTTTACAGTAACAATTCATTTTATTTTTTCTGTTTAAACCTAACTATTTATATTATTTTTTTACTTAATGTATATATTTTCGATATATATATATATATGTTTGCAAAAAAAAAATAATAATAATCAATTACCTTACTGCATCTCACGCGAGCCCCACGGCGTCGCGCTCATCCCCACGCCGCCGCTCCTCCATGCGCGAGCACGCGCGTGTGCCGCCGAACCTGCCCCAGCCTCAATCGTCTCACCATCTCCACCGTCGCCATCATCGCGCGCCCCTCATCGACGCCACCATGCCTCGTGCCGACACCACGAATCGCGAGTCGCCTCCCTGAGTCGATGCCGCCCCCCCTTCACGCACGAGCACGCGCGCGTCCATTCCTTGTCTTGCTCGACTTGCGAACCACCTCGCGACTGGCCTGCTTGAAATTTCGAGCACGATCGAACGAATCGCGTTCGATAACCTTCACGAAGTCGAGTTGACTTCGATTTGGCTGCGGCCATTTTTAATTTTTTTTTTTCGGTTTCGATTTGAGAATTGAAGAAAGAAAGGGGGGAAAGAAAAATAGAAGAGGAATGGAGAACGGCTTCGGCCATTATTCGTTCTGCGTGATTTTGTTTTCCATTTGAATCTGAAGAGGGAGATGGTTATTAAATAATGGTAGAGATGATGGTTTGCACGATCTTGTTCGTGATTTTCTGCGTGATACTCGGCGTGAGTTTAGGGAGAGTAACGTGATCTTTTTGCTAAATTTAAAAATTAAAATTCAAATTGAATTCGATTAAATTCCAATGCGTTTACGTGTCATGTGCTCACATACTAACTCAGAAAAATACGAAATTTGAAATCCTAGAATAATTCAATATTACGGACCCAATGGAACTGGTTTCGTCGAATTCCGAGACTGTGCCTCGGACGGCTATTTTAAATATCGATTCGAACGATTAAATTTCAAAACTGAACAATTCACTTTCAAATTAAATTCTGAAGCTTCTATAATCTTCAATATTATCAATATGAATTTTACAAACCTTTGAAATATTTTTAATTGGCTTAGAATTGAAGTTTCAAATTTTTATTCAACTTTCAATAGATTAAATTCTATAATTTAATCGACAATTTCATTCTGATAATTTGAAATTCAATTCAAACCATCATTCAAATATTTAAATTTAATCAAATATTCTCGAATTAAATTATTAAAAATTCTGGGTCGTTACAATCTTCCCTCCTTAAAAGAATTTCGTCCCGAAATTACAAGTTAAGAAGAATGCCCTTATCCGTCTACTATTTTTCACAACCCTAATAGTTTTATCAACTTACCAACCTAAATCTTTTTACTAGAGATTCACTATCATTTCAACTAGCTTTCCAACTTCAATTATAAGTTCCAACAATATTGTTTTACTAACCATTCAAGTTTAAATTCAAATTCAAATTTCAAACTTTCAAATTTTTCTCAAAATTTTTCTAACACCCTAAATTTTCGAAAAATTTCGCCAGCGTCTCCTTTGCGCGGCTAGCTCGGTACGACTACAAAATGGCACCACGGCCCCTCAAAATCAAAAAGAAAAGAGAAAAGCCAAGTGGCTAGAGAAGAAAGTCATCAAATTTCATACTGAAATTCAAATACGTACCTTTTTGTCGAGCCATTTAAATTATCTTTGAAATCAAAATCTCAATTCCTTTATACACCTGTATAACCTGTTAGTAATAGCATCCAAATCCAATATTCAAACCAATTTGCAAATTCTATTACAAAATTTCGATATATGTTTCTTATATATTTTAACTTCACTATTGAAGTTATAC
Source organism: Allium cepa (assembly GCA_030765085.1). Taxonomy (NCBI): domain Eukaryota; kingdom Viridiplantae; phylum Streptophyta; class Magnoliopsida; order Asparagales; family Amaryllidaceae; genus Allium; species Allium cepa. The sequence goes on along the minus strand of JASFAV010000023.1, from coordinate 2,169,239 downwards.
ATTCATTTCATTCAATTTTACTCTTCAATTCAATTCACAATTTCATTTGAATTCAATTCTCAATTCTAAATATTGAATTCTATCGATTTACTTTTATTTAGTAATTCATATTACTATCTTAAATTAGTTTCATTCACTAATTCATTTCAATATTTCAATTCATCTCGATTTCATTTGAATTCAATTCAAAATTTCAATATCTATATTCAATTCATTAGTCCTAGAATTTATAATTTATCAAGTTAGTTTACTAATGATGAAAATAATTTAATATTATTACTTCCTAACAATCATGCAACCATATATTATAATAATTCATAGAAAATCATTTCTTTTCTATACAAAAATAGTTTTGGGCAAAATTATCTTATTTACCCGATTCAAAAACAATTTTATATTCACTAACAAATACGCTCTCATATTTATTATTACATTCAAACTCATTCTAGAGTACTGCTGACTCTATCTCTAACGAGTAATACCCAACAGAACCATGGTTGTCGCTTAACCATAAGCTCTGATACCAAATGTAACGTGCCGGAGATTTTCGACTTTCGAAAATTCAACATCGACACTCACTTTATCGACTGCCGAGAAATCGAAGGCCGGAAACACGGAATGTTATGGGTTTTAGAAAAGAAAAAGTAGAAAAGAAGAGAGAAAAAGGTAGAAAATTTAGATAGGGAAAAGAAAATAGAAAATTAGAAAATAGAAGAAAACGAGAATAGAAATTTTTTTTTTTTTTTACTTTAAACAAAGAACATAGAACAGAACAGAACAACATAAGAATCTCACAATTCACAACGGAACAACGTATAATAATAAATGAATAATCTTTAAACAAAGAACTATATCAGTTATTACATTTTATACATTACATTTCATTACATCAGAGTGTACAACAACATACAACAACAAACAGTGCAGCGGAAAAAGAAATACTATATAAGTAATACGCCATGCCATCCAGCTTGCTTCCAGCAACTCCAGAATATCCAGAATATCCTGATAAACCTTAACTCTTGACTGCCCGTGTGGAAATTGGTGGGCACCCAGAGTTTAGGAAGGAAAACAATAAACTCCAAGTCAGTCATGTGACTGGTGTGAGAACTCAAAACAGTTTATTTACTTTAAAATCAAAATAGAGGAATATTTTTAATCAATTCGCAATGCTTTTAAAAATGAGACTACCATAAGGCCTCCCGCACACACACACATGCAAACGCAGAATCGGAGGAGATTTCTCCTTATGATAGTCAAAGATGCTTGATACGCATTTAAAATAACATTTGATATTATTACTAGTGCATAGTGTAGAAGAAATTCATTTCGAAAGTAGAATATAAATCTTAGCCAACATACGACCATTATCGTATGCCTACTATAGCTAACTATGTTCAATAGCAGGTTACCGCCACATTCCATAGCAGGTTATACAACTAAAACCGTACAAGTCTCGTATTGTTTCTTTGGATTTCCAACAAATGGTCAGGCCAAGGAACTTCCCATTGCCACATGAGAATGCCTCTGGAAAGACATCCCCGAGAACCAAACCGGAACTCTGCCAACACAAGGCCGGGTTACCCCTAACTGGGTAACTACTGACACGAGCACGCCATTCCCCGATCGTAAACGACCTTTCTCACGGGATCCCGATAGCCAACAACCACAAAGTAATAAATTCGTAGTAACCACATAGGTTAAATATCTGGGCTCCATACCATGATACCACCTCTATCCAGAAGGAAATGTACATACCCTAAAGGGTGCTACCCCTCATAACCTTGCCGCATCTTTCCTGTTTTGACCATTTCCGGGGTGTGAGGTTCGACGAAGTCACGTCCACAAAAACATACTTTATACAAAAGCCATGCTTTGGGTCAACAAATGATCAACACAATGATCACTAAGATAGACGATCAAATAAACGATCCTATCACAATAATCAACACAATGATCATTTCAGCATCACTCAGCATATCACATTACCAAATTGGGAATATATCGCTGATAACTTCAACTATATAACCTCTGAGCTCGTAGGTCTCAGAGAAGGGTGTTAAGCTAAAGAATAAATTCTTCGCCACCACAGAAATATATTTGAAAGAAATCGGCTTTATATTCTCAACTTGTAATGTCAGACACACAATCCATACTAGTCTGTTCCGGGCTCGAACAGAACCGAAGGCACTTACAAAGAAGTCCTTGCAATCCGAATAATCTCTAATCACGTTCGGATTTCCCATCACATATGGAGATCTCAATACCAGGGATCAGCCAGTGCAGAGACAATCAACAAGAAATCCTTTCGCTTTCGAAAATATCCGGTCTTCAACACCGATCTTCAAATGCAATTTATAACGACGTATCACATATTCGGAATGGGTTATACGACCCCAAGGTCCTTTCCCGGTTAACCCGAATAGTGAGCGCTTATTTAAAAAAATAAAAAATAAGTGTGGCATCCAATTTCAAACAAATCACAACAAATACCTATTTAAAGGTAAATATTGATAGTCGGTTATTGAACTATCAATAGATATGCCAACATCACCAGATTCCAAATAATTTTCCAAATTATTTATTTCCCAAAAATATCTTTATAAGATATATAGTTTTCACACTTCAAAAATAAATCAACATTTATTTTCAAACAAATCCCCTTTTTTATTTATAAATTCTATAATGAATTTATATTCCCAAAATATTTATGAATATACGATTTTCTTTCAATTTCTAATATTCATTTTCAATTTTTATCTTCAAAAAGATAAATTCCAAATATTCACTTAATATTGGAAAAGCATTCCTATACTTATTAAAAATAAGTAATTCACAGATCTTTTTATTTTCTACGCTTAGAAAATATTTAATATACTCTAATCGAAATTAAGTATATATTTCATTCTTTTAAGGAAATCATTCACTTAACCATATTTATTTGGGCCAAAACGAATGTTGCGTAAAACATCGTTGCGACAACCCAAATTCACTAGTATAGGGATTCGAAATTAAATAGATATATAAATCCCAATACTATACAAAACATTTCCTTTCGGAAACCATTTACTATAACAATAGTGTTATAGTCCATTATTTCCTTATATTTCTCGAAAACGTCTATTTCAACCATCAATGTTGAAATCTATGGTTTCGAATCTCAATACATTTTAAAACATCTTTAGATCGTTTTAATTCTATTTAAAACATCACATCTAAAATGATTTCTTTAACATAATATTCACTATTCAAAAACGCGAATACACTTGTCAATAAATTTCATCACTTCTATTCATTTTATTTTAAAGAATTATTCACTGTCTAAAACATGAATATAATTCCATAATTAAATTACAACAATTCCTTATCAAAATAAGTCGTTGCGGATTTATAAAACAACGTTTATAAATTCTATTTCTATTTATTTTTATAACAACTTCCTTTTATAAATTTCCTTTATAAATCTATTCAATATTATATCTCAATTTGTACTAAAATTCATATTATAAGTCAAATACTTATAATTTATTTATTTACAAAATCATTCCTTCAAACTTCCCAAATCTATAAATCTTATAACTTCTAAGATTCATTTATTTATCCATATCTATTTCCTAAATAACTTTATAAATTTATAAAATTCTATTTATAACTTCACCGTTATAATTGTATAAATTTCATTCATTGGTGAAATTCATTCACAATTCTTTCTAATACTTATAAAAGCTCGTTTTATAATTCCAATATTTTTAATTTATAAATATCAATTTATAAATCTTTTTAATATAAAACAATTTATATTATTATTTTAAAACGTCTTTCAACTCCTTTATAATTTATCATTTTGATTTATAAAATAATCAAATTTGATAAATTCTATAGATTTCATTCCTTTATGAAATCCATTTACAAATCATCCTATCATTTATAAAAGCTCGTTTAATAATTCAAGATATTCTAAATTTATAAATATCAACTTATAAATCTTTTAATATAAATCAATTTATATTATTACTTTAAACATCTTTAAACTCTTTTATAATTTCATCATTCTGATTTATAAAATAAAAATTTTATAAATCCTATCTTTAAACTTCTTATAATAAATTCAGAATTCCCAGTTCAAACTATTTTATAAAATCACTAATCCCATATTTTCAAAAATCAACTTTTAACTGTATTTCTCAAAAATCATAATTTTCATAATATTAAAATTATAACGTTCATTTATTTAAGATGAATCAATTTCAAAAATATTTTTATAAACGTATATTTCCAAGAATCACTTTAGAAATCAAAATCGTTATTTTTAAACTTCAAATTTGGATCCGATGATGCAACACATCAATATTCAATCACAACTTTCAAACATCATATATCGATATGATAAACAGTCAAACATCACAATATCTAACATCTATAAATATTTGTGAGGAATCCAGTTGGATCCCTCCAACCTATTTCCCTGCATCCACAGACATTAGCACAATACCATTCCGTTTCAAGACGGAATATCGCGGTATATGGGATTTTATAAATATATATCCGCTTACTAACGGCGCAATAGGGTCTCATCCGCTAAAAGAAAATGCGGGAAATCAATCAACTGCAATATATACATATGCCAATATATATATATTGCTATATATAATATAATACCAATTCCACTTCGAGGTGGAATATCGCGGTATATGTGTGTAATAAATAACCTCCGCTTACTAACGGCGTATAGGGTCTATTCACATCCAATATATATATAACAATCATCATTCAATCAACACAGTCAAGCAAATTTTTAAATCTAACTATTTAAAATTTAAATAAACAACAGAAATTCCTTTTGAGTGAGAAGTTCTCACCTTAGCTTTTATTTGCAATCCATTTCCTTTCAGCTTGTTTCTTTCATTTATACCTTGTATAAATATTTATACACAATTTATTAATATTCGAATCAATCGAATAATAAATTTTCATTAGATAATTTTAATTCATCGGTGATTTCATTTTTAATAGTTAAATTACTGATAGTTTTATTTAAACCAATTTCTTCTTTAAAATTTTATTTATAAAATTCAAATTTCTTTTTATAAATTAAATCAACTAATTATTTCAATCTCAAGTTAATGATTTTTATTTTAAACTAAAAATAAAAAAAATTCAAACTGATTTTCTTTTGAAATACACTTATTTAACTAAGGTTTTATTTTGACCCAATTTCTTTTTAAATAAACTTATTTAACTAAAAATTTAAATTTTTATACTAATGATTTTATTTAACCCTATTTTCTTCTTTAAAAATTTTATTTAACTAAAAATTTAAATTTATATCTCATTTTCATTAATAAACTATTTTTAGTGACAAAAATAAATTCCTAAACATGTTAACTAAACAAACAAATCATCTTTTTGTAATTATTAAATATTCTTTCCTTTTATAAACTTACTTATCTAATTTGGAACACATGTATATTTATAATTATAAATTTCTTATAAAAATAAAACAGGAATTAACTTTACTTGTTTAAATTTTTTTCTTTACCTTAAATTTACTTATACATGGATATACACATTAAATTGTTTTAACTTACTGTATTTTTTTTTTTTTAAATTCATTTTTACAGTAACAATTCATTTTTTTTTTCTGTTTAAACCTAACTATTTATATTTTTTTTTTACTGTATGTATATATTTTCGATATATATATATATATATATATATATATGTTTACAAAAAAAAATAATAATAATAATAATCAATTACCTTACTGCATCTCACGCGAGCCCCACGGCGTCGCGCTCATCCCCACGCCGCCGCTCCTCCATGCGCGAGCACGCGCGTGTGCCGCCGAACCTGCCCCAGCCTCAATCGTCTCACCATTTCCGCCGTCGCCATCATCGCGCGCCCCTCATCGACGCTACCCTGCCTCGTGCCGACACCACGAATCGCGAGTCGCCTCCCTGAGTCGATGCCGCCCCCCCTTCACGCACGAGCACGCGCGCGTCCATTCCTTGGCTTGCTCGACTTGCGAACCACCTCGCGACTGGCCTGCTTGAAATTTCGAGCACGATCGAACGAATCGCGTTCGATAACCTTCACGAAGTCGAGTTGACTTCGATTTGGCTGCGGCCATTTTTAATTTTTTTTTTTCGGTTTCGATTTGAGAATTGAAGAAAGAAAGGGGGGAAAGAAAAATAGAAGAGGAATGGAGAACGGCTTCGGCCATTATTCGTTCTGCGTGATTTTGTTTTCCATTTGAATCTGAAGAGGGAGATGGTTATTAAATAATGGTAGAGATGATGGTTTGCACGATCTTGTTCGTGATTTTCTACGTGATACTCGGCGTGAGTTTAGGGAGAGTAACGTGATCTTTTTGCTAAATTTAAAAATTAAAATTCAAATTGAATTCGATTGAATTCCAATGCGTTTACGTGTCGTGTGCTCACATACTAACTCAGAAAAATACGAAATTTGAAATCCTAGAATAATTCAATATTACGGACCCAATGGAACTGGTTTCGTCGAATTCCGAGACTGTGCCTCGGACGGCTATTTTAAATATCGATTCGAACGATTAAATTTCAAAACTGAACAATTCACTTTCAAATTAAATTCTGAAGCTTCTATAATCTTCAATATTATCAATATGAATTTTACAAACCTTTGAAATATTTTTAATTGGCTTAGAATTGAAGTTTCAAATTTTTATTCAACTTTCAATAGATTAAATTCTATAATTTAATCGACAATTTCATTCTGATAATTTGAAATTCAATTCAAACCATCATTCAAATATTTAAATTTAATCAAATATTCTCGAATTAAATTATTAAAAATTCTGGGTCGTTACATTCTTTCCATCTTTGGCTTTCTATCTTCGATCCATTATGCTCTAAGTACTTTTCCTTAGAGATCATGTTGCTTCCGAGTGGTTCTGTTATCACTTGTACTTTTCCATCTTTCCTTTAAAACTTCCTTAGAGTTGCTCACTTGTTCCTTGAGAAATGCATTTCACAACGGCCTCTCAAGCCAAGTTTCCACAAGTCAGGGCTTTAGAGCTAAAAAAGGGCCTTAAAAGAGGTCGATATCGAGTACATCTGATCGATACTAAGAACTCTCCTTAGCTCCACTCCCTCTTCAAATTGAAGTGTCCATTCCTTTGTCCTCCTAAGCATGTTCCTAAGTCTGTGAATCATTTTACCTTCATCTTGACATCCAGATTTGTCTACAAGCTGCTTGGTAAAAAACTAGATACACTTGCCCTCCAAAGTATGCTTCTGTTGGAAACAAAGAATGCTCCAGAACAAAGCAAGCGTACACCAATTGTTAACCAGGAGTTGCTTTAAAGTGCTGTCTCCATTCTATGGATATTCGTTCAACTGCTATATAGTAGAAACTCTATTTTCCATGCTAAGGACAAGATCTGCACTTTTGAGACCAATCCATGCCTTAGCTAATTATGCATTTATAATAATATACCTTTTCAATTTAATATAATAATACAGTTTTAATTTAATATATTAATAAATATAGTTTAATATAACATAATAAGTAGAAATTTTATATATTAACTTAAATGAATAAAATGAGTTGAGTAGAGAATGAATTGTAATTAAATATGATTTAAAGGATTTAAATTTAATTAAGATTTTATTTCAAGTTTAAATAAATGTGATTTTGAATGTAATAAATAGAGTTAAGGTGAAATAGGAAAAGATTGTTTTAAAATCTAAAATATAATGAAGTTAAATATTTTAGTATTTATTTAAAATAAGTTACGAATTACTAATTTTAAATGCTTTATAAAAAATACCATCGTGTGTAAAATGTAAGCGTTTGGTTGTTAAAGAGACCGAGGTCGGATATTGTCATACTTTCTACCAATTTCGAAACCACTTTACCAACTGTGTACGCGGTGGTGAATCCAGAACGAAGTAGGATGGTTTGACGACATTACTGCATTAAGGTAGGAAACGAGCCCTAAATATGATGACTAACATAGGAGCAACTGACAGGCCAACTGAGGTAGCTCCTCCGATCAGACACACTTCTTCGATACCATATCTCTTACCTTTGTGATTAATTGGTGCGCACCTTTGATTTTGGGAGTGTTGTATGAGGTGGGTGGTAGCTGCGGCTATGCATTACTACCAGCCCAGAAGTGTAAATTTTACCCAGGGTATATCCTCACATGCCTTGTCATCTACCTTATCGAGCCCACTATGATTTTGGTTTGTGTCGTACCTATGGAGTGCTCCCTGATAGCCCACTGGTTTAGTGCAGTTTACAACACTGTATAGACTACGACATTTATAAAATGTGTTAAGGGGGACATGGGTAACGCCTTAATGCTATTTTGATACTTTACTTTACTGATAGACATTCCATATATAATGTATATTACTAAAAATGTAAATAGTTTAACGGATCCTTAAAGGATGGGTGATCCCAAGCACCCTTTAAGTTACTGATGCATTTTATGGTATAGTTCACTTGATTTGATTTAGTTTATAAAGTACATATGTCCTGACTCGAGTGTTTTGTTTGATTTTATGCTCGGGTCAGCCTGAGTATCACAGCTTTAGATTCATCTTTTGGAGCTAGAGATCTGCTGGAGATTTAGCTAGCCATCTATTATTTCCTATTTCAGTTATTTCACTTCAGTCATTTGCTTATGTATTAGTGGACTTATGTATTTGGATTTCCATTTGTATTTGCTTTCAGACTATGATATTATGTATTTGTTTTGAGACTATGTATTTCGTAGCTTCATGAACTACTATGTTTATTTATTCCGCTGCGAGATATTCTGGTATTTTATGTCGATGATTCTGTGATTGATTTTATTTGCCTTAAATTTATTAACAATATATTGTTTTGAACGATTCAAGTCTGACATGTGTGGCTTTGCTGTCGATTTGAATGGTCCAAAATAGCGGGATGTTACAGCATTACCTTCCCCTTATTCATTTTCCCAATTTTTGGCCAAGAATTCATGTCGGTACCAAGTAGTCCTACTCGGTACTGAATCTTTTGGATGATTCACCGAATACTATATATACTTCATACTTAGAAATTTTTCCTTACTTTCTCATTTCCCTTGCGACTTCAAATCGATGCCAACTCCTTACGAATTAATTTCCTTTGCCTAGATCGATTGTCGCTGCCATCTACAAGCTTCTTCCATTTACCTAAAGGCTTCGTCATTGCCTAATCTTGACTTAGACCATTGTCTCCCCATCAAGTGACTTCAAACCTGATTATGTTTAAACCTTAACCCAAATCTAAAATTCTAAAGGTGGGTTGTTTAATCGACGATGGGGTCATGGTCATACTGTAGTGGCCGATGATGGTGATAGGATTTAAGTGATCTTGATATGGGGTTAGTCAAGCAAATCCTAGGTTCTTTTGAGGTTCCACTTGGGTTTGACTTAAGGCTCTACTTGAGTTGTACATAAGGAGTATCCACCTTGCCTAAATCCCAAGTCTTTACATTCCAAAGCACTTTTAACCTCTATCAAGATTTAGCCATTCTCATATCGTCATTCAAATGTCAATAGGACCATTTTTTTCCTAAATAACAGTCATATTGAATGCACCCCAATACTTAAACAATTCCATTTCATAGTGTTTTCAATTACTACACTTCTTGTGTCCTTGTAAAAGAAAAACTTCTGCATCGCCTCGGACAGCGGTTCTGTTATTGATTATCTGACGGTAACGAGTAAAATCTGATGCATAGTTCATTTGTGCTGTGTGGTTCATTTTTATAGCATGAGCGAACTATTTACACATGATGGTCCACTGTCATGTGCATGACATAAGACTCACACTGCATAGATTGACACTTTCATTTGCCCCGATCAATGTTTAGAATTCGATTGGTCAATACACGATGACACCGGTTAGATTTTGGACACCGGTTACATGGATTTAAATTTAAAATATAATTCCAAAATAAAACATTATCGACCATGTTGAACGCCAAGTTTTCGTATCCAAGATGACTCACCATTCTCCTTGATTCCTTGCTAGTGTTGGACCATCAACTCCTCATGAAGCTGAGTCTACCACTGCTCAGGCCTTGACTTCCATGCCTTTCGGGCCTAAACACTCAATTACCACTGAATTATAATGAATGATCGTTCTGGTTGAACCAATTCAAGAACAACCTTCTCCTTTGAACGAAAATATTGGCTTAATAGTTTTGGAAGATCTGCCTGAACAAGTGCCAACAATCCACACTCCCAAAATACTTCAATCAATCTACTGACAACATGGAATTCTTGAGAGCGGCATCTACCTACTTAGGGCCAATGAGCACACAATCCTACGATGGGCTATACGGCCAGCAACAGATACATGTGCTTAAGTGGTATCGTACTACCTTTTAACCCATTCCTATGCATGATTCTCCAAGAGTCGGGCTAGATCTGTCCCAAATTCATCCTAACAGATATGCACTATTGAGCTCCTTATACATGCTATTCATGAACCAATTCTGACGACCTCCAAAATTTCGGGAGTTAACACACATCTTGATTTTAAAACATCGATGTGATTCACTGTCTTATATGATTATTGAGGCCTGGTGTCGATGCAAGGTCATCAAAGACTCCATAGTAAATGCACGCATTTCAATAATGAGTACTTCTTTGTATCCGTACGAGTTTAACAGGCCTTGGCTTTCTGATAGTAAGATTTTCTCTTCTTCCACTTCTTCCCCTACTCGAATTCCTACCATCCAAATGTTCAACTTTTTGTCCAATTCCTTTGTAGATATCCCCGCTCAAGACACAAATGATAAGCATATCGAAACTTTGAAATCTCTCAAGAGAGTTAGCTTCCAACATCGTACCACTGATTACCTTCTAACGGACGAGAATCTTCATCGGTGCAATCTAGTACATTATGCATGTTTCACCATTCAAACCACCGCTCTAAGCGGTTCTAGAATGCCTACTCAATCTTCAAACCCCACTTGAAACTCTAGAGACAATCTTCAAGGGGAAGTTGAAGGTCCATCTAGTATGGAAGATGTGGATGAGCCAATCAATAAGGCGGTAGAAGAGTCTGTTACCGACGAAGTTCGAGAAGAAGGGGATTACGAATTTGGAATGCAAACGATTCCAAAAGAGAGCACGGGGAAGGAAGAGAAGGAAAAGATAAGGAGAAAGAAAAAGAAAAGGAAAGAAAATAAAATGAAAGCGATGAAGGAGAGGACAGTGGCTACGATATTGGTCAAAAGGAGATGAATCGTACGGCGAGACATCTCCCGAAGGCATCAAACTTCATGTTTCACCCCATCCGAAGCGTATCATAGTCAAAACTTCAAATCAAACCGTTTGTACCAAGCATGATGCCAACAGTTGAGGCAATTCGTCCAGCTGGTTCCTCCAAGGATATCTTGGGCTCCTTAGGTGACATTGATGTTCTAATTGTCGATCTTCTTAAGGACGGCTCTTTGGGCTTTAGCTTCCTATTCGAGGATATCCTAACTAAAGGAGGTAAGATTCCATCTTTATTTGCTTTCGAACATAGTTCGTAGAGTACTTAGGGGAAATTGGCAATCTATATACCTTTAGGACCATGAACACAAATTCCTTGCATTCACTTGAACCCCAATATTCCAAAACCTATACGATCTTTTCTCTCCATTTAGGTAACATGAGTAGAGATGGATACGACAATCTTCAATTTGGTGTAAGTGAAGAGAGAAGACGCAATCCTGAACCACCTCGCTTCAGCTACCATGGTCGTAAAAAAATATAGGAATTTTGAAGGAAAGAGAAAGGTCGAGAGGCGGAAGAAAGCCACCAGACTGAAAAGGACCAAAAGAAGCGGTAGGCCGAGGAGAGGCAGCCTTATGACTAAGGAAAATGGCATAATTACTCACACAATCACCATGACTTATCTTCTTCCATTCCTATACCTCATTCTCAACCTCCACTTCCTATTCACTAACAAACTTTGACTTCTCGTTCCATAACCACAACCACGCCCCCGTCAATGCAAAGGAGTCATTACTCCTACAACTCCTATTCCAGCTCCATCAAACCACATACAGGCTGCTTTCCTTGACCTTTAATCAATCAGTGTCATGTTCGACCATGACATCAATAACATTCTCAAGGAAGAAGCAAACTGGAAGGTATGATGGGTCTTGGAGCACGTCATCAAGGTTAAGAGTGGAAGAAACTCACTTATGCCCTCTCCAGTGTTAATCGAATTAATCAGACAAATATTCAGTTGTTTGATTCTGAAAAGAAAACTTATGAAAATTTGTTGGAGGAATATAAGAAGGAATTAGAGAAAATTAGGAAAGAAAAATAAGCGGCCCTTGGAGGCAGAAAAAAGGCAAGGATCTGATAAGGAAATGAGAAGAGCTCATATTAATGCAGAGATCATAATAAAAGATCTATTGAAGACTGCCCACGAAGATAATCCAACTTGTTGCAAAAGATCCGGCCTCTCACTGCAAAGGATGAAACTATCTGAGCCAAGGAAAAAACTATTGAAGATCAAGCTGCTGAATTCCAAAGGCTCCTACTAAAAAAACAAGCTTAAAGGCAGTCTGCTATTAGAAAAATCTAGAAGTTGGATATCGAAGTTGAATATTCTGTGGCCACACATGGTCTAAAAGAGCTCAATGAGCAGAAGTCCAAAGTGCAAGAGGAATTGAATACCATCCTTCAACTGTTCTTCGCTAACATTATCCGGTAAAAGAACCAAAAGTGGCTAAGAAGCACATATGTGGTTACTCTCACTGATGCTTGGGATGAAGTGTTGCACCATGTAGAGGTGACCGATAAAGTCCTTACCAAAGATGAGCTGATGGCAAGGCACCTCGATGCTGTGGATATAGCGAAACTTGAAGAAGCTATCCTTTCTGCGGAAGATGGTACTACTAAAGTTGCCGATGAAGCTCTTGTCAAATCAAGTGCATTGTGTTAGGCAGAATCGTCAACTCCCAAGTCCCAAGAGCTTGTGACGGATATTCCTGCAATTGAGGCGGCTAACCCGAGGCTACCTAAACCATCCTAGCTTCTAAGGCATATACTTCTATCAGCCTTACATTCCTCCCTTTGTTGATCTACCAATCTAATTTTAGAATGGTGAATCTCCAAATCTCTTAGTCGGCAATCGAGTCTAAGTAAAGGTATATCCCTTATTTCTCCAGTATTCGAGGCTCTTTAATTCTCGCCCAAGATTGTGACTAACCCCTACTTCTCTATTTGTAAAGTTATAGGTCATCCTTCCCTTTCACCCTTTCCATCAGCAATCACTCAAGGCATGGGCACTGTTGCGATCACCACCGAGACAACTCCCATGACCATAGGACTGGTTATTCCAAGTCTTCCCTCTAGCTCTATCCCAGGTTTTGATGCGGAAAGAATTGCAGCTCTGGTGTGATTAGATGACGTTCCCCAGTTCAGGGAAAAACATCGTCAAAACTAGTTCCTCAAGCCTGATTGAATTTATTTCCATAGCAGAGTAGTGGAAGATTGACATGTTGAAGGTTAAGATTAAGGCCGAACCTGGTCTTAATAAGCCAACAAGTGCTGAAGAGCCATAATATTCTTCTCATATTCCTCCTCTTGCTATCCATCCTCCAAGGAGTTGCAGTACCGATGCCACAACCAGGACTCCCGAGCTTCCTTCCAATTATCCTGAAGATCCTACTATCATTATTTCTAAAAGTTACACTGCCCTTTCAAGTGATAGCAAATCGAAAGACGATAAGGGCCAGCAGAGGCGTTGTGATGGTTCAACCAACAAGGCTGGGAAAAAGAAGAGCAAGGGCTAGAAGAAGTAGACCCCTCTGATACTCTCATGTGAAGTCATGAAATTTTCTATTTATCTATTTGGGATGTACCCTTTTTGTTTTCCTTTTGTTATATATAAGATGCATTTATGCAAGAGCTACCACCACAGACTTTGATGTATAAAATTAAAGTAATGAAAGACTACTTTTTCTTTGTAATCAATGTTCCATTTAGTCTTCCAAACTTTTATACTCTGTGCTTGGATGTATACAACTGGCTGCATATATAATATAATTGCATGTGCTACAAATATCCATATTACATGTATTTGTCTTTGCGTAATGCTTTTATTTATTACAACTCTATGCATATAAAAATAATTCCAGCAATTTCTTTAGTTATATTCCACTATGTAGTCCTGTTTATAGCTATCGAAGCGCTCCGTTCGGCTAAACAAAACCATAGTTTAAGCAAATCTATGGTTGTTACTATTTATTTTAGGTTGAGTTTTCTTCAACCATTAATGAGTTATAAATAATCCAAATTTGGAGCTATTCTCAATCTCCAAGGAATAACGACTTGAATGTCTATATGAACATTCCCAATCTCATTGATAACCGGGTGTGATTAGTGTTTAGTTTTACACCATTAAACCTCGGCAAAGCACAACTTGCTAAGTCGTAAGTGAAACCGTAACCTTTATATTGTTCTATCGCATAATGAGTCCTATGTTTGGGACTCTTAACTCCAAATGCTAAAGTTCGGGCATTGTTTACTAACCTTCCTATTTATTGGCATTAGTCGGTGATTAATCACATATGGCAAGTATCTGATTACCGTCGGTCCAATTATACTTTTCTGATCCTGATCCTGATCCTGGACTAGAGCAGTTTGGTTGTTCCTATTTCCATTTTCAGTGATTATCCGCACTTATCTTCGGCTGAGCGTAGTGTGCTAGGCCACAACCACAGTCGTAAATATGCAAACCATGGACCAATTCATATACCCAAGAATTTGTGCCTTTGGATGCCTATTTCTAGGCATTCGCTCTTAGTCCCACTTATCTCTAGGTGTTAATTGTAAGCATCCATTGACCGTCCTCGCTTATCCTCGGCCTAGCATATCCTTCCAGGTCGTAAGCATGGTCATTAGAAGTCCAATCATGCACCAGCTTCTATCTTCGAAAGATGGTGCTTTAATCACTTTAGTTTAGGCATTCCTTCTTGATGTTGCCTAACTCTGAGCAACAGTCAATACCTGAAGGTTGATGTTGAATTATCTGATCGACCTATGCAGTTACCTTTCTTGGTCCTGATCCTGGACCAAAGGAGTTGGTACCGATGTTGAGTTTCGGATTTTAGTTTTATCCGTTTCTAGTGTTGATTGAAAGCGTCTACCGACCATCCTCACTAATCCTCTACCGAGCATATCCTACTGGCCGAAAGCAAGGTTAGAAAAATCCCATTCGTACACCAGTTTCTATCTTTGGAAATTAGCTTTGTTAGCTGCCTAACTCCTCCTCCCCCCTCCCCCGCGTCCCCTACCCGGGATATTCATTACTGATCTTGCCTAATTACGATCAATAATCAACATTAGAGGGATAGGGTCTAATTATTCAATCGAAACTTATGATTGGACTCCCTTGTCTTGATCTTGGACTAAAGGAGTCGATACTTGCCTCTAGATATCGAATCGCACTGCTATTCCTGCAGTACAGGTTTTGCTTACAAGAACACGGTTCCATTAGTTCATAAAGCTAACTTTTAGTAATAAACTAAAGTCATGGAAAGTCCTGCCTTATTACATTGCCCTTAGAACCCTTAAGTGTCTTATTTGCGAAAAATTAACTAAGTAAATCCCTGCGAAATAGCGTTACTATGATGACCCGCCTTTTCGAGTCTCGAAAATCGACACTAATACATCCTCGATATTTACGTGTACAAATTCAAGTGTCGTAAAGGCGGATTGATTAAGGGTAAAAAGAAAATAAAGATAGAATAGAGTAGAGAACAGAATCTCACATGAATGGAATAATCATATATTATTAACCATAAAATCTTTTACAGTAGAAAACTTGAATATAATATCATAGTCTAACCTAGATTTGGCTTGGATAGCTATAAATACTTTGTCCTTACAAAAAACAACAAATTAAATGCAGTGGAAAAATAGAATACCTTCATACATTAATGAAGATCTTTAGCTCTCCTCTGGAAACTCCATCCATCTTTAGCTAAACATGAAACTACTCGGATTTGACCCTAGTATTAAAAGTACCCGGATTAGGCTTGATAAACTAGCGTAAGAAAACTCGAATCATAAATGCATATGACAGTGTCATAGATCAGATTGATGTCAATCAAAACCTTTGAAAAGAAGGGTATCTCGTAAGACCACGCCGCACATAAACACGGACGAGTTTTTACCTTACGATAACCAAAATACTTTATACCAAAATAAATTTGATATTATCATTAATAACATTGGTTTGAAAACACTTTTCAAATAAATATATAAAGAAGGTACCAATACCCAGACAATGTCAAATGGTGTATGTGATACCAAAGGGGTAGCTGCAATGTTTGCGAACCATTACAACTATTTTGGGAATATAACCAAAACTATAAAGCTCGTATTGGAATTGGATTTTCAACATGATAGAGAACTAGTGGCCATTTCTTCTGATGCGAAATCCATACATAACATCCTAGTCTCTGGTGATTATTCACTTTTCTCAAGCAAGTCTTCGTACTACATTATTACACTACTATGGAATAACATATTTCAGTGGCTTTGCTCTTTCTCAGTCGAGCCTCCAATACCTGCCCATTTAAACCATTTAGGGTCCAAACACTACCAGACTCCATCATCAATAAAATTAATGGCCTGAAACATATGTCCTACAAACCACATAATTACCTATATCATCTCTAGGATGTGAGGCTTATGAAGCTACGCTCTTCTTTCCACAAAGCCACGTTTTTTTCACAAAGCCACGCTTTTCTTTTCACAAAGGAAATTCCACTTAGAATATCACATTTCCATTTCTAACAACATATTATTGATTTCCATAAAAGTACAACCTCTGAGTTTCTACGTCTCAGAAAAGGGTGTTAAGTATAGGAGGGGTTACCTCCTACACCACCAAATAGATGTACGTTTATAAAGATCAATGTACGTGGTTTTAAAAATGCAATGTCAGACACTCATCCATACAAATTGTCCAGTTGAAAGACAAACCAAAGGCACTCCTCCTACTACTTCTTATTGAGGAATTACCCCTAAGATTAGTAATGAGTAGTCCTTTCAAATTGAAGGTTTTCAAAATGAAGGCACTATTGCCACCACATATATATATGATATGGGGATTAAACCAGGGTTTGGTGGCAAGCAGCCATACATCATGATGATCTCCGTCTTCAAATCATTGTCTTTAACATATTTTCACTTTCAAACATGTATATCTGTTCTAAGTGGGTTTTGAATAGGAATTACCCAAAATCCGACCTTGGTTTCTCCGAACCAATCATCGATAAAAAGATGTCAAGTATATAGGTGATTATCAAACAACATCCAATCAATTTATCCTTTTATCATATCAAATATCTTTTGGAGATATATTCTTTTAACCATTCCTTTACCTTTTAAGAGTATATGGAATCATTAAGCCTCATTTATCAAATTCTCCAGTTGATTAAACCTCTTTAATCTTGGAATAATTCCACATCATTTCACCTTTTACTTAGGAAAACATTTTCAAATCATTTATTTAAATCTTAATAAAAATTACGTATTTTCAAATCATAAGTTTTAAATGGGTCAAAAACGATGTTATTTAAGACCTCATTTACTACAAACCCAAATCAATTAGTATTGAGTAGAAACGGATCCATAGAGATTAGGCTAATTATACACAATAACAATTTTCATATTTGACTTGTACTATTCGTCGAATAACAGTGAAATCACCTTTCAAATTCACAGGGACAATACGAGTTCTCTCCTTGGAATTTAGCGCAGAGTTTAACTAGGATATTCTCTATACCACCAAAATCATGTTTTAAAATCTTGTTTATCTTTTGAACATTCCAAAACTCTTTTCTTTTAACTTAAAAAAATACGGTCTGAGTAGATCAAATTTAACTATCCACTCCGTCAGACCAGTACGGATAGCTAGAGCGTAACCCAGATAATAGTTGTCCAAGCTCGGATCTAGAGACTATCTCTCTATTACCTATAAGGTGGTTAAGTTATTCGATCAACTCTAAATCCTTTATATGATCTTTTTTTAGAGATGATTTTCATTTACTTAAAACTATTCCAAATATTGTTTTAAAACAATTTTCCTTTAACCATTTATTTTAAATTCCTTTAAAATAATCGTAAAACTTCCAATTCATCTTCAAAATACTTAATTATTCATTTGACAAGATTGCTAAAAAGATCGAGAAAGAATAATTAATGTCAAACCATGATTTGCAAAAGTTACCGAAAACCGTTGCAAAAACCATTGTGAATAGTGTTTTAAAGCTTCTTTGACCAAAACATAAATTCCATTTCATATGAGTCTATAACTCAGATCCTCTTTAAAACATTTTAGCATATTTATAGAATTTATTTCATATTTTTAATGATTTAAAATATCTATTTTAAAAGAATTTACCACTATGGTTCCGAATTGCCAAAACACGATGTTTTTGAAAATTTGATTTGGACATATTTCTACTAAATGAAATCTTGATTTTTTTTTTGTAGATTATACCCACATGGGTCCAAAAAATTCTTATTTCAAAGAATTTTGACTTATATTGAATCCTAAACATTGATTTAACTTTTCATATCAGAAAATGACGAACTACTGTTACGCAATGAGCTCGATTTGACTCTATTTTTCTAACTTCATTAAATTTGCCGAAACTTGTTAAAATGTTTAAAATACCATAATAAACCATTTTAAATCATTGCAAACTATTTTTACTACATTAAAAACACATGTTCCACTTTATTCCACATTATAATATTATATATTCATTTTTAATCTTTTTATTTTCAAAACCATAAAGAGGCTTACTAACTCACATACACATATTAATAGGGATTTATTTCAATAAATGAACTATAATTAATTAATTAACCATTTTTATTTTGGATAATAATAATTTTCCCATTACTGGTTATATTTATCACAACCAAGTTATCAACCATATAATCAACCAATTTTCAACATCCATATAAATCATCCAAGATATTAAATGGTCATATTATCATAATTGAAATAGTTATAGATGTTATTTAATAATTACAAATGTCAAGTACTAACTATCGGTTTTCACTCCACCAAATTTTTTCTAAAGCTCCTCGAATTGATTCCGATGGAAATCCGAAGCACTTCCTTCCCCTTTCTTTGCCCTAAAGCTCCTCAAACTTGCTTATTTCATCCTAGTAGGTTCGACCTTCACTTATATTATATGAGGGTGGAGCTCGGCCAAACGGTGGTAATGGTGGTGGCCGTGAATGGAAGACACGATGAGGGGAAGTTTGGCATTAGTTTGAAGATGAATGGATGATATATATGTGTGTTTGTGTGTGTGTGTGTGTGTGTGTGTGTGTGTGTGTGTGTGTGTGTGTGTATTTATATACTAATTTATCATAACTTTCTCATATTTTTCTTTATGAAGAGAAGCCATTAGAGGTTAGGAAGGAGAAGAAGAGAGCTTGGAGAGGAATGTGTGAATGAATGAGTGGTATGCCTCACTATTTATAGCATTTTCCATTATGTGAAGCCTTCCCCTCATCTACCTCCCCCTCCCCCATGTCATCCATGCGCCATTGTCCTCTTGCCATGTGATTGAAGGTGAAAGGACGGTTGCTTTATTGACGTTTAAGTCTTAAGTATAAGAAATATCATGATATGTTCTCTTATATGTATAAATCTATGTATGTATGTATGTATGTGCATTTATATATGTATGTGCATGTATGACATGTATACATAGGCACAAGCCACAAAAACAAGGTTGCACAACGTTAAACAACTTTCATTTGTTAAACTATTGTGAATCCGAAATTTGATTTCCGGTCATATTTTTAGTTTTAATTAAACTCTTTATTTATGTAATAAAAATTTGAAAATAAATTTCTTACCATTTCTAAATAATTAAAACAAAATTATTTGAGTTATAAAACCATATTAAATAACATTAAAATCCGTTTATAAAAATTTTGATTCACCAAAATGCGATGAAGTTTGTATATCTTTAAAAAATAAGTTTATATATTTATGAAACCATTATAAATTACTTTTTATCATTATATAACCAATTAAAATGAATTATAATTATTTTAAACAATTATCTGAATATTTAAAGTTTTAGAAAATATATAAAAGTGATGATATCCTTGGTGATGTCATAAAGACATTTTATTTCCAAAAATAAAATAATATTTTTTACCACATATTCTTTCTTAAGTGGAAAAATAAGCGTATATACCCATTTTCGTTTGCAACTTCTAATGGTTAAAAAGCTGTTTATCGATAAAACGGTTCTCGATCATTTTATCGATATTTTTCGAAAGAGTATATTTTTGTAAATATTTATTCACATAAGATCACCATTATTAGTTATTGTTTAAAATATTATAATTTATGTTATAAAATCTTACATTTGAATGCATTTTAAAAATAATTATTATTTTTCAAAGTGATAATTTTACGGGTCGTTACAATTACTACAGGTTGTTATCCCACGCTTGTGGGATTGTAATCCCATCAACAGCTGCCATCTAGTGCAGCAGGTCGCTCCAGACCTAGACCACACCTCTTTCATTTCTCCCATCGCCTTGCCTCTCTGATATCAGTAGCATAACATTCTTGACTAGCACCCTGATCATAGTTGACCGATCCGACCCTATTCTCCGTTGGGAATTTCATCATAAGACACCAAGGCGCTAGTGCTATCTTGAAATCACTAAGGGCCAACCGATCGAAAAATGTGTTGTATGATGAGAATTCATCCACTATTATAAACTGCTAAACTATCATTATTATGTGGTCTCGATCTCCAAGTTTCACGGATAATCAATTGTTCTAATAGGTGCTTTCTCCTTATCGGTAAATCCCTGGATCCTAGTTTTACAAGGCTTGACATCCTTCATACTAATCTTCATTTGGTTAAATGTTCTTTTGATTAGTATGTTCTATCCACCAAGACTCAACATATCGTAGCCAGTCCAATAACAGTCATTATCACCATGGGGTTGAAAGTTGGTGTTTTGACTCTATCATAATCCCTATTCCTAAATACAATGTCATATCTTACCATCCTTTGTTGCTTAGCTGAAGCTCCGTCCTTTATGGCAAAGAAACCCTCCTATGGTGCGTGCTTCAACGAGCTCGCGTACTGCTCCATTTCTCTCTAGCTTCTATTTACTGGATAAGGTCCTCCTGTTATGGTATTTATGTCTAACCTTTCATCAGTGCGTCTGGGCCTTTTTCTACTGGGTCCAAGCTGGCTCCCTTGGGCATTCGGCCCTTGGGGTCTAGCAATTTGTCCGCTATCTTGTGAATCTTTGACATACTGTCGCAACTTTTTCTTCTTTATCAATTCCTCGATAAAATCTCTCAATTATTGGCACTAGTTCGCGTTTTGTCCATGAGTTTCATGAAAATAACAGTACTTCCCTAAGCCCCTTTCCTCTTCGATCGCTACCTTCCTAGGTGGCTTTTTATATCATTTTATTCCTGACATGGTAAGGTATATATTCTCTAACATATCGTTTACAGACATGTACATACTCATTCGGCCTTATATTCTTTGAGTGCTTTTTGGATTCATTTCGTCTACCACTAGAGCCCTGATTCCTTTTCTTTTGATTATTAGAATTTCCAACATTTACAGCCATATTACTGAAACTCTCATTGGCCTATTTAACTACCCCGTTGCTTTGAGTCACCTGTTTCGATTGTCCACCATCAAACTTTCTAGTAGTCTGACTTGCCTCTTCCAATCGTAAGAACTGATTGGCCTTTCGACGAAACTCCTTCATAGTCATTGGCTGCTTCATTTTTAGCCATTTTCTAAAGTCCAGGTCCAGATGGATGCCCCAGACCAAATACTTAAACATCAAATCTTCCTTCGGACCGTTAACCTCCATTATTGTAATATTAAACCTTTTTAAGAAACCCTTCAAAGACTCTTTAGCCTTTGAGAAAGACTTGACAAGGACATCACATCCTTGGGCTGAGCGGTATATAGCCTAAACTGCATTATACACTTCTTCACCAACTCATCAAAAGTCAATATAGATTTTGGCGTGAGCCGAGTGAACCACATACATGCAATTTCATCCAGAAAGATAAAAAAAAAACATCTACACCGAATCACGTCCATGGCTCTGGCACCATCCGTTTGACATTCATATTTAAATAAATGTCGCCTGGGATCAGTAGTCCAGTTATATGATGGCATTGTAGGCATCGTGGACTTCCTGGTATACTCCTTACTTAGAATATTTTCTATGAATGGAGTTCTGCTTGGCGTGGAACCTGATTCCTCGTTCTTTCTTTATTTATTTTCTTGCACTAATCACTTAACCATATCTGTTATATACTTCTAACTAGCACCGTACTTCGATGGTCGACTATCAGGGGCTACACTGAGTGTTTGGCTTTGCAAACAGACTCAATTTTCCTGTTGACATCTAGGTTCTCCAATCTCTAGGAGAACTACTCCCTTGGTTCTTTATTAATGGTCAGTTGGCTCGGTTGCGATTGTCTGAACTCCAGGTCCTTGAACTCTAACATCGAACTCATAATCATCACCATCATGTTGTAGATCATCCTTTGAAGCAGACAAGTCCACGACCTTATCTCCTTGTCCACGCAAAGTGCCAAAATTCTTCTTGATACCAACCTGATTATGGTCGGTACTGAGTTGAATTACTTCAAAGAGGACCTTTCGACTTCCTCCAACAGCTCCCCTTACCGCCCTAGTAGCGTTTTCTTGTTGCTTTTGTTTTCCATCTCTTCTATTATGACCAAAAACAGATGAGTTCTCTTCTTCAAATACGGTAGGAAAAATCTCTCTCTCTCTTGGTCCTCCTAGTTCCCTATGATTGTTGGGTTAGCAAAGCTATGCTACCATCCATCTTTTTTAGTAGAGATTTCTAACTATTAGTCATCATCTAATTCAGCTCCTACATCATCTTGTCAAACTCCACTCTAGTAACCATATCCTGAGGAGCAGATGGTCTTAACAATGCCCGTTGGTTGCTAACATCCATATAATGAGAAGTTCCCTCTTAAACATTGGCTACTGCTCTGGATGATTGTCTAGATCTTCTAGGCGCCATTGATTCTTGTATGCAAATTCCTTAAGTTATTTAATGAAAATCTTCTGGATCGAACCTCTGGACACTCCAATTCAAAATAGAAAGCTAGATCTACGCTTGAGAATATCCTCTCTTAGTAAAAGCACCAAAATGTTGAGCCTAAAAATGGAACACCACCCAAAGTCCTGTAGAAACATAAAAATCTAGCAGATAATATATAAGAAGCAGAGAGAACACCAAGATTTTTAAAGTGGTTTGAAACCAATCTCTAGCCTACGTCCACTGTAGTTTTATTGATTTATGGATTGTAAGTCACCGGTGCAAGAGTTTGGAAGATCTAATAGCCTACAACAATCAAGAAGAGCTTCCTGAGTGACTACGGTGAGGAGAGATAGAAGATGAAGAGAACAAAATTTCGAAAGCCCTTTTTCCAAATGTCATACGGGCTATATTTATTGAAAAACTGTCCAGCAGAGTTGCCGGATCTCCATATATTAAGTCTTACTTCAGATCTGAAAAAGTTGAAGGGGAAGACGGAGTCTCCAAAGCCATAAAATCAACTCAGTACCAACCAAATGTGGTCGGTACTGACATGTTTTTTGGATGGGGAATCACTCATTCCTCTCACCTTTGGTCTTCTATCTCCAATCCATTATGTTCCAAGCACTTTTCCTTAGAGATCGTGTCGCTTCCGAGAGGTTCTGATATCGTTTGTACTTGTCTACTTTCCTTCAGAATTTCCTTGAAGTTGCTCACCTATTTCTTCAGAAATGCACTTCACGACGATCTCTTAAGCCAAATTTCCACAAGCCATAGCTTCAGAGCCCAAAAAAGGCCACAAAAGGAGGTCAGTACCAAGTAGATTTGATCGGTACCAAACACTCTCCTTAGATCCAATCCCTCTCTTAATTATTGATTCCATTCTTATTGTCCTCCTAAGCGTGTTTCCAAAGTCCGTAAATCGTTTTGTCTTCATCCCGACGTCCAGATTCATCTAAAGGCTTTTTGGTTAAAATGTTTGATAACAGTTGGTTTGATTAGCTTGTAACTAAATACCCTAGGTTGTATATGTTGGAACTGTGCCAACCCTCAACGGAAGAAATGTATGAATTTCAAAAAATTTACCATGTTGGATTTTTATTGAGCCTATGAAGTCTGAATGTATATTAGATCCAATCTAATAAAACATTAATTAAAGTCTTATTTTATTTAAGGTTGGTTAAAAGGAAGTTTAAAATTAATTTATTTTAAATTTATAATGCATCAAATACACTTAACAATTGTTTACAAGAGCTAATTTAGGGAAGAAAACCATTCATTTCTTTTCCTAAAAACAGGTAATTAGTTGAGATTATAATAAACATTATATGAAGAGAGAAACCTTCCACTTTCACTCTCTCTCTCTCTAGTTGAATTGATTGGATCATTAAATGATATTAATTAGCAATTTATTCATGGCATAAAATGTAACTATTGTCCAAATGTACTTTACTATAAATTATGTAAGTGCAACAAATCTGATAATGTATAGAGATGATATTTCCTACATATGTGTCTTTATTGTCCATAGTATAATTCAAAATACATATACATACATATATTTACATTTATATACAATATACATATACATATAAATGAGATAAAATTAAACGTCACTTTTATAACTCCAAAAGGTCAGCAATTTAGGACCTAGTTTCAAAACTGAAAGTTTTTAAGATTAAAAATTATGATTTTACATAAAAGTCCATCATATAAATTCAATTCAAATTATATATATATATATATATATATATAAATGAGATAAAATTAAGCGTCACTTTTATAACTCCAAAAGGTCAGCAATTTTGAACCTAGTTTCAAAACTGAAAGATTTTAAGATTAAAAACTATGATTTTATATAAAAGTCCATCATATAAACTCAATTTAAATTATATGTATGTATGTATGTATATAGACACACGCACATAAATTGTGTGTATATAAACACACATTCAAAAAACATTGTAAATAGTGTTATAAACTTAATACAGCTTTATGTTAAAATTTACAATTTAGTACATGTTCCAATATAAAGTAACAACTAAACAGTAACTTTAATTTTAAAAGGAAATCCAAGGGTTTATGATATTTTGCAATAAAGTCCGGTTATGTTTATAAAGAAATTTTTTTATAACTTTAAACAGAAGTATGCAAAAACTAATAGATTGAATTTGAAATACCGAACACAAAACATACATGCAGACATAAATTACATATATTTTCTATTAGAATCAATAATAGAAATATTTCATCGCTTAAGACTCAGATTTTAATCAAAAGATGTTTTTTTAATAACAAACTTGAAACTACAACAAAATAGATATGACAAATCAAACACATGTATATGTTGCAAAGGTTTTCAGATCTAAACAGTTTAGCAATACGAAAAATAATTAAATATGGGATCATATAATGAAGATCTATAATGACAACAAGAATGAGAAAATAATCAAAAATATATCTTAAAACAGATTCAAATCAAAATAACATGGTGAACATATGTAAATAATTAAGATGGAACAAAAGGGATCTAATCTATTTGACCAAATAAACAAATACACAGATGAGATGAAATAGGAGATGAATCTAAATCAAATAAACAAGTTGAATGATGAATATATAAAATTATAATTATCACCTTGAGATGTTTTCAAGAGAATGCATCTTGAATGATGAATCAAAGGCTCTTAGATTCCATGAAACATTCTCCGAATTTTGCAAGAATTAAGAGATTAGAACCACCTTTTGTTATTAATTTTATTTGATATTTTATTTTGGAAATTTAGAGGTTAGGAAGTCATGAAAATTCGAAATTCTCTGATAGAAGAGGAAAAGGGATGATTATGACAGGAAATAAATCAATCGTATAAGAAAATAAAGGGAGATGTGTTTTAAAGGAATGATAGAAACCTTTCATATTCCTTCCTTAAAATTTTCCCCTATTAATTCCCTTTTAAATGTTAATCAGATCCTCTCTTCTCTTCTACATGCATGGCTAGCCATAGATGGTGCCACATTAATCCTCAAAAATTTTCAAAATCTCATTAGCATCAATCCCATTTAATTCCAATTCAAATGTGCGTGCGTTTTATAACTTTTATATACGCACACCATTAAATGCTAATGTTATTCAAATAAATTAAAATATAATTAATAATTAATATTTCAAAAATATTAATTAATTTAATTTATTTAAAGCCATTTTTTTTAGTATTTATCATGTTTAAATCAAACTTAAACACGGTAAAGATATCATATATCAATATGCATGTTTATAACTCACAAATATATGCATTTTACTAAATGCTAAGGGCATTCAAATAAATTAAATAAAAAATTAATAATTAATATTTCATAAATATTAATTAGTTTAATTAATATTTCATAAATAATTATTAATTTAATTAATTTACAATAATTATAAATTGATTAAATCATGTGGTTCATTTAGAGCATTCATATTTCGGTTGGACGACTCAAAGGTGTAAATTCAGTCAGCGATTAATATCGAACTATTCGAATATTAACGTTCACACGTCACTTAGCAGGTGGCATGACATTTTAGCTGAATTTTTAGCTTACACATCTTTTAGTAAAATCTAATTTACTTATTACAAGCAGTACTTGATAGTGAAAATTATTTACACCAATTCTCTTTGTCAAAACTATAACATTTTGGATTTATGGAATTTGTAATGGTCAAAATTCCAATATCATTCACATTCAACTTTACAGTCCAAACACAAAATTCTCGGTTCAATAACAACAATTATTATTAACTGAACTACGCCGTCCAGAGACTTTGACTTTAAGTTGACTTCGGTTGACCATGATATTAAACTTATATAACCGAGGAGACAAATCCTCTCTTGAATAGTGTTTCACTTCCAATTCTTTTACTCGACCAAACTATAGTCGTTCAATGGACATCGTGCCATGATTTAACTATAATCAAAGTGGAGCTTCCATATTGAAGGTCAATTATATCCTCAAGTCAAGAGAACTGTGTAAATTAATCACATCGATATTTTCCGTTTGACCATAGTTATGTTAACTAATGGAAAACTATCAAGTGGGTCATTCCATAGTTATCCAATAACTATCAACACGTAACATCTAGGTGCCCTCGGTAGTCATGAGTAAAATACTGCCCAACATTTGGAGAGCGTTACATACTCCAGTCTTAAAGGATACATCGATATCCAGTCTCAATGCATCTTGACTAGGAATATTTAAAATGGTATATTTGTTTTATTGTGATAAATTACTCATGGTTACAACACTTTGTAACTACTATCACAAATATGTCATTTATGGATTTTCTATTAAATATACTTTTAATTAAATTAATTAATTAATATAACCATATTATATTAAGTATATAATAGAAAAAAACATCTTTATTATGAATAAGATTGTTCAACGAGTTAGATATATGTAACAAATTATATAACTGCGCCTAGGGCATACTCCTAACTCTATCAGTATAGTTGTTGACATAATATAAGATTGAAACAATTAATTGAATTTATATAATATTGAAATATGCGATAATGTTTTAAGTTTTGGAAACTAACCGTTTCTCTTCTAAACAAATTAACATGGATTAAAAAACAGAAAATTATTGTCAAGGAGAATATTTATCAGAATTTTAGCCTCAAGAACAGATCTTCAGTATTTTAGCCTGAAGGACAACTTTATTTAGGTATCAGTTTTAGTTATCGGTAGCAGTTTTTAGGTATCAGTTTATAGTTATCGGTAGCAGTTTTTAGGTATTAGTTTTTAGTTCGGTAGCAGTTTTGAAAGAATATTTGTCCTTGTGGTAAAATATTGAGGTCATGTCGTTGAGGCCAAAAATATACAAATTTTTATCCTTTAAATTAACTTCCCCTAAAAAAATTGTTAAGATAAAATATAAAAGCAACATAGATATTGATAGTTATTGTCTTGCTACTTTAAGGAGGATAAGATCGTTATTTTCAACACCGAAAATCGAATCCGACCAAAAAAAAAACCAACCAAATATATAACTAGTATAACCATACAACGGTGGAAAAACCAACCATTTAGACGTAAGGTTTAATTTTTTTTTTGCAAATTTTCAATTATTTTGATTAAGTGAAATACATAACGACAAAACCAAGCTCGTTGAGGAAATAATAAACTAATTATGATTATGATAATAATCATTTAATGCAAGACATCGACTATCAACCAAATTTAAATTAATTCAAGGAACGTAATATCCTCCAAAATATAGCATTTAAAAAAATTACAAAATAATTCAAGTCACTTAGGAATTTAACAAAATATCACAAACTGAAATTGGATAAGCATAATCTCTTAGCAAAGAGAAAGATTGCAAAGAGTATGTAAAGAAATTGGATAAATAGTACAACATGAAATTCAAATATATATCAAATGGAGTCATACAATAAATTAAAAATGTATTGTTGAAACTTGATCAACATCAACATGCATTTCCAAACTATTATTTTATTAAATCTCATATTTCTCTAAAATCGATTTACCTATGTGTTTTGGCATATTGTACGGCACATTTATAATTATAGCATTGAAAATGCATTTTGTACACACCCAAATATGACAACACATTAAAAACTTATGCAATCTTAATAATTAACTTATTAGATGAACAAGTTTATGTAACTACTAAAACTAATTGCAATTGGTTTCAATCAGTAGCTTCAAAGCAATTTTGAGCCTAACCTATATCTGAACAATACAATGTTACATTGTCATTGTTGTATTACTTTATTGTTACTGGTTGTTATATTGCGTTATACTTCAAAATTCACAAAAAAATGATTATTATTTCAGCCTAGACCTCGACAACCACATAGAGCATAGAGCATGCTATAAAAAAAATCAAACCGTTGCTCATTTGTATAGCATTTACCATATGCATCTTAGTCCAAATTGCAAAATTGCATCACTTAGTGAATCAAAATTATGATATCCATCATTAATTACAATCAATAACATACATATCTAAATTCATTAAAAAAAATGATTACCTTTTTCTAACATCAATTGGATCTTTCTTAGGAAAAAACTTTGGCATATCATCATATACTCTATTTGCGCCGCCATTAGCACAAATCCGCAACTCAGCTGTAATTCAAATGAAGAGAAACGAGCCATGAAATGATTTGAAGCTAAAAAGTTGAATTCGAAAATTTGTATCGAGAATGGAGAATAAAGAGACGATTGGAGAACAAGATAAAGGAGAATATTCTGTTGAATCGCGATTATGGTCAAGAGCAGAAAATTCAAGGGAGAAACATACGGAAAACGAAAAGTATTATTTGGGCTTTAAACTATTTGATTTTGGCTAGTGATTTCCTAACGGCCGATTTGACAAGATTAAAACCAACACTTACCTAACCAATTTTATTTAGCTCAAACCGATGCACATGCCTAGTTTAAAACCCTTTTGTTTAAAACGAAACAGTATTACTAATCTATTAACAAATTGAGCTTTGACTTAGTAATGAAAGATATTTTGACAAACATTAAAAGCGTTTGGCTTTGTTTACAAATCTAGCCTCAGCTGCTCTGATACTCCAATGCCCTAACAGCGATTTTCCACTGACTAACGGCGATTATCGGTCGACTCAACTGCGACTGACTTCCGCCTCAACCTCGACTTCTCTTTCTGCCCTCGATCCGCTTTTCTCCTCCGCCTAGATAAGGTATTTTCAATTTTTTCTGGTTCTCGCCGACTCTGCTCCATTTATTTGAATGTCGGTAGAGACCATATAGCTCTAAAATCCAAATTGAAAGATTATGGTCAACGTATCTTTCTAAACTTTAACGTGTCAACAGTGGGTTATAGTAGAGGGTTTGGCTTTAATGTCATGGTTTTTTTTGCATTGTTTTAGAAAAATGGGGACAAGATATTATTGTTCATATCGCAAATTCCAAAAGGTAAACAAACCAGTCGTGTTTAATGTTTTATGGGCTTACACTAGGACATTAAATTGTATGTTGACGGATGCAATTTTTCATGCTAACTTAGTGTCAAATTCTTCCTTCCATTTTTGAGTCCAGTGATGTGGTCCTAGGCGGAAGCTCTCGCTGAACGAATAAATATATTTATGCATGATAATATTGAAATATAAAACTACTGGACTTTAAGGTCTAAACTACAGCCGCTTGATTTCAACATTCATGTCGTCATAAATCTTTTGATGGAAAAGAATGTATGTCACTCTGATATAAATTATTGTTTCAAATATTGCCCATCTCGTTTTTGCACTTAAGTGAAACAATACAATATATTTGGGTGGAATCTTGTTTGAACCTTACATCGGTCGAGATATGGAAATCTCGATTGAGATCTCAATCTAGTATCTCGATTGACATCATATCCTTTTACTTTACATGTTTCTTCCTTTAAATGGGCCAAATTAGTTGCCAATCCAATTTTAAATTATACTGATAACTAACCATACACTAACATTTCATTAGCAATTAGTTTTTTTTGAAGAAAATAATAATGAAATATAACCACAGGCATAGAATGCTTCCTGCTTATCGACCGATTTTGGCTTTAAGCGTCTTCTTATTTCTTGTTTTCCAAATGATGATGCCTTATGTTATGTGCATATATCGGTTTTTTATAATATACAAATTTTCATATTCAAAGCATGGAACAACCTAACAAGTATAATTCAAATTTATATTTAAACATAAATTTGTAATTAATGATGTAAACAGACTATGTTATTAATATATCATTCTATTCAGTCAATATAGGGGTTGATAGTGCTTGGATGTGATTTATGAAATAAAACATATTGTTGATTTATCAATTCAATTAAAGGAAGGGATACCAGTTTATAAATGCGATTGTTGTTTATTTCATATATTTTGCACTTGAGCACAACTGATTAAACAAGTAAAAATTATTGTTTTTAAGGTAGTGATTATAAATTTTGATGTATACGCAAATCCATTCAATTGGTCGTTCATCTGGACACTGTTCCACCAACTAAAAGATGCATGGATGAATTATCGATGACATCAGAATACTTACCAGACAAAACTCGAGCCAAGGATCTTTTTTGGGGGAACCCGAAGTTTATAAATAAAAAATATTTGTATATGCAAATCATTTTAAACATAAAATATATCCCAAGATAGCCATGTGATTAACTTTATATTTTGAAATGGATGTTCGAGATGGACTTTTGACATACGCTCATTTCATCCGAGATCTCGTGTGTAGACTATCCGAGATGAATCGTGAATGCAATCTAAGATTCAAAACCTTGGATGCGCTGGCCCTACCAAATGTAGTTACTCAATTGTGTTATAGAATAAAAATGGCTTACCTTATTTGTTTCCCCTCTTTTTTGAGCTTGTTTTTACTAACATCCATTGAAGACATCAATGGTTACCCCTTCCCACGTGCACGCATTTGTGTATGTATATGCAAGGGCGAAGCCTATTTATGGCTAGAGATGGAACACGCGTTCTTCAAATTTTGTACATATTTATAAATGTTGCACTAAATTTGGCCCCCTCAAACATTGACCCTTATGAGTATATGTCCAACCTAGTCATATATGAGTGTGCATGCGCGTGTGTGCTTGTGTGCGCACACGCATTCCATTCTATAGACATGTGCATTTATACTATCATGGCTAGCCATATATGTAATCTAACAATTGATATTTCCATTTTTGCAGTAGTAAATGCAGTTTCATCATTAGTCCGTACGTTGCTAATAACGATGGCTCTGGACAAAACGAAAGGCTTTAAAGAACAATGTGTTACCTATGCGTATCTTCTTCTCTACATTGCCTTATCAAGCGGCCAGATTTTCTTCAATAAGGCAACCTTTTTACTTTATTTTGTTACATTTTCTTATCCTCTCTACTATTAATCAAAGTGTAAAATATTGAATAAGGTTGGTTTGTCGTTTCACTGCATTTTATATCAAATAAATTATTACTTCTCCTGCCTCATATCAACAAATATTATGGATTTTCATCTTTCAAAAGAATATCAACCATAATTCCAATTTAGTATTGACCACAAAGTCATAAATGTTATATTTCGAGTAAGTCAATACCCTGATATGTTATCTATTGATGGGCTGTAAGGTTAGTAATTTTAGTTTACGTATCAAAAATGAAGTTCTCTGTTATGGTATTAGCAACTTTTGCGAATATTAATATGAAACTTGAAATGTTAACAGATTCCAATTGTATGTATCATTTAGTTTTATGCCAAATGGCCATAAATGGTGGCATAAAAAAATCGAAAGTAAACTTTGACTGTTACTAGTTTTCTTGATTTTTGATGACGTCATTGAGATGAAAACCTTACTTTTTTTTTTACAACTGATATCTTCACGGATGCATTCAAAGATTATGACCATAAAAGAATGTAAACTCAGTTGGGACTGGGAGCTCATAAAGTTATCTACAATTGAAAAGGTTTATCGTTATTAATGCTGTCCCAGCTGTGTTTACAGTAAGTACAATGAAAAGTAGGATTAATCTTTTTGTTATTAAATATGATATTTATAAGTCCCAACTTCATGATCTCCCAGTTCATTCTTTTATGATGGTAACCTTTTTCACTGAGTACAATGAGGAATTTCATGATCCCCCAACTATACTTTCATTAAGTTCTACTGCAATGTTATCCAGTTCCAACTTCATAATTTCCCAACTTAACCCAACGTATGACGTAATTGCATTATTCTTTCGATTATAAATTTCTGTTTATATGGCTTTTGAATTGAGATATTAAACGGCTTCATTCATTTTTAAGTATGTTAGCTGATTTATGTATGTTGATAATCATATAATTTTGCACAATTTTATCTGCTTGATAGATTCAGGATCACCTGATATTAATACTAGAAGAAATGTCTAGACGACAATGTAGTAGCGTCTATGTGAATTCTGCATCAGTAATGTTACTATTGAGACATATTACATGTTGAGATAATCACTGTTAAATGGAAAGAAATTAACAGAAGCTAATGCTTCAAGAATAAAATATTGTAAACATGGCAACATTTAGAAAGTTTTACGTGCTATGTTAATAAAATTTAATTATACACCCAAGCATAAAATGAATGATAAAATTTAATTTTATATTACTATACATTAATCAAAATGAAGTACAATATGCTTGAAAAAATAAATTAAAAGAGATATGTGACAAAAAATTGGAGCTAATAAAAACAATCATCAAAGATGGAAGAAGTGATAAACATTTATTCAATCAAAATTTAGTTGATAATGGGTTTTTTTAATTAAAGAAAAAAAAAAGTTTGTTTAAGAAAGGAGGATAGTCTCAACAATCTTTTAAATAATTTTATTAGCACAATTTTATATGCTTAATAGATTGAGGATCACTTAATATTGATATGTAGTAAGTCTAGAAGACGAAATATATTAGCTTCTATGTGAATTATATATTACTGATGTTACTATCGAGTTATATTAGAGATAATCGATTATTAAATGAAAAGGAATTAATGAAAGTTAATTCTTAGATATAAAATTTGGTTATCGGAGCTACAATTAAAAAGTTTTATGAATTATAATATCCACATTTAATCATACACAAATATATAATGGAATGACAAAAAAATACGTACTATTCAAAAAAATTTGAAAGAGATAGGATAAATTATAGAAGCTAAGGAAAAAGACATTATGAAAGATTAAAAAAAGTATAAATCAAGGTTTGAGAACACGGTTTTGGTCTCGGTTTCAATCAGTTGAAATTTTCTTAGTTTTGGACACTTACGAAAGTTTCGGTAGTGTTTGGTTTAAAAACGAATTTTGTGTTTTCGGATTTCAGCATGTATGTCAAATATAAGAAGAATAGAGGGACGGCGGAAGGGATGAAAGAAAGATGAATGTGATGATGAAGGGGATAGAGGGACGACGGAAGAATGGATTGTTTCACGTGCTTGTGTTATTTCTCAAAACACGGAAAATAAATAAAAAAGTTGTTTTCTATTTTGTATGTTAACTTCGTTTTCTAAATTGTTCGTTTTGGACAACATACATACATTACGTGCATTTTTGTATGGACCAAAACACAAAATTAAAAACCACAAACCAAACACTACCTTCGGTTTCGATCCCGGTTTCAATATTCAATGATTTGTCAAAAATAAAATAGTCTATAAAGATACATATTACAACATAGAATATTATAAACAAATAAAATGATTTGCTTATAAAATAAAAATTAACTGTCAGTCCAAACCCTGCTCAAATCCAAAATAAATCAAGTAGATTTGTTGAAGTTTATAGAATGAAGAAAGCTGATGTCCTATTTTCTTTCTATCGAGTCCAAACTTAATTGTTAACCCTTATTAACTTGCCTAGCCCAATTTATATTAAACCCTAATTCAACATTATTTCAAGTGGATGTCTTCAAAGTCAACTTCTTTGATGTCTTCTCAAAGTTGTTGTCAACATCGTTACCTCCTCTCAAATTCAACGTCGACAACTAGGGCAACGAAAAAAGCAAAAGTCGAAGTCGTTAAAGACGAAGACCAATTTTGCTCAGGTGATGATTTGCTGAATACGAAGTGGTTGTATTATTGTGATTTGGCTTTTTTATTCAAAACCCTAACTGAAACCGAATTTTTTGGTTGGTTTTGGTTTAGTGACCGACGATACCGGTACGGTACCACCGAAATTACGGACCACCGTCCGATACCTCACACCTTGCTCTCAACAACCTTTTAAATAAGTTTATTAGCACAATTTATATGCTTGATTGATTCAGAATAACCCAATATTGATACCATGTAGAATTCTAGAAGACATAATATAGTAGCTTCTATCTGAATTATGCATTGCTAATTGCTAATGTTACTATTGAAGCATACTGGAGATAATCAGAAGAATTGGTGGAAGCTAATGCTTAAATATGGAATGTAGTAATCAGAACAACGTTTAAACAGTTTTTAGGAATATGATATAAATATTGAAGTATACACATTGGTATATAATAGAATGATAAAACTATAATTATATACTATATTATGCTAAATCAAAATGAGGTAAAAATACCTTTAAAAAATAAATTAAAAGAGATACATGACAAAAAAAATTGAAGCTAATAAAAACAATCAGGAAAGATGGAAAACATTTATTCAATCAAATTAAACCCAATAATGAACAAAAGAAACTTGAACTCTGTTATTAAATTCATGGCCATCTGCACAGTTTCAATTGCTGACAATGTTTCCTATACCACATAAAGTTTGAAACCTTTGTTGATGACCTACAGATAACAAAAGTAAGCAGAAAAAGCAGTGTTACAGGTCTGATTCACGCTATCTGTATGTAAACTCGTAATGGTGTTTCAGTGATTTTATTAGCAACGTCAAAAATGTAATACCAGTCATTACAGGGTTGGAAATGCTGTAACATTTACTTGATGCGTTCTGTTAAACCTGTTATTTGATTTTAGAGAATTTTTTTTCTTAAAAAAATATCTGAATGAGCACAAGTATATAACATTCATCGAGTCAAAAGGCTCAAATGCTTTGTTTTACGTATAGAAGGTTACCTATTGAACCTATAATACAATGTAGCTTTTGAATCGTTATCATCATATTTGGCATGCTTATATGGTACAAAATCACATACGTATATCCACGGATGGTCTATTCATAGACCCTTAGTACAGAATCAGAACTTACCTTGAAGATATTATGTTACTTAAAGCTAGTAATTTTCTTTTATGCCTTATTTTGGCATGATAGAATATTCTGAGTCTAACTTGCGCATGTATTATTGCAGTGGGTTCTGTCATCAAAAGAGATAAATTTCCCTTATCCAGTAGGTCTGACTTTACTCCATATGATCTTTTCTTCTGTATTATGCTTCTTCCTCACCAAAGTTTTTAAGGTAGTTAATCTTTCTTTTCCACTTTTACTGTTTTATTTCCATTTATGCTTTGTACTTCATACGAACCAATGAATTTTACCTTTTGTTTCTATATAAATTTTTTCTGGATATTTTTTTGAGCGGTAATTTTGTTTGGATATTAACTGCCGACCTTCTACCGTGATACCATTTGTTGTCTTACAGATCATAAAGATCGAGGAAGGGATGAATCAAGAAATGTGAGTATTAATCATACCTGTAGCCCAATTTTTACAGTTGTGTGAATATAGCATAGCTGTATTCATCCTGAAATCTAAGGTTCACTCTCTAATAGCTTTCCCATGTTCTATTAATATGCACTTCATGGATGATTTCTTGCTATAACCATTTATTCAAATGATCAATATACTTCATTGTTTGTTCAACATTTATGATTTCATGATTATTACAAAGTTACAAACTTACACTTTGTAGAATGCACAACAGAATTATTAGCACACTATGAGTCTCCTGATTGTGATTTTGATATTCGTGAGCAAATTGTAGTTAAGTCTTCCCCATAGCATAAAAGCTTATATTGATTCTTATCTCAAGTACCAACCATGTGATTTATTGATTATGTTCATCCATAACCTAGTTACCTTTGAATATTATCTCAAATGCTAATAAATATTGTAGCCTTATAGATATGAATTTGAGTATCATTGATAGCTTTGGGTAATTAATCTGTTTACATCTTGAAATATTCATAAGATATATTATTTTTTACCTTCACACACACATGTATATGACATGTTTTATATTTGGAATTTGCTGATGATCTCAATTCTTAGATATGCTACGTCAGTTATACCAATTGGTGCAATGTTTGCCATGACTCTATGGCTTGGCAACAGTGCGTATCTCTACATATCCGTTGCATTTGCCCAGATGTTGAAAGCTATCAGTAAGTTCTGAATGGCGTGATTCATCATATCTGCATTGATTATGAAATAATGTTTTAATATTGCACCCTACACCCACAGCTAACAACTTTTATTTTTATTTTCTGAACAAACAATTCAGTGCCTGTTGCTGTTTTCATTCTTGGCGCAGCGGCTGGGCTTGAAGTACTGAATTGCCGAATGTTTCTTATAATGTCAGTCATTAGTCTTGGAGTTATTGTGGCTTCATACGGCGAGGTTACTGTTGTTTGGATTGGAGTAGTATATCAAATGGGTGGTGTAATCGGTGAAGCATTAAGACTAATATTCATGGAAATTTTCGTGAAACGAAAAGGTGTACGCTTGAACTCAATATCAATGATGTACTATGTTAGTCCATGCAGGTAAATTATCTCCTTGGTCAATACAATGTCAATGTTTTCACCTACGATATCTTCTTACATATCATCATTTCATATTCTGCGTTTTGTTTGCTGCAGTGCACTTTGCCTCTTTGTTCCATGGTTATTTTTAGAGAAACCAAAAATGGAGTCAGGTGGAGCCTGGAATTTCCCACTGCATATAGTAATTCTCAACTGTCTCTGCACTTTTGCACTCAATCTTTCAGTGTTTTTAGTGATATCACGTACAAGTGCTTTGACGATACGAGTTACCGGAGTTGTGAGAGACTGGTTGGTTGTTTTGACGTCAGCTGTGTTATTTGCTGATACAAAGCTGACACCCATAAACCTTGTTGGATATGCTATAGGTAAGCGTTTATTTACAAGCCTTTTCCCTTTAGTAGTCTATTTATTTTGAAAACTATTACAGTACCAGGTCTAAGGACCATAATTTAAGGATTATTCTCCACTACTATTTTCGTGAAGACTACAGAAGTGATACAGGAATAAATTGGAAGGACATGAACTTATGTTGAAATTTTGTTGTAATAAACATGAATCCTGTTTACATCATTATGTCCTTTAACAACAAAAGATTGCATAAACAAATACTTGAATCATGTAATTAACTACATGCTGTGGTATGTATAGCCATTGCTGGTGTGGTGGCATACAATAATTACAAGCTGAAGAAGGAAGCTTCTGCGGTAAACGCAGATGAAGACGGTAATAACACTAATGATGAGCAAATGAGACTTGTAGACAATTCAAAAATGGGCGATGGCAACATTGGAGATGGAGATAGATTACATGGTGTTCAGATAAACAGATAGTATATTTATAATCAAGGGAGTACAATTTAACACACAGAGCGTACGAGCTGCGATCAAATCCTTTCTTGAGATAACTATTCGTTGATTTGTGTTATTATTTACACTCAGGACTTATTTCAACATGCCCATAGTGGAGTTCCTGCAGTTATATATTTGTTTGATTGTACGCAAAGAAATATTATTTGACACAATGAGGGCGTTTGAGCTGAGATCAGATTCTTTCTATGCACTGATTTGTGTCATTATCTGGACTAGATATTCTATGAGATGCCAATTGTTGGAATCATGGATTTGTGTCATTGTTTACAAGTGGAATTCACTTCACACGCTCATTGAGTAGTTCCTGCAGTAGTGTTTTTTTTTTCCCTCTCTCTTCTCCATCTGCAACTGAATGAATGTGTGCTGTGTTCTTAGAATCTTGAGTGGAATGACAGAAATAGATCTACAATTTTCCAGATTGCAATTACTAGGGATGCAAATTTCAGTCTTTATCAACTATAATCCGTAATTTATCTTGCGTTAGACATGATTTAACTGTTTAATTACATGTTAAATTGCCGTGTGCTTATATATGCATGCACAGATGGTGGATACGTGGCGACGATGTTTGAAAATCTGCGTGAGTAGTGATGATTGAAAAACTTTTTTCAAAATTTGGAGTATAATTTTTTGAATTTACGACGATATTAAAGAGAAGATTAAGAGCTTCACAATCACATTTGAATGAAGGTTGAATCGGGTGGCTTTTCACCATTTGGTCGATCTGGTTATGCACTTCAAGTTTTGA
The DNA here is from genome assembly GCA_030765085.1 of Allium cepa. Taxonomy (NCBI): domain Eukaryota; kingdom Viridiplantae; phylum Streptophyta; class Magnoliopsida; order Asparagales; family Amaryllidaceae; genus Allium; species Allium cepa. The sequence continues at coordinate 2,130,258 of JASFAV010000023.1, read as the reverse complement.
CTTGACCGGTCAATCAAATCAAGTCTCATCGATCAATTGGCCAAGGAATCAAATCGATGTAGGGTGAGCATTTATTAGTTTGAATCTAATAAAACAATTGAAACAAATAAGTTTGATTGGCTTGATCGGTCTTATTTGTTAATTGGTCGAATTTGGTTTAAATTTTTGTATTTATCTGATATTTTGATTGGTTTTGGTTTTAAATATTTTAAAATCGAAACAATTAATTTAACCGAATAAAAAAGTTGAATTATTTTATAATATTGTATTATTGTCAATATTATTATTTGCATCATCATGTTAATAACATTAATTTTCCTTCAAATTTATGTTGATGTTTCTACAAGATGAGCAGTTTATTTCTAAAAATTAAAGCATCGTCACATCTTTGGATATGTGTGTGTGTTTATTGCTTCAATCTCATATTGTATTAACAATTAGACTATACAACTCATTTAAAGATTATCTAATTAAACCAACCAAATCGAACGAATAATGTTCGATCTGCTTAGTTTGAATTTTGAAAAATATCGATTTGATTTGGTTTGCTTGTTATCTGTTGAACGATATATTGGGGATTAATCTTTTTTATTGGTTTCAAACCATACTAATCATTTGCTCATGCACTTGATTGACTACCTGATCAATCTAACCCCATTAATTGGAGGATGGGCACTCTAGTGCCTATTTTAGAAAGGATGTTGAATTATATTGGGCTTCACTAGTATTTAATCCTATGGCTGAGGCTAATTGAAGTTTATTTAAATAACCTAGCCTTCATCTAAAATCTTTAACAAGAGCATTTCCACAAATCCAAGCATAAGAGATAATACTAATTTCGATTTCAAATCAAAATTAGGGCTTTCCGACTAGAAGTATGTTCTTTTGTAAAACTGTAATTCTATTCAAGGTTATTTGCTAAAGTTTAGATGATACACGATAACATTCACCATAGATTGGTACCACAGTAATTGCCTTGTTTGAAGGTTAATTATCAACGGCCGATACTTCAAAGAGTGAAGGTAGGCGTTTTAGCAATTATGCCGTCATTCAATTTGATGGAAAACTAATTTTGGTCCCCGTATAATTAAGGTGGAGACGATATTGAAGAAAGAGAAGACATTCAAAGTTGTATCTACAGTTGAAAAATTGAAGGAATTGTAACAAGATGGATTAGAGAAGTTGGAAGAAGATGCACTTACATTTATCCAATGATGCCTACTGTACGGAGTTCTTTGAAAATTCTCTCATGAGAAGAAAACTATGAAACTTTAGGAAGGGATGACATAAGCCTATTAGAATAAACTTCTCATGAGCTACATCATCTTACAACATCAACTATATGCCTTTAGGATGAAGCTTGAGATCGTTATTAAAAAGCATATTAGTGTCTTAAATACTTCGATTATAAACATGAAAGTAGTGGATCCTAATATTAAAGAAGAATCCAAAGCGATGATTCTCTTGATATTCATTTCCTAAGGACTTATATTGCATTTGTTAATTCCATAATTTATGAGCACAGTGGGATTAGTCTATTTGATGTATATGCAGATGAAGTATTGAGGGAAAATTGGCTAGTAGTGGTATAGATATTGATTCAAAAGGTTTAGTCAATTATAGATAAATAATTAACAATAATCCTAAGCAAGGTGGAGCTTGAAATAATTCAAAATCTTAATTTAGGGTCTAAGAAATGGGTTTGCTATTATTTTAAGAAGCAGGGGCACTTTACACCAAATTGTCCAAAGCTTCAAAGAAAGAAGAGTGAATCAAAGCAACATCAAATACTGCAATGATATCAAATAATACAAAAGTGATGTCGGTGTATTTTCAGTTTGTGCATTTTCTTTGAAGAGAACCTTGTGGATAGTTGAGGCATCCTATCACATGGCACCTGATATAAACTATTTTTCCACTTATCATGAGTTTGGTGGAGAAGTTCTTATGGATAACAATGTAGTGTTGAATGGTTTGTATTAGCAGTGTAAGGATGAAGATGTACAATAGTGTTATTAAAATGATTATTTATGTTAACAACGTTCCTAATTTACAAAGGAATTTGATATAAGTTGGGAAGGTAAATAGGCTTAGTTTGATGATTGTGGTCAAGGGAGGAAGTTTGAGAGTAACGAAGGGGACAAATGTAAGGGTTGGAAATCTTTGCTTACTAAATGATACTATAGTTATGAGTTACTCAACCTCAATGGTTGATTAACTAAATTTCGACTCGCATAAATTATGACATTTACTTTTAGGGAATACTAGAGAGCGCAATGTTGATGAGTTGCATACACGTAGCTTGGTTAATGCCTTCATCACTTAAAGCTGGACTTTTGTATAGGATGCATACCTAGGAAGTACATAAAGATTTCGTTCTGAGTTAGCACACATAAGTCCAAAGTTATTGTGGAGTGTGTGCATATAGATATTTAGGGACCCACACCATGCCATCTTTAGGTGGAACTAGGTAGTGCGTTCCATTTGTAAATGACTTTTTTCGCAAGCTATAGGTATACTTTATGAAATCTAAAGGTGAAACTTCTGCCAGGTTTCATAAGTAGAAAGATACCATTGAAAAGTAGATATGTAACAACCCGATATTTTCAACCATTCGCATGCAGACATGTCGGACTTGAATTGCTCAAAATACCGCGTTGTAAATAAAATTTGACAAATCTCAGAATATACAGTAAATATATAGTCACAGATCACAGACACAGAGTAAATAATAATGCAGCGGAAGTAAAAGGGATAGTAGTTCATGAAGCTACTATATAAAAATAAGATACATCAGAGTTAAACAAAATACAACATAAGAGTAACAAGATACATCATGTACAAATAAATACATCACTGAAACACTGGATACTGAAAACAAAATATATGGCTGGATCTTCAAGAAAAGCTCCAACTCCGAAGGTGAGTCTTGAATGCAGAATCACTCGATCTGACTCGAGCGTAAAACAAAACACAAAACACTCGAGTCAGGACATAAATACTTATGAACTATAAATCAACTCAAGTGAACAGTAACAAAATGCATCAGTAACTTAAAGGATGCTTGGAATCTCCCATCCTTTAAGGATCCGTTAAACTATTTACTATATAATAATATTGCGCTATTATAATAGTGTCTACAGTAAAATAAACTTACTTTAAAATAGCATTAAGGAGTGAATATTCCCCTTAACACGTAATAGTCCCAGTAGTCCATCCAGTAGCAGCATATCTCCAGATCGGGACACTATCTTAAATACTCCATGGGCTACGAGAGAAAAACAAACTCGTATTAAGGCTCGCTATGGTAGGTGACATGGCACACAAGACAATGCCGAGGTAGATATACCAATTACGCACACGGGCTGGCGGTAACGTAGCAGCCACATACGCCCACCTCGGAACACACTCACAATCAAAATCGAAGGATGGCCATCTAATCAATCACAAGCAAGAATATAGTATCGAAGAAATATGTCCGATCGGAGGAATGACCTCACTTGGCCCGAGATCGCTCCTATTTTAGCCACCTTATGCCAATTCACGGGAGTTGGGTCCACGTAATATACCTTAAGAACGTCGCCACCATCCTACTTCATTCTAGAATCTCCACCGCGTACACAGTTGTTAAAGTGGTTTTCGGAGTTGGCAGAGAGTATGACAACTTCCGATCCCTGTCTCTTTAACAACCAAACGTTATTATAACGCCGTGGTCATTTCAAAAATCATAATACCTCAAAAGTCAATCATTTCATTTCAAGACTATATTCCTTTCAAAATAGTTTATATTTCAAAAGCAAACCATTTTTATTTCAAAACTATATTCAAATCAAAATAGTTTAAACTTCGAAACCAAAACCATTTTTATTTCAAAGCTATATCCAAATCAAATACAATATCATTTCCATTCAAACATATATTCACCTTTCAAAAATCATAATACTTTCAAAGTTATAACTCTTTCTAAACCAAAATACTTGAAATCATTACACTTTAAAATCATAACATTCCAAAATCATACATTTGAAATCATGGAATATTCATTTAATTCTTTACATTTTACAAATTTATTCAATTACCAAAATTTCCAATTTAATTCAACTCAAAAGAATCAGTTTCAATTCAATTCAGTTTTCCACCAAAACTTTTCAAATCTTATAAATTTCAAATATAGTTTTGATCTACAAAATAAACCATCCAATTTTAATATATTTCCAAACTTTAATATCCCACATTTCAAAACTAAACTATATAATTTCATATATTTATATCTCAAATCTAATTTCATTATTATTTAGTTTTGAAATATTCATTTCATAAATCCAATATTATTTAAATAAACTTAAATTACAATTAAACCAAATATCTTTTCATACAAATATAAACTTCAAATATTCATTTATCAAAATCAAATATCATTCCAAATTCACATTCTTTATCAAAATAAAGATTATATCATTCAAAACCATTTCGAAATCACTAAAATATCATATCCTTCAAAACCTCATTATCAAATCATTATTTGAATTTAATTTCAAATATTCAAATTTAAATATCATTTTAAAATAAAATATGTCATTCATTTGTTATTTCAAATATCATTACAAAAATACATTTCAAAATTCCATTCAAACCTTCATTTATCTCATTACATTTCATTCCATTTAACACATAACCAAGTAAACCTTATTTAAATTCCAATTTAATTTAAATTCCTTAAAAATTCAAATTCAAATATTAAAATATATTCAAAAATCCTAAAATTTCACAAATACTCAATTTCAAAAGTTAAATCATTTAACACTTTAAAATATAACCTAAATAGTGTTAAAATCTATAATATTTCAAACACTGTCAAAATATAGCAATGATAGCATTTATAATGTGCTATCGTAGCTTATAGTTCCCAAAATAGTTTAGTTCAAGAATAACGGAATTTATAAAATGCCGTAATAGATATTTAGTTACTTCAAACAAAGTTAAATTCAAAAACAACAGCATTTAAAATGCTGTCATAAGACCACAGCATTTTTGAGAAATGCTGTTAATAAAATTCCAGATTTTATTATAACTTTTCAAAAACAATAAAATTTCAATTTTTTATCATATTTCTAGACTTCAAAATTTCACATTTAAATCATTTTAACATATGATTTATCACAATAGAATTTTAAAATCAAATATTAAATTTTTAAAAACTCAATTCATTTATTAAGTCAAAATTTCACTGTTTATTTACTTATTAAATTTAAACAAAACTTAACATTTTACTTCAAATATCATTTCAAAACTTTAAATTAAATTTCCATTATTCACTCACATTTTAAAAATAAACTTTAAAGTCAAAAATCACATTTATTCCAAATTTACATACTTAAATTCACAAATTCACAACTTAATATTTAACTTTCTCAAAACCATAAAATATATATTTTTAAATCAAATTTCATGCTTTTAAAAAATGCATATTTTAATAAAAATCATTTAAAAATATACCACGAGGTCTGTATATAATTTTCTAACCTAGGTCAAGTGATACAGATATATATCATTTCAATCCGCAATTTACAAGAAAATCCGGGTTCTATCATTTCAAACCCGCAACCCCAAGTAAATAAAAATAAATAAAAATCACTCAGGCCTATCATTTCAGCCCATAATGATTTTTCCCTATTCTAAAGTCTGTTTGGGTATGTATCATTTCAACCCATAGTGATTCTATTCTAACAGGGAACTTGCAGTGTGAATATATACAGAAATAATATAAACAATGTCATTATCACAATAAAATGTCATATATCAGATGTCAGGTGATAATTAACATTTTTAACATGGTAATAACATGGCATAGTATATCATATGATCATCATTAACTAGCATAAACATTTTATATTACCAAACACTTGTCATCGATTCACAAATTCATAAGTAAAATGCCAGAGTGAGAAAGACTCACCTTTTACAAAGCTAGAGACCAAAACAACACACAAGCACGATTTGATTTGAATGAATGGAGAGCCTTGATATTGATCTTGTATACAACAAATAAACAAGATAATATAAATATATATATACAATACAAATATGAATTGAAACGAAATGGAAATTTTGAATCAAAAAAGAACATTACCCAGCTTTAACACAAATTGCTTGACGATGACAACATGTCTTGACACTTGATCAAATGGGCTTGATCACACCACACTAGGCTCGGCCTAGGTGTCAACATGGCTCATCCATGACCATGTTATAGGCTCGGCTATGCATCATATATGCACAATAACATAGAGATGATGATGGTAGGAGATACAACATAAAGCATACAAAGGGTCTAGTGCAAAATTTGGAGTTTTTTGAGCACAACAAGGCTCGACCATGTCATATATGGGTCAGGTCAGATCGAGCTGATGGTCAGAGGTGGCCAGAGGTGAAGTAGCAGCTGGCGGCGGCGGCTAAGGGGTGGTCAAAATGAATAGGAAGGGGAATGGTGAAGTATGTAGATTGGTTAGGCAATTTGGAAGGGTTTGGTGCAAAGTTTGTGATGCCAACCTCCATGGATGGGCACGCCTTGGTTAAAGTCATAGGAGGGGGAGGAGGAGCTGCTGTAGATGGTGGAGATGATTGTGGAGCTGATGGAGGTAGAGGCTAACTGAGCAAACTTGTTGCCGTGAGTTTGTGAGAAGAGAAGAAGTATTTCACGTGAATGAGGAAGAAAATTCATGGCTACAACAAAAAAAAATGAACGGCTACAATGAAAATGAAAAGACAATTGGTAAATGAAGAGACAAGGCATTATGAAAAGACAATGGAAAATGAATGGTCTATGTCTCTTTGAATTTCTTTTTATTTTAAATTAAAGATAACTAAATAAATTTCAGTAAAATAAAAATAAAAACTGAAAAAAATAAAATGAAAAATAAAAAGAATATATAATTTAAGGAAAAATAGAAAATAATTAAGAAAATAGCTAATATATTGAAACTAGCATTTAAAAATTGTAAATAAAATACAATAAGCTTTGGAAAATTATAACATCACTTTAAAAATATTTTAAAAATAAAATAAATACATAAAATGCCATAGTACACATATTAGAACATGTTTTGACAAATAAAAAGATTATTTATATAAATTAAAATAAACAATTTTGTTAAACAAATCAATTTACATACAATATTGTAAAAAACATAACTTTCACAATATAAATCGGATTTCAACGAAACGAAAAGCAGTATTCTTGAAATTTTATTTATTTTCATAGTAAAAGATAAAATTAAAAAATTCAAATATTTAAATTTTAAAGTCAAAGTTTGACCATTTTGACCAAAATTCACTTTTTTGGAAAATATTCTGCTTATTCAGGTTTGAAATTATAATTCACATCGAAATCAAAAATTATATTTAAAATAACAAAAATTATTCATTTTAATAAATAAAATAAAGTTTATCCAATTTAAATAAATAAATAAAGTTTTTAAATCAGGAATTTCAATTTAAAATAATTATAAAATACAGGGTTGTTACACTCTTCCCCACTCAAAACTTTTCGTCCCCGAAAAGGAATGAGGTACGTGAAAGCACAGAAAAAGATAGAATAAAGTAGGATTAAGCCAAGATGACAAGAAAATTGAAATTATACCTGATAACTGTTGTTATAGGTAAGTGTAACAAGATAGAGATGATCTTCCCAAGATCCTCCAGAATCAAGAACACAAGCACGAGAAAGATCTTCTAGAATTTGATTCACCCTTTCCGCTCGACGGATGGTCTATGGATGGCAAGCAGTCTCAGATTCAAGATGAGTACCAAAGATTATCAGAGATTATGAAAGATTTCTAAACAGACTGGTATAAGCAGTAGCTTTCTCATTCTGCAGCAAGATAAGGAAAATAAGGACAACCAAAAGATAGTTTGAAAAACAAAATAAGATAATAAATTTGAAACCCTGAAAATTTCAACTTAAATAGAAAATAAATTTTACATAAGTTAAATAAATCTTAACCATCTCTAATTTCATTATCTTATCATCAAATTATCTTAAATAAACAATCTCTAAAATCATGGATTTGAAAAATCTTTTGTATAGTCATAATGTACTCAATAAATTTAATTCTTCTTTATCACTAATAAAAATTAAATTTATTCCTCTAAATATATTTTATTACCTATGTTAAATATATTTACACTTATTATAATCGTCTTAAATTTATTCTTAGTCCCTTTAACATCATTTTACATTGTAAATTATTTCATTATCCTTTTTCTTTATTTAACTCTGTTAATCTTTTTATAATTAAAATTTAAGCGTATAACATTTATTATAACCACTCAAATTTTATTTATAAAATCTTTTTATATTGTATATTATCCAATTACATATTCAACTTCTGTATAATTTAAGGTAAGTTATATTGGAATGAGACTGTGTATTATACAAATAAAACTTTCTAATTTAATCATTTCAAGCTTGAATATTTATCCAAATCTTGAAATTTTACTTAAAATTATCCTTCAAGATAAAATTTAGGAATTAAATTTCCGACAAATTCCAAACTATTTAAAGATAAATAAATGCACGTATACTATATATATATCCATTCAAATTTATATCATATATCGACATATGTTATAAATCCAGTCTTATTTTAGAAATTCAAATCAATTAAACTTCTCAGAACAAAACTGTAGCAAGGCTACAGAACGGTCTCTTCACTTGAAAACTCAAAAATGAAGGTCGATGATGCTGCAGTCATCACCGAAATTATTTTCCAACGACAAAGAGAAGAGAACTAGTTTTAAACTTTAAAATTCTTTGGAAACAAATTTCTATTAGAAAATACTTTAAACAATATACCCTTTTAAAACTTTAAATACACGGTTTGAAATCCATCGAAAATTAAATTCTAAAATTCTTGTTTTAAATTCATTTTAAATTTCCAAATAAATTTATAACCATGTTTATAGTTCCATTATTTATATATATGAAACAAGAGATAATGATATATAAAATCATATTATTATTTCTTAACAACCAACTCAATAAAAATCCAGAAAAATTTATAATATAGTTACAATATTTATTTCATTACCAAATTTGAAAAAAAAACATATTGTGTCAATTTGCTCTGTTCAAGTGTTTTGGAAATCTTATCGATAGCGTTGATCAGACGAATCGATCAGAAAACCAAATCAACATCAACAACTCAAACAAAACAATATATAAAACATTTTAAATATTAGTTTACAAATACACTTCAAGAATGATTTGAAGATAAATTGGAAATAAAGATGAGATGATTAAATAATAGAATAGGAAGATGGATAAGCTTATATATATTGCGGCAACCTTAACCAGGTCAACCGTGACTTAAAGAATAAGACCGATGTGGATTTCTAGGGTAAATCAACATTCGATCTCAAGAGATAGAATTTTAGGATAATAAGAGATACTAGCATCTAAACGAAGATATAAAATCTTTGGTGAATCGATGCTGTTGTAAAGGAGTTTCACCCCTTACAAATCAATTTGAGATTGGCGGGACCGCCGACTCATTATCAAGATCATTCGAAGTGGAGTTATGGGGTACTCTAGAATCAAAGGAAGATGGACAGTGAGGGACACGAATGGATTTTGGAACCGCAGTGAACGTTCCAAAATTCAAAGGGATCGAGTCAAAAAGGAAGAGATTTAAACTCGAATGAAAGTGATTCTGTAAATACATTTACCATATATACTGATTTTTGCCTAGAGCTACCAAAACTCGGATACCAAATGTAACGACCCGATATTTTCAACCATTCGCATCCACACATGTCGACTTGAATTACTTAAAATACCGTGTTGTAAATAAAATGTGACAAATCTCAGAATATACAGTAAATAAATAGTCGAAGATCACAGATACAGAGTAAATAATAATGCAGTGGAAGTAAAATGGATAGTAGTTCATGAAGCTACTATATAAAAATAAGATACATCGGAGTTAAACAAAATACAATAGAAGAGTAACAAGATACATTAGGTACAAATCAAAATACATCACTGAAACACTGGATACTGAAAGAAAAATAGATGGCTGGATCTTCAAGAAAAGCTCCAACTCCGAAGGTGAGTGTTGAATGCAGAATCACTCAATCTGACTCGAGCGTAAGACAAAACACAAAACACTCGAGTCAGGACATAAATACTTATGAACTGTAAATCAACTCAAGTGAACAGTAACAAAATGCATCAGTAACTTAAAGGATGCTTGGATCTCCCATCCTTTAAGGATCCATTAAACTATTTACTATGTAATAATATTGCGCTGTTATAGTAATGTCTACAGTAAAATAAACTTACTTTAAAATAGCGTTAAGGAGTGATCCAATATTCTCCTTAACACGTAATAGTCCCAGTAGTCCATCCAGTATCAGCATATCTCCAGATCGGGAGACTACCCTAAATACTCCATGGGCTATGGGAGAAAAACAAACTCGTAGTAAGGTTCGCTATGGTAGGTGACACGACACACAAGGCAATGCCAAGGTAGATATACCAATTACGCACACGGATTGGCGGTAACGTAGCAGCCACATACGCCTACCTCGGAACACACTCACAATCAAAATCGAAGGATGGCCATCTAATCAATCACAAGCAAGAATATAATTGTAACAGCCCAAATTTTTAACAAGTATTTTTCACTTGTATTTTTAAAACTTTGGGGTTTATTATATAAAAATCTAAATTTTAAAGTGATTATAAAAAAACAATTGACCAAATTTTTAATTAAATAATAAGATCTCTGAAATTTTGACGTGGTTAAGAATTAACTTTAATTGGAAATTTGGGTTTTTGTCGAAGATGGTAAATAACTTAATTTCTAGCAAAATCAAGTTTTGATTAAGAAATAAGATTTGAAAAAAAAAAAATTAGTGTATAAATAAACTATTTAATTACGCGTTTAAAATGCGTGTTATTGATGGAATATTTTTAACGTATATTTACTAAGAGAACGCGTAAATTTAAAAAGCGTCACTTTTATTATGAAACTGGGCGTGTGTTTTGCATCGGTTTTTCACGCGTCTAAATTTATTACCTTGGATATAAATAATGAAATAAATCAGTATACATGCATTTTAAGTGGGAAAAGAATAAATTTTCTTTCCGTTGACTCCACATGTTTAATAAATTAAACCCATTGATTTTTCAATAATGTTCAAACCAAATATTCTTTTCCATTTCTTTACTCTAAGAATCAACACTTTTCTTTGTTCAATTTTATAAACGTTCGTCAATTTTCTATTTTTCTGGACTGTTAAAACAACACAATAATTTTTACCTTAGCTATAAAATGGATTATCTACCTTTTAAAGTTAAGTAATATTTTTAATAATACATTTCTTTGTCAATGGTAAGCAGATCAGAAGAAAAAAATGTAATTTTTTTTTATTCCATTTAAGTAGTAAATTTTAAATTTTTATAGTGTATAAATGAACTGGGTAATTACGCGTTTAAAGGGCGCGTAAATTTAGGGAATAAATACCGTATATATATAAGAAAACGTATAGAATTTTAATCCGTTATTTTGGTATATTTTGGGCATAAAATATTATGGCTATGGTACACATTCTTAAAAATATGACCTTAGTGTAAATGAGTAAATTTATCAATGACATGTGTTTTTAGAGGGAAGGAATATTCTAGCGTTCAAATCAAGTATGCTGCCTCTAAATTCAACGCATTGCTTTAAAAATTTGATTTCCATAGATTTTTTCCATTCAACAAAATTTATTTCTTGCATTTTTCAAAACACAATTTTCTCCTAAATCTCAGTCATGCGCAGTATCCATTCTCCTATCTGCTTGCCTATTTCATATGCGTTTTTCTCTTTACCCATATTTCTTACGTTTATTTTTCTCTTTCCAGTAAAATTTACTTCCCAATTTATATATATTTTAATTTGATCAAATCATTTCCAAAATGCTAAATAATAAATGAAAGTTTCACTTTGTTTAAGGATAACTCTAAATGGGAATTTTAATAAAAATCAAATAAAAATAAAAATTGGATTATATACTTGCTTTAAAAATTTGTAATATTTGGTCCATTTGGATAATAAATCGCCTTTTAATGGTAATAAGAATCAGAGAGATGTAACCAAAGTTTTATATTTTTAATTTAGTAATAAATGTTAAGAATTTATAGCATATTAATAAACTGATAATTTCGCATTTAAGAGGGTACGATATTTAATGGTATAAATAACGTATATAGGAAAACGTATTAATAATAAAAATCAACGCATTCAATTTGCTTTAAATTTGGTATAAATCTTTGTCTAGTAAAACTTTGCCGTTTCTTTATAAATCAATGCTGATTATAAAAATTTCAAATCCACGTACAACTTCATTTGGTTAATAAGTATATAATCTGTGATTTCCTTTTACCATTCTCAGCAATAAATTCTTGCTGTTTCTCCACCCCAGTCACATTTACTTCTTATTTAAAGCAAGAGCAAATATTTCCTAGATATTTTGTTTTTCCTCTTCCTAAATTCGTGCACGTAAGAATGCATTTACAAAATAAAACGCTTGCCACTGGAAACGTTTGCAATCAATGAAAGAAATTTATTTTCTCACCTGTAGAACGAGATTTCTGAAAAATCAAAGGAAAATCATGCAGCTTCCTTCTTTTACACGTTCAAATCAAAATTTTATCTTTGCCAAAAATTTATCAACGCATTCAATATCTGTTTAAATTTGTCATAAAAATCTTTGCCAAATAAAAACTTTACCGTTTCTTCTCTTTAATCAACGTAATTATTACCAAAAAAAAAAAAATTTTTTTAAGGAGAAACGAAACGTGTACAAATGTGCCTAATATTCCTGTCTTTTTCTTTGTGTAAATCCAAGCCACCGTGCAGGTTAATCTAAATTTATTTCCTTCCTATATTGTTCACCTTAATCACGCACCCCCGCCTATATATATAAGCCCATACAATTATTCATACGCATAGCATCAGCTCTTCAACCTTCTTTTTCTTGCTTGCAAGCTCCTTCAGGTAATGGAAGTTTACTCTCTTTCTTCTTCCTTTTATTTATTTATTTATTTTATTTTTTTGCTTTTCTCTCGTATGTTCATCTGATCAATCTAAATACTCGGCTGCTCCACCACATGTCCTTGCCACATCTCTTTTTCCCCCTCGGATCTATTTTGTCATGTATGTTAGATTTTTGTAGGAAGTCAAGCTTAGTATCCTTCTTTGCATTCTATAGAAAAATGCATGCGTCCCTGTAGTTGTGGCCATGGGACCTTCATGCGTGAGTCATGTTAGCAAAGCAAGTGTGAAATAGAAAAAAAAAACCTGGAAATGTTTCGTAATATATTTGTTGTGTGTGAAGCAATCACACGGTTTTGTAATTATCATTAGAGCATCCATTCAAGCTTATGTAGGCTAGGACCGTGACACTTAAATTCAGCTTAGACCAATCATATTTGTCTCCAGACTAGTAAAATATAACTCAGTTTGCTTTAGATATTATATTGGACAATAGGTGAAGGTTGTTTTGTTTGAGTGATTAGATTTCATTTCAGTGAAGAGAGGATCAACTGATATTTGAGTGTGTCTAGGTATATATTACAAACGCGTGGGTGGGTCTGTAGGTGAAAAAGAGAAAGTGGAAGTATGCATGCATGGGCCAGGACGTAAGTGGGTAGGTGTACATGCTTTCGGGTTAAGATAGTAGCGGTCGTGCCACAAAAAAAAAAAAAAAACGTCGAGCAAAGTTGAATGAACGCCACCTATTAGTTAAAATCAAGTCGGGTGTGGGGAGTAGTCGAGCAAAGTTGGTCCATTTATCTTTTTATAATCCCGTCTCAATTTCGTTTATTTAAATTTTTCTTTGACCGTAAATTTAAGTCGCGCGTTTGGTTTTATTTGGATCTTGTTCTAGATTTGAATCAAAACGTTGCATCCGCGGAAATCTAATCGTGCCGTTTGTACGTTTCTTTATCAAGTGATACAATCGTTTGAATCAAATTTTCTGCAGCTCTAAGGTGAGTATTTCTCACCAGACAAACATACCTTTATATCCGTGATTTATCACAAGTGTATTTGTAAATTATTTATTAAATTTTATCTGCCTGTGATATAACGTATGATGTTAAACCCCATTTTAAATTGACACCTCATCAGTTGTTTATTTATTTTAATATTTTTGCAGTTATACTATTTAATGCTTATTTACTGTTAAATCATCACTGCAAGTTCCCTGTAAATTTGGGATCGTTATAGGCTGAAATGATAGGCCTGAACGATAAATTTTATCCATTTATTTATTTGAATTGTTCAATTATTTATTTGTTACTTGGGATTGCGGGTTCGAAATGATAGAACTCGGGTTTTTGTAAATTGCGGATTGAAATGATATATATCCGTATCGCTTGACCTAGGCTAGAAAACTATATACAGACCCGTGGTTTATATAATATTTTTCTAAAATATTTTAAAATAATTTAAATGGAAAGTTTATAATATTCTGGGATAAATGTATTTAAAGAATTTTTATAAATTTATAAAGATTTTTAAATAAGTAAAAATGTTAAATAAATAAATGTTTGAGTAAAATTTTGGAATATAACTTATTTTGGAAATTCTGAATTGTTGTTATAAGTGAGATTTTATTTAAGTAAATTAATAAGTTATATCTTGGAATGTAAAACTAAAATTTAAGATTAATAATCTATTACAACATTTAAATGCTGTCTTTTATAAATGAACTGTTTTAACCTATAGACTTTAGGTAGCATTTCATAAGTGATACGGAAACTGAATTTTGATTGTTATGGAAATAATCTTTGGGAAAAGGTTGAAATTTTGAAATTTAATATGTAATTTATAAAAATAAGGAATTGACTTTAAATAGTTTTAATGAAAGGATTTAACTTTTAAATGTGAGTTGAAAGGCGATAAATTCCTAAATAAATTAAAAAGATTTAAATGGTATTTTATAGAATGACTGATGTTTAAATAAATGATGTTTAAAAGGATATTTCGATTTGGAAAGTATAAATACCATTTTTAAAAGTTGTAACCACGGGTTATAATAACGTTTGGTTGTTAAAGAGACCGGGATCGAATGTCTGGCATACTCTCTGTCGATACCGAAAACCACTTTAACAACCGTGTACGCGGTGGAGATTCCAGAATGAAGTAGGATAGTGGTGACGTTTCCTTTAAGGTAAATACGTGGACCCGACTCCCGTGAGTTGGCATAAGGTGGCTAAAACAGGAGCGATTGACGGATTAATGAGGTAGCACCTCTGATCGGACGCACTTCTTCGTATGTCATTCTATTACTTTTGTGATTGTTTTGGTGCGCACCTTTGATTTGGGAGTGTTGTTCGAGGTGGGCGGTAGCTGCGCGCTACGCGTTTCCATCGGTCCGGATGCGTAATTGGTATATCTACCCTGGCATTGCCTAGTTGTGCCGTGTCACCTACCATAGCGAGCCTTATACGATTTTGGTTTTGTACCATACCTATGGAGTGCCCTCTGACGACGCCCAGTACGTGGGAGATTACGGTACTGTATAGACTATGGGAATATATTATGTGTTAAAGTGGAAAATGTAAAGCCTTAACACTATTTAAAAGTAAGTTTATTTTAATATAGACACTATTATAATAGCGAAATATTACTACATAGTAAATAGTTTAACGGATCCTTAGAGGATGGGCGGTCCCAAGCATACTCTAAGTCACTTGCTTTATATTACAGTACACTTGAATTAGCTTACACTATATAAGTATGTATGTCCTGACTCGAGT
Organism: Allium cepa; assembly: GCA_030765085.1. Lineage (NCBI taxonomy): Eukaryota > Viridiplantae > Streptophyta > Magnoliopsida > Asparagales > Amaryllidaceae > Allium > Allium cepa. The sequence continues at coordinate 2,114,444 of JASFAV010000023.1, read as the reverse complement.
GTTTATGTTTTATTTTACGCTCGGGTCAGCCTGAGTTGCAGTTCAGCTTTCTTTCCGGAGCTAGGACCTCTGTAGATCTTTCAAGCTGCCGGCAAAACTTCAGCCGTTATCTTATTTCTGTAATCAAGACTTTGGGATTATTTGGATTTTCTATTTGATGTTTTAAACTATATTTGAGATTAAAGACTATGTAAATTTTTAATTGTTGAGACTATTTATAGGTGGCTTCATGAACCACTAAGTATTTTTAAATTCCGCTGCGAGATTTCTGATATCCGTGTCTGTGATTCTTTGATTTATTTACTGCATATTCTGAGTTTTGCCAAATTTATTTTTACAACGCGGTATTTTGAACAATTCAAGTCCGACATGTGCGGATGCGAATGGTTGAAAATATCGGGTCGTTACATTTGGTATCAGAGCTTTGGCTCTAGGCAAAACTTAGAATGTATGGTAAATTTGATTTACAGAACACTTTCATTCGAGCTTGAATCTCTTCCTTTTGATTCGATTTCCTTTGAATTTTGGAACGTTCCCTGCGGTTCCAAAGTTCATTCATGTCCCTCACTATTCATCTTCTTTCGATTTCTGGAGTATCCCATAACTCCATTTCGGATGATCTTTACAGTGAATTGGCGGTCTCGCCAATATTCTAATAAAGGGGTGAAACTCCTTTACAATTAGCATTGATTCACCAGAGATTTATATTTAACCTCGGTTTAGATGCTAGTATCTTTGGTTATTCCGAACTCTATCTCTTCGGATCGAATGGTAAATCCACATTCGATCTGACTCTTTAAGTCACGGTTGACCAGGTTAAGGTTGCCCGCGATTTATATAAACTTATCTAGTTCCATGTTCTGTTATTTAATCATCGGATCTTCTGATTCCAATTTATCTTTAAATCAAAATTCTCTTTGATTTGAATCCATCAAATTTTATTCTCTATCCTTGTTTGAAAAATTTATTCCTATATTTAGGAAAAATCTAATATTATATATAAGTATAATTTTTAGAATTTTATAATTAATTTAACTAGTTGTCAAGAGATAATAGTTTTGATTTTATTTATGGTTTTATAGACCATATGTTTGTCTAATATAAATAATTGAATATAAACAAATGGTTATAAAATAATTTGGAAACAGAAATGAATTTAAAACCAGAACTTTAGAATTCAATTTTCGATGGTTTCAAACCTTGTGTTTAAAATTTTAAAGGAAGATATTATTTAAAATATTTTCGAATAAAAATTTGTTTCCAAAGAATTTTAAAGGTTTAAAAATCAGTGCTCTTCTCCTTGTCGCTAGGAAATAATTTCGGTGATGACAGCAACATCATCGACATTCATTTTCGAGTTTCGAAGTAAAAAGACCATTCTGTAGTTTGGCTACAGTGTTACCTTGAGAATTTAATTGATTTGAATCTCTAAAATATGACTTGATTTATAATATATAGATATATGATTTAAATTTGATTTGACATATTATGTACATATATTTATTTGGGTTGAAGGGAATTAGAAATTTAATTCTTAAATTTTATCTTGAGGAATAATTTCAAATAAAAAAAAATCAAATTTTTGAATAAATGATTCCGACTTGAGATAATTGAATTTGAAAGTTTTATTTGTATAATACTCAATTTCATTTCAATATAACCTACCTTGATTTTCAGAAGTTAACAATGTAATTGGATAATATGCAATATAAAAAGATTTATAAATAAAATTTGAGTGGTTATAATAAATGTTATACACTTAAATTCTAGTTATAAAAAGATTAACAGAGGTAAATAAAATAAAAGGGTAATGGAATAATTTTCAATATAAAATGATGTTAAGGAACTAAGAATAAATTTAAACAGTTGTAATAAGTGTAAACATATTTGACATAGATGAGAAAAATATATTGAGAGAAATAAATTTAATTATAGTTTGGAATAAAGAAGAAACTAAATAGAGAATTTAGTTTATTTTGGGAAATGGTAAATTTACTTTAACAGTTAAGTTAAATTACCATTTCAAATTTGGATTAAAATTAAACATTTTAAATTAGAATGTTATAATACCTTGTGTAAAATTTGGATTAAAAAAAATGATTTTATAAGTGTAGGCATATTATACAAGTAAATATGTAAATAAATAAATGTTAAAATTTTAAGTATAAATAGATGAAATCAGTGATTAATTTAAAATTGAATTTTTATTGTTTAGATTAATGATTCTAATTTAAGTTTCAATTTAGTTTTCTTTCAGGTTGTTTCTAATCCCCTACCTTCTTCCTTTTCGAGGACGAAAAGTTCTGAGTGGGGGAGAGTGTAACAGCCCAAATTTTTAACAAGTATTTTTCACTTGTATTTTTAAAACTTTGGGGTTTATTATATAAAAATCTAAATTTTAAAGTGATTATAAAAAAAACAGTTGACCAAATTTTTAATTAAATAATAAGATCTCTGAAATTTTGACATGGTTAAGAAATAACTTTAATTGAAAATTTGGGTTTTTGTCGAAGATGGTAAATAACTTAATTTCTAGCAAAATCAAGTTTTGATTAAGAAATAAGATTTGAAAAAAAAATTAGTGTATAAATAAACTATTTAATTACGCGTTTAAAATGCGTGTTATTGATGGAATATTTTTAACGTATATTTACTACATAAGAGAACGCGTAAATTTAAAAAGCGTCACTTTTATTATGAAACTGGGCGCGTGTTTTGCATCGGTTTTTCACGCGTCTAAATTTATTACCTTGGATATAAATAATGAAATAAATCAGTATACATGCATTTTAAGTGGGAAATGAATAAATTTTCTTTCCGTTGACTCCACATATTTAGTAAATAAAACCCATTGATTTTTCAATAACGTTCAAATCAAATATTCTTTTCCATTTCTTTACTCTAAGAATCAACACTTTTCTTTGTTCAATTTTATAAACGTTCGTCAATTTTCTATTTTTCTGGACTGTTAAAACAACACAATAATTTTTACCTTAGCTATAAAATGGATTATCTACCTTTTAAAGTTAAGTAATATTTTGAATAATACATTTCTTTGTCAATGGTAAATAGATCAGAAGAAAAAAATGTAAACAAATTTTATTCCATTTAAGTAGTAAATTTTAAATTTTTATAGTGTATAAATGAACTAGGTAATTACGCGTTTAAAGGGCACGTAAATTTAGGGAATACATACCGTATATATATAAGAAAACGTATAGAATTTTAATCCGTTATTTTGGTATATTTTGGGCATAAAATATTATGGCTATGGTACACATTCTTAAAAATATGACCTTAGTGTAAATGAGTAAATTTATCAGTGACATGTGTTTTTAGAGGGAAGGAATATTCTAGCGTTCAAATCAAGTATGCTGCCTCTAAATTCAACGCATTGCTTTAAAAATTTGATTTCCGTAGATTTTTTTCCATTCAACAAAATTTATTTCTTGCATTTTTCAAAACACAATTTTCTCCTAAATCTCAGTCATGCGCAGTATCCATTCTCCTATCTGCTTGCCTATTTCATATGCGTTTTTCTCTTTACCCATATTTCTTACGTTTATTTTTCTCTTTCCAGTAAAATTTACTTCCCAATTTATATATATTTTAATTTGATCAAATCATTTCCAAAATGCTAAATAATAAATGAAAGTTTCACTTTGTTTAAGGATAACTCTAAATGGGAATTTTAATAAAAATAAAAAATGGATTATATACTTGCTTTAAAAATTTGTAGTATTCGGTCCATTTGGATAATAAATCGCCTTTTAATGGTAATAAGAATCAGAGAGAGATGTAACCAAAGTTTTATATTTTTATTTAGTAATAAATGTTAAGAATTTATAGCATATTAATAAACTGATAATTTCGCATTTAAGAGGGTACGATATTTAATGGTATAAATAACGTATATAGGAAAACGTATTAATAATAAAAATCAACGCATTCAATTTGCTTTAAATTTGGTATAAATCTTTGTCTAGTAAAACTTTGCCGTTTCTTTATAAATCAATGCTGATTATAAAAATTTCAAATCCACGTACAACTTCATTTGGTTAATAGGTATATAATCTGTGATTTCCTTTTACCATTCTCAGCAATAAATTCTTGCTGTTTCTCCACCCCAGTCACATTTACTTCTTATTTAAAGCAAGAGCAAATATTTCCTAGATATTTTGTTTTTCCTCTTCCTAAATTTGTGCACGTAAGAATGCATTTACAAAATAAAACGCTTGCCACTGGAAACGTTTGCAATCAATGAAAGAAATTTATTTCCTCACCTGTAGAACGAGATTTCTGAAAAATCAAAGGAAAATCATGCAGCTTCCTTCATTTACACGTTCAAATCAAAATTTTATCTTTGCCAAAAATTTATCAACGCATTCAATATCTATTTAAATTTGTCATAAAAATCTTTGCCAAATAAAAACTTTACCGTTTCTTCTCTTTAATCAATGTAATTATTTCCAAAAAAAATTTTTTTTAAGGAGAAACGAAACGTTTACAAATGTGCCTAATATTCATGTCTGTTTCTTTGTGTAAATCCAAACCACCGTGCAAGTTAATCTAAATTTATTTTCTTCCTATATTGTTCACCTTAAATCACGCACCCCCCGCCTATATATATAAGCCCATACAATTATTCATACGCATAGCATCAGCTCTTCAACCTTCTTTTTCTTGCTTGCAAGCTCCTTCAGGTAATGGAAGTTTACTCTCTTTCTTCTTCCTTTTGTTTATTTATTTATTTTATTTTTTTGCTTTTCTCTCGTATGTTCATCTGATCAATCTAAATACTCGGCTGCTCCACCACATGTCCTTGCCACATCTCTTTTTCCCCCTCGGATCTATTTTGCCATGTATGTCAGATTTTTGTAGGAAGTCAAGCTTAGTATCCTTCTTTGCATTCTATAGAAAAATGCATGCGTCCCTGTAGTTGTGGTCATGGGACCTTCATGCGTGAGTCATGTTAGCAAAGCAAGTGTGAAATTAGAAAAAAAAAACCTGGAAATGTTTCGTAATATATTTGTTGTGTGTGAAGCAATCACACGGTTTTGTAATTATCATTAGAGCATCCATTCAAGCTTATGTAGGCTAGGACCGTGACACTTAAATTCAGCTTAGACCAATCATATTTGTCTCCATACTAGTAAAATATAACTCAGTTTGCTTTAGATATTATATTGGACAATAGGTAAAGGTTGTTTTGTTTGAGTGATTAGATTTCATTTCAGTGAAGAGAGGATCAACTGATATTTGAGTGTGTCTAGGTATATATTACAAACGCGTGGGTGGGTCTGTAGGTGAAAAAGAGAAAGTGGAAGTATGCATGCATGGGCCAGGACGTAAGTGGGTAGGTGTACATGCTTTCGGGTTAAGATAGTAGCGGTCGTGCCACACCAAAAAAAAAAAAACGTCGAGCAAAGTTGAATGAACGCCACCTATTAGTTAAAATCAAGTCGGGTGTGGGGAGTAGTCGAGCAAAGTTGGTCCATTTATCTTTTTATAATCCCGTCTCAATTTCGTTTATTTAATTTTTTCTTTGACCGTAAATTTAAGTCGCGCGTTTGGTTTTATTTGGATCTTGTTCTAGATTTGAATCAAGACGTTGCATCTGCAGAAATCTAATCGTGTCGTTTGTACGTTTCTTTATCAAGTGATACAATCGTTTGAATCAAATTTTCTGCAGCTCTAAGGTGAGTATTTCTCACCAAACAAACATACCTATATATCCGTGATTTATCACAAGTGTATTTGTAAATTATTTATTAAATTTTATCTGCCTGTGATATAACGTATGATGTTAAACCCCATTTTAAATTGACACCTCATCAGTTGTTTATTTATTTTAATATTTTTGCAGTTATACTATTTAATGCTTATTTACTGTTAAATCATCACTACAAGTTCCCTGTAAATTTGAGATCGTTATAGGCTGAAATGATAGGCCTGAACGATAAATTTTATCCATTTATTTATTTAAATTGTTCAATTATTTATTTGTTACTTGGGATTGCGGGTTCGAAATGATAGAACCCTGGTTTTTGTAAATTGCGGATTGAAATGATATATATCCGTATCACTTGACCTAGGCTAGAAAACTATATACAGACCCGTGGTTTATATAATATTTTTCTGAAATATTTTAAAATAATTTAAATGGAAAGTTTATAATATTCTAGGATAAATGTATTTAAAGAATTTTTATAAATTTATAAAGATTTTTAAATAAGTAAAAATGTTAAATAAATAAATGTTTGAGTAAAATTTTGGAATATAACTTATTTTGAAAATTCTGAATTGTTGTTATAAGTGAGATTTTATTTAAGTAAATTAATAAGTTATATCTTGGAATGTAAAACTAAAATTTAAGATTAATAATCTATTACAACATTTAAATGCTGTCTTTTATAAATGAACTGTTTTAACCTATAGACTTTAGGTAGCATTTCATAAGTGATACGGAAACTGAATTTTGATTGTTATGGAAATAATCTTTGGGAAAAGGTTGAAATTTTGAAATTTAATATGTAATTTATAAAAATAAGGAATTGACTTTAAATAGTTTTAATGAAAGGATTTAACTTTTAAATGTGAGTTGAAAGGCGATAAATTCCTAAATAAATTAAAAAGATTTAAATGGTATTTTATAGAATGACTGATGTTTAAATAAATGATGTTTAAAAGGATATTTCGATTTGGAAAGTATAAATACCATTTTTAAAAGTTGTAACCACGGGTTATAATAACGTTTGGTTGTTAAAGAGACCGGGATCGAATGTCTGGCATACTCTCTGTCGATACCGAAAACCACTTTAACAACCGTGTACGCGGTGGAGATTCCAGAATGAAGTAGGATAGTGGTGACGTTTCCTTTAAGGTAAATACGTGGACCCGACTCCCGTGAGTTGGCATAAGGTGGCTAAAACAGGAGCGATTGACGGATTAATGAGGTAGCACCTCTGATCGGACGCACTTCTTCGTATGTCATTCTATTACTTTTGTGATTGTTTTGGTGCGCACCTTTGATTTGGGAGTGTTGTTCGAGGTGGGCGGTAGCTGCGCGCTACGCGTTTCCATCGGTCCGGATGCGTAATTGGTATATCTACCCTGGCATTGCCTAGTTGTGCCGTGTCACCTACCATAGCGAGCCTTATACGATTTTGGTTTTGTACCATACCTATGGAGTGCCCTCTGACGACGCCCAGTACGTGGGAGATTACGGTACTGTATAGACCATGGGAATATATTATGTGTTAAAGTGGAAAATGTAAAGCCTTAACACTATTTAAAAGTAAGTTTATTTTAATATAGACACTATTATAATAGCGAAATATTACTACATAGTAAATAGTCACTTGCTTTATATTACAGTACACTTGAATTAGCTTACACTATATAAGTATGTATGTCCTGACTCGAGTGTTTATGTTTTATTTTACGCTCGGGTCAGCCTGAGTTGCAGTTCAGCTTTCTTTCCGGAGCTAGGACCTCTGTAGATCTTTCAAGCTGCCGGCAAAACTTCAGCCCGTTATCTTATTTCTGTAATCAAGACTTTGGGATTATTTGGATTTTCTATTTGATGTTTTAAACTATATTTGAGATTAAAGACTATGTAAATTTTTAATTGTTGAGACTATTTATAGGTGGCTTCATGAACCACTAAGTATTTTTAAATTCCGCTGCGAGATTTCTGATATCCGTGTCTGTGATTCTTTGATTTATTTACTGCATATTCTGAGTTTTGCCAAATTTATTTTTACAACGCGGTATTTTGAACAATTCAAGTCCGACATGTGCGGATGCGAATGGTTGAAAATATCAGGTCGTTATAATAATATCGAAGAAATGTGTCCGATTGTAGGAATGACCTCACTTAGCTCGAGATCGCTCCTATTTTAGCCACCTGTTGCCAACTCACGGGAGTTGGGTCCACATAATATACCTCAAGAATGTCGCCACCATCCTACTTCATTCTGGAATCTCCACCACGTACACAGTTGTTAAAGTGGTTTTCGAAGTTGGCAGAGAGTATGACAACTTCCGATCCCAGTCTCTTTAACAACCAAACGTTATTATAACGCCGTGGTCATTTCAAAAATCATAATACCTCAAAATCAAATCATTTCATTTCAATACTATATTCCTTTTCAGAATAGTTCATATTTCGAAAGCAAACCATATTTATTTCAAAACTATATTCAAATCAAAATAGTTTAAACTTCGAAACCAAAACCATTTTTAATTCAAAGCTATATCCAAATCAATACGATATCATTTCCATTCAAACATATATTCACCTTTCAAAAATCATAATACTTTCAAAGTTATAACTCTTTCTAAACCAAAATACTTGAAATCATTACACATTGAAATCATAACATTCCAAAATCATACATTTGAAATCATGGAATATTCATTTAATTCTTTAAATTTTACAAATTTATTCAATTACCAAAATTACAAATTTCAAATTTAATTCAATTCAAAAGAATCAGTTTGAATTCAATTCAATTTTCCAACAAAACTTTTCAAATCTTATAAATTTCAAATATAGATTTGATCTACAAAATAAACCATCCAATTTTAATATACTTCCAAACTTCAATATCCCACATTTCAAAACTAAACTATATAATTTCATATATTCATATCTCAAATCTAATTTCATTATTATTTAGTTTTGAAATATTCATTTCATAAATCCAATATTATTTAAATAAACTTAAATTACAATTAAACAAAATATCTTTTCATACAAATATAAACTTCAAATATTCATTTATCAAAATCAAGTATCATTCCAAATTCACATTCTTTATCAAAATAAAGATTATATCATTCAAAACCATTTCGAAATCATTAAAATATCATATCCTTCAAAACCCCATTATCAAATCATTATTTGAATTCAATTTCGAATATTCAAATTTAAATATCATTTTAAAATCAAATATGTCATTCATTTATTATATCAAATATCATTACAAAAATACATTTCAAAATTCCATTCAAACCTTCATTTATCTCATTACATTTCATTCCATTTAACACATAACCAAACAAACCTTATTTAAATTCAAATTTAATTTAAATTCCCTAAAAATTCAAATTTAAATATTAAAATATATTCAAAACTCCTAAAATTTCACAAATACTCAATTTCAAAAGTTAAATCATTTAGCACTTTAAAATATAACCCAAATAGTGTTAAAATCTATAATATTTCAAACATTGTCAAAATATAGCAACGACAGCATTTATAAAGTGCTATCGTAGCTTATAGTTTCCAAAATAGTTTAGTTCAAGAATAACGGAATTTATAACATGCCGTAATAGATCTTTAGTTACTTCAAACAAAGTTAAATTCAAAAACAACAACATTTAAAATGCTGTCATAAGACCACAACATTTTTGAGAAATGCTGTTAATAAAATTCCAAATTTTATTATAACTTTTCAAAAACAATAATACTTCAAATTTTTTTATTTAAATTTTTTAAATCATATTTCTAGACTTCAAAATTTCACATTTAAATCATTTTAACATATGATTTATCACAATAAAATTTTAAAATCAAATATTAAATTTTTAAAAACTCAATTCATTTATTAATTCAAAATTTCACTGTTTATTTACTTATTAAATTTAAACAAAAACTTAACATTTTACTTCAAATATCATTTCAAAACTTTAAATTAAATTTCCATTATTTACTCACATTTTAAAGATAAACTTTAAAGTCAAAAATCACATTTATTCCAAATTTACATACTTAAATTCACAAATTCACAACTTAATATTTAACTTTCTCAAAACCATAAAATATATATTTTTAAATCAAATTTCATGCTTTTTAAAAATACATATCTTAATAAAAATCATTTAAAAATATACCACGAGGTCTGTATATAATTTTCTAACCTAGGTCAAGTGATACAGATATATATCATTTCAATCCGCAATTTATAAGGAAATCCGGGTTCTATCATTTCAAACCCACAATCCTAAGTAAATAAAAATAAAAATAAATAAATAAAAATCACTCAGGCCTATCATTTCAGCCCATAATGATATTTTACTATTCTAAAGTCCGTTCGGGTATGTATCATTTCAACCTATAGTGATTCTATTCTAACAGGGAACTTGCTGTGTGAATATATGAAGAAATAATATAAACAATGTCATTATCACAATAAAATGTCATATGTCAGATGTCAGGTGATAATTAACAGTTTTAACATGGTAATAACATGGCATAGCATATCATATGATCGTCATTAACTTGCATAAACATTTTATATTACCAAACACTTGTAATCGATTCACAAATTCATAAGTCAAATGCCAGGGTGAGAAAGACTCACCTTTTACAAAGCTAGAGACCAAAATAACACACAAGCACGATTCCAAGGGCACGACAAGCATGATTTGATTTGAATGAATGGAGAGCCTTGATATTGATCTTGTATACAACAAATAAACAAGACAATATAAATATATATATACAATACAAATATGAATTGAAACGAAATGGAAATTTTGAATCAACAAATAACATTACCCAGCTTTAACACAAATTGCTTGACGATGACAACATGGCTTGACACTTGATCAAATGGGCTTGATCACACCATACTAGGCTCGGCCTAGGTGTCAATATGGCTCAGCCATGATCATGTTATAGGCTCGGGTATGCATTATATATGCACAACAACATGGAGATGATAATGGTAGGAGATACAACATAAAGCATACAAAGGGTCTAGTGCAAAAGTTGGAGTTTTCTGAGCACAACAACGCTCGACCATGTCATATATGGGTCAGGTCAGATCTGGAGCTGATGGTTAGAGGTGGCCAGAGGTGAAGTAGCAGCTGGTGGTGGTGGCTAAGGGGTGGTCAAAGTGAATAGGAAGGGGAATGGTGAAGTATGTAGCTTGGTTAGGCAATTTGGAAGGGTTTGGTGCAAAGTTTGTGATGCTAACCTCCATGTATGGGCACAGCTTGGTTAAAGTACAATGGGGATGAGGAGCTGCTGTAGATGGTGGAGCTGATGGAGGTAGAGGCTAACTGAGCAAACTTGAAGAGGAGCAAAGGCAAGACAAGGAAAAGAGGAGAAAAAGAATGAAGCCATTAACAAGTTTTTTTTTAAATTTTAACTTCCATTGCCGTGAGTTTGTGAGAAGAGAAGAAGTATTTCACGTGATTGAGGAAGAAAATTCATGGCTACAGCAAAAAAATGAACGGCTACAATGAAAATGAAAAGGCAATTGGTAAATAAAGAGACAAGGCTATATGAAAAGACAATGGAAAATGAAAGGTCTATGTCTCTTTGAATTTCTTTTTCTTTTAAATTAAATTTAACTAAATAAATTTCAGTAAAATAAAAATAAAAACTGAACAAAATAAAGGGAAAAATAAAAAGAAAATATAATTTAAGGAAAAAAAGAAAATAATTAAGAAAATAGCTAATATATTGAACCAGCATTTAAAAATTGTAAATAAAATACAATAAGCTTTGGAAAATTATAACATCACTTTAAAAATATTTTAAAAATAAAATAAATACATAACATGCCATTACACATATTAGAACATGTTTTGACAAATAAAAATATTATTTATATAAATTAAAATAAACAATTTTACTAAACAAATCAATTTACATACAATATTGTAAAAAGCATAACTTTCACAATATAAATCGGATTTCAACGAAACGAAAAACAGTATTCTTGAAATTTTATTTATTTTCATAGTAAAAGAAAAAATTCAAAAATTTAAATTTTTAATTTAAAAGTCAAAGTTTGAACATTTTGACCAAAATTCACTTTTTTTGAAAAATATTCCACTTATTCAGGTTTGAAATTATAATTCACATCGAAATCAAAAATTATATTTAAAATAACCAAATTTATTCATTTTAATAAATAAAATAAAGTTTTATCCAATTTAAATAAATAAATAAAGTTTTTAAATCAGGAATTTCAATTTAAAATAATTACAAAATACAGGGTTGTTACAAGATAGGTAATAAATTAAAGTTTTTTAGATCAAGCAAAGGTGGTGAAATTGTATCATAAATTTTCAACAATTATTGTGAGTTCAAAAGATTTAAGAGGCTTACACTACACCAAACGCCTCTTAATAAAATGTGGTTGCAGAGCGGATGAACCGGACTTTGTTGAAAATAACATGTTGCTTGTGATTTAGTGCCGATTTGAAAAAGAGACGATAACATTTTTCATCAGCCACATGCCTTACGCTAGAATAATCATGAAGATCATAGATGAAATATTGAAAAGAAAGAGTGTAAAGCTATTCATTACTCGAAGTGTTTGGATCCCCATCTTATGTACACGAGGGGCAAAACATAAGTGGATTTGTGGGCAAATGCTTATATTTTTCTTGATTATAGCAAAAAAGTGAAGTGGTGTAGAACGTGGTATCCTATATCCAAGAAGATTGTGTCAAGCAGACAGTAACTTTTAATGAGAGGGTTATGTTGGATGGAGCCTCCATTAGTGGATGACAGTTTGAGAATAGATTCAAAGTACCAAAAATAGAGCAGGTTGTTAGATTCTTTCCACAGAGATATATGTGATGGTGCTTCCATTGATACACTGATTAATAAAAGTAATTTAAAGGTTTAAACTTAAGGTAGAGTTCACTCTTAATCTTGGTCAACGAAAGAGAGAAGAAAGCTTAGATGGCTTAATGATTTTGTTGGACTTAATATTGAAAACACGGTCTTTGATGAAATGACAACGTATGTTTTGATTATTGTCCATGATGTTAGGTGTTGTCTGTATTTTTCGTCAACCTCAAAGTTATGATAATGCATCACGAAGAGTAAAGTTCACTTGCTAATCTAGTCTTAAGAGCTAAGATGAGGGGAAAGCGAGCATTTAAAGGTAAATACACAAGATGTAAGGTGATTCGACAAAGCTGCATATGTCCAATGTGAATACTATATGGCTCTCTTACAATTAAAAAGAATCCTAAGATAATAACAAGAAATGTAATAACCCGAATTTGATAAGAAATTAAATAATAACAAATTTATGAATGATTAAATGAGTTTTAATGATAAAATGTGAATAATTTAGGATATATGATGATGTGGAAGTATAGAATTTTTTTGAGATTTAGAATAAAGGTTTAATTAATTAAAATAGTTTTTATGTTTAAAATATGGATAAATGGAAATAATTAGGAAGTATACTGGAGTGTTTAATATGGCAAAAAAATAATTTATTTGAGAAAATTTTAATTTCTAAGAAAAACGAGTTTGAACATTTTTAAGGGTTAAAATGATTTTTAAATATAATTAAAAAAAGATAAATAATTTTTATAAAGTTAAGTATTAAAATCAAAGAAGATAAAGAACTTATTTTTAAAGAAAGTGAATCTTGTTTCACTTACAAAAGGTGATTATAAATTTATTATTGAAATTAGGCCTTAAATGGTAAATAAGGAAATAATTGTTTGACTAGTATAAATTATAGAAAATAATTATTGTAAAATTATGAAATGGTAGTAAAACATTTATGGAGCATAAATATGCATTTGATTTGGGATTTTGGGATAATTTGTTATGGTAGGAAAATAGTATAGCAAAGAGAAAGAATAAGATGAATTAAAACAAACGGAAAAGAAGCCCATATGGCCCATCCTAATAGTTGAAAAATATCCACTTCTTTTGTATTATCACGAGGAGTCTAGAATACTCTTCATTGCCATCAAATTCACTTCTCGTATGCCCATTTCCAACTCCATCTTCCTAAATACAATTATGACAACCCTAATCTCCTTACTGTAAAAATTCAAAATAAATAGAAATCAATTTCCGTAAATTCTGAAATTAATATACATCCCTCTCAATACCTTGCTGCACTCCTCGGCAAGGAGAAGTTTAGATTTTTCTTGTATTTGGCTTGCATTGGATGTTGTAAATATGAAAGAAAATATGGTTTTGGTGATACTATGAAGTGCTTTAGGATGAATGGAGCTTCTCTTAGTTGAGGTAAGGGTTTTCCTACTCATAAATCTCTATCTAGATGCTTTTATCGAATTGGACTATTGATTATGTTTGAAATGAATTTTCTTGGAACTTATTTTTCTATGAACTTGAAATTCTTATGCCTTCAATTCTTGATGACATGTTGCTTTGATTCATGTATATGTGTACATGTATGCTTGTATTTAGGTATAGTATTGCAACGGAGTTCCATCAGGCTAGCAATTGGAAGTGGAAGAGGGGAGAAAGGCTCACATCCTGGAGCAGATATGTGCTCTAGGTCGTGGCACTGGTGCACCGATCCAAGCGGACAGTGGGCCGGTGGGGACCTGGAGCCCGTATTAGGTCCAGGTCAGTGTGCATGTTACTTTTAAACAAAATAATTATCAATTGAATAAAAATTGAGTTTTTAAAGTAGAAAATTGACATGTTACTAATATGAAATTATTTTTGTGAATATTTTTATTTAAATTAATATTAAATATATAATTTGGGATGTTTATTTATTAAAGGAAATTTTATTTTCATTTCATAAGAAAAGAATTAGAATAAATAAATATAATTTTCCTATAAATAAAATCTATTTTCGATATAAATTGTGTGCTCATGTATATACATTTCTATGTAGCGAGAATATAGAATAGACGAAGTTATAATATCGATTGGTATGAGATTTTCGGTAGTATTTCTTCGGATATTAGACTCGCTACATAGAATATTATCGGGTGAAGTTCTGTGGTGGAAATTTCGAGTAAAAATATTTGTAATGTCATTTGATATGGGACATTTAGTAATATTATTCCGATTACTCTTTTGACTCATGGTATAGAATATTATCGAGTGTAGTTTATAGGCATCAAGTAAATGAATGGATAACACCAAGAGGTATGAGATGCCTAAGCTGATATTTGTTAGATTACTTTTTATAAGTAAACATCACTCTAGGCTCGAGTTATATGTGGTATTTATACTTACAGTATTCTGAACCGAGAGTGATCAGGCTGAGAGACATAATTGTATTTACTTATTCTCCTATTATTTGGCATGGAGTGAAAAAGAATAGGCTAGTATCCATCCTAGTGGCCTGATTGCGGAGTCGCTCCCCGAGTCCATGGCATACCTTTTATGTGTATGGCTGAGAGCCAAGGTTGAGAGTCACCGCACCCATGTCACATAGGCTAGTAGTCTGTTACCATTTGGGACACTTGTAGGGCCGTGTCCATTTCATAACGTAGTCTTGCACTCGATGGAAATTGAGTCACGGTGGCCGTCGAGATAACTAAAGACTATAGGAGTAGCCCTGAGAGTGTGTGAGGAAGATTCCTGGAGCACGCTGAGAGCTATCAAACTCTCGTTTGATTATTGACGAGATGATATAGACACATACTTATTCACATATATAAGCTCACTAACCATACATTGAGAGTCAATCACGTCATTTGATGGAACCGATGCCAAAATAGTTATTTATGATGTTAAGAGCACATAGGATAGTGAGTCCAGATGACTATGTACGTTATTGAGAGCTAGTAGACTATAGAGGGTTAAAGATGTCATATGATTATTCTCAAGGCTAAGAGCCAAGTTGATTAACTATGATGCTAAAAGTCCAAAAAATCTAAAAACCATTGGCAATTGCATTGAATTTGGGTCAAATGACGGACTATATTGAATAAGACCTTAAGTTATGTCGGTTGGCAAGGAGCAAGGAGAGATGCTTAAGCTGGCATGCAAACTTGATGCCGTGCTGAAAGCAGTCTGGAACGAAAGGCCTTGCCATAAGTGAGATGGAGAGTTTTTCTTATGCTTTACGGACCCGTACTAGTCTTCATGCTTTTCGAGATTTTCATGAGTAGACAGGCTGATACAGGTCTATCCTCGACCTGAGATGGTAACCGAAGGAGCCTTGCTAGTCTGCCTTCGACTTTTGGCTAGCTTAAGGGAGATTGGCCTGAACTCGAGATGACCTGGACTGGAACGGACCAGGGTTAGGACCCTTAATCACTATATCTCCATACTTATGAAAAATTAAGCAACATTAAGGTTTTCTCGCATGTGGATATAGGCACGGTGGTTTGGAATTGGTATAGCCTCACATCATTAAACATTGTGGATTCCTTTTGTTACAACAAGTATGTGCCAACTCATATGCGTACACCACATGCTGGAGATATGGAGCATGGTTCGACCATCGTTACATAACAAGTGGTATTGAGGCCAAAAATGTGAACTGGACCATGTAGACAAAACAATGCTCTCAAAAAGTACTCCAAGGGGATGCAAGTTAAGGGGTTGATTATTAGGATAGTCTTGCATATGGAATTAGGAATGATGGTTTTGAATTGGTATAGTCCCATATTGCTAAAATTTAACGGAGATGTAATGTATAAATTGGATTATTAGGCACAAAAATTTAGGGATTCCTTTTATTACAATAAGTGTGTGCCAACTTGTATGTGTATGCCATGTGTTGAGATGGGGAGCTTGGTCTGACTGCCGTTACATAACACATGATGAGCCTAAGTATTATAAAGAAGCCATTTCATTCATAGATTTCTCTAGTTGTAGATATCTATGATTAAGGAGAAGAAGTCTTTGTACAAAATCATACTTGCGATTTTGTGCCTTTTCCTTTGACAAGTGAGCAACTAGCTAACTATAAACTTGAGGATGATGGCAGATGACTTTAGATATAAGTATAAGTTAAGTATTGTTCATGATGAGCATCAAAATTATAGATATGTCATTGCTTTAGTTGATTTCTCTAGTTATAAATTTGTCATAGATGAGCAGGTGGAGTCTTTGCACAAAAATCATATCACGAATTTAGTGCAATTCATGAAATTTATTGCCTCTTCTATGGCCAAAGTTTTCTGATCATTCACTGGAGAGTGAATTCAAGAGTCCTCTTCAGAGAGTTTTTCTTAATTATACTAGTGCATGCAATATATCTTGAAATCTAGAATACTATTAAATATAGATTCTTTTTTTCATTTTGAAAAGTTTAATCTGATTAGTTAACATGAATATTTTGGTACATTTAACTTTACATGTGCCTTCGTGTGTAACTAGTAGAGTCATCCAAATTTAATATGCACTTTTACAGACCGATTAAACACCCCACCTATATACTCATGTTACCAAAGAGTATTACCGAGTAATACTCTTTGATAATATAGAGAATGAGGCGATATGGGCTGTCATAGTGAATATATCATTGGACTAACACTTGTATGTATTTTAGAATTCATATAAACAACTCACATATATGTATACAACAATGACACAAAGAAATAAACACATGCTATTCTAAGATACAAGAATACACAATCTAAAGTAAATAAGAGAGAACACAAAGTCATCAAACATAACGTAATATATAATAGGAATATACATGACGTCTCAATGGATCATTATAAAAGAGTCAAATTCCACTTTCTATCAAATAAATACAATGTGTATTTCTAATACATACATCACAACAACATCTACATATAATAGGCTAAATAGATAATGGTCACTAATCTACTAATAATCTAGCCTCCAACTATGCCAACAATCACAAGCTGGTCACTTTGTCTCTGAATATGTAATGTCTCAAACTGATATGGGTATTGTAAAATAACGCATAGGTCGGACTATATCTAAGATAGTAATGTCAACAAGTAATCATAACTAGCATGTGCAAGATAGGATGATATAATAAATAGAGTATAAGGTAGCACATAGCTAATCTTACTTTTAGTCATGTACAAAAAAAGTCATATAATGGTGAGCTCACTATTAATCTAAATAAATAAAAAATCATACAAAATAACATATAATAGACAAGCATACAACTAGTCCAGTAAAAACACACATACATATATAAGCACATAGTTGATTACTAAAATTGGATACGTGCATAGAAAATCCAATAGAATAAATAATAATCATCATTCATCAAAATAAATAATATAATATAAGATATTCACGCATCCAAATATACAAATGGATGTTTATTGTCGAATGCACTATAATCCCTTATATTTTCAAATTCTTGATGTTGTTTAGCTATCATTGATAGCTATCATTTGTCTTATGATGTTGTCGCACCTGGAACTGATGTTTTCTTGCTACTATTGGTGCTCTTAGGCAAAGTGAGCCTGTTAATGTCAGTTCTCTATTTTCTAAAGAGGCTTTAATTACTGACAAGCCTGTTAGTCCATTGCTTTCCAAATCCGATGGCTCTGCCTCTGACAAATATTCCAAACCTAATAAAATAACCATCTTAAATGATTTTGCAAAGAATTATAATTTTTTCATCATGCCACAGTCTAACTTTGTTCAGGAGAATCATAATTGCACCTTTTTGTTCTCTTGCAAACCAAGTAATGCAGGCAGGTATATCACCAAAAAATTTAAAACCGACGATGATATTTTCCCCATAGTGAAGTAATTGATGTTGGGAAGTCATTTTGGAAGAATTACCTTGTTGGTTTTTTCTTAGACAAAAATTTACCATATCATATTGTTATTTAACACCTTCTTTGCGTATGGAAACTCAAAGGAACGATCAATGCTATTTATTATAAGAACATGTTTTACTTTCAGTCTCTTATTGTGATGATAGAGTAAGGATATCGAAACCAGACCCTTTCATTATTTTCGACAAAGTTTTCATCATGATTAAATGGACTCCTACCATTGACAAAGTTCAATAAAAAATTAAATCAATCGGAGTTCGGGCTAAACTATCTAATATTCCATCACTCTACCAAACCTTAGAAGGCCTAGTTTGGATTTTTAGCCACATAGGAAACTTATTTTTTTCGATGAAGCTACGGTGCGTAGAGATAGGATAGCTTATGCACGAGCATTGATTGAGATTTCTCCAAAGAAGCTTCCTACTTCCATTCCCATTTTTCTGTCTAAGCACGTTACTGGTCATGTTCAGGTTTACTTCCTTAGGAAACCCCCAATTTGCTCTACTTACTGTTCATTTGGGCATACCGCATATGTATTCATTCTTTACCGATGATGACTCTATTCCAGCGATTCCAATCTCACCATTTTCCCTTTTGCGTAAAGTTAAAGTCAGAGAGTGGTGAGTCAAGACCCCTTTTTAGCCCATCCTAACTTTTCTTTTGATTCTTTTTTAGAGCTTCCCCAAAGAATCTCCAGGCCTCTTAAGGCACACCTTCTACCCTAGTGGTAAAGGTATCAGATCCCTCCCTTCATAAGCATCACTCTCGTATGCCCCTCTCTCTAAGTACTGCCTTTTAAGACTCTGATGGCCTTGATGAAGGCATTGAGTATTGTTTGCACTAGACTGCTTTCATCTTTACGACTGCTGCTCCAACATGATTTTTTGTATTTATTTCAATTATTGAACTAGACTATTTAGTTTATGCTTTTAGTAGCTGCTTTTGAGCTTTATGTTTTTGGCATGCGATATATGGTGTTTGAGTTTATAGCTTCTAGTTGCCGATGCATTTTTGCCTCACACCTATTATTTGTACCAATAGTTGGCACAAACACCCAACAGTGCTTTTGAAGAGAAACAAATGAAGAATGTAAATGAAAACGGAGGAAAATAATAAGGAAATAACAGTCAATCAAAGTAGTAACAGAAACATAAGGATTTATAGTGGTCCACTTTGAATAATTTGCTTTATTGAGCACTTGCAAGCAGCGTAAAAATCCTTTAAATGAAGAAAGAAGTCTATATCTATAGGTTATCTCGCTGGAAATTCGGCAGAAGACTCTCCATATCTGTAGGGGCCCACCAGAACGATCACAAGTGCTAACTCTCAATTTGGAACGATCGATGATGGTCATTCATTTTGACTTTGATGGTGATGTGATCATTCATGGTGACTCTCACATATCTCTAATGTATGCTTCCAAAGTTTGGTGTCAATCTAAGTTGTATTTTGTGAGATATTAACCAATCTTCATCAAGTTGGTGCGTTTGGTTGAATTTGTACGATCGTTCATGAACGATCGGTGTTGATCGTTTGACATTATTCATCTTGACATCCGATTGCTCCTAGGGACTCCTCTCTCTTATATATTGCTGCTTTAAAAGTTTTAAGTGTGTTGGAGTTGTAGATCTTGGGATATTGATCGTTCATTGTTGAACTGAGCTATGGAATCAATATGATACGGCCAATGGTATTGAATATGGATCGTACCTAATCTAGCTTCAACGATTACTGAACTTCCATGCTCTAAGTGGTTTATTGAGTTTGGCTTTAGCTTTTGCTTTTCTACCGCTTCATATTATCATTTAGGCATGATTTGTAACGACCAGAAAATTTTAATAATTTTTATAACGTATTTACTTGAATTTTTGAGAAATTTTTAAATCATAATATTTTGAAATAAAAATTTATTATTTGGAATACGTCTATTTAAACATAGCACCTGGGAATTTTCATCTGATAATATTAAAGTTTATTTTATTGTGTGATTCTATTTCAATTTAAATCAGTTAATAATAGTTGAATTTAAAAGTTTTTCGAAACCTAAGTATGTCAACATGATAAAGTTTATTTAGAACACTCTGGATCAGACTGCAAAATTAGTTTTGCGAAATTTGGACGTTTCTAGCTTTGTTTGGATTTTTCCGTACGGAATAGCAATGTATATCGGTACCATTATCGACTTTTGATCGGATGATCATACCACTGATATCTGTATGCCATTTTGATCGTCTCGTCATGCTGATCTCTACGGTATATTCAATCTTGTATTTTGAAGTCCGATACGTAGCGGAAACTGCGTAATGGTCCAATGCATCGATATCCGTTTTAACTTTTGATTTGTGTGTCCATTCAAATTTTCAATGGTTAAAAAAAATTAATCAGCCTTGCATTTATTATTTGCGCACAGCTGTTACCTTTCCCATCACTTCAATTCAATTATTTATTGCTGGTGCGTTTATTTTGGTCTCTTCAATCGTCTTGTTCTATAAATGTGATATAACGTTGTATATATATTTATTTTCTGCCTGAAGTATATTTTGGATTTGTTTCCCTTCCATTTTCTTTCTCCCATCTTTTTCTTCCTTCTATTTTGCTCCGGCCTCATCAAACTCTCGGCACCCACCCCGAAGCTTCAACTATAGCCAAGAACCCTACTCTCCTCCGCCTTGGCCAACAGCTTATCTCCACATCACCATCATTCTCCTACCCACCCTTCATCTCGGCCATCACCTCCCACTCTAACTCAACAGCCGATCCTCACCCAAATCCCGTGCAAAGCTTTACCCCACACACAGTGGCAACTATCTCCCCTCTGACCACTTGCTTTCCTGCCGAGTCATATCTCTGGTCGTTTCCTGCCAAGTCATATCTCTGGCCGATGCTAATCTACATAGAGGTAATATATATATATATATATATATATATATATATATATATATATATATATATTGTCGTATATACCTAAAATTTAAAAGCTGTAATCTGTTTGCCTTTTTTATATTTATATATATGAATTCATACAGATTATTATAAGTTGTTTTATCTATATATAATGGAGGCATTATATAAAGGCCTAATATGTGTTATTGTACTAGATGTTAAATGACGTGTTGATTTATAATAATACGTAGGTTTGCATGTTAGCTATATATATATTAGTATATATACAAGATTTTGAAATGTTGCTTACAGCTATTTTAGGTTTTATAATAGTTATTTACTTCGAGTTATATATATTCTTCGTTTTGGAAAATTTTAAACTATACTAATATGTGTATGTTAGCTGGTTGTTTACTAAGTATATTTGCATTTGATGTTACTATAGTAGGAAATATGTATTGTTAGTTATGATATATATATATATATATATATATATATATATATATATATATATGTATGTATGTATTTCATCTATTAGTATATATATGTATAGAAATTTTATTGTACGTGTTAAAAACATTTATATACATTGGGTTCAGATTTTTGTAAATTTCCAGTAAGGTATAATATGTTTTAGTTTATATAAGTATTTATTTTACTACAAATATCCGTAGTTACGTATATTTTATATATATGGATTTTACAAATCATTGTTTGTATTCAATGTAATTAGTTTATTTTAGTCGTATACGCAAGCGATCTGTCAGTATAGTATAGGATTTTACATTTGCAACATTATATTCGTTTACAGAGGCATATATATACTATATATATAGATCGCAGGTAGGCATTCTTTCCATGCTATGATATTTCTTTGGCCTACCTATATAAATATACATATATATATTATCAGACCATTTTTTTAGTCATATTTTATTATATAGGCCTATTAGCATTTTACTTTATTACCGTTTGTATTTCAATCTGTTTAGTTGTCTGTGTTGGAAAAAAACTCAACTAATCACACATTTTACAGTAATGTTTTTGATTAGCAGAATTTCATACTTGAATCAAGCAATTTGATTAGTTTGAGATTAGTTCAGGTTTATTTTATCCGCAACAAAATAGAAATAAAATAAGTAGGCACGTGTTGATTTCTCTCTAAAGGATCTTTACGCTTCCTTTGTTGGAATCGTTAAGTGCTAATTGCAATGGAATTAGATCACGTTAATATTACAAGTGCTTTGCCGATTTACGTGACTGAAATAATTTTCCTTATTCAGCCGTCAGCCTAGAAAAATTTCTATCTTTATATATATATATATTACGTGTTTGATGTACATAAGTTTGTTTGTGTATGTTAACTTTAATAATATCTTGCGATATGTATAGATTTTAGTTTTGATATGGATATGTATTTAAATTTAATATTGATTTAAAAATGTACATGTATTTTTAAAATTGAATATTATTTTTAAGGAAAATAATATAATATGCATCTTGTTTCAATTATATCAAGCTGATTCTAATTATTCCGTCAATTCCTATTTATCAGCTCTCTCCGTCACATTCGTGCCCATCTTGTTTTGCTTTGAAATTCGTGTTTGGATTCACCATTTCACTTCCATTCCCATCCATCTTTGTAGCCTCAAAAGGTGAGCAATCACTCACGATTAATGATCTTATATTTATTAAAATTGATTTCAATTGAAACGGCAATTGAAATATGCTGATGTTAGTTAATTAAATTGCTATACATATGCCATTATATGTAACTATTCACCTGTGACACCTGATACCATTATCTGTTATTTATGTTTATGATACATGCCTGTTATATTATTATCATATCTATTATCATTCTGCAAGTTCCCCGTTAGTATAGAATTCACTGTGGGTTGAAATGATCATACCCGGACGGTCTATAGAATGGGAGAAAATCGTTATGGGTTGAGATGATAAACCCAAGCGATTTTCATTTTTGAACTGAATTTGGGATTGCGGGTTGAAATGATATATATACCTGTATATAGTTAATTTATGGATTGAAATGATAAATATCTGTACCACTTGACCCTAGGATAGAAAATTATATACATACACCATGGTCTATATATATAAATATTTTTAAAATGATTTCAATGGTTTTGGAAAGAAATATATGGTTTTAATTAATACTGATTCTAAAAAATATTATACACATATGTTATTATATATATATATATATATTTAATAATAATATTTAATTTATATATAACATGTTAAGTATTTATTAAAATTTATATTTTCAAAATAGATTTTTTATAATGATTTTATAAGTTAGGGTTGGGAAGATAAATTTGAAATTTATTTGAAATTGTATTTAATTAAGAATTTTATTTAAATCAAATCGATTTGAAACTATTGAATTTGAAATTTTAAGGTTTGATTTTATAACTTGATTTTGATTCAAGTAATTTAATGAATATTTCACGTTTAAACAAATCGAAGGAAATATTTGGTAAATGAAATTTAAGGTCATTTAAATAATATTGAATTTATTAAGTGAATATTTCAAGACTAAATAATAATGAAGTTAAATCAAGACCTATATGAAACTGTTAAATTTAGTTTTGAAAATGTTGAATATTTAAAGCTTTGAAATATATTGAAATTTAATGGTTTATTTTGTGGTCCAAATCTGTATTTGAAATTGATATAATAGATATATTTGAAATAGATATGATATTTTGGTTTTGAAGTATAAATTATTTTGAAATGACCATGGTGTCATAATGATGTTTGGTTGTTAATAGCGTATATCTCTACATTGTAGATAGTTCCACAGATCCTTAGGGGATGGTTATCCCAAACATCCTTTGAGTTAATTGTGTTTTAGTTGATATTTTACTTGAGTTGGATTTATTGATATAAGAATGTTAATCCTGACTCAAGTGTTTTGTATTTCGCTTTACGCTAGGGTCTGACTGAGTAATTCAGCATTTGAGACTCACCTTTGGAGTTTGGAGTTTCGTTTGGAGATCCATCTATCGATTCAGCTTTCAGCTTTTCCAGTTGATTTGTTCAGAGAGGTCATTAATTGTATTGCAGACTTCACTGTATTTGAGATATTCTGCTGTATTTTCTTTCTAACTCTGATGTTTATATAGTAGCTTCAAGAACTACTATTTGTCTATTCCGCTGCATTATTATTATATTACTTTGTGCCTGTGATTCTGTGACTAATTTATTTATTGTATATACTGAGTTTTGCCAAATATAAATTAACAATATGATATTTTGAGCAATTCTAGTCCGGTATGTGCGGATGTGAATGGTTGAAAATATCAGGTCGTTACAGTTGGCATTTGTGCCAGGTTTTAGGCAAAACTCGGCATATAAAGTAAATTTAATTACGGAATCACTTTCGTTCGAGCTTGAATTCCTTCCTCTTTGTTTTGGAGTTCTTTCGAACTTTGGAACCCTACATTTGTTCTGAAATCCATTCTTGTCTTCCCCTATTTATATTCTTTTGATTCTGGAGCATCCCATAACTCCACTTCGAACGATCTCTACAAAAATCGGCGATTTCTCCAACCTTTGAATGATTTGTAAAGGGGTGAAACTCCTTTACAATTGGCATCGATTCACTGAAGATTTCTATATACTCGGTTTAGTTGCCGCTATCTCTTGCGATCGAATGATTGATTTTCCTCGAAATTCTGCATCAATCATATTTCTGAAGTCACGGTTGACCCGCTTGAGGTCGCTCGCGATTTATATAAGAATATCCATCTTCTATTTTGTAATTTAATTTTCTCATCTTCGTTCGAGCCTATCTTCGAATCAGAATTCTATTTGATTAGAGTCCCTCTAATTTGAATCTCTATCTTTGTTTTGAAATCCATTCTTGAATCATCCTTTGAAAAATCGGTTTGTTTGTATTTTAGAAATTGTTTTATATACCAAAATTACTATTTTGATAAGTATGATTTTATTCAATATATACAAGTGAAAATGTTTCTGATAAGGATTATATACCTAAAAAACGAGAATTTGAAATTTTGAAAGGATCAGAAATTTTGAAAATTTTATAAGAAATTTGATTTATATAAAAATAATTTATAACTAAAGGGTTTTGAATATGAATTTAGAGGAACTGAACTCTGGTGTTTTGAAATTGGTTTTAAGATTTTGGAAAATTTATAATAATACAATTTAAAAGTATTTTCCAAATAGGAAATGTTTCAAATGACTTCAAATGAATTCCAATGATTTCGAAGAAATTTCAAAGAAGTTTTCAAGAAAATAGAAGTCCAGAACTCACTTGCGTCGTTGGAAAATAATTTCGGTGATGAGTGCACTCATCATCGACATTGATTTTCGAGTTTCAAAGTGGGGAAGAGGCCACTTTAGTAGCTTTGCTATGCGATTGACTTTGTGAAACCGATTTTGATTTCAAATTCCAAAATATGATTTGATATTCGAAAGATATATGTATGTATATATATATATTTGAAATGATTTGAAACGAGCCCGGTGTTCAGTTCTCGAGTTTCGAATTTGATATAACCCTATCTATTAAAATTTATTTACTGATTTGTTGCTGATTTCCAACGCTTGGATTTGAAATTTGATTTCACCGACTATTTTGAATGTTCGAACACTTCCAAATCAAGATTTAATTTTCAAAGCTAAGTAATTTCGAAAGATATGAATTATTTGATAAAGTATATAAGTTTAGTTTTGTATGTTTAAATTATGAAGTAATATGATTTAAATAAGTTTGCAACTGTTTTGTTAAGTAAATGAATTAGACTATTTTGAATTACACTAATATGAAATTTAGTTTGAAATGTTTTGAATAAAATTTAGTTTTAAATGTTTTTAACTAAGTAACATCCTTTATAAAACTATATATATATATATATATATATATATATATATATATATAAAATAATGAATTTCAAAAGGTAAATTGGATCTTTCAAATAGAAATAAATAGTTTAAAGGTTTCAAAGGGATGGTTATAAACCTGGTAATCATCTTTAGGTATGATTGATTTTGAGAAAAACATTTAGTTTCGAAAATAGATTGGAATTTACAACCAGTATTTGTATGATGATTTTGGAAATGAATTTGTTTGACCTAAATTATGTTGATTTGGAAATTTTGAAACTCAAGATAATTAATTTGGAAGAAATAATTTGGTGAAATCGTATATGATTTTTGAAACTAAACTGAAACTGAAACGAGTTGATATTAAGAACCTTGTTTTACTGAATACTTGGTTTGGGAGTTATCGAACTTATATAAAATTGATTTGTACAAGTATGAAGTTGATTCGAAAACTATTTATTTGGAAAGGTACTCAATTTGAAAAGAGAAATCTTATATAATCGAAGTCTATATAAGTGTGATTTGATATACCATTGATTTTGGAAAGTATTCGATTTGAAAATGAAATCTTCTATATAATGGACTTTACATAAGTATGATATTTGAAATTGATTTGAAAGGGCACTATATGATACATATTTTCGTAGTAAAGATATGGAAAGTGCCATCTACTTGATATCCGCTTTGTGGCCGCATTATGGATTCATTCTATCGATATTATTCTCTATGATTTGGTTTTCCAGATATGATGCTCGAGTGTCCTTCCATGGCATTATCCATGGTCGTTTTGGTAGCGTAATCCGTAAGGCAGTGATTGCTTAAAGGGTACAGATGTTTCCTGGGGGATCCAGGCATAACCATTGTGTATCCGCGGTCTATTGGTTTTTTTGTGGTAGCATAATCCGCAAGACAGAGATTGCTTAAAGGGTACGGATGTTTCCTGGGGGATCCAGGCGTAACCATTGTGTATCCACGGTCTACCAGTTTTGTTATCGTGGCGTAATCCGCAAAGCAGAGATTGCTTAAAGGGTACGGATGTTTCCTAGGGGATACAGGCGTAACCACTGTGTATCCACAGTCCACGGTTTTTGGTTATCATGGCGAAATTCGCAAGGCAGTGATTACTTAAAGGTACGAATGTTTCCGGGGGGATCTAGGCATAACCATTATGTATCTGCGATCCATGATTCGGTTGATATGTTTGGATTGTACTTTCCACATCGGTTTTGAAAGTTTTTCGAGTATTTTCATGGGGTGTTGAAATAGGTCTACTAAGAACTTAAAGAATTCTAGCTCCGCGCCTGATCAACGCATGGCTAGAGTCTGCAAGAACGAGGATAAACTTGTTGAAACATCGAGTTATAAAAGTATTTTCGAAACGAAAATTTGTTTCGATATAAAAGTATTTTATTATAAAAGTATTTCCAACAAAGAAATTTTGTATTAATATTTGAAATTGAAATTCTTATGGCTTGAATTAACTATTTGTGGCCGATACCATTCTTTTGAATCTACCTTATCTGCTCAGCTTTATTTATTCACATATATTCTGTTTTTCGAATCTACCTTCTTTTCCTTTTGAATATATCCTTTTAAATATTGTTTATTTATATACTACATGATTTAATTGTAAATTATTAGTGTTGTAAATATTTTATAAATTATTAATTAAATAAAACATATTTAAAATAAATATTATCGATTTATTAATAATATTTGAAAAGTATCTTGAGATAAAAATTAATAAATTTGTGAATTATAGATTTTATGTTTTCAATAACCTCTTTGTAAATATAAGTAATGATGTAAATAATTGCTTTCAAACAGTTTTCATATATTTATAAAGGTGTTATTTAAGCATATAAATGGTATTTATAAAGGAAGCAAGAGATTTTAAAAATGGGTATTTTTGAAAGGTATTAAAATATAAAAAAATAATTGATTTGCAAATGAAGTTTTCAAATGAATATTTCAAACAAAATTTATATGGTTTTAAATTAATTGTTTATCTTGTCTTTCAATCTATTTTTCTTTCTGGTTGTTTCTGTTCTTTTGTTTTTTGAGGACGAAAAGTTTTGAGTGGGAGAGAGTGTAATGACCCGAAAATTTTAATATTTTTTATAACGTATTTAATTGAATTTTTGAGAAATTTTTAAATCCTAATATTTTGAAATAAAAATTTATTATTTGGAATACGTTTATTTAAACATAGCAACCGGGAATTTTTCATCTGATAATATTGAAGTTTATTTTATTTGTAATTATATTTCAATTTAAATCCGTTAATAACAGTTGAATTTAAAAGTTTTTCGAAACCTGAATATGTCAACATGAGAAAATTTATTTAGAGCACTCTGAATCAGACTGCGAAATTCGTTTCGTGAAATTCGGACG
This sequence comes from Allium cepa, assembly GCA_030765085.1. Lineage (NCBI taxonomy): Eukaryota > Viridiplantae > Streptophyta > Magnoliopsida > Asparagales > Amaryllidaceae > Allium > Allium cepa. The sequence goes on along the minus strand of JASFAV010000023.1, from coordinate 2,085,800 downwards.
TTTTTAGCACCATTTGGATTTTTCCATACGGAATAGCAATGTATATCGGTACAATTATCGACTTTTGATCGGATGATCGTACCACTGATATCTGTATGCCGTTTTGATCGCCTCGTCGTGCTGATCTCTACGGTATATTCAATCTTGTGTTTTGAAGTCTGGTACGCAGCGGAAACTGCATAACAGTCCAATGCATTAGTATCCGTTTTAACTTTTGATTTGTGTGTCCATTCAAATTTCCAATGGTTAAAAAAAAAAATCAGCCTAGCAATTATTATTTGTACACAGCTGTTACCTTTCTCGTCACTTCAATTCAATTATTTATTGCTGGTGGGTTTATTTTGGTCTCTTCAATCGTCTTGCTCTATAAATGTGATATAACGTTGTATGTATATTTATTTTCTGCCTAAAGCATATTTTGGATCTATTCCCCTTCCATTTTCCTTCTTCCATCTTTCTCTTCCTTTATTTTGCTCCGACCGCATCAAACTCTCGCCACCCACCCCGAAGCTTCAACCACAGTCGAGAACCCAACTCTCCTCTGCCCTGGCCAACCGCCTATCTCCACCTCACCATCATTCTCCTACCCACCCTTCATCTCGGCCATCACCTCCCACTCTAACTCAACAGCCGATCCTCACCTAAAACCCATGCAAAGCTTCCCTCTGCACGCAATGGCAACTATCTCCCCTCTGACCCCTTGCTTTCCTACCGAGTCATATCTCTGGCCGTTTCCTGCCGAGTCGCATCTCTGGCCGATGCTAATTTATAGAAAGATAATATCTATATTATATATATATACTGTTGTATATACCTAAAATTTAAAAGCTGTTATCTATTTGCCTTTTTTATATTTATATATATATATATATATATGAATTCATACAGATTATTATAATTTGTTTTACTATATATAACGGAGGCAGTATATAAAGGCCTATATATGTTATTGTACTAGATGTTAAATAACGTGTTGATTTATAATAATATGTAGGTTTGCATGTTAACTATATATATTAGTCTATATACAAGATTTTGAAATGTTGCCTACATCGATTTTGGGTTTTATAATATTGAATTTAAAATTTCTATATATATTGTATATAAATTTTACATTTAAAATTTTACTTTCTGTCAGCATACATTTTTTTTTTATGTCCGTTATATGAGTTTGAAGTTAAAGTGTATATTTATAATGAAATTTTCTGCTATGTTTAGGCTAAGGTTTATAATGGTTTTATATATGTGATGTCTCGGAATTTTGGGCAATATTTATTTAATAATCTTTGTTAATAAGTATTTAAATTTGTTTAATAATCTTCTTTTATAAATATTTAATTGGCAAATTATATATTTTTAAGCTAATAAAATTTGTTTTCTTTTTATAATGTATATATATTGGTAAATATTTTAAATAGGAAGTCTTTGGTTTTAATTTAATAAAAGATCTATTTCCAAATTGTAATATATATATATATATGTATATATATATTGTGATTTGAAGTTATGTTTTAAAATTTAATATAATAATTTTCAAAGCTTATATTAAAATGTTTTCTATTTGTAATATAAAAATATATATGTATATATTGTAAATAGAAAAGCTTCAGTTTGAAATTAACAAATAAAATTGAATTGATTAGATAATCTCCTTTACTAATTATTTAAAAATTGACAAAATTGTTATTTTCAAACAATTATAATAAATGTGTTGTTTTTAAATATAGATAAATAAATTTTAAATAGAATTATTATTTTCAAATTGAATTTGTATTTGTTTAAATATATATATATATATATATTTATTTGACTTGATTTTAAGTTGGATTTTAAATTGAATTTGAATTTGAATTTTAATTTAAATTTGAATTTGAAATTTAAAAGATTATTATCTTAAAATGTTTTGGATTTGAAAATATATGTATATGATTTTTAGTAATATATAATTTGTTTTCTTTTGAATAACTTTATTTATATAAATTAAGAAAGTATTTATTAATTAGTAAAATAAATACAAAAGCTTTATATTAACATTTAAAAATTAATTAAAAATGCATAATGACAAGTGTTAATAAATTAAATCATGTTAGTAACATGTGTAATGTGATTAAATTATGTAAATGACAAATGGTAAGTAATTTAACAAGTGTCATTTTTTTTATTTTCTTTGATTTTTGATAAATAACAATTTAATCTATATATACATCTATCTTTGCTCTTCCCTTTCTTTTCCTACCTTCATTCAAACATAAGCCTGTTAACATTTCAAAAAAAGAAAACAACCCTGTAACACAAATATACAAACTAGAAAACCCACAAGAAAAATCAAAACTCGGAAACCTGTAAACAATTTTTAAAAATCTGAAATTACCAAAAGAAAGCAAACTCAAGATAAATCAAGAAAAATCATCTCTGTTTCAACTTAAATCTTCTCAACAACAACTAAGCATCAGATTTCGAGTTCAAGCTAGATCATTTCAACAAAACATTTCAGTTTTCAAAAGATCAAAGCAGTTCCGGTTTTCAAGCAACTGTTTCAAAAGCTCTTTGTCTTTCAACTGGTGTGTAAACAAATTTTTAAAAAGTTTAAAACTGGTTGAATTTTGAAATGCATGTGTTAAATCTGTAAAGTAAGGCAATAATTATGAGTTGCATGGATGGTTTTATCTGATTTTAGTTGAATTACATTACATATTTTTGTATATATGGCTGTGTGTATGTTTGCTTGATACTGTTGTGTTCCCAGGCTCTTGAATAACAATAAGAAAATTCATATCTACCTATACAGACAAATTCAAGCCTTGACATTTAAATATAAAATGTTTATAACATGATAATTTCAATTTTCAAAATAATTTCAATTAAATTTATGGTGTATGTATTTCAAAATGAGGAATTACAGGTCCGATTCAAATATAAGTCCAAATTCCAATTTATGGAATTCTTGATTTGAGCTTATAATATGATTCCAAATTTTTAATGATGAATTTAGGCAAAGGAATTTTGAATTTTAGGTTTATATATTGTTGAGTATGCCGAGATGATTAGAAAATGAACTTTGTTTGATTTTTCGGTGATCGGCTATGGATAGAAGTAGTGCTTAGGACTAGAGGAGGCTCGAATCTCGAGGGATGTGGGAAAAATACTTGATGAATTTCTAGGTCGTCGTGGTGGCCAGAGGATGCCGTTGTAGGGTTTCTTCGCCTGTTTGGGTAGACCTTGTATCCGAGGCGAATGCGGTAAGGGTGGTGCACGGAGTCGATTGCTTGAGGGGGACTTGGTTCGTCGGATTTGTGGCATGTCTCTGGGTGGAACGTTAGGTTATCCAATGGCCGGGGGTGGTGGTTGCGGCAATTTTCCGAGCGGGTTTGTGTTTAGTTTTCATACGAATGTCTCGATTTCGAACCGTCGTCGATTGCGTCGATCTGGAAGGTCTGAGTCATCAGCGTGATCGTTGTTGATCAACGAGTCATCTCGGCGTTGGCCGGAACCCAGCAGATCGTCATGCACGTGCACGCGGTGCACGACCATATCTGGTTTGGGTGTAAGCTTTGGGGAAGATGGTGCTTTCCTCATATTTGGTTCGAGATTGTTGGGAGGTTGTCTCGAAGTGGGATGATATCGTGGGTAGCTTGCGAGGTGGCTCAGGTTTTTGGTCGGATTTTTGATGTTTGAGCTCGGGTTTTTTTAGAGTGTTAGAGTTATATGTTTTTATAAGAAGTAAAGTGTATTAGGTTTATTTAATGCAAAGAAAATTCAAAGTTTAACGCAAAAAAATCAAGTTTTCCAAGCTAAAATAATATTTAAAGTTCCAAGCAAAGTGTTTAAACAAATTTTAAAGTTTTAAAGTTATTAAATAATTAGTTTCAAAAGAAGAAGATTAGCCAAGTTTAAAAGTGTTTTTAAAATAAGTATGTTTCAAAGGGAATGTTTAACCAAGTTTTTAAATATATTTAAAGTAAATTGGTTTTAAAAGGAACAATAATTAAGTTTTCAAAGAATAATTATTTATTCAATTTATTAAACAAGTTTCAAAGATTTTAATAATTAAAATTAAATGTTTAAATTGTTTTGTTTTAAAGAAAATTATATACTTCCAATTATATAATTGATTACAAAATGATTTCTAACAAAGTATAATGATGTAATGAAGTATTTAATTAAGATAAAGAATTTATACTAAATTAAGTAAGGTTGTAATTAATTAGGGATAAAATTAGTGGGATTAATTAAAGTTAATCACTTAGTGAAAATTAATGTATAATTAATTAGTGAAAGTAACTAATGGATAGTTAATGAATGTAATTAATTTAAGGATCATTAACTAGTGATTAAGAGATAATTAATTAATGTAATTAATTTAAGATAATTGGTTTAATTAATTAAGAATGGTTAATTACTTGATTAATTAAGGGTTAATAAATCTAAGTAATTAATGGTGATTAATTAAGGAGTAATTAATTAATGAAAGTAATTATAGGGATTAATTACTCAATGTAATTAATCAAATTAATGTGATTAACTTAAGTTAACTAACTAGTTTAATTAATTAAAGATAATCACTTGATGATTGATTAAGTATAATTACTTAATGTAATTAATAAGTGTAATTACTTAGTATAAGTAATTGATGGATAATTACTAGATGTAATTAATTAAAGGGGAATTACTTAATGGAAAGTAATTGAAGGATAATTACTTTGTGGAAGTAATTAAGGAATAATTACTTGGTGTAATTAATTAAAGAATAAATTAATATAATTAATTAAGGAGTTAATTAATTAATATGAGTAATTAAAGGATAGATAATTATTGTATGTGATTAAATATGGTTGATTAATGAATGTGATTAATTATTAAATTAATTAGAAGAATAATTAGTTAATGAAGTAATTAGAGGATCATTAATTAATGTAATTAAAGAAAGTAATTAAAGGTTGAATAATGTGATTAAATAAAGGATAATTAATCAATATAAGTGATTATAGAATAATTAATTAATATAATTAATTAAGGGTCGATGTAATTAATTATAGTTAATTAATTAAAGGGAGTAATCAAAGGTTAATTAATATGATTGGGTTAAGGATAATTAATTTGTGAAATTATTTAAGGGTTAATTACTTAATTTAATTAAAGGATAATTAATCAAGGGTGATTAATTAAGATGGTAATTAATTAACTGGTTTGTAATTAATTTAAGTAAGAAGGATTTAAAAGTAATTTAAGTAATTAATTTAATTCATTGGTGGTTAGTTAAATTAGTTAGAGATGGTGTGACTATTAAATCTTGCTTGTGAGTGATGGAATGATATTGAATGCCTTGGATTATGTGATATCTCTAATATGTGATATGTATTGCTTTGTGATATGAGATGCTTTGGTTGAATTGTGATAATATAGATTATCTATTTGTGATAATGTGAATTATATGTCTGTGAGGATATAAATAATAAATTAAATTGTTTTAACCTAAAACAACTTGGACATTAAGACGACATTTTGGATTTCGGTGAGACTGGGATTGGATTTCCAAATTGGAATATCCGAAAGCCACATCGATCCAAATTTAATGTTAGGTCGTGAATTCAAGTGAAGATCAAGATGAAGACTCGAAGTGTAAGAACTATGCATCGTTAAAACTCTGAGGGTGATTCAAAGATGAGTTTAACGGAGATTGTACTTCCAATTTCGAGATAAAGATTCAGAGAGCAAGGGCTATTGTCGTTAACTTTGAGGGTGATTCCAAAATGAGTGTAGCGACGCCTTCGGTTTCGTTCGAACCCGAAACAAACTTGTATGTATTGAATACTTTCAGAACATTGTCAGGAGGATGATGAGCATTCTAAGATAGATGTGTTCTAAAGGTAATCGCAGGCTCAAGCCTCATCAACCGGGAATGGATAAAACAGGGGAGGTGCAGCAAGGCTAAGTGGGTCGCGCACAAGTAGGACGAGATTTTCCCCTATCTAGAGGTCCATTTTTATTCGACTTAGTGGGCAGTCGGTTCGCAACAACTACTGGGGTTGTCTTGTTTGGGACTATCCATTAAGGGATGGTTTCGGTCTTGTGTTATAGGGGATCAGGGTGGATCCTCGGTACGATGATCTAGGCCACATACTGTGACGGGCGGTACCCCAGTAGACCTGCCATTGATGGAAACCTATTTTCCCTATGTGACTTTACGGTTTTGATTGTATAACCTACTTTGTGGCTAGTATGCTTGAATTTAATCATGTAACAATTTTAGCTATTTTCTATTTATTTGAAAACCCTAACATTATTATAATATTACTAGATTTTCTATCAAATGTTTTGGTTTTCGTAAGGTAAAAACTTTTCCGTGTTTACATGCGAGAAGTCTTATGAGATACCTTTTGATTTCAAAGGTTTTCAAAGTTAAGCAACTTAACCTATTTACTCACACCAGACCCATGTCTGACCCGGAATTTATTTTCTGTTTTATTAAACTCTTGGGTACTCAAATTTTTACGAGTAGCCAAGGGATTCAGGTCAGCTTTGACGAATTCCGGAGGAAATTTGGAGCAGGAGGCTTCAACGTGTAGATATATAAAGTTTCCACTGTGTTGTATCTCTCCGATGAAGTCTGTATTGTATGATAGACAGTTCTTTATAACTGTCTAGTTTGTGATGTATAAGTTGTATAACTATGATGTATATGATACTGTGTAATATCTTATGTGATGTATATAATATATTTGTTCCGCTGTGAGATTTTTATTTTGTTTAGTTCTTTCTTTTCTATCTTTCTCTTTTCTTTCCCTTTCTTTCTATATCATGATGCGTCTTTTTATGAGATGAAAGGCGGGTCATGACAGTTAGTATCAGAGCGCTATGTTGAGTGAGTACCTAGGCTTTGGAGCGATTTCTATCTTGAGAGAGTGTACTTGTGTGTGTGTGCGTGTGTGTGTGTATAACAACCTGATTTGTTGGGTTACCTGTTCAGGTTGCCAACATAAGTTCTTTGGTTGAGGGTAGTGGTGTGTGTAGCACGACTATAAATGGAAGAGGTCTAAGTGTTGAGGTTGGAAGTGTGTCTGCCGAGGCTGTAGACCCAATACCGCCTCAAGTAAGCTTTGCATCATATGTAAGGATTTCCCCAATCTCTGAAGAAACTTTTCATGGTTCAGCGTCCATAATTGAAGTGCATGTTTGGATGAGCAGATTTTCTAGAGTTTGGATCTCTCGGATGTGCAGAAGCGAGTGATGGTATCTTGGCAACTTCAGGAGGAAGCAACTGCGTGGTGAGATGCAGTGACCATGGATGTTTTCGAAGATGTTTTTCTTTTGGAGTAAGTTTAAGGAAGTATTTGAGAAGCAGTCTTTACCTACCATAGGGAAGACTCGGTGGTCCAGAAATTTTCTGCATCGGAGATGAGACTAAGTTCAGCAAGGCGTTTTTGTTTGGTTTTGAGGTCCAAGTTTCTAAAGAAGATGACTGCCATCTCGAAGGTTCGTTTAAGGAAATGGTTGATATGGTTTTGAGGGTCGAGGAGCTTATGGATTAGAAGTCTTTGGCATCTGTGGCATCAATGCAGCTCGGAAGTGTTTTTTTGTCTACTGGCTTAGTAGTGTTTAAAGGTAGAGGTCAGAAGCAGCAGAGTGGAACCATTTCTTTGATGAATTTTTTAGGAAAGCATAGGCTATTCTGATTTATGAAGAGAGAACAATGTCTTTGGAATTGATTTGGGTAGGATCGCAAAAGTGACTTGCGTTAGTCGAGTGTTCTTCTGAGTAATCCTTTGCATGGGATCGAGGCGTCTCAAGAAGAAGTAGGTGTTATTGAAGTTGTCTGAGATATTTTTTTCGGATGTCTTCGTAGAAGTCAAGGTTTGCCTTAGCATCTGGAGATTGAGTTTTCGTATCGACTGGGTTCATGGAGCTATACCGGTGGTTCAGCTGGGTAGAAGGATGGCTTCTAAAGAGAGAATTTGGTGAAGCAGCTCAGGACTTCTTAGAGCTCCTGTGTTTTATCTTCATGGATCTGAGAAACCGTGTTTTCCGAGATGTGTTAGACAAGTCTATGTTCGTGTTCATCGATGGCATTTTCATCGACTCCAGATCAGAGTTGAGCTGCGGAAGGTAGCAGCTGTGCAAGAGTGGTAGTAACTGCAGACTCCTACAGGAAGTTTTTTAGGATCTGAAGGTGAAGTTGTCAAGTGCGCCTGTTTTGGTTATTCCAGATGGAAGAAGTTAGTTCGAAGTCTACTGATGATTGTGAATTAAAGCTTGTATTCTGGATTATGGCAGATTTTTGTGAGGACCATTTTTCCGGGTTGAATCCGGACATCGTCTTGTTCTTGGTCGAGATTTGTTTCTCAAGGCATATATGAAGATTGAGCTGATCAAGAAGGTTGAAGGCAGACCAGGATCGTCAGAAGAGTTTTGTGGATAAGAGACAAAGGAATTTGGAATTCAAATTTGAGATTTGAAGGTTTTCTCCAATCAAAGGAGTAATAAGATTGGGTAAGACTAGAAGGCTATCCCCGAGGTATTTGGAATTTCTTTTCTGTGTTCTCAAAAGGATAAGTTCTTTGCCCTATAGGATTGAATTGCCAACCGGATGACTGGGATTCACAGTGTATTTCACGTATCTCTGAGGGAGTACATGTATGGTCCACCACTGGTTGTGGAATCAGTAGTTCAGAAGGATCTGGTGGTCGAGATGGTCTTGTCGGCGGTCAGATATTCTGTTCAGATTGTAGATCGAGGTAAGAAGGAGCTTAGGATCAGAGTGGTGTAGCTAGTCTAGATTCAATAGAGTGAGTATCCCAGTATTTGTACCTGGGAAACTCTAGATAGAATTGGGATAACTTATCCTGAATTGTGTCAGGATAATTAGGTTCGTTTGTTTAAATAAATTGGTTTCTATGGTTGTTGGTGTATAGCTGATATGTGTGCTTTGATGTTGTAAATTAAAACTTTTGCTGGATTATTAAATTATCTTTGCTTTTAAATTTCGGAGATGAAATTCTTTTAAGGGTGGCGGAATATGATGTCTCAGAATTTTGGGCAATGTTTATTTAATAATCTTTGTTAATAAGTATTTTAAATTTGTTTAATAATCTTCTTTTATAAATATTTAATTGGTAAATTTTATCCTTTTAAGCAAATAAAATTTGTTTTCTATTTAAAATGTATATATATTGGTATATATTTTAAATAGGAAGTCATTGGTTTTAATTTAATAAAAGATCTGTTTTCAGACTGTAATATATGTATATATATATTATGATTTGAAGTTATATTTTAAAATTCAATATAATAATTTTCAAAGCTAATATTAATTTTTTTTCTATTTATAATGTAAAAATATATATGTATATATTGTAAATAGAAAAGCATCAGTTTGAAATTAACAAATAAAATTGAATTAATTAGATAATCTCCTTTATTAATTATTTAAAAATTGGCAAAATTGTTATTTTCAAACAATTATAATAAATGTGTTGTTTTTAAATATTGATAAATAAATTTTAAATAGAATTATTATTTTCAAATTGAATTTGTGTTTGTTTAAATATATATATTTATTTGAGTTGATTTTAAATTGGATTTTAAATTGAATTTGAATTTGAATTTGAATTTGAAATTTAAAAGATAATTACCTTAAAATGTTTTTGATTTAAAAATATATGTATAAGATTTTTAGTAATATATAATTTTTTTCTTTTAAATAACTTTATTTATATAAATTAAGAAAGTATTTATTAATTAGTAAAATAAATACAAAAGCTTTATATTAACATTTAAAAATTGATTAAAAATGCATAATGACAAGTGTTAATAAATTAAATCATGTTAGTAACATGTGTGATGTGATTAAATTGTGTAAATGACAAATGGTAAGTAATTTAACAAGTGTACTTTTTTTATTTTCTTTAATTTTTAATAAATCACAATTTAATCTATATATACATCTATCTTTGCTCTTTTCTTTCTTTTCCTATCTTCATTCAAACATAGGCCTGTTAGCATTTCAAAACAAAGAAAACAACCCTGTAACAGAAATATACAAACCAGAAAACCCACAAGAAAAATCAAAACTCAGAAACCTGTAAACAATTTTCAAAAATCTGAAATTACCAAAACAAAGCAAACTCAAGATAAATAAAGAAAGATCGTCTCTGTTTCAACTTAAATCTTCTCAACAACAACTAAGCTTCAGATTTCGAGTTCAAGCTAGATCATTTCAATAAACATTTCAGTTTTCAAAAGATTAAAGAGTTCAAGCATTTTTCAAATTCCAGTTTTCAAGCATCTGTTTCAAAAGATCTCTGTCTTTCAACTGGTGAGTAAACAAATTTTTAAAAAGTTCAAAACTGGTTGAATTTTGAAATGCATGTGGTAAATCTGTAAAGTAAGGTTATAAGTATGTGTTGCATGAATGGTTTTATCTGATTTTAGTTGAATTACATTATATATTTTTGTATATATGGCTGTGTGTATGTTCGCTTGATACTGTTGTGCTCCCAGGCTCTTGAATAACAATAAGAAAATTCATGTCTACTTACATAGACAAATTCAAGCCTTGACATTTAAACATAAAATGTTTGTAACATGATAATTTCAATTTTAAAAATAATTGCAAATAAATTTATGGAGTATGTATTAAAAAATGAGGAATTACAGGTCTGATTCAAATATAAGTCTGAATTCCAATTTATTCAATTCTTGATTTGAGCTTATAATTTGATTCCAAATTGTTAATGATGAATTTTGGCAAAGGAATTTTTAAATTTTAGGTTTATATATTGTTGGGTATGCCGAGATGATCAGAAAACGAACTTTGTTCGGTTTACCGGTGATCGATGATGGACAGAAGCAGTGCTTGGGACTGGAGGAGGCTCGAATCTTGAGGGATATGGGAAAAATACTCAGAGTATTTCTAGGTCGTCGTGATGGCCAGGGGATGCTGTCGTAGGGTTTCGTCGCCAATTTGGGTTGGCCGTGTAATCGAGGCGAATGCGGTGATGGTGGTGCACTGAAGTCGATCGCTTGAGGGGGACTTGGTTCGTCGGGTTGTTGCGTGTCTATTGGTGGAACGGAAGGTTATCCTATGGTCGGGGGTGGTGGATGGTGGCGATTTTCCGATCGGGTTTGTGTTCAGTTTTTGTACGAATGTCTCGATTTCAAACGGTCGTCGATTGCGTCGATCTGGAAGGTCTGAGTCATCAGCGTGATCGTTGTCGATCTGTGAGTCGTCTCGGCTTTGGTCGAAACCCAACAGATCGTCGTGCATGTGCGCGCGTGCACGATCATATCTGGTTTGGGTGTAAGCTTTCGGGAAGATGGTGCTTTCCTCGTGTTTGGTCCGAGATTGTTGGGAGGTTGTCTCGAAGTGGGATGATATCGTGGGTAGCTTGCGAGGTAGCTCGGGTTTTTGGTCGGAATTTTGATGTTTGGGCTCGGGTTTTTTAGAGTGTTTGAGTTACCTGTTTTTTATAAGAAGTAAAGTGTACAGGTTTATTTAATGCAAAGAAAATTCAAAGTTTAAAGAAAAAAAATCAAGTTTTCCAAGCTAAAATATTATTTAAAATTCCAAGCAAAGTGTTAAAGTTTTAAAGTTATTAAATAATTAGTTTCAAAAGAAGAAGATTAGCCAATGTTAAAAGCATATTTAAAATAAATATGTTTCAAAGGGAATGTTTAACCAGGTTTTTAAATATATTTAAAGTGAATAGGTTTTGAAAGGAATAATAATAAATTTTCAAAGACTAATTATTTATTTAATTTATTAAACAAGTTTGAAACAAGTTTTCAAAGATTTTAATAATTAAAATTAAATGTTTAAATTGTTTTGTTTTAAAGAAAATTATATACTTCCAATTATATAATTGATTACAAAATGTTTTTCTAATGTAGTATAATGATGTAATGAAGTATTTAATTAAGATAAAGAATTTATCTTAAATTAAGTAAGGTTGTAATTGATTAGGGATAAAATTAGTGCGATTAATTAAAGTTAATCACTTACTGAAAATTAAAGTATAATTAATTAATGAAAATAATTAATGGATAGTTAATGAATGTAATTAATTACCTAGTGCTTAAGAGATAATTAATTAATGTAATTATTTAACATAATTGGTTTACTTAATTAAGAATAGTTAATTACTTGATTAATTAAGGTTTAATCAATCTAAGTAATTAAACGCAATTAATTAAGGAGTAATTAATTAATGAAAGTAATTAAAGGGATTAATTATTCAATGTAATTAATTAAATTAATGTGATTAATTTAAGTTAATTAACTAGTTTAATTAATTAAAGATAATCACTTGATGATTGATTAAGTATAATTACTTAATGTAATTAATAAGTGTAATTACTTAGTATAAGTAATTAATGGGTACTTACTGGATGTAACTAATTAAAGGGGAATTACTTAATGGAAAGTAATTGAAGAATAATTACTTAGTGGAAGTAATTAAGGATTAATTACTTGGTGTAATTAATTAAAGAATAAATTAATATAATTAATTAAGGAGTTAATTAATTTATATGAGTAATTAAAGGATAGATAATTACTGTGTGTGATTAATTAAGGTTGAGTAATGAATGTGATTAATTAAATATTAATTATTAAATTAATTAGAAGAATAGTTAATTAATGAAGTAATTAGAGGATCATTAATTAATTTAATTAATGAAAGTAATTAAAGGTTGAATAATGTGATTAATTAAAAGATAATTAATCAATATAAGTGATTATAGAATAATTAATTAATATAATTAATTAAGGGTCAATGTAATTAATTATAGTTAATTAATTAGTGGGAGTAATCAAAGGTTAATTAATATGATTGGGTTAAGGATAATTAATTTGTGAAATTAATTAAGGGTTCATTACTTAATGTAATTAAAGGATAGTTGATCAAGGGTGATTAATTAAGATGATAATTAATTAATTGGGTTTATAATTAATGTTAAGTAAACATGATTTAAAAGTAATTTAAGTAATTTATTTAATTCATTGGTGGTTAATTAAATTAATTAGAGATGGTGTGACCAATAAATCTTGCTTGTGAATTATGGGATGATATTGAATGCCTTGGATAATGTGATATCTCTGATATGTGATATGTGTTGCTTTGTGATATGAGATGCTTTAGTTGAATTGTATTAATATAGATTATTTATTTCTGATAATGTGAATTATCTATCTGTGTGGATATAAATAATGAATTAAATTGTTTTAACCTAAAACAACTTGGACATTAAGACGGTGTTTTGGATTTCGTGAGACTGGGATCGGATTTCCAAATTGGAATATCCGAAAACCACATCGATCCAAGTTTAATGTTAGGTCATGAATTCAAGTGAAGATCAAGATGAAGACTCAAAGTATAAGAACTATGCGTCGTTATAACTCTAAGGGTGATTCCAAGATGAGTTTAACGGAGATAGTACTTCCACTTTCGAGATGAAGATTCAGAGAGCAAGGGCTATTGTCGTTAACTCTAAGGGTGATTCCAAAATGGGTGTAGCGAGATAGTGCCTTCGGTTTCATTCGAACCCGAAATGGATTGAATGCTTTCTGAACATTGTCAGGAGGACGATGAGCATTCTAAGATAGATGTGTTCTAAAGGTAATCGTAGCCTCAAGCCTCATCAACCAGGAATGGCTAAAAAAGGGGAGGTGCAGCAAGGCTAAGTGGGTCGTGCCTAAGTAGGACGAGATTTTCCCCTATCTAGAGGTCCTTTTTATTCTTCTTAGTGGGTAGTTGGTTCATGACAACTATTGAGGTTGTCTTGTTCGGGACTATCCATTAAGGGATGGTTCCAGTCTTGTGTTGCAGGAGATCAGAGGGGATCCTCGGTACGGTGATCTAGGCCACGTACTATGACGGGCGGTACTCCAGTAGCCCTGCCATTGATGGAAACCCATTTTCCCTACGTGCCTTTACGGTTTTGATTGTACAACCCACTTTGTGGCTAGTAATAATCATATATATTACTGGATTTCCTATCAAATGTTTTGGTTATCGTAAGGTAAAAAAATTTCCGTGTTTATGTGCAGGAAGTCTTACGAGATACCTTTTGATTTCAAAGGTTTTCAAAGTTAAGCAACTTTAACCCATTTACTCACATCAGACCCATGTCTGACCCGGTGTTTATGTTTTGTTTTATTAAACTCTTGGGTACTCAAATTTTTACGAGTATCCAAGGGATTCAAGTTAGCTTTGATGAATTTTGGAGGAACTTTGGAGCAGGAGGCTTTAGCTTGTAGATATATAGAGTTTTCGCTGTGTTGAATCTCTATGATGAAGTCTATATTGTATGATAGACAGGTCTTTATAATGTCTAATTTGTGATGTATAAGCGGTATAACTCTAATGTATATGATACTATGTAATATCTTATGTGATGTAATATAATTTATTCGTTCCACTGTGAGATTTTGATTTTGTTTAGTTCTTTCTTTTCTATCTCTCTCTTTTCTATCCCTTTCTTTCTAAATCATGATGCGTCTTTCTGTGAGATGAAAGGCGGGTCGTGACACTATATATATTTTCATACGTACATGTTTTATATTGTATTTATATACTACTACTATATGTATATATATCTTGGTTTTTCGTAAGTATGCATATATACTAGTAGTATAAGAAATGTGAGATGTGTGCTTTGTGAATAAATTTATATTAGTGTATAGTAGTTTATACGTATAGTCATATCAGGCTATAATAGTTATTTACTTCGAGTTATATATATGCTTCGTTTTGGAAAATTTTAAACTATACTGATATATGTTTGTTAACTGATTGTTTACTAAGTATTTTTGCATTTGATGTTACTATAATAGGAAATATATATTATCAGTTATGATATATATATATATATATATATATATATTTAATCTTTTAGTATATATATGTATAGAAATTTTATTGTATGTGTTAAAAACATTCATATACATTGGGTTTAGATTTTTGTAAATTTCCATTAAAGTATAATATGTTCTAGTTTATATAAGTTATTTATTTTACTGTAAATATCTGTAGTTGCGTATATTTTATATATATGGATTTTATAAATCATTGTTTGTATTCAATGTGATTAGTTTATTTTAGTTGTATACGCAAGCGATCTGTCAGTATAGTATAGGATTTTATATTTGTAACAATATATTTGTTTACAGAGGCATATATATACTATATATAGATCGGAGGTAGGTATTCTTTCCAAGCTATGATATCTCTTTTGCCTACCTATATAAATATACATATATATTATCAGACCATTTTTTTAGTCATATTTTATTGTATAGGCCTGTTAGCATTTTAATTTATTGCCATTTGTATTTCAATCTGTTTAGTTGTCTGTGTTGGAGAAAAAAACTCAACTAATCACACATTTTACAGTAATGTTTTTTATTAGCAGAATTTCATACTTGAATCAAGCAATTTGATTAGTTTGAGATTAGTTCAGGTTCATTTTATCCACAACAAAATAGAAATAAAATAAGTAGCCACGTGTTGATATCTCTCTAAAGGATCTTTACGCTTCCTTTGTTGGAACTGTTAAGTGCTAATTGCAATGGAATTAGATCATGTTAATATTACAAGTGCTTTGCCGATTTGCGTGACTGGAACAATTTACCTTATTCAGCCGTCAGCCTAGACAAATTTCTATCTTCATATATATATATATATTACGTGTTTGATGTACATATGTTTGTCTGTGTATGTTAACTTTAATAATGATCTTGCGATATGTATAGATTTCAGTTTTGATATGGATATATATTTAAATTTAATATTGATTTAAAAATGTACATGTATTTTTAAAATTGAATATGGTTTTAAGGAAAATAATATAATATGCATCTTGTTTCAATTATATCAAGCCGATTCTAATTATTCCGTCAATTCCTATTTATCAGCTCTATCCGTCGCATTCGTGCCCATCTTGTTTCCTTTGAAATTCGTGTTTGGATTCACCATTTCTCTTCCATTCCCATCCATCTTTCTAGCCTCGAAAGGTGACGAATCACTCACGATTAATGTTCTTATATTTATTAAATTTGATTTCAATTGAAACGACAATTGAAATATGCTGGTGTTAGTTAATTAAATTGCTATATATATGCCATTATATGCAACTGTTCACCTGTGACACCTCACGCCATTATCTGTTATTTTTATTTATGATATATGCCTGTTATATTATTATCATATCTATTATCACTCTATAAGTTCGCTGTTAGTATAGAAATAACTATGGGTTGAAATGATACATACCCGAACGGTCTATAGACTAGGAGAAAATCGTTATGGGTTGAAATGATAAACCGATGTGATTTTCATTTTTGAATTGAATTTGGGATTGCGGGTTGAAATGATATATATACCCGTATATAGTTAATTTACAGACTGAAATGATAAATATCTGTACCACTTGACCCTAGGATAGAAAATTATATGCAGACACCATGGTCTATATATATATATATATAAATATTTTAAAAATGATTTCTATGGTTTTGAGAAGAAATATATGGTTTTAATAAATATTGATTCTTAAAAATATTATACACATATGTTATTTTATATATATAGATTTAATAATAATATTTAATTTAATTTAGATTGATTTAATTTATATATTATGTGTTATGTATTAATTAAATTTTATATTTTCAAAATAGATTTTTATAATGATTTTATAAGTTAGGGTTGGGAAGATAAACTTGAAATTTATTTGAAATTGTATTTAATTAAGAATTTTATTTAAATTAAATCAATTTGAAACTATTGAATTTGAAATTTTAAGATATGATTTTATAACTTGATTTTGATTAAGTAATTTAATGAATATTTCACGTTTAAATAAATTAAAGGAAATATTTGGTAAAATGAAATTTAAGGTTATTTAAATAATATTGAATTTATTAAGTGAATATTTTAAGACTAAATAATAATGAAGTTAAATCAAAACCTATATGAAACTATTAAATTTAGTTTTGAAAATGTTGAATATTTAAAGCTTTGAAATATATTGAAATTTAATGGTTCATTTTGTGGCCTAAATCTGTATTTGAAATCGATATAATAGATATATTTGAAATAGAAACGATATTTTGGTTTTGAAGTATGTATTATATTGAAATGACCATGGTGTTATAATGACGTTTGGTTGTTAATAGCGTATATCTCTACATTGTAGATAGTTCCACGGATCCTTAGGGGATGGTTATCCCAAACATCCTTTGAGTTAATTGTATTTCAGTTGATATTTCACTTGAGTTGGATTTATTGATATAAGAATGTTAATCCCGACTGGAGTGTTTTGTATTTTGCTTTACGCTCGGGTCAGACTGAGTAATTCAGCATTTGAGACTCACCTTTGGAGTTTGGAGCTTCGCTTGGAGATCCAACTATCGATTCAGCTTTCAGCTTTTCCATTTGATTTCTTCAGAGAGGTCATCAGTTGTATTGAAGACTTCACTGTATTTGAGATATTCTGCTGTATTTTCTTTCTAACTCTGATGTTTATATAGTAGCTTCATGAACTACTATTTATCTATTCGGCTGCAATATTATTATATTACTCTGTGTCTATGATTTTATGACTGATTTATTTACTGTATATGCTGAGTTTTTCCAAATATAAATTAACAATCTAATATTTTGAGAAATTTTAGTCTGGTATGTGCGCGGATGCGAATGGTTGAAAATATTGGGTCGTTACATGATCTCTTGGCTTTGTGATCATTAATCTGATACATCGATCCTGATAACAATTGAGTTTGTCTCGTTCGATTGGTCTAGATATAGCCGGACCAAAAGGTCGAATAACATTGGCCCCCCAAAGTACATCTTATTTGAACATGATATGCTTTGAATCATTGCAAATTTCTATTATTGGAAAGGATTCCATTCGGTTTATTGAATAGTAGCCATTCTTTCGTTGATTCGCTTTTTATTGAAAGTCGCGTCTCCTTCTTTTTGTCATGACTATTGGTCGATTTCCAATAGTATAAATACTGGAATATGGTTGGTCAACGATTACCTTGTTTTGTTTCCAGTGATTATTAGGCTTCAACAATTTCGATTAAATTCTTCTCTAATTGATTTCAGATGAAAATTCGATTCCTGTTGATTTCAAGAAACTGAATTTTAGGAATGTGAACTATTATGTATACGTGTTTATACCCGACCCTCGATCATGATTTCACATTCATAGGTCATTATCAAGTTTTTATTTTATTTTAAGAATGACCATACCCGATTGTTTGTTGTAGAATATATTGATGGGTGAAAGGGACAACGGGTTAAGGATCTTAAGGCTAATTTAATACTAGAGGGGGGGTGAATAGTGTTTAATGGATTCTAAGACTTATATGAACTAATTTAAAAATTATGATATAAAAAAATGCAGAACTTAATCACAGAACAATCATAGAATCAAACACAGATGTAGAAATTAAATAAAAGTAGTAAGGGGAAAGAACACATCGGATTTTATATTGGTTCGAAGTTACCCTACATCCAGTCCTGTACCAAGGCAAACCACCTCATATAGATTTTTATTATACCAATGCCGAGATTACAATCGTCAACTTCTAAAGGTCTTGAGGTACCCTCCTATCTCACGAGTCCGGGGCAAACTCTCTTGATTTACGAGACTCAAGATTACCCAATTGATTTCCAAGCACAACCACACTTTATAGAGAGACTCGATAAATTTTTGATTACAAATTGACCCTATAACTCTAAATAGAACTTTGATCTTTGAGAGAGGGCAGATAATCAAACAAGAATGGGATTCTAATTTGATTCACTTGAGAATTCGACAGAATTTCGGCACGATCTTAAAAATATGAAAATTTTAGAATATGGATTTGTAGAGGAGTGAAGAAAATAAGAAATTAGTTGGTGAAAAAATTCATTTGTGAAGCCTATTTATAAAGCACCAATGACCATTACCATTCGTGAAGAGATTTAAACGAATAGACACTTCTTTTAAAAATTGAAACTTTTGAATTTAACGGCCACCATGTCGACATGGGGTATCCCATGATGTCGACATCCTTAGTTAAAAAACTATGTAAATTTTTTTTTGAAAATGAAGTTTGAAACAAGAGTTTGTTTTAAAAAAAACAAATAGTATTTTAAGGCTAAAACTTCTTTTTTAAAATCATTTGAAAAAGATAATTTTAAGGCTAAAATTTTGAAAATCAGTTTTGAAAATCATTTTGAAGTAGTTTTGCAAGCCTCTTCCTGTATAATATCTCATCACATCAGGACTCAAGAACTTGTACAAAACCCAGGACATTCGTGGGTTTTTAAGTCACTTGTCGTATGTTTGTAAGCTACTTGTCGTGGTTTTGTAAGTCACTAAGTAGGTAGAAATAGTTCCATCTCATATGAAATTCGGAATGAAGATTTTCATGCTATTATGAAGTTTAAACAAAAACTAGACACGTATCTTGAAATCTTTATCTTGATACTCTAGGGTCTTCAATCTTGAGTCTTGAGTCTTTATACCGATCAGTCTTCAGTAATCAATACCTGCATATATATATATATATATATATATATATATATATATATATATCCTACATTTACATATCTATCTAGCCAATAGTGTTAGTATATATTTTATAATAAGATAAGTTAAAATAGTTGTTGTCATCAAAACCAACATCTCAGTTCCTAATAATCTCCCCCTTTTTGATGATGACAACCTGTATATATAAAATATATTTACCATGCCAAAACTCCTATCATAACTCCCCCTTACTCCATGAATCCCCCTTATTCCAATCATAACTCCCCCTTACTCCAAGACAACTACTATTTTATAACTTGTCTCCCTTTGTCATCAACAAAAACTCCTTACTAATAAATTCCCAGAACTTGATATAAGATAATCAACCATAATAGAGTAATCCATATATAAGTGTAATAAGTGCTATGTATGATCATAAGTATGAAATGTGATCATAAGTGTAATCCAAAAAGTAAATCAATCATCATCTAATCATATTTATAGTAATTATTCAATCCAATCATATATGCAAACCATATCAAACGTTTTTAAATCAGTCAAGTCAATCAAGTTTAAAACACACCAATCGAATCAAACAAATAACATACAGAATGACTAGACATTCCTTGGTACTTCCACCCATCCATCTTCCCCAAAGATAGGGTCTGCTTTGATGGCATCCCATTCTTCTTTACCTTTATCGAGAGTGACTGGTGGATTTTCTTCGAGATCGTCCATGTTAAGGGATGAGATCATCCAACGAAGGGTGTTGAAATGTCTCTCTTTCTCCTTGATCATCTGTATTTGACTAAATTCTAAGTGGCGCTGATTACGCAGTATGAATGTAAGAATATTCTTGAAAGAAGTTAGAGTTTCTTCAAGATTATCACTTAGATTCTTAATCAAAGAAGCCATAACTCAAGAAATAGAAAGAACTAGGAAAGAGAGTGATTAGAAATGAAGTTTGATAATTTATTCTGGAAGAAATAGGTATAAATAGGGGTATAAAGTCGATTAGAATGAACAAATACAAGTTAGTTACATGAAATTAAAATTTGAAAGTGTAACTACTTTCTGTCGTTGTATGTCGACATGGGGGGATGGGGTATGTCGACATGCCTCTGCCTAAAGTGACAATTTGCTTTATTTAGAATATTATGACCAAATCTGTTCAACTAAAATTTGTATGATATAAAAACAAGGAATTACAGAGACAAGTGAAGTTAAATAACAGGAAATGAAAGATTTCATTAATGATTCTAGTCAATATTACATAAGATAATATAATACTAGCTAAAATAAAGAAAATACAAAGATAAAACTAAGATAACATGAACTAAAAATAATTAGATGAAGATGAAGAAGATGATAGTCCAAGCTTTCTACTAATTTTCCCGAAGAACTTGTCGATTTTAGTGGAAATCTTATCAATTTTCTTACTTATTGATCTTTTAAGTGTCTTTTGATTTTCCACTATATTTCTTTGATTATTGAGAATGGTCTTATTGGATGGATTAGCGGGATTAGTAGGATATTCAATACTTTCTAAGCAAATTTCTTGATCTTCCTCTTCTTCAATTTTCATTCCTCCCTCTTCCTCTTCTCCTTCTTCCTCCTCCTCCATTTCTTCCATCTCTTTGTGAGAAAGCCTTTCTTCCTTCTGTAAGTGTTTCGTATGGTTGAAACACTAGTGGAATATGTATAAGGGAAATGTTTCCATAGTTGAACACTTTTGTAGTTATAAATTCTTCCCTTTTGAAATCAACTCAAATTAATTAAAAATCCAAGTGAGATAAATTCCATGATATAATGTGTTTTCACCTATAGTAAAATTCTTGGGCCTTAGCTCATCGAAAATAACTTAAGCCCAATTAATATCATAATTTTCAAAAATTGCAAAAAGAGATTTGCAAACTTTCAAAGTCCGGTTGTTGTAGTTTCCCGATCTTGGTATAAGAGTGTGTTGGATAAGAAGATTAACAATTCTTGCTTTTGGACGAAAATAATGATTTTTGAATTCAAAATTGTCATCCCCTTCAAAGATGTGATGAAATGTCTCTCGATCATTTTCATTGATTTGAAATTCCGAGAGATTCATTCCGGTATACTTGCATCCTAAAATATTTCCTAAATTTTCAATCCAAAACAATTTGTGTTCCTTTAGCACTACTCCAAATTTGTCCTTCACCATCATACAAACCACGATTCAAATTCGCATAAAACATCTTAACAAGATTTGAATAACATACAAAATCATTTTATTTGTTGTCTACAAAACTAAGAATAGAACATTGTTGAAAAAGATTTTCAATTTCACAAGAAGGAAAATCTTCAAAAATAGCAAATTTTCTCATATGAATTTTACCAAAGTTTACATAGTTGATGTAAGCTTTAATAGCTACCGAGTCATTAAAAAGAAAGTTTTTGAAAGATTTTGAAAGCCTAATGTGTTAGGAGTGCCTAAAGAGGCTATTGAAAAAGTTTGAGAGAAGTAGAAGATAACGAAGATAAATTTGAAATTTGAAATAAAAGTAAAAGGTGATGATAAAGAGAGTGAGATAAATAGAGATTCTATAGACATGTTTTCTAGTCAAGAGGCATCTTTCCAGAGCATTGACGTTGATGAAAAGGTGGAGGGAAATTCAAAAGTTTGAATTCAAATTTTGAAATCAAATTCTGAGGGGCATGTCGACATGGGGTATCCAGGTATGTCGACATATGCCTATTTAATCAAAGGACAAGTTTCTATTCCTAATTTCTAATAAATGTATATATTATATCCTATATTCTAATTATATAATTCATGTGATAACATTAAATATAATAATACTTAAATACTAATAATTTAATATTTAAAATATTATTAAAATAATATTATTTTTGAATTTAAAATTTAAATTTAAAGGGATAAATTTGAATTTAAAATTCAAGGAATTTAAAAGAATCAAGCAAACAAACAAGTATCCATTCAAACAAGAAAAATTAAAAATAATGTAGATGCGTACCTATTTTTAGATCCATACTCCCATCACCATCTGATTCATGAGTAGCAGTGAAACACAGATTTGAATTATCCGTCTACTTTTCATCGTCACTGGGTGATGAGTCTGAGTCATGGAGAGTTGCTGCATATGCTTTCTTTCTTTTCCTTGACGAGTCATTGTTTAGAGGGAACAACTGTTTATCTAAATACAGACAATCTTTTCTATGTTGCCCAACCTTATTGCAATTGTAGCATATATCATTGTGGACGTTCTCCGTACTATTTATGGAATTCCTTTGATCATTTCTTTTGTAATTATTCATTTTTCTATATTTTAAGAATTTTCGAAAGTTTCTTGTCATGAAGGCAATCTCATCATCACTGTCTGGTTCTGAGTCTTCAGTTGTTGCATTGAATGCTAGTGACTTCTTTTATGTAGCCTTATTTCTCTTCTTCCTTGCAGTTGAACTTCATAAGACATCAGATTCCCAATCAATTCTTTTATTTTCATTAGACTAGTGTCATTTGCTTCTTCAATTGCAAGTGTCTTTTGATCCCATTCTAGAGTGAGTGAATTTATAATTTTTCTGACTTAGTCTTCCTTCGAAAAGCTTTTTCCCAGTGCAATTAGTGAATGAACAATTTCTTGAAATCGACAATACATGTCGGAAATGGACTCATTGCACGTATTTTAAACAACTGAAAGTGATTAGTTAATATGAAAATTTTAGTCTTTTTAACTTTGCTTGTTCCTTCATGAGTAATTTGCAAAGTTTTCCAGATTTCAAATGCAGACTTACAAACATACACTCTATTAAACTCATTCATATATAGTGAACAAAATAATATATTCATGGCCTTTAAGTTATTTTGTGAAACACCCTTTTTCTCAGCAGTCCACTGGGCGAAATTGGTAGTTGGTACAATATACTCAGTTTGTGTGATATTCCAAGTGTCTAATCCTATACTATGTAAATAAATTTTCATTCTACAAGCCCAATATGCATAATTACTGCCATTGAAAAATGGTGGTCTGACAGTAGACTGACCTTCTACAAATGAACTAGTGTTAGGGATAATAGAACTAGTGCCAAATTTGATATTACCAGTGTTGTCCATTAGAACAACTTTCAAGTTTCAGATTAGGAAAACTATGAAAAGCTATGCTCTGATACCAATTGAAAGGGACAGCGGGTTAAGGATCTTAAAGCTAATTTAACACTAGAGGAGGGGGTAGGGTGAATAGTGTTTAATGGATTCTAAGATTTATATGAACTAATTTAAAAATTATGATATAAACAAATGCAGAACTTAATCACAAAACAATCACAGAATCAAAAATAGATGTAGAAAGTAAATAAAAAGCATTAATGGGAAAGAACACACCGGATTTTATATTTGTTCGGAGTTATCCGACATCCAGTCCTGTATCAAGGCAAAAACCTCATATAGATTTTTATTATACCAATGTCAAGATTACAATCCTCAATTTCTAAAGGCTTGAGATACCCTCTTTTCTGACGAGTCTGGGGC
This sequence comes from Allium cepa, assembly GCA_030765085.1. Classification (NCBI taxonomy): domain Eukaryota; kingdom Viridiplantae; phylum Streptophyta; class Magnoliopsida; order Asparagales; family Amaryllidaceae; genus Allium; species Allium cepa. Next base: position 2,061,763 of record JASFAV010000023.1, on the reverse strand, counting down.
AAACTCTCTTGATTTACGGGACTCAAGATCACCTAATTGATTTCTAGGCACAACCACACCTTATAGAGAGACTCGATAAACTTTTGATTACAAATTGATCCTATAACTCTGAATAGCACTTTGATCTTTGAGAGAGGGCAGAGAATCAAACAAGAATGGGATTCTAATTTAATTCACTTGAGAATTCAGCAGAATTTCGGCATGATCTTAAAAATATGAAATTTTTAGAATATGGATTTATGGAGAAGAAGGAGTGAAGAAAATAAGAAATTAGTTGATTAAAAAATTCGTTTGTGAGGGCTATTTATAAAGCACCAATGATCATTACCATTCATGAAGAGATTTAAACGAATGGACACTTCTTTTTAAAATTGAAACTTTTGAATTCAACGACCACCATGTCAACATGGGGTATCCCATGATGTCGACATCCCTAGTTAAAAAACTACGTAAAATTAGTTTTGAAAATGAAGTTTAAAACAAGAGTTTATTTTAAAACAAAAACAAATAGTATTTTAAGGCTAAAACATCTTTTTGAAAATCATTTGAAAAGGATAATTTTAAGGTTAAATATTTTGAAAAGCAGTTTTGAAAATCATTTTGAAAAAACCATTTTGAAGTAGTTTTGCAAGCTTCTTCCTACAGAATATCTCACATCAGGACTCGAGAACTTGTACAAAACCAGGATGTTCATGGATTTGTAAGCCACTTATCGTAGGTTTATAAGCTACTTGTCGTGGGCTTGTAAGCCACTAAGAAGGTATAAATGGGTTCCATCCCAAATGAAATTCAAAACGAAGATTTCCATGCTATTACGAAGTTTTAATAAAACTAGACACATATCTTGAAATCTCGATCTTGATATGCTAGAGTCTTCAATCTTGATTCTTGAGTCTTTATACTCATCAGTCTTCAGTAATCAATACCTACATATATATATATATATATATTTCAATGAATCCTGCATATACATATTTATCTAGCCAGCAGTGTTAATATATATTTTATAATAAGATATGTTAAAAAGGTTGTTGTCATCAAAACCAACATCTCAGTTCCTAACAATGGGTTGCTCCGGATCCATCATATACGGATCATATTCCATTGATATAAATGAACCGTCTTTGTTTTTTGGCTCTAAAGAGTCGATATAATATTTACGTGGAACGATTGGAATGATTATTATTTTTTGATTTACCAAATCCCATTCTCAGACTTCGAAAATAAGCGGTGCTAAATCAAGGAATAAATGATCGGAACGATCGGTTATAGACCAACTTCATAGGCTTCAAAGGACCGACTTGCACCATATATAAATACTTTTACTTAGTCACATCCATCCTCTTTATTCACTTTTACATCGTTTCAACTCGAACTGAAAAAGAAATATTGCTCTTCCCTTATCTTCATCGTTCCAAGCCACGATCTAATTTTTCCAAATCAAAGACCATTCCTCCTCCACTTAATTTCCAATCGAGCATTCTTCTCTCCGTACCAATCATCGTTGTACTCACCTCTCCTGATCTCATGATGAATCAAACTCAAACCGCTTCCACTCTGCAAACTCAAATTTAGGTAGGTCGATTTTTGGTTTATATGTGGATTAGATAGCAAGATTTTGGGTCTGTCAACCTCAAGATGTTTGATTTGGACGATGAGGTTGATTGATTCAAAGCATGTTGGAGGAAGAGAGGCTTCAACCGATTGTTTTGGTGATGGTGAAGTGGTTGAGTTGTTGGAAAGAAAGATTTAGGAGTTGAAACTATCGTTCATAAATGATCAATTTTAGTTATGGACTTGGTGAATCTTCAAAGTAGACGGATCAACTTGTGAAACGATTATATGGAACAGTCGTATGGAACGATCGTATGGTATCAATGTTGGGTATGGCTTGGTGTGGAATGATCGATTGTGGACAATGCAACATGTGAACAATCATATGGTAATGGGGTGGTTGTTGAACGATCGAATGGAGGTTGATACGAACATCATTACAGAACGATCGGTACTGGAAAGATCAGTTGACTGGAGTAGGTCAAATGTCAGATATGGATTGATCATAAGTGAATGATCGGATATGCTCCATAGATTGGTTGTTATCAAAAAAACTTAAAAAAAATTAAACTTAACCATATAAACTTGAACTTAATAATGAGCTTCAGCCTTGAACACTTGAGTGAACATATATGACTTGAACTGCATACTTCGACATATAAGACATTTGGACCCTAACATGGATAAACACCTTGGTCAATTCTTTTGTAGCTCATCTACCCATAAACAAAAAGGTCAATCTTTGACCAGTTGATAATTGATCTTAAGTTTCAGGTTGAACCATTCCCTAACGATGTAAAGAACTGGTTGACACGATCGGCAATGATGGTCACTCTGGCCAAACCCCAAAGTCTCGTTGTCTTTTCTACTTTAAATCTATATAACTTGTCACTGTATTGCATGATACTTCACCACACAACAGTAGTATTCACTTTGCACTAAGGGGCATAGGTTATTTTACCTAATAATGATTTTCTTACTAAGTTCAATAGCGATAGATTCCATACGTTCGAAACATCTTGCAGCTATGTCCACTGGACCATCTTCTCAGCATAGCAATTCCGACGTCGAGTCGAGTTTAGCCACTGAAAAAGACAGTCCGTCTTCTAGTCATTAATCTGAGCAACCAAAAAGCCATGGTCTACCATTTGATTTATTCTCCGCCGTTCCTATTTTTCCAGTGGAAATAATAGATCCTGCTCCTAACACTTTGGAGGATGTAGTCATCTTGGAAGATCCTTTGGATTCCATGGCCTTAAAGATTAGTAAATCGCTCTTTACCGAATCTATGAGAGACATGAGATTTCATTTGGTGATGTACTGGTCCAGTCATGGGATGATAGAGCTCACACGCCTTCAGAGGGGTAAACAGCATGTGATAAATTTATGTGCTGGGCTGGATCAGTTCCACCGTTTAACTCATATTTTCACGAGGTTTTACATTACTTGAGGATGGCTTCGGTGCAACTGCACTCGAACGGCTACACCCTGCTCAACCATATTTACATGGTGTTTATGGAGCTCTTATATCACCCTCCAACTACGAAAGACCTTTGATTCATATTCACCTTTAAGAAACAGACAAGGAGTCTCTCGTTTACATTTCTAGAGTCGGTTAAGAAGTGTCAAATCTTAATTGGTACTAGGAATAAATTAACCACTTTCAAAAGTAAATGGTTCTTTATGAAGCGTCTGCCTGGCGTTGCTCGATAGTGGTTGGAAAGACGTAAGTATCACTCTTTACCTTAATTCATATGTTTATATCTGCGTTGTATTCCAAACTAAGCAGTTTTTTTGATTTATTACAGGAACTATCCCACGGTTTGAAGGTAAACATCTTGAGGAGGCAGTCTCGACTCTGAAGAATGTATTGTCAAAAGATAGAAACAATGAGTGCCTCCTTAATTATGAATGTCATATCACCTTTTGTCTGATGGGAGAAGGCCAGAGCATTGTGCTAGTTCATACTACTCTAATTGTAGTGGCAAGACAGTAGGTCGCAATTAGTCGAAAGGGTAACTGGATTGATCCTGTCGCACCCTTAGTCATGAAGCTCAGGAGGTCACCTATATAGACTTTGGAAAATATGAAGGTGACGAGCTCAGTCGTGATAACGAATGATCCAGTCCTGAGGTCATGGCCGAATCCTCGCAGACCCTAAAACCCTCGGCTCTCAAAAAAGAAAGGGAAAGAAACTTGTCTATCGATTTCCTAAAAGTCGTCTATCCAATCAACCTAAGCCATCTGCTATTCCTCAATTTATTCCGGATGAGTCCACTTCTCAACCTTCTGAGCATTTAGGCAAACCACTTGACTTATAATCTAAATTTTCGATTCCACAAGATGTTGAAGCTTTTTACTTTACTGATATGAGCGTCGGTGGGTCAGACTATCCTACCAGAATCGGTGCAAAAATCCCATCTACTACAAAAGGATAGGTTACTCATGTGAGCAAAGCTCCAACATCTAGTCCGTGGGGGAGAACACAATGACACATGCACACACTTGCACTTCATGGCATTGCACTGCGTTAATCTTGTGCCCTTTAATATTTAAAGTTGATTCACTCCTTGTTTTCCTTTGTAGGAACCATGGTGAAGAAGAGGAATATGTTCCAGTCTCTCTAGGAATTATCCCGCCAAACTTTGGGCTCACATTCAGACCTATATCGTCAAGGCGGAGATCGTGAGTATGATCTAGACAATCGCTCCAGTCGGGATTGAGATCGTCAGGATAAAGATGACAGAGACATGTACACCCATAACAAGCATCGATTAAAATCTAGATCCCCTCCTTCGAAGGCTTTTGAAAAGCAAACTGATTGTCGAGACTTGCCTATTAATTCTTTTGTTGGTCCTTCTTCTATTTTATTTTCTCCATAATCTTTAGTCCTTCCTCATTGTCAGCGACTTAGTGACCACCATCGTCATAGCGAGCATGTTGACCACTAAGGAGCTTGAAATCGATCTAGCCACTTGCATGGCCTAACTCAGGGAAGATTTTCCAAACTTGTGCTTTGATGGATTTTTCTTCCTTCTTAATCCAAAAATGCTTCCCCCAAAATTTCAAAAAATGACTATAAATTGTGTTGCCGATATCCATAGGCAATTATTAGATGAAAGCTATAGAGAAAATTTCCAAAGTATCCTTTGAACGAGCGATAGAGATTGAAAAACTCAAGTGCCAAGAGGCCCAAGATAAGAGGATTATCAAAACTTTAGATATATGTTGGAAGCTTCAAGGAACTCTCAAGCATAGGACGAGAGAAAAAATGAGACCACCATCAAGGCTTTAGTGGATGAGAAGGCTAGACATTTGAATGAGGTCGAGGTGCTGCACCATAAAAATTATCAGTTTTCACTTGTGGAAACAACCCAAAAGAGGATAGCTGAACTTGAAGTTAAAATTGAACGTGAAACCAAGGAAAAAGATAAGGTGCAAAAGGTTGTCTACGATGCCTACGAGGAGCTAGTGAATGTCAGCCTCGAATGGGATGCAACCGTTGTGAAATGCAAAATGTTGATGCCCTCGTTCAGCGTGAAGTGGATGTTGCTAAGGAGTAAACTAGAGTGGAAGTGATGAATGAGTATGACGTGTACTTGTTCTCTACAACACCAATGTTCTTAAGTATAGAAAACTGGAGTGGCTTTGAGATGACAATCCCTATCAGCTTTTGCATGCTTGGGAATTTCTTGTTGCAGAAGAGAAGAGGGTGCTCAATGCAGAGGAGATTGATCTAATGAGATTTGAAGGCGAGGCCTTACTAGGCGATGAATCTAAAATTTTACATGATGCCTAACTTGTATTTCAGCAAGAGCAAGCTATACCCTCTCAACATGAAGTAGGTAAAGGTTCCAGGTCTATGCTACCCGGCATTGCAACTAATCTGCCCCTAGTGTCTCGGGGTATTCTTAGCATCTCCATGGGTTTTTCCACTATTACAGGATACAACATGAACAAGCCTCAATATGAAATTCACAATGAGCTTTTTTCAATTCCAGAACGAAGTTCGAAAGGCACTCCAGCTCATCTCGGGAGCCAAACCGAAGAAGGTATCTCATTGACATCCTCCCGTCTTTTAGAAAGTTAGGGTGTTGTCGGTTGATATTTCTAATCTTTTTAGCTATGTTTCCTCAGTTTCAGCTCCTCCAACCGCAGTTCCTCTTCCTCAAGAATTCCAGCCGAGGCCTCAAGTGCTCGTAATGGAGTCTGTTACAATTACAACTTCAGCTACGACTCAAGACGTTCCAAAAGAGGAGGCTTTTATATATGATGAACACATATTGTTGAGGGAAAGTAGCAATTCATGCCATGAAATCCCGATTGACTATGACATCGAGATCATGTGTACCTCTGATCCTACCGATAAGCTTAATTTAAAGGTTCATATTAAGAAGAAAGAGTCATTTAAGAAAAAGGCTAAGGCTGAGCTAGTTGACATGGACCCCAACACTCTATATCCTATCCCACTAAAGTTATTCCCCCAGGCGAGTTGATTCCCCGGGACAAGATCCCTCCTGTTTCTAAGGATGATGCTTCTTCAAACCTCATATTCAACAACGTCTCTCCGAATAGAGGTAGAGGCGGTAAAGGATCAAAGAGGGGGTGTAACGACCCACTATTTTGGACCATTCAATCGATAATAAAACCATACATATTCGACTTGAATAATTCAAAATACCGAATTGTTAATTAAATTTTGGCAAAACTTAAAATATACAGTAAATAAATAAATCACAGATCATAGAGTAATATAATGCAGCGGAATAGATAAAGAATAGTAGTTCATGAAGCTACTACATACATCAGAGTTAGAAAAATACAACCGAATAGTTCAAATGCAGTGTAGTCTCCAATGCAACAGATGACTTCTCTGAACCAATCAACTGGAAAGGCTGGAATCTGAATCGATAGTTGGATTTCCAAATGAAGCTCCGAACTCCAAAGGTGAGTCTCAAATGTTGTATCACTCAGTCTGACCCGAGCATAAAGCAAAACACAAAACACTCGAGTCAGGATTAACATTTTTATATCAATAAATCCAACTCAAGTGAAATATCAACTGAAATACAAATAACTTAAAGGATGTTTGGGATAACCATCCTCTAAGGGTCCATAGAACTATCTACCAGATAGAAATATACACTATAACACCGTGGCAATTTCAACTTAATTTATACTTCAAACCAAATATCATTTTACTTCAATTATCTCTATATTTCCCAAAATAGTATTTATATATAATAAATAATTTATAAAGTAAAGTATTTCAATTTCCTCAACTTAACAAATCGTTTCAACATCAACCCGACCTTCCCATTCAAATTCTATTCAATCTCAATTTATCAATTTAAATTTTCCTAAAATAACCACTTCAATTTTATCAATCTCAAATTTGGATTTGAAATCACAAAATACCCCTTTATAATTCAATATAATTCAAAACTTTAAGTATTCAACGTTTCAACTAAATTTTATTCAATTTAGTTTTCTAAATAGTAAATTCAACTATATTGACTCAACCCAAATTTTCACTTTGATTCAATTTAGTTTCTAAATAACAAATTCAACTATATTGATTTTAAATACAGATCCGAATCTCAAAATAAACCATTTAAATTCCAATATAGTTCAAAGCCTTAATATTTAAATGTTCAATATAACAGTTTCATATAAATCTCGATTTAATCTTATTATTATTTAGTCTTGAAATACCCCCTCATTAGATTCAATATCATTTAAGTAACCTTAAATTACATTTTTCTCAAATATTTCTATAATTTATTTAAATGGGAAACGTTCATTAAATCACTTAAATCAAAAATCCAATTGCAAAATCATACCTTTAAATTTCCCATTCAAAAATTTCAAATCGATTTAATTAAATAAATCCTTATTTAAATACCATTTTTCATAAACCCAAATTTATCTCCCAATCTTAATTATTCAAATTTTTACAACGGTAAAATTTGAAATATAAATCTTAAATAATACCTAAACATATTATATGGATTAAATCAATCTCAATAATATTATTATTAAATCTATATATAAAATTTCCATTTATATAAAAATATTTTAAGAACCAATATTTATTAAATCCCATATATTTCTTTTCAAACTGTAGAAATTATTTTCAAAATATTTATATGGACCAACGGTGTCCGTATATAATTCCTACCATGTAGTCAAGTGCTACGGATATTTATCATTTCAATCCATACACTGAATATATTCGGGTGGATATCATTTCAACCCGAAATCCCAAATTAAATTAAATGAAAATCGCCTGGGTTTATCATTTCAACCCATAACGATTTCTATACTGACAAGGAACTTGCAGTGTGATAACAAATATGAAAATACTAATAACAACAGAAATATATAATCAAAATAAATATAAACAATAGGATATGGTGTCATATCCCATAAGTGAACAGTTACAGATAATAGCATAAGTATAACATTTTAAATAACTACAACAGCATATTTCAATTGTCGTTTCAATTGAAATCAAATTTAATAGATAAGAGAATGTTAATCGTGAGTGATTGCTCACCTTCCGAGGCTAGAGGCTAGAGAAGATAGACAACACAACAAGCTACGAATTCTAAAGCAAAGGAAGATTGGCACGAATTCGACTGACATAGCAGATAAATGGGAATCGATGAGAACAAATCAGAATCAACTTGATCGAAACAGCAAATTATATATATATATATATTATTATTATTCCCATGAAATCTATTTTTAAATTGTAAAACAAATATTAAATAAATTATATATATAGTAACCTCATATAAATATATCCTAGCCAACAATACCTAAAACAACCAATAAAGTGTATAATGAATAAAATAATCATGCTATACATCTCCCAGTCTATGTCAGCTAAACGCAACAAAATCAACTTATATACATAGGCTATATTACCTATTTATACATATACCTATACTAAAGTCATCTCTTTTATTTCTTTCAAAACAATACGATAACATCACTGTATAAACTTCTCATACCAAAATTCTCATAACCTACGTATTTAAAACTGACAACGCTTATAAAAGTAATATAAAACAAAATACTTTCCTATTAGCGAATAAAACAATACTTCTACAGCACTTAAAACTTTATATCTTTCTTAAACAGTTTAAAACTTTATACATATAGTATATTGCATACTTTAAAACACTGTATAACTTTTATAACTTAATAAACTTTATATCATAAAAATACTATATACTCTTAAAACCTGCGCATGTAATACTTACACTTTAACAAAAATAAACCACTACTACATATGCCGCTTAGACATTGCTTAAAATTTACTTTCACAACTGTTATTAAAAACAACACGGTTATATATACAAGTCTTATATTTATAAAACCCGTAGTTCACCAAATCTTACAAATAACGATTTAAAATCAAAATGTTTAAATATTATTAACATAACGTAATATAGTATATAACATAACATAGTATTATTTATGAAATATTTGAAATCAATTTCCTATAGTTTACAATACGCACCCTATAACTTGCTGTAAACACTGCAATATTTATTTTACAAACCTATATAACTTATATAATACTTCTTAACACTTACTAACAGAGAAACTAAAGCTTATATTTTATAATAATTGTAACATACTTATATAATAGCAATCTGTATATATAAACAATCAACTACAACAAATATAGATAAAGGTACCGGTATATATACCTACTGTAAGCTAAACATATATCACAGATCCAATTAATACCTTAGATAACAGTAAGGATCAAAACATTCAAATCAAATAATTCACATCCACAAGGGACAAATGCCATCACCGTGAAAATAAACGAAAATAAAACGTTTCCAAGATGCATAGATGACGGCAGGCCTTATATATATAACCTTTTAAAATAAAATTCAATAGACCATATATATATATACACACACACACACACACACACACACACACACACACACACAGAACGTCATACATTATATCTATGTAACCTTTAGAACCGAATGCGAAATTTGAGAAGTATAAAACAACGGATACAAAGCTTGATATATATAACTAATTAATAGGGCCCGTGCCTAAATTATTCATGCCGATTTATATAGGCGAAAGAGGAAGAGTAGGCAAGGTAAAAAAAAATATATGCAGTTATCACTTTATATACTTACCATATAATATCTTCCATTCAAAATACAGAGGCGAAAGAGGGGATAGGAAAAACTTCACGGCAAGGATGGAACGTTTGCTGGAAGAGCAACATGCGGTGCATGTGGGAACGGAGGTGAGATGATGGGGTCGGTTCGGTGTTTGTAGGAAGGTTAGGCGAGTCGGGTTGCAGAGATGGGCGGAGAGCAGGCGTTGGAGGTGGAGGAGCATCGGTGGCAGGCTTGGAAAAGGCGGAGGCTTCAATTGGAGAGAGACGAAGAAAAGAAAATAAAGGAGAGGAGGAAGACGTGTATAGGGCTCAATATAAATGCTAGATTAAAGGATGAGCTGTCACTTTAAGTTTTTATTTCCAAGCAAAAAAAAAGAATGCAGAGAGGTTACGCAATTTCAATCAGAGAGAAAAGTATATAGCTTTGCTTATTTTGTAACCGAACCCATGGAAAAAGGAAACGTTAGGACAAATAAAGCCAAATGGAATTTTTTTTGAACCGACAATTAAAAGAAATTGTAACGGTCAGATGCAGATTTAAAGCAATTAATTTTTGTTTGGACCACAAGTTTCAAATTTGAAACCGAAGGAAAGAAATAAAGTCACAATTAAAGGTACCGTGATGTCAACAATAATTGAAACGAAAACGTACACAAATAATTGAAATTTGAAACAGTCTCCCATTGAATTCAGTTGACAAAAATAAAGCAATTGATTGATGCGCGTTTAGATTTTGAAACGCAAAAGAAATCAATCGGTAACGAATCCGGTACCGGTACGGTTACCGGTTTCGTGGGTTCCGCTGTGTATCGGACTTCAAAACACAGAAATAAATATACTATTGAGATCAGCCCGATGAGACAATCACAACGATATACAGATATTAGTGGTATGAACCTCCGATCAAAAGTCGATTATCGTCACCAAAATGCTGTTAATTTGTCAGAAATAAGGTAAACGGAGCAGTAGACGTCCGAATTTGGAAAAACGAAAGATAACGTCTCACTCAGAAGAGGATTTAGAAATTTTCTATGTAAAAATATTTAGGATTGAAAAATAAATTTATTATCAGCAATTATTAGCTAGCTTGAATTTAATAGAATTTCACAGTGAAATAAACTTTGATAAAATAAATTGAAAATTTAAAATCTGCATGTTTAATTGGACGTAGTCCAAATATTAAATTTTTATTTCAAAATAATATCAATAAAAATTACACAAATATTCAGTTAAATATATAATAAAAATCAATTAAAATTATTAAAATTTTACGGGTCGTTACACTCTCCCCCACTCAAAACTTTTCGTCCCCGAAAAGGAAGGAGGTAGGAGAATAGAACAACCAGAAAGAAAGTAGATTGAATGTCAAGATTAAATAATTAATCTGAAACTAAATAAATTTTACTTGAAATTTGAAAACCTTATTTGCAATTCAATTATCTTTAATACTTTAAAACCTTTCAAAACCCATTTGTAAAATTTCCTGCTTCCTTTATAAATTACATTTATATGTTTAACTGACACCTCTACCAATATATGAAACTCTTTGAAAACAATTATTTGCATTATTAGTATATATTTGCAAAAAGCTATTGAAACATAAAATCCAAAATTCTCAATTTTATTTAAAATACTTTTCAGATGTTATAAATAAATCAATAATTATTTACTTTATATATGTTTTTATTAAATTAATACTTCTAAAATATTTATAACACCAAAAATTTATGATTAAATCATGAATTATATGAATAAACCATATTTTAAAAGGATATATTCAAAAAAGAAAGAAGGTAGAGTCGAAAAATGGAATCTAAGTGAATAACTAAAGCTGAACAGATAAGGTTGATGCAATGAATAGTATCGGACACGAATAATTAATCTAGAACCATAAGAATTTAAATTTCAAATATTAATTCAAAATTTCTTTGTTGGGAAGAATACTTTTATAATAAATACCTTTATAATAAAACTTTTATAATAAAACACTATTATATCGAAATAAATTTTCCTTTCGAAAATACTTTTATAACTCGATGTTTCAACAAGTTTATCCTCGTTCTTGCTGACTCTGGCCATGCGTTGATCAGGCGCAAAGCTAGAATTCTTCAAGTACTTAGTAGACCTATTTCAACACCCAGTGAAAATACTTGAAAAACCTTTAAAAACAGATATGGAAAGTACAATCCAAACAGACAACCAAACCAAGACCTTTGTCCAACCATGATTCGCAGATACACAATGGTTACGCCTGGGTCCCCCAGGAAACAATCCATATCCGTAAGCTTTCTCAGCCCTGCGAGTTACGCCATGATGACTAGTAGAGTGCAGGATACACAATGGTTATGCCTGGATCCCTTAGGAAACAATCCGTAACCCTAGGCAAGACACAACCAGGCAGTTTCGCTACTATTCGCGACCTACACAGATTGCAGGATACACAATGGTTGCGCCTGGATCCCCAGGAAACAATCCGTACCCCTAGACAAGACTCAGTCAGGCAGTTGCGCTATGCAGTCGCGAGAGAAAAAAAGAAACCATGGGTTACGCCATGGTGGGAACACTCAAGTCTAACATCCGGAAAACAAAAAATCAGAGAGAATAATATCGATAAAATGAATCCACGATGTGGCCACAAAGCGGATATCAAGCAGAAGGCACTTTCCATATCTTTACTTCGAAAATATATATCATATAGTATCTTTTCAAATCACTTTCAAATATCGTACTTATATAAAGTCCATATATATATGATTCCATTTTTCCCAAATCGAATACTTTCCAAAATCAATAGTAGATCAAATCATACTTATATAGACTTCGATTATATAAAATCTCTTTCCAAATTGAGTACCTTTCAAATCAATAGATTTCAAATCAACTTCATACTTATACAATCCATTTTATATAAGTTCGACCACTGCCAAATCAAGTGCTTAATAATATAAGGTTCTCAAATTTCAAATCATTTCAATATCAATTAAGTTTCAAAATCATATACTATTTCACCAAATTTTCTTCCAAATTTAATATCTAAATTTCAAAGTTCCCAAAATAATAGGTTTAGAAAATTATCCCATTTTCGAAACTAAAATAATTCAAGTCAAACAAATCCATTTCCAAAATCACCATATAAGTACTGGTTTTTAATTCCAATTTAATTTCAAAACCAAATATTTTCCCAATATCAATTATACTCAAAATGGTTTCCAAATTTATGATTATCCCTTTTTTTAAAACTTTTAAACTATCTATTTCTATGTGAAATATCCAATTTACCTTTCTGAAAACCATTATTCAACTATTTTTTTTCAAAACATTTCAAAACTAAATTTATATTCTTTATCAAACATTTTATACTCTTCGAAATTTCTTAGCTTTGAAAATTTAATCTTGATTTGAAAGTGTTCGAACATTCAAAATAGTTAGGGAAATCAAATTTCCAATTCAAGACTTGAAAATCAACAATAAATAGATGGGATTATACCAAATCAAATCTGAAACTCGAGGACTGAATACCGGTTTCCTTTGAATCATTTTAAATATATATACATATATCTTTCGAATATCGAATTATTCTTTGGAATTTGAAATCAAAATTCGTTTCACAATATCACTCGCATAGCAAAGCTACTAGAGTGGCCTCTCCCCCACTCTGAAACTCGAAAATCAATGTCAATGATGCGTGCACTCATCACCGAAATTATTTTCCAGTGAAAAAGTGAGTTCTGGACTTCTATTTTCTTAAAACTTCCTTGAAATTTCATTGAAATCATTGGAACTCGTTGAGTCATTTGAAACACCTCTTATTCAGAAAATACTTTCAAATCGTGTTATTATATAATTTCAAAAATCTTAAAACCAATTTCAAAACATCGGAATTCAATTCTCGAATTTCAAATTTAACACTTCAGTTATAAATCATTTTTATATAAATCAATTTCTTATATTTTTTTCAAAATTTCAAATCCTTTCAAAACCTTTTTATATAGAATAACATTTCTTATTTTCTTTATATATATAGGTACATAATTCTTATCGAAAACATTTTCACTTTTATATATATAAAAAAATCATAGTTATCAAAATAAAATTTCGGCATAAACAATTTCAAAAATACAAACAAAACCCGATTTTCAAAGGATGATTCAAGAATGGATTTCAAAACAAAGATAGCGATTTAATTTATAGGAAGTCCAATCAATAGAATCCTGATTCGAAGACAGACTCGATCGAAGATGATATAATTAAATTACAAAATAGAAGATGGATATACTTCTATAAATCGCGGGCGACCTTTACCGATCAACCGTGATTCCACAATTAGATCGGTGTAGAATTCTGAGGCAATTCGACATTCGATCGCCAGAGATATAGAATTCGGCATAAAAAGATATAGCAGCATCGTAAACCGAGGATGCCGAAATCTTCGGTGAGTCAATGCTAATTGAAAAGGAGTTTTCACCCCCTTTACAAATCATTCAGTGGAGTTAGAGGATACTCCAGAATCAAACGAATATAAATAGGGAGAGACAGAATGAATTTCGGAACCGAGGGACATTCCAAAATTCAAAGGAAATCGAGTCAAAAGGAAGAGATTCAACTCGAGCGAAAGTGATTCTGTAAATAAATTTACCATATATGCTAAGTTTTGCCTAGAGCCAAAGCTCTGATACCAACTGTAACGACCCGCTATTTTGGACCATTCAATCGATAATAAAACCACACATATCCGACTTGAATAATTCAAAATACCGAATTGTTAATTAAAATTTGGCAAAACTTAAAATATACAGTAAATAAATCAATCACAGATCATAGAGTAATATAATGCAGCGGAATAGATAAAGAATAGTAGTTCATGAAGCTACTATATACATCAGAGTTAGAAAAATACAACCGAATAGTTCAATTGCAGTGAAGTCTCCAATGCAACAGATGACTTCTCTGAACCAATCAACTGGAAAGGCTGGAATCTGAATCGATAGTTGGATTTCAAAATGAAGCTCTGAACTCCAAAGGTGAGTCTCAAATGCTGTATCACTCAGTCGGACCCGAGCATAAAGCAAAACACAAAACACTCGAGTCAGGATTAACATTCTTATATCAATAAATCTAACTCAAGTGACATATCAACTGAAATACAAATAACTTAAAGGATGTTTGGGATAACCATCCTCTAAGGGTCCATAGAACTATCTACAAGGTAGAAATATACACTATAACACCGTGGCAATTTCAACTTAATTTATACTTCAAACCAAATATCATTTTACTTAAATTATCTCTATATTTCCCAAAATAGTCTTTATATATAATAAATAATTTATAAAGTAAAGTATTTCAATTTCCTCAACTTAACAAATCGTTTCAACATCAACCCGACCTTCCCATTCAAATTATATTCAATCTCAATTTAACAATTTAATTTTTCTTAAAATAACCACTTCAATTTTATCAACCTCAAATTTGGATTTGAAATCACAAAATACCCCTTTATAATTCAATATATTTCAAAACTTTAAGTATTCAATGTTTCAACTAAATTTTATTCAATTTAGTTTACTAAATAGTAAATTCAACTATATTGACTCAACCCAAATTTTCACTTTCATTCAATTTAGTTTCTAAATAACAAATTCAACTATATTGATTTCAAATACAGATCCGAATCTCAAAATAAACCATTTAAATTCCAATATAGTTCAAAGCCTTAATATTTAAATTTCAATATAACAGTTTCATATAAATCTCGATTTAATCTTATTATTATTTAGTCTTGAAATACCCCCTCATTAGATTCAATATCATTTAAGTAACCTTAAATTACATTTTTCTCAAATACTTCTTTAATTTATTTAAATGGGAAATATTCATTAAATCACTTAAATCAAAAATCCAATTGCAAAATCATACCTTTAAATTTCCCATTCAAAAATTTCAAATCGATTTAATTAAATAAATCCTTATTTAAATACCATTTTTAATAAACCCAAATTTATCCCCCAATCTTAATTATTCAAATTTTTACAATGGTAAATTTTGAAATATAAATCTTAAATAATACCTAAACATATTATATGGATTAAATCAATCTCAATAATAATATTATTAAATCTATATATAAAATTTCCATTTATATAAAAATATTTTAAGAACCAATATTTATTAAATCCCATATATTTCTTTTCAAACTATAGAAATTATTTTCAAAATATTTATATGGACCAACGGTGTCTGTATATAATTCCTACCATATAGTCAAGTGCTATGGATATTTATCATTTCAATCCGTACACTGAATATATCCGGGTGGATATCATTTCAACCCGAAATCCCAAATTAAATTAAGTGAAAATCGCTTGGGTTTATCATTTCAACCCATAACGATTTCTATACTGACAGGGAACTTGCAGTGTGATAACAGATATGAAAATACTAATAACAACAGACATATATAATCAAAATAAATATAAACAATAGGATATGGTGTCATATCCCACAAGTGAACAGTTACAGTAATAGCATAAGTATAACATTTTAAATAACGACAGCGACATATTTCAATTGTCGTTGCAATTGAAATCAAATTTAATAGATAAGAGATTGTTAATCGTGAGTGATTGCTCACCTTCCGAGGCTAGAGGCTAGAGAAGATATACAACACAACAAGCTACGAATTCCAAAGCAGAGGAAGATTGGCACGAATTCGACTGACATAGCTGATAAATGGGAATCGATGAGAATAAATCAAAATCAACTTGATCGAAACAGCAAATTATATATATATATATATTATTATTACTCCCATGAAATCTATTTTTAAATTGTAAAACAAATACTAAATAACTTATATATATAGTAACCTCATATAAATATATCCTAGCCAACAATACATAAAACAACCAATAAAGTGCATAATGAATAAAATAATCATGCTATACATCTCCCAGTCTATGTCAGCTAAACGCAACAAAATCAACTTATATACATAGCTTCTATTACCTATTTATACATATACCTATACTAAAGTCATCTCTTTTATTTCTTTCAAAACAATACGATAACATCACTGTATAAACTTCTCATACCAAAATTCTCATAACCTACGTATTTAAAACTGACAACGCTTATAAAAGTAATATAAAACAAAATACTTTCCTATTAGCGAATAAAACAATACTTCTACAACACTTAAAACTTTATATCTTTCTTAAACAGTTTAAAACTTTATACATATATTATATTGCATACTTTAAAACACTGTATAACTTTTATAACTTAATAAACTTTATATTATAAAAATACTATATACTCTTAAAACCTGCGCATGTAATACTTACACTTTAACAAAAATAAACCACTACTACATATGCCGCTTAGACATTGCTTAAAATTTACTTTCACAACTGTTATTAAAAACAACACAGTTATATATACAAGTCTTATATTTATAAAACCCGTAGTTCACCAAATCTTACAAATAACGATTTAAAATCAAAATGTTTAAATATTATTAACATAACGTAATATAGTATATAACATAACATAGTATTATTTATGAAATATTTGAAATCAATTTCCTATAGTTTACAATACGCACCCTATAACTTGCTGTAAACACTGCAATATTTATTTTACAAACCTATATAACTTATATAATACTTCTTAACACTTACTAACAGAGAAACTAAAGCTTATATTTTATAATAATTGTAACATACTTATATAATAGCACTCTATATATATAAACAATCAACTACAACAAATATAGATAAAGGTACCGGTATATATACCTACTGTAAGCTAAACATATATCACAGATCCAGTTAATACCTTAGATAACAGTAAGGATCAAAACATTCAAATCAAATAATTCACATACACAAGGGACAAATGCCATCACCGTGAAAATAAACGAAAATAAAACGTTTCCAAGATGCATAGATGACGGAAGACCTTATATATATAACCTTTTAAAATAAAATTCAATAGACCATATATATATATATATATATATATATATATACAGAACATCACACATTATATCTATGTAACCTTTAGAACCGAATGCGAAATTTGAGAAGTATAAAACAACGGATACAAAGCTTGATATATATAACTAATTAATAGGGCCCGTGCCTAAATTATTCATGCCGATTTATATAGGCGAAAGAGGAAGAGTAGGCAAGGTAAAAAAATATATATGCAGTTATCACTTTATACACTTACCATATAATATCTTCCATTCAAAATACAGAGGCGAAAGAGGGGATAGGAAAAACTTCACGGCAAGGATGGAACGTTGGCTGGAAGAGCAGCATGCGGTGCATGTAGGAACGGAGGTGAGATGATGGGGTCGGTTCGGTGTTTGTAGGAAGGTTAGGCGAGTCGGGTTGCGGAGATGGGCGGAGAGCAGGCGTTGGAGGTGGAGGAGCATCAGTGGAAGGCTTGGAAGAGGCGGAGGCTTCAGTTGGAGAGAGAGTTAGAAAAGAAAATAAAGGAGAGGAGGAAGACATGTATAGGGCTCGATATAAATGCTAGATTAAAGGATGAGCTGTCACTTTAAGTTTTTATTTCCAAGCAAAAGAAAAAAAAGAATGCAGAGAGTTTACGCAATTTCAATCAGAGAGAAAAATATATAGCTTTGTTTATTTCGTAACCGAACCCATGGAAAAAGGAAACGTTAGGACAAATAAAGCCAAATGGAATTTTTTTTGAACTGACAATTAAAAGAAATTGTAACGGTCAGATGCAGATTTAAAGCAATTAATTTTTGTTGGGACCACAAGTTTTAAATTTGAAGCCGAAGGAAAGGAATAAAGTAACAATTAAAGGTACCGTGATGTCAACAATAATTGAAACGAAAACGTACACAAATAATTGAAATTTGTAACAGTCTCCCATTGAATTCAGCTGACAAAAATAAAGTAATTGATTGATGCGCGTTTAGATTTTGAAACGCAAAAGAAATCAATCGGTAACGGATCCGGTACCGGTATGGTTACCGGTTTCGTGGGTTCCGCTGTGTATCGGACTTCAAAACACAGAAATAAATATACTATTGAGATCAGCCCGATGAGACAATCACAACGGTATACAGATATTAGTGGTA
Organism: Allium cepa; assembly: GCA_030765085.1. Lineage (NCBI taxonomy): Eukaryota > Viridiplantae > Streptophyta > Magnoliopsida > Asparagales > Amaryllidaceae > Allium > Allium cepa. The sequence continues at coordinate 2,042,927 of JASFAV010000023.1, read as the reverse complement.
TGAACCTCCGATCAAAAGTCGATTATCGTCACCAAAATGCTGTTAATTTGTCAGAAATAAGGTAAACGGAGCAGTAGACGTCCGAATTTGGAAAAACGAAAGATAACGTCTCACTCAGAAGAGGATTTAGAAATTTTCTATGTAAAAATATTTAGGTTTGAAAAATAAATTTATTATCAGCAATTATTAGCTAGCTTGAATTTAATAGAATTTCACAGTGAAATAAACTTTGATAAAATAAATTGAAAATTTAAAATCTGCATGTTTAATTGGACGTAGTCCAAATATTAAATTTTTATTTCAAAATATTATTAATAAAAATTTCACAAATATTCATTTAAATATATAATAATAATCAATTAAAATTATTAAAATTTTACGGGTCGTTACACTCTCCCCCACTCAAAACTTTTCGTCCCCGAAAAGGAAGGAGGTAGGAGAATAGAACAACCAGAAAGAAAGTAGATTGAATGTCAAGATTAAATAATTAATCTGAAACTAAATAAATTTTACTTGAAATTTGAAAACCTTATTTGCAATTCAATTATCTTTAATACTTCAAAACCTTTCAAAACCCTTTTGTAAAATTTCCTACTTCCTTTATAAATTACATTTATATGTTTAACTGACACCTCCACCAATATATGAAACTCTTTGAAAACAATTATTTGCATTATTAGTGTATTTACAAAAAGCTATTGAAACATAAAATCCAAAATTCTCAATTTTATTTAAAATACTTTTCAGATGTTATAAATAAATCAATAATTATTTACTTTATATATGTTTTTATTAAATTAATACTTCTAAAATATTTATAACACCAAAAATTTATGATTAAATCATGCAGTATATGAATAAACCATATTTTAAAAGGATATATCCAAAAAAGAAAGAAGGTAGAGTCGGAAAACGGAATCTAAGTGAATAACTAAAGCTGAACAGATAAGGTTGATGCAAGGAATAGTATCGGACACGAATAATTAATCTAGAACCATAAGAATTTAAATTTCAAATATTAATTCAAAATTTCTTTGTTGGGAAGAATACTTTTATAATAAATACCTTTATAATAATACTTTTATAATAAAACACTATTATATCAAAATAATTTTTCCTTTCGAAAATACTTTTATAACTCGATGTTTCAACAAGTTTATCCTCGTTCTTGCAGATTCTGGCCATGCGTTGATCAGGCGCAAAGCTAGAATTCTTCAAGTACTTAGTGGACCTGTTTCAACACCCAGTGAAAATACTTGAAAAACCTTTAAAAACAGATATGGAAAATACAATCCAAACAGACAACCAAACCAAAACCTTTGTCCAACCATGGTTCGCAGATACATAATGGTTACGCCTGGGTCCCCCAGGAAACAATCCATATTCGTAAGCTTTCTCAGCCCTGCGAGTTACGCCATGATGACTAGTAGAGTGCAGGATACACAATGGTTACGCCTGGATCCCCTAGGAAACAATCCGTACCCCTAAGCAATACTCAGCCAGGCAGTTTCGCGACTATTTGTGACCTACACAGATTGCAGGATACACAATGGTTACGCCTGGATCCCCCAGGAAACAATCCGTACCCCTAGACAAGACTCAGTCAGGCAGTTGCGCTATGCAGTCGCGAGAGAAAAAAAAGAAACCATGGGTTACGCCACGGTGGGAACACTCGAGTATTACATCCGGAAAACCAAAAATCAGAGAGAATAATATCGATAGAATGAATCCACGATGTGGCCACAAAGCGGATATCAAGCAGAAGGCACTTTCCATATCTTTACTCTGAAAATATATATCATATAGTACCTTTTCAAATCACTTTCAAATATCATACTTATATAAAGTCCACATATATAGGATTCCATTTTTCCCAAATCGAATACTTTCCAAAATCAATAGTTGATCAAATCATACTTATATAGACTTCGATTATATAAAATCTCTTTCCAAATTCAGTATCTTTCAAATCAATAGATTTCAAATCAACTTCATACTTATACAATCCATTTTATATAAGTTCGACCACTGCCAAATCAAGTGCTTAATAATATAAGGTTCTCAAATTTCAAATCATTTCAATATCAATTAAGTTTCAAAATCATATATTATTTCACCAAATTTTCTTCCAAATTAAATATCTAAATTTCAAAGTTCCCAAAATAATAGGTTTAGAAAATTATCCCATTTTCCAAATTAATATAATTCAAGTCAAACAAATTCATTTCCGTAATCACCATATAAGTACTGGTTTTTAATTCCAATTTAATTTCAAAACCAACTATTTTCCCAAAATCAATTATACTCAAAATTGTTTCCAAATTTATGATTATCCCTTTTTTTTAAACTTTTAAACTATCTATTTTTTGTGAAATATCCAATTTACCTTTCTGAAAACCATTATTTAACTATTTTTTTTTCAAAACATTTCAAAACTAAATTTATATTCTTTATCAAACATTTTATACTCATCGAAATTTCTTAGCTTTGAAAATTTAATCTTGATTTGGAAGTGTTCGAACATTCAAAATAGTTAGGAAAATCAAATTTCCAATTCAAGACTTGAAAATCAACAATAAATAGATGGGATTATACCAAATCAAATCTGAAACTCGAGGACTGAATACCGGTTTCCTTTAAATCATTTTAAATATATATACATATATCTTTCGAATATCGAATTATTCTTCGGAATTTGAAATCAAAATTCGTTTCACAATATCACTCGCATAGCAAAGCTACTAGAGTGGCCTCTCCCCCACTCTGAAACTCGAAAATCAATGTCGACGATGCGTGCACTCATCGCCGAAATTATTTTCCAGCGACAAAGTGAGTTCTGGACTTCTATTTTCTTAAAACTTCCTTGAAATTTCATTGAAATCATTGGAACTCGTTGAGTCATTTGAAACACCTCTTATTCATAAAATACTTTCAAATCGTGTTATTATATAATTTCAAAAATCTTAAAACCAATTTCAAAACACCGGAATTCAATTCTCGAATTTCAAATTTAACACTTCAGTTATAAATCATTTTTATATAAATCAATTTCTTATATGTTTTTTCAAAATTTCAAATCCTTTCAAAACCTTTTTATATAGAATAACATTTCTTATTTGCTTTATATATATAGGTATATAATTCTTATCGAAAACATTTTCACTTTTATATATATAAAAAAATCATAGTTATCAAAATAAAATTTTGGCATAAACAATTTCAAAAATACAAACAAAACCCGATTTTCAAAGGATGATTCAAGAATGGATTTCAAAACAAAGATAGCGATTTAATTTAGAGGAAGTCCAACCAATAGAATCCTGATTCGAAGATAGACTCGATCGAAGATGAGATAATTAAATTACAAAATAGAAGATGGATATACTTCTATAAATCGCGGGCGACCTTTACCGGTCAACCGTGATTCCACAATTAGATCGGTGTAGAATTCTGAGGCAATTCGACATTCGATCGCCAGAGATATAGAATTCGGCATAACAAGATATAGCAGCATCGTAAACCGAGGATGCCGAAATCTTCGGTGAGTCAATGCTAATTGAAAAGGAGTTTACACCCCCTTTACAAATCATTCAGTGGAGTTATAGGATACTCCAGAATCAAACGAATATAAATAGGGAGAGACAGAATGAATTTCGGAACCGAGGGACATTCCAAAATTCAAAGGAAATCGAGTCAAAAGGAAGAGATTCAACTCGAGCGAAAGTGATTCTGTAAATAAATTTACCATATATGCTAAGTTTTGCCTAGAGCCAAAGCTCTGATACCAACTATAACGACCCGCTATTTTGGACCATTAAATCGATAATAAAACCATACATATCCGACTTGAATAATTCAAAATACCGAATTGTTAATTAAAATTTGGCAAAACTTAAAATATACAGTAAATAAATCAATCACAGATCACAGAGTAATATAATGCAGCGGAATAGATAAAGAATAGTAGTTCATGAAGCTACTATATACATCAGAGTTAGAAAAATACAACCGAATAGTTCAAATGCAGTGAAGTCTCCAATGCAACATATGACTTCTCTGAACCAATCAACAGGAAAGGCTGGAATCTGAATCGATAGTTGGATTTCCAAATGAAGCTCCGAACTCCAAAGGTGAGTCTCAAATGTTGTATCACTCAGTCTGACCCGAGCAAAAAGCAAAACACAAAACACTCGAGTCAAGATTAACGTTCTTATATCAATAAATCCAGCTCAAGTGAAATATCAACTGAAATACAAATAACTTAAAGGATGTTTGGGATAACCATCCTCTAAGGGTCCATAGAACTATCTACAAGGTAGAAATATACACTATAACACCGTGGCAATTTCAACTTAATTTATACTTCAAACCAAATATCATTTTACTTCAATTATCTCTATATTTCCCAAAATAGTCTTTATATATAATAAATAATTTATAAAGTAAAGTATTTCAATTTCCTCAACTTAACAAATCGTTTCAACATCAACCCGACCTTCCCATTCAAATTATATTCAATCTCAATTTATCAATTTAAATTTTCCTAAAATAAGCACTTCAATTTTATCAACCTCAAATTTGGATTTGAAATCACAAAATACCCCTTTATAATTCAATATATTTCAAAACTTTAAGTATTCAACATTTCAACTAAATTTTATTCAATTTAGTTTTCTAAATAGTAAATTCAACTATATTGACTCAACCCAAATTTTCACTTTGATTCAATTTAGTTTCTAAATAACAAATTCAACTATATTGATTTCAAATACAGATCCGAATCTCAAAATAAACCATTTAAATTCCAATATAGTTCAAAGCCTTAATATTTAAATGTTCAATATAACAATTTCATATAAATCTCGATTTAATCTTATTATTATTTAGTCTTGAAATACCCCCTCATTAGATTCAATATCATTTAAGTAACCTTAAATTACATTTTTCTCAAATATTTCTTTAATTTATTTAAATGGGAAATATTCATTAAATCACTTAAATAAAAAATCCAATTGCAAAATCATACCTTTAAATTTCCCATTCAAAAATTTCAAATCGATTTAATTGAATAAATCCTTATTTAAATACCATTTTTAATAAACCCAAATTTATCCCCCAATCTTAATTATTCAAATTTTTACAACGGTAAATTTTGAAATATAAATCTTAAATAATAACTAAACATATTATATGGATTAAATCAATCTCAATAATATTATTATTAAAACTATATATAAATTTCCATTTATATAAAAATATTTTAAGAACCAATATTTATTAAATCCCATATATTACTTTTCAAGCTGTAGAAATTATTTTCAAAATATTTATATGGACCAACGGTGTCTGTATATAACTCCTACCATATAGTCAAGTGCTACGGATATTTATCATTTCAATCCGTACACTGAATATATCCGGGTGGATATCATTTCAACCCGAAATCCCAAATTAAATTAAATGAAAATCGCTTGGGTTTATCATTTCAACCCATAACGATTTCTATACTGACAGGGAACTTGCAGTGTGATAACAGATATGAAAATACTAATAACAACAGACATATATATAATCAAAATAAATATAAGCAATAGGATATGGTGTCATATCCCATAAGTGAACAGTTACAGATAATAGCATAAGTATAACATTTTAAATAACTACAGCAGTATATTTCAATTGTCGTTTCAATTGAAATCAAATTTAATAGATAAGAGAATGTTAATCGTGAGTGATTGCTCACCTTCCGAGGCTAGAGGCTAGAGAAGATAGACAACACAACAAGCTGCGAATTCCAAAGCAAAGGAAGATTGGCACGAATTCGACTGACATAGCTGATAAATGGGAATTGATGAGAACAAATCAGAATCAACTTGATCGAAACATCAAATTTTATTTATATATATATATATATATTATTATTCCCATGAAATCTATTTTCAAACTTGTAAAACAAATATTAAATAACTTATATATATAGTAACCTCATATAAATATGTCCTAGCCAACAATACCTAAAACAACCAATAAAGTGCATAATGAATAAAATAATCATGCTATACACTCCCAGTCTATGTCAGCTAAACGCAACAAAATCAACTTATATACATAGCCTATATTACCTATTTATACATATACCTATACTAAAGTCATCTCTTTTATTTCTTTCAAAACAATAGATAACATCACTGTATAAACTTCTCATACCAAAATTCTCGTAACCTACGTATTTAAAAATGACAACGCTTATAAAAGTAATATAAAACAAAATACTTTCCTATTAGCGAATAAAACAATACTTCTACAGCACTTAAAACTTTATATCTTTCTTAAACAGTTTAAAACTTTATACATATATTATATTGCATACTTTAAAACACTGTATAACTTTTATAACTTAATAAACTTTATATTATAAAAATACTATATACTCTTAAAACCTGCGCATGTAATACTTACACTTTAACAAAAATAAACCACTACTACATATGCCGCTTAGACATTGCTTAAAATTTACTTTCACAACTGTTATTAAAAACAACACAGTTATATATACAAGTCTTATATTTATAATACCCGTAGTTCACCAAATCTTACAAATAACGATTTAAAATCAAAATGTTTAAATATTATTAACATAACGTAATATAGTATATAACATAACATAGTATTATTTATGAAATATTTGAAATCAATTTCCTATAGTTTACAATACGCACCCTATAACTTGCTGTAAACACTGCAATATTTATTTTACAAACCTATATAACTTATATAATACTTCTTAACACTTACTAACAGAGAAACTAAAGCTTATATTTTATAATAATTGTAACATACTTATATAATAGCACTCTATATATATAAACAATCAACTACAACAAATATAGATAAAGGTACCGGTATATATACCTACTGTAAGCTAAACATATATCACAGATCCAGTTAATACCTTAGATAACAGTAAGGATCAAAACATTCAAATCAAATAATTCACATACACAAGGGACAAATGCCATCACCGTGAAAATAAATGAAAATAAAACGTTTCCAAGATGCATAGATGACGGCAGGCCTTATATATATAACCTTTTAAAATAAAATTCAATAGACCATATATATATATACACACAACATTATACATTATATCTTTGTAACCTTTAGAACCGAATGCGAAATTTGAGAAGTATAAAACAACAGATACAAAGCTTGATATATATAACTAATTAATAGGGCCCGTGCCTAAATTATTCATGCGATTTATATAGGCGAAAGAGGAAGAGTAGGCAAGGTAAAAAAAAATGCAGTTATCACTTTATAGACTTACCATATAATATCTTCCATTCAAAATACAGAGGCGAAAGAGGGGATAGGAAAAACTTCACGGCAAGGATGGAACGTTGGCTGGAAGAGTAGCATGCGGTGCATGTGGGAACGGAGGTGAGATGATGGGGTCGGTTCGGTGTTTGTAGGAAGGTTAGGCGAGTCGGGTTGCGGAGATGGGCGGAGAGCAGGCGTTGGAGGTGGAGGAGCATCGGTGGCAGGCTTGGAAGAGGCGGAGGCTTCAGTTGGAGAGAGAGGAAGAAAAGAAAATAAAGGAGAGGAGGAAGACGTGTATAGGGCTCAATATAAATGCTAGATTAAAGGATGAGCTATCACTTTAAGTTTTTATTTCCAAGCAAAAGAAAAAAAAGAATGCAGAGAGGTTACGCAATTTCAATCAGAGAGAAAAATATATAGCTTTGTTTATTTTGTAACCGAACCCATGGAAAAAGGAAACGTTAGGACAAATAAAGCCAAATGGAATTTTTTTTAACCGACAATTAAAAGAAATTGTAACGGTCAGATGCAGATTTAAAGCAATTAATTTTTGTTTGGACCACAAGTTTCAAATTTGAAACCGAAGGAAAGAAATAAAGTCACAATTAAATGTACCGTGATGTCAACAATAATTGAAACGAAAACGTACACAAATAATTGAAATTTGTAACAGTCTCCCATTGAATTCAGCTGACAAAAATAAAGCAATTGATTGATGCGCATTTAGATTTTGAAACGCAAAAGAAATCAATCGGTAACGGATCCGGTACCGGTATGGTAACCGGTTTCGTGGGTTCCGCTATGTATCGGACTTCAAAACACAGAAATAAATATAATATTGAGATCAGCCCGATGAGACAATCACAACGATATACAGGTATTAGTGGTATGAACCTCCGATCAAAAGTCGATTATCGTCACCAAAATGCTGTTAATTTGTCAGAAATACGGTAAACGGAGAAGTAGACGTCCGAATTTGAAAAAACGAAAGATAACGTCTCACTCAGAAGAGGATTTAGAAATTTTCTATGTAAAAATATTAGGTTTGAAAAATAAATTTATTATCAGCAATTATTAGCTAGCTTGAATTTAATTGAATTTCACAATGAAATAAACTTTGATAAAATAAATTGAAAATTTAAAATCTGCTATGTTTAATTGGACGTAGTCCAAATATCAAATTTTTATTTCAAAATATTATTAATAAAAATTTCACAAATATTCAGTTAAATATATAATAAAAATCAATTAAAATTATTAAAATTTTACGGGTCGTTACAGAGGGTCAAGGGATAGTTCAAGTGGATCCAACCCTAAGAAATTGAGGAAGGACAAGAAGTCCAAGAAGTAGCCGTTAGATCGGCTTGATGTGCATATAGCTTATGCTGCTATTCTTTCTCTTTTGTTGGCCGTGTTTGTCGGGTATGGCCCCCGCTTATAATTCTCATTTTTTGGATAAAAATTCAACTTACAAGTTTAATGTGAAATGTGAATAAAAGCTCTCTTACTTTCATAGAAATCTTATGTGTATTTGCTTAAGTGAATGAGCTATTACATTTTCCATTCAATGTTCATTACTCGTTAGTGTGGATATTGATTCGATTCATTATGGCCTCCCTAAAGTCGTGCTCCGGAGTCGTATTCAAATGTTAGGCTCGAACCTTAGTGTTACGCTATCGAAATCAGTGGTTAAGTAGTTACGTTCCTACCCCATATCTTGGGTTGGCAGATTTAACTAGTGGATGGTCGAGTTCTATCTCCATTAACTTCATTCTCATCCTGTCGAATTCAGGTCTGAGTTGGTTAAGTAGTAGGTGGTTGAATCACACTTATTTTTTAATTTATACTCAAGCCCATGATCTATGGACAAGAGTTATTCCATGGGTGGTCATTTGCACCCATTAATGTCTGTAATCCAATTCGCACTCTAGGAGGTTGGAGTTGTTTGGAAAATTGTTGAATTCAATTTCCCATAGTCAGTACCTTACCCCTAAGTATGGGGTTCTATTTAACAAGTGATCGATCGAACCACGATCACTATCAAGTCATGTTGACTTCATATTATGGTGGGATTTAGTTGGTCCTATGTCGCAACTAATATATATAATGCAATGGCAGATCATAGATAAGAAGAAAAATTCAAAATTTTATTTTCCAAATGGAAAGAAATGACATAATTTATTTTATTACATATCTGAAAAATCATATGACGACCCTCCTTTTTGGACGGTTTAAATTGACAATAAACCACACATGTCTAACTCAAACTATTCAAAAGGGAGGATTGTAAATGGGTAAATAAGAAAATAAGAGAAAAGAAGGAAAACAAAAATATAGAATCTCATAGCGGAATGAAAAAAATATAATAATCAAATAAACAGTTCATGAAGCTGTTTTACAACATACATTTGATTACACAAATTTTACAACATAATTAGAGTTCAATCAAAAACATACCAATAATGATGCAGCGAAATAATACTAATAATATAATATACCAAACTCCATCTTTGTCCTGCATTAATAATGTCTTCAAACACTGAAAAGCTCAGATTGACCCGAGTGTAATAAAAAGACAAAACAATCAAGTCAGAACTAAAAGTTCTTATGTAAGTTAAATCAACAAGTAAATATGAGTGTAATAGCTTCAGAGATGTTTACGGGATTTTACATCTCCTCTCCAGTGTATAATGTGCGTGCAATTACTTAAGAGATGTTACGGGATTTTTCATCTCCTAAGGATCCGTTAAACTATCTATATGTAGTAAGATATGCTATATGTGTAGTGTCTAGTCAATAAAATAAATATTTTTCCTAGCGTTAAGGCTTTACATTATTCCCCCTTAACACATTTTTAAGCATTTTCCTACAGTTTGCCTTTGACACCACCAGTAATGTCGGTAGTCAGGGAGGCACTATGATAAGACAACACTAAAACAAAATCATAGTGTCGTGTATAAGGATAAAAGTATGACAAGGCATGTGATGCAATGCCCAAGGTAGGATTCTACCAGTTTACCCTTTCTAACTGGTGGTAACGCATCGAAGCTACGACCGCCTCCCGAATCCACCACCCCCAAATCAAATCAATGTGCACTGATCAAGTCCAAAATCAATATAATAATACGAAGGGGTGATGGCCCCTAAACGTTGTGAACCCCTTGGCTAGACATATGCTCCTATTTTAGTCATTTTCAATTGACACAAGTGTTGGGGTCATCGATCATTGTTCTCTTTCTTCATATTCAGCAATGACTCCAATTTGACCACTTCATTCTGGATAACATTCACCGTGTATACAGTTGTTGAAGTGGTTCCTATATTGACGGAGAGTATGCCAATAAGAAGCCCGATCTCTTTAACAACCAAACGTCATTTTTCACACTGGTTGGTTCTTTTACATTTTGAAAACGATTCATATTTGATATCAAAACATCATATTCACTTCAAAATACCACTTCATTTCAAAATAACATATTCACTCAAAAATGTCATTTTCACTTGAAAATATCATTTCAAATTCAAACTTAGGTTATAACCTCATTTAACCATATTTGCATTCAAATCAACGATTCAAATATAAACATTTGAACTTTGCACAGTTCGAATTTTTAGAAAATAGTTTGAATAATTTAGAGATTTAAAACAGTTTAATATAAAATGGTTTGAGTATTGAAAATGGTATATATAGTAAAATAATTTGAGTGCAAAAAAATAGATTTCAAACATTTTATATTAAAATAGTTTAATTTGAAAATAATACCAATCAAACTATTTCCTTCCATTTCAAAACATCTGGACCCATGTCCAAATTTCAAAACAGCATAACTCAATTTTCAATCTTTCAATTCAATTGACTAAATTTCAATTTAGTTTCAAATCAACTTGATTTCAACTTCAATTCGAATAACGTCAATTTTTGAAACATTCATTTTTAACTTCGATTCGATTTAACAATTCAATTCAATAATTTAAACTTTAATCTAATTCTTATTTTAAACCATTCAATTCATATCGATTTCATGTCTAATTTCAGTTTCCTGATTCAAACCCCTTAAATCAATTTAAACTTCATTGTTCAATTTAAGGTTCAAACTTAAAAATAATCAATTTTCAAAACTATACTCATATATCGATTATAACTTCACATTTCCAATTCAATTCTTTAAAACAATTTCTTTTAACTAATTTCAATTTCAAGATTTCAAAGCCTGAATTAGAAAATAACTCAATTCATATAAATCCACAATTTATTTGCTTTAAAACAGTGTCATTTAATCAAAATCCAAATTCAAGGTTTTAAAACCATTTAATTTAACCAATCCGGTGTACGCATATAATTTCTTACCCTATGGCCAAGTGATTATTTATATAAATATAATTACATGGATGGATATATATCATTTCAGTCCAACTCAAAGTGTCATAGGTCTATATCATTTCAACCTATTTCTTAATTTATTTCCACAATACAATTGGAAATTTATATAATGTCAAATAATAAATAGGGAATAACAGGTGTATATATCCAAAATAAATAAACAACCATACATCCACCATCAATCAATGACATACAATAACAAACAACATCCAAATCAACCAACATGCACACGGTTACTAATTATCAATTGACGGTGTTTAACTAGTAGTTAATTTCAATAATAATTAAGATTTCAATTTAATTCAATATAAAATTCAATTTCAACTAAATGTTATTTAAACTATCAAACAACAACAAATAAAATTCTCATCACTTCATAAATTCAATTCAACTGACATAAGAAGATTTAGTATTACGTGAGTGGGTTAAATCACTCATCTTTTGTTTAAGCCCATAAAAATCTAAGCAGTATTGCAAATTTCAACGGTCTCTAAATTCAACCAAATCAATTTCATGTTGTCCAAAATTTAAATATATTTCCAACAGAAGAAATCGCACGTGAATCGTAGTTTATATGTAAAAGATATTCATATTATAAGAAATATAATTAAAATAATATTTGGTACACATTTAACAAAAAAAATAAACAAAGTTTAATACTTACGTTTTTCTCATGATGAGGCTTTATGCAAAGATGGAAGAACAAACTAAGGTACGGGAAGGACGTATCAGATATATTAAAAAAAATGAAACTCATGCTTCATAAAAGAAAGCTTTTGAATTTTCCAAAATGAGAGCTTTTGAATTTGCTCACATTAAAATGATTTGAGGAAAGAAAGATTTGAAATGGAGATCTAAACATAGAAAATAAGGCGATGGCAAAAAAAATGAAGGGACAAATTTAAAAGGTGAAATTTTTTATGATAAGAATATACCTTCAACAGAGAACAATTTGAACTAAATGAATTTGAGGCGTTTAGAGAAACAAAATGCAGATAAAGAAATAAAATTGCAAGTTATTTAATATAAGGAAATAAAGGTGGAGGGACAAAAAATGAATGTCACGTTTTGTTTTGAAAGCTTCAGGCATTATTAATGCATAAGAAAATGTATGTAGGAATGGAAAAGTTTGCAAACCAAAGAAAAATGAAATTTTGTATAACTAAAAATTAAATGGAAAGAATTAAATACAACCTGAAAGTCTAAGCTCAGTTTAAACAGAAGAAGAAATGTACGAATCAAGTATTAATAATGAGGTAACTATTTTAAAACGTACATGCAATAAGAAATGAAGGGACAATATACAACGCACAACCTTTTGAAATTCAATTTTTGAAACGTAACCACGTTAATTTCATTAACTCAAATAATACTCAATTTGTGCACATTTAATTTTTTTTTCAATACATAATAAATAAAATTATTCTTACCTTAAAAATGAAAAAAATTTAATTTGGTTTTCTCAAAAACGATCTTTTATTTCCATTATAACGCCCTTTTCGTTTAACACAAAACGTGTGTTTCTTTTATTAAATCTATTAATTGCAATCGACGTTTTTCTTTCCTTTTAATTGAAGTATTTTAATTACAGTAGTTGGAATTAATTGCAAAGTTAAATTTCAAAACAGACAAACTAAAATGAATGAAAAATTGAACAATTGTTTCCTTTAGTCATTTAAACACATTTATAAGTTTGTTGTTTATACATCAGAGTAATAAATAAATTAAATAAATTATGTTCCTATTCTTGTAATTAATCTGTACGCCAAAACACAGTTCAAATAAACATATATTTCTGCCGTTAAATCAATTATTCTATTCTTTATTTTAATGAAATTAAAACTACATTCATAAATGAAGCATATATTTTATTTGATATAAATTTCTTTTCATTAAATCAATCTTTCCTTATATTTTCACAAAACATAAGCAATGCTTAATTACACCTATTAATTTATAATTTATTGTCCTCGCTCCTATTAATTGAAATTATTCAATTACATTTTCAATTGATTACAAATGTAAATTTCAAAATGAACTAAATAAATGTAAAGGGAAATAGAACAATTATTTCATATCTAATAGTAATTTAGACATATTCATACATTATTAGATACAAACAGGACTTAACATTTCTTACTAAATAATGGTTTCACATTCCTATAGTTAATCTGTAAGCTAAAATACATTTCAAACAAATAGGCATATGTTTACACCTTTACTAAACTTATTCATTTTATTCTTTATTAAATTAACACTTATTCATAATAATTGATTTAAATGTCTTTTATATTAAATCAACAATTCCTTATGTAATCTATTAACATAAGTTTCCATTTTATTTCACTCAAACTCTATAGTTAACTTCTTTCCTTATATTAACTGCAACATTTAATTACATATAATTTCATTGATTCCTAACTAAATTCCAACACGGATTTAAAAATAAGATGAGAAATGAACAGTTGCTACATTTAAATAATTTGAACACATTAATGCATTTATTGTTTACAAACAAGGAGTATAAATTTACATACAAATGTTAAAACCAATTTCAATTAAATAACACAAAATTTCACCATTAATACATCATTTATTTTAATCCTTATTAAACTTACAATTATTTCAATTGATTGAAATTACATTAAAACAATTGTCAATTTCATTCAATCAACATTATTAAATTATATTCTAATAATTTTTTTCCATCTATAAATCATAAATTTTAATTACTAACAATATTTGTAATGTAACGACCCAGAATTTTTAGAAATTAAAATTTGAATATTTAATTAATTTTAAATATTAATAAGTGAATTTATAAGTCAAATAAATTTTTATTTGAATTATTGAATTAATTGAATAATTAAATCGATAATTTAATACGTTAAATTATGGAAATAATTGAAAATATAGTTAAATATGACTGAAAATGATTTGTAAAATTTTATTTTATCATGTTAGAGTCAGAATGATATTTTAGAACTTTTAAAATCGATTTAGAAGTTAATTTGTGAAAATTGAATATTTTAATATTTAAATCGACTAGTGAAAATAGTCAATTTTTGAACAGTCTCAGAATTGAACGAAACCAGTTCCATTGGATCCGTAATAGATAGTTATTACCGGATTTCAAATTTCGTGTCAATCGGAGCTATCGTTTGATCGTGGCAGCTCGAAACGCATCGATTTATTTTTAATTTAAATTTGGCGAGTGAAAATAGCCATTTTTCAAAAAGTCTCGGATTTCGACGAAACCAGTTTCATCGGATCCGTAATGTGATATTATTTAAGGTTTCAAATTTCAAGTCAATTGGATTTACCGTTTGTCCGTTACAAATTAAAACGCCTAGAAATCGACTTAAATCGGTTTAATTCAAATTGAGCGTTTACAGCCATAACTCGCACATACTTTCGAATTAGCTTTCGAAACCTGTTCCATTGTGTCCGGAACGCGGGGTAAACCCTAGAAACGCTGGTTACGGCGCGTAAATCGGAGTTCGGAATTTCCGGGATGAATAGTGTTCGTCGGTTCCTTATAAATAGCCCACTATCTCAAAAATTTATAAAAAAAATAAAAACATAAACCCTAGCCGCCATATACAGAACCAAGGGCTGAAAATTCGTTTCCTTCTTCCTTTAATTTATTTCAATCCGTCAAAAATCAATGAAAGTTGTTAACTACAACATTGTAGAGGATAACGAGAGCTTTAATTTCATACGGAGATGATCGGAAACGGAGCAACGTGGGAGGAGCTACAGGGGTGCGTTCGGCCACGCTTGCGCACACAAAACGAGGGGAGATGGGGGGCCGAGTGTCACCATGGTCAGGCCGTGTATGAAGATAGTCGAGCTCTTCGAAATGGCGCTCCCTGATCGAAGTATCATCGAGCGATGGAGGTGAATAATTCAACCCTAGTTCGTGTGTATATGGGTTTGAACGGCTACGTTTTTGTTCCTGGAAACTTTTGCGCGTGATGAGGAAGAAGGAGGTGGGACGTTAGATCTACAATGGACGGCCAAGATCTGCTTTGGTTATAAAATTTAAATTTATGTTGATTTGTTTATATAAAAATCGTGTACAAACTTCAATAATTCATAACCTTTTCATACGAGGTCGAAAACGCACGAAACTAGTTGCGTTGGAATCGTATGGACGAGCACTACGCGATGGAGTTGGTTAGGAGTCGTTTGGAGTTAGTGAGAATTTTGGGTAAAATTAAACGTCCGTTTAATTTTATTCGAAATAAATCGCTAAAACGGAAATAAAATCAAGGTGAGAACTTCTCACTCAATCGAATCAGTTTCGATTTTATTTTAAATAGTTAGATTTAAAATATTTGAATGCATGTTTGAATGTTGATTGATATCTATTGATTGTTAAAATAGACATTATACGCCGTTAGTAAGCGGATGTTATTTATTAAAAACATATACCGCGAATATTTCATAAACAGTGAAATTGGTATTATATATAGTAGCAATATATATATATTAGCATATGTATATATTGGAGTTATTGATTCCCCGCATTTATTTGTTTAGCGGATGAGACCCTATTGCGCCGTTATTAAGCGGATAATATTTAATAAGAACATATACCGCGATAATTTCGTACCGGAACGAAATTGGTATTGTGCTAATGTTTTTGGATGCAGGAAAACAGGTTGGAGGGATCCAACTGGATTCCTCAACAGTATTTATTTGATTTCAGATATTTTGATATTTGATGGATTATCATATCGATATATGATATCGTTGTTTGTCGTGATTGACTATTTGGTGTGTAGCATCATTGGACCCAGATTTTGGAATTTTAAAATGATTTTTAAAGTGATTTTAGAAAGTATACGTTTTATAAAATAATTTTGGAATTGATTCATTTTAAATAAATAAACGTTATAATTTTTAATGTTATAAAAATTATGATTTTTAAGAAATATAGTTAAAAACTGATTTTTGAGAATATGATGCTATTGAGTTTATAAAATAGTTAAATCGAGATATTTTAGAATTATTGTGAAAAGTTTAAATATAGAATTCATGAAATTTAATTATTTTATGAATCAAAAGGAAGAAGTTTTTAAAGGAATTTAAAGACGTTTTAAAAGAATAATATAAATTGATTTATATTAAGAGATTTATAAATGGATATTTATAAATTGAAATATTGACATTATAAAACGAGTTTTTATAAGTGTTTGAATGAAGTGAAAATGAATTTCATAAATGAATGATATTATAGAATTATAAACTGTGAAGTTATAAATAAAATTTATAAATAGTAAGATTTATAAATTGGTGAAGTTAATTGAGGAATAGATTTGGGTGAATAATTGAATCTTATAAGTTATAAGATTTATAATTATGAAGTTCAAAGGAACGATTTTTGTAAACGAATAGATTATAAGTGTTTAACTTATAATATGAACTTTTAGTTTATAATTGAGTTATAAACCGGAATAGGTTAGTAAAGGAATTTATAAAAAGGAAGTTTTTATAAATAAATAGAAATGGAATTTATAAACGTTGTTTTATAAATTCGCAAAGGACTTATTTTGATAAGTTAATTGTTATAACTTATAAATGGAGTTATATTCATGTTTTAGACTGTGAATAATCCTTTGAATTAAAATGAATAAAAGGATGAAATTGTTAATGAAGTATATTCACGTTTTTGAATAGTGAATAAGATGTTAAAGAAATTGTTTTGAATGTGATATTTCAAATAGAATTAAAACGATCTAACGATGTTTTAAAAAGGTGTTGAGATTCGAAACCATAGATTTCAACATTTATTGTTGAAATAGACATTTTCGAGAAATAGAAGGAAATAGTAGACTATAACACTGTTGTTATAGTAAATGATTTCCGAAAGGAAATGTTTTGCATAGTATTGGGATTTATATATCTATTTTAATTTCGAATCCCTATACTAGTGATTTTGGGTTGTCGTAACGATGTTTTACGTAACATTCGTTTTGGCCCAAATAAATATGTCTAAGAGCATGATTTCCTTAAAGAATGAAATATATGCTTAATCTCGATTTAAGTATATTGAATATTTTCCAAGTGTTGAAAATAAATGGAGTTGTGAATCACTTATTAAATAAGTATGGAAATGTTTTTCCAATATAAAGTGAATATTAGAGAATTTATCTTTTTGAAGATAAATTAAAAAGGAAATTTGAAAATGAATAATTAAAATCATATATTCATAGATATTGTGAAATATAAATTCATTATGGAATTTATATGTGAAAGTGGAATTTGTTTAAAAATAAATATTGATTTATTTTTGAAGTATGAAATTATATATCTAGTGAAGATATTTTGGAAAATAAATAATTTGGAAAATTATTTGGAATCTGGTGATGTGTGCATATCAATTGATAGTTCAATAGCCGACTATCAATATTTCCCTTTGAATGGGTAATTGATGTGATTTGTTTGAATGTGAATGCCACACTTATTTTTGAATAAGCGCTCACTATTCGGGTTAACCGGGAAAGGACCATGGGGTCGTATAACCCATTCCGAATATGTGATACGTCGTTGTGAATTGCATTGAAGATCGGTGTTGAAGACCCGGTATTTGCGAAAGCGATAGGATGACCTATCGATTGTCTCTGCACTGAGTTGCAACGGTATAGAGACTCCCTAAGTGATGGGAAATCCGATCAGGATTGTGAATATCCGGATTGCAAGGACTTCTTTGTAAGTGCCTTCGGTTTTGTTCGAGCCCGGAACAGACTTGTATGGATTGTGTGTCTGACATTACAAGTTGAGATATAAAGCCGATTTCTTTCAAATATATTTCTATTGGTGGCGAAGAATTTATTCTTTTAGCTTAACACCCTTCTCTGAGACGTACGAGCTCAGAGGTTATATAGTTGAAGTTATCAGCGATATATTCCCAATTTGGTAATGTGATATGCTGAGTGATGCTGAAATGATCATTGTGTTGATTATTGTGATAGGATCGTTTATTTGATCGTCTATCTTAGTGATCATTGTGTTGATCATTTGTTGACCCAAAGCATGGCTTTTGTATAAAGTATGTTTTTGTGGACGTGACTTCGTCGAACCCCACACCCCGGAAATGGTCAAAACAGGAAAGATGCAGCAAGGTTATGAGGGGTAGCACCCTTTAGGGTATGTACATTTCCTTCTGGATAGAGGTTGTATCATGGTATGGAGCCCAGATATTTAACCTATGTGGTTACTACGAATTTATTACTTTGTGGTTGTTGGTTTTCGGGATCCCGTGAGAAAGGTCGTTTACGATCGGGGAATGGCGTGCTCGTGTCAGTAGTTACCCAGTTAGGGGTAACCCGGCCTTGTGTTGGAAGAGTTCCGGTTTGGTTCTCGGGGATGTCTTTCCAGAGGCATTCTCATGTGGCAATGGGAAGTTCCTTGGCCTGACCATTTGTTGGAAATCCAAAGAAACAATACGAAACTTATACGGTTTTAGTTGTAGAACCTGCCATCTAATATGGTAGCTATTAGTAGGCATAATATAATGGTACCTATGCTGGCTAAGATTTATATTCTACTTTCGAAATGAATTTCTTCTACACTATGCACTAATAATAATATCAAAATTGATTTGATTTTAATACGTATCAAGCATGTTTGACTATCATAAGGAGAAATCTTCTCCAAGTCTGCGTTTGCATTGTGTGTGTGGCAGGAGGTCTTATGGTAGTCTCATTTTTAAAAGCATTGCGAATTGAAATAAAAATATCTCTCTATTTTGATTTTAAAGTTAAATAAACTGTTTTGAGTTCTCACACCAGTCACATGACTGACTTGGAGTTTATTGTTTTCCTTCCTAAACTCTGGGTGCCCACCAATTTCCACACGGGCAGTCAAGAGTTAGGTTTATCAGGATATTCTGGATATTCTGGAGTTGCTGGAGGCAAGATGGATGGCATGGCATATTACTTATATAGTATTTCTTTTTCCGCTGCACTATTTGTTGTTGTTGTACACTCTGATGATATGATGTAATGTAATGTATAAAATGTAATAACTGATATATTTCTTTGTTTAAAGATTATTCATTTATTATTATATGTTGTTCCGCTGCGAATTGTGAGATTCTGATGTGATTCTGTTGTTTTCTGTGCCGTTCCATTTTCTGTTTTTCTATCTTTTTCCTCTATTCTCTATTCCTTCAATTTTTAAAATTTTCTATCTTCTTTTCCCTATCTAAATTTTCTATCTTATGTTTTCTCTTCCCTCTATTATCTATTTTCTTCTTCTTTCTTCTTTTTTCTCTCTTCTTCTTTTCTTAAAATCTTTTAAAAAAACCCTCAGTGTTCGGTTTTCCGTCGTTCGATTCCTCGGCAGTCGATAAAGTGAGTGTCGATGTCGAATTTTCGGAAGACGAAGAATCGTGTCCTGACAATGTGGTATCGGAGCATATGGTTAAGCGACAACCATGGTTCTGTTGGGTATTATTCATTAGAGATAGAGTCAGCAGTACTCTAGATTGAGTTTGAGTGTAATAATAGCTATGAGAGCGTATTTGTTAGTGAATATATCAAATTGTTTTATATTGTGTTGACTTATCGGTTGATTGTTTATAGATTCCAGTCGATGTAGTCTAGCTAACTATCGTAGAAAGCGGTTTCTAAACTCTTAAACAAGATAAACCGACACGATATTGTTTTAAAATTGGGTAAATGAAATAATTTTACCTTGAGTATATTTTATATATAAAGAAATAATTTTTCAGAATTATTAAGGTGTATATAAATTGATTGTTTAGTTGTTTGAATAACCTAAATAAAAGAATAATTGTATAAGCAAAAGAATTATAAGAATTAAATTATAATTAAATGTGATTTACAATTGTGAAATAAAACTTATATATATAAGAAGTGAAACTATATGAATATATTTATGAACTTGAGTTATATAAATGAAATTCAACTTTTGTAATAGAATTGAATGAATGGATTGAATGTAAATCAATTAAATTTGAATAGTTGATATGAAATAATGGATATAAGTGTAAATTCATTAAAATCTAATGTTATTAGAAAGTTGAATAATGGAATAAAAATCAATTAAAATTAAACCAATTGTAAGCAAAAGAATTTGGTTGTAATTAATATACATTGATTGTTATATGATTGTTAGTTGATTGTATAAAAAATTCATTAAGTAGTTAATGAAGTTGAAAGCTAAATCAATTAAAATCCAATTGGAAGTTAAGTGAATCTTAAATAGAACTGAATTTGATTTGGAAGTGAACCAACTTAAATATGAATTAGTGAATATAAACTAATTGAAAATGAATGTTAGTAAAGAACATCCACTGTATATGAATCAAATGTGATTAAATTGAAAACTATTTCATTGAATATTAATGAGAATATAAATGAATATTGATTTGATTATGAATTTGTTGAATGCTAGTTGGTTGATGTTTGAATATGTTGCATTTGCTATGTGACATATATAGTTGTTATGGAGATATATGTTGTATATTGATACTATTTTCATATATGCATGTTCTCATGTTGTTTGTTGAGTGATTAGTAGGTGCGGATCGCGTTTGCTTCGCATTTGGAGCTCGCTTTTGCGCTATATTAGCCGTATATGCTTGCTAATAAAATATAAGGTACATATCTCGGATTACATACCGTACTTTTATACTTTTTTCCCTGCGGGATGCCTCATTACTTGATGAGATGTATATTTGTGATATATATACTGTCATTTTTTTTTCGGATCGAGCCGCGCAAAGGAGACTATGGCGAATTTTTCCGAAAATTTAAGGCGTTAGAAAAAAAAAATTTGAGAAAATTGGGAAAATTTTGAAAACTTTAACTTTGATTTTGGAATTGAAAGTTAAATAATAGTAGTTGTTTTTGAAAAGATAACTAAGTATGATTTGAAAACTTAGTAAAGATTTATAAGAAGTTTAACTATGGATTTTGGGAAAATTAATAGATTCTATAATTTTCTTACTTGTAATTTCGAGGACGAAATTCTTTTAAGTGGGGAAGATTGTAACGACCCAGAATTTTTAGAAATTAAAATTTTAATATTTAATTAATTTTAAATATTAATAAGTGAATTTATAAGTCAAATAAATTTTTATTTGAATTATTGAATTAATTGAATAATTAAATCGATAATTTAATACGTTAAATTATGGAAATAATTGAAAATATAGTTAAATATGATTGAAAATGATTTGTAAAATTTTATTTTATCATGTTAGAGTTAGAATGATATTTTAGAACTTTTAAAATCGATTTAGAAGTTAATTTGTGAAAATTGAATATTTTAATATTTAAATCGACTAGTGAAAATAGTCAATTTTTGAACAGTCTCAGAATTGAACGAAACCAGTTCCATTGGATCCGTAATAGTTAGTTATTACCGAATTTCAAATTTCGTGTCAATCGAAGCCATCGTTTGATCGTGGCAGCTCGAAACGCATCGATTTATTTTTAATTTAAATTTGGCGAGTGAAAATAGCCATTTTTCAAAAAGTCTCGGATTTCGACGAAACCAGTTTCATCGGATCCGTAATGTGATATTATTGTAAGGTTTCAAATTTCAAGTCAATTGGATTTACCGTTTGTCCGTTACAAATTAAAACGCCTAGAAATCGACTTAAATCGGTTTAATTCAAATTGAGCGTTTACAGCCATAACTCGCACATACTTCCGAATTAGCTTTCGAAACCTGTTCCATTGTGTCCGGAACGCGGGGTAAACCCTAGAAACGCTAGTTACGGCGCGTAAATCGGAGTTCGGAATTTCCGGGATGAATAGTGTTCGTCGGTTCCTTATAAATAGCCCACTATCTCAAAAATTTATATAAAAAAATAAAAACATAAACCCTAGCCGCCATATACAGAACCAAGGGCTGAAAATTCGTTTCCTTCTTCCTTTAATTTATTTCAATCCGTCAAAAATCAATGAAAGTTGTTAACTACAACATTGTAGAGGATAACGAGAGCTTTAATTTCATACGGAGATGATCGGAAACGGAGCAACGTGGGAGGAGCTACAGGGGTGCGTTCGGCCACGCTTGCGCACGCAAAACGAGGGGAGATGGGGGGCCGAGTGTCACCATGGTCAGGCCGTGTATGAAGATAGTCGAGCTCTTCGAAATGGCGCTCCCTGATCGAAGTATCATCGAGCGATGGAGGTGAATAATTCAACCCTAGTTCGTGTGTATATGGGTTTGAACGGCTACGTTTTTGTTCCTGGAAACTTTTGCGCGTGATGAGGAAGAAGGAGGTGGGACGTTAGATCTACAATGGACGGCCAAGATCTGCTTTGGTTATAAAATTTAAATTTATGTTGATTTGTTTATATAAAAATCGTGTACAAACTTCAATAATTCATAACTTTTTCATACGAGGTCGAAAACGCGCGAAACTAGTTGCGTTGGAATCGTATGGACGAGCACTACGCGATGGAGTTGGTTTGGAGTCGTTTGGAGTTAGTGAGAATTTTGGGTAAAATTAAACGTCCGTTTAATTTTATTCGAAATAAATCGCTAAAACGGAAATAAAATCAAGGTGAGAACTTCTCACTCAATCGAATCCGTTTCGATTTTATTTTAAATAGTTAGATTTAAAATATTTGAATGCATGTTTGAATGTTGATTGATATCTATTGATTGTTAAAATAGACATTATACGCCGTTAGTAAGCGGATGTTATTTATTAAAAACATATACCGCGAATATTTCATAAACAGTGAAATTGGTATTATATATAGTAGCAATATATATATATTGGCATATGTATATATTGGAGTTATTGATTCCCCGCATTTATTTGTTTAGCGGATGAGACCCTATTGCGCCGTTATTAAGCGGATAATATTTAATAAGAACATATACCGCGATAATTTCGTACTGGAACAAAATTGGTATTGTGCTAATGTTTTTGGATGCAGGAAAACAGGTTGGAGGGATCCAACTGGATTCCTCAACAATATTTATTTGATTTCAGATATTTTGATATTTGATGGATTATCATATCGATATATGATATCGTTGTTTGTCGTGATTGACTATTTGGTGTGTAGCATCATTGGACCCAGATTTTGGAATTTTAAAATGATTTTTAAAGTGATTTTAGAAAGTATACGTTTTATAAAATAATTTTGGAATTGATTCATTTTAAATAAATAAACGTTATAATTTTTAATGTTATAAAAATTATGATTTTTAAGAAATATAGTTAAAAACTGATTTTTGAGAATATGATGCTATTGAGTTTATAAAATAGTTAAATCGAGATATTTTAGAATTATTGTGAAAAGTTTAAATATAGAATTCATGAAATTTAATTATTTTATGAATCAAAAGGAAGAAGTTTTTAAAGGAATTTAAAGACGTTTTAAAAGAATAATATAAATTGATTTATATTAAGAGATTTATAAATGGATATTTATAAATTGAAATATTGACATTATAAAACGAGTTTTTATAAGTGTTTGAATGAAGTGAAAATGAATTTCATAAATGAATGATATTATAGAATTATAAACTGTGAAGTTATAAATAAAATTTATAAATAGTAAGATTTATAAATTGGTGAAGTTAATTGAGGAATAGATTTGGGTGAATAATTGAATCTTATAAGTTATAAGATTTATAATTATGAAGTTCAAAGGAACGATTTTTGTAAACGAATAGATTATAAGTGTTTAACTTATAATATGAACTTTTAGTTTATAATTGAGTTATAAACCGGAATAGGTTAGTAAAGGAATTTATAAAAAGGAAGTTTTTATAAATAAATAGAAATGGAATTTATAAACGTTGTTTTATAAATTCGCAAAGGACTTATTTTGATAAGTTAATTGTTATAACTTATAAATGGAGTTATATTCACGTTTTAGACTGTGAATAATCCTTTGAATTAAAATGAATAAAAGGATGAAATTGTTAATGAAGTATATTCACGTTTTTGAATAGTGAATAAGATGTTAAAGAAATTGTTTTGAATGTGATATTTCAAATAGAATTAAAACGATCTAACGATGTTTTAAAAAGGTGTTGAGATTCGAAACCATAGATTTCAACATTTATTGTTGAAATAGACGTTTTCGAGAAATAGAAGGAAATAGTAGACTATAACACGGTTGTTATAGTAAATGATTTCCGAAAGGAAATGTTTTGCATAGTATTGGGATTTATATATCTATTTTAATTTCGAATCCCTATACTAGTGATTTTGGGTTGTCGTAACGATGTTTTACGTAACATTCGTTTTGGCCCAAATAAATATGTCTAAGAGCATGATTTCCTTAAAGAATGAAATATATACTTAATCTCGATTTAAGTATATTGAATATTTTCCAAGTGTTGAAAATAAATGGAGTTGTGAATCACTTATTAAATAAGTATGGAAATGTTTTTCCAATATAAAGTGAATATTAGAGAATTTATCTTTTTGAAGATAAATTAAAAAGGAAATTTGAAAATGAATAATTAAAATCATATATTCATAGATATTGTGAAATATAAATTCATTATGGAATTTATATGTGAAAGTGGAATTTGTTTAAAAATAAATATTGACTTATTTTTGAAGTATGAAATTATATATCTAGTGAAGATATTTTGGAAAATAAATAATTTGGAAAATTATTTGGAATCTGGTGATGTGTGCATATCAATTGATAGTTCAATAGCCGACTATCAATATTTCCCTTTGAATGGGTAATTGATGTGATTTGTTTGAATGTGAATGCCACACTTATTTTTGAATAAGCGCTCACTATTCGGGTTAACCGGGAAAGGACCATGGGGTCGTATAACCCATTCCGAATATGTGATACGTCGTTGTGAATTGCATTGAAGATCGGTGTTGAAGACCCGGTATTTGCGAAAGCGATAGGATGACCTATCGATTGTCTCTGCACTGAGTTGCAACGGTATAGAGACTCCCTAAGTGATGGGAAATCCGATCAGGATTGTGAATATCCGGATTGCAAGGACTTCTTTGTAAGTGCCTTCGGTTTTGTTCGAGCCCGGAACAGACTTGTATGGATTGTGTGTCTGACATTACAAGTTGAGATATAAAGCCGATTTCTTTCAAATATATTTCTGTTGGTGGCGAAGAATTTATTCTTTTAGCTTAACACCCTTCTCTGAGACGTACGAGCTCAGAGGTTATATAGTTGAAGTTATCAGCGATATATTCCCAATTTGGTAATGTGATATGCTGAGTGATGCTGAAATGATCATTGTGTTGATTATTGTGATAGGATCGTTTATTTGATCGTCTATCTTAGTGATCATTGTGTTGATCATTTGTTGACCCAAAGCATGGCTTTTGTATAAAGTATGTTTTTGTGGACGTGACTTCGTCGAACCTCACACCCCGGAAATGGTCAAAACAGGAAAGATGCAGCAAGGTTATGAGGGGTAGCACCCTTTAGGGTATGTACATTTCCTTCTGGATAGAGGTTGTATCATGGTATGGAGCCCAGATATTTAACCTATGTGGTTACTACGAATTTATTACTTTGTGGTTGTTGGTTTTCGGGATCCCGTGAGAAAGGTCGTTTACGATCGGGGAATGGCGTGCTCGTGTCAGTAGTTACCCAGTTAGGGGTAACCCGGCCTTGTGTTGGAAGAGTTCCGGTTTGGTTCTCGGGGATGTCTTTCCAGAGGCATTCTCATGTGGCAATGGGAAGTTCCTTGGCCTGACCATTTGTTGGAAATCCAAAGAAACAATACGAAACTTATACGGTTTTAGTTGTAGAACCTGCCATCTAATATGGTAGCTATTAGTAGGCATAATATAATGGTACCTATGCTGGCTAAGATTTATATTCTACTTTCGAAATGAATTTCTTCTACACTATGCACTAATAATAATATCAAAATTGATTTGATTTTAATACGTATCAAGCATGTTTGACTATCATAAGGAGAAATCTTCTCCAAGTCTGCGTTTGCATTGTGTGTGTGGCAGGAGGTCTTATGGTAGTCTCATTTTTAAAAGCATTGCGAATTGAAATAAAAATATCTCTCTATTTTGATTTTAAAGTTAAATAAACTGTTTTGAGTTCTCACACCAGTCACATGACTGACTTGGAGTTTATTGTTTTCCTTCCTAAACTCTGGGTGCCCACCAATTTCCACACGGGCAGTCAAGAGTTAGGTTTATCAGGATATTCTGGATATTCTGGAGTTGCTGGAGGCAAGATGGATGGCATGGCATATTACTTATATAGTATTTCTTTTTCCGCTGCACTATTTGTTGTTGTTGTACACTCTGATGATATGATGTAATGTAATGTATAAAATGTAATAACTGATATATTTCTTTGTTTAAAGATTATTCATTTATTATTATATGTTGTTCCGCTGCGAATTGTGAGATTCTGATGTGATTCTGTTGTTTTCTGTGCCGTTCCATTTTCTGTTTTTCTATCTTTTTCCTCTATTCTCTATTCCTTCAATTTTTAAAATTTTCTATCTTCTTTTCCCTATCTAAATTTTCTATCTTATGTTTTCTCTTCCCTCTATTATCTATTTTCTTCTTCTTTCTTCTTTTTTCTCTCTTCTTCTTTTCTTAAAATCTTTTAAAAAAACCCTCAGTGTTCGGTTTTCCGTCGTTCGATTCCTCGGCAGTCGATAAAGTGAGCGTCGATGTCGAATTTTCGGAAGACGAAGAATCGTGTCCTGACATGTAACAACCCGCATATTTTACGATTGAATATTTAAATATTTTATTTAAAATAATTCATCGTTAGTCGGATTATTGCCCGAAAAGCTGCAAACAGTCGAATTAGGACTCGAGACCACCCCCATTGAGTTCAAAATGATGTTTGCAACCTTTTTGAGTATAAACTTCGATATGTTTGGAGTTAGAGGAATTTCACTACTTTTTCACTTAGGATTTTGGTTTGGTTTCAGCCCATTAGACCCAAGCTCCACCCCTCTTCTCTCCATTCCTTTATAATTTTCCTAATACTCAAGCTCCAGCAATAATGGAGGGAGGAATGGGAAATTAAAACTCCAAGCCCTAATTATCTTTGCAAAATCCAAGCTTTAACTCCAAATCCATAGAAGAAGCTTTGGTAAGCCTTCTCTTCTTCTTCTCCAACTCATTCTCCTTTCTATTTCAGAAATTCCTAAACCTAACTTAAGAAAAGTTTCTCTTTTAAGCTTAGATTCAAGCTTGTTAGGTTGGAATTGAAGTGTGATTGTTCTTGCCATTGCTCTGTAGCTTCTTCTTCATAGTTTTGGGTTTAAAGGTGAAATTTTTATCTCACATCTATGTCTATATCTATCTTTGTTGTTCGGTATGAATTCCTAACACTTGTTGATGATCATTTGCTTTGAATTGAATTGGTTTTACTAATATTCCAATTTTTGGTGTTTTGAAGTTAAATCTTTAAAAATCCTAGCTTTGTTGTTGAACATGCTTTTGGTGATGCATCGAAGAGCCCATAGGGCTGGGTTGCCGATTGGCGTAAACACTTAGCGCCCCTCGCTCGATCGATCGCAAGTTGTTGGAATTTTCCCCATAGGGGGCATAGGCTGAATACACTGGAAAGTGCAGTTCAGTCGACTGAACCAGAGGGTCAGTCGACTGAACTGAACCCAGGAAATTTCCCGGGCCAGTGTCAGTCGACTGACCACTCTGGGTCAGTCGACTGAACCTGGAAACAGAAAGTTTCCAGGCATGATTCAGTTGACTGACCACTCTGAGTCAGTCGACTGGACCTAGAAATAGAAAGTTTCCAAGATCTGAGTCAGTCGACTGACCACCCTGGTCCAGTCGACTGAATTTGCTGTTTTTTCTCAATTTGCCTTTTGGGTTGGAGTTTCCACTTTTTGATCGATTCTTCGTTCTCCGACTAGTTGTTATCACCTTGTTGGCTTTGATAACATCTTCTTTGAAACTTTTGGGAATATCCGTTTTGATGGATTCGTTATCGATTTCTTTGAATTCTATTCACGTCTTCGAATGTGAATTTTTGGTGAGTTGATTGTTCTATAATCATTTTTGTGATTTATCACTTTAAAAATACAAAGGTTTCAATACTAGTAGTAAATATCAAAACTCTTTCATCAAAACGATTTCAACACTATTTTATTACAAAGCTCGTTTCTTAAACCGTTTTCCAATCTATTGGCGTATACAAACATTTATCTCACTCGTATTAGAAATCTAATTAAACGGCTTAGTAAAACAAGTGGTATGAAACGCTTGCGTTTACTTCGTCGGTTAATTCTTGGACTTGTTCGATTGAATCTGTTGTGACAATTTCTGAGTGGAGATCTACAATTTGTTCGTAAATATTTAAGTCAAGCTAGTGGCTATGGGACATGAAGCTAAGCTCATATATTTACTAGCTTAGTGTAATTGACACTTCTTGATGATCGATGATGATCATTTTTGTGATTTAGACTAGCGATGTGTGATGTCTCTATGTCTGCGAGGGAGACTAAACCCCGTTTCTGTGGAGCTTCGGCTCAATTTGGTGGGGTAGCGACCCATGGTCTTCGGACTGTTTTGTGGAGCTTCGGCTCAAAATTAATGGTTAGCAACCATGGAATATCGTTCCTTTTTATGATACACGTGTTGGTGAGTTTTCATGCTCCCATTTTGTGATAGGCCTCTCCCCTTTTTGTGATTTCTGGATTTCCATTGATGATTTCTAGAATTTGTGTTTCACCAATTTTCGTGATTTACATTGATAAGTTTTATCAATATTTGTGCATTGGTGAATTTGTGTGTCATTAACTTTTGTAATTGGCATTGATATAATTGTCAATGTTTATGGTTTGGTGAATAAAGATAAAGAGTATGATATTCTTTTTGATCTTTGAGAAGCTTCTTGTGATATTGATTAATCTCTAGTTGATTTTCAGTTGCATACTTATTACAGTATGGCTTTATGGTTATCATACGGATTTTGTCATATCTCTTGTTCTATATCATTTTATCTGATATTAATAGCTACACTGATCCGTTTATTATTTTCTTATTAAATAATACTCGGGTCAGACCGAGATGTTTCAGGTGCTTCTGCTTGACTCCTCATCTAGGATGTTATCTTGACTTTTGGCTAACTACTTAGATTAGTAGTTTTTGGTTGTATACATTTGAGATATAGACTCATTGATGTAAACTTGTTCTTTTGTGAAGCTCTTGTAACTATTCTTTTGTGATATTGTGGATCTTGTTTGACCACTACTCTGATATACACTTTTATGTGTAATATTCATATCTGTTTCCGCCTTTGAGATATGAATTTTTGTGACTGATTTACGTTATGCTTATTTCTATATTTGTTTCCGAAGATAATATAGCCACTGTGTAGTAGCTTTGTGTTTGAATTGGTATGTTGGAATTTCCTCTTGGGATGAAAAGTTATATTTTTATCTGGCACATCGGTACTCGCATAAAGCAATTATATAGGCGGTCTCTCCTCAACAGCCTTATTCTCCGTGCTAGTTGACGACATTACTTCGTGGTGTTCTTGGCTAGCATGGGTATAGAGGTGGGGTGTCACAGCTTGGTATCAGAGCCAAACTTTTCAACAATGTAGAATAATTTAACAAGGATCATCGTCCTAAGTCTATCTTAGGAGTCATGCCTTAGGATTTAATTCGAGTCTTTGTACCGTCTCATCCTATTTTCTTTTGTGATACCTTGTTTTATCAGTCATTATTATTTGATATTCATTTTGTGAGTAACCTTTTTATTCTTCTTTCTTTCTTTCTTAAAGATGGAAAATGGTTAGACCTGGCCATCCCAGCGTTGGTCAATCTAGTGCTACTCCCCAAGATGGAGTATTTATGCCTGCACAACAGCTTCTTGATCTTGTGAAGAATGCTCAGGATGCCGGACCCATTCCAAAGTCTACTCACCCTAAATCCGGGTTTGCACGCTTGTGCAGTGACTATACCAACTTAGGTGGGAAGCCATTCATGGGTTCCGAAAGCGTTATTCAAGTCCAAGCTTGGCTAAGAACATGCGATAGAATCTTTTCTCGCATGAATCTTATTGATCTTCACCGAGTTCAAGTGGCTTCTAGTATGCTCCAAGAAAGAGCATTAGACTGGTACGAGCTTCTGATTTTTGAAATAAATGAAGTGGATCTTACTTGGGAGAAATTCCAGGAACGATTCGAATTAAATTTTGTGCCAGAAGCTGAGAAGGTGACATTGGCTCGTCATTTCATTGACCTTGTTCAAGGTGAATCCTCTGTGGCAGATTATGTCGCATCATTCGACTCACTTTCTAAATACGGGGTCGAATACGTAAACACCCCATTGAAGAAGAACCAAAGATTTGTCTATGGCTTGAACAAAAATCTCAAGAAGCCATTACTTCTAAAATTAGAAGTTTCTTTTGATCAACTCATTGATATCGCTCTTCGTCTTGAAGAGGCGGATAGGGAGAGTGACGTTGAGGTTGTGGGTGCCAAACCAAACTTCAACAACAAGAAAAGGCCTAGTAAGTTCAAAGGTCCTTATCCCAATAAGAAAGGGAAGCAAGCAACTCCGGTGGCAAAGACTTCTACCTTTAGTGGTGGGCAATGCTACAATTGTGGTTCTAAAGACCATTATGCTAATAAGTGTTCAAAGCCCCGCGCTTGTCGCCATTGCAAAAGCCCAGATCATTATTTATCTGCATGCCCCAAACTCCAAAACAGGAAGGCGGGAAAGCTTAATGTGGTGCAAACTCCTAGTAACACTTCTCATGGTCAAGGTATTTCACATTCTATCGTTGATGGCATTATTGTGTTTCGTGATCATCCTATTCGAGTCCTTTTTGATATGGTTGTCCCATTCTTTTATATCAAAGGAACTTGTTGATACTTTTTCTTTAAGTGTTGTTGCTTTAATGACTTCTTTGAGAATTACGAATCTGGTTGGTGGATCCGCAATAATTAGTTTGCTTTGTAAAGATGTCGAGATTATTTTGAGTGATTTTTCTTTCCGAGCCGATTTGCATGTCATGCGCTACTTAGGCTTTGTAATGATTTTGGGAATGGATTGGCTTAACCACTATGAAGCTCGAATCCTATGTCCTGAGCCGATTCATCTTCGACATCCTCAATCTGTTAAGCAGATTTCTATTGATCTTAAAGGTTCAGATTCTAGCTTGGCTGCATCTTTATATTCTTTAAATCCTCATGATGACGATAATGATGTTGAGGAAGATGTCATTTCTCTTATTCACGTTGTTCGTGAATTTTCGACATATTTGAGCCCGTTTTAGGATTACCACCTAAGCGAGCAACTGAATTCAGAATTAATCTAA
The DNA here is from genome assembly GCA_030765085.1 of Allium cepa. NCBI lineage: Eukaryota > Viridiplantae > Streptophyta > Magnoliopsida > Asparagales > Amaryllidaceae > Allium > Allium cepa. The sequence goes on along the minus strand of JASFAV010000023.1, from coordinate 2,010,942 downwards.
TTCCTGGAGCTTTACCTATTACTCATCCTCCTTATCGTATCTCCAATAAAGAAAATGAGGAGATGCGCAAACAATTATCAGAATTGGAGACGAAGCAATTTATTCGCTCTAGTTCCTCTCCTTGGGGAGCTTCGGCTATTTTTGTGAAGAAATCCGATGGTACACTTAGGCTTTGCCTTGGCTACCACAAGCTTAATGATCTTACTATCAAGAATAAATATCATTTACCTCGGATTGATGATTTATTTGACCAACTTAGTGGTGCTAGATTCTTTTCACAATTGGACTTGGCTACCGGTTTTCATCAGCTTCGTATTTCAGAGGATAGCATTCCTTTGACATCATTCCGTACTCGTTATGGATCTTATGAATGGCTTGTTATGCCATTTGGTTTAACGAATGCTCCGGCTTATTTCGTTAACCTTATGAATAGAGTTTTCAAAGACTTCCTCGATCGATTTGTTCTCATCTTTATTGATGATATTCTTGTGTATTCTAAAACCGAGGAGGAGCGTGAAAATCATCTTCAGATTGTGTTGGAAACTCTTAGGAGCAATCAATTGAAAGAATTTTTTTCTAAATGCCACTTTTGGCAATCTCGGGTGAGGTTTCTCGGTCATATCATTTCCGAATCCGGAATTTCCGTAGACCCTTCAAAAATTGAAGCGATTCAAAATTGGAAGAGACCGGAGAGTGTGACGGAGATCCATAGTTTTCTTGGATTGGCAGGTTATTACCGCCGTTTCATAAAAGACTTTTCCAAAATTTCCGTGGCTCTTACTAGTTTGACAAAGAAGGGAGTTAAATACATTTGGTCGGACAAATGTGAAGCTTCTTTCCAGAAATTAAAAGAACTCCTTTCCGATGCTCCTATTCTTGTTATTCCCGAGGGAAATCAAGATTTTATTGTTTATACCGATGCTAGTCGTGTTGGTTTGGGAGCCGTTCTCATGCAAAGAGAACGTGTTATTGCTTATGCTTCAAGGCAATTGTAGCCGGCCGAGACTAGATATGCCACTCATGATTTAGAGCTCGCGGCTATTGTTTTCGCTCTTAAAATTTGGCGTCATTATCTTTTGGGAGAGAAATTTGTTCTCTATACCGATCATAAATCTTTGAAGTATTTGTTTTCTCAAATGGAACTTAATTTGCGTCAACAACATTGGCTCGAATTCCTTGCATCTTATGATCTTGATATTCTTTACACTCCCGGAAAGGGAAATCGCGTTGCCGATGCACTTAGTCGTAAGCAACAAGTGGTTGTTTCTATGATGATATCTGAATGGAATGATCTCGAAATTTTTTCCACTTGTGAGGCTCGAGATCGTGAGTCCGATTTATGTTCATCTTTGGCTTTATGTAGCCTTGAGGCTCATCCTTCTCTTTTAGACCGCATTCTTGGAGCTCAAAAGCTAAATCCCGAATTGGCTCTTCTTCGCCAAAGTTGTAGGGATAAAATTGGTATTGAAAGTTTGAAAGACTTTGATATTGATTCTCGTGGCGGTATCCGAAAATTTGGTAGACTTATCGTGCCAAATATTAGTGATTTTCGTAAATACATTTTAGAAGATTCTCATCGTTCTAAATTTACCATTCATCCCAGTAATAGTAAAATGTATGCGGATATGAAGCGACTTTATTATTGGGATGGAATGAAATCTGATATTGCTAACTTTGTTAAGCGTTGCATGATTTGCCAACTCGTTAAGGCCGAGCATCAAAGGCCCGGTGGGTTATTGCAACCTTTATACATTCCAATTTGGAAGTGGGACCAAATTTCCATGGATTTTATAGACATCCTCCCCCGTTCTCGTTCGGGTCATGATAGCTTATGGGTGATTGTTGATAGACTTACTAAATCCGCCCATTTTATTCTCGTTCGGTCCAATCGGACCATTCCTCTTTTGGCCAAGCTCTTTATTAAAGAAATTGTTAAATTACATGGAGTTCCTACTTCTATTGTTAGTGATCATCATCCATTGTTTACTAGTGGATTTTGGAAGAGTCTTCAAAAATTTTTGGGAACGAAGCTTAATTTTAGCACCGCTTATCATCCTCGGTCCGATGGACAAACCGAGCGTGTGAATCAAACTCTTGAAGATCTTCTTCGTACATGTGTTCTTGATTTTGGTGAAAGTTGGGAAGATCATATTTCTCTTGTTGAGTTTTCCTATAATAATAGCTTCCAATCTAGTATTGGTATAGCACCTTTTGAGGCACTCTGTGGAAGGCCGTACCGATCTCCTTCTTGTTGGCTTGAGGCCGGTGAGAAGCTGGTTTTTGGTCCAGATTTTATTTGTGATTCCACAGAAAAGATTGACCTTATTCGTCATAGGATGAAAGAAGCTCAAAGTAGGCAAAAATCCTATGCCGATAACCGAAGAAGGAAATTAGAATTTTCTATGAGAGATTTTGTGTTTGTTCGTGTTTCACCTATGAAGGGTGTTGTGCGTTTCAGTCGATCGGGAAAGTTAGCACCTCGATATATTGGTCCATTTCCCATCACCAAACATATTGGTTCCGTGGCTTATCGCCTTTTATTACCGGCTCAGTTTTCTGCTATTCATGATGTGTTTAACGTTTCTCAATTACGGAAATGTCTTCGAGATCCAATTCTATTCTTGAGTCCGGTGTTATGGAAGAAATTGAAGTTTTGCCTAATTTGACTTATGAGCAACATCCTATTCGTATCATAGCTTCGGAGATTAAACACCTTCGAAATAAAGATGTTCCTCTTGTGAAAGTTCAATGGTTCTCAAATCCTAAGGATTGTTCTTGGGAATCCAGAGAATTCATCAAGCGAACACATCCGGACTTACTTTCTCACGCTCTTTGAGGTGAACTTCTTATTCCAAATTTCTTCTTTTGTGTTGATATGCTTTTATGGTTGTTACTTTTTGTTCATTTATTTCTTATGATTGCGAGGACGCAATTTCTTTAAGGAGGGGAGTCTGTAAAAACCCGCATATTTTACGATTGAATATTTAAATATTTTATTTAAAATAATTCATCGTTAGTCGGATTATTGTCCGAAAAGCTACTTTTTTTGCAAACAGTCGAATTAGGACTCTTGACCACACCCATTGAGTTCAAAATGATGTTTGCAACCTTTTTGAGTATAAACTTCGATATGTTTGGAGTTAGAGGAATTTTGCTACTTTTTCACTTAGGGTTTTGGTTTGGTTTCAGCCCATTAGACCCAAGCTCCACCCCTCTTCTCTCCATTCCTTCATAATTTTCCTAATACTCAAGCTTTAGCAATAATGGAGGGAGGAATGGGAAATTAAAACTCCAAGCCCTAATTATCTTTGCAAAATCCAAGCTTTAACTCCAAATCCATAGAAGAAGCTTTGGTAAGCCTTCTCTTCTTCGTCTCCAACTCATTCTCCTTTTTATTTCAGAAATTCCTAAACCTAACTTAGGAAAAATTTCTCTTTTAAGTTTAGATTCAAGCTTGTGGGGTTGGAATTGAAGTGTGATTGTTCTTGCCATTGCTCTATAGCTTCTTCTTCATAGTTTTGGGTTTAAAGATGAGATTTTTATCTCACATCTATGTCTATATCTATCTTTGTTGTTAGGTATGAATTCCTAACACTTGTTGATGATCATTTGCTTTGAATTGAATTGGTTTTACTAATATTCCAATTTTTGGTGTTTTGAAGTTAAATCTTTAAAAATCCTAGCTTTGTTGTTGAACATGCTTTTAGTGATGCATCGAAAAGCCCATAGGGCTGGGTTGCCGATTGGCGTAAACCCTTAGCGCCCCTCGCTCGATCGATTGCAAGTTGTTGGGATTTTGCCCCTAGGGGGCATAGGCTGAATACATTGGAAAGTGCAGTTCAGTCGACTAAACCAGAGGGTCTGGCGACTGAACTGAACCCAGGAAATTTCCTGGGCCAGTGTCAGTCGACTGACCACTCTGGGTCAGTCGACTGAACCTGGAAACAGAGAGTTTCCAGGCACGATTCAGTCGACTGACCACTCTGAGTCAGTCGACTGTACCTAGAAACAGAAAGTTTCCAGAATCCGAGTCAGTCGACTGACCACTCTGGTCCAGTCGACTGAATTTGCTGTTTTTTGCCCAATTTGCCTTTTGGGGGTGGAGTTTCCACTTTTTGATCGATTCTTCGTTCTCCGACTAGTTGTTATCACCTTGTTGGCTTTGATAACATCTTCTTTGGAACTTTTGGGAATATCCATTTTGATGGACTCATTATCGATTTCTTTGAATTCTATTCACGTCTTCGAATGTGAATTTTTGGTGAAACCACAATCATTTTTGTGATTTGTCACTTCAAAAATATAAAGGTTTCAATACTAGTATAAAAAATATCAAAACTCTTTCATCAAAATGATTTCAACACTATTTTATTACAAAGCTCGTTTCTTAAACCGTTTTCCAACCTACTGGCGTATACAAACCTTTATCTCACTCGTATTAGAATTCTAATTAAATGGCTTAGTAAAACAAGTGGTATGAAACACTTGCATTTACTTCGTCGGTTAATTCTTGGACTTGTTCGATTGAATCTCTTGTGACAATTTTCGAGTGGAGATCTACAATTTGTTCGTAAATATTTAAGTTAAGCTAGTGGTTATGGGACATGAAGCTAAGCTCATATATTTACTAGCTTAGTGTAATTGACACTTCTTGATGATCGATGATGATCATTTTTGTGATTTAGACTAGCGATGTGTGCTGTCTCTATGTCTGCGAGGGAGACTAAACCCCGTTTCTGTGGAGCTTCGGCTCAATTTGGTGGGGTAGCGACCCATGGTCTTCGGACCTTTTTGTGGAGCTTCGGCTCAAAATTGATGGTTAGCAACCATGGAATAGCGTTCCGTTTTGTGATACACATATTGGTGAGTTTTCATGCTCCCGTTTTGTGATAGGCCTCTCCCCTTTTTGTGATTTCTGGATTTCCATTGATGATTTTTAGAATTTGTGTTTCACCAATTTTCGTGATTTACATTGATAAGTTTTATCAATATTTGTGCATTGGTGAATTTGTGTGTCATTAACTTTTGTAATTGGCATTGATATAATTGTCAATATTTATGGTTTGGTGAATAAAGATAAAGAGTATGATATTCTTTTTGATCTTTGAGAAGATTCTTGTGATATTGATTAATCTCTAGTTGATTTTCAGTTGCATACTTATTACAGTATGGCTTTATGGTTATCATACGGCTTTTGTCATATCTCTTGTTCTATATCATTTTATCTGATATTAATAGCTAGACTGATCCTTTAATTATTTTCTTATTAAATAATACTCGGGTCAGACCGAGATGTTTCAGGTGCTTCTGCTTGACTCCTCATCTGGGATTGTTATCTTGACTTTTGGCTAACTACTTAGATTAGTAATTTTTGGTTGTATATATTTGAGATATAGACTCATTGATGTATACTTATTCTTTTTTGAAGCTCTTGTAACTATTTTTTTGTGATATTGTGGATCTTGTTTGACCACTACTCTGATATACACTTATGTGTAATATTCATATCTGTTTCCGCCTTTGAGATATGAACTTTTGTGACTGATTTATGTTATGCTTATTTCTATATTTATTTCCGAAGATATTATAGCCACTGTGTCATAGCTTTGTGTTTGCATCGGTATGTCGGATTTCCTCTTGGGATGAAAAGTTATATTTTTATCTAGCACTTCGGTACTCGCACAAAGCAATTATACAGGCGGTCGCTCCTCAATAGCCTTATTCTCTGTGCTAGTTGACGATATTACTCCATGGTGTTCTTGGCTAGCATGGGTATAGAGGTGGGGCGTCACAATATTAATTTCCAAAATTTCATTCAATTTAATATTTTCAACTATCAAAAATACGGGTCATTACAATCTCCCCTACTCAAAACTTTTCGTCCCCGAAAAGGAACAAGAAGGAATCAAGAATTTTTTTATATTTTATTTGAAATAGAAAATTTGTAACAGTTAACTTACATACTTAAGATTATATAAAAATTTTAAATAACTCAGCTTTCACAAAAAATTTCTATGTTCTAAATTTACGGATAATTTCGGCGGCATCTTTTTTCACGGATAGTTTCGGAAAAATAACAATAACATTAATTACAATATATATATATATATATATATATCATTTTTTAATATTAAACATTCCAAATCTTGGAAAAAACAATAAAATATCGTTTCAAAAACTGTAATCCGAAAACCTACCTATTCATCGGGCAAACAAACTTTATTTATGAAACCAAAAGCAACAGCTATTGCAAACAAAATCATGTAAAAAGAACAATATATTAGTTGTTTCAATTAATAGTACAAGCAACATACGACATATATAATCATATGCAAACAAAATCAGTACAACCATTATATGCAACAAAAGAATCCATCGCACATCCATAGCAATCAAAACTAATAGTTTGTCCGGGTTCTTCATCGTACAAGGATGATAGATAAACTACCAAGTGTAACTTATGATCAACAACCTTAGATATTTACTTAATAGATTATCCATACAACCTTAAACAATTTAAAGTATCATTTTCCAAACTTCCTAAAAGCCAACAACATAGAATTTTATTCTATTGGTTTCTTTTCGCATCATTTACTTTTTAATTATTTTCATTCATTCATACAAGGTCATTCCATACTAATTTACATTCATTTACTGTAACAACCCGAATTCCAATAGGTCCGGATTTTTTGCAAAAATGCTAAAGTCCAAGCCTGCTGAAACCCGAGTTGAGAATTTAGTATCCTACAAATAGGCAAAGACAAATATATCAGAGCTCAATTAAATATCACACAACGGAATTGACTAAAATATAATAGTAAGTAAATACTCACCAATATAATAACACTTTCTAAACAAGTGTCTTAAAGCTGAAAAGTCTCTGCCATCTACCTAATCTGTAGGATATTATGAGGATGGGTCAGAACTAAAGTTTCGGTGAATGTATAAATTATACACTTTTAAGCTTAAATCTACATATATCGTTTTATTTCCATTTAATACTATATTAGGTTCACTAGGTTTATCATACTCTCACCTTTGTGCGTGAATCGTACCCACCTACTCCTTAGTAGATTAAAACCTAATAATTGATATATATATATATATATATATTTGTAGCTATATGCCCAAAGACCATATTGGTCGTAGGTGCTACCCATAGTACTTTAGTATCCTCCTCGCAAAGGACTCCATTGTCTTGCTCATATAGCGTTCTGTGACTATATATGTAAAGGACAACTTCGTGAGGCCTGCAAAACAAATGTTCCGTCGTCTAATATGAAAACATAAAACTACATCCGCACTAGTCTATACTAATGCTTGGACATCCGCAACGTACCACCCAGTGCGTACATTGAGTACTGTATGTAATCGTTCTGTTTACTCTCTGAATCCCGCCAACAAGGTCTACCTTGTACGGAACTCAATTGGGGATTTTCTATATTTGTAAAGGACAGCTTCGTTAGGCATACAATACATTTATTCTAGTTGGTCTGTCTCTTTTCTTATCGTGGCTATGGCCCTATGCATCCACCCCTTAACTAATTGAAAGATCTCTAAAGAGTTAAGTGGTCGTGCCCTACTGTAAACAATCTAATATCCAATTGACGGTGCCATTCATCCAATGCCTTGATAGTGAAAGAATCATTGGACTTTTGATTTTAACTCCAGTCTTTCCCAAACTCATTGTTGGTTTGGATGCCGGCCGATATCCGCTTGCCTACTAAACTTATTTGCAAGTACTGGGACATATGAATATCCTACTCCAAATACCAACCGCTTCTTACTGCCTACAAAGGTCCTGCCATGCAAAAAGCAGTCCAGGCATACTCTCTTGATGGAACACCTACATACCTATCTCTGGGGATGCAGCTTCGTTAGGCTTACCCAGAGGGCCATCCTAGAATATCCTCACGCCCCGTTGAAGTCTTGTACTTCCTTCTAGCCTAAAATAACTAAGTTGGACGTCCTTCTTCTTTGCTGAAATCTGCTTCATTAGACTCTTCATCCTTTGGGCTACTCTAAACGCATCTCACTCTTTTATCAGACCCTAAGTCAAATCTTTTAATTTGCATTTAATTTACTTTTTTTATTCCGTTGGCTACTTATTTACCCTAATTAGTATATTCTTACCCTCATCTCACTTCTGACTATTGTGAGACCACCATTGGTCTAATAGGGAATGTTGTTGGTACTGCCGCTTCTATTACCTTGCTTATTTAACTCAATTTAAGTCTTAAGTTTATTAAATAAGCATCTTCAATTCTCTCTGTTCTATTTGCTTATTAACTTAATTTAAATCTTAAATAGGCCTTTCCATTCTTTCTACTTTAATTATAACCTATGTTATAATTTTACTTGTAATTGTCACTTTTATATTAATTTATAATATGTATATGATAACAAGTGTCTCTCTTCTGTTCTACGCCATCTTCTGTTATTATGATATAAAATTCTCTTTAATTCTCTTATATTATATAATTCACTTTTCATAATAACTATTGAAACATAAAACATCCCACACCCCTTAGTACACACAAAAGGACACACTAAAAAGTGTGGTGCATTATAGGTATAACTAAAGCTAGCAGAGACTAAGATTCACAAGACAAAAATAGATAAAAACAGTGGAAACAATTAATATAATAACTTATTTAGTTCAAAACTTCATAATTACTTTGAAAACCAAATAAGTCACCGAATACCGAATACATATGTCAAAATACCCATACATGTCTTGCGAAATTAAAAACCATAGTCTCAATAAAATCAGAGTACAAAATATCCCTCAAATAGTTCCAGTACAACAAAAGAACTAAAAACTGGAGATGAAGAAAAGGAATACTTGCTAGAACCTCTACCAAAGGAGTCTCCAACAATCTGCAGTCTACCGCCCTTTCCCCCGACTGCCTATAGGAGGAAAGGGGAAAATAGAGGAATGCATCGGACTAAAAGCATGGTGAATGATAGTAATTACTTGCATATTTAAGCAAAGTAAAGATAATAGACTTTGCATCACTTCTAGTTATAAAAGGAAATAAAGGAAATATGAAGAAGGAATAAGTTGGAAATAAATACGATTTAACTAAATTAACACAATTGTTTAACTTTGATTGTTTGCTCTTTTTTTGATAGCTGCTAAGATTAGGCAGAATTCCTAATACTACCCTTTGATCGGCCTGCTACTCCATAGAATTAACTGTGGACCTGATGCTAAAGCTCCCAACGCAGTAGACATTGGTGCCTACGAAAGGCGCACACTAAGCGCTTAGAACTCATAATGATTACTGAGCACCCGAATGGAAGTCCCACGCGTAACCGCCACTATGCTCATGTTACCTATTGTTCCACCTATTAGGTATTCTTCCAGCATAAGAGTGCCCCACGTCTCACTGCTAAGTTATGTAAGACTCCTCATCTCACTTCAGGGTTATGTGCGACACCTCGTCTCACTTTGGGGTTATGTGAGACACCTCGTTTTACTTCAGGGTTATGTAAAACACAGTGTCCATAGAAATAATAGAGGAAATGCTGTTGGTACTGGCCTATCATCCAAACAATATTTAGTTGCGCCCCTTTCCCAAATCCTCATGATTTGGACTTCTACTTATTGACCATTTACTATGTTATTAAGATAAGCATGCCCCTCGTCTCACTTCAGGATTATGTGAGACACCTTATCTCACTTCAGGGTTATATGAGACACCTTGTTTCACTTCAGGGTTATGTGAAACATCGTGTCTATAGAAATAGGGGAATGTTATTTGTTACATGTCCTACTTTAATTCTTTGCTTATTAACTTAGATAAATTATTTATCCTAAGTCTTAAAATAAGACCCACTCTATCCTATTTCTTGTTATAACCTACGTTGTAATCATGCTTATTACTTAACCCAAGATCTAAGTGTAAAAATAAGCTTCTTTCATCTTATACTCTTTTTAGTTATAATTCTAAGTTATAACTAGGCCAATTATCTTTAATTAGTCCAATTCTAACATCAATATCATAATTAGGTTCAATTTTAGTCTTAATTCCATTTTTATTACAATCTTAACAATTTACATCTTACCTTCCATTATTTCAATATTCTTATAATTTTAATCCGTATTTGCGTTTAATCTATTTTAATCCATATGTGAAGAAGAAGGAGATATTAAAAAATTGAAAATAGAAGAAAATCCAAAGCATAGGAAAAAGATGTAAATAACAGTAAATAGATTAAAATACTGTAAATAAACAATATATAAATGGAAAAGCCATAATTAACAGAAATAAACTAAAATTAACTGAAAATAATAGCTAAAAGAAGTAGACTGAAAATAATTCTAAAATATGTAAATAAACTACTAAAAAGGTTATTCCAAAAATCGTAGTAAAACTACAACTATTGAAAACCTTATTATTTTAAATTACTTAAAGAAATCTAAAATAATTACAATCACTCACTTATGGTTCTAAGCTCTTCCCTTTAAGTCTTCCCAGATCCACTTAAGGCTATTAAAATATTTTTATTAAAAAAGATTCTCTCCTTGGAAAATTATTCCTTTTAGGGTCCTTCCTGAAAAGGTGAACCCAAGCGGAGAAAATCTAGAATGATAAAAATTGTTAGGCCTAGGGTCTTATTTATAGGGATAGAAGTGGATCTCAGATCGTTAGATTTAAAGATTGAATAGGATGCAACCACGTCATAGGCTGAGGAGCCGTCAGATGGAAGCATGAAGGGACCAGATGAGGCAAAAGAATGAAAAATACGTGTTCGAAAACATCTGGAACAAAGAATTTTTTTTTCCTTCCTTACCCATAGGCGGGAAGACCAGGCTATCGACCGCCCCTCCCCTTAGGTAGACTGGCCGGTCAACCTAGGGCATGGTTAGGTCGACCCCTTGGTCAACCTAGCCCAATATTTTTTTTCCTTTTTCTTGTTTATTTTTTTTAGATCATATTAGCTTGGATTCTGATATTCTATATATGAAAATTGACTAGAAAATTACCACGGACACAACAGTGCAACTCTCGTGGCTCGATTTTGTTAATTTCACAAAGTCATTTTATCATTAATTATTGGTTAAATTTCAAGTTGTTACTTTCTCCTTCCTCAAGGGATTTCATCTCCAAGTCTCTAAGGATAAAATAATGAACTAATGTTTTCATCCAAGTTCTATAACCAACTATTCAACCGTCATCCATTCATCCATTGTCCTTAAATTTTTTCTAACGCAATTTATGATACTTATGCAATTAGTGTACTGTAAATGTTTCTAACTAATGAAAAAGATTAAGCGGTCCACTGATTCAGTCGACCTCCTTTTATGCAGTCATGTCTGTGCCATGTATCAAAATGAATGCAAAACCCCCCAATGACAATTGATAGTTCTATATGCGTGCTGCAAACATCATCCAAATGCAACAATCATATGAAAATCATCCATTTTTAGCAACCATGGAAAATAGGATATAAATGCGTACACATCCATAAGCATATGCTCTAGTGTCCTAGTTAGGCTGATCCCTAAGAGATAATAGTGCCTAGTGTAAGTATATGCGTCCATTAGCATCCACTAGCAAATACTTGCAACCACTTGCATCCATCATTCATAACACATTCTAGTATACATCAAATCCTACCATCCATAAGTTAAATTCTAAGTTCTACTCTCCCAGAGGATAATAAAGGAAAGAATCTATTCAAAATTAAAGATGGAAATAGGAATTTCGAAGACTTATTATCAAAGAAATGTGGAGATGAGATACGAATTTTCTCCTAATCAAAATAATCTTCTCCGTAGTCTCCTTAACTATATCGAAACCACGACAATCCTTTGTAGACCCTATCCAACACGAAGGCGACTTGCGCGGTCTTTCATAAAGAGCTTCGAAAGGTGCCACTCTAATGCTAGCTTGAAAACTACTATCATGTCACTAAAGGAAGATGCTTTTCCCCAAGTTTCTTCAAGATCAAAAATACACGTCCTCAACCATGTGTGCCTTACAATCTTACTAATTTCATTTTAGTTTTCTTCTTTAGTTTTCTCACATGAATCACATCCTAGGTTCTCACTAGGGTCCTATATACTTTATGGAAACTCTATTATTACTACCAAAAGTAATTGTTGTTGTCTCCTTTATAGCTTTACACCTTTTGCGTCATTCCTTAGGGAATGATTCCTATTTATTCCACTTTTAGAGTTTGGTTTGGTATTTATCCTCTCATTTTAAAAACTAAGGCTTCTAAATTTTCAAATATCAAAATTTTTGTCCTTAAAAGTGTTATCTTTAAATTCTTCTTAAATTCAAAAATACTCGATTGCTTAACATTTTATGTTTCTAGATTTGCATCCATACATCTTTTTGAATTTACATTATTTCCCAATCCTAGAGGGAAAAACTTTCAAATTCTAAGTCCAAAACTTATTCCTCACTTTCTTTTAAAGACCTTTTCAATTTTCTATAAAATTTGAATTTTCAAATTCTACTTTTATTAAGTTTTTCATTTCAAAAGCTTATTTAACTTTTCACCTAACCATTTCCTTTCAAAATATCTTTAAAATATCCTTATGTGTTTTCAAAACATCTTCTTATTGACCTAACAGTCTCATACCTTAATGTATTGGAACTACTTTCTCTTATAAGAAATCATTAACGCTAAAATCTTCTATGAATCTTTTAAAAGAGGATTTCATATTTATATGAAATTACAAGGAAATTATTTTTATATTTTTTGAAATAGGCTATGCAAAATATGGCGCTTCCATACCTTGTATCTCTTTCATGCATTCCTTGTAACTTGCACAAAACATTTTTATTGATTTCATATAAAATCATACCATTATTCTTTTCATTCCAATATATTAAAGTATGTTTAATTTATATTCTCTAATGATAAACATCTTCTAATATCTTACTTACTCTTTTTCTTCTTCAGAAAAACTCATTTTTAGAACTATTTTAATATATCCAGAGCCAGAAAACGTTTTCTTATACCTATTTAATTAATAGGTGTATTCACAAATCACTTTTATTTCAATTCTTAGAAATTATCTTTTAAAAAATACATTTTTATTCGGGTTTAAAAGAGATGTTGCGTAAAAAATTATTACTACAACCCAAAAATAATAATGCACGAATTTAATTAAAAATAAATACTAATAAACCACATCTACTTATGTAAAAACATTTCCTTTGGGAGTCACTTACTATAACAGTAGCATTATAGTCTATGCTCCCTTTACATTCACAAAAACATCTATTACAACAATAAGTGTTGTAATCTACGTTTTCGATACTTAATACATTTTAGGTTTTTATATTTAAAATCTTTATTTATTTATAAAGAAACTAGTTTGCTATATACATTCTATAATTCTTCAAAAAGAATTTCACTTTTAGCAAAATTTATATCATATAAAAACAATTTAGATTTCTTACCATATTCCTAAAAACCAAATATTTACTTTAAAAATATTGATAATTCTACTTTTCAATTCTAATAATTCCATTTTATTGGGTTAAACATAAAGTGGATATTTCGACTTACTACCCTAGGAGTAACCTTTCAAAACCTTGGAAATCTCATTTTCTTACTTAAAGTCTTATATTCCTTTTCCTCTTGTATGCTTACATTTATTCTAAGGCATTACCGTCAAATCCACTTATATGAAACAATTGTAATTTCTGCAACTCCTACATATGGGCTACCTTTTTTTTCTTCTTTATCAAATAAATCTATTGTACATCCCCAATCTTTGCCTACAACTATTTGGGCTTTCATATTCTGAACCTAGATGTACAAACCTATTTCTCTAACTCATTCCATGTGTTGACCTACTCTATTCCCCAAGAAACACACATCCTTACGCCTAAAGTGGTACTTCAAGAATTCTATCTTCAACTGATGAACACGAAGCATAAGAACCTCCTTTAGGTGAATAACATGCTCTTTCATACTTCTTGAAAAACACCAAAATGTCGACCACGAATACCACTATGAACTTTATTTATGACATCTCTAAAAACATGGTTCATCAAATCTACAAAATAGGCTGGGACATTAGCTAGCCCAAAAGATATAACCACCGATTCCAAGAATCCGTCGGGTGTCCCAAATGCGGTCTTATCAATGCTATCATCAACTATCCTACGCTAATCAAATCCAGTAGCTAAATCAAGCTGAGAGAATACTAAAGAGCCAACTAACAGGTCGAAAAGATCATCTATCCTAGGAAGTGGATAATGGTTCTTCTTCGCAAGCTTATTTAATATTCTATAGTCTACGCAAAGTCGAAGAAAACCATCAGCCTTAGTAGCGAAGACGACTGGTGTTCCCTACTCTGATATGCTTCTTCTTACGAAACCTTTCTCCAAAAGCTCACGGATCTTGCTTTATTAATTACTTCCTCTCCCTAGGTGCCATGGGTAATGCTACTAGCTTAGCATTATCCGTCAAATAAATCCTGTAGTTAATCTCTCTCTTAGGGGATAGTCCCATAACCTCCTTAAAGATGTTTGGAAAATCTCTAACGACAGGAACAGAATCTAACTCTGATGATGATGAATCGAGGGAATAAAGGATGCTCAACTTAACTGAACCTTGCGGGTCGCAAGAAACCTCGAGAGTTCTACTGTTGCATGCCACTAGTCTAACGACTCTCCTCTCGTAGTCTAATGTAGCTCCATTTGTAGATAGCCTATCCATTCCCAAAATCATCCCATACCTCAAACATCCCACTACATAGGCGTCATAATCAAATTCTACGCCTAGGATAAAATTTTCAAACCCCTACAAATCATAGGCAAGTGTGCTGAACCTCCTATGGGTTTTGAAACAACGATGGGTCTACTACTAAAGAGATGTTTAGGTGTAAAAAATCTACTAGAAGACTAGAGATGAAAGAGTGTGATGCTCTAGAATCGAAAAGAGTTTGAATGGGGAAACTTAGAAATAGAAATCAAATTTTCCTACCTTGATTTGGTCTGCTGCTGAAAGGTGCTGTATCCAAAACCTGAATCTGTGCTGTAGGTGCACTCGCTGCATTCCCCATTTTCTGAGGACAAATTTTACTAAAATGACCAAGCAGTCCACAATTGAAACATCTTCCCTTCATTCCTACCTTCTTACAATCTTTTGCGTAATGACTAGTCATTCTACAACGCTTACACCTCCCACTTTTCTTGATTCGCTTCTGAGGTCTTCTCTCCTTCCTCTCGTCCTTATCCTTATCCTTCTTGTTGTTCCCCTACTGCTTCTTAGAGCTTGTAGGAACCTTCTCAAGCTCTCCCTTTAGCTGCGAAGATGTAGGTTGATCACCCTGTCGGTCTCCAAACCTAACCGACTAAACCTTTGCTCCATATTCTCTAACGTAGCTCGCGTCTTCTTTGAATTCTCCATGCCAGAAAAAGTTTGGCCTCCTATACTAGCGAAGTCCTTGCATAGCTTAGAAAATTTGGTTGATATAGGTGGGTTAAAGGGATTTCCACCTACCGGTGTTATATTGGGCACTTTCCCTTTCACCTCTAATGCCGTAGCTCTACGGAACCAGTCAGTCATACAATGCAAAGAAAATAAAAACTTAGGCGTGAAAGAATCGAAAGGAAATTAAAGTGGAACTTTGAGAGGAATTTTTATAAAAAATCTTTTATGCTTAAAAACTACTTCTATAATAAGAGTTTCTTTTTGAAAAATACTTCTAGTTTGAAGATATGCTACTTAAAAATAGATTGCTTTTGGAAAAATACTTTATTTTTAAAATAAATTGTTAGGAATCCTGTAACATGAGGCTCTGATACCCAATGAAACACCCCACACCCCGTAGTACACCCAAAAGGACACACTAAATGGTGTGGTGTGTTGCAGGTATAACTAAAGCTAGCAAAGATTAAGATTCACAAGACAAAAATAGATAAAAACAGCGGAGACAATTAAGATAAAAACTTATTTAGAAAAAAACATCATAATTACTTTAAAAACCAAATAAGTCATTAAATATCAAATACATCATATGTTAAAATACCCATACATGTCTTGCAAAATTAAAAACCATAGTCTCAATAAAATCAGAGTACAAAACGTCCCTCAAATAGTGCTAGTACAACAAAAGAACTAAAAATTGGAGATGAAGAAAAGGAATACATGCTAAAATCACTTCAAAAGGAGTCTCCACGAATCTGCAGTCTACCGCCCTTGCTCCTGATTGCCTATGGCAGGAAAAAAGGGGGAAATTGAGGAGTGGGTCAGACTAAATGTATGGTGAATGATAGTAATTACTAGCATATTTAAGAAAAGTAAAGATAATAGACTTTGCAATAGTTCTAATTATAAAAGGAAATAATGGAAATATGAAGAAGGAATAAGCTGGAAATAAATAAGATTTAACTAAATTAACACAATTGTTTAACTTTGACTGTTTGCACTTGTCTTTGATAGCTGCTAAGATTAGGTTGAATTCCTAATACCACCCTTTGATCGGCCTGCTACTTTATAGAATCTACTATGGACCGGACGCCAAAGCTCCTTATGCAGTAGACATTGGTGCCTATGGAAGGCACACACTAAGCGCTTAAAAACTCATAATGACTACTGAGCACCCGAATGGAAGTCGCACGCTTTACCGCCACCATGCTCATGTTACATGTTGTTCCACCTATTAGGTCTTCTTCCAACATAAGTGTGCCCCTCGTCTCACTTCAGGTTTATGCGAGACACCTCGTCTTACTTCGGGGTTATGTGAGATATCTCGTCTCACTTAAAGGCTATGTGGGACACATCGTCTCACTTTAGGGTTATGTAAAACACCATCTCCATAGAAATAATAAGGGAAATGATGTTGGTACCGCTCCGTTATCCAAAAAATATCTAGTTGCACCCTTTGCCCAAATCCACATGATTTGGACTTCTACTTATTGACCATTTACTACCATTATTCACATAAGCGTGTCCCTCGTCTCACTTCGGGATTATGTGAGACACCTCGCCTCACTTCAGGGTTATGTGAGACACCTCGTTTCACTTCAGGGTTATCAAACACCGTGTCTATAGAAATAGGGGAAGGTTATTTGGTACAGGTCTTACTTTAATTCTTTGCTTATTAACTTAGATAAATTATTTGAATAAGCCTTTTCTTTTATTCTTACTATCTAAGCTTATTAATTTACCCTAATCTTAAAATAAGCCTCACTCTATTCTATTTCTTATTATAACCTACGTTATAATCATGCTTATTACTTAACCCAAGGTCTAAGTGTGATAATAAGCTTCTTTCATCCTATACTCTTTTTATTCTAATTCTATGTTATAACAAGGCCAATTATCTTCAATTAGTCCAATTCTAACATTAATATCATAATTAGGCTCAATTTTAGTCTTAATTTCATTTTTATTACAGTCTTTACAATTTACATCTTATCTTCCGTTATTTCAATATTCTTATAATTTTAACCATGTTCGCATTTAATCTATTCTAATCCATACACGAAGAAGAAGGAGAAATAAAATAAAACCGAAAATAGAAGAAAATCCAAAGCATGGGAAAAAGATTTAAATAACGCATAAATAATAGTAAATAAATTAAAATACTATAAATAAACTGTAAATAAATGGAAAAGCTATAATTAACAGAAATAACTAAAATTAACTAAAAATAATAACTAAAAGAAGTAGACAAAAAGTAATTTTAAAAACTGTAAATAAACTACTAAAAAGGCTATTCCAAAAATCATAGTAAAACTACAACTATTGGAAACCCTATTATTTTAAATTACTTAAAGAAATCCAAAATAATTACAATCACTCACTTATGGTCCTAAGTTCTTCCCTTTAGGTCTTCCCGAATCCACTTGAGGGTATCAAAATATTTTTATTAAAAAGATTCTCTCCTTGAAAAATTATTTCTTTTAGGGTCCTTCCTGAAAAGGTGAACCCAAACGGAGTGAAGAAAAGTGTTAGGCCCAGGGTCTTATTTATAGGGGTAGAAGTGGATCTTAGACCGTTGGATATGGAGATTAAATAGGATGCAACCGCGTCATAGGCTGAGTAAGAGCCGTTGGACGGAAGCACGAAGGGACCAGATGAGGCTAAAGAATGAAAAATATGTGTTCGAAAACCTTTGGAATGAAGAAAATTTTCTTCGTTCCATACCTGTAAACGGGTCGACCGGGCAATCGACCGCCCCTCCCGTTAGGTCGACCAGCCGGTTGACCTAGGGCGTGGTTAGGTCAACCCCTTGGTCGACCTAGCCTAATATGTTTTTCTTTTCTTGTTTATTTTATTTCTAGCTCATATTAGCTCGGATTCTGACGTTCTATATACGAAAATTGACTAGAAAATTACCACGGACACAACGTTCCAACTCCTATGGCTCGATTATGGTAATTTCACAAACTTATTTTATTATTTCATTAATTAATGAATTAATTATTATGCGTTAAATTTCGGGTCGTTACAACCGTCTTATTGTATGGTCTGCATAGTGAATGCAGATATAGGTTCATTATCGTTTACAGCTTCAAATTCTTTTCTAATAATTTACCTGATTCCTTTCATACTTTACTTTATTTTCTTCTATTCTAGGATGTAATTCGATTTTTTTTGGTTGGGTATGAAAGCTATGCTAAAAATCCATTTTCATATTTTAATACAAAATAATACTATAAACAATAATTCGTAACTTCAAGGTATTTCTTTTATTATTTTGGAATAGCGTAAAATACGGGGTTTCTCTATTTTACACTAGTTCCCTTTTTCTTTCTTTTATTCTTGCGGTTACGTTTATTGTTATTTTTTAAATATTAAATTATAGAAATGTATTATATTTTCTAAACCAAAAAATTAATCTATTACTTACTTCTGAATCAAGTTATTGGATTAATTTATTATTCCCCTTTTAGCATGATTTATTGCAGAAATTTTCTAGCTTTATTCCAACTTTTCTTATTTTACATCTAATCTAGTATTTTCCCATTTCAATGCATAATCACCAATTTTCTTTTTAACTATGTTATTTGCGTATAAAGAGAATAAAAAGAAACTAGCATTTAGGCTAAATTATAACTTCAAATTAGATGTAAATAACTGTAAATTTCTTATAGTTCAGCATAACTAATTAACAAAACTAATTACTAAAATACTAAATAAAATTATTTAATGGGAATTTAATGATAATATATTATAAACATAAAAGATATAATTAAATCCACTCACATTGCTACCTTTCCAAATCTCCCTGTTTTTATTTCAAATCTGTCCCTAACATCTATATTCACCTCCCTTTAATCCCTATTTGGAATTACAAACGATATGTTTACAGATCTATAATATTTGAAAGAGAAAAGGAAGAGATTTGGATTAGAAATAGCAGATAAAAGTCAGATCTAGGGCTTTGACCTAGCCTTCTAAATTGAACCAATTCCTAATTAATTCTATTCTCTTTCTATTTAGATCTAAATTCGTGTGAATTAGATCTAAAATTTTGTTATTAAGAAAGTGTGGAAGAGATATAAAAATTGCACAGCTTCTATAGGCAAGAGAAAAATAACGTGTAACAACCCAAATTTTGTAAATAATTTTAAAATTTATTTATTTGAATACTTTGATTTTTATCATTAAAATTTGAAATTTTGGACTTTTATTTGATATGGTTGCAAATTATCTTCCAAATAGAGTGAAATAAACAATTTTGAAATTTGGATATTTCGGTCACAACTTTGACTTTTATTTGAAAATTTTGAAAATTTTAAATTGTAATCTTTTATTTGAAGTTGGATAATTGTAATCTTTTATTTGAAGTTGGATATAATTATGACATCCTTTCTGCTTTTGTTTCATTTAATTCTGATTTACACTTTGTAAATTGGATAGCATTCAGCGTTTTCAAAACAATTAATTTCTGTGTTTATTTCTATATTCTCTTGTATCCGTCTATTTATGTTATTTTCTGTTTTGTTTGTATGCCCTTTAACTTATTTATTTGGGTGTCTCATTTGTATATCTTTTATTTAATAGCTGGGAAACGAATCAATTAGTTGTACGTTATGTTGTTTTATTTTGGCATAAGTTACATTGGCTTTATTTCTTGCCTTTATTTGCTTAAGCCTATTTATTTACTACCGTAGCCGTACACTACCTATTCCTCAAACCCTAGCCGCCTTTGGTCTATCAAATCACTTACAGAAAACAAAGTTCCTATCTCATTTTCATTTGCATCTCTAGAGAGAAAATACTGTAAGTTTCAATGGCCTCCACCCCCTTTCCTTTTACCTTTTCTTTTATTTTTCTTGTGTTTTCTTCAAGGAATGCTCGGCCTCCACATAATTCCAACCACCACCTCCTCTCCACCTCCACCATGACCTACCATCACTCCTCCACTCACAGCCGTGAAACCCTAGATCCCAATATCCATCACCAAGTCAAGTAATAAACCCTAGCCGAGCCTTTGGATGCAAACCCCTCCTTGTTTTCCTTGAAACCCTAGCCTACCCTCCCCACCTTGCTTTGGCCGTGATTATCTCTACCTCCTAGCCATGCTTCATATCTGACTTGACTCAATTCTAGCCTTAGGCAGAGCCATTTAGACCATAGGCCTAGCCAAACTCCACTTGATCCATGTTTATGCCATGCCTTGCTTTGCCTTCCCCTTTCCATGTCATGGCCGTGCCTTATGACCTTATAACCTAGCCTAGCTTGTGTCTAAACACCATGGCCGAGCATAGGGGTGATGAGCCGAGCCTATAGGGGTTGCAGCCAAACCCACTTGATGATTCATCCCATGTTGTTTCACTTTAATTCATTTTGTTTTTTGATTTGGTAAAAATTTTGTTCTCATGATTAATCCACATTGATTTATGGAAAATCATATATTTATAATTGTTTTATCTATTTGAATTACAAGATCTGAATTTGATTGTTACTTCTTCCCAAAACATGTCGTGCCTTCTCATGCTTTGTGGTGTGTGGGTCTTTTTATTTTAATTAATTTCTAGCTTCTAAAAGGTGAGTTATTCACTCTAGACAGTACGTACTTATATTATTGTGAAATGATGACAAGTGAATCTGTATAAAGTGATATATTATTCATATATGCTTGTGATGTGATTTTATGATGTTAAATCCTATTTATAAAATAGTTGCATCATCTAATATGAGATGTTATATTTAGTTGTTCATTATATTTCTGCATCTCACACTGCAAGTTCCCTTATCACTATGGGTTGAAATGATACATACCCGAACAAACTTTAGAATAAGAAAAAATCATTATGGGCTGAAATGATAGGCTCGAGTGATTTTCATTGTATTTTTTTTCTTGGGATTGCGGGTTTGAAATGACAGAACCCGGATTTTTCTTTTAAATTATGGATTAAAATGATATACTATCCGTATCAGTTGACCTAGGTTAGAAAATATTATATAGACTTGTGGTTATTTTTAAAGTATTATTTTTGAGATATTAAGTCTTTTTGAAATATTAAAATATAGAATTTTAGCTTAGATTGGATTTGAATGATTTAAATGAATTGTATAGTTATTTCTTATAAGTTAAAGGTAAATAAATAAATGGAAAGAGTGTATTTTAAAATATGACTTAACTTGGAATTTGGAAAATTAGTTTAAATGGAAATTTAAGTTAGGAAAATAAATGGAAATTTAAAGTTTATTTAGGAGATGGGTATGTTAAATAATATATTAAGTTATTGGTTGAAATAAAAGTTACGCAATTTATAAAGTATTGACTTAAGAAATGAATTTTATATTAAATTGGATATTTATTATTAAAATGTTATTTTTATTAAAATTTAGAAGTTAAATAATATCCAAATAATTTTTTTGAAAAGTGGATTAAGCTTGATAAGTAAAAAATAAGAAAACTTGAAATTATATTGTTTAAAGAGTATAATAGAAATTATAGCAATTCTGAAATGCTGTGGTTAAATGAACTATGGCTGATATACACTAAAAGACCTATAACAGCATTTCTGAAGTGCTGTAAATTCTAAAAATTTGAACTATGGCTGGAAATACACTAAAAAGACCTATAACAGCATTTCTGAAGTGCTGCAAATTCTGGAAATTTGAACTATGGCTGGAAATACACTCAAAAGACCTATAACAGCATTTCTGAAGTGTTGTAAATTCTGAAAATTTGAACTATGGCAGGAAATACACTAAAAGACCTATAACAGCATTTTTTAAAATGCTGTAGTTGCTGAATTTGAACTATGTTTTGATTTATACTAAAAATACATACCGTAGCACTTTATAAATGCTGATGTTTTGAAATTCACAATGTTTGTAACGTTGAAATTTAACAAATGAACTTAGAAATTGTTGAAATTCTGGAATTTGAATATTTGATTTAGAAGGACAACTACTTCATATGTAAATGGTTTAAATGAATTATTTTGATTTGGAATATAAATCCTTTTGAAATTTATAACCACGGGTAATAATAACGTTGGTTGTTAAACAGACCGGGATCGGATATGGGCATACTCTCTGTCGATACCGAAAACCACTTTAACAACCATGTACGCGGTGGAGATTCCAGAATGAAGTAGGATGGTGGCGTCGTTCCTTTGAGGTATATACGTGGACCCGACTCCCGTGAGTTCGCATAAGGTGGCTAAAACAGGAATGATTACGGGCCAGTGAGGTAGCTCCTCTTATCAGACACACTTCTTCGTATGCCATTTTAGTACTTTGTGATTGTTTGGTGTGTACCTTTGATTTTGGGAGTGTGGCTCGAGGTAGGCGGTAGCTGCGTGCTATGCGTCACCACCAGCCCGGACTCGTAATTGTTATATCTACCCTGGCATTGCCTAGTTGTGCCATGTCACCTACCCTAGCGTGCCTTGTACGATTTTGGTTTTGTGTCGTACCTATGGAGTATTGTCTGGTAGCCTCCCGATCAGGAGGTATTACGGTACTATATAGACTACGGGCACTATGTATGTGTTAAGGTGGAAAATGTAAAGCCTTAACGCTATCTTAAAGTAAGTTTATTTTACTAATAGACATTATTATAATAGCGAAATATTACTACATAGTAAATAGTTTAACGGATGCTTAGAGGATGGGCGGTCCCAAGCATCCTTTAAGTTACTCGTACGTTTATATTATAGTTCATTTGAGTTGGTTTACACTATATAAGTATGTATGTCCTGACTCGAGTGTTTGTTTTTATTTCTTACGTTCGGGTCAGACTGAGTATTACAGCTTGGATCTATCTTCTGGAAGATAGAGATTTCTAGAGTTATCTGCTTATGAAGTTGTTGTCTATTTCAGTTCCAGTATTTCCATTTCAGCTCATGTATTAGAGACATATATTTGGGATTTACTACTATATTTGTTTCAGAACTGTGTTTGTTTTTCAGAATATGTATTTTGGTACGGGTTTTGAGACTGAGTTGTAGTGGCTTCATGAACCACTATGGTTATTTTTATTTCCGTTGTGAGTTATTTTGATTTTATCTGTGTCTGTGATTGGTTTTATTTGCTCCAAATTATATTACAATCTTCTATTTTGAATTATTCAAGTCAGACACGTGTGGATTTATTGTCGATTTGAATGGTCCAAAATAGTGGGTCGTTGTGACGACCCGGAAATTTTGAACATTTCAAATCGAAATATTTAATTGATTTTAAATATTTGAATGATATTTTAACTTGGATTTCAAAAATAACTATGAATTTGGCAATTAAATTATTGGATTTAATTAATTGGAAGTTGGGTAAAAAAAAAAAAAAATCCTCAGTTTTAAGCCGATTAAAAATAATTTGATGGCTTAGAAAATTTATATTGATAATATTGAAGATAATGGAAGCTTCAAATTGGATTTGGAAATGCTTGGAGCAGTTTTGAAATTTTATCGTTTAAATCGATATTTAAAAATAGCCTTCCGAGGCATAGTCTCGGAATTTGACGAAACCAGTTGCATTGGATCTGTAATATTGTACTTTTATCGGATTTCAATTTTCGTAATATTTGGAATGATCGTTTAGCCGTACGATAAGCAAACGCGCTGAAATTAATTTGAAAATTCAATTTAATAACTGGACCCAAAAATCTATCTTCTCCACACGATCGAATTTGGACTCGGAACCTTTTCCATTGCGTTCGAGTAGGTGTTTAACATTATAAACACCTGGCGGTATGCCTCGATTGAAGATCGAGATTTTGAGCTGTGGAAATCGAAACGATTTAAATTTGAATTTAAATTTGAATATAAACAACATAAGCAAAACACTGTAGCTAGCTCTAACACATATAGGGATTATTAACATAAGTTCGCTCCAATTACACACGCGTCCCCCTTCCACTTTTCAAAATCGAGCCAGATGGGATAACTAAAATCAGAAAACAAAAAATCATTTAGAAATTTTCTTTTCCACTAAGAAATTGAAACCATGGCCGAAAGTTAACTTGAATCGCCCTCTTCTCCTTCCCATTTGATTATCATAAAACGTCAACCTCCTCAAATAATCAGAATTGAATCCACTCAAATTCATTCACAAAACAAAATAAAAAAAAGAAAAAAATAGCCGCGATCGGAGAATATCGTTTTGATTTCATTTCAAAATCTCATGGCAACTTAGAGTGGAAGCCCAACGTTGCGATGGAATTCAAGTGGTGGCCTTGTCATGCGTGGGTTTTGGCTTGCGAAGCATGGTGGAAGGTCGTGGCGAACTTCATGAATAGGAGGAGAAAGCGATCGCACGCGTAGGAGCATCCAAGGCAAGTTGTCATCATCGAGGAGTGGCAATGAGAAATCTGGCATTGGAGCTAGGGTTTCGCCTGCATGTAGAGAGTGTGGCGGTCGCGTTCTTGTATGTGGCTACAGTGCGGCGTCAATGTCGTGGAGTCAAGGCATATCGATTTCAGCTGAGCAGTGAGGTATAAACTATTTATTCATTTAAATTTAAATCTGAAATATATATCGATTTGAAATTACAGTTTGTTTAATATTGCAGTGAAGCGTTAATGTTTATAAAATATATAGATGTATGCAAAAATTTAACTTACCATTAAATTTTAAAATGTTTAATTTATTTAATCAACTTATTTAACAATTTTAGAATTTGTTAAAAAAGAAAGTTAGTTTAAAATTTGAAACTATTAGTTTAAATAAATCACTAGTTAATTAAAATTGTCAAATGGATATTTAAATAGTTAATTTGATTATTTAATAACAAGTGACTATTCGATTTGTCCGAATATTAATTAAATCTTCTAATATTTATACAAGGTCAAAAACTGTGAAGAAAATATTTCATTTAAAAAAAAATAGTTTTAAAATTAATTTTTTTAGTTAAATAAATTTATTAAAGGAAAAACTGGTTTAGATAAAACTATCAGTTAATTAAATAATTAAACAGTAATCGATTATTCGATTTGTTCGAATATTAATGAAATTTTATATAATTGTTTATACAAGGTCTAATACAATGAAGAAAACAATCTGGAATGAAAATGGATTACATGCAAAGAAAATGTGAGATCTTCTCACTCAATTGGAATTCCCAGTTTAATTTTAAATAGTTAAATTTAAAATTATTGATTGTGTGCTTGGATGATAAATTATTATCAGTTGTATTGGATTAAACCCTATGCACCGCATAATAGTGGAGGATATTAGATAAACCCATATACCGCGATATTACACCTCGAAGTGGAATTTGTATTATATATTTATTTGGAGTGATTAATATCCCGCATTATATAATGGATGATATTATATAGATCTCATATACCGCGATATTCCACCTCAAAGTGGAATTGGTATTTAATTGTTGTGCTAACATATGCGGATGCAGGGAAACAGGTTGGAGGGATCCAACTAGATTCCTCAAATATTCGAACTTGTTTCGATATTGTGTGTTGATTATTTATAATATGTGTGTGATTATATTTGTGATTAAAATCGTTGAAGGCTATAGTTTAGCTGAATATATTTCTGGTATCGTACGATACCGGAAATAAATAAAATTGAATTTCTAAAATTCAAGTAGAAAGTTTATAGTAAAATTTATTTTAGAAAATTGAATAAATTTAAAAGAAGGAATTTAAAAGTATAAAAGTTGATTTTTGAAAACTTATCAAATTAATTCCAAAACATAGGAAAAGTTTTTAATAAATGGATTAAAAGTTGGAGAATTTATTTAAAATTCAGATTTTAAATAGTTTGGAAGAAATAAAGGAATTTGTTTTAAAGATAATAAATTTGGTGTTTGAAACAAATTTGAGAATCAATTTGAAATTGATTTGGTGTTTAAAAATAAATCTTTGGGAAATCGATTTGGTGTTTGAATTAAATGTTTGGAAAATTTATTTGGAATTTGATTTGGTTTTTAGAATAAATTGGAAATCAATTTGGAATTTGATATGGTGTTGAAAATGAATATTTGAAAGTCAATTTGGAAATTGTATATCAATGGATATTTGGAAATTTAAATTCACAACGAGAATTTATAAAGGAAAGGGAGATTTGTTTCAAAAATAAATTTTGTTTTATTTTCAAAAGTGTGGAAGGAATTTACAGATTTGGAATGTAAATTTAAAATAAATCCGAAAAGATTTATAAACTGATTTGAATGAACCATTTTAGAATGGAAGGTGTACTTTCCATGGAAAGCCGATTATGTTTTCAATATAGTTTATAAATATAGATTGAAGTTTAAAGATGGTTTTAAGAAAAGAATGTTTTGGAGAAATTATTTTATTAAGTTGTTTTTAAATCTTTAAAGTAAAAGATTTATTTATTAAATAATAGATTATTTAAAGATTAAATTCATATTTTTTTTAGAAAATGGTTATTTGAATAGTTATACCCTATCTACTAATTTTATTTTAAAATTAGTTTTGGGCTTGAAGTTTATATGAGATATTAGTATAATATTTTCATAACTAATATTTTTAAATAACATGTTTAAGAATAGTTTTATTTTGAATGTTTCCAAATATATATCTTTGGATAAGTACTTTAAAATTTTAAAGTATTTGAACTCGGCAGATTTTGAGTGGAAATGCATAAATATTTGGGAATATATTCCGCATAAGGAAAAGTGATTTGAAATTTGTTTTCAAAGGATTGAAATGTGGAAAATGATTTGAAATTTGTTTTCAAAGGATTGAAACGTGGAAAGTGATTTGAAAATTGTTTTCAAACGGTTGAAGTGTGAAAATATATCTTGCGAAGATATTTTGAAAATAAATAATTGGAGAAAATTATTTAAATCTTGGTGATTGTTGTGAATATTGATTGATAGTTAAATAACCGACTATCAATATTGGCCTTTAAATGGCATTTGAATTTCGATGCCGCCGAGGGTCGGATTCCAAATGGATATTTGAAAACCACATCGAATCTTTGCGATAGTGATGGATCTTTTATTTAAAAGATCAAAGTGGAAATTTGTTGTGATTGACTTGAAATCTGAATGTAACACTTATTTTTTGAAAATAAGCGCTCATTATTCAGATTAGCCGAGAGAGGACTTTGTGTCATAAAACTCATTCCGAATAATGATACGACGAAATAGGATTGCATTTGAAGATGGTGTTGAAGACCAAGTATTTTCGAAAATGAAAGGATTACCTGTCGTATGTCTCTGCACTGGGTTGCTCCAGTATAGAGATTTTATCACCCATTATGATGGGGATTCCGGACGTGATTAGTGAATATCCGAATTTGCAAGGGCTTCTTTGAAGTGCCTTGGGTTCCGTTCGATCCTGGAACAGACTTAAATGGATGTGTTTCTGAGATTACACTTTGAGATGCAAAGCTGGTTTCTATCAAATACATTTCTGTTTGTGGCAGAGAATTTATTCTCTTAGCTTAGCACCCTTCTCCGAGACGCACAAGCTCAGAGGTTATGTAGTTGATGGTTTTTAGTAATACATTCCCAATTTGATAATGTGGCATACGAAGTGCTGCTGATCATTTGTTGATCAAAGCATGGCTATGTGAAAAGTGCAGCTTTGTGGGCGAGACTTTGTCGGACCTCACACCCCGGAAATGGTCAAAACAGGAAGAATGCGGCAAAGTTATGAGGGTCGCACCCTTTAAGGTATGTCATTTCCTTGTGGAAAAGGGTGTATCATGGTATGGAGCCTAGATACTTAACTTATGTGGTTGCTGCAAATTCATTACTTTGTGGTTGAGGATCCTTGGATAAAGGTCGCAAACGACTGGGGTATGGTATACTCGTGTAGTAGTTACCTAGTTACAGAGCTAACTCGACCTTATGTTGGCAGAGAGCTGGTTAATTTCTCGGGACGTCCCTCTAGAGGCATACCCATGTGGCAGTAGGAAGTTCCTTAGCCTGAACATTTGTTGGAAATCCAAAGAAATAATACTGCCATGGAATGTGGCGGTAATTTTCCATTGAACATGGTAGCTATAGTAGGCATAAGTGCGAAATGTCTATGCTGGCTAAGATTAGTATTATACTTTCGATGTTTTCCACACTATGCACTAATAATAATATTTAAAAGAGATTTTGCGTATCAAGCATGTTTGACTATCATAAGGAGAAATCTCCTCCAACTATGCGCTTGCATTGTGTGTGTGCGGGGGGGGGGGGGGGGGGGGGCCTTATGGTAATTTCATTTTTCAAAAGCATTACGGATTTCCTTTTATTTTCTTTACAAAAATAAATGTTTTTAAGATCTCACACCAGTCCCATGACTGACCTGGAGTTTATTGTTCTCTTTCTAAACTCTGGGTGCCCATAAATTTCCACACTGGCAGCCTAGAGTTATTCGGGAGCGAAGTCAAGAGATGCTATGGTGATCAGGAGCAAGCTGGATGGCGAAGCGTATCACTTATATTGTAGTGTCCGCTGTGTATGGGTTGGTACAAGTCAAATTTTCTTGTGCACAAGTTATTATAACCGCCAATGTTGTATTGTGTCGTTGTAAACTCTGATGATGTATTGTAATAACAGATATAGTTCTTTATTTTAAAGATTATTCATTTTATCTATTATATATTGTTCCGCTGTGAAATGTGAGATTCTGTTATTGTTTCTATTTCTACTTCTATCTTCTTCTTCTTAAACCCTAATGTTTCGGTTTTTCGGCATTCGACTGTGCGGCATTGGATAAAGTGGACGTATCGATGTTGACTTTCGGGCGTTGAAAAATTGGGTCATTACATTAGTGGTATTAGAGCGATTGGTTAAGAGACAACCTTGGCTCTGGTGGTGATTACTCATTAGAGATAGAGTCAGTAGTACTCTAGAATGAGTTTGAGTGTAATAATAGATATGAGCGCGTATTTGTTAAAGAATATAAAATTGTTTTATATTGTGTTGACTTATGGTTGATTGTTTATAGATTCTGGTCGGTGCAGTTTGGCAACTGTATTGATAGAGGTTTCTAAACTGTTAAACAAGATAAACCGACACAGTATTTGTAACAACCCGCATATTTAACGATTTTATATTTAAATGTTTCATTTAAATATAGCGTCGTTAGTCGGATTTAGGTCTGAAATGTTACTTTCTGCAAATGGCCGAATTGGAACTCGAAACCACCTCCATTGGTTCCAAAATGGCGTTTGCGATCTTTTCGAGTATAAGCTTTGATATGTTTGGAGTAAGTTGAATTTTGCAACTTTTTCTATTTGGGTTTTGGGTTTGGGTTCAGCCCATTTGTTAGTTTAAACCCCTAACTCAGCCCTCTCCTCACCATCCTCTCATTCTACTCTTCTAAAACTTAAGCAAAACTGAAATGGTGGAGGGGAAGAGGAAATAGAAATTGCTAGCCCTAGTTTCTTCTTTGCAAACTTGATTTCTTGCTCCAAAATTATAGAGAAGTCATTGGTAGGCTCCTCTTCATCTTCTCTATCTCTTTCTCTCTTCAATCTCTGAAATTCCTAAACCTAAACTTAGAAAAAATAATTGTTTTATTCTTAGATTGAAACCAGTTGAGTAGAAGAGGAGATTTGTTGGTCTTCTCCTTGCAAATTGAACTCCTTCTTCTTTGTTTTTGGATTAGAAGGTGAGTTTTGAACTCACATCTACTTCTCTTGGTTTCATTAATGTTGGGTATGGATTCCTAACACTTGTTCATATGCTTTTGCTTTCGATTTGGTTTGCTTTGGTGAAATTGCCAAGTTATGATTTTTGAAGCCAAATCTATATAAAACCTTATATGGTTGATGTTTTATGTTGTTTGGAGTGTTTGGGTGTGTCGTTAAAGTTGGGTAGTCGTTTGACGTAAGCCCATAATCAACACGCATCCAATTACTTTCGATTTGTTTGGCCATAGTTGGCCTAGGTTCAGGAAATGCCTGAACATTGAGTTTCAGACATCTGAAACCATAATTTCAGACGTCTGAATATTGTTCTGGGGAACATTTTCACCCCCAGATTCTGACGTCTGAAATTATATTCCAGACGTCTGAATTGGCCAATTTTCGACCAGAAAGGAAATAGGCCAAAATATGCCTATTTCAGACGTCTGGAAGGTTGGATTCAGACGTCTGTATTCTGTTTTGAAAAACAAATTTATTTTTAGATTCAATCCTTTCTTTTAGACGTCTGAATATGCTGTTTTTTGCCAACTTGCCTTGTTCGTTTACTTCTCCAAATTTAATCGATACATAATGATTCCAATTAGTTATTTATGCTTATTTGACCTTGATAATTCCTTTTGACTTCATTCACGGGTTTTATAAATAATTTCTTCAAATCGTATTAAAAGCTCGCTTTTCCAATTTATAAATTCTATTTAAAGAACACACAATTTCACACTTCGAGCGAAGTGGAAGGGTGATTAAATGGTTGGGCAAAACACGGACCATGAATCTGTGCGTTTATCCTTCCGATTAATCCCCGACCTATTCAATTGATCGTTTTAACCTTCGGGTTTGGTTTACCGATGATATGAGGTGAACTTTGTACTTCTTTGAGTGTGAAATTAACTAACGGATAGTAAACCGTTTAGTGCGAACGAGTGGTTATGGGACTCACGTTACCACTTTTCGGATCCCTTTTTTGAGAGTTATGACACATTCCGCCAGTTAGTGGTGTCCAGTACTGGGCCTCCGGACCTTCATCACTACGGTTTGTTGCCTTCGGGTATGTTGCCTTCGGGTATGTTGCCTTCGGGTTTGTGCCTTCGGGTTTGTTGCCTATAGTATCGCTTCTGATGTTGGTCGTTATGAGCCGCATGGGTGATATTGGGTTGCCCTATTGTATCGCTTCCGATGTTGGTCGTTATGAGCTGCATGGGTGATATTGGGTTTGGAGTCTTCGGGCTCATGGATCCTTGTTTATACAGTACCGTGCTTGAGCAATTTTCTGATGTTTCATTCATATGTATATTCCCTAGTTATCGCCCTTCGGTGTTGGTCTTTTTGAGCCGCATGATGCGTAGCGTTTACCTTGTGGAACTTGTATACCTTATTGGTATTTGT
Source organism: Allium cepa (assembly GCA_030765085.1). Lineage (NCBI taxonomy): Eukaryota > Viridiplantae > Streptophyta > Magnoliopsida > Asparagales > Amaryllidaceae > Allium > Allium cepa. The sequence goes on along the minus strand of JASFAV010000023.1, from coordinate 1,979,530 downwards.
TATTGCCTTTTGGCTTGTTTTGGGATATTCGTATCCTTTGTTTCTATATGTTGCCGATTATATGAGGCTTGTTATCATATGATTCATCTTTTGTTAGATGATTGTGTTATCTCTTTTAGAGATATTTGTTATACTTTGTAACCTTGCAGGTTTATTGTTGTTCAGTTTATCTAACTGATTTGTTTAGCTAGACTGACCCGTGTATTTTATACTCGGGTCAGACCGAGATGTTTCAGGTTAGGTGCTTTTGGACTTAGCCTATTTTGCTTCCGCATGGACTATTCAGCTTGTTCCTTTTTGTTAAAGCTTTTTGTGTAGTCCTTTTATTTGTAACTCTGACATATGTATTCTTTTGGATTCATCTGTATATTGTGGTTTGCTATACCACTTGATGTGTATTATTTTGTAAACTCTGTTATGTATCTGTATATGTGTATATGATGATTTACTGTTCTGTGATGTATATTACATTTGAGTTGTTATATTCTATTCTGATAGATCCTTCAACCATCTATGGTTTTGTTTTAAGTATTCATTGGGTATGTCGACCTGCTTGGTATGTTTATTGTCGATGTATTCAATAGATAGTTAGCGCAAGGCTATAGATGGTCGCTCCCAACCAGCCTTATTCTCCATGTTAGTTGATGGCATTACCCTGTAGTGTCCTTGGCTAGCGTGGGTATAGAGGTGGGGCGTCACGGCATGGCATCAGAGCGAGGTTCAGGACAAAATATGATAAACACAGAATAGATGCACATATTATGGTACATCAAAGTGTACAAGTGATACAAATCTTTGAGTCATCGTGTCTCTCTATTCCTTCTGTGCCTTAATGGTAGATAGAATGTGGGAATACGTCTAGGAATGCATTTTTATTCCGTAGTATTCCTTATTAAAGTATCTACCTTGTGATTAATCTTGTTCTCATCTTACTTTCAGCGTATGGCTGGAAGAGGCAGGGGACGACGTTCGGGTGCTGGGCAATCCAGTGGCTCACATCCGGATGGCATATATATGTCTGCCGATCAGTTTTTGGAATTGTTTAGGAGCACTCAGCCTCCAGTTCCTCCTCGAGTGTCTCCACCTCCGCAAGTCTGCCTTTGCACGTTAGTGTAGTGATTTTGCTCATCTTGGAGGAAAGCCGTTTAAGGGCTCCGAGTCAGTTCTTGAAGTCCAAGCTTGGTTTCGCACGTGCGAGCGTATCTTCTCTCGCATGGATCTTTCTGACCATGATAGAGTTCTTGTAACTTCTATCTTATTACAAGAGCATGCTCTTGATTGGTATGAGCTTCTTGTAGCCGAGATTGATGAGTCTACTCTTTCTTGGACTCAGTTTCGGGAGCGATTTGAACTCTAGTTCGTTCCTGAATCTGAAAAAGTTTTATTGACCCGTCGCTTCCTTGAGTTGAAGCAAGGGAAATCTTCTGTTTCTGAGTATGTTGCATCATTCGAAGCTTTATCTAAGTATGGTCTTGAATTCATTAGCACTTCTTATAAGAAGAATTTGAAGTTTGTTTCCGGGCATAAGAAGTATCTTAAGAAGTCTTTGTTGCTCCAGCTTAAGCTTTCTTTTGAGGAGTTGGTTGATTCTGCGCTTCATCTGGAGACCGTCGAGGAGTGTGATAGTGATGTGGATGTTGAGGTTTCCAAGAACCCCAACAAGAGGCAGTTTCCAATTCAGAAGTCCAGGTCTTTTCCTTCTAAGAAGAAGAAGACTGGTGGTTCTAGTTCTCAGCCTCAGCCTTCTGGAACACCTTTCGTTCGGAAGTGTTTCAATTGTGGTTCTCCGGATCATATTATTCGAGCTTGTCCTAAGCCTCTCTTCTGCCGTTATTGCAAGAAGGAAGGACATCATGTTTCAGCTTGCCCAACTGTTCCGGCTGGTGCCAAGTCTAGCAGGCTTTATGCTACTAAGGCTTCTGAAGGTCCTTCTCATCCTAAAGGTATATCTCCATCTATTTTGGAAGGTTCTATTTTATTTCATGATCATAGTATTCGAGTTCTTTTCGATATGGGTGCTTCACATTCCTTCGTATCGAAAAAGCTCGTCGATGATTTATCTTTGGATGTTTCTTGTTTGGTTACTTCTTTAAGGATTGCGAATCCTATTGGGGGATCCGCGACCCTTAGTTTGCTTTGTGATAATGTTGAGATTGTTTTATGTGGCCTTTCTTTTCGTGCGAATCTGCACGTTATTTCTTGTCTGGGATTTGATATGATTTTGGGTATGGACTGGCTAGTAAGATATGATGCCAGGATTATTTGTTCGAAGAGAATTTTGTACCTTCGACATCCGGATTCGCCTTCTCTGCTATCTCTTGTTCTTCGGGATGTGGATAATTCCGAAATGGCTTTATATTCTCTTGACTCGCGAGATGATGATGATATATCTCGTATTCCTATTGCTTGTGACTTTTCTGATGTTTTTGAGCCTGTCTCGGGTTTGCCACCTAAGCGGGCAATTGAGTTCCGCATTGATCTCATTCCAGGCGCGCAGCCAGTTAGTCATCCTCCCACGAGGATGTCTACAAGGAAAAATGAGGAACTCAAGAAGCAGCTTTTAGAGCTTGAGTCCAAGCAGTTGATTCAGTCTAGTTTTTCTCCATGGGGATCCGCGGTCGTCTTTGTGAAGAAGTCCGATGGAACTCTTAGGCGTTGCATTGACTATCGCAAGCTTAACGAGTTAACCATCAGGAATAGGTATCCATTGCCTAGGATCGATGATATGTTCGATCTATTGTGTGGTGCTAAGGTCTTTTCTCAGCTAGACCTTGCCACAGGTTTTCATCAGTTACGAGTCGCGGAGGATAGCATTCCTCTTACCGCTTTCCGCACTCGTTATGATTCTTTTGAGTGGCTCGTTATGTCGTTCGGGTTGACGAACGCTCCTGCTTCCCTTGTTGATCTCATGAATCGGGTATTCCGGGAATATCTCGATAAGTTCGTTCTTATGTTCATTGATGATATCCTTATCTATTCTAAGTCCGAAGCCGAGCATGCTAATCACTTGTGGATTGTCTTGAGTACTCTCCGTCATCATCAGCTTAGAGCCAAATTCTCCAAGTGCCTTTTTGGGAGAATAAGGTTAAGTTCTTAGGCCATGTTGTATCTTCCGATGGCATTTCTGTCGATCCCTCAAAGATCGAAGCCATCCAGAATTGGAAGAGGCATGAGAATGTGGAGATTTGTTGGTCTTCTCCTTGCAAATTGAACTCCTTCTTCTTTGTTTTTGGATTAGAAGGTGAGTTTTGAACTCACATCTACTTCTCTTGGTTTCATTAATGTTGGGTATGGATTCCTAACACTTGTTCATATGCTTTTGCTTTCGATTTGGTTTGCTTTGGTGAAATTGCCAAATTATAATTTTTGAAGCCAAATCTATATAAAACCTTATATGGTTGATGTTTTATGTTGTTTGGAGTGTTTGGGTGTGTCGTTAAAGTTGGGTAGTCGTTTGACGTAAGCCCATAATCAACACGCATCCAATTACTTTCGATTTGTTTGGCCATAGTTGGCCTAGGTTCAGGAAATGCCTGAACATTGAGTTTCAGACATCTGAAACCATAATTTCAGACGTCTGAATATTGTTCTGGGGAACATTTTCACCCCCAGATTCAGACGTCTGAAATTATATTCCAGACGTCTGAATTGGCCAATTTTCGACCAGAAAGGAAATAGGCCAAAATATGCCTATTTCAGACGTCTGGAAGGTTGGATTCAGACGTCTGTATTCTGTTTTGAAAAACAAATTTATTTTTAGATTCAGACGTCTGAATCCTTTCTTTTAGACGTCTGAATATGCTGTTTTTTGCCAACTTGCCTTGTTCGTTTACTTCTCCAAATTTAATCGATACATAATGATTCCAATTAGTTATTTATGCTTATTTGACCTTGATAATTCCTTTTGACTTCATTCACGGGTTTTATAAATAATTTCTTCAAATCGTATTAAAAGCTCGCTTTTCCAATTTATAAATTCTATTTAAAGCACACACAATTTCACACTTCGAGCGAAGTGGAAGGGTGATTAAATGGTTGGGAAAAACACGGACCATGAATCTGTGCGTTTATCCTTCCGATTAATCCCCGACCTATTCAATTGATCGTTTTAACCTTCGGGTTTGGTTTACCGATGATATGAGGTGAACTTTGTACTGCTTTGAGTGTGAAATTAACTAACGGATAGTAAACCGTTTAGTGCGAACGAGTGGTTATGGGACTCACGTTACCACTTTTCGGATTCCTTTTTTGAGAGTTATGACACATTCCGCCAGTTAGTGGTGTCCAGTACTGGGCCTCCAGACCTTCACCACTACGGTTTGTTGCCTTCGGGTATGTTGCCTTCGGGTATGTTGCCTTCGGGTTTGTGCCTTCGGGTTTGTGCCTTCAGGTTTGTTGCCTATAGTATCGCTTCCGATGTTGGTCGTTATGAGCCACATGGGTGATATTGGGTTGCCCTATTGTATCGCTTCCGATGTTGGTCGTTATGAGACGCATGGGTGATATTGGGTTTGGAGTCTTCGGGATCATGGATCCTTGTTTATACAGTACTGAGCTCGAGCAATTTTCTGATGTTTCATTCATATGTATATTCCCTAGTTATCGCCCTTCGGTGTTGGTCTTTTTGAGCCTCATGATGCGTAGCATTTACCTTGTGGAACTTGTATACCTTATTGGTATTTGTTATTGCCTTTTGGCTTGTTTTGGGATATTCGTATCCTTTGTTTCTATATGTTGCCGATGATACGAGGCTTGTTATCATATGATTCATCTTTTGTTAGATGATTGTGTTATCTCTTTTAGAGATATTTGTTATACTTTGTAACCTTGCAGGTTTATTGTTGTTCAGTTTATCTAACTAATTTGTTTAGCTAGACTGACCCTTGTATTTTATACTCAGGTCAGACCGAGATGTTTCAGGTTAGGTGCTTTTGGACTTAGCCTATTTTGCTTCCGCATGGACTATTCAGCTTGTTCCTTTTTGTTAAAGCTTTTTGTGTAGTCCTTTTATTTGTAACTCTGACATATGTATTCTTTTGGATTCATCTGTATATTGTGGTTTGCTATACCACTTGATGTGTATTATTTTGTAAACTTTGTTATGTATCTGTATATGTGTATATGATGATTTACTGTTCTGTGATGTATATTACATTTGAGTTGTTATATTCTGTTGTGATAGATCCTTCAACCTCCTATGGTTTTGTTTTAAGTATTCATTGGGTATGTCGACCTGCTTGGTATGTTTATTGTCGATGTATTCAATAGATAGTTAGAGCAAGGCTATAGATGGTCGCTCCCAACCAGCCTTATTCTCCGTGTTAGTTGACGGCATTACCCTGTAGTGTCCTTGGCTAGCGTGGATATAGAGGTGGGGCGTCACAGTATTGTTTTAAAAATTGGGTAAATTAAATCATTTTACCCAAAATTATTTTCATATATGAAAGAAATAAATTTCTGTACATTATTATAGTTATATATGGTTGCTTGGATGTTTGGAAGTGATAATATTAAATTATTATCATTTTTGTTGAATAAGAAATTGAAATCATAACTTAAAGCTGAGAAATAAATTCATATACAAATGGGAATTGTAAATATAAATTGTAAAAGTGATTTATAATTTGAAATAGAATTCCAGAGAAATATTTGAAAATGTTTTTGAAAAAGATATGAAATTTGGAAATTTTGGAAATTAAATTCTTTTTCAGTTTGATAATGATTTTCAAGGGTTTTGGAAAAATGTTTTGGAGGGATAAAGGCACTAAACTCTTTTCGGTCGCTGGAAAATAACTTCGATGATGACTGCAGCATCATCAATGTTCATTTTCGAGTTTCCAAGGGAGGAATTGCTACCCATATCTTGAATTGGGAATATTTGCGAAATTGTGCTTGATTTTGAAATAGTTTGATTTTGGAAATAATCGTTTTCAAGGGTAATTTTGAAATGTTGAGAAATTGTTTAAAACTCTGGAAGATTTATTAAAAGTGTTTATGAGTTGATAACTTATATAATTTGAATTTTGATAGAATGAATTTAATTTAAAGAATTGAGTTAAATTAAAGTGAGCATGAAAAAAAATAAGTCGGGTAAGTAAATTTATTAGATGAAATAAAAATAAATGAGAAAACTTATAGGACTTTAAAATTGAATTTGAATTGTGTTAAATAAGGTGAAGGAGAAAATAAATTTGAGAATGAACAAAAGAAAAAAACTGGAATTGAAACTGAATATTGAAAACCAATTTGAATTATGTGAAATAAAATGAAGTTGTAAAATTAGTTCGAAGTGAACTAAAGATAATAAAGGTGGAAAAAGAAAAAAAAGGTTCGAGATAAAATGAATTGGAATTTTTAATGAATTAGTAAATGAAACTAATTTAAAAATAGTGATATGAATCGGTTGTGAATTAAACACAGTTGATAAAATTCAATATTCAGAAGTTAAATTGAATACAAATAGAATTGAAATTGTAAATTGAATTCAAACGAAATTGAAAATGCAAGATTGAATGAAAATGGATATATAACTTCAATAGCGAAGTAAAAATGGTATAAGAAGTATATATTGAAAATTTTGTAAAGAAATGTGTAAAATGATAAGCAGGATATACAAGTATGTCAAAGGCAAAAGATAAATTGGGATTTGATTTCGAAGATAATTTAAATTGCTCGACTAAAAGGTATGTATTTGAATTTCAGTATGAAATTTGATGATTTCTTGTCTAGCCGCTTGGCTTTTCTTTTTCTTTTTGAAATCTGAGGGCCCGTGGTGCCATTTTGTAGTCGTACCGAGCTAGCCGCGCAAAGGAGACGTTGGCAAATGTTTCAAAAATTTAGGGAGTTAGAAAAAATTTGAGAAAATTTTGAAAATTTAAATTCCAAATTTAAATTTAAATTCCAAATTTAAATTTAAATTTGAATTGTTGAGAAAACAAGGTTGTTTGGAATTTATGGAAGGTTTTGGAAAGATATTTGAAGTGATAATGGGCCTTTAATAAAAAGATTTGTTTTGGCAAATTGATAAAACTGTTTAGCTTTGGAAAAATGATAAACGGGTTAAGGATCATTCTTCTTAACTAGTAATTTCGGGACGAAATTCTTTTAAGGGGGAAGGATGTGATGACCCGAAAATTTTGAACATTTGAAATCGAAATATTTAATTGATTTTAAATATTTTAATGATATTTTAACTTGGATTTCAAATATAATTATGAATTTGGCATTTAAATTATTGGATTTAATTAATTAGAAAGTGGGTAAAAAAAATTAAATCCCCGGTTTTAAGCTGATTAAAAATAATTTGATGGATTATAAAATTTATATTGATAATACTGAAGATAATGGAAGCTTCAGAATTGGATTTGGAAATGCTTGGAGCAGTTTTGAAATTTTATCGTTTAAATCGATATTTAAAAATTGCCTTTAGAGGCACAGTCTCGGAATTTGACGAAACCAGTTGCATTAGATGCATAATATTGTATTATTATCGGATTTTAATTTTCGTAATATTTGGAGTGATTGTTTGGCCGTACAATAAGCAAACGCGTTGAAATTAAATCGAAAATTCAATTTAATAACTGGACCCAAAAAGCTATCTTCTCCATACGATCGAATTTGGACTCGGAACCTTTTCCATTGCGTTCAGAATAGGTGTTTAACATTATAAATGTCTGGCGGTACGCCTCAATTGGAGGTCGAGATTTTGAGTTGCGGAAATTGAAACGATTTAAATTTGAATATAAACAATATAAGCAAAACACTGTAGCTAGCTCTAACACGTATAGGGATTTTTAACGTGTGTTCGCTCCAATTACACACGCGCCCTCTTCAACTTTTCAAAATCGAGACAGATGGAATAATTAAAATCAGAAGAAAAAAAATCGTTTAGAAGTTTTCTTTTCCACTAAAAAATTGAAACCATGGCCGAAAGTTAACTTGAATCGCCCTCTTTTCCTTCCCATTTGATAATTACAAAACCTCGTCCTCCTCAAATAATCGGAATTGAATCCACTCAAATTCGTTCACAAAATAAAAAAAATAAAAAAAGGGATGCGATCAGAGATAATCGTTCTATTTCATTTCAAAATTGCGTGGCGACTTAGAGTGGAAGCTCGACGTCGCGATGGGATTCAAGTGGTGGCCTTGTCGCGTGTGGGTTTTGGCTCGCGAAGCACGGTGGAAGGTCAAGGCGAACTTCATGAATAGGAGGAGCAGGCGCTCACACGCGTAGGAGCATCCAAGGAAAGTTGTCATCGTCGAGGAGTGGCAATGAGAAATCTGACGTTGGAGCTAGGGTTTCGCCCGCATGTAGAGAGTGTGGCGGCCGTGTTTGAGTATGTGGCTGCGGTGCGGCGTCAATGTCGTAGAGTCAGGGCATATTGATTTCAGCTGAACAATGAAGTATAAACGATTTACCCATTTAAATTTAAATCTGAAACGTATATGGATTTGAAACTACAGTTTGTTTAATATTACAGTGAAGTGTTAATGTTTATAAAATATATAGATATATGCAAATATTTAAATTACTGTTAAATTTTAAAGTATTTAATTTATTTAATCAACTTATTTAAAAAATTTAGAATTTGTTAAAAAAGAAAGTTAGTTTAAAATTTAAAACTATCAGTTTAAAACAAATCACTAGTTAATTAAAATTGTCAAATGGATATTTAAATAGTTAATTAGATTATTTAATAATAAGTGACTATTCGATTTGTTCGAATATTAATTAAATCATCTAATATTTATACAAGGTCAAGAACTGTGAAGAAAATATTTTATTTTAAAAAATGTAGTTTTGAAAATTAATTTTTTTGTTAAATAAATTTATTAAAGGAAAAATTAGTTTAGATAAAACTATCAATTAATTAAATTATTAAACAATAATCGATTATTCGATTTGTTCGAATATTAGTGAAATTTTACATAATTGTTTATACAAGGTCTAATACAATAAAGAAAACAATTTGGAATGAAAACGAATTGCATGCAAAGAAAAGGTAAGATCTTCTCACTCAATTGGAATTCCCAGTTTAATTTTAGATAGTTAAATTTAAAATTGTTGATTGTGTGCTTGGATGATATATTATTATCAGTTGTATTGGATTAGACCCTATGTGTCGTATAATAGCGGAGGATATTATATAAACCCATATACTACGATATTCCACCTCGAAGTGGAATTGATATTATATATGTATTTGGAGTGATTGATTTTCCGTATTATATAGCGGATGAGACCCTATGCGTCGCATAATAGTGGATGATATTATATTGATCCCATATACCGCGATATTTCACCTCAAAGTGGAATTGATATTTAAATTGTTATGCTAACGTCTGTGGATGAAGAGAAACAGGTTGGAGGCATCCAACTGGATTCCTCAAATATTTGAATTTGTTTCAATATTGTATGTTGATTATTTATAATCTGTGTGTGATTATATTTGTGATTGAAATCGGTGAAGGCTATAGTTTAGCCGAATATATTTCTGGTATCGTAGGATACCAGAAATAAATAAAATTGAACTTTTGAAATTCAAGTAGAAAATTTATAGTAAAATTTATTTAAGAAAATTGAATAAATTTAAAAGTAGGAATTTAAAAGTATAAAAGTTGATTTTTGAAATCCTATAAAATTAATTCCAAAATATGGGAAAAGTTTTTAATAAATGGATTAAAAATTGGAGAATTTATTTAAAATTCATATTTTAAATAGTTTGGAAGAAATAAGGGAATTTGTTTAAAAGACAATAAATTTGGTGTTTGAAACAAATTTGAGAATCAATTTGAAATTGATTTGGTGTTTAAAAATAAATCTTTAGGAAATTGATTTGGAAATCGATTTGGTGTTTGAATTAAATGTTTGGAAAATTTATTTGGAATTTGATTTGGGGTTTAAAATAAATTGAAAATCAATTTGGAATTTGATTTGTGTTGAATATGAATATTTGAAAATCAATTTGGAAATCGAATATTAGTGGATATTTGGAAATTTAAATTCACAACGAGAATTTATAAAGGAAAGGGAGATTTGTTTTAAAAATAAATTTTGTTTTATTTTTAAAAGTGTGGAAAGGAATTTATAGATTTGGAATGTAAATTTAAAATAAATCAAAAAAGATTTATAAATTGATTTGAATGAATCATATTAGAATGGAAGGTGTACTTTCGTTGGAAAGACGAGTATGTTTTCAATATAGTTTATAAATATAAATTGAAGTTTTAAAGATGGTTTTAAGGAAAGAATGTTTTGGAGAAATTATTTTCATAAGTTATTTTTAAATCTTTAAAGTAAAAGATTTATTTAGTAAACTATAGAAGTGATTATTTAAAGATTAAATTCATATTTGTTTTAGAAAATGGTTATTTGAATAGTTATACCTTATCTACTAATTTTATTTTAAAATTAGTTTTGGGCTTGAAGTTTATATGAGATTTTAGTATAATATTTTCATAACTAATACTTTTAAACAACATGTTTAAAAATAGTTTTATTTTGAATGTTTCCAAATATGTATCTTTGGATAAGTACTTTAAATTTTTAAAGTATTTGAACTCGGCAGATTTTCAGTGGAAATGCATGAATATTTGAGAATATATTCCGCATAAGGAAAAGTGATTTGAAATTTGTTTTCAAAGGATTAAAATGTGGAAAATGATTTGAAATTTGTTTTCAAAGGATTGAAATGTGGAAAGTGATTTGAAATTTGTTTTCAAACGGTTGAAGCGTGAAAATATATCTTATGAAGATGCTTTGAAAATAAATAATTGAGGAAAATTATTTAAATCTTGGTGATTGTTGTGAATATTGATTGATAGTTAAGTAATGGACTATCAATATTGGCCTTTAAATGGCATTTGAATTTCGATGCGACTGGGGGTCGGATTCCAAATGGATATTTGAAAACCGCATCGAATCTTTGTGATAGTGATGGATCTTTTATTTAAAAGATCAAAGTGGAAATTTGTTGTGATTGACTTGAAATCTGAATGTAACACTTAATTTTTAAAAATAAGCGCTCATTATTCGGATTAGTCAGGAGAGGACTTTGTGTCATAAAATCCATTCTGAATAATGATACGACGAAATGGGATTGCATTTGAAGATGGTGTTGAAGACCGGGTATTTTCAAAAATGAAGGGATTACCTGTCGAATGTCTTTGCACTGGGTTGCTTCAGCGTAGAGATTTTATCACCCTTTGTGATGGGGATTCCGGACGTGATTAGTGAATATCCGAATTTACAAGGGCTTATTTGAAGTGCCTTTGGTTCCGTTCGATCTTGAAACGGACTTGTATGGATGTGTGTCTGATGTTACACTTTGAGATGCAAAGCTGGTTTCTATCAAATACATTTCTGTTGGTGGCGGAGAATATATTCTCTTAGCTTAACACTCTTCTCTAATACGCACGAGCTCAGAGGTTATGTAGTTGATGGTTACTAGTAATACATTCCCAATTTGGTAATGTGGCATACAAAGTGCTTCTGATCATTTATTGATCAAAGCATGGCTTTGTGAAAAGTGTAGCTTTATAGACGAGACTTCGTCGGACATCACACCCCGAAAATGGTCAAAACAGGAAGAATGCAGCAAGGTTATGAGGGCCGCACCCTTCTGGAAAAGGATGGTATCATGGTATGGAGCCCAGATACTTAACCTATGTGGTTGCTGCAAATTCATTACTTTGTGGTTGTTGCTTTGTGATTGAGGATCCTCGGATAAAGGTCGCAAACGACAGGGGGATGGCATACTCGTGTAGTAGTTACCTAGTTACAGAGGTATCCGGCCTTGTGTTGGCAGAGAGCTGGTTAAGTTCTCGGGACGTCCCTCCAGAAGCGTACTCATGTAGCAGTAGGAAGTTCCTTAGCCTGACCATTTGTTGGACATCCAAAGAAACAATACGCGCCTTGTACGGTTTTAGTTGTATAACCTGCCATAGAATGTGGCGGTAAGCTGCTATTGAACATGGTAGCTATAGTAGGCATAAGTGCGAAATGCCTATGCTGGATAAGATTAATATTATACTTTCGAAATGTTTTCCACACTATGCACTAATAATAATATTAAAAAGAGATTTTGCGTATCAAGCATATTTGACTATCATAAGGAGAAATCTCCTCCAATTGTGCGCTTGCATTGTGTGTGGCGGGGAGACCTTATGGTAGTTTCATTTTCCAAAAGCATTGTGAATTTCTTTATATTTTCTTTGTGAAAATAAATGTTTTTAAGATCTTACACCAGTTCTATGACTGACTTGGAGTTTATTATTCCCTTTCTAAACTCTAGGTGCCCATAATTTTCCACATGGGCAGCCTAGAGTCAGGTTATCAGTTATTCGGAAGCGAAGTCCAGAGATGCTGTGGAGATCAGGAGCAAGCTGGATGGCGAAGCGTATCGCTTATATTGTATTATCCGCTGCGTATGGGTTGGTACAAGTCAAATTTTCTTGTGCACAAGTTATTATAACTGCCAGTGTTGTATTGTGTCGTTGTAAACTCTGATGATGTACTGTAATAACAGATATAGTTCTTCGGTTTAAAGATTATTCATTTTATCTATTATATATTGTTCCACTGCGAAATGTGAGATTCTGTTATTGTTTCTGTTTCTTCTTCTATCTTCTTCTTTTTAAACCCTAACGGTTTCGTTTTCTGGCATTCGACTGCGCGGCATTGGATACAGTGGACGTATCGATGTCGACTTTCGGGCATCGAAAAATTGGGTCGTTATAGTCTTTACATATTGAGAATAAAGATGAGGCTCTGCATCTATAATTATAGTGGTTCAAATCAATGCTAACCATTAGATATAAAACCCTAAAATCGAAAGCATACACTCAGTCTATGGACATTAAATTAATATGTTTTCTTCTGCATTTGTTTTTATTTCAAACTTATTCACCAAAAATCTTTTCATTAATCACTTTCCCCTTCTCTCTCGCAATCTATGGAAACATATATTGTTAAATGTGATGTTTCTTTTAAATAAGATTCCCTTATTAATCACCCAATTAATAGATTTCATATATACCTGGAATTAATTTACTATCCAGTTAATCCCTGCCTGCACTGCGATTTCTTACCAAATTAATATGCTAATCAACACCATTTAATTCGTCATATATATGCATATTAATTTATTTTATTCCCGTAATTAATGCATGCATATATTCTACAATTGAATTTTGAATCACAATGTTAATTATATATGTTACCATAAGTCTCCATGTTTATTAATTGACAATTGATTACTTGCATAAATTACTCTTCCTCCATTTTTTATTTTGCGCTAACATATATTTTTTCTAATCATATCAATTAGTTGCTACAATATACGTCCCCTTTCTAGTCAATTCCTGTCAATTAATAATCTCTACTGATTAATTGAATATTAATTTCCCTTTAAAACAAACACCGTCAATTAATCTTCCCTGTTAATTTATTTTATATAATTTCTCTCTCTCGCTAATTTATTTGTTGCACAAATATATGTCTTAATTATATATAACAAATAATTATACCTTAATTTATATAACATTTCTTTTTTAAAAAAAAAATTTAAACGTATATAACTTAATTAAATTATTTGCATATATAATTTTAATTTAACCCGGGTGTTACATTTACTTACATAAATAATTTTCCATTCAATATTTAAAACCATCATGAATAAATTCTTAAAGTATTACTTAAGTTTCTTGCAGTTTAATTCACAATTATTTGCTTATATAACTTGATTTCCATTACTTAAGTTTTACTTGTATAATATTCTATTACATATTCGTCTTTAACATTACAACTTTTTAAACATTTCTGGTAAGTGTTATATAAGTTTTTTGAATGTAATTGAATGTTATAAAAATTTATCTTATTCATTTTAGTTAACAAAAATGTTCAATAGTTTACATCTTCTTAATTTTTCATTATCTTTTAATTTACAAGTGACAAATCTCCAATATCTTTATAGTTTCATTAAACACATAGCTTTTAATTTCTTATTTCTCATTTTAGAAGTTTCCAACTAATTAAATAGTTAGGATTTCATTTCATTACAATAATTGAAATTCCTAATTTATAGAAAACCTAAGGACTAAATACCGGTTTCATATCAAACCATCTTGAAATAAAATATACCTATATCTTTTGTATATCAAATCATACTTAGGAAATTTAAGTCAAATCTTGTCTATCAAGACAAATGGGTAGCAAAGCTACTTTAGTGGTCTTCCTACTTTGAAACTTGAAAATGAACGTCGAAGATGCTGCGTAGTCATCACCGAAATTATTTTTCAATGACAGAAGAGGGGAGTACAAAACTTATTTTCCTTTAAAATTCTTTTTAAAACATTTATTTCAAGTGCCTTTTGGAAATATTTTGAAGACATTTATATTTGCAAATACTTCCAAATAATACTAATATTATCTTTTCTCAAATCTTTGAACACCAAATTCAAAACATCGGAATTTAAATTCTCAAATTTCCAATTTATATTCATTTTATTTGTAAATCATAGTTTATAACCATTTTAAAATTACATTTTCTTATAACATATGGTAGTTAATAGTTTTAAGAACCTTGACTAACCAAAAAATAAATGACAATAATTAAATATTATCATTTACTAACATCCAACACACAAAAATAACAAACATGAATTTATGAAAAATTGTTATTTTACATACCAAATACAATACTAGGTAAAATTATTTCATTTATCTATTTTAAAACAATATCATGTCGGTTTACCCTGTTCAAGTGTTCAAAAACCCATATCGATGCCATAACTTCCTATGTATCAAACAGAATTCATAAATACTCAATAGAAAAAATTAACACAATACAAAACATTTTTATAACACTAACAAATATGCTCTCTCATATGTATACACTCAGAGTCATTCTAGAGTATTACTAACCCAATCTCTAATGAGTTAACCCCAAATATGCTAAGGTATCTCTAAACCAAAGCTCTAGTACCAGCTATGACCACCCACCTTTTTGGATGGTTTAAACCGACAATAAACCACATATATCTAACTCAAAGCATTCAAAAGGGAGGGTTTTAAACGGAGTAAATAAGAAAATAACAGAAAAGAAGGAAAACAAAAATACAGAATCTCGTAGCGGAATGACAAAATATAATAATCAAATAAATAGTTCATGAAGCTATTTTACAATATACATTTGATTACACAAACTTTACAACATAATCAGAGTGCAATCAACAGCATACCAATAATGATGCAACAGAATAATACTAATAATATAATATATCAAACTCCATCTTCATCCTCTATCAATAATGTCTTCAAACACTGAAAGCTCAGGCCGACCCAAGCGCAATGAAAAGACAAAGCACTCGAGTTAGAACTAAAAGTTTTTATGTAAGTTAAATCAACAAGTAAATATGAGTGTAATAGCTTCGGAGATGTTTACAGGATTTTACATCTCTTATCCAGTGTATAACGTGCGTGGAATTACTTAAGAGATACTACAGGATTTTCCATCTCCTAAGGATTCGTTAAACTGTCTATATGTAGTAAGATACGCTATATATGTAGTGTCTAGTCAATAAAATAAATATTTTTCCTATCGTTAAGGCTTTACATTATTCCCCCCAACATATTTTTTAAGCATTGTCCTACAGTTTGTCTTTGACACCACTAGTAGCGGTGGTAGTCAGGGAGGCACCGTGATAAGACCACCAAAACAAAATCGTAGTGGTCGCGTATAAGAATAAAAATATGACAAGGCATATAACGGCCTGCTATTTCGAACCATTCAAATCAACAATAATCCACACATGTCAGACTCGAATTGCTCAAAATAACAGATTGTTAATTTATAATTGGCAAAAACTTATCATATATAGTAAATAAATCAATTACAGAATCACAAACATAGAGTTTTACAATAATAAGCAGCGAAATAGATAAATAGTAGTTCATGAAGCTACTACATAAACAACAAAGTCCAAAACAGAATACAACAGAAGTCCCAGATACATAAGAGTCGCTAGTACAAAAGCAAATGACAAGTCTGAAACATACGATTGAAAATAACGGAAATAAACTTAAAGCTAAAATAGATAATAGATAGATCTCCAAGCGACTCCAAGCTCCAAAAGATGAGTCTCAAAAGCTGTGACACTGAAGATGACCAGAGCGTAAAGCAAATCATAAAGCACTCTAGTCAGGATTAACATTCTTATGCAAATAAATCAAACTCAAGTGAAATGTCAAGTAAATGCAATATAACTTAAGGATGTTGGGATTCCATCCTTTAAGGTTCCGATAAACTATCTACATAAATAGTATAATACGCTACATAGTATTGTAAACTCCAGCAAGCAGGTGGGCTATCAGTGAGCACTCCATAGGTACGACACAAAACAAACTCGTAGTGGGCGCGATAAGGCATGTGACAAGGCATGCAAGCCAATGCCTAGGGTAGGATTCTACCGTTTGGCGGAACCAGACTTGTGGTAATGCAAAGCGGCTACTACCGTCCACCTCGAGAAACACTCCCAAAATCAAAGGTGTGTACCAATCAAATCACAAAGTAATAAAATGGTTTCGAAGAAATGTGCCCTATCGGAGGTGCGACCTCACTTAGCCTAGGTATAGCTCATGTTTTAGCCATATCAAGCTGACTCGTGAGAGTCAGGGTTGCGTCCATCCTACTTCATTTTGAAATCTCCACCACATACACAATTGCTAAAGTGGTTTTATGATATTGGCAGAGAGTATGACAATAACTGATCCCGATCTCTTTAACAATCAAACGCTTATTTCACACCATGGTCATTTATAAATCACTTATAAATTTCTAAACAAAATTCAATTCACCAATTTAAATTAAAATTAAATATTCAATTTTAATTTTATTTAAATTTTGAAAATATTCCTTAAATCGCCTTTAATAAATCAAGTAATAAAATCATACCTTTAAATTTCCAACATCAATAAGTTCCAAATAAGTCCTTATTTAAATTCAATTATTAACCAAACTTAAATTTCAAATCAATTTCAATTTACCTTTCAAACGTTTTAATTTATTAAAGTTATAAAAATCTTTTTTAAATATAAATTTTAAATAAACTTTTTAAATTTATATATATTAATTAAAAATAGATTTTATAAAATTAAATTAATTAAACCTTTCATTTATATCAATTTTAAATCTTATTATATATATTTAAAAATAATAAAATTATAAGTAAATTTTTTATAAATTACATTTAAACTAAACTTGTAGTTCTAAAATTTCCAAAACATATAATTTTTCTAAATTTTACAATATTAAAATAAAATATTTATTATATTTAAAAATCAAAACTCATATATTTCCTTTCAAAACCTTGGAATTCATTTTCAAAAATAGATCAACGGTGTCCGTATATAACTTTCTATCATATGGTCAAGTGATACTGATATTTATCATTTCAATCAGCAATAATTTAAGTTTACGGGTTTATATCATTTAAACCCACAATCCCACAATTTCAATAATCAATGAAAATTGCTTGAGTTTATCATTTCAACCAATAATGTTTTTCCCATAATCTAAAAGTTCGTTCGGATATGTATCATTTGAATCCATAGTGATTCCTAAAACTAAGGGAACTTGCAGAGTATGAACAATAAAATGAAGTAACATAACATATCAATTACTAGCATAAATGATCGATAACCATTTAAATACAATAGTCAGTCAACACGTAATGGTGTCGATTTACATAAGTGACCAATTTAAAATGTCAACATATCATATTTAACGGTTAGTAACTAACAATTCAAATTTAATAGCGCATTTAACTTGTCATTTCATATGAACTCAAATTACCAAGCATAAGAACATTAATCATAAGTGATTGCTCACCTTTCGTGGCTAGTGAACGATGAAATTTGAAAAGAAACTGACGTGGACATAGACATGGCACGACACTTCAATAGCTGCGATAAGCAAAATAGATTTGCACAATAATTCGATGAAACAAATATGTATATATGTGTGTGTATGTGCGATATATATACACATTTGTTCTTTTTTTAAGTAGAGGGAACAACTATATATGTGCAACATATAGCTTCAGCCAACAAAGCATACACGTGCAAATATATACAACATATACAAGAGCTTGGATTTGAGGACTTGTCAACAGATGTATTCACAGTACACTAATGCCTTGAATATCCTCACATATTATATATATGCACAACCTATATGCTATCACCATACAAATGCAGCAATATATATAAGATAATAGATCTCATACATGACCCAAAACTTAGATTTAAATGAGCATGAATGTAAGTTGCTGAGCCAAATATATATGTACACTGTACATATATTTTCCAAACGAACACAAAATAAAGGTTTCATGCAAGCTAAGATTTTAATAACTGTAAAACAATCAAGTCATACATAGCATGAATAACATGAAAATATCAAAGATATATATAAGCACATAGGAGCTTTGGGCACATATATATAAAATTGTAAGAACTAGAACAAGAACAGGAAAAAGGTTCAGGTCATCAGCATCGCAAGTTCGTCGGGTTTATGGCGCATGCGTGCACAGAGTTTGCGGTGCTGGGTGGCTTGAGTGAAAGTGCAGGCCGAGGGGATGGTGGCTACTGGGTGAGATCTGGGGTCTCAGGCTTGGTTCGGGTTAATGGAAAGGTTTGCATGGGGCGATGTGGGTCAGACATGGGGAAGGTTTGGAGTTTGGTTGGTGGCGAGTTGAAAGGGTAGAAGAGGCTTTGTGGATCTGACTCGGGTCTGGTAGGGGACGGCTTCGGGTCAAAAGTGGGGAGGCACGGATGTGAGCATGGAAGATGATGCGGAGGGAGAAGATTGCATGTCTGGGGATGCTTCAGGGAAAAAGGAAAAAAAAAAAACATGGGTACGGCTTCCGTCAGTGCATGGGAAAGCACAAGCTATGGAGGAGAAGAAGAAAACTCACCTTTCTTTTCGAGGATGAACACGCAAATGAAATTGGAAGAGACAAAAAACTATTATATATCAATTCAAAAGGATAGAAATGGACAACTACTGGTTTCCAGAAATTTATTAAAGCAAGTGGCCTTTGATAGTACGGCTGAGCAATCAAGGAAAACAGAAAGACACAAATACGGCACCGATACGACAAATTATTTTGTCGTTTTCGTCACGCATCGGACACCGAATCATAGGAATGAATATACCGTGGAGCTCTGTACGACGAGACAAATAGAATGGTACGTAGATATCAATGATACAATCAAGTTATAAAAACTCGACTTTTCGCTGCTAAAAATGCTGCTAAAACGCCGAAACAAGATAAATGGGGCTATCGCAGTCCAATTCAGCTCTTCAAACAGTTCTTTTAACAATTTCAATTTCAACATTTCAAAACTTGAATTAGAAAATAATTCAATTCATATAAATCCATTATTTATTTAGTTTAAAAGAATGTCATTAATCAAATCCAAATTCAAGATTTTAAAACCATTTAATTTAACCAATCCGGTGTCCGTATATACTTTTCTACTGTATGGCCAAGTGATTATTTATATTAATTTAATTACATGGATGGATATATATCATTTCAATCCAAATCAAAGTATCATAGGTCTATATCATTTCAACCTATTTCTTAATTCATTTCCATAATACAATTGACAATTTATATAATGTCAAATAATAAATCGGTAATAACAGAGATATATCCAAAATAATAAACAACCATACATCCAACATCAATCAATGGCATACAATAAAAAACAACATCCAAATCAACCAACATGTCACATAGTTACTAATTATCAATTGACGGTGTTTAACTAGCAATTAATTTCAATAATAATTAAGATGTCAATTTAATTTAATATGAAATTTAGTTTTGAATAAATGTCAATTTAAACTATCAAACAACAAATAAAATTATCATCACTTCATAGATTCATTTCAACTAACATAAGAAGATTTAGTATTGCATGAGTGGCTTAAATCACTCGTCTTTGATTTAGCCCATAATAATCCAAATAGTAGCGCAAAATCTCAACAGCTTCCAAATTCAACCAAATCAATTTCATGTTGTCCAAGATTTAAATATGAATCCAGTAGAAGAAATCGCGCGTAAATCTTAGTTTATATGCAAAATATATTCATGTTATAAGAAATATTATTAAAATAATAATTGGTACATATTTAATAAAAAAAATAAACAAAGTTTAATACTTACGTTTTTCTCAAGATGAGGCTTCAGACAAAGATGGAAGAACAAACTAAGATACGGACAGGACGAGTAGGATAAATGAAAAAAATGAAAGTCATGTTTCATAAAAGAAAGATTTTGAATTTGCAAAAATGAGAGCTTTTGAATTTTCTGACATTAAAATGATTTGAGGTAAGAAATATTTGAAATGGAGAGCTAAACATAGGAAATGAGATGGCGACAAAAAATTGTAGGGACAAGATTAAAACGTGAACAATTTTAGGATAAGAATATACCTTCAGCTAAGAACAATTTGAACTAAATGAATTTGAGGTGTCAAGAGAAATAAAATATATATGAAGAAATAAAATTGCAGGTTATTTAACAATAAGGAAGTGAAGATGAAGGGACAAAAAGTGAATGTCACGTTTTGTTTTGAAAGCTTCAGGCATTAAAAATCCATAAGAAAATGTATATAGGAATGGAAAATTTTGCAAACCAAAGGAAAATGAAATTTTGTATAATTAAAAATGAGATGGTCAGAAGGAAATATAGCCCACCCCGAGACCCACCTTAGCAAAGAGAATTAACAAGTAACTCTATCTGCTTAAGCGATAGATAAGCTGGTATGCAACATCAACTTCAAGCTAAGTGTGATAACCCGAATTTTTGGACATCTGGTAATTGGATAATTATCTGATTTTAACTATTAAAATACTGATTTATAGGTGGAGCAAATAAAATAATAATTATTATTATTATCTGGATAAAAATATTTATTTGTTTTTATAACAATTTGATTTGCCAATATTGATTTGATAATCTAATTATTTAATTTGGCAAAATTTATTCTTTTCAAAGCTAATAGAAATGTTTTCTAATTATAATGTATGTATATATGTATATACGTTGTGAATAGGAAGTTTTTGGTTTGAATTTAATATAATGACTTTCAAAAGTTATTTAAAATTTAATTGAGCATTTTCAAAACACTTAAGATAATTATTTATTAAGTTAGAAAGTAAAATAGCTTAAGTTTAAAATAAGATTTAATTAAAAGATTTAAAATACCTTCTTTTAAAATTTAACTTGAGATAAAAGTAAATTATATTTTATATGAATTTAAACACATAGTAGATAAAATTTATAAAAGAACATATAAGAACATAAAATACTTGCATTTGACATTTGTTGCTTGTCCATACCATGCAAAATACAAGTGGCAAATGTGTCTCTTTTAGGTTGAATTATATAATAAGGTGTTTTGAGAAAAACCTATCTATTTTCAGTTCAAAGACTTCTACATTTTTTTTTCTCAATCCATTTTCTCGCATCTTCTAAAAATTAAAAGAAAACTAAAACTAGCAACAACTTCAAGTCAACCTGAGCAAAAGCAGAAAGATCAAACAAAGCAAATTCCAAAATCAACTCAAACATCAAGTAGCAGATCAGTTCAAAATCAAATGCAGTCCTGTTTTCAAAATCTTTATCCTCTGTTTAACAATATCAGTGAGTAAGCAACCTTTTTTTTCTAGCTTAATCTATTGCTATATGGTTGCATGTGGTAAACTTGAGAAGTAATATGATTACATGGATGTAAATTGTTGAGGAATATCTGAATTACTGTGTTTATATGTATGTGCATGTTTGTATAAAAATAGCAATGTCTCTGTTTTGGATGCTAACAGACTGAACCAAGTTTCAAAAATCAAATTCCCTTTATCCAATCAATTTAGGCTATGATCTTTGAAGGGAAAATGTGTGAATGGATGTAACATCAATTTTAAAAATAATCTCAAGTATATATATATTAAGTTATTATTTCAAAATTGAGAATTCACAGTGATGTTCAATTAATGTCAAAAAATCAAGTATCTAAATTTCAAGTTTTAATTACATAAGCTGAACGAATTGGAAAATGATGATTTTTGATAATAAAATTTAGATTTTTAAATTGGTAATTGAGGGGAATTGTCGAGTTGAATGGAGTTTGTGTTTTTGTTGAATTCTAGCAGTCGGAGGATCGAGGGTGGTCGAAGCCATTGCTAGTGGTAGCTTGGAGGTTTAGGCACTCGAGAAAAATGAGAGGTGATTTTTCCAATCATCATGGTGATCGGTAGGGGAAGGATTAGGATTTAAGCGTGGATTTGGGTCGCGCTGGGTTGTCGATGGGATGTGCATCGTGAAGGGATTTTTAGGGCTGCCCACCAGAGGGAATAGGAAGGGATGGGCTCGGCGAAGCTCCAGGCAAGGGTTGGGCATTGTTGGTGGCCATTGGACGCCGGGGTACGATGTTGTGGTGATGATTTGGTTTTGACTTTCGGGTTCGATGTCGGAATTTTGATCTAGGTCGAAATCGAGAATTCGGGGTTGATAGGATCTATGCGGTGGCCAGACGTGGGTTGTGAGGTCGGTCTACGGGGAACTCGATGGATCATCGTCGGCGTACACGTGCACGAGGGTCCATTAGTATCTGATGATGTCGGGGTTGTTTTGGCATCAGGAGAGTAAAAATCGACTTAGGTTTATATAGGGTTTCGCTCGGGTTAATTTGCAAGATATATCGAAGGGGAGTGACTCGAGTTTAGCTCAGGAAATTTTGGTCTTGGCTCTGGTGTTAGCTCGGGAATATTTGGTTTGTGCTTAGGTTTCACTTGTGGTAACTAAGCTTCAAATAAAAGTAATTTTTGTTAACTAGTTTTTAATAAGAATAAGGAAATACACTAAGTTTTTAAAACAAAAAATAAACAAAAGATGTACAAGTTTTCAAGCAGAATATTAAACCAAGTTTCCAAGTTAATTTGTTAAACAAGTTTTTAAAACAAGTTTCAAAGATTAAAATGTTAGAGTTAAATGTTTCAAAATTATTTAATTTAAAATAATTATATATTAGGTTAATTGTTCAATTAAATCTCTAGTGTTTTCAAATGTGATTTAATTAAGAAGTGATTAAAGTATGCGGGTTAAACTTTAATTGAAAGAAGAAGAAAAAAGATCTCAAATGATTTTGAATGTTAATTTTCAAGCGTTTAATTAAATAAGATTTAAATAATGCAGTTAAGTAATTAATTAAGATAATGATTTATCTTAGATTAATTAAAGACTTAAGTAATTAAGGGTTAATTAATTAACTTAAGTAATCATAGGATAATTAATTAATATAGGAAATTAAAGGATCATTAATTAATGTAATAATTAAAGGTTAATTAATTAATATGAGCTAAATGATTAAGGAATAATTAATTAATTTCAATAATTGATTATATGGTTTAATTGATGTTACTTAAGCATGATTTAAATGTAATTAATTTATTTTGTGTTAATTAAATTAAATAGGTTGGGTGAACAAATTAATCTTGTTTATGGAAGATTAAATCGTATTGAATGTTTGGATTATTGTCTCTAGTCGGATAAATTTGTGATGTTCTGAGATATGATATATTGGGTTGAACTATGCTAATTTGGGTTATATATTGATAATGAATTGCTGTGTAAATGTGACATCCTGTATTTTAAATTAATTGTGTTCACTTAAACAACTTGGATTAAAGATGACATTGGATTCGAAGAGACCAGGGTCGGGTATCAGTAAATACTCAAAACCACTTCGATTTGTAACCTACAATAATTCTTTTTAGAATAGAGTTAGAATCAAATAGGGTGGACTGAAATAAATTAAGTAACATGGCCATTTAACTGAGTAATATATTGTTTTGTAATAAGTATTGATTATAAACAAGATAAGAAATTGTAGTGAGGTACGAGTTTCCCCGGGATTTCAACTAAGTTTTGTACCTTAGTATGTCATGTATATGGGTTTACTCACGCTGGTTTCCAGCCTGACCCAAGTGTTACTTTATTGTAATGCTCGGGTCAGACCGAGTATTACAGATTTTCAGGCTAGAATGTTTCGGAGCTCAAGAGGCGAGCTGGATGGCAGGAATGTATGGAGCTTATTCCGTTGTAATTATATTGTTGGTAGTCAGGAACAAGTTGTTACAGCTAACCAGTTTATTTGTGCATTGTTGTACTCTGATATATTGAATGTAAAATGACAATTACAGTTTTTTATTGTAAAATGCTATTATTGATATTATATTTTAAATCCGCTGCAAATGTGAGATTCTGTGGTGTTGTTCTCTGTTTTCTTCCTCTACCTCTTTTCTTCTTTACCCTAAAAATATGGAATTTCCGACGTTCGATTGCTCGGCTGTAACAACCAGGTATTTTCAACCATTCGCATCCATTATAAGTGTATAGGTAGACACTCATGCCGGAATTGGATTGCTCAAAATACCGCGTTGTAAATAAAAATTTGGCAAATCTCAGAATGTACAGTAAATAAAAATCACAGATCACAGACACAGAGTATATAAAAATGCAGCGGAAGAAAAAGAGATAGTAGTTCATGAAGCTACTATATAAAATATAAGATACATCAGAGTTAAATAAGATACAACAGAAGAGTAACAGGATACGTCAGGTACAAATCAGATACATCACTAAACCACTGGATACTGAAACAAATAGATGGCTGGATCTTCAAGGAAAGCTCCAACGCCGAAGGTGAATCTTGAATGCTAACTCAATCAATCTGACCCGAGCGTAAAGCAAAATACAAAACCCTCGAGTCAGGACATAAATACTTATAAACTGTAAATCAACTCAAGTGAACAGTAACAAAATGCATCAGTAACTTAAAGGATGCTTGGGACCGCCCATCCTCTAAGGATCCGTTAAACTATTTACTATGTAGTAATATACGCTATATACGGTAGTGTCTAATCAGTAAAGTATAATCATATAGAAAATAGAGTTAAGGGGATGGTGAACCTTAACGCGGTCGGATCTTTAAAACCAAAATCGTAGTGGGCTCGATATAAGGATATGACACGGCACGCAAGGAAATGCCAGGGTGGATACACCGTTTACACTCCCGGACCGGTGGTGACGGCAAGCCAGCAGCTTCCGCCCACCTCGAACAATACCCCCGAATCAAAATGGCGCCACATATCGAATCACAAAAGTAATAGAATGGTTTCCGATGGAGCATGCTCGATGAAAGGGTGCGACCCTTTGTGTAGCCCGGTATAGCTCCTGTTTAAGTCATATATGCCAACTCACGGGAGTTGGGTCCACGTAATATACCTCGAGAACGTCGCCACCATCCTACTTCATTCTGGAATCTCCACCGCGTACACAGTTGTTAAAGTGGTTTTCGGTATTGGCCGGTTATAAGACAATATCCGATCCCGGTCTCTTTAAAAACCAATCGTTATTATAACCCGTAGTTATAACTTTAAAACAATATTTTATACTTCAAAATAAAATATCCTTTTCAATCCAAATCTGTATCAAAATAAAGATTAAATCATTTCCAAAACCATTTCAATATATCATCGTAAAATATCTTTCAATTCAAATATTTATCAAAATAAATATCAAGTCATTTCTAACCATTTCAATATATTAAATTTTCATACCCTTTCAACACTACCTTTCAAATCATTTTAATATATCAAAATATCATAACCTTTCAAAGCTTCAGTTCCAAAATATCATATCTTTCAGAACTTCTTTTTAAATCATGTTAATATCAAAATGTCCTATCTTTCAAACTCCGTTTTTCAAATCATTTAATATCAAAAATATCATATCTTCCGAAACTTCGTTTCAAATCATTTTAATATATCAAAATATCATATCCTTTCAAAACTTCGTTTCAAATCATTATTCATTTTATTAAATCTAAAATACCATTTCAATTCATATTTCAAAACAGTTTATATTTCAAAAATTCTTTTTTATCATTTCAATGAAGTTATTATGTTTAATAATTAAATTATTAAATTTCCAAAAATTTCAACTTCCAAAGTTTATTTATTCACTTAAGTTTATCAAAACCGTGAAAATTCACTTTTCGCATCATTTAGAAAACTTATACGGAAAGTTACATTCAAAACAGTTCAATTTAACAAAAGACAGCGTTTTAAAATGTTATAATAGGTTTACTTAAATTCGAATTACTTAGTTAAATTCAAAAATTATAGCACTTACAAAGATTGCTATAATAACTTTTAATTCAACTTAGCTTTTTAGTTCATTATCATCAACTACAGCGTTTACAAATGATGTAATATCATTTACATTGTAATTAATAGCATTTCAAAAAATGCAGTCAATTAACTTCAAATATTCAATAAAATTTATCAACCAATTATATTTTTATTAAAAACATTTTTAACTTATAAAATCATACATTTTCACATTTATAACATCATTTAATTTTTCCTCAAGTTCATGATTTTATAAAGTTAAATTTCCATTCAAAAATCAAGATTTAATAATAATTCACTTATTAAATTGCAATGTTCAATTTTAAATCCATTACATTAAATTTCAACTTAACACTTAAGTTCAAATTCTCAAATATAACTTAATTTATTTTTATTTACTTAACTAAAAGTTCACTTTTAAGTCAATTTCATAAATTTCCAGTTTTAGTTATATTCAAAATTTCAACTTAAAATATTCATTCATTTCACATTTCAACTTTGTTAAAAAGTCATTAATATGATATAAAATCACTTTTAATTCATTTAAATTCAAATTATCATAAATTTATCATAATTTTATATTTAATTTAATTTCTAATTATAATTAAATCAATTTTTCCAAAATAACTTACGTTCAAAATTTTCATTAATTCATTTCACTTACAATTGTTCAGAAAATCAATAATATTTTACAAAAATCATTTTTCATTAAATCTCAAATCAAAATATTATATTAATTAAATTTCTAAAATATTTTAAAAATTTTAGAAAAACATATTTTAACTACGGGCCTGTATAAAATTTTCTACGCTAGGTAAAGTGATACGGGTAATATATCATTTCAACCCGTAATTTACAAAGAAAATCCAGGTTTTATCATTTCAAACCCGCAATCCCAAGTTAAAATAAATTAAATAAAATAAATCAGGCCTATCATTTCAGCACATAACATTTTTTTCTAACAGGGAACTTGCAGTGTGATCATATATAGAAATAATATAAACAAGGTCAATATCACAATATACAGTCATATATTAGATGTCAGGTGAAAATTAACAGTTTTAACATGGTAATAATATGGTAATAACATGGCATAGCATATCATATGATCATCATTAACTTGCATAAACATTTTTTATTACTAAACACTTGTCATCAATTCACTTTCATAAGTATAAATGTCAGGGTGAGAAAGACTCACTTTTTCAAAGCTAGGGACCAAAACAACATACAAGCACGACTCCAAAGGCACGACAAGCACAATTGCACGACTTTTGATTTGAGTTGAAAGATAGTCAAGATATGATTTTGTATCAACAACCCAAAACAAAACAAGACAATATATAAACATTCAACATAAAATAACATTGAAACAATTTTGAAATACAAAGCAAAATGAACAAGATAGATTGGACCTTGCTTCAACCACTTCAATGCTTGGCCTAAGAGACACTTATGCTTGGCTATGATGATGCATTGGCTCAGGTATGACATCATATAGGTCAGGTTTAACATCATATAGGCAAGGCAACAAGTGGAGATGAAGGTGTAGTGGTGCAACATAAAGCATATATAGGGTCAAGGTTAAATAAGTTGAGTTTTTGTGACATTCTTGGATCGGCCATGGGCATGTGGTGGTTTGGCCGTGCTTGTTGTTCGTCGACGGAAATTCTATCGGTTTAGAAAATCGTCGAACGAATTTATAATAAAATTTATACCGCAAGCGCACGGTGTACGAATGTAGCACGCGGCGAATACGGGTCGATCCATAGGGAATTGATGATTTTAAAATTCTATTCAATCAAATTATACCGAGTCGAGAGTGAATAGCTAGAAATGTAAGAAACTAACAAAAACTAGCAAAAGAAAATGATAAAAATATGAGAGTTAAAAGAACAATTTAGAGATAAATCCACTCTCTAGATCATATAAATCAACAAAATGAAGTTATGATCTCTCTTTTCTTTTCATTAGTGTAATTAGTTGATGTGCTTATCATAATTATGGTATATTTGTGCTATTAATTAGCTCAATATAAACCATCAAACTATAACACAACCACTAATACACATTTGACTCTCATGAAATATGACAACAAAGTGAAATAAAAATCTATTTTAAGCATAGCCTATTAACTATTGTTTAGAAATATAGGCTATCAAATTTCAATTTCAACATTCACTTCTTTGCCATAATCATATTTAGATGAAGAGGCAATTGTGTTATGTTTGTTTAAGCATAGCCTATTTGTTATGAAAAACATAGACTATCAAATTCAAAATTAAACAACAAGTTAACCACTTCATAAATTCACATTAAAGCACAAAAAGAGAGTACAAAACATCAAAATGTTGAAACTACATGATTAGAGGCTTCATTACCCCTAAATTGAAGGGATTAGCCTCTCATATTTGTCATCATATGAACAAATGTAGCAAGCAACATTGAATAAAAAGAAGAGGAAAAAGAGAGTAAAGAGAAAAACTATACTACTTGCATGAAAAATAAATCTACACTACAACATGAAAAAGTAAATAAGCATGAAAATAAAAAGAACATGTATTGAAGTTGCATAAAAAAAAAAACTACATAAAGAGAAATGGCCAAGTAACCATGAAAGAAAAAAAGAGAACTTGTCTTTTATTTTGATCCTAAACTAATGAAGAGAGACTAAGAGAGGAGATGGCTACATGAAACATAAGGGGTATTTATACAAGTTAGAAACCCTAATTCACTTTTTTGGGGAATGCCCAAAATGCCCCTTAGGAAGTGTGGAGGCCAAGTAATCATTAACATGTCTTAATCCCCCATTAAGTGTACATGAAGCCATTAAGTCCAAAAGCATGTGCATTAGCCTTTAATTTGTACATTAAGGTAGGTGGGTAGGTGGGGTCCTCCATGATCTTCACTTTGAATTATTTCCATCTTCATTCCTTTATATTCTTTGTGCATGCATATTTCTTCATGAAACCACTACTATTTGAGACCATTGTCCTATAAAAAAAAATATAAATTTCCAATCAATTTTTCTCAAAGAAATATATGCACTTAAATGACCGTTTTGCCCCTATATGAAGATGAATATGTGAAAATTTGGAATTAAAATGAATTTTGGTTAAAACAAGTTAAAATACCCAATATGATCATTTATTTAATTTAAATAGAATAAATATGGTGGTAAAAATATGCACATTTACGTGCACATCAAATACCCCCACACTTATCTTTTTATTCGTCCTCGAATAAACTAAAACTAAGATAAATCCGTTTTCGTAGGGAGCACGATTGCATTGAGCGTATGCAATAAGCCGTTAAACCTCTGTGTGTCCCCAGTAGGACGAGTGTTGTCTCATGAGGGTTTTCAGCGGATACTACCCACAAAATCCAAATGCAAGATGAAAATATTTACAAATGCAAGATTTATTTACAAAGAGATGAATGCAAGTTTTTGAAAATATTTACAAATGAAGGATTTATTTTTAAATTGACACAAATAATTTAAATATAGGTTTTGGTTATTATCTTGAAAATTTATGTCATTTACTCGTCAAAATTTTCAACAAAAATCAAGTTATCATAACGAATAAATTATAGTTTAACTCGTTGTTTCGGTTGATAACAAAGTGTAATTATCGAATGAATCCTTAGTTGATTATCAAAGTTTATCCAAGTGATATTTTAATTTCTTTTCAATAACAAATCAAATCAAATAAGTAAAAATAGTGCTAGGATTTCAATTGCTTGCTCTCTCATTATTTGCAAGAAAAATTACACACCTAGCTCAGGTAAACTGAGGCCAGATATACCACCCATGCACTGCCTTTCGGGCTTATGTGAGGGGAGTACAGAGCATGGCGAGTGCACACACTTTCATGCATACACTATCGACCGTAGGTGGTTTTTATTAAGTCTTTTTTTTACATGTGTTCCATACATCATAACCGTGAGGACTTTTAAATGAGTATGAAAGCACATAATCAAAAATTCCAAGTAATTCACCCATGCATAACCGTGAGGACTTTTAAATGAGAGTGAATACTTTGGATGTATTATTATTATTATTTTTTTATAGTTTTTTTTTAAGAGAGAGAGAGTTTTGCAAAATCATCTTAGCACTATTTAACTTAGAAGACAAAAAAAATGTTATATCCTTTACTTTAAATTCACCACTTTTAAAACAAAGATTTTCAATTAGGATGTATTTCATAATTAACACGTATGAATCTTCCTATATACTAGTTAAACCATTATTATTTGTAATCAAACTTCATTTTTATTTTTGTTGAGACCAATAAATTTTCAAAAATTTCAATTTAATAAACCAAAGCCGTATATTTATCTTATAGTGTTTCTTTTAAAAATAAATCAAAAGAAAATTTGTTTTTGGGATTTTTTTTTGATTTTTTTTTTGATTTCAAAGCAAAAATAAACCATGAAAAAAAATGAAGATGAGTCTCCCCCCACACTTAATTTTGACTGTGTCCCCATAGTCAACCCAAGTGGAAGGAGAAAAATAAAATAAAAACCCAATATTTACATGAAAGATTATTATTTACAAGAGATGAGAAAGTATACAGTCAGAAAGTAAATGAAACGGTCTTTTAAAGACCGATTCATTTGTCTCATCAAATGTGCGAGACACAACTTAAGCATGAAAAACCAAACCGTAAAAGATTTCGAAGATGAAAGTTTATTTGGAAAAACAAATGTTGTTTCATTGAAAATTGTACGAGTTGTTTTGTTTTCGATGATTTTTGGGGTTGATGATAAAACAATTGCTTGAAATTTATTTTCACCAAATTCAAGTTTATCATCAATTTCATAATTATTGATTTCAAAATCAAAGTGGTGATTTAAATCTTTCCCGTCAGAATTTAACAACTCATTATCCAAAAGTCCAAAAAATTCATGTTCATTAAATTCGTCTTCCTTTGTTGGATTATCAACAACTTCATTATGTAAATCGAGTTTCAAAGTTGTCGTATTCAAATTTTCAGAAAAAGGAAGATCGAAGCTTAAATCGAGTTTCGCACCCTCAAAAGAATTGAAATCCAACTCAATTACCGTATTTTCAACAACTTGATTAATATCGTCATTATCAAATTCAAAAGTTGTTATTTGAAAATCGTCGATTTGGATAAAAGGTGGATTATCACTTGACTCATCACACGTTGAGATTTGATTTTGCTGTTCACGTTGTTTCATATAAGTTTCCAACAACAATTCCGTGTGATCATCGTAAATTTCATTCATTTGTTCAACAAAATCCAATTTATAGTTATTAAATTGATAATTTTCGATTTGGATTCGTTTAGAACAAAAAATTTCACTCGTATCGTAGTCAAGATTATTCCCATTGCCAAAATTATTTGAAAAGTAGATCACATTTTCGTTTTGATTTTGAAGTTCATTTTGGAGTTCAAAATTGTATTGGCATGGGTTATACTCGAAATCGGTTGAATTTTGAAGTGAATTCAAATTTTGATTATTTTGAAAACTTGTTCGTCGACGGAAATTCTATCGGTTTAGAAAACCGTCGAACGAATTTATAATAAAATTTATACCGCAAGCGCACGGTGTACGAATGTAGCACGCGGCGAATACGGGTCGATCCATAGGGAATTGATGATTTTAAAATTCTATTCAATCAAATTATACCGAGTCGAGAGTGAATAGCTAGAAATGTAAGAAACTAACAAAAACTAGCAAAAGAAAATGATAAAAATATGAGAGTTAAAAGAACAATTTAGAGATAAATCCACTCTCTAGATCATATAAATCAACAAAATGAAGTTATGATCTCTCTTTTCTTTTCATTAGTGTAATTAGTTGATGTGCTTATCATAAGTATGGTACATTTGTGCTATTAATTAGCTCAATATAAACCATCAAACTATAACACAACCACTAATACACATTTGACTCTCATGAAATATGACAACAAAGTGAAATAAAAATCTATTTTAAGCATAGCCTATTAACTATTGTTTAGAAATATAGGCTATCAAATTTCAATTTCAACATTCACTTCTTTGCCATAATCATATTTAGATGAAGAGGCAATTGTATTATGTTTGTTTAAGCATAGCCTATTTGTTATGAACAACATAGACTATCAAATTCAAAATTAAACAACAAGTTAACCACTTCATACATTCACATTAAAGCACAAAAAGAGAGTACAAAACATCAAAATGTTGAAACTACATGATTAGAGGCTTCATTACCCCTAAATTGAAGGAATTAGCCTCTCATATTTGTCATCATATGAACAAATGTAGCAAGCAACATTGAATAAAAAGAAGAGGAAAAAGAGAGCAAAGAGAAAAACTATACTACTTGCATGAAAAATAAATCTACACTACAACATGAAAGTAAATAAGCATGAAAATAAAAAGAACATGTATTGAAGTTACATAAAAAAAAACAACATAAAGAGAAATGGCCAAGTAGCCATGAAAGAAAAAAAGAGAACTTGTCTTTTATTTTGATCCTAAACTAATGAAGAGAGACTAAGAGAGGAGATGGCTACATGAAACATAAGGGGTATTTATACAAGTTAGAAACCCTAATTCACTTTTTTGGGGAATGCCCAAAATGCCCCTTAGGAAGTGTGGAGGCCAAGTAATCATTAACATGTCTTAATCCCCCATTAAGTGTACATGAAGCCATTAAGTCCAAAAGCATGTGCATTAGCCTTTAATTTGTACATTAAGGTAGGTGGGTAGGTGGGGTCCTCCATGATCTTCACTTTGAATTATTTCCATCTTCATTCCTTTATATTCTTTGTGCATGCATATTTCTTCATGAAACCACTCCTATTTGAGACCATTGTCCTATAAAAAAAATATAAATTTCCAATCAATTTTTCTCAAAGAAATATATGCACTTAAATGACCGTTTTGCCCCTATATGAAGATGAATATGTGAAAATTTGGAATTAAAATGAATTTTGGTTAAAACAAGTTAAAATACCCAATATGGTCATTTATTTAATTTAAATAGAATAAATATGGTGGTAAAAATATGCACATTTACGTGCACATCACTTGTACAGGTCTGGACAGTAGCTGGAGCAGCGTCCAAAGATGGTGGAGTGGCTGGTGGTGGTGGCTAAGGGGTGGCCAAAGAAAGATATGGAGGGTAGGTGATGATATGTGTGGTCTAGGCAATGTTTTAAGGAGTTATGTGGAAGTTTTGTGGTGCTAGCTTCAATGGATGGGCACGGCTTGGTCATGGTCTGATTTCTAGAGGGTGTTGGGTGATGTGGAAGAGGGTGGAGGTCAGGTCAGAGGTGGTGGAGGTGGCTATGGTGGTGGTTAAGGTGGTGGTTGAAGGAGATGAGGCAAAGGTGGTCAAACTAGCATTGTTCAAGTGCATTGTTGCATTTTTTTGGAGTTTTGGCACCATGGTGGGCTCGGCCTTGGTCAAGACCAGAGGGGTAGCTGGTGATGATGGCAGGGAAGAGGTGTAGGAGGTGGTGGCTGTGGCTATGGAGGAGAGGCCAAGCAATACACATGAGAAAACAAGGCAAAATATAAGAAAACAATGGAAAAAGAAGAGCAATAAGAAGAGAAAAGGAGGAGCCATTACCAAACCTTTCTAGTCGTGAAAAATAAAGTGGTGAGGAATGTTTTCACGTGAAAATGGGGTAAGAAATGCATATCTACAATAAAGAAAGGAACGGTCAAAGGAAATTAAATCTATTAATTGGAAAAGAAACGGAAGAAGAAACGTTAAAACGGTTTTACGTTTCTTTGCTTTCAAACCTTTTAAACTTCCTATATATATTCATATACATCTTAAATAACTGAAAACACTTATAAATTTCAGTTAGAATTCGAAAATATAACAGATAAACAAAATATTAATAATTAAATATTAATTAGATATGATTAAAATAAGAAAAATAGCACAGAAAATGAAAACTTGACTTAAGAATTAGAAATAACTTCAATACACTTTGGAAAAATTTACTTTAATTTAAATACATGTAAAATGAATAAAATAAAGTAAAACACAGCAAATAAAAGTGAGTGCATAAAATAAATAAATAAATTTTAATTATATATAATTAAATTAAGAAAATGGCTTAAAATTGTAGACTAGGCTTTAAAATTAGAAATAAATTCAAATGAACTTTAGAAAAATTATACTATCATTTTAAAAATACTTAAAAGTCAAAATATACATAATATAACATATTATCACATATTAAAGTAAAATATAACAAAGAAGAAGTAACTTATACAATTTAAAATAGTCATTGTTAAATAACCCTATATACGCACAATATTGTAAAGGGCATAACTTTCACAATTTACATCCGATTTCAACGAAACGAAAAGTGGTGTTCTTAGAATTTTATGTACTTTCGTAATAAAAGAAAAAAATTAAATTTTTAAACCTTTAAAATTTTAAGTTGAAAGTCACAGTTTGACTAATTTGACCAAAATCAGCATTTCATGCAAATATTCAACTTACACAAGTTTGGAATTATAAGTCATATAAAGATCAATATTATATTTAAATAATAAATTTAATCATTTCAAATAAGTAAAATAAGTTTTTAAATCAAAATCTTACATTAAAAATAATTAAAATATACAATAAAATAATTACAAAATACAGGGTTGTTACACTCTCCCCCACTCAAAACTTTTCGTCCTCGAAAAGGAATGAGGTATGGAAGGGCACAGAAAAGATAGAGTGAAATAGGATTAAGATAAGATGACAAGAAGATTGAAGTTATACCTAATAACTGTTGTTATAGGTAAGTTTTACAAGGTGGAGGTGATCTTTCCAAGATTCTCCAAAATTAAGAACACAAGCACGAAAAGGTGGATTCAAAATGATTACCAAAGATCTATCAAAGATTATAGAAAGATGCCCATACCAATCTATAGCAAGATAAGGATGATAAGAACAACCAAAAGATAGTTTGGAAAACAAAATAAGGAATTAGATTTGAAAGCATGGAAATTTCAACTTAAATAGAGAATAAATCTTTACACAAGTTAAATAAATCTTAACTACACCAAATTTCATTATCTTATTATCCAATCATCTTAAATTAACAATTTTTAAAACCATGGGTTTGAAAAACAATCATTTATTGCACTCACAATGTACTTAATAAATTTTATTCTTCTTTATTCCTAATTAAAATCAAAATTTATTCCTCTCAACATTTTTATCACTTATGTTAAACATGCTTACACTTATTATAACTACTTTATTTTATTCTTAGTTCTTCTAACATTATTTTATTGTAAGTTATTCAATTACCCTTTATTATATTTACCTCTGTTAATCATTTTATAATTAAAATTTAAGTGTATAACATTTATTAAAACCACTCAAATTTTATAAAAAAATCTTTTTATATTGTATATTATTCAATTACATTGTTAACTTCTAAAATTTTGGTAAGTTATATTTGAATGCAATTGTATTATACAAATAAAATTTCCAATTCAATCATTTCAAGCTTAAATCATTTATTCAAAAAAATTTATTTTCTTTTTATAATTGAAATTATTCTTTAAAAATAGAATTTAAGAACTAAATTTCCGATTGCATTCAAACCATTTAGAGATAAGTAATAATATATACATAATATGTCAAACCAAATTTCAATCATATATCTATATATACATATATATTATAAATCAAGTCATATTTCAGAAAATTCAAACCAAATTAAATTCCCCAAAACAAAGCTGTAGCAAGACTACAGAACAGTCTCTTAACTTCGAAACTCGAAAATGAACGTCGATGATGTCGCGATCATCACCGAAGTTATTTTCCAGCGACAAAGAGAAGAGCACAAATTTTAAACCTTTAAAATACTTTGAAAACAAATTCTATTCAAAATACTTTAAAGAATATAACCCTTTAAAACTTTAAACCAAAGTCCGAAATAATCGGAATTTAAATCCTCAAATTCTTGTTTTAAATTCATTTTAGTTCCCAAATAAATTTATAAACAAATATTTATAGATCTATTTGTAGAACAATAAATGATAAATCAAGTATTATCATTTCAAATTATCAATTTAAATCATTTCATTAAGTTCCATAAATTTACTTATATATCAAAATTTATTTCATTAACCAATTTTTTTTTTAAAATATATTGTATCCGTTTGTTCTGTCAAAGTGTTTTGGAAATCTTATCGAGAGCGCTGATCAGACGTATCGATCAGAAACCCAACTCAACATCAACAACTCAAACAACACAATATATAAAACATTTTAATTTTAAATACTAGTTTACAAATACACTATACATGAATAGATTTTCAAAGAAGGATAGAGATTCAAATTTTTGATTAACACAAATCAAAGGAGATTATGATTTAAAAATAAGTTGGAAACAAGGATGACATGATTAAATAACAGAATAGGAAGATGGATAAGCTTATATAAATCACGGGCAATCTTAACCGGGTCAACCGTGACTTAAAGAATAAGATCAATGTTGATTTTTCTAGGGTAAATCTACATTCGACCTCAAGAGTTAGAGTTTGGAATAACAAAAGATATTAGCATCTAAACCAAGGATAGATAAGAATCTCTGGTGAATCGATGCTAATTGTAAAGGAGTTTTCCCCTTTTTTCAATTCAATTTGAAATTGGCGTAACCACCGACTCACTAGAAAGATCATTCGAAGCGGAGTTATGGAATGCTCCAGAGTCAAAAGAAGATGAATAGTGAGGGATACGAATGGATTTTGGAACTGTAGGGAACGTTCCAAAATTCAAAGGAATCGAGTCAAAAGAAAAAGATTCAACTCGAATGAAAGTGATTCTGTAATTACATCTACTCCATATGCTGAGTTTTGCCTAGAGCTACCAAAGCTCTGATACCAACTGTAACAACCAGGTATTTCCAACCATTCGCATCCATTATAAGTGTATAGGTAGACACTCATGCCGGAATTGGATTGCTCAAAATACCGCGTTGTAAATAAAAATTTGGCAAATCTCAGAATATGCAGTAAATAAAAATCACAGATCACAGATACAGAGTATATAAAAATGCAGCGGAAGAAAAAGAGATAGTAGTTCATGAAGCTACTATATAAAATATAAGATACAACAGAGTTAAATAAGATACAACAGAAGAGTAACAGGATACATCAGGTACAAATCAGATACATCACCGAACCACTGGATACTAAAACAAAATAGATGGCTGGATCTTCAAGGAAAGCTCCAACGCCGAAGGTGAATCTTGAATGCTAACTCAATCAATCTGACCCGAGCGTAAAGCAAAATACAAAACCCTCGAATCAGGACATAAATACTTATAAACTGTAAATCAACTCAAGTGAACAGTAACAAAATGCATCAGTAACTTAAAGGATGCTTGGGACCGCCCATCCTCTAAGGATCCGTTAAACTATTTACTATGTAGTAATATACGCTATATACGGTAGTGTCTAATCAGTAAAGTATAATCATATAGAAAATAGCGTTAAGGGGATGGTGAACCTTAACGTGGTCGGATCTTTAAAACCAAAATCGTAGTGGACTCGATATAAGGATATGACACGGCACGCAAGGAAATGCCAGGGTGGATACACCGTTTGCACTCCCGGACCGGTGGTGATCGCTAGCCAGCAGCTTCCGACCACCTCGAACAATACCCCCGAATCAAAATAGCGCCACATATCGAATCACAAAAGTAATAGAATGGTTTCCGATGGAGCATGCTCGATGAAAGGGTGCGACCCTTTGTGTAGCCCGGTATAGCTCCTGTTTAAGTCATATATGCCAACTCACGGGAGTTGGGTGCACGTAATATACCTCGAGAACGTCGCCACCATCCTACTTCATTCTGGAATCTCCACCGCGTACACAGTTATTAAA
Source organism: Allium cepa (assembly GCA_030765085.1). Lineage (NCBI taxonomy): Eukaryota > Viridiplantae > Streptophyta > Magnoliopsida > Asparagales > Amaryllidaceae > Allium > Allium cepa. Next base: position 1,941,389 of record JASFAV010000023.1, on the reverse strand, counting down.
GTGGTTTTCGGTATTGGCCGGCTATAAGACAATATCCGATCCCGGTCTCTTTAACAACCAATCGTTATTATAACCCGTAGTTATAACTTTAAAACAATATTTTATACTTCAAAATAAAATATCCTTTTCAATCCAAATCTTTATCAAAATAAAGATTAAATCATTTCCAAAACCATTTCAATATACCATCGTAAAATATCTTTCAATTCAAATATTTATCAAAATAAATATCAAGTCATTTCTAACCATTTCAATATATTAAATTTTCATACCCTTTCAACACTACCTTTCAAATCATTTTAATATATCAAAATATCATAACCTTTCAAAGCTTCAGTTCCAAAATATCATATCTTTCAGAACTTCTTTTTAAATCATATTAATATCAAAATGTCCTATCTTTCAAACTCCGTTTTTCAAATCATTTAATATCAAAAATATCATATCTTCCAAAACTTCGTTTCAAATCATTTTAATATATCAAAATATCATATCCTTTCAAAACTTCGTTTCAAATCATTATTCATTTTATTAAATCTAAAATACCATTTCAATTAATATTTCAAAACAGTTTATATTCCAAAAATTCTTTTTTATCATTTCAATGAAGTTATTATGTTTAATAATTAAATTATTAAATTTCCAAAAATTTCAACTTCCAAAGTTTATTTATTCACTTAAGTTTATCAAAACCGTGAAAATTCACTTTTCGCATCATTTAGAAAACTTATACGGAAAGTTACATTCAAAACAGTTCAATTTAACAAAAGACAGCATTTTAAAAAGTAATAATAGGTTTACTTAAATTCGAATAACTTAGTTAAATTCAAAAATTATAGCACTTACAAAGATTGCTATAATAGCTTTTAATTCAACTTAGCTTTTTAGTTCATTATCATCAACTACAGCATTTACAAATGCTGTAATATCATTTACATTGTAATTAATAGCATTTCAAAAAATGCAGTCAATTAACTTCAAATATTCAATAAAATTTCTCAACCAATTATATTTTTATTAAAAACATTTTTAACTTATAAAATCATACATTTTCACATTTATAACATCATTTAATTTTTCCTCAAGTTCATGATTTTATAAAGTTAAATTTCCATTCAAAATTCAAGATTTAATAATAATTCACTTATTAAATTGCAATGTTCAATTTTAAATCCATTACATTAAATTTCAACTTAACAGTTAAGTTCAAATTCTCAAATATAACTTAATTTATTTTTATTTACTTAACTAAAAGTTCACTTTTAAGTCAATTTCATAAATTTTCAATTTTAGTTATATTCAAAATTTCAACTTAAAATATTCATTCATTTCACATTTCAACTTTGTTAAAAAATCATTAATATGATATAAAATCACTTTTAATTCATTTAAATTCAAATTACCATAAATTTATCATAATTTCATATTCAATTTAATTTCCAATTATAATTAAATCAATTTTTCCAAAATAACTTACGTTCAAAATTTTCATTAATTCATTTCACTTACAATTGTTCAGAAAATCAATAATATTTTACAAAAATCATTTTTTATTAAATCTCAAATCAAAATATTATATTAATTAAATTTCTAAAATATTTTAAAATTTTTAGAAAAACATATTTTAACTACGGGCCTGTATAAAATTTTCTACGCTAGGTAAAGTGATACGGGTAATATATCATTTCAACCCGTAATTTACAAAGAAAATCCGGGTTTTATCATTTCAAACCCGCAATCCCAAGTTAAAATAAATTAAATTAAATAAATCAGGCCTATCATTTCATCCCATAACATTTTTTTTCTAACAGGGAACTTGCAGTGTGATCATATACAGAAATAATATAAACAAGGTCAATATCACAATATACAGTCATATATCAGATGTCAGGTGAAAATTAACAGTTTTAACATGGTAATAATATGGTAATAACATGGCATAGCATATCATATGATCATCATTAACTTGCATAAACATTTTTTATTACTAAACACTTGTCATCAATTCACTTTCATAAGTATAAATGTCAGGGTGAGAAAGACTCACTTTTTCAAAGCTAGGGACCAAAACAACATACAAGCACGACTCCAAAGCCACGACAAGCACAATTGCACGACTTTTGATTTGAGTTGAAAGATAGCCAAGATATGATTTTGTATCAACAACCCAAAACAAAACAAGACAATATATAAACATTCAACATAAAATAACATTGAAACAATTTTGAAATACAAAGCAAAATGAACAAGATAGATTGGACCTTGCTTCAACCACTTCAATGCTTGGCCTAAGGGACACTTATGCTTGGCTATGATGATGCTTTGGTTCAGGTATGACATCATATAGGTCATGTTTAACATCATATAGGCAAGGCAACAAGTGGAGATGAAGGTGTAGTGGTGCAACATAAAGCATATATAGGGTCAAGGTTAAATAAGTTGAGTTTTTGTGACATTCTTGGATCGGCCATGGGCATGTGGTGGCTTGGCTGTGCTTGTACAGGTCTGGACAGTAGCTGGAGTGGCGGCCAAAGATGGTGAAGTGGATGGTGGTGGTGGCTAAGGGGTGGCCAAAGCAAGATATGGAGGGTAGGTGATGATATGTGTGGTCTAGGCAATGTTTTAAGGAGTTTTGTGGAAGTTTTGTGGTGCTAGCTTCAATGGATGGGCACGGCTTGGTCATGGTATGATTTCCAGAGGGTGTTGGGTGATGTGGCAGAGGGTGGAGGTCAGATCAGAGGTGGTGGAGGTGGCTATGGTGGTGGTTAAGGTGGTGGTTGAAGGAGATGAGGCAAAGGTGGTCAAACTAGCATTGTTCAAGGGCATTGTTGCATTTTTTTGGAGTTTTGGCACCATGGTGGGCTCGGCCTTGGTCAAGACCAGAGGGGTAGCTGGTGATGATGGCAGGGAAGAGGTGTAGGAGGTGATGGCCATGGCTATGGAGGAGAGGCCAAGCAATACAAATGAGAAAACAAGGCAAAATATAAGAAAACAATGGAAAAAGAAGAGCAATAAGAAGAGGAAAAGAGGAGCCATTACCAAACCTTTCTAGCCGTGAAAAATGAAGTGGAGAGGAATGTTTTCACGTGAAAATGAGGTAAGAAGTGCACAGCTACAATAAAGAAAGGAACGGTCAAAGGAAATTAAATCTATTAATTGGAAAAGAAACGGAAGAAGAAACGTTAAAACGGTTTTACGTTTCTTTGCTTTCAAACCTTTTAAACTTCCTATATATATTCATGTACATCTTAAATAACTGAAAACACTTATAAATTTCAGTTAGAATTCGAAAATATAACAGATAAACAAAATATTAATAATTAAATATTAATTAGATATGATTAAAATAAGAAAAATAGCACAGAAAATGAAAACTTGACTTAAGAATTAGAAATAACTTCAATACACTTTGGAAAAATTTACTTTAATTTAAATACATGTAAAATGAATAAAATAAAGTAAAACACAGAAAATAAAAGTGAGTGCATAAAATAAATAAATAAATTTTAATTATATATAATTAAATTAAGAAAATGGCTTAAAATTGTAGACTAGGCTTTAAAATTAGAAATAAATTCAAATGAACTTTAGAAAAATTATATTATCATTTTAAAAATACTTAAAAGTCAAAATATACATAATATAACATATTATCACATATTAAAGTAAAATATAACAAAGAAGAAGTAACTTATACAATTTAAAATAGTCATTGTTAAATAACCCTATATACACACAATATTGTAAAGGGTATAACTTTCATAATTTACATCCGATTTCAACGAAACGAAAAGTGGTGTTCTTAGAATTTTATGTACTTTCATAATAAAAGAAAATAAATAAATTTTTAAACCTTTAAAATTTTAAGTTGAAAGTCACAGTTTGACTAATTTGACCAAAATCAGCATTTCATGCAAATATTCAACTTACACAAGTTTGGAATTATAACTCATATAAAGATCAAGATTATATTTAAATAATAAATTTAATCATTTCAAATAAGTAAAATAAGTTTTAAATCAAAATCTTACATTAAAAATAATTAAAATATACAATAAAATAATTACAAAATACAGGGTTGTTACATCGGCACTTCTACTGTGGACGTGTTTGTGTCGAATTTTCGAGGTCGGAAATTTCGGGTTGTTACACTAAGCCTAAAAGAGAATACCTGAAATAGCTCGGTCTGACCTGAGTAAAAATACACTCAACTCATTCAAGGGTACTACTGACCCCATCTCTAATGAGTAATGAATGTTTTGGTTATAACAAGATAAGAACTTGAAATGTTGGACGAGTTACCTTGATTTTCAACTTTAGTAATCCAATTTGAGTAGGAATTTAGCTGTAACGCCCCACCCCGAGACCCACAATAACATATATCAATAAAGGTAACACAAGTTTCCATAAGGTAATCGCTATGTATCGCCTGGTTCAAAGGACCTACCCCGAAAGGCGATACTCTAGGGAAACATAAATATCAAAAAATAAAATAAAATACACATGCCCAGTACTATATAAATAAGGAACCGCAAATATCACACAAAGATAGAGTCTCAAGAACATCTATGCTTGGGTATTAAAAAAAAGAAGAAATGAATAAATCAAGTATTAATAATGAGGCAACTATTTTAAAACGTACATGCAATAATTAATAACAAAAGAAATGAGTGGGCCATATACATCGCACAACCTTTTGAAATATAATTTTTGACATGTAACCTAATTAATTTTATTAACTCAATTTGTACACATTTAATTATTTTTTCAACACATAATAAATTAAAATATACTTACATTAAAAATGAAAAAGTTTAATTTGGTTTTCTCAAAAATGATCTATTATTTCCATCAGCGCCCTTTTTGTTTAACACAGAAAGTGCATTTCTTTTATTAAATCTATTAATTGCAATCAACATTTTATTCCCTTTTAATTGAAATATTTCAATTACATTAGTTGCAATTAATTGCAAAGTTAAATTTTAAAACAGACAAACTAAAATGAATGAAATAGAACAATTGTTTCCTTTAGTCATTTAAACACGTTTGTAAGTTTGTTGTTTATACACCAGAGTAATAAATAACTTACTTAAATAAATTATTTTCCTATTCTTGTTATTAATCTGTATGCTATTCACAGTTCAAATAAACATATATTTCTTCCGTTAAATCAATTATTATATTCTTTATTTTATTGAAATTAAACCTACATTCACAAATGAAACATTCATTTTATTTGATACAAATTTCTTTTCATTAAATAAAACTTTCCTTATATTTTCCCAAAATATAATCTATGCTTAATTGCACCTATTAATTTATAATTTAGTGTCCTCTCTCCTATTAATTGAAATTATTGAATTATATTAATTTCAGTTGATTACGAAGGTGAATTTCGAAATGGACTAAACAAATTTAAAGGGAAATAGAACAATTATTTCATATTTAATAGTAATCTAAACATATTCATACATTATTAGATACAAACAGAAAAGTTATACATTTCTTACTAAATAATAGTTTCTCATCCCTATAATTAATCCGTAAGCTAAAATACATTTCAAACAAATAGGCAAATGTTTACACTTTTACTAAACTTATTCATTTTATTCTTTATTAAATTAACACTTATTCATAATAATTGATTTAAAAGTCTTTTATATTAATCAACAAATCCTTATGTAATCTATTAACATAAATTTCCATTTTATTTCACTCAAACTCTAGAGTTAACATCTTTCCTTATATTAACTCCAACATTTAATTACATCTAATTTCATTGATTCCCAAATAAATTCCAACACAGATTTAAAAATAATATAAGAAATGAACAGTTGTTACATTTAACTAATTTGAACACATTAATACATTAATTGTTTACAAATAAGGAGTACAAATTTATTTACAAATGTTAAAACCAATTTAATTAAATAACATAAAATTTCACCATTAATACATTATTTATTTTATTCCTTATTAAACTAACAATTATTTCAATTGATTAAAATACATTAAAACAGTTATCAATTTCATTCAATCAACATTATTTAATTATATTTTAATAATTTTTCCATTTATAAATCATAAATTTTAATTACTGACAATATGAATTTCCAAAATCTCATTTAATTGAATATTTTCAAACATTAAAAATACGGGTCGTTACAAATCAAATGCTGAAGAAAATTCTAAAACTAAATAAATTTGAATGAAAAACAAATAAATTAAGTGACATAGCATCGTAAGTGCTCGCTATTCTATGCCCTTGGGAGTGTGACTCATCAACAGTCGCTAGCTTGAAAGTTCCCTATCCAAGCCTCTTTTCAATGACATATAGTCCTTACTAAGTAGGATTTATATGAGATGGGGCTGGAAAAACCCACTTCTAGACACGATCGCCAATTTCAAAGCTCAAGGTTTGACTTAGGTGTTGTAGTATCAGGCGACTCGGCGTCGGTGCGCAACTACCCTTAAATTAGGTTCTTTGCACTTCTCATCAACAAAGTCTAAAGATTCCAAGCGATGTCTCTATTCATTTTGAGATCGTAGTAGGTCACTCGATGAGAAGGAACTTCGAGTTCAATAGGAATAATGGCTTTGGATCCGTAAGCAAGCGCGAATGGAGTATGGCTAGTCGTAGACTTGTGGGTGGTCCTATAAGCCCATAATGTTGTAGGTAGTTCATCTACCCACTTGCCTCTAGCTTTTTCAAATGCTTCTTCAGAATGGAATTTATGATTCTGTTCACAGCTTCAACTTGTTTGTTTGATTGAGGGTGAGCAACTGCCACTGATCTCTTTCCAATATGATGCCAATGGTAGAAGTCTTTGAATTCTGCATTGTCGAATTGAGTCCCACTATCGGTTATAATAGTTTATGGAAGGCCAAAACAATAGATGATGTTCCCGATGATGAAGTTGATTACTTTCTTTGTCGTGATCGTGGCTTAAGGTTCTGCTTCGGCTCATTGGTGAAGTAATCAACTACGATGATGGCATACTTTATACCACCTTTAGAGATCGATAAGGAACCGATGAAATCTATGCCCCAAATGGAAATGGCCATGGGAAAACCATTTCTGTGATTTCCTTCGGTGGAACACTATGAACTTTTGCATACATCTGGCACTTTGTCACATCGCCTTGTATAATTAGTAGCATCTCGATTGACGGTTGGCTAATAATACCCGTAATGGAGTATTTTCTTTGCCAGGGTTTTCCCTCAAGTGTGATCTCCACATTCCCCTTCATGAACTTCCTTTAAGACTTGCTTTATTTCATCATGAGCAATGCACTGGACTAGGATATGAAAAACCCCTTCTATACATAACTCCTTCTCGAATGATATATCGTGAAGCTTTGTGAAGGACTTATCGTTTTTCATTCCTTCGTCCGAGAAGAACTCCATGTAGAAAATAGTCTTTAATTGGGGTCATCCACAACTCCTTCTCAGGATTCATCTTTAGTACCCAATCGACTTTTATCAGGTTTATGATAGGGGCTTTTAGTACTTCGACTGGGACCAAGCCCATTTGTTATGCATCCCGATGCTAGCATACCTTGCTAATGTGTTAGCCTCTTTGTTTTGATCTCAAGTAGTTTGTATAATATCATAGTATTCAAAGTCAGTCAATAGCTCTTGGACTCAGGTAAGGTGTGGGGCGAGTCATTTTCCTTTCGCCTGGTAATCTCCCCTGACATGGTTTACTACCAGTTGTGAGTCACAAAAGATTTCAAGAGATTTTATCCCCGGTTCTCTGGTGAGTTTAAGTCCAGAAATCATAGCTTTATACTCAGCTTCGTTGTTTGTCGTTGGAAAATCAAGCTTTAAAGCATAACAAATTGACCAATCTTCCAGAACAACGACCATTGGATGCTTCATCTGTATACAACTTCCATGGGATTTCACCACTTTCTAGGAAATCATCCTGTGCATTGAATTCTACTATAAAGTCCGCCAGTGTCTATCTCTTGATAGCCCTCCGAGGTAGATAAGTGATGTCAAATTGGTTTAGTTCAATATTCCACTTGAGCAACCTTCCAGACGTCTTAAGTCGTAGTAGAACCTATCATAATGGCTGATGAGTGTAAATATTGATAAGTTAAGCCCAAAAATAGGGGCAGAGCTTTCATGAAGCAATCAACAAGCAGTATGCCAATTTCTCTATCTTTAGATAATTCCTTTCAGACAAGAAGTAATTCCTTTTAGCTCATGTTAATCGCTTGCTAACATAATCTACCGGCTTAAATAGGATAGGAGTTCTCCTTAAGTGGTTCACAAAATCTTGGAATGCGTCTTCACAATTCTACATACATCCAAAATCCTTTCCCCCTCTAATCAAGTCAAAAAAGGGAATTTATTTATCGGTAGCTCTGGAAACAAATTGACTTAGGGTAGCAACCTTCCTATTTAGGCTATGTACTTGTTTGATGGTCTTTGGTGCTTGGATATTATGAATAGCTTGGATCTTCTCAGGATTGGCTTCGATTTGGTGGTCACTAATGATGAAACCCAAGAACTCTCCTGATGCAATGCTAAAAGAACATTTCAAAGGCCTTCATTTTTTAATATCGGGGCATATCGAACATTTCTGCCAAGTCTCTAATGTGGTCTATAGATCGTGATGACTTCATGAGCATATCATCCATGTACACCTCCATTGTCTTTCCGATCTGATCTTTAAACATCCTATTAACTAGGCATTGGTTGGTTGCTCAAGCATTCTTTAGTCAAACGGCATTACCATATAATAATTTAATCCAACGTTGGTAATGAAGCTGGTGTGCTCTTGAACGGGAATATGCATCGAGATTTGGTTATATCCATAGTATGCATCCATGAAAGATAGCAATCCGTGCCCTACGATTGAGTCTACCTACTGGTTGATCCTTGGAAAGGGAAAACTGGCTTTTAGACATGTATTGTTCAAGTCCAAGTAATCAATGCATGTCCACAATTTCTCGTTCGCCTTACTCACAAGCACATTAATAGATACCTATTTAGAGTAGTGGACATCGCGAATAAACCTATTGTCTTTAAGCCTATCCACCTCCTTTTTAAGAGTGGCGGATCTCTTTAGATCCATGCCATGTCTTTTTTGTTTTCACCGAGATGTGCCTTGGGTCGATATTCAATGCATGGCTCGCAATGGCAGGCGAGATACCATACATGTCAGAGTGAGTCCAAGCAAACACATTGAGATTCACTCAAAGAAAACCAGCAAATTCTTTCATCATCGGGGGTGAGCTGTGATCCAATCTTTCGGACCCATGATGGGTCGTCATGGCTGACCATGATGTCAATCGTCAGCTCAGCTGGTGTAACCTTGGCATTTTTGGACTCTTCCTCATTTTCCTTTAGAACCATGTCTCTATAGCACCGACGGTGGTTCCTATAGCCAAGGCTCACACACTAGTTGTCAATCTTTAGTGGCTTGGATGCGAGGAGACTTGTCCACACACTTACCTTTCTCCTTTCGTTGAGCATCCCTCATTCAGCTACATAGCAGGCACATACGGTTGTCTTATCACCATGAACAGCTCCAACACCATTATCGATCGGGAACTTCAAAGTCAAACACCATAGGAAAGAAGCTGCTTAGAACCCAGCTAGGGTCGGTAGGCCTAAAAAGGCATTGTATGGAGAATCAACGCCCAAAACAACAAATGGCAAAATCTGTCCTCTCCTACGGTCACCTTCTCCAAACTCTATGGGAAATTCAACATAACCAACAGCTTCAGTCATAGCACCGTTAAATCCATGAGTGTGGGCCGTGGATGGTTTCAAGTCCTTGGCTCCATCCTCATTTGGTCATAAGCTTCTTTGAAAATTACATTTACAGAGCCTCCACAATCAACCAAAATCCTCCATACTAAGGCGGGGCTGATCATGGCTGAAATGACCATTGGGTCGATCGTCGGTGCCTCCACCGTCTATATCTCTTTTTCTAAACACAATGTCATCTGTTATTATCGTTGCTGTTTTGTCGAAGCTCCATCTTTTGTATTTGAACAACATTCAAAATTCACATGCCTTATCGCGCTAGCATAGCACTCCATTTCATGCCAACTCTTATCAGCCGGATGTGGTCCTCCGACTCTTGTATTGATTAATAATCTTCCACCAGTTGTGCAAGCTCCTCAGCCCTATGCGGTGCTTGTCCTTGGTTGGGGTTAGATGTCCCTTGCATGCCATCTTGCAGGGCTTTAACAAACTGCTGTAATTAATTTCTCGAATTAGTTTCTCGATAATACACTGGAGATGCGTACACTCATTTGTGTTATGACCATAACATTTGTGAAACTGATAATACTTTTTGGTTTGTTTCTATTTCTCTATTGATTCTTTCGAATGTAGCTTTCTATGTTGTATGATATTGTAGGCAGACAAATAGACATTCACTAGGGATGTATTCAGTGGTATGTAGGTATCATACATCGAAATCACAAGCTTTCCCCTTTCAGAATCCCTTTTTCACTCTCGGCAGCTATCTCTAGCCTTTCTTTTGTTGATTCAGTTTGTTTTGGACATTCACTTAAACTTTTCTAGAACTATCGCCACACTACTTCATTACAATGTTACTCTGTACTCCCTCTCTAGTTCGTTCCACAACAGAGCATCTGGCTTCCTCTTTCCTCAACTACCAAGCCACCTTCGCATAGAAATGCTCCAATGTTGTTGGTGAATTGCCAGCTAACCAGTCATCAAAATAAGAACCTGGGTCAATCCTTCTTGTTACCACCATCAATATTGAATGGTCATTTGGATTACTAACTTCCGTGATGATCATATGGAATCTCTCTAAGTAATCTTTCAACGATTCTCCTGGAGCCGAGATCATGCTGGATAGATTTTTAGGGCGAGTTGCATGCATATGGAACTGCTCCACAAACTTCATTGCTAAATCATCAAATCTAGAGATTGACCGTAGGGGTAATCTTGTAAACTGCATCGTCGCAATTCCAGAAAGAGTAATAGGAAAACATTTACACTTGGTTGCATCATCTGTTCGTACGGAAGCTATCAGCTATTCATATCTCATGATGTGTTGCTTGAGGTTGATCTTTTCCTCGTAGGCAGGCATCGACGACATATTGAACTCTTTGGATATTCTGCATATAAGATATTGTCAGTGAACGAGTTACGGCTTCTTGGGACTCCCCAGTTGTCTTTAGTCAAGCCTTGGCCTTCTCTCACTAACTGTCTAGCCTTAGCCGACAAGTCTAGCGTTTGGATAGTTGGAGCCAAGCGGTGGTCATGTTCTACCTCATGTGGATGGTCCGGTCGATATTTATTAACCATTCCATGCCTTCTTGGTTTAATATTCTCTCGATGTATATCACGTACATTCACTTTGTGTCTTTCTGGGGAAATAGTTGGTCAACATATGCTTGAATTCCAACATCCAGATTGATCGCAGCATCGTCGCTATGTAATGTTGTTATCACTAGTTATCGTCCATCAAGGGAACAATAGGTATCAATCATTCCAGACAGATCAGCATTGATCATTATCGCTTTGTCTGGAACGATCGGTGGACGGTGGGTTGGTGATTCAACTTGTTTTCCGTCCATTCTGTGGTGTCTACATCTATGATAATCATCCGACGAACTAGAACTCTCTAATGTAGAGTAGAGGCTAGGGCCCCTCCTTTCTTTACTATCCTGTTGCTGACTAAGTTGGTTCATTAGATCGTTGTTGGCTTGAATTTGCTGATTCAATTATCGATGGCTATCCACTAGCTCTCTCATTAGATTCTGGAATTCAGCCGTTGTAATGGAATCGACTGGAATCTGGACATCAACTTGATTGGTAGTATCCACATCCACTAGTTGATTGCTCGAGCCTCCTCACTAGATGCTAATGTTTTCGTTTCCTTCAACGTTATAAGAATTAGATTTAGTGTTCCTAACCATTGTTGATAGCTTTACTTAGAATTTTGCAAATCTAAATCGAACAAGCAAGCTTCTTAAGGATAATTATGGATCTCCTTCGTAGGACTTATGCAATCCAGTAGCAACAAAGTGATCTGAATAAGCTAAGAATCAAGCGCTCTTAGTGAAAGCACCAAAACGTTTGCACCAAAAGTTGGTGCAAACACCTAATAGAGGTTTTGAAGAGAAATAAATGAAGAATGTAAAATGAAAATAGAGGAAAATTGTAAGGAAATAGTGATTAATCAAAGCAATAATAGAAACATAAAGATTTATAGTGATTCGGTGTTGTTTGCCTACATCCAATTTCAAGAATTTGCTTTATTGATGACCTATAAATCTAATTACAATGAAATAATGATACTAGTGCTTGATTACAATGGAGTCCAAAGTAGCAAGTGGCTTAAAGATCCTTCAAACGAAGAAATAAGTTTGTATGTATAGGTGAAGATGGCAAAATATCACGTTGGAAATTCGGAAAAGACTCTCCAGATCCGTAGGGGCCCTCCAGATTGATCGCAAGTTCTAAATCTCAATTTAGAATGATCTGTGTGGATCGTTCGTTTTGACTTTGATGGTGATGCGATTGGTCGTGGTGGCTCTCACATATCTCTAATGTATGCTCCCAAAGTTTAGTGTCATTTTGGGTTGTAATTTGTGAGATATTAACCAATCTGCATCAAGTTGGTGCATTTGGTTGAATTTGTATGATTGATCATGAACAATCATTACTAATCGTTCGAATTTTTTCATCTTAACATGATCGTTCCTGGGGACCCCTCTCTCTTATATATTGATGCTTTGAAAGTTTCAAATGTGTTGGAGTTGTAGATCTTGAGATATTGAACGTTCATTGTTGAATTGAGCTATGGAATCGATATGATACGATCCATAGTATTGAATATGGATCGTACCTAATCTAACTTCAGGGAGTAGTGAACTTCCATGCTCTAAGTGTTTTATTGAGTTTGCCTTTAGCTTCTGCTTTGCTACTACTTCATATTATCATTTAGACCTGATCTCCAGGCTTCATGATTGTTAATCTAATACACCGAGCTTGATGACAATTGAGTCTATCTCGTCTAATTAGTCCAGATATAGCCGGGCCCAAAAGCCGGATAACTATAGTCTAGCAAGGAGTTTATAGCTTCTAGTTGCTGATTTATTTTTGTCTCACACCTACTTAAACTTGTAAAGTGGTACGATCACTATAATCTGGCTTGCCTATGCAAAATAATAGTATTTTGTTTTGCCAGCATAAAATATACAAATGGAAACACATGCCAATAAATAATATCTGGTAACACATACTAATGAAAGATAGTTGGTGTAAATCCTACCTCTATACCATACTACTAAAGAGCATCACTAGGTAATATTGCCTGATAATATAGAGTATGAAGCAATAATGGGTTAACATACGTGAATATTCCATTGGGCTAGCACCGGCATGTATTAAAATCTCATATAACACACCCATATATAATCGGTATCAGAACAAAGCAATAAACACGTGCTTTTCCAAGATAGAACAAAGCACAATATAAAATATAAAATATAAAATAGAGAAGATAGAGTGATCAATACGGTGATAATATATAATAGAATATATATATACACACACACACACAAGTCCAAGTGGGTCTACAAAATAGCCAAAAGCCCACTATCTATCAAGATACAAAGTATATGTCGAATACATACATCTCAACATCATCAACATATAAGGAGCTACATAAAGAAATAATGATACACTAGTCAACTAATAACCTAGCCTCTAACTACACCTCGTCATCACATACTAGTCACTCCATCATTGAGCCTGAAATATCTCGAACTGACTTGAGTATTATATAAATAACACATAGGTCAGACTATATCTAGAATGTAGAAGTTAATATATAATAACAACTAGCATGGTATAATCATAGGTAACACAAAATGGTATATAAAGATCTCAAATACAACAACATAACTCTCGCCATCCACATATTATCACTCAGATGAAAGCAAGTCAAGCTACACATTAAATGATATAGTAACATAGTGAAACATCTATGCATCCAACTATGATCAAAACATAAGGAATCTTCAACACTTTATGTCCTACACACAACGATGCCTAAGATTATCTCTCAGATAATCATATAATATTCAATACCCAGGGTCTGTCATACTTAACATATGTGCAAAATCATAATCCAATCAACCAGAATAAACATACATAATATACAAATATGGAATTCCCTCGACAGCCTAGGTCATCTCTCAGATAACCATATAAAAGATAAACATATGATCCAACTTCTTGCCTTCAACATTGTTAGCTATCCTCCATAGCTGTATAATAATTATGTATGGGGTTATACTACTTCATAGACATGGAGTCCCATGAATAATCTAAATAATCCATAATCTAGCAAATGATCATTTGGACTTTCAATCTTATAGTAATTCAACTTGGCTCTCAGCCTCAAGAATAATCGTATGGCCTCTCAGAGCCTCTATAGTGTACTAGCTCTCAGTAACATAGATAGTCATCTGGACTCTCGGTCTTATATGCTCTTAGCATCATAATAACAATTTTAGCTTCGGTCCCATCAAATGAGTTGATCGACTCTCAGCCATATGCTCAATGAGCTCATATAGGTGAATAAATTTGCGTATATCATCTCATCAATAACTTGACGGGAGTCTAGAAACTCTTAGCTTGCTCTAGGAACCTTCCTATCATGATCTCAATGCTACCCCTACAATCTTTAGTGGCCTCAACGGCTGTCATGACCCAATATACATCGAGTGTAAGACAACGCTATGGCAATTGTCACGACCCTGCAAGTGCCCCCAAATGGTAATAGACCGTTGTCCTATGTGACATGGGGATAGTGGCTATCAGCCATACACATAAAAGGTACGTCACGGATTTAGGGAGCAACCTGCAGTCAGGCCACTTGGATTAATACTAGCCTAATCTGGTTTAATCCATGCTAAATAATAGGAGTATAAGTAGACAAACTTATTGCTCTTAGCCTGCTCACTCTTAATTCAAAATACCATAGTTATAAATACCTCGCATAACTCTACTCTATAAGAGTTATGTCTACTTAAAAAAGTAATCGAACAAATATCAACGAAGGCATCCCATACCACCTGATGTTATTCACTCATTTACTTAATGCCTGTAAACTATACTCGGTAATATTCAGTATAATGAGTCAAAAGAGTAATCATAATAATATTATCAAATAACCCATAACAAATGATATTACTTATCTGTTTATTGAAAATTCACACCATACAGAACTTCACATGATAATGTTCAATGTAGCGGGTCCAATGGATAACCATAGAAATACTATCGAAAGTCACATTCTAATCAGTATTATAACTTCATTTATTATATATTCTCATTACATGAAAATGTATATAACAAAGCATACAATTTATCTAGAAAAGAGATTTTATTGATAGAAAAATTATATTTAATTATTCCAAAGCTTTTCTTATGAAATGACAATAAATTTTCCTTTAATAAATAAATATCCTTAATTATATATTTAATATTAACTTAAAGAAAAAATTTCACAAAAATAATTTCAAATATGCTTTATGTCAATTTTCTACTTTAAAAATCCAATTTTTATTCAATTTAAAAGAACATATTTGAAAAAATAACATGCACACTAACCTGGAGAAAATACGTGCTTAAGGTCCCCATCGATCCACCGGTTCACCTGGATCGATGCACCGGTGCTACGACTTAGAGCATGTATCTGCTTCGGGCTATGAGCCTTTCTCTTCCTTTTCACTTCTAATTGCTTTCCTAATAGAACTCCATCCTAATACACCCAAAGCCAAGCATATATGTACACATGTACATGAATCCAAGCAACATGTCATTAAGAAATATAGGTATTAATGGGAATTTCAATGTAACGACCCTAAGTTTCAGTAACATTATTTAAGATATTTAATTGGTTAAATTAAATAAAATAATGTAAAGATTAGGAGATTGAGATTTTTGATTAGTAAGGTTAGCCATGCCATGTTAACAAATGAACTAACATGAGTAAAAAAATTAAGTTAGGGAAGTTAGATAAGGGGCAAAATAGGAACAAGTAGATCCTTATACCTTAAACCCTTATACTCATTCATTTCATATGTTCATTTGCAAAAATTTAAAATAAAAGGCCGACCACCATTAACCAAGAACAAGAGGAAGATAAGTTAAAGGAAGAAGCAAATTTATATAACTCAAGATCAAATCTCACCTCCGTAATCACAAAGCTAAGGTAAATAATAACTTCATCTCATGTTTTCTAATTGATTTTTGTCTTAGGTTAAATATGAATTATTTTGCAAGGTTTTTCCATGTTTTGATGATTAGAAATAAATATATATGCATGTCGATGATTTATAATATTTCATATGGATTTTATGATATGTTTTAATGTGAAAACCCTATCAAAAGACATCCAAATGCCTTGCTTTTTTTAGATTTAGATCTGAAATGATATTTTAGAGATGAGTTTAAATTTTCATAATTTTCTGAATTAATGTGGACTTTTTATTAATTTTCTAGTGAGGAAAATAGATATTTGGGTTTAAAATAATTTATGGCTAAATTATATATGTTTTGTGTGTGAAATTATATATGTTAGGAAACATATTAAAAATGATTTATGGGAATTTTTATAAATTTTTCCTAAGTGTTTTATTAAATAAATAAAATTATTTAAGATATGCGACTTAAATGTTTTAGATCTCTACTATTAATAATGAGAATTCAATCCATTAGTTTCAACCGTGCCGTTTTGAAATTCCAAAAATGCCCTTTACATCAATGAAGATTGAGAAAACATACTAATCATTTTTCAAATATCATGCAATCAAGTTAACTTCTCCTACCATCCCCACCTTATCACAATTTTATAAGCTCTACACATCAAGACAACCTATTAGTTCCTCTCTTAGCTTATATACACTAACAATAAAGATGTTTTAGGTGATGTGGGACTAATTAAAATTAATTTGTTTCCATGTACAACTCTTTAATTTTTTCAATGCTTTTGCACGTTACTGGTATTCACTATGGAAAATTACAGCAACATGATGAGGCTTGGCTTGCTGACCTGAAACCACATCATCAAATCAACATGCCGAGACCAACAATGGTATCATTCAAAATAGAACAACAAATATCATCCAAAACTTTCAACTCCTTCACCAAACTATTATCTATATCAAAACTATCATCCACAAAAACATCTAATGAATCACTTTGCATGTTAACTATATCTCTATACACATTTATAGAATCACATAGCTCAACCACATCTATTATATCAAAAAGACCACATCCTTATTTAATCAACCCAATATTACTTACACAATTAACCATGACATTACCATCACGTACACTATCAGTATATACCCTGGATCAACAGCTAGTTCAAAATCCATTTCATTATCCCTAAAAGAGAAATCCAATTCTATATTAACACTTAATGCATTCGATTCAAATAAATCATCAAAACAATTGAATACCGAATCTCTCAAAGCAATATCGTTATCATCCAAACAAAAACTAGCGCCTCTGATAAATTGCTGGACAAACAAGAATTGGTTGTGAGGTCCAGATTTAAAACAATGTGAACTTCTATATAATTTCACACTATATCAACACCACGCACCTTATCAACATCGACAGTTCAATCATCAAGCATATTGCAAACATCCTCACAAGAGATAGCCAAACGCTTTCTTAAACTTCTACCGACACGATCCTGACAACCAAAATCTTGCTCAAATTCTTGCACTTTGCCTGAAACTTCTTCATGATATTGATTATTTATCATATGATTCATTGCTAGTGGTCAAATAATAAAGAATCAATATGTAAGTGATCACGAGAATTTAATTCTAGGACTTCAGAATTAATAGTAAGAAAACAATCTAAAAACTCATCATTTAAACAACTCTTTGTAATCTTTATATCCAAGGAATTGCTAATATCATGATTATCTTCTGGATCACCGAATTTTTCTTTGTAACTCATGCCAACATTGATAGAATTGACAACATCAAAATGCCTAAAAGATCCTCCAATTATTCGATGCCGCATTTCTTTGAACCCAAAGTTGATCTCGCAAGATATGCTTGAGTTTAATGACTTTAAGAATGAACTGGAAACCATGTTTAGTAATATTCAGCTGATTTCTGTTATCAACACCCGAATATTTAAGGTTCCATAAGCAGCGATTCTTCTTATTGTGGACCTGTTGCCCTTTTATATTGTGATCAATGATCGAAGATCACCAACTGCACGATAGCGAGATCGATAATGTACGCAGCATTTCCCTCACATTGCGAAGAGGCTTTGAAATCAACTATGCTCTACTTAATTCATCAATAATGAACATAAAACTAAACTGTGAAATCAACCAATGATGACTCGGTTCTAACATTAAAGGATTTGAATTACCATACTATGTTATTGAAGTAAGGGTTACCTAACTTATTTGTAGGCTTCATGAGCCAAAGCTTTCTGCAAAAATAATAAAACAAAAAGCATCAACAAATTTATTAGCAAGTAGTCTGCAAAGGATTTGATTTGTTTGAATATATTTGTTTTTATTCGAACATAATGTAAAAAATCATTCAATCTTTGTTTTTTCTCACTTTGTTTGGTTCTTTCATTCGTTTAGTCTATTGTATTTATATCCTACAACGGTAAAGAACGTTAAGATGTATTCGTTTAAATGGAACATAAAACAGATTACGTGGATTTTAATTTCTAAATTAAAGCTCTAACTTTACGAATGAAAATTATCCATATTATAAATAATTATAGAATTATCAGAATGTTTAACAGTTTAAGTTGAATCAATAAATGTTAATTTGTGCCAAATTCAAGTAACAGTAAAAACTGATAAGTTCATATCTATAAAGTTTACAGATCGATGAGTTATTTTTATCACTCTTTTAGCTTAAATTTAACTGTTACTATCATAAACAAACTGAACAGGACTGAAATTAGTATAAAATGATCGAACTGAACATCGTTATCATCTTCATATATCAAACCTGCAATTTTATGGATTACTTATCCTGTCTACTTTGTTTTAACAAACAAAATAGTTCGACTATGGTCGGTAATTTTAATATCCTACAAATGTAGTTCGTTAGATGAATTAAGAATATAAATGATTACAAGGTAGTGGGTTTTTGTTACCAGTTTTTATTTTCTCAAAAAATAATCTATCACAATAATGCTTTATACTATATTTTCAGACTAAAGCTTTTGAATTTTGTTGTTGAAAAACCTTGTAGAAACAGCGGAAACTTCAAAGTGGTGAAGTCCAAAAGTGGCTGAATTAAGAGACGGATACCGTGAAGAAGATGAGATCTGAGTTACTTTTGCACCATCCTAATGGTCCACTACCAGAACTTGGAATCTATCTATTACTTATGGAAGAAAACAGGAAAGTGGCCTTGGACAAATTAAGGTCCAAAATATCTTAATGAATATATACTACAATGGAAGTACTATGTTCGTCCATCAATTTGATTGTTGTTATATTGCTGTCTATTTTACCATATTTTTTCTTTTGAAATAAAACATCAAAAAACGAGCAGGAACAAGCAGAGGTTTGTGAAGTGTAGGAAAGGAGAAGAATTTTGCATTTTTCTTAGCAATTCCAAGACCGAGTGTACCATGTGCAGTAGGTTGTGCCCTTAGTTGATTTTCCTTTGATTAAATCGAGAAGTACGAGTGTAATAAATAAGCTTGCTTTTTCTTCAGCAAAAATAAACATAGTAATGAGTGAAAAATGTAGTCTGAAGTGATCTTTTAAATGCTGTGATGTTTTGGTCCGAATTTGGCTTGATCTATTTGCGTTAGAGTAACAATAAATGAATAATTTGCAATGCAGATGTTTGGTTATATGATTTTATGTTTTTGTTCATTTTATATCCTTTTAACTTTAATAGTACGTTTTCATTTTTTCATTTTTTTTTATATAATTTAAGTTACGTATTAAAAAAAAGAGAAAGCTTATTCTTCCTTGAATCTAAGGTATGTATTTTTTTTCATACCAAGCCATGATGTGAAGTGATCATGTATTCTGTTCATATACATTTTCGATAAGAGTGCTCAAATCCCATATTACCTAAAAGAGTACATGCATGTAAAAGCACAAGCATTATTCTCATTTTTTGTTGTATGAACTTAAACTAAAACAGAAGAAAATAATGGTAAAACTTTCAGTATTATAAAAAATTGGTTTTACCTCTATTCTTTAGCTATCTCGGTCTTTTCTGGTGCTACTTTAAGTTCAGTTTATGCTGGCAATGGCAGTCACACCTAATTGAGGGTGCAACTATAAATCCATGCACATTGTGATTAAATGCAGGTCCATGTGGATGTACATATATACTCGTA
This sequence comes from Allium cepa, assembly GCA_030765085.1. Lineage (NCBI taxonomy): Eukaryota > Viridiplantae > Streptophyta > Magnoliopsida > Asparagales > Amaryllidaceae > Allium > Allium cepa. Next base: position 1,921,013 of record JASFAV010000023.1, on the reverse strand, counting down.
TTTATAAAAGAAGAAGGGTTATTTTGTAAATAATTTAATTAGTTTATTTATAAAATTCGGTAGTTCTTTTAGAAAAGAAATTAGCAACCAATCATATTTTGACAAACAAGGCATTTAGTTGAAAAGATTACTTTAAAAAACTAAAAATCAGATTTTACATGCTTTTTACAAGTTTTGCCACTTTCGACACCTATTTTTTGATTATGTAATTCCACCTCCATCACCATCGAAACCATTGCACAAAGTATCAATGATTTGGTACATAGTGAATTGGATATAGGCGGAAGGTTTTAGGTCGAAGCAAGGGGTTCCGATGGGGTCGAAGCTTTATTTTGCTTATAGAAATGTGCCTACTTTGTTTTCGAAAGGAATGCTTTCGACTTGGTTAGCTTCCGACTGAGTCAAATTGATTTAAGGAATGGTCTTTATGAGGTTGCACCGTCTATTTAAGTAAATGCATTCAAAAGGGTCGAAACCCCTTGCTTCCGTTTTTTACCTTTCGAAGCAAATGGTTTTGAAAGGATACTTTGTTTTAAAATCTAGCCACTTCACCAATGCTTTCAAAGAGTTTGTTTCAACACCGTCACTTCTTTACTTAGGAATTGCTTTCGAAAGAGTGCTTTAGACTTATTTTTTATGACCCTTTTGTTCTGTTGAAGGTAGACCCTAAAGGTTTCGATGGAAAAGGTTTTTAATTAGTTTTCGAAAGGTTTCCACATGTTTTACTGGAACCCAAATGCTTTCGAAAGGTTTGACATTTGCAAAGGATTTCAATGCTTTCGAAAGGTCTAAATTAAGGTTTCGAAGGGGTGGTTCCTCAATGGTTTCGAACGTTTTAAAAGGAAGGTTTATGATGTTTTCGAAAGGAAATGTAAGTGTTCTAAAGATAGTATGTCTAAGCTTTTAAAGTTTTCGTAGTTGATGTTTTTCAATGGTTCCGTAAGGTTTGTTATAAAGGATTTCGAAAAGGTATGTTCTGGCCTTCGACGTAAGGTTATAAATCAAAGTGGTTTTACTTATATCGAAAGGGGTACTTTCAATGGATTCGAAAGGGGTTCTTTCAAAGGTTAAATATTTTCACCAATAAAATTTTATGTAAAGCATATATAAGATGACAAGGTGATTTAAGTAAAGAATAGAATATTTTTTTGTTATTAATCTGCCCTCCTCCTTTGATTCGAGGTCGCCTGTTTAAAATATGATTTAAAGGATTAAATCATTTTGAAAGAAAATTTTTTCAAGAAAAATTTATGGGTAGTTAACCCTAAGTAAAATGACTCAGATATTAGAATACCAGATGGGACTGGTATAGGGTCTCTCCCTATACATTTGTTATTAGCCATTAGCTAATTCAGTTCAAAATTACAGTGTGTAGGGCTTTGTCACAGGTAATACTAAAATGATGTTACACATAGAAAGGAATATGCAAAGAGAGGACAGGTTATTGGTGAACCCGCAAAACCATTACGATCGGTTGATCCTAGAGAATTAAGTTAGGGATAGACCATCCAAAAGAAGAGCATCTAACAGAAGTTAAATTATTTATTTATTTTGTCTGGTAAACCCAAGTCAGCCAAAGTTCAGTAGTTAGCTAAACAAAACTATAGTGTTCGGACAGGTAGTACATTTATTACCTGATTTATATGCTTTCCTAATATTGATATTATTGATTTAACCAGTTTTGTTTGTAGGATTAAGATTTGCAAATGATATGTTTTAAAAGGATATTAGTAAGGGAAACCTGTTCCGCTAAGCGGCATGGTCTCACTTAATATCAAATAACCAAGACGTACAATATTATTCATACCAGGCTTTATGTTCGATTCGAAGTTTATGTTTTCCCCTTAAACTCTTGGGTGCTCAACATTGATTTAAGTAGGCTGAGGGTTGAGGATTTTCAAGTTTTAGTAGGTGGATGAATAAAGCTTCCAAAGACGAGCAGGAGGCTGATGGCAAGCGATTTAGGATTTGTTTTATTTTTTTTATTCCGCTTTGTTGTATTAAGCCAATTATAACTATTTAGTACTCTAGTCAACCAAGGGGGCATCTTCATATGTCGCACTTAGTGTATTTATGTAATAATTATATTTCATCTGAACTTGGGAAACGTTTGGAATTATGTAACTTGGATATGAAATGTTGTTTTGAAATGTAATCAGAAAAGTGTTTAATCTTCGATGATTTCATTTCATATTCATGTGCTTCTGATATTATAAATACCATTAAAATTACCGTATTTGTCTCCAGAAGTTAATACTATAGATGACTGCAGCATCTGTAGCGCTTAGCTTCGGGCCTCTAGATTGGGGATGTTACAACTTGGTATCAGAGCATAAGTTTATGAAAACTTTAAACTAAAATTATTTTTGAAAACATAATCTTAAGGAATTAGAGATGAGATTGGGGTATGGGATAATGCTATAGTAACGTACTTGTATTTTTTTGTATATAAATATACACTCTATCTCTAGTTTCCTATCTCCCTTAGGCCATTCTTCTATATCTTATGAGGCTTGAAGACAGATATGGATGTTAGAAGTGCAAGAGTTAACGTTGGAGGGGGAAGCACAAGTTATTTTATGAGGCTTGAAGACAGATATGGATGCTAGACAAAATACGAGAAGAAGCTAAGGTCAAGCACAAGTTGGAAATGTGGGTGCTGGAGTCTTGCAAGTTGACATGGAAGCTATGTATCGGCTCTTTGTCAACATGATGCAGGTGAGTGTTGCTGTTGGACTAGTTGGAGGAGGAGTTGAAGCTTCGTTGGTCAACAACGACGCTATTCTGAGTAGAGATTACACTTGGTTGGGAGGAAAGTCGTTTATAGGAACTGAGGATGCAATCGAAGTAGAGAATTGGCTGCTTCATTGCAAGAGGATTTTCGTTGATCTAGGTCTCAAAGATGAGTAGAAGAGAAGGCTTGCTTCTAATAGCTTCAGGGAGCAGTGTTGTACCAGTGGAACAACGTTACGGTCAGAGTGAATGAAGAGACGATGACATGGGTTCAGTTTAAGAGGAGGTATGAGGAGAGGTTCATGTCTGTGATGTCGAAGTCTACCTTGCTCAGAAAGTTTGCCGAGTTAGAGCAGGTAGAGATGATTGTGCTGGAGTATGCTACAAGGTTTGAGGAATTGGCAAGGTATGGTTATGCCATTGTAGACACTGTGATTAAGAGGAACGAGAAGTTCATTAGGGGGTTGAAGCCTGAGTTGGCAAAGGCTACATTACCGCATATTAGAGAACCTTGTGATGTTGTGGTTGAAATGGCTTTGAGGAATGAGGAGATGCTTGCTTTTCTGTAGAGAAACAAGGCAAAGTAAGTCTATGTGGGGCACAGTCAGAAAAGAAAGTTTTTCCATAAGAAAGGAGCTCAGAAGGGTGGAGCTGCTAAGAAAGAAAAGTCGTAGGTTGTTTGCTTTAAGTTTGATAAGAAAGGATGCTATGCCTATGAGTGCTGGACAGGAAAAGGAAAGAAAGCCATGGAGAAGAAAGAGGTAAGGTGTTTCAACTGTGATCAAATTGGTCATTACAAGAACCAGTGCAAAGAGCCTGCTAAGGATGGGAATGGAAAAGTGTTTGCATTGGAGCAAGCTACCTCGACGCCAACGACAAAGGAAAAAGGGAAACAGAGTTGGGAGGTACGCTTTTGATTCATGGTATGTCAGTTAGCGTTCTATTTGATGCCGGTGCATCGCATTCTTTTATATCTCATTGTTTCATAGATAAGCTTAACCTAGAACCCGTATATTTAGTTACTTCCTTAAGAGCTGCAATTCCGATAGGAGGGTATGCGACGCTTAGGATGAAGTGTGACCACCTAAAGATTGATTTGTTAGAGCATACCTTTGTTTGCTGTTTTTATGCGTTAGATTTCATAGGGTTTAGAATTATTTTGGATATGGATTGGTTAAGTAAGTACGATGTAGCATATTTTTCTATGATAGGAAAATATCACTTAGACACCCTGATTGTAGTGATCAGATTGTATATACTATCTACCCTAGTTGGGAGGTGAATACTTTATTGGGTGTTGTGGAGTTAGAAGACAGGTTGAACTGAGTTTTCATGGTTAGAGAATTCTTGGATGTTTTTGAACCTGTAGTAGGATTACCATCGAAACGAGCCATTGAATTTCGAATAGATTTAGTATCTGGAGCAGAACCAATGAGTAGACTACCAAGCCAGATGACACCTACTAAGATGAGGGAGCTAAAGATGCAGTTAGTGGATTTGGAAGGCAAGCAGCCATGGTGTTCATTAAGAAGCCGGATGGATCGTTGAGGTTATGTATCGATTATCGTAAGTTGAATGAGAAGATGATAAAGTACCGATATCCATTGCCTAGAATTGATGATTTGTTCGATCAGTTGAGTGGAGATAAGTCATTTTCTTAGTTGGATTTAGCAACAGGTTTCCATCAGATTAGATTAGTAGATGATAGTATTCCTTTGAGGGCGTTTAGAACTAGACATAGATCGTATGAATGGTTAACGATGCCATTCGGACTATGCGACAGCATTCTCTGTGGATTTGATGAATCGAATTTTCTGAGAGCAAGTTGGATAAGTTCGTTTTGGTATTTGTTGATGATATTTTGATATACTCTAAGGATGAAAGAGAGCATGAAGTTCATCTTAGAATGATGCTTGAGACGTTGAGGCAGCATCACCTAAAGGCGATGTTTTCTGAGTGTCATTTTTGAAAGAAGAAAGTGAACTTTATTGGTCATGTAGTCTCAGAAAAAGGGTTGTCTGTAAATCCAATTAAGATTGAAGCGGTGAATAATTGGAAGAGATCCGAGACAGTAACCGAGACAAAGAGTTTTCTTAGATTGGTTGGATATTATAGAAGGTTCATTAAAGATTTTTCACGGATAGCAGCACCGATGACTAGCTAATGCGAAAGGATGTGAAGTTTGTTTGGATTGATAAGTGTGTGGAAGCATTCTAGAGCTTGACACACTTATTGACTAATTCACCCATGTTAGTTGTTCCAAAAAAGGTTCAGGATTTGGTAGTATATACAGATGCATGTGGATTGGAATAGTAGCCGTGTTAATGTAGAGAGGTAAAGTGATTGCTTATGTTTCTTGACAGCTTAGACCGCATGAGGTTAGGTACCTAACTCATGATTTGGAATTAGCTGCGGTGATTTTTGCATTAAAGATATGGAGACATTATCTTTTGGAAGAGAGGTTTGGGCTGTGTATAAATCATAATCGTTGAAGTATTTATTCTCTCAGAAGGAGCTGAACATGAAACAACAAAGATGGTTGGAGTTTGTTACTGCTTATGACTTTGGAATTGAATACACACCAGTGAAAGGGAATAAGGTTGCAGATGCGCTTAGCAGAAAACATCAGAATGCAATGGTGGCAATGATAGCTAAGTGGAAGGATTTGGAAGCGTTGACAACTTGTAGAGTGCAGTGGAGATCTGAAGCTGAATCTAGTGGAGAAGCTGCTATGTTGTCTTGTTTAGAAGTTTGACCGATGATGATCGAAAAGATCGCTTCTAAATATGAGGAGGATGCGGTGTTGGTTGAATGGATCAAGAAGTTATGGGATGGAATGGAGAGTGATGACTTGAAGGATTTTAGTCTTGACTAGAATGGGTGGTTGAGAAAGAAAGGAAGGTTGTGTGTTCCGAATGTGGAAAACATTAGGAAGGAATTTTTAGAGGAACGCCATCATTCGAAGTTCACAATTCATCCGGGAGGAACTAAGATGTATCAGGATATGAAGAAGAGTTTCTTCTGGGAAGATATGAAGAGGGATGTAGGCTTATGGGTGAAGTAATGTCTAAACTTCCAATAGGTAAAAGAGGCCAAGTGGGTTGCTTCATCCATTAGATATTCCAGCATGGAAGTGGTATTCTATTTCTATGGATTTTATGGACGGATTATCAAGATCTAAATGAGGAAATGAAAGTATATGGGTTGTAGTGGACAGGTTAACCAAGGCTGCCCATTTCAATCCAGTTAAGTCAACTAGGACAGCACCTATTTTAGCTAAGTTATTTATGAAGAATATATTTAGACTTCACGGGATTCCTAGTAGTATAGTAAGTGATAGAGACTCCTTGTTCACTAGCGAGTTCTGGAGAAGTCTTCAGGAGATTTTAGGAACCAATCTCAAGATGAGTACTGCTTAACATCCATAAACTGATGGAAAAATGGAAAGAGTTAATAAAGTCTTGGAAGATTTGTTACGAGCTTGTGTGCTAAATTTTGCAGGATCATAGGAAGACCATCTACACTTATTCGAGTTTTCGTATAACAATAGTTATCAGGTTGGTATAGGGATGGCACCATTTGAAGCTTTGTAAGGAAGGCCATGCAAATCACCAGTTTGTTGGTTAGAGAATGGGGATAGGTTGGATCTTGGTCCGGATTTAGTTAGAGAAGCTGCAGATAAAGTTGAGTTGATTCGAATTAGAATAAAGGAAGCTCAATCTAGGCAGAAAATTTATGCTGCTAGAAGATGGAAAGACTTAGAGTTATCTATTGGAGATCATGTTTTTATTAAGGTATCACCAATTAAGGGTGTGACTCGATTTGGAAAATTAGGGAAGTAGGCACGGAGATTCATTGGACCATTCCATATCGTAGAAAGGATCGGAAAACTCGCATATACAGTAGAGTTACTGAATAGTTTGGCAAGAGTCCACCATGTTTTCCATGCTTCTCATCTAAGAAAGTGTGTTAGAGATTCGGAGACTATTATAGCACCGACTGTGTTAGAGGACTTAGTAGTAGAGCCGAATTTAACTATAGTTGGAAAGCCAATTCGTATAGTTGCGAGAGATGAGAAGAGGCTAACGAATAAGACAATCAAATTAGTTAAAGTCTAGTGGATCAACAATGAGAGAGACTATACTTGGGAGACTGAGGGCAGGATTAGTGATGCTTATCCTGATTTGTTTGATGGTATGTTTTACCTTTTTGATTGATTTGTTGAGTACCTTATCGTAATTTCGAGGGCGAATTCTTTAAGGAGGAGAGTCTGTAAAGACCTTAAGTTTCAGTAACATTATTTATGACAATTAATTGGTTAAATACAATAAAATAATGTAAATATTAGGGGATTGAGATTTGTGATTAGTAAGGGTGGCTGTGCCATGTTAACAAATGAACTAACATGAGAAAAATAAAATAAGTTCAGGAAGTTAGATGAGGGAAAAAATAAGAAGTATATCATTATACCCTAAACCCTTACATCCATTCATTTCATACGTTCATTTGAAAAAACTAAAACTAAGATGCCGGCTACCATTAAGCAAGAACAAGAGGAAGATAAACTAAAGGAAGACGCGAATCAATATAACTCAATGTCAAATCTCAACTCCTTAATCACAAAGCTAAGGAAAATAATGATTACAACTCATGTTTTCTAATTTCTTTTGGTTTTAGGTTTAATCGGAATGATTTTGCAAGGTTTTTCCATGTTTTGATTGTGGGAAATAAATATATACGCTTGTTGATGATTTATGATATTTCATATGGATTTTAAGATATGTTTTAATGTGAAAACCCTATTAAATGACATCCAAATGCCTTGCGATTTTAGATTTAGATCAGAAATGATATTTTAGAGATGGGTTTAAATTTTCATAATTTTTTGAATTAATATGGATTTTATTTTAATTTTCTAATGAGCAAAATGGATATTTGGATTTAAAATATTTTACGGCTAAATCATATATGTTGTGGGTCTAAAATTTATATATGTTAGAAAACATATTTAAAATGATTTATAGGAATTTTTATATATTTTTCCTGAGGGTTTTAATAGATATATAAAATTATTTAAGGTATGGGACTTAAATGTTTATATATTTAAAAAAGAGAAGGGGTATTTTGTAAAAAAAAATTTCAAAATTTTGGATATTCTTTTAGAAAAGAAATTAGAAACCAATCATATTTTGGAAAACAAGGCAGGTTAGTTGAAAAGGGTACTTTAAAAGGCTTAAAATCAAATTTCGATTGAGTACTTTCGCCTCCATTGCTATTAAAACCAATGTACATAGTATCAATGATTTGATGCATAGTGAATTAGATATAGGCGGAAGGTGTTCACTCGACTAAGGGATTCTGATTGGGTCAAAGTGCTATTTTGCTTTCAAATAAAAATGCGCCTGCTTTGCTTTCAAATCGAATGCTTTTGACTTGGTTGGCATCCGACTAGGTCAAATTGATTTAAGGAATGGTTTCGAATGAGGTTATGCCTTTTGTTTTAAGTAAATGCATTCGAAGGGGTCCAAACCCCTTACTACCACTTTTTACCTTTCGAAGAAAATGGTTTCTAAAGGATACTTTGTTTTTAAAACCTAACCACTCTTCCAATGCTTTCGAAGGGTTAGTTTCGACACCATCACTTCTTTACTTAGGAATTGCTTTCGAAAGAGTACTTTCGACTTTGTTGTTTTACAACCCTTTTGTTCTATTGAAGATAGAACCCAAAGGTTTCAGAATGAAAGTGTAACGACCCCCGTAAATTTTAATAAATAAATTGGTTAATTTAATTGGATCTTTGTAATTAAATTTAGAAAGAAATAAAAAATTTATAATTTAAAATGAAATGAAAGCTAAAAAGAAGTGTAGCAATGGTAATTTAAAAAGTTAATTATTGATAATTGGAGTGAAATCCCAATAAAGAAATAGTGTTAATTGTTGCATTTGAGTATAAAATTTAAAATAAGTAATTAAAGATAAGCATTTAATTAACCAATGCAATAATATATTGATTGATAGTAACCGCATGTAAATTTAGGCAATAATGTTAATGCAAGGTACACAATACCAATTAAAGTTAATAATAAATGAAAGGAAGGAAATTTCAATTAATGAAAATCAATTTAAATGTTAGGACATAGTTATAAATGAAAATTAAGTAAATAAATGTAAGTATTGTATGAATATATGAATTAATGTCTGATTTAGGGTAATAGAATATATTCATATGATGTAAGTAATTATAATAAATAATGAAATTGCAATAAATCTGAATTTAATGTTATGTTAATGTAAATTTGGGTAATAATTGGAATAACGTAAATTTTATTCAGTGTTATGATAATTAGTCGAATAGAACATAAACTTAAGGGTAAATTTAAGGAATGGAAATAAAGTTGTATTAATGTAAAACTTAATAAATGGAAATTTGAAAGGAAAGGTCCGGTGAGATATTGGAATCTGTTATAATTGGTTATCAGGTTGAAATGTAAGAAACGAATTAAATTACTTCATTAGCTAATGGAATAATAATAGTATAGTTAACGGTAATTAAATAAAAGCAGAAGTATTTAAGAATTGTAACGGAAAGGGTGAATGTAATAATGAAATAAATAGGATTGTAAATTTATTCATGGTGTAGTAATCGATATAATGGAAAGTATGAACCCAAGTAAATGAATTAATTTAGAATGTTAATTGCAAATTAGCGTGTATATTGGTAGAAATAATGAAAATGGAAATAGGGTAGTCAATACAAAGGAAAGATGAAAATTTGAGCGTAATAATGTAATAAAGGGTAAAACAAATGTTATCTTTGTTTATTGAATAATAATTGATTTGATAAAAAGGATTGAAGTTAAATCAAGTAAATTTATAATTTTTGAATTTATGGAAATGGAAGTTAAACATTGTAATTGGAAAATTTATGTGTGCATTAATTTATAATGAGATGTAAATGGTAAATTAATAATTTAAAATGTTGACTTACTACTAAACTAGTGTATAATGAATGGAAATGAAATAAATTAGTGTTATGGAAACTAATGGTAGCATTTGTTGGAAGCAATTAACTTATAAATGAAATAAAAAAGTTAATGGTATCAATTATTACGCGTTACATATTTATTTACCCTATTAAATAGAATTGGAAATCAAATTTTGCAAATTAATGAGATTAATTACTACGTTGGTTGAAATTAGATGAAATTGGAAACTTTTAACGCACTAAGATGAAAATCATGATAATTATACCTTAAGAGGGAATTGAGAGAATAATAAATGGAAAGTAAATTAAATTTAATTACTGGAAATTTAATTTATAATTGTTGAATTTAATGAAATTAAAGAATTTATAAATTTTAAATCGACAGTTAATTTTTTTTAAATTAGTGTAAATGTTTAAGGAATTTAAAATGATAAGAATTGTCGATTAGACGATTGAAATTGAAATTTTGATATAATTTGTTAATTTATTAATTTAATTAATTAATGTAAAAATAGCCATTTTGGCCACTGACTCGGATTTCGACGAAACCAGTTTCATCGGATCCATAACGGTGAATTATTATAGGATTTCAAGTTTCGTAGCGATCAGACTTGTCGTTCGATCGTACGAACGCGAAACGCCTTGAAATAAATGAAATTGAAATAAACTGAAATCAATTTGAAAAATATTGTTTTAGCATAACTTCTACATACGATGCAATTTGAACTTGAAACCTTTTCCATTGCGTTTAAAATATTTTAAAACATCTATTTTGATATATGGGTTGACTCAATTTCGTTTCGGAGTCAGAACGGGCTTTTCGGGCCATTCATCGTTCAGCATGTTTATAAACCGGGTCCATCTATTCTATTTCAGTTTGTCTATAAATAACCTATTATAAACCCTAGCCCCCCTAATTCTCATTTGTCTGTACGTACAATTCAGCTATTCTCTCCGCCTCAATGGTAGACAAACAAATTTCCACTTCCAGATCCAATTCCAAATTAAATCCAAAGCCAAAAATAAAATCTCTCCAAACTATATCGAATTATATATGGATTTGAAGCTCTCGATGAGCAGAAGTCAGATATATGGTTTATTTTTCAATTTTAGGTTCAACGTGGCCAGAAATCGATGAACTATCCACGGCCATTCATCACGCCGCGACCAAATTCATCCGATCTTCGAATCTATTTTTGGGTATTGCAGAGGGGACTGAGTGGAGTCGATCTATGTGGTTAGTATGGCGTGTTGACGGTCATATTTGCAGCAAATTACCAGTAGGGTTTAATTATATTGTGGCGGCGGCTGCACCTTACATCGCCGAGCGATGGTCGCGAGGCCATCAGGCGAGGTGGCAGACAGTAGGGGAAGGCGAGCGTCTGGCCGCGAGCGCGTGGCTCTGGTTTTCCGATCGAGGCATTGGCGTGTTTGGCGGCCGCACTTGGGTACGTGCGTTTTCACGAAGCAGGTTAGGATTTCTAATCGAGACGGCTTTCTGTAGCTCGCATGTGAGATGACGATGACGTGGACGAGGTAGATGTTTTGTTTATTTTAATATAAATTTTATTTTTAAATCATTCTAACCTTAATAACTTTTTCATACAAACTCTAATTCACACACGTTTTTCGCCTGGAATTCCGGATATTTTGGCACAGGTTTGGACGAATTCTGAGACTGTCAAATTTTTGTGTTTAAATTGGATTTGAATTCAATTTAAATTCAAAAGGTGAGTGTTTTTAACCCACTCACAACTTCTAAAATTTCTTATGTTTGTTAAATTAAATTTTATTATGATTATGCAATTATTTATGACTTTTCGTATATTTTTAATCATCATTTCAGTTATTGCATTTATTTAAATTAAATCGTTATTTAATTTATTATTGAATATAACTGCCAGTTAAATACCTATTATATATATTATCAGTTATCTATTAGTATTGATTGATTGTTTGGATGATGATTGTGATGGATGTGTGATCTGTTGATGGATGAATGGATGTTGTATTATATATATTATTTTAAAATACAAGTTGTTATGCATTTTATTTCATTCGGGATTGCGGTTTGAAATGATATATAACCGTAATTTTATTTTAAATTACGGATTGAAATGATAAATATCCGTATCACTTGACCATAGGATAGAAAATTATATACAGGCACTGCGGTCTATATATTAAAATATTTTGAAATGATTTTCTATAGTTTTAAAGAAATATACGTTTTATGAGGTATGGATTTGGATATTGTATAAATGTATTTTATATATAATTAATTTCTTGGTTTTAAGCTATGTATAAAATTGGTTTAAAGTATAAAAGAAGGGTAATAATAAATGTTGATTTTATTAAGACATAATACGGTTAAGTATTTATTTAAATTTTATTTATAGAGTTTATAATGTCTTAAATAAAATTAATGTTGGAAGATAGATATGAATTTGATTTGTTAAAGCATTTAAGAATTTACCCTCGAATAAAATTTATTTGAAATTTAAATAAATTTGAGATTTTAAAAGGTATGATTTTTATACCTTGATTTTGGTTAAGAGGACTTAAAATAATATCAAGTCGATTTAAATGAATATTATCAAGTTAATTAAATTGAAAGAATATCATTTTATTTGAAGTTTAAAAGTTTTACTTAAATGATATTTGATTTTTTTAAGCAAACATTTCAAATCTAAATAATAGTAATTGAATTGATATATATGAAATTATCAAGATTTAGTTTTGAAATTATGGAATATTTAAGCTTTGAAATATATGGAAATTTTATTTGTTTATTTAGGGATTTAAACCCATATTTGGAATAGATTTGTGAAGGTGAAGGTGAAGAAGCTATTTTATTATGTTAAGAAATTTAATATCTAAACCATTTAAGTGATGTAGTTATATTTCAAAGTTATAAAATTCAAAGGTTTATGTTTTGAAAGGCTATATTTCAAGCATTTGGTTTCGAAATATTACAACTTTGAAATGTTTTGGGTTTAGAAAAGGATATATTTGAAAATGATATCATACTGATTTGGTTTTTAAATTTGAAATGATATCGTATTTATATGGTTTTGAAATAAATATTATGTCCTGGTTTTGAAGTATAAATTATTTTTGAAATGACCGTGGTGTCATAATAACTTTGGGTTGTTAAAGAGACCGGGATCGGAAGTTGTCATACTCTCTGCCAACTTCGAAAACCACTTTAACAACCGTATACACGGTAGAGATTCCAGAATGAAGTAGGATGGTGGCGGCGTTTCCTTTGAGGTAAATACGTGGATCCGACTCCCGTGAGTTGGCATAAGGTGGCTAAAACAGGAGCGATTGACGGGCTAATGAGGTAGCTCCTTTGATCGGACACATCCCTTCGATATTATACTTTGACTTTTGGATTGATTCGGTGGCCACTTTTGATTTTTTTTGGGTATGGCTCGAGGTGGGCGGTAGCTGCGCGCTACGCGTTACCATCGGCCCGGAAGCGTAATTGGTATATCTACCCTGACATTGCCTAGTTGTGCCATGTCACCTACCCTATCGCGCCTTGTACGAGTTTGGTTTTCTTCCGTAGTCTGTGTGGTATCATCTGGTGGCTTCCCGTAGCATCATAAAAAGCATCATATAGACATTATCATAATAGCGAAATATTACTACATAGTAAATAGTTTAACGGATCCTTAGGAGATGTGAATCCCGAGCATCTCTTGAGTTACTGCACTCACGTTGGACACTGGATAGGAGATGTCAAATCCCGTAAGCATCTCTGATGTCGTTACACTCATATTATTTACCGTTGATTTAACTTACATAAGATCTTTTAGTTCTGAATCGAGTGTTTTGTCTTTTCAATTCGCTCGGGTCAGTCCGAGCATTACAGGATTTGAAGATTTTATTTTGGAGGACGAAGACGAAGAACTGTATTACTATTATCTACTATATTATTCCACTACACCAATTTATTCCGCTGCATTGTTATTATTCTTTGGTATGTGTAACTCTGATATATTGTATAAGTATAATCAAATGTTTTCGTAAAACAACTTCATGAACTGTATATTTGATTATAATATTTTATCGTTCCGCTGCATGATTCTGTTTCCTTCTTTTCTTTCTTTGCTTTTTCTTATTTACCCTATAACGATCCGCCCTTCTGTATGGTTTAAGTCTGACGTGTGCGGTTTATCGTTGATTTAAAGAGTGCGAAAAGGCAGGACCTTACATCTGGTATCAGAGCTTTGGTTTAGTGAAAACCTTAGCTTTGTGGGGTCTGACTCTTTATTAATAGGGTAGTAATACCTTATAGGAGTCGCTGTATGAGAGAGCGTATTTGTTAGTGTTATAAAAGGTTTTAATATTGTGATAATTTGTTCCATTTTGTATTTATAAATTCTGGTTGATGTATGGGATGCTATGTCATCAATAGGGATTTCTAAACACTTAATAGGACAGACCGACATAATATTTGGTTTTTATCTAGGTGAATGAAATAATTTTGCCTATTATATTTTCTATATATATATAAAGTAAATTTTTATAAAGGTTATATTTGGTTGTATTATATTGGTTGTTTGGTACTGAAATTTATAGATAATAGTTGAAATGAGATTGAAAACAAAATAAATGGAAATTGGAAATTTTATGACTTAAGTTCCGGGGTTTTGAAACTTTTCTTTCAATTGATTTTGAAATATAATAATAATATTTTATAAGTATTCTATGATATAAATACTTTAATATAATTTGAAAGAACTGTTTTAAAAGAACTTTGGAAAGAAATAAGTTATGTACTTCCCTCTCTATCGCTGGAAAATAATTTTGGTGATGGCGGCCGCATCATCGACATTCATTTTCGAGTTTCGAAGTTGGAAGGCCACTCTAGTAGTTTCACTGTAGATTTATTTTTTATAAATAATTTTAAATTTTAAATTGTTTTAAATATAATGGGATATATAAATTGCAAGCATAGGTTTATCTGTTATTTTAAAATGATTTTGAAATAAACCCGGTATTTAATTCTTAAGTTTCCGTTAGTTAACAATTTCAATTAAGTGGAGTAAAATGGAATATAACTGATTTATAAATTGGAACCTTTAATTAAAACAAGTGATTTAATGCTAAGTTATAAATGAGATTAAAAGAAAGTGAAATGGTAATCTTATAAAACGAAAGATATAATTATTGAACCATTAATTAATTGAAAGAAGTAAGATAAACTTGTATGATTTTAATTACATTCTTAAAGGCATATATATAACTTACCAGAAGATGTAAGAAGTTGAAATGTTAATAAGAAAACGTAATGGATATTATACAAGTAAAGCTTTTGTAATAGGAAGGTTCAATGAAATTCTTTAATAAATAAGAATTTGGTATTGTAGTTGGTATAAACTTAAGTATAATTTAAATACTACTAATTAAATATAATGGAAGGCAGGTATTGTAAGTAAGAAATTTTAAACATAAGAAAATAAGTTGAAGTTGCTTCTAAATAAATTTGTGAGAAATAAATGTAAATTAAAAAGAGAAACCATTATATGAATGAAAAGAAAAATCAAACAACAAATGTATGAATGGAATTAATAAGGATAAACTAAATCTGTTGTTTGAATTGTTGATGTTTGTTTTGGTTTATGGTTGTTTGGGTAAGGATGCTTTAAAATTGTTTGGATGAGTGAATAATCTATTTAGCTTCATCAGAGACTGTTGAGTAAATGGTGCGCTTAGTAGTTTATTCTTCATTATATACAATTTGAAGTTTTGCACCCGAACAACTATTTTTTTCGTTTGATATGAATGAATGATTGATTTGTACTGATTCTATGTAATGGTTGTATGCCTTGTTGCAAGTGATTGTTGTTTGTATGGATTTGTTTGTTATTGATTGAAACAAGTTAAACATTTCTTTTTATACAATTATTAACTCTTTTAGATTATATAAGTGAAATACAGGTTATGGAAGCAATTGCTACTGCTTTAGGTTTCATAATTAAGCGTTATTGCCCGACAAATAGGTACGTTTACGGATTACGATTCATAACGTTATTATATTATTTTTCCTGTGTTGGGGTATATATTATTTTGGAAAATATATGTTGTATATTGTTATTTTTGATATTATATTTTCTCCCGAGCCTCTCCGTACAAAGGAGACTCTGTCGAAATTTTCCGTAAACTTTGGACTTAGAAAATTTTAAAATGGTTTCCCAACTTTATAAATTTAAATAAAAAGGGATTTAATTGTTTATAAATCTATATATTTTATTTAAATTATCCAACTCTGTAAACTTATTGTTATGAATATAATGTTTTGAATAATATATATTGATTTATAAGTTCCTCTTTTCCCTTCTTTTCCTTTTCAGGGACGAAAAGTTTTGAGTGTAGGAGAGTGTAACGACCCGTAAATTTTAATAAATAAATTGGTTAATTTAATTGGATCTTTGTAATTAAATTTGGAAAGAAATAAATTTTTTATAATTTAAAATGAAATGAATGCTAAAAAGAAGTGTAGCAATGGTAATTTAAAAAGTTAATTATTGATAATTGGACTGAAATACCAATAAGGAAACAGTGTTAATTGTTGCACTTGAGTATAAAAATTTGAAATAAGTAATTAAAGGTAAGCATTTAATTAACCAATTCAATAATATATTGACTGATAGTAACTGCATGTAAATTTAGACAATAATGTTAATGCAAGGTACACAATACTAATTAAAGTTAATAATAAATGAATGGAAGGAAATTCCAATTAATGAAAATAAATTTAAATGTTAGGACTTAGTTATAAATGCAAATTAAGTAAATAAATGTAAGTATTGTATGAATATATGAATTAATGTCTGATTTAGGGTAATAGAATAAATTCATATGATGTAAGTAATTATAATAAATAATGAAATTGCAACAAATCTGAATTTAATGTTACGTTAATGTAAATTTGGGTAATAATTGGAATGACGTAAATTTTATTCAGTGTTATGATAATTAGTCGAATAGAACATAAAATTAAGGGTAAATTTCAGTTTGTCTATAAATACCCTGTTATAAACCCTAGCCTCCCTAATTCTCATTTGTTTGTACATATAATTCAGCTATTCTCTCCTCCTCAATGGCAGACAAACAAATTTCCACTTCCAGATCGAATTCCAAATTAAATCCGAAGCCAAAAATAAAATCTCTTCAAACTATATCGAATTATATGTGGATTTGAAGCTCTCGACGAGCGCAAGTCAGCTATATGGTTTGTTTTTCAATTTGAGGTTCGATATGGCCAGAAATCGATGAACTATCCATGGCCGTTCATCACGTCGTGACCAAATTCATCCGATCTTCGAATCGATTTCTGGGTATTGCAGAGGGGACTGAGGGGAGTCGATCTATGTGGTTAGTATGGCGAGTTGACGGTCAAATTTGTGGAAAATTTCGAGTAGGGTTTAATTATATTATGGCGGCGGCTGCACCTTACATCGCCGAGCGATGGTCGCGAGGCCATCAGGCGAGGTTGCAGACCGTAGGGGGGAGGCGAGCGTCTGGCCACAAGCGTGCGGCTCTGGTTTTTCGATCAAGGCGTTGGCGTGTTTGGCGGCCGCACTTGGGTACATGCATTTTCACATAGTAGGTTAGGGTTTCTAATCGACATGGCTTTCTGTAGCTCGCGTGTGAGATGACGATGACGTGGACGAGGTAGATGTTTTGTTTATTTTAATATAACATTTATTTTTAAATCATTCTAACCTTAATAACTTTTCATACAAACACCAATTCACACGCGGTTTTCGCCGCTAGGTTCGTACTGGAATTCCGGATATTTTGACACTGGTTAGGACGAATTCTGAGACTGTCAAATTTTTGGGTTTAAATTGGATTTGAATTCAATTTAAATTCAAAAGGTGACTGTTTTAACCCACTCACAACTTCTAAAATTTCTTATGTCTGTTAAATTAAATTTGGTTACGATTATGCAATTATTTATGACTTTTCATATATTTTTAATCATCATTTCAGTTATTGCATTTATTTAAATTAAATCGTTATTTAATTTATTATTGAATAAAACTACCAGTTAAATACCTGTTATATATATTATCAGTTATCTGTTGGTATTGATTGATTGTTTGGATGACGATTATGATGGATGTGTGATCTGTTGATGGATGAATGGATGTTGTATTATATATATTATTTTAAACTGCAAGTTTTTATGCATTTTTATTTCATTCGGGATTGTGATTTGAAATGATATATAACCGTAATTTTATTTTAAATTACGGATTGAAATGATAAATATCTGTGTCACTTGACCATAGGATAGAAAATTATATACAGGCACCGCAGTCTATATATTAAAATATTTTGAAATGATTTTCTACGGTTTGTAAAGAAATATACGTTTTATGAGGTATGGATTTGGATATTGTATAAATGTATTTTATATATAATTAATTTCTTGGTTTAAAGCTATGTATAAAATTGGTTTAAAGTATAAAAGAAGGGTAATAATAAATTTTGATTTTATTAAGATATAATACAGTTAAGTATTTATTTAAAATTTTATTTATAGAGTTTATAATGTCTTAAATAAAATTAATGTTGGAAGATAGATATGAATTTGATTTGAATTAAAGTATTTAAGAATTTACCCTCGAATAAAATTTATTTGAAATTTAAATAAATTTGAGATTTTAAATGGTATGATTTTGATTTTGGTTTAGAGGACTTAAAATAATATCAAGTCGATTTAAATGAATATTATCAAGTTAATTAAATTGAAAGAATATCCTGTTATTTGAAGTTTAAAAGCTTTACTTAAATGATATTTGATTTTTTTTGAGTAAACATTTCAAATCTAAATAATAGTGATTGAAATTGATATATATGAAATTATCAAGATTTAGTTTTGAAATGGTGGAATATTTAAGCTTTGAAATATATGTAATTTTATTTGTTTATTTGGGGATTTAAACCCATATTTGGAATTGATTTGTGAAGGTGAAGAAGCTATTTTATTATATTAAGCAATTTAATATTTAAACCATTTAAGTAGTGTAGTTATATTTCAAAGTTATAAAATTCAAAGGTTTATGTTTTGAAAGGTTATATTTCAAGCATTTGGTTTCGAAATATTGCTACTTTGAAATGTTTTGGTTTTAGAAACGGATATATTTGAAAATGATATCATACTGATTTGGTTTTTAAATTTGAAATGATATCGTATTTATATGGTTTTGAAATAAATATTATATCATGGTTTTGAAGGATATATTATTTTTGAAATGACCGCGTGGTGTTATAATAACGTTTGGGTTGTTAAAGAGACCGAGATCGTAAGTTGTCATACTCTCTGCCAACTCCGAAAACCACTTTAACAACCGTGTACACGGTGGAGATTCCAGAATGAAGTAGGATGGTTGCGGCGTTTCCTTTGAGGTAAATACGTGGACCCGACTCCCGTGAGTTGGCATAAGGTGGCTAAAATAGGAGCAATCGACGGGCTTATGAGGTAGCTCCTTTGATCGGACACATCCCTTCGATATTATACTCTGACTTTTGGATTGATTCGGTGGCCACTTTTGATTTTTTTTAGGGGTGTGGCTCGAGGTGGGCGGTAGCTGCGCGCTATGCGTTACCACCGGCCCGGAAGCGTAATTGGTATATCTACCCTGGCATTGCCTAGTTGTGTCGTGTCACTTACCCTATCGCGCCTTGTACGAGTTTGGTTTTCTCCCGTAGCCCGTGTGGTATCCTCTGATGGCTTCCCGATCAGGAGGAACTATGATATTGGATGGACTACTGGGACTATTACTTGTTAAGGGGAATATTGGATCACTCCTTAACGCTATTTAAAAGTATGTTAATTTTACTATAGGCGTTATCATAATAGCGAAACATTATTACATAGTAAATAGTTTAACGGATCCTTAGGAGATGTGAATCTCGAGCATCCCTTGAGTTACTACACTCACGTTGGACACTGGATAGGAGATGTCAAATCCCGTAAACATCTCTGACGCCGTTACACTCATATTATTTACCGTTGATTTAAATTACATAAGATCTTTTAGTTCTGACTCGATTGTTTTATCTTTTCAATTCGCTCGGGTCAGTCCGAGCACTACAGGATTTGAAGATTTTATTCTGGAGGACGAAGACGAAGAACTGTATTACTATTGTCTGCTATATTATTCCACTACACCAATTTATTCCGCTGCATTGTTATTATTCTTTGGTATGTGTAACTCTGATATATTGTATAAGTATAATCAAATGTTTTCGTAAAATAGCTTCGTGAACTGTATATTTGATTATTATATTATATCGTTCCGCTGCAAGATTCTGTTTCCTTCTTTTCTTTCTTTGCTTTTTCTTATTTACCCTATAACAATCCGCCCTTCTGTATAGTTTAAGTCTGAACATGTGCGGTTTATCGTCGATTTAAAGCGTGCGAAAAGGCGGGACGTTACAGAAAGGTTTTTAATTGGTTTTGAAAGGTTTCCATATGTTTTACTTAAAACCAAAAGCGTTCGAAAGGTTTGACATTTACAAATGATTTAAATGCTTTTGAAAGGTCTAAATGAAGGTTTCGAAGGGGTGGTTCTCCAATGGTTTCGAATGGTTTAAACGGAAGGTTTCTAATGTTTAGAAAGGCAATGTTAAGTTATTTAAAGATATGATGTTTAAGGTTTAAAGCTTTTGAAGGTGATGTTTTTCAATGATTCCGAAAGGTTTATTATGAAGGGTTTCGAAAGGGTATGTTTTAGCCTTCGACCTAAGGTTATAAATCAAACTGGTTTTACTTGTATCAAAAGGGGTACTTTCAATGGATTCGAAAGGGGACTTTCAAAGGTTAAATGTTTTCATCAACAAAGTTTTTTGTAAAGTATATATAACATGGCAAGGTGATTTGAGTAAAGCGTAACGTAAATTTTCCTTGTTTAAAGTATGATTTAAAGGATTAAATCATTTGAAGTTAACCCTAAGTAAAATAACTCAGATATTAGAATATCGAATGGGACTAGTGTAGGGTCACACCATATACATTAGCTATTAGCCCCTGATTAATTTAGTCCAAAAGTCTAGTGTGTAGGGATTTGTCACAATTAAGACTAAAATGATGTTACACACAGAAAGGAATATACAGAGAAAGGATAGGTTATTGTGAGCCTGAAAATCCATTAGGATTAGTTGACCCAGGAGAGTTAAGTTAGGGTAGATCATCCAAAAGAGGAGTATATAACAGAAGTTAGATTATTTGTTTATTTTTTCTAGTAGGCCCGAGTCAGCCAAAGGTTAGTAGTTAGCTAAACAAAATTATAGTGTTCGGACAGAAGGTCCATTTGTTACCTGATTTACATGCTTTCGTGATATCAATATTATTGTTTTAACCAATTTTGGTTGTGGGATTAAGATTTGCAAAGATATGTTTTAAAAGGATATTTCTGAAGGGAAACCCGTTCCGCTAAGCGGCGTGGTCTCACTTAATATCAAATAACCAAGATGTATAGTATTATTCACACCAAGCTTTATGTCGGACTCGAAGTTTATGTTTTTCTCCTTAAACTCTTGGGTGCTCAAAATTGATTTGAGTAGGTCGAGGGTTGAGGGTTTTCAGGTTTTAGTAGTTGGACGAATAAAGCTTCCGAAGATGAATAGGAGGCTGATGTCTAGCTATTGAGGAGTTGTTTTGTTTTTTTATTCCGCTGTGTTGTATTAAGTCAATTATGACTATTTAGTACTCTGGTCAACCAAGAGGGCATCTTCTTTTGTTGCTCTTGGCGTATTTATGTAATAATTATATTTGATCCGAACCTGTGAAATGTTTAGGATAATATAACTTGGATATAAAATGTTGTTTTGAAATGTAATCAAAAAATGTTTTGATTTGTGATGATTTCATTTCATATTCAAGTGTTTCTGGTATTATGATTACCATTAACATTAACGTATTTGGTCACCGAAAGTTAATACTATAGACGATTGCAGCTTCTGTAGTGCATAGCTTTGAGCCTCCATATAACGGATGTTACATTCAAGCTCATGGAAAAATGGGTTTTAAGAAAAATCATTTCAAACACTATCAACAATCCAATTCGATCAAAGCATCTAGACAATGATTTATGAGTGGGAATACACCCACCTTAGCTAAGAGAAGCTCTATTCATCATAAAGCACTTCATAGCATCACTAAAACCCAGTTTTCCCTCTTCTCTACAACATCTAACGCAAGCCAAACACAAGAAAAATGTCAACCTATCCTTGCATAGGGGTATGGTAAGGTGTTAAGAGAGAGATATATTAACTTCAAAATTTATAGGAATTTATTTCTGTGTATTTTGAATTTTTAAAGTTAGGGGATTATGGTTTTCATAATTGTATTTAGGAAGATGGAGTTGGAAATGGGTATATGGAAAGCGAATTTGAAGGTAGTCAAGAGGACTCTATAGTACTCATAATATTGCAAAAGAAGTGGATGTTTTCCAAGTGTTGGGATGGGCCAAATAGGCTTCCTTTCCATTTGTTTTAATTCATTTCTTATTCTTTCTCTTTGCTAAACTATTTTCCTACCATGACAAGCTAGCCAAAGTCCTAAATGAAAGTTATATTTATTATCCATAAATGTTTTAATATCATTGCATAATGTTCCAATAATTTTTTTCTATGATTTATACTAGTTAAATAATTATTTCCTGATTTACCATTTATCGCCCAATTTCAATAATAAATTTATAATCTCCTTTCATAAGTGAAATAAAAATTCACTTTCTTTAAAATAAGTTCTTTATCTTCTTTACTTTTAATATTTAGCTTTACAAAAATTATTTATCCTTTTTAATTATAACTAAAAATCATTTTGAACAGTCTAAACTCATTAAAAAAAATTCAAGATTTTCTCATGTAAATTACCTTCTATATTTCCTAATCATCATAAATCCCATATAATCCCCAATTATTTCCATTCATCCACAATTTAAATGTTAAAAACCCATTTTAATTACTTAAAATTTTAGTTTAAATCCTAAAGAATTCTATGTTTCCCAATCATCCTAAATCCCAAATTAATCACATTTTATTATTAAAACCCATTTAACCATTTATAACTTCCACGTTAAATTTAATTAATCGCCTCTCAACATTGAGTTGTTACAAGCTCCCCTTTTAAAAAAACCGCATCCTCACAATTTCCTGTAGGGAATTTGTAACTAAGCTACTAACTTCTTTCTTAGCTACACTTATCTACACTTAAAATAAACATGCATCCATCATAACCAATCACAAACATACAACACAAACTATTAGACTCTTTGGTGGCTTCTATAACCAATGATTATCTTCCCTTGCACATTGCCTATAGTCATGGGCTATGGGTTTGAACAAACCCATTTAGGAAGATATTTGACACTCAAACATACAGCCAAAATATTTTCTAGATGTAGAAATGTTCGAAAACCTTTGGAGTAATCACTATGGCACGAAGCTTATTTTGAAAATTCTCATCATTAGAAAACCATTCACTTATAAATACAAAATTCTTCGATTAACTTCAAGGTGTTAAAACTTCTCTATTATTTATTACCTTCAAAGATAAAGATGTAAATGATCCATGAATCTTATTTCTTCCCAAAACTCTCTAATACATATATAAAATACAAAGGACCCCAAACAATTTTATAAAAATCAA
The DNA here is from genome assembly GCA_030765085.1 of Allium cepa. Lineage (NCBI taxonomy): Eukaryota > Viridiplantae > Streptophyta > Magnoliopsida > Asparagales > Amaryllidaceae > Allium > Allium cepa. The sequence goes on along the minus strand of JASFAV010000023.1, from coordinate 1,897,614 downwards.
CATTTCAAATTTTATATACTTTCTCAGAAATAGGTCCCCTAAACCAAAGACTCAATTTCCATATAGTAAACTCCAATTTTTTTTGCAAAACACTTGAAATAAAATTTGTTCGTTACAACCCTATCTTTCTAGGAAACACAATTCATAGAAAACAGATTAATTATAGAAAAATTATGATCAAATCAACACTTCAACTTAGAAAATGTGGATATGGATATACATCTTCTCATTTCTCAATATAAATTTTGACACCTAAAAAGTTCATAGTTTCAAAATGTATTCCATACAAAAAATTCATTGATAGTAATACCCTTCAAATCAATAAAATATTAATAAAAAATCTTGTCTGTTCCTTCCAAATCCAATTTTCACTTTAAAATAACCACTTTAAACCAACTTACCCTTTTACCGAAATACCTGCTTTCAAATCACCGTTTGAAAAGCCAAAAATTACAAAAAATCCACTCGTTTTAGAGAAAATAAATGTATTGAAAACAAGAGTGGGTTCTATTATCCTCATTCTGATTTCAAAACCTCTCAACAAAAACAACTTCCTTTCAATTCTTGTTTCAAAAATACCATCTTTGATTCAAAACACGTTATCTTAGACGAATGCCTTTCCAAATGATCTTTCTCTTCTCTAAATATTCATAAATCTCAATTGCTAAAAACAAATCTCAAAATTTTGGAAGGCACTTGATACAAAATTTGTAGCTTACACTCATACTTCCCTAAAATCACAAACCATTATAATTTAAATTTAAATTGCCTTTTCATATTTTTTAAAATATTTAATACTTTATTCATTTTAAATTCATTTTATAAAATTAATCCATAAAATAATTCACCAAATTAATACTTTGCTTTAAATTTTAATGAAATACTTTCTCAAATGAAAACTACTTCCTCTTGTTTTAAAATTTTCTCCAAATATTTTCTTCACTTTACTCTTAAAATTTTCAAAACCAAATACTTGCTATTTACTAAAGTTTTTGAATCAATAAACTCGTTACTCAAGCACTAAATACCTTATTAATTTTCATAAATTATTCTAAGTTGAAAACTTCCAAATTTATAAATTTTTATAACATAATTTATTACATTATAAACATTTCACAACATTCACTCAAGTCACAATCATCGTATAAAGTAGGTCTTTACTATTGTGGTAATATAAATTGCCGTAGTGTGGACCATGTGATCAACATTGCCTTGTCGTCGATTTCATCTATCCATTAATGCAAGATGAATACAATCATTGTATAGAATATCCAAACTTATGAAAATATTTTTACTATTTTCAAAAAATTTATTTTATAAAATAATAAATCTACATTCTCATGTCAAAATATTTACTAAAAAATCTTTTTGAAATACTACTTTATTTTACTGAATGTATATATATGTGTGTGTGTCTATTCCTTATCAAAATGTTTTATCATTTCTTAAATCACCATCCACATTCATTTCATAATACAGCTCAAGATATTTCTTTAAAAAATTGCTTTCCTTTCAAAATAATTTTCTCAAAAATATTACTTATGCTTTCATCAAATTATCCACTTTTTTTAAAATAGTAATATCCCATTTTATAAAATATTATACCCATTTCAAAGTATTTCTCATTTTATTCTAATCTTTTTTCAAAAATTTAAATATAACTTTCCTCAAAACATTGGTTGTTATATAGCATAAAATATTTTGCTTCTTTTCAAAATATTACATCACATTTCAAAATTTTATGTTCAATTGTCTCATCCTAATGTTTAGAAATCACTATCATTAATGTTGCAAAGACACATCCACCAGAATTCTTAAAGCACTCACAGATCAACACTATATTAATCTTCAGTAACTCCGTTAAATATTTACTTGTAGATATACTTTAAACAATTTGATCTTTGTAAAAATAATTGCTTACTTCTGCTAAAACATATTTCCAAAACTATATATATTCTAATAAAACTACTTAATAAAAAGGATTATTTTATTATATTAAAACATCTTCTAATACCACACATAAATACACATACACATACTTCATCAAAAATATTTTAAATCCAACTTATGCTTATGCTTATAATAAAAATATTTACAATAATCTTTACAAATAAAATCAAGTAATAGCTCATATACAACAATCCAAACAACCACTTATCAACCATTCAGGCATACAAACAAGCTAGCTTTTCAATTTAAATTTTATCTCAACACATCCAATTAAATTATAAATAAATTACAAGCTATATAAGAGAAACAATCTCCCAATATCCCTTGTGGTAACCACATCATCAATGACACCATAGGATTCTAAATATTTAGAGTCACGTGGGATATCCACCTTGAATAACAACTCCTACTAAAAACCTCACTCAAGACCGATCCAACAAAGGTCAATCAATCAAAGCATTCACAAAATAAAATCCTAACATCAATCAACCTTTTGAAACAACTAAACAATCAAGATGCTTAGTGGAAAGAAATATACCTGTTTCCGCTGCGCAATCTGACCCATAAAGAATTAGGTTGCTCCATTCAAAGCTACACCAATATCTAATAGTTACCAACAAGGCCAACATTACTGGTCGGATGACTACTTCTACCTTCACTATCCTCATCAACTACTCTGCATCTCATGTAGAGTTTAACTCTTAGAAGGTAGAAGAAATAAATATTATATGATAAGGAAATATAAATACGTCCCTCGATGATTACACCAGTAATCATCGTATACTTCTACCATCCCTTACTATAGGGTAACTAATTGGCACACCCAAAAGGACTTGGACTCTAAGTCTTGTCTAAAGTCAGTACTAATGTCTCTTGTAACATCCTGCCTTTTTTCGCACACTTTAAACCGACACACGTGCCAATTCAAAGCATACGCAAGGGCGGATAGTTATGGGGTAAATAAGAAAAACAGAGAAGAAATAAAACAAAACAGAATCTCACAGCGGAAGGATAAAATATAATAACAAATATACAGTTCATAAACAGTTTACAAAAGCTTGATTTTACTTATAAAATGAATATCAGAGTTACACATACCAAATACAACAAGGCAGCGGAATAGAAAGAGTGTGTAGTACAATACTATATATATAAAATAATACTGAATCTTCGTCTTCGTCCTCCAAAGCTAAAACCTGCTATCCTGAAACGCTCGGACTGACCCGAGCGAATTTGAAAAGACAAAAACACTCGAGTCAGACTAGAAAATCTTATGTGAGTTAAATAAACAGAAATAAATATGAATACAGTAACTCAAGAGATGCTCGGGATTTACATCTCCTAAGGATCCGTTAAACTATTTACTATGTAGTATATTGCGCTATTATAATAGTGTCTATTTATAAAATAAACTTACTTTTAAATAGCGTTAAGGCTTTACATTTTCCACCTTAACACGTAAAATGCCAATAGTCTATACAGTACCGTAATACCTCCTGATCGGGAAGCTACCAGAGGATACTCCATAGGTACGACACAAATAGAAACTCGTAGTAAAGGCTCGATATGGTAGGTGACACGGCACAACTAGGCAATGCCAGGGTAGATATACCAATTGCTATCCAGGCTGGTGGAAACGCGTAGCCGCAGTTACCGCCCACCTCGGACTAACTCCCCAAAATCAAAATATAGAAGTGGCCACTGAATCAAATCCAAGTCAAAGTATAATATCGAAGAGGAGCGTCCGATCAGAGGAATGACCTCATTGGCCTGAGAATCGCTCCTGTTTTAGCCACCTTATGCCAACTCATGGGAGTTGGGTCCACGTATTTACCTTACAGGAAACGTCGCCACCACCTACTTCATTCTGGAATCTCCACCGCGTACACGGTTAGTCAAAGTGGTTTTCGGTATCGACAGAGAGTATGTCCATATCCGATCCCGGTCTCTTTGCCAACCAATCGTTATTATAACATCGCGGTTATTTAAAAACAGTTTATACTTTAAAACCAGAATATAATCCCTTTCAAAACCATAATATTACGATATCATTTCTTCTTTAAAAACACAAACAATTTATTTTCATATTATTTTATAAAAGCCCAAATCAATGATATCGTTTCCCAAATAAAATTTTCCTTTCCAAAAATTATGTCACTTTTTATTATTTAATATCCCATGTAACCAATATTTTGTTTGTAACTTTCAACATAATTCTTCGAAAATCCATAGTATTTTAAAACCATTATTTTCAAAACTAAATGGTTTGGATATTCAACGGTATGCGAATTAAAAAGGTTTAACTTTACTGTTGCTTTATAAAGAATAAATTACATGGCTTTCCAAATATTTCTTGTTTTAAAGTTAAACCAAAATCCAAAATATTACTTCAAGTCCCAAAACCATTTCAATTTTATATATATTTATATCCATTTTTGAGCATAATTATTTCAACTAAAGTTGGATTTTTTTATCCTTTCAAAATCAATATTCTATTAATTAATCTTGACCATTCACATAAAATCCATAATTAATAAGACTTCAATTTCTAGTAAAATATATATATATATATATATATATATATATATATATATAGAATTTTTCCACTTCAAATTATACTAGAATATCCATTTCTATTTATTTTGGGAAAATCCAATTACAAATATCATATCTTAAAATTTCCAACTTTACATTTAAACATAGGATATAAATTTACCAAACTCCATTTTCTAAATTTCTTCCATTTTCAATAAAGAAATTTATATTCCTTTTAATTTCAAAATTTCAACTTCATAGGTATATAAATATGGAATAAAATATTTATACAATATAAATTTAAGATTTATAGACCGTATTCAATCCAAACCATAGAAATCACATTAAAATAGTTATATATAGACCGCGATGCCTGTATATAATTTTCTATCCTATGGTCAAGTGATACGGATATTTATCATTTCAATCCGCAATTTAAAAAATAAAACTTTGCGGTTTTATCATTTCAAACCACAATCCCGAATGAAATGTAAAATGTATGCTAACTTGCAGTTTAATGATATCAAATAAAACATCCATTCAACAACACATCCATCATCCAGTCACAAACATCAAGCAATATCAACCAATAACAAAATATGTTTGGGAATATACAACAGGTAATAATTGGGAGTTTAATTCAAATTATATTTATCAACTATAAATCTAACAGTTTATTTTCAGTGAAAATTGACATAACTGTTAACTAGCAGTTCTTATGCAAACAATAGTTTCTAACAGCCAATTAATACGCAATCAATCAATTTAATTAACAGCTAAATTCAAAAAAATGCAATTCAACATATATGGGTGAAATAACATGCCAAAAGCTCATAAATAAATTTCTATTCATTTCTAAAATTTATTTAACAAACATAAAAGCTTCTAGTAATTGTGAGTGGGTTAAAACACTCACCTTTTGAATTTAAATCGAATGTAAATCCGATTTAAACCCAAAATTTGACGATCTCTAAATTTATCCAAACCAGCGTCATCAGATCCGGAATTTAATTACGATCCTAACAAAAGAAATTTCGTGTGAAACGGAGTTCGTATGTGAAAGTTATCACAATTAAACGATTTGCAATTGGAAAAAAAAAATTAAAAATAAACAAAACAAAAATAAAGTACCATGCCACATCCACCTTCCCTCGTGAAAAACGCATATGCTTCTTCTTGATTGCTAACTTTGTTCCGTAATTTTTCTTTTATTTCGATTTACTTTAATTTTCCTCCTTATTATATGAATGTATGTATTTTAAAAGGTTTGAAAGAAAAAGAAGATTTGAAAAAGAAGAATTGAAAAAAAATGATTAAAATAAGAACTGAAAACGGAAGAGAAGATCTAGATTTGAAAAGAAGAAAGTTTGAAATAGAAGTAAATTTGAAGAAGAAGAAGAAGAATATTTGAAGAGAAAGAAAAAAAATTAAAATGAGAGATAATAAGGAGCTTTGAGAAAAACAAGAAAAAAGAAGAAGAAGAAGAAGAAGAAGAAGAATAGCATGGAGGCTAGGGTTAGAGTTAGGAGAAACAAAATGTAATAGAAGAATAAGAAGTAGGTTATTTATAAGGTTAGAGTTAGGTTTAGGGACAAATAGATTTGAAAGGAGAGGCTGCTATTAATTAGAAATAAAGTGAATATGAACACTTGGTATTGAAATATAGCAAATATGAACAGTCCTTTTTTTTTTTAAGTAGCAGGTATTAAAAAGAGGTATTTATTAATTAGAAAGAAAATGAATATGGAGGGACAAAAATAAATGACACGTTTCGTTAGTTTGATTATAAATTAATTAAGTGCTAGATACAGAAAAATTTGAATACATCATATATATATATATATATTCATACTTTAACTGTGTGACAAAATTGCTAAACATACATCAAGTACGATTAATTGGTGACAATATATAGGAATAATCAACAATAAATGTGGATGCAATCACATAAGGATCTAATAGGGAAGGAGATAAAAGTAACAACGTTGATTAATTCCACTTTCCCACTTTAGCCAATCCAATTACAAAATTTAAAATTTTATAAAATTTCTCTCCTTTGATTTCTTAAACAATTTTAATAACTAACAACAAGTTCTATGTTAATTCAATCATTAATCATTTCGCCAATTACCAAATTAAATTTCAATTATTCGCAATAAATCAAATTATAAATTTTTCATTCCAATAAATAAAATAAATCTTGATTTTTTTTCTTCCATCCTTATTAATTCCACAACTTGTTCAATTTGAAAATCATTATCGTATTTTCCAAATGTTACCTTAATTTAACACTTATGTAACGTATTATTAGATTCGTTGCAAGATTTCAATTTCAATCCCCATTTCTTAATATACTCAAATTCTGGACATTTTTATTTCCTTACCCATAAGTGTAACATTTATTGCCAATTCCATCCAAATTTAACAGGTAACCCTTAACAATGTTTTCAATCCAAAGGTTATACTTAAGTTTACGTTGTATTCTACAACTTATCATATTATGAAGAAAATTCACATTATTCCCCAATATTACCTTAATTCATATTAACTTAACATTAAATTTACTCTTCATTCTATTATTAACCTATTAGTATTAAATAGATGAAATTAACATTGGTTTTACACTCTATTACGTAGATATCCTTAAATTTTATCTAAGTTTATATTTACATAATATTCCAACATTAAATTTCATCCAATTTTTTTTTTCTTCCTTTTTATTTTAATTAAATCCAATTTCCCTAAAGTTACATTCAAACAAGTAAATTTTGATTTCCAATCAATCATTATCCTATAACATTCTTAATATTTTTTCATTACACTACTAAATTCTACCTTGATAAGTTTACGCTTCTATTGCTTTACTTTCACACTTCCGTTAAGATATAAATTAATTCTAAAGTAACGTTTATTGTTGACCCCGCCATTTTAATTACTCATATTTAGATGAACGTTATTTCAAATAAGTTCATTGACTCATTTAAATTAGGTAGTTTATAGTAGTTGTTATCCCACCCTTACAATTATTTCCTACTAACGTGCTACCAACTCCTTTAATTAAAATTTGAATTCCAAACCTTATTTAATATACTAAGTAAGATAAATAACATATATAGATTGCTACCAACTTTCTTTTTCTTGCATCTATGTGTTTATTACTTGACACACCAGTAAATATTACATATACACAAAATTCCGTTATCACTTGCCTAACAAGGTTATTATCACTTAAGATCTCACTGCATCCACATTTTCACATTTTCATTTCCTAGTTTCTTTACTTTATTCTACATAATTTATTACAAATGGGATTTTCTTTGGTTTACATCTTATTTGTATTTAACATTTCTCAATCACCAATTCATTTCACTTTAACCGCGGTAAATTGGCGGATAAATTGAATTTGATTCCCAAAATCTAAATTAACAAGAAACAAGGGTAGGTAACATACAATAGTCATTACTCCAAATTCTAGTCACCTAAATAGTCTTTTATTCCTTGCAAATAAATGTTACTATTTATTTTCATAGTACAAATCTCAATGATTATCCCATTTTAATTTGCTTAGGCCATTTATTTCACTATACATATCTACATAAATGGGTAATTTATTCAATTCATTAAGTGTCAATTCTATTAAGCCCTGTTTATATCTTTATGCATTCTTCTATAACTTTACAAAAGGGAATAACTTTTAAACTCATACACTTAATAACAAAACCGTTATAAATCCAATAAACTTCCAAATCCAAGTTTGTACACATTTTACACAACTATTATGATTTCTCACAAACGTTGAATTTATTAAATGACCATTTATTATAATTTAATTCCCTTAATTGAATCAAATGCTTATTATTATATATATTCTTTTCATTCTACCATTCCTTCCCATTATAAATTCATTAACGTATTTACACATCTCTATCTTTCAAATATAAAATAACCAAACTGATTACAAACACTGTTTCTATCAATTTTCATAAGTTTGTTCAAAACTATACTTTTGTTTACATAAAATAAATTTTATGTTTCTATTAGTTTTCTTTTCCTTTCACTATAGGCATAAATTATTACTATCTACACTAATTACATCTTTGTATTAATGAACACCATTTAAGTTAATAATTATTCTAACATTCACAAATTCAACATTTATTTGTTTCTTAAAAATTACTTTAAATCAAGTTGTAACAATTTACATTATCCACATCTATTATCATAAATTTTTATAGTTACACTAAATTGCAACCACTATACCAAATTTCTACATTTATTTTTAACCAAATTAGAAATTATATTAATTCATTTTATTAAATATCATAAATTTAACGGGTCGTTACAATCTCCCCCACTCAAAACTTTTCGTCCCCGAAAAGGAAAAAAGAAGGGAGGAGGAAGATTTACAGTGCATCTTATTTCAAATATTAACTTATAAACAATATTTTACTGGATTAATTTCCTTTAATGAAATATACTTGTTTTATAATCATTATATCCTTTAATACTTGAATTATTAAAGTTGGAAAAATACTTTCACAAAATTCTAAGTCCAAAATTTACGAATTTTTTTGGCAAAGTCTCCTTTGTATGGAGGGACTCTGGAGAAAATATAATATCCAAATATACAAATATATTACACATATTATCCAAATAAAATATCCCAACACGGGAAAATATATAAAATAGCGCTTTATACGTAATCCGGAAACGTACCTATTTGTCGGGCAATACGCTTATTATTATGGAACCAAAAGCAGTAGCAGTTGCTTCCATAACCTGTATTTTCTTACAAGCCTAAAAGGTTAAATATTTATTTTAAAATGAACTATTCTAGTGGATTCAATCATTCATATCCTATCAAATGCAACAACCATACATTTTAACAAACAGCACACACCGCAAACAAAATCATTCAATCAAACAAACAATTAGTTGTTAGGTTCAAATTCCGAAATTGTACGAAATGTAAAATAACTATCAAGTGCATCCTTTACTCAACAGTCTTAGATGGAACAAAGATAGATTATTTCTCCATCCAACAACTTCAAAATTCCTTACCCAACAACCATACATCAACCAAACAATTCAAATCAACACCAAAATAGCTTATTATACATTTATTTCATACTTCAGTGGTTTGATTTTCTTCCCTTCATTTATGAGGGATTTCTTTGTTCTTACAAGTTTTATTTTCCAATTATCCCAAAATTCATTATATTTGTATTTCCTTTTTATTACTTAAGTTTATAAAATAATTCTCATTAATAACAACAAATATTTTGAATATCTTCCTTTCATTACTCTTTACTTGTAAGGTTTCCCTTAAATTCTTAATCTGCTAACATTCATTCTTATAAGTGAAAGTTTTTATTTATTCATTAACTATGAATTGCAGTCATTTAATTTTTCCTACTTTCCATTATATTAGAATAGGGAAGATTAAAACATACTTAAGTCAATAATCATACAATCAATTCTTATTTTGAATTTCATTTTATATACTTAGGTTCATATCATCTATTAATAATTCTTAACCCTTTTTCAGTAAAATTTCAATTATAACCTAAGTTTATACCATTAAATTCTTATTATAACAGTAATTTATTGAATACTTCATTTTTCCTAAATTCCTACTTGTAAAATATTCAATTCCAGTTTCTCATTTAACACTTCAACTTTTATATTTGGGTAAGTTATTTATGTTAAGGAAATTGCAATTGAACTTATACAAGTTTAATCTCCATTCTTTTAATTAAATTTAATGTTTATCCATATTACTCTTTGTCTCATATGTATGCAAATTCCTCTTTATAGCTTTGCAATTATTCTCTTATTTCAATTAGAGGTTTCAATTCATTTATTACTTAACTTTTATTTCACTACAATTTAACAATTGATTAATTAATGGAGAATTTTAGAATTGGATTCCGGGTCAGATTTCAATTTATTTCAAAATAATAGATAAATAAGTTCTTACAACTCAAAATCCCTAATTATAGTTAGAACAATAAAAGAATTTTTTTTTTTTTTAGAAAATTTCATAATAAATCTGCAGTAGAATTTACTACAGTGGCCTTTCCCCTTCGAAACTCGAAATGAAAGTCGATGATGCGGCCGTCATCACCGAATTTATTTTCCAATGACAGAGAGGAAAGTACAGAATTTAATTATTATTATTATTATTATTTTTTTCCAAAATCTTCTTTAAAACAATTCTTCCAAATTATACGAAATATTTATATAAGAAATTTCTTATAAACCAAATCAATAAATTTCACAAATTCTTTGAAAGCAGATTTGGAAAAAATCCCGGACTTAAGTTCTAAAATCTCCAATTTGATTTATCATAATTTCAACTTAGCTTCAGTTATTATAAATATTTTATTTCCTAACACCCAATCTATAGCAACCAAATATATATATATCTTTATAAAAATATTTTTATATATAGAAAATATAATAGGCAAAATTCTTTCATTTACCTATATTAAAACAAATATTATGTCGGTCTGTCCTATTAAGTGTTTAGAAATCCCTATTGATGACATAGCGTCCCATGCATCAACCAGAATTTATAAATACAAAGCGGAACAGATTAACACAATATAAAAATCTTTTTATTAATACTAACAAATACGCTCTCTCATATATATACACTCAGCGACTCCCATAGGATATTACTACCCTATTAACAAAGAGTCAAACCCCACAAAGCCAAGGTTTATCGCTAAACCAAAGCTCTGATACCAGATGTAACATCCTGCCTTTTTTCGCACACTTTAAACCGACACACGTGCCAATTCAAAGCATACGCAAGGGCGGATAGTTATGGGGTAAATAAGAAAAACAGAGAAGAAATAAAACAAAACAGAATCTCACAGCGGAAGGATAAAATATAATAACAAATATACAGTTCATAAACAGTTTACAAAAGCTTGATTTTACTTATAAAATGAATATCAGAGTTACACATACCAAATACAACAAGGCAGCGGAATAGAAAGAGTGTGTAGTACAATACTATATATATAAAATAATACTGAATCTTCGTCTTCGTCCTCCAAAGCTAAAACCTGCTATCCTGAAACGCTCGGACTGACCCGAGCGAATTTGAAAAGACAAAAACACTCGAGTCAGACTAGAAAATCTTATGTGAGTTAAATAAACAGAAATAAATATGAATACAGTAACTCAAGAGATGCTCGGGATTTACATCTCCTAAGGATCCGTTAAACTATTTACTATGTAGTATATTGCGCTATTATAATAGTGTCTATTTATAAAATAAACTTACTTTTAAATAGCGTTAAGGCTTTACATTTTCCACCTTAACACGTAAAATGCCAATAGTCTATACAGTACCGTAATACCTCCTGATCGGGAAGCTACCAGAGGATACTCCATAGGTACGACACAAATAGAAACTCGTAGTAAAGGCTCGATATGGTAGGTGACACGGCACAACTAGGCAATGCCAGGGTAGATATACCAATTGCTATCCAGGCTGGTGGAAACGCGTAGCCGCAGTTACCGCCCACCTCGGACTAACTCCCCAAAATCAAAATATAGAAGTGGCCACTGAATCAAATCCAAGTCAAAGTATAATATCGAAGAGGAGCGTCCGATCAGAGGAATGACCTCATTGGCCTGAGAATCGCTCCTGTTTTAGCCACCTTATGCCAACTCACGGGAGTTGGGTCCACGTATTTACCTTACAGGAAACGTCGCCACCACCTACTTCATTCTGGAATCTCCACCGCGTACACGGTTAGTCAAAGTGGTTTTCGGTATCGACAGAGAGTATGTCCATATCCGATCCCGGTCTCTTTGCCAACCAATCGTTATTATAACATCGCGGTTATTTAAAAACAGTTTATACTTTAAAACCAGAATATAATCCCTTTCAAAGCCATAATATTACGATATCATTTCTTCTTTAAAAACACAAACAATTTATTTTCATATTATTTTATAAAAGCCCAAATCAATGATATCGTTTCCCAAATAAATTTTCCTTTCCAAAAATTATGTCACTTTTTATTATTTAATATCCCATGTAACCAATATTTTGTTTGTAACTTTCAACATAATTCTTCGAAAATCCATAGTATTTTAAAACCATTATTTTCAAAACTAAATGGTTTGGATATTCAACGGTATGCGAATTAAAAAGGTTTAACTTTACTGTTGCTTTATAAAGAATAAATTACATGGCTTTCCAAATATTTCTTGTTTTAAAGTTAAACCAAAATCCAAAATATTACTTCAAGTCCCAAAACCATTTCAATTTTATATATATTTATATCCATTTTTGAGCATAATTATTTCAACTAAAGTTGGATTTTTTTATCCTTTCAAAATCAATATTCTATTAATTAATCTTGACCATTCACATAAAATCCATAATTAATAAGACTTCAATTTCTAGTAAAAAATATATATATATATATATAGAATTTTTCCACTTCAAATTATACTAGAATATCCATTTCTATTTATTTTGGGAAAATCCAATTGCAAATATCATATCTTAAAATTTCCAACTTTACATTTAAACATAGGATATAAATTTACCAAACTCCATTTTCTAAATTTCTTCCATTTTCAATAAAGAAATTTATATTCCTTTTAATTTCAAAATTTCAACTTCATAGGTATATAAATATGGAATAAAATATTTATACAATATAAATTTAAGATTTATAGACCGTATTCAATCCAAACCATAGAAATCACATTAAAATAGTTATATATAGACCGCGGTGCCTGTATATAATTTTCTATCCTATGGTCAAGTGATACGGATATTTATCATTTCAATCCGCAATTTAAAAAATAAAACTTTGCGGTTTTATCATTTCAAACCACAATCCCGAATGAAATGTAAAATGTATGCTAACTTGCAGTTTAATGATATCAAATAAAACATCCATTCAACAACACATCCATCATCCAGTCACAAACATCAAGCAATATCAACCAATAACAAAATATGTTTGGGAATATACAACAGGTAATAATTGGGAGTTTAATTCAAATTATATTTATCAACTATAAATCTAACAGTTTATTTTCAGTGAAAATTGACATAACTGTTAACTAGCAGTTCTTATGCAAACAATAGTTTCTAACAGCCAATTAATACGCAATCAATCAATTTAATTAACAGCTAAATTCAAAAAAAATGCAATTCAACAGATATGGGTGAAATAACATGCCAAAAGCTCATAAATAAATTTCTATTCATTTCTAAAATTTATTTAACAAACATAAAAGCTTCTAGTAATTGTGAGTGGGTTAAAACACTCACCTTTTGAATTTAAATCGAATGTAAATCCGATTTAAACCCAAAATTTGACGGTCTCTAAATTTATCCAAACCAGCGTCATCAGATCCGGAATTTAATTACGATCCTAACAAAAGAAATTTCGTGTGAAACGGAGTTCGTATGTGAAAGTTATCACAATTAAACGATTTGCAATTGGAAAAAAAAAATTAAAAATAAACAAAACAAAAATAAAGTACCATGCCACATCCACCTTCCCTCGTGAAAAACGCATATGCTTCTTCTTGATTGCTAACTTTGTTCCGTAATTTTTCTTTTATTTCGATTTACTTTAATTTTCCTCCTTATTATATGAATGTATGTATTTTAAAAGGTTTGAAAGAAAAAGAAGATTTGAAAAAGAAGAATTGAAAAAAAATGATTAAAATAAGAACTGAAAATGGAAGAGAAGATCTAGATTTGAAAAGAAGAAAGTTTGAAATAGAAGTAAATTTGAAGAAGAAGAAGAATATTTGAAGAGAAAGAAAAAAAATTAAAATGAGAGATAATAAGGAGCTTTGAGAAAAACAAGAAAAAAGAAGAAGAAGAAGAAGAATAGCATGGAGGCTAGGGTTAGAGTTAGGAGAAACAAAATGTAATAGAAGAATAAGAAGTAGGTTATTTATAAGGTTAGAGTTAGGTTTAGGGACAAATAGATTTGAAAGGAGAGGCTGCTATTAATTAGAAATAAAGTGAATATGAACACTTGGTATTGAAATATAGCAAATATGAACAGTCCTTTTTTTTTTTTAAGTAGCAGGTATTAAAAAGAGGTATTTATTAATTAGAAAGAAAATGAATATGGAGGGACAAAAATAAATGACACGTTTCGTTAGTTTGATTATAAATTAATTAAGTGCTAGATACAGAAAAATTTGAATACATCATATATATATATATATTCATACTTTAACTGTGTGACAAAATTGCTAAACATACATCAAGTACGATTAATTGGTGACAATATATAGGAATAATCAACAATAAATGTGGATGCAATCACATAAGGATCTAATAGGGAAGGAGATAAAAGTAACAACGTTGATTAATTCCACTTTCCCACTTTAGCCAATCCAATTACAAAATTTAAAATTTTATAAAATTTCTCTCCTTTGATTTCTTAAACAATTTTAATAACTAACAACAAGTTCTATGTTAATTCAATCATTAATCATTTCGCCAATTACCAAATTAAATTTCAATTATTCACAATAAATCAAATTATAAATTTTTCATTCCAATAAATAAAATAAATCTTGATTTTTTTTTCTTCCATCCTTATTAATTCCACAACTTGTTCAATTTGAAAATCATTATCGTATTTTCCAAATGTTACCTTAATTTAACACTTATGTAACGTATTATTAGATTCGTTGCAAGATTTCAATTTCAATCCCCATTTCTTAATATACTCAAATTCTGGACATTTTTATTTCCTTACCCATAAGTGTAACATTTATTGCCAATTCCATCCAAATTTAACAGGTAACCCTTAACAATGTTTTCAATCCAAAGGTTATACTTAAGTTTACGTTGTATTCTACAACTTATCATATTATGAAGAAAATTCACATTATTCCCCAATATTACCTTAATTCATATTAACTTAACATTAAATTTACTCTTCATTCTATTATTAACCTATTAGTATTAAATAGATGAAATTAACATTGGTTTTACACTCTATTACGTAGATATCCTTAAATTTTATCTAAGTTTATATTTACATAATATTCCAACATTAAATTTCATCCAATTTTTTTTTTCTTCCTTTTTATTTTAATTAAATCCAATTTCCCTAAAGTTACATTCAAACAAGTAAATTTTGATTTCCAATCAATCATTATCCTATAACATTCTTAATATTTTTTCATTACACTACTAAATTCTACCTTGATAAGTTTACGCTTCTATTGCTTTACTTTCACACTTCCGTTAAGATATAAATTAATTCTAAAGTAACGTTTATTGTTGACCCCGCCATTTTAATTACTCATATTTAGATGAACGTTATTTCAAATAAGTTCATTGACTCATTTAAATTAGGTAGTTTATAGTAGTTGTTATCCCACCCTTACAATTATTTCCTACTAACGTGCTACCAACTCCTTTAATTAAAATTTGAATTCCAAACCTTATTTAATATACTAAGTAAGATAAATAACATATATAGATTGCTACCAACTTTCTTTTTCTTGCATCTATGTGTTTATTACTTGACACACCAGTAAATATTACATATACACAAAATTCCGTTATCACTTGCCTAACAAGGTTATTATCACTTAAGATCTCACTGCATCCACATTTTCACATTTTCATTTCCTAGTTTCTTTACTTTATTCTACATAATTTATTACAAATGGGATTTTCTTTGGTTTACATCTTATTTGTATTTAACATTTCTCAATCACCAATTCATTTCACTTTAACTGCGGTAAATTGGCGGATAAATTGAATTTGATTCCCAAAATCTAAATTAACAAGAAACAAGGGTAGGTAACATACAATAGTCATTACTCCAAATTCTAGTCACCTAAATAGTCTTTTATTCCTTGCAAATAAATGTTACTATTTATTTTCATAGTACAAATCTCAATGATTATCCCATTTTAATTTGCTTAGGCCATTTATTTCACTATACATATCTACATAAATGGGTAATTTATTCAATTCATTAAGTGTCAATTCTATTAAGCCCTGTTTATATCTTTATGCATTCTTCTATAACTTTACAAAAGGGAATAACTTTTAAACTCATACACTTAATAACAAAACCGTTATAAATCCAATAAACTTCCAAATCCAAGTTTGTACACATTTTACACAACTATTATGATTTCTCACAAACGTTGAATTTATTAAATGACCATTTATTATAATTTAATTCCCTTAATTGAATCAAATGCTTATTATTATATATATTCTTTTCATTCTACCATTCCTTCCCATTATAAATTCATTAACGTATTTACACATCTCTATCTTTCAAATATAAAATAACCAAACTGATTACAAACACTGTTTCTATCAATTTTCATAAGTTTGTTCAAAACTATACTTTTGTTTACATAAAATAAATTTTATGTTTCTATTAGTTTTCTTTTCCTTTCACTATAGGCATAAATTATTACTATCTACACTAATTACATCTTTGTATTAATGAACACCATTTAAGTTAATAATTATTCTAACATTCACAAATTCAACATTTATTTGTTTCTTAAAAATTACTTTAAATCAAGTTGTGACAATTTACATTATCCACATCTATTATCATAAATTTTTATAGTTACACTAAATTGCAACCACTATACCAAATTTCTACATTTATTTTTAACCAAATTAGAAATTATATTAATTCATTTTATTAAATATCATAAATTTAACGGGTCGTTACATCTCTTATACTCCGTATTATTCTAAACCTTGCTCTAATATCCACTGTAACACCCTACCTCTATACTTATACTACCAGAGAATATTACTAGGTAATATTGTCTGATAATATGTAGAATGAGGTGATAATGGACTATTACACATGAATATTTCCTTGGGCTAACACTGACACATATTAAAAATCTCATATAACACATATATACATACTTGGTATCAACCCAAAAAAATAAACATGTGCATTTCTAGGATAGAACAATACACAATATAAAATAAGAAATAAAGAATACAAAGTCATCAACATAGCGCAATATATAATAGATTATATATATATATATATAAGTCCAAGTGGGTCTACAAAATAGTCAAATGACCACCATCTATCAAATAGATACAATGTATATGTCCAATACATACATCTCAACATTATCAACATATGAGGAGCCACATAAAGAAATAATGATACACTAGTGAACTAATATACTAGCCTCCAAGTGTGCCTCGTCATCATAAACTGATCACTTCGTCCCTGAGCCTGAAATGTTTCGGACTGGCCTGAGTATTATATAAATGACACATAGGTCAGACTATGTATAAAATGTAGATGTCAATATATAATAACAATTGGAATGGTATAATCATAGGTAGCATAAAGTGGTATACAATGATCTCAAATACAACAACGTAACACTAGCCATCCATATATCAGCATCCAAATCAAAGCAAGGTCAAACTACACATTAACTGGTTCAGTAAAATGGGAAACATCTATGCATCCAACTATCATCAAAACATAATTAATCATTAACAACGTATGGCATGCACACAGCGATGCCCAAGATTATCTCTTAGATAATCATATGGTAGGAAAAAAAAGGTCGTCGTACCTAACACACAAGCAAACATGTAAGCCAATTATCCAAATTAAAATAACTAGTACAAAAATATGGCATACCCTCAGTAGGCTAGGTATCTCTCAGATAACCATATAAAAGATAAGTACATGATCTAAATTCTTGCTCTCAGCATTCCTAGCTATCCTCGATGGCTATATAATAGACGTGTATAGGGTTGTACTACTTAATGGACGTGCAGTCCCATGAATAATCCAAGTAATCCATAGTTTCATAAATGTTCATCAAGACTTTCAACCTCATAGTTAATCAAATTGTCTCTCAGCCTCAGGAATAATCATATGGCCTCTTAGACCCTCTATTGTCTACTAGCACTCAGCAACATAGATATTCATTTGGACTCTTAGTCCTATGTGCTCTTAGTATTATAAATAACTATTTCGGCTCTGGTCAAATCAAATGACCTGATCTCCTCTTAGGAAGATGCTCAATGAGCTCATATAGGTGAATAAGTATGTGTATGTGACACCCCACCTCTATACTCACACCAGCCAAGGACACTATAGGGTAATGCCTTCGACTAGCATGAAGAATAAGGCTGTTGAGGAGTGACCATCTATGTAATTACTTTGTGCGAGTACTGATATGTCAGATAGAAGGTCATGCATTTCATTTAAAGAGGAAATCTGACACATCAATTACAAACTCAAAACTACTACGTAGTGGCTGTGTGATCTTCAGAAACAAATATAGAATAAACATAACATAAATCAGTCATAGATATTCATATCACAAAGGCGGAATCAGATATTAATATAACACATAGAAGTGTACATCAAAGTAGTGGTCATACAAGATCCACTACATCACAAAAGAATAGGTACAAGTGCTAGACAAAAAAATATATATACATCAAGGAGTCCCTATCTCGGATGTATAAAACAAAAAACCACTAATGTAACATACCAAAATTTATCAATTTAAAATTGGTAAATGTTGACCTTTTATAATAAAAATTTGAAAAGTTTCAAAATAGATAAATAAATAGATGATGATATAAATGAATAAGAATTTCAAATTTATTTTAAGTTTGAAAATTTTGAATTATTAAAAGTTTTTTATCATTGAGTTTAATTTTTATTCATATATATAAATATATATATGTATGTGTGCATACATGGGTAGATTTGAATTTATATATTGAATTGATTTTCAATTTGAATTTAAATTTTAAAATAAAGTGTTTTGTAAAATAATTTGCATTCATATATACATATCTATGAAATTATTTAATATGTATAAAAAAATTCAAAACACTTTCTTTTGACAATATACATTAACATAAAGCTAACATTTATTAATAAGAAATATAAGTTTAAAAATAAATTATATAATGTAGATGTGTTATGTTAATAAAGATTTTTTTTTATTCCAAGTGTTAAATTAAGAATGACATAGTGACAAATGTAATTCAATAAAGGAAGAAAAGTAACAAGTGCCCTTTTAATAATCTCTTTTCTTAAGTAGTTTATTTTTTTTAAAAGAAAACAAACTTATACAACATCTTCTATCTTTACTTTTATTTCAGAAAAATATCATCATCAAAAGAAAGAAACAAATCTACATTGCCTCAACAATTAAAATCAAGAAACATATTTCAGAAAAGAAAGAAAAGATCTGTAACAAATTTCCCTTTGTTACTCAAGCTAGAAGAAGAATTCCAATCTTCAACCAACAATTACAAGAATCAAGCAGGAATTTCAGAGATTAAGGGAGATTCAGGAATCAATAAAAAAAAGAGAAGACAACAGCAAACACAAAGCTTAAAGAGTGCAGACCACAGAATTTCTTCCCCTGCTCAGAAAAAATAAAATAAAATAAAGGTTACTGTAAGTAATTGAAATTTTAAATTGTTAAAGGATCAAGTAAGTAATTACATCAGAAATTTAAACAAGTCCATACCAATTTGTTGCAGCTATCAAATTCAAATCAAGCTAAGAAGAAAGAAAAAGGGAAAAATTCCAGGTTTTGATTTTCAAAAACAAAAAAAAAAACTGTCTCTTCTATAAAAGAAGGTGAGTAAATTTTTCAAGGAGTTTGATTTTTTTTATGGTTGATTTAACACTTGATATATGCAAGTTGAAGAAGCGTTTGCATGCAACAAAAATTTAAATGAAATATGTTTTTTTTCATTTCCCTGTGCATGTTGATGTACAGGATTATACATCCTGTTCTAGCAACAGTTTTTGGAAAAAAAAAACTATATGAAACCCAAGTCCATCAATTCTTGTTTGATTAAATTGAAGTATCACAAAAAAATAGTGGTTAAATTCATTTTAGATTGAAAGTTTAAACATTTAAAAGATATTATGCAGGATTTAAACCTGGAACAAGAAAGCACTGTGAAATTCAAGTCATGATTAATTTCAAAGCTAGTAGATTTTAAATTTCAAGCATATTATCTGAATGCTTATCAAAAATTATGATTTTTGAAAATAAAATCAAAATTTTTAAGTTAGTGGTTACTGGGATAAGCCAATGTTACCAAAATTGGGGTTTTTGCGAAATTCTGACCATCGGCGTGACGATGATGGACAAGGCAGTGGGTGGAGATGGCTGAGGCGATGGGGGTTCTAAAAAAAATACCTATAGAATTTCTACTAAATCATGGTTGCCGTGCGACATTCATGTAGGGTTTTAACCCTAAACTGAATTGCAGTAGTATATGGGCTCGCTGGGGTCTCGTCAAGCCACCAGAGTTGATCGTCCGGTGGGGATGGAAGCGTTAGGTCGTGATGAAGCTTAAGATAAACTTTTATGGCATCCGATGGGCAAAGGAGGAAGAACGAGGTGACTTCCTAGTAGCTGATGTCGTTACAGTGTGGGTTTGGGAGCCAAATTTCGAAATCGTGTTTCGTTCAAATTTTTGAGTATTTGGGAGGCTCGAGCACCTCATCGTCGGTATATGGATGACCAGAAATTAAGTCAGAGGTGGTCGGCACAGTTGTGAAGGTGCACACGATGGGTTATGTGTCAGGTTGATTTGGTGGGGGAAGATAGAAGGTAGCTCGAAGTAGTAACCGGGGAAAGTGGAAGGAAACTCGAAGGCATGCACGAGCTAAAATTTCATTGTATCGGGTTGGTTTTGTACTTAATCAATTTTTTGAAATTTTTTACAGTCGGGTCAGATTTTAGGGAAACTCGAAGCAAACAGAAGGAATTCTCGGGGAAGACTCGAAGGGGGTTCAGGGAAAGTCAGAAAACAGGAAATTTTGCCAAATAAAAACAAAAAAATTTCAAAACTTTTAAATTTTTAAAAATCATGTTTTAAAAGATAGTTTTGATTTATATTTAAAACAACTTAATGTTAAGTAAGATATTTCTTTTAAGTAATTTAATTTAAATTAATTCTTGTCACATTACTTATAAAAAAAATAGTTATAAAATGTAATTAAAAATGATGTTAAAGATTAAATGATTTACTTAAAATAAATTATTTAAATTAGTTACCTAATATTTAATGATTATTTAGGGATTAACTTATTAAGATAATTAATTGGGAAAAAAGTAAATTAATAAGAGTAATTAAGACTTAATTTATGAACAATTAAGAATGAATTAATTAGGGTAATTAATTAAGTGATGAGTTAATTATGAAGATAATTAAAGATTAATTAATTTTAAATAAGGGTAACAAATCATTGATTAAGATAATTAATGAAATTAAATATGTGATTAATTAGTTTAAATCACACAATTGAGCTATCTTGGCTGGACATGATCGATAACTATTGTATAATGTATTTGATTGATATCTCTTATTTTATTTGTGATGCTTTGTGATTTAATTTCTTTATGCCAAGCTATGCTATCTGTGATGAATATATCTCTGTATAAATAACAAATCCCTTTGGCCCATAAAATGGCTTTTGAATTTCGATGCGACAGGGAGTCGGATTCTAGTTGGTTATCGGACACCCACATCGAACCTGTGAATCTTTGTGAATGACATATCCACATGTTTAAAAAAAAAATTACGCTCACTATTCCGATTAGCTGGGAAAGGACCTTTGTATCACATAACCCATTCTGAATAGTGATTCAACGAATGGAGAGCAATTGAAGACCGGTGGTGAAGACCGGGTGTCTTCGAAAACGATAGGACTACCTATCGATTGTCTCTGCACTGAGTTGCTCCGGTATAGGAATTCCCCAAGTGATGGGAAGTCCGATCGGGATTGCGGACGCCAGGATTTGCAAGGGCTTCTTCTTTTATTAGACGAAGTGCCTTCCATTCTGTTCGAACCCGGAACAGACTTGTATGGTCATGTGTCTGACACCACACTTTGAGATATAAAGCCAATTTCTTTCAAATACATATCTGTTGGTGGCGGAGAATTTATTCTCTTAGCTTAACATCCTTCTCTGAGACGTATGAGCTCAGAGGTTATGTAGTTGAAGTTATCAGCGATATACTCCCAATTTGGTAGTGTGGCATGCTGAGTGCTGCTGTGTATTGATGATCATTTATTTGATCATTAGATGATCAAAGCATGGTTTTTGTGAAAAGCTAGCTTTGTGGATGAGACTTCGTCGAACCTCACAACCCGGTAATGGTCGAAACAGGAAAAATGCAGCAAGGTTATTGGGGTAGTTCCCCTTAGGGTTTGTGCATTCCCTTCTAGATAGAAGTGGTATCATGGTATGGAGCCCAGATACTTAACTTATGTGGATATCACAAGCATACATATATTCCTCTGTGATTGATGTTGGGGCCCTGGATAAAGGTTGGTTACAACCGAGGGATGGCATACTCGTGTCAGTAGTTCCTAGTTATAGAGGTAACCCATCCTTGTGTTGGCAGAGATCCAGTTAGGTTCTCGGGATGTCCCTCCAGAGGCGTACCTTTGTGGTCCAGGAAGTTCTTTAGCCTGACCATTTGTTAGAAATACGATTACCGATACGAACCCAGTACAGTTTTAGTTGTATTACCTGTCATTTACTTATGGTGGTCACCACTGTTTAGATGGTAGTTATAGTAGGCATAGTACGAAATGTCTATGCTGGCTAAGATTAATATTATATTTTCGAAATGTTTTTCTACACTATGCACTAGTAATAATATCAAATAATTTTTCTCGTATCAAGCATATTTGACTGTCATAAGGAGAAATCTCCCCCAAGTCTGCGTTTGCATTGTGTGTGTGGCGGGAGGCCTTATGGCAGTTCCATTTCTCAAAAAGCATTGCGAATTTCCTTCAAATCTTTTTGTTTGTTTTTGATTTAAAATAAACTGTTTTTATTTTCAAAGCAACTGTTTTATTTACTCATACCAGTCCCATGACTGACCCTGAGTTTATTGTTTCCTTTCTAAACTCTGGGTGCCCATAAATTTCCACACGGGCAGCCTAGTAGCAGGTCTTCTGTGTTTTGGTACTAGCTGGAGTTTGGAGTCGTGTGGTTTGGAGGCTACTAGTTTGAAGGTTTTAACTTGGAGATATTTTGAAACTTTTGGATCTCGAAGTTCTCAGTTTAGATGTTCATTATTGCTTAATCTCTTTGAAGACTTTCTTGGAGTGATCACATGTTGTTCTTTTGTGATGGTCTAATTTGGAGTTGTGTTGTATATGTATATAAATACTCTGATGTTGAAGTCGTTGTTGTATAGTATTGTGATGTTGTATCTGGGATATTTATGTTAGAAGTTTTATTTTCCGCTGTTTATATTCATCTAATTGTTGTTATAAGCTCTATCCGAACTGAAATTCGACGTTCGAATCTCCGACAGTCGAATACAAGTGAGGTATTTGATGTCGATTTTTGAACGCTGAACTTCGGGTCGTGAAAACTAATCTAAAGTAGTTAGCAAAAAAACAGATGATCATCCCTGATAAGGAGTCAAGTAGGAGCACCTGGAATACCCTGGTCTGACCCGGGTATTATATAAGAAGAAAATAATAAACGGATCAGTCTGGCTATAAATATCCTATAAGATGAGATAGGATAAGAGGTATAATAAAAATGCATGATAACAGTAATGCCATACTGTGATAAGTATACATTAAAAAACAACAAAAATCATACAATAACTCAAAAATCTAAAAACACCAAAAAGAATGTCGTATTCTTCATTCTATTCACCAAACCACAAATATTGACAAAACATATCAATGTCAATCGCAAAAATTGGTGAAACACAAATTCCAGAAATTATCAATTATAAATTCAGAAATCACAAAGGGGTAGGCCTATCACAAACGGGAGCATGAAAACTCACCAACACGTGTATCACAAACGGGTCGCTATCCCATGGTCACTAACCATAGAGCTGGTGCAATGATGTAGTACAACAACGGTACGCTCGAGGAACCTAAAACTTGAATAATTCAGAACATCGACGTAGTATAATAACGGTACACGCGATGGACCTGAAACTACATTAATTCGAAACAACGACGTAGTACAACAACGATACGTCCGATTAACCTGATAAGACGAAACAAAAATGTAGTACAATAACAGTACACCCAATGAACCTGATAAGGCAGAACAACGATGTAGTACAATAATGATACATCCGATGAACCTGATAAGCCAAAACCACGATGTAGTACAATAACGGTACATCCGATGAACCGAACTACATAAAAGAACATGAGTCGCTAGCCCATAAAAATGAGTCAAAACTCCAAAGAACGGTCAGAAGACCATGGGTCATTATCCCATAAAAATGAGACGAAGCTCCATAAAATCAAGGTATAGTCCCCGATGCGGACAAAGAGACATCGCATATCGCTAGTCTAAACCATAAAATGATCACCATTGATCAACAAAAAGTGTGAATTACACTAAGCTAGTAAATAAATGAGTTTAGCTTCATGTCCCATAACCACTGGCTTAACTTAAATATTTACGAACAAATTGTAGAATTCCACTCGAAAATTGTCACAAGATTTCAATCAAACAAGTCTAAGAATGTGATATCCCGGATATTTCAAGCAATAAATTGTGATAATCTCTTCTATAAATTATTTAAAATTGTCAAACTATTCATTTAAAAATAATAATAATAACGGTTTATATATATATATAGATACAAGTTGATTTCAAATAGAAAAATTATTATTTTCAAACAAATTAAATTTGAGTTTATTTAAATGTATATATATGTGTGAATTGATTTTAAATTGAATTTAAATTTGAATTTGAAATTCGAAAGATAGATATCTTAAAATAAATTGGATTTAAAAATATATTTTATATGATTTTTATTAGTATATAATTTTTTTATATTATTTTCTTTAAAAGATTTTATTTATAAAAATTAAGAAAAGCATTTATTAAATAGTAAATTAAATATAAAAGTTTATAGACTATTTAAAATTAATATACACATGCATAATTACAAGTGTAAATGAATTAAATCATGTTAATAACAAATGTAAGATGATAAACTAATGTAAATGACAAATGTTAGATTATTAAACAAGTGTCACCTTTTAATTTTATTTTCTTTTATTTTTAAAATCATAAAATCAAGTTATAAATATATCTCTACATTACCTTCTCTAATTCTTTCCTATTCTCATTTCCAAAACAAGAAATCAAAAATCTGTTAACATACTAACCTGAGAAAAAAAGCCTGTAATCAATTTCAAACCAGTGAAAACAAAAAGGGCTGTAAACAAACTCAAACCTGAAAATTTAATCAACCAACAACTCCTCAATTTGAATCATTAAAGCTTCAGATTTCAAGCAATCATCAAGCAGTGATCATCAAAGCAAGTTTCTAGTTTTAAGCTTTCAAAGATCAAGGCATTTTTCTTCCAGCAATTCAAGTTTTTAAAATTTCAAACTGTTTCATTAGCTCTCTGTTCATCTTCTAACTAGTGAGTAAACAATCTAACACTTGTTTTTAATTGTTGCTTGTGATGAATATAGTTAATAGGTTTTGTGACAATTGTTTGCACAGATGAAATTTTGGCTTGCATGTTATAAATATGCAAATATACAATTGTGCATGTCTGGATATGTCTGGTTCTTCTCTGTTCGAGGTTACAGAGTTTTAAAATAAGTCAAAATTCAAATTCTCTTTAACTAATCTCTGATAGGCTTGGGTTTTCAAACAAAATATGTTTGTTTAAACATAAATTATGATTTAAAAACGTATTTAAGTAAAACAAGTTTGTATATCTCAAGAAATCAAGAAAATACAGTAGAAATTTAAAACATGTTGAAATTCAAGCATCATAATTCTATAATCTACTTATATAATCTTGATCACCATCAAGATTCATGATTTTTAAGAGTTGATTCAGGATTTATAGTGTTGTATCGAGTGAGCATTTCGAAGTTGATCAGAAAATTGGTTTTGAGGTTTTTTTGGCGATCGAGAAACTCGGGAGGGTCGAGATCGCCACTAGAGGAGGCCAGGGTGAAGGCAAGCTCAGGAAATTTTTTAGGTGGTTTTATTACCCACCGTGGCGGCGACGTTTGGTTGGAGT
Source organism: Allium cepa (assembly GCA_030765085.1). Classification (NCBI taxonomy): domain Eukaryota; kingdom Viridiplantae; phylum Streptophyta; class Magnoliopsida; order Asparagales; family Amaryllidaceae; genus Allium; species Allium cepa. The sequence goes on along the minus strand of JASFAV010000023.1, from coordinate 1,871,047 downwards.
AGGGTTTAAAACCCAAAATGGATTGTGGTCGCGAAATTGGCTGCTATTTCGTCTCTAGGGCATCGGGTTGCATCATAGGCTGGGGGATGGAAACGTAGGGCTTCGATGAAGTTATGGCCAGAGATTCATGATCTTTGGTGGTCGAAGTTGTCGTGGCGAGGAGGATTTGGGTCGATCAGTTTTGCTCTAGTGGTGCCTAAATAGCTCGATTTTCTATCTAGGGTTCGTGATGAAGATTAGGTGGTTGGGATTGTGAGTAGAGGTCGTCGACATTGTGTTGGAAGTATCGACGGTGGTCCGAGTCGTCTCGATCGACGGTGCATGTGCACAACGAGGTGGTGTGTGTTGGTGTTTGGGAAGAGAGATTGGGAATCGGGGAATGACTCGGGTAATTGGGTATGGGACTCGAGTATGGACTCGAGTAGGAACACGAGTGTAAGTCATGTTTCAGGTTTTAAAGTTAAAACTAAATTTAAGTAAAAAAAGCAAGGAAAATGGTCTCGGGTCTGGGCTCGAGTGATTATCGGGTTGAACCTGAAGTAAGTTTAACAAGTTTTTAAATTTAAAAGTAAGTAAGTTTTAAAATTTAAATGAATCTAGTGTTAAACTATTTCTTAAATCGATTCTTTATAAAATAAATGTTTTTAGGTAATTTATTTAAGGAAGTTATATAATTTGTTTAACTAGAATTTGTTAAGTTAAAATTCTTTTGAAGTTATTTTAAAACTTAATTTAAAAATATAATTAAGTGTTAATCAAAGATAAAATGTTTTAAAATTTATATGATAATGATAACTAAGTAATTAATAAGATAAATGATTTATCTTAAAAGTTAATTAAGGTTTTAATGATTTAAGATTAATTAAATAAATAAAGTAATTAAAGATTAATTAATTATTTAGTTAATTAATGATTAAGAGTAATTAATTAATTTAAATTAATTAATGTTTAAGGATTAATTAATTAATAATTAAGAGTATAATTAATTAATTAGAGATTAATTAATTGATAATTAAGAATTAATTAATTAAGTAATTAAGATTAATTAATTTATAATTAGAGATTTAATTAATTAAGTAATTAAAGATTAATTAAGTTGTAATTAGGATTAATTAATTAAGTAATTAGAGATTAATCAATTGGAAATTAAGGATTTATTAACTGGCAATTAAGGATTGATTAACTTGTAATTAAGGATTAATTAATTGTAATTAAGGGCTATTAATTAATAATAAAGTTCATTAATTAATAATTAAGTATAGTTAATCAATAATTAAAGATTAATTAATCAATTTATAAGGTAATTAAGGAATGATTTATTAATTAAATGGTTTGAAAATAGTTAATGATTGACTAAGCAGGGTTGGTGATTAATTCTTAGGTAGTTAATTTAATTTAAGTAAATTAACTTAATTATAATATGGATTAATAATTCCTGCTTGTAGATGAGTGTTTGAGTAGAATGTCTAGATTTATTGATATCTATAGTTTGATAATCTATGATATCTTTGATGTGATATTAGATATAGCTATGATAAATGTGTAATATTTATCTGTGATAAATGGTATGTGAATTCAAAGTATTGAATTAAATTGTTTAACTTTAAACAACTTGACCTTTAAGATGATGTTTGGATTTCGATGAGACCGGGGTCGGATATCAGATTTGATTATCCGAAAACCACATCGATCCAAGTTAAATGATAGGTCATGAAATCTTAAGTGAAGATCAAGATGGAGATTCAGAGTGCAAGCGTTATTGTCGTTAACTCTGAGGGTGATTCCAAAATGAGTGTAATGAGATAATGCCTTCGGTTTCGTTCGAATTCGAAACGAACTTGTATGGATGAGTGCTATCAGACAATCGTCAACGGAGGACGATGAGCATTCCAAGTTAAATGTTCTTTATAGGTAATCGTAGCCTCAAGCCTCATCAACCGGGAATGGCTAAAACAGGGGTGGTGCATGCAAGGCTAAGTGGGTAGCACCCAAGTAGGATAAGATTTTCCTCTGTCTAGAGGTCCCTTTTATTCGGCTGTGTGGGCGGTTGTTGGCTACAACCGCAGGGTTGTCTTATCTGGACTATCCTGTAAGGGGTAGCTCCGTCTTTGTGACGCAGGGGATCAGGGTGGATCCTTAGTACGTTGATCTAGACCACATACTGTGACGGGAGATACCCCGTAGCCCTGCCATTGTATCGAATCCAATTTCCAATAAGTGTCTATACGGTTTTGATTCTGCCAAACTATGTTGGAACTTGAGATGTAAGCATTTCAGCTATTTTTGTATTTTATATTGATACCCTAGACACTATTATAACATAACTGGATTTTCTATCAAATGTTATGGTTATTGTAACGGAAAAACTTGTCCGTGTTTATTTGCATAGAGTCTTACGAGATACCTTTTATTTCAAAGGTTTTTTCAAGTTAAACAATTTAACCATTTACTCACACAAGACCCATGTCTGATATGGAGTTTATTCTGTTTTTCTTAAACTCTTGGGTACTCCAATTTTTATGTGTAGCCAAGTGATCAGATTTTGCTTGACGAATTTTGGGAAAAGCTTGGAACAGGAGTCCTGGCGTATCTATATATCTTTTCGCTATGTTGTATCATTTGTTTGTTAAATTTTGGGATGTACTGGATAGACGAGTCTTCACGACCGTCTAATGTGATGATGTTGTATAACTGTGTAATTCTGATGTAATGACTATGTAATATCTATGTGAAATATTATATTTTGTTCCATTTCTGCTGTGAGATTCTGATTTTGTTGTTTCTTTCTATCTATTCTTTTTCTACCTATTTCTTTCTTATTGATGATACGTCTTTCTATGGAATGAAAGGCGGGTCGTCACAGTTGGTATCAGAGCACTAGTTTGAGATAATACCTAGGCTTTGGAGTAGTATCTATCTTGAAAGCGCGTACTTGTAATTTTTATATAACTATATACCTATCTAAATTTGTTGGGTTACCTGTCCAGGTTGCCAACATGAGTTCAAGAGAGAGGAGAGGCAAAGTTGTGGGTAGCACAATGACCAAGAATGGAAGAGGTTAGACTGCTAGCGAGGCTGTGAATCCAACACCGCCTCGAGTAAGTTTTGCTGTTTGAGCAAGGATTTCACCAATTTGGGAGGGAGACCATTTAAAGGATCAGAGTCCATTATAGAAGTTCAGGCTTGGTTACGCTCATGCGAGTGCATTTTTAAGAGTTTGGATCTGTCTGATGAGCAGAAGAGAGTGATGGCATCATGGCAACTTCAAGAAGGTGCTATAGCTCAGTGGGATGCAGCTACAGTAAATATTTCAGAGGATGATATTACGTGGAGTATGTTTAAGGAATTGTTTGAGGAATAATTCACACTGATGGTTTGGAGGACTCATTTGTATAGAGATTTACTAGATCTGAAGCAAGGGAGTATGTCAGTTCCAGAATATGAGAACAAGTTTAATGAATTATCTCACTACGGACCTGCTTTAATCGACATGCCCCTTAAGAAGAATGAGATGTTTGTGTAAGGAATGGGGCCTGAGTTCCACGAGAAGATGACGGCTCATCTTAAGGGATCTTTTGTGGAGTTGATCGACATAGTGTTAAGATATAAGGAGCTTATGAGCAAGAAACCGTTGGCATCTGTAGCAGCACCAAGTGGAACTTCTTTCAATCCAAATAAAAGGAAATTTAAACCAAATTGGAAGAAGCAAGGTGAAGGGAAGCAGGGAAACAATGGACCTCGAAAGTGCTATATGTGTCAGCAAGTGGGACATTTGGCTAAGCAGTGTCTCCAAGGTAGATCTCAGCAGCAGCGTCAAAGTGGACCGGGTTCGGCTTTGGTTCAGAAGTCCTTATGTTTCAACTCTCATCAACCAGGACACATGGTGAAGGCTTGTCCACTTCTTCAGAAGGCCCAGTAGAACAAGGTGTTTGCTCTTGAAGGTGGTCCATCTTCTTCTAAAGGCAAAGGCGTTTTGGAAGGTACTTTGCTTTTTGATGGTATTTTTATTAGAGTTCTGTTTGATTCTGGTGCATCTCTTAGTTTTGTTTCTTTGGATTCGGTAGAGAAGTTTCAACTATTCCCTAGTTTGGTAGACCGCCCTATTTTTGTATCTAATCCTATAGATAGAGTTACTAAGTTAGATAAGATCTGTAGAGACCTAAGGATTTCTTGTCTATCTCATAATTTTTCTTGCGACCCATTTGCTTTGGATTTCAAAGGATTTGATCTTATTTTGGGAATGGATTGGTTAGATAAGTATAAGATTGTTTTGATTTGTGATGAGAGAACTGTGACTTTGGAAACCGAGTTAGGAAGGATTGAAAAGTGACTTGCGATAATTTTGAAGTTCACTTGAGTAACCTTTTGCATGGAATCGAGGCATCTCCAGAAGGCGTAGAGTCCATCGAAGTGGTAAGAGATTTTACGAATGTCTTCGAGGAAGTTAAAGGTTTGCCCCCTCATCGGGAGATAGAGTTTTGGATCGACTTAGTTCTGGGAGCAATACCTATTGTTCAGCCCAGTAGAAGGATGCCGCGGAAGGAGAGAGAAGAGCTGGTGAAGCAAACCCAAGATCTCTTAGAGTAAGGTTTGATCCGGCCTAGTTTTTTAGATGGGTCTTTGAGATTCTGTGTGGATTACCGGGAATTGAATAAGGTTACTATTAGGGATAAGTATCCATTGCCTCGTATAGACGATCTTTTTGATCAACCCCATGGAGCTTCTGTTTTCTCCTAGTTAGATTTAGCTTCGGGTTTCCACCAGTTAAGTGTAGCTGAGGACAATATACCCTTGACTGCGTTCAGGGGACCTAATTGTTTTTATGAGTGATTGGTTATGCCCTTAGGATTAACCAACGCTCCTGCTTACTTTGTGGATTTGATGAACCGAGTTTTCCGGGATGTGCTGAATAAGTTCATGCTCGTATTCATCGATGACATTCTTGTCTACTCTAAGTCTGAAGAGGAGCACAAGCAGCATTTGGGAATAGTGTTAGAGACTTTGAAGAGGCATGTTTTGAAGGCTAAGTTTTCGAAGTGCCATTTTTGGAAGTCGGAAGTCATATTTTTGGAGCATATTGTTTCTAGAGAGGGTATTTCTGTAAATCCGGCCAAGGTAGCTACTATTCAGGAATGGAAGCAACCGCAGACTCCGATGTAAGTCCGCAGTTTTCTAGGCTTGGCAGGGTACTACAGGAAGTTTATCAGAGACTATTCTAAGATTTCTTCACACTCAACCAAGTTAACTCGAAAAGGAGCAAAGTTTTAGTTGACCCCCAAGTGTGAAGAAGGTTTCTTGGAATTAAACGCAAGGCTGACCAGTGCACCTGTTCTAGTATTCCTGATGGTAAGAACAAGTTCGAAGTCTACACGGATGCTTGTGGAGTTGGGTTGGGTGTAGTCCTGATGTAGAATGGGAAGGTGATTGCGTATGTAAGCAGGAAATTGAAGCCACATGAAAGGAATTACGCTACACACGATCTGGAATTGTTGTCTATCGTCTTAGCTTTGAAGATCTGGAGGCACTATCTTCGGAAGATAAGTTCGAGCTTTTCACGGATCACAAACCTTTGAAGTACCTTTTCTCCCAAAAGGATCTAAATTTGAGGCAGCAGAGGTGGGTAGAATTTTGGATCTTATGATCTGGATATCCTTTATTCTCTGGGGGAGGTGAATGTTATGGCGGATGCTCTAAGTAGGAATGCAGTTCTGTCTATATTGGAAGTTGTTCCATCTCTCTACAGGAAAAGATCATAAGCAGTCGGATGAAGGATAGATCTTTTGAGGAAATGATTCTTGGAAACAAGGATGGTCGATATTCGGATTTTGAGATTGATGATCAAGGTGTTTTGAAGATCAAGGTCGTTTGTGTGTGCCAGATATGGATGGTTTGAGGCAGGAAGTTTTGCGGGAAGGCCACAAATCAAGGTTGAGTATCCACCTAGGGATTTTAAAGATGTATAAGGATATGGAGAGAGTCTTCTGGTGGCCGGGCATGAAGAAGGATATTGCTGCTTTCGTCAATGGATGTGCCATCTGCCAGCAGGTGACAGGTGATCAACAGAAGACAACAGGAATGTTGCAGCCTCTAGAAGTTCCTAAGTGGAAGTGGGAAATGATACATATGGATTTTTTCAAAGGTTTGCCAAGGACCCGAAAGGGAAATAAAGGAATATGGGTAATTTTAGATCGGTTGATCAAGAGCACCCATTTTATTCCAGTTAAGTCAATCAGATCTACAGCGTCTTTGGTAGAGATTTTCTTAAAGGAGATCACCAGATTGCATGGTGCTTCTGTCAGCATAGTTAATGACCGTGATCCAATATTCACCAGCAAATTTTGGGAAGCTTTGCAATCAGCTTTGGTTACGAGATTGAGTTTGAGTATAACCTATCATCCCCTGACCGACGGACAAACATAAAGGCTGAATAGAATTCTTGAGGATATGTCGAGGGCTTGTGTTCTGGATTTTGGTGGGTCTTGGGAGAACCATCTACATTTGGTGGAATTCTCGTACAATAATAGTTATCAGGCGAGTATCAAGATGGCACCCTTTGAAGCTTTGTACGGGAGACCTTGTAGATCACCGTCTTGTTGGGTAGAGTATGGAGATCGTCTTGTTCTTGGTCCAGATTTGATCCGTGAGGCATCTGCGAAGGTGGAGTTTATCAAGAAGAGAATGAAAGCAGTGCAGGATTGCTCGAAGAGTTATGCGGAGAAGAGGCGAAGTCAATTGGAATTTGAGATCGGAGATGTAGTCTTTGTCAAAGTTTCCCCGATAAAAGGAGCGATCAGATTTGGGAAGACGATAAAGCTTGCCCAAAGGTATATTGGACCATTTCGTGTGCTTGAGAGAATTGGTGATGTGGCCTACATGATTGAATTGTCAATCGGGATGGCTGAAATTCACAATGTTTTTCACATATCTCATCCGAGGAAATACGTGCATGATCCATCTCTTGTTGTGGAGCCAGCAGTGCAAGAAGATTTAGAGATCGAACCGGACTTATCTGTAGTCAGGCATCCAGTCCAGATAGTTGGTCAAGATGAGAAGCAGCTCAGAAACAAGGTAGTGAAGCTGGTCAAGGTGCAGTGGAGTGAGGATCCCAGAGATTGTACCTGGGAAACTCTAGATAGTTTTAAGGAAGCCTACCCGGAATTGTGTCCGAATAGCTAGTGATGTTTGTTAATGAATTGTTTGTTTGGTGGTTAGTGTATAGTTCATATGTATGCTTGGATTGTTTGACATAAAAAAAAATTGGATTATCTTTTGCTTTTAAATTTTAAGGACGAAATTCTTTTAAGGGGGAGGAATGTGATATCCCGAAAATCTCAAGCAATAAATATGTGATAATCTCTTTTATAAATTATTTAAGATTGTCAAATTAATCTTTTAAAACAAATAATTTTAATGGTTTATATAATATAGATATGAGTAGATTTTAAATAGAAAATTTATTAGTTTCAAACAAATTTAATTTGAGTTTATTTAAATGTGTGTGTATATATATATATATGAGTTGATTTTAAATTGAATTTGAATTTGAATTTGAATTTGAAATTCAAAAGATAGATACCTTAAAATGAATTGGATTTAAAAATATATTTTATATGATTTTTATTGGAATATAATTTGTTTTATATTATTTTCTTTAAAAGATTTTATTTATAAAAATTAAGAAAAGCATTTATTAAATAGTAAATTAAATAAAAAAGTTTATAAACCATTTAAAATTAATATACACATGCATAATTACAAGTGTAAATGAATTAAATCATGTTAATAACAAATGTAAGATGATAAACTAATGTAAATGAAAAATGTTAGATTATTAAACAAGTGTCAACTTTTAATTTTGTTTTCTTTTATTTTTTAAAATCCTAAAATCAAGTTATAAATACATCTCTACATTACCTTCTCTAATTCTTTCCTATTCTCATTTTCAAAACAAGAAATCAAAAATCTGTTAACATACTAACCTGAGAAAAAAAGCCTGTAATCAATTTCAAACCAGTGAAATCAAAAGGGGCTGTAAACAAACTCAAATCTGAAAATTTAATCAAGCAATAACTCTTAAACTTGAATCATTAAAGCTTCAGATTTCAAGCAATCATTAAGCAAAGATCATCAAAGAAAGTTTCCAGTTTCAAGCTTTCAAAGATCAAGGCATTTTTCTTCCAGAAATTCAAGTTTTCAAAATTTCAAACTATTTCAGTAGCTCTCTATTCATCTTCTAACTAGTGAGTAAACAATCTTACACTTGTTTTAAATTGTTGCTTGTGATGAATATAGTTAATAGGTGTTGTGACAATTGTTTGCATGAATGAAATTTTGGCTTGCATGTTATAAATATGCAAATATATAATTGTACATGTTTGGATATATCTAGTTCTTCTCTGTTCCAAGATACAGAGTTTTAAAATAAGTCAAAATTCAAATTCTCTTTAACTAATCTCTAATAAGCTTGGGTTTTCAAACAAAATATGTTTGTTTAAACATAAATTATGATTTAAAAAATGTATTTAAGTAAAACAAGTTCATATATTGAGAAATCAAGAAAATACAGTAGAAATTTAAAGCATGTTGAAATTCAAGCATCATAATTCTATGATCTACTTATATAATTTTGATCACCGTCAAGATTGATGATTTTTAAGAGTTGATTCAGGATTTATAGTGTTGTATCGAGTGAGCATTTCAAAGTTAATCAGAAAATGGGTTTTGAGGTTTTTCTGGCGATCGAGAAACTCGAGAGGGTCGAGATCGCCATTGGAGGAGGCCACGGTGAAGCCGAGCTCGGGAAAAATGTCAGGTGGTTTTATTACCCACCGTGGCGACGACATTTGGTCAGAGTAGGGTTCAAAACCCAAAATGGGCCGAGGTCGGGAAATTGGTTGCTGTGTCGTCTCTAGGGCATCGGGTTTCATCGCAGGTTGGGGAATGGAAACATGGGGCTTCGACGAAGTTGTGGCCAGAGATTCCTGATCTCTGGTGGTCGGAGTTTTCGTGGCGGGGAGGATTTGGGTCGATCAGTTTTGCTCCAATGGTGCCTAAATAGCTCGATTTTCGATCTAGGGTTCGTGATGAAGATTTGGTGGTCGGGATTGTGAGTAGAGGCCGTCGACGTTGTGTTGGAAGTGTCGACGGTGGTCGCAGTCGTCTCGATTGACAGTGCATGTGCACAGTGAGGTGGTGCGTTAGTGTTTGGGAAGAGAGATTGGGTCTCGTGGAATGACTCAGGTAATTGGGTAGGGGACTCGAGTATGGACTCAAGTACGAACATGAGTGTAAGTCATGTTTGAGGTTTTAAAGTTAAAACTATAAGTAAAAAGAAGAAAAAGAAAGGTAAATGGTCTCGGGTCTGGGGTCGAGTGATTATCGGGTTGAACCCAAAGTAAGTTTAACAAGTTTTTAAATTTAAAAATAAGTAAGTTTTAAAATTTAAATGAATCTAGTTTTAAATATTTCTTAAATCTATTCTTTATAAAATAAATGTTTTAAGTAATTGATTTAAGGAAGTTATATAATTTGTTTAACTTGAATTTGTTAAGTTAAAGTTCTTTTTAGGTTATTTTAAAACTAAAGTTAGAAATATAATTAAGTGTTAATCGAAGATAAAATGTTTTAAAATTATATGATAATGATAATTAAGTAATTAATAAGATAAATGATTTATTTTAAAAGTTAACTAAGGTTTTATTGATTTAAGATTAATTAAATAAATAAAATAATTAAAGATTAATTAATTAATTTAATTAATTAATGATTAAAAGTAATTAATTAATTTAAATTAATAAATGATTAACGACTAATTAATTAATAATTAAGAGTATAATTAATTAATTAGTGATTAATTAATTGATAATTAAGAATTAATTAATTAAGTAATTAAGATTAATTAATTTATAATTAGAGATTTAATTAATTGAGTAATTAAAGATTGATTAAGTTGTAATTTGGATTAATTAATTAAGTAATTAGAGATTAATCAATTGGAAATTAAGGATTTATTAACTAATAATTAAGGATTGATTAACTAGTAATTAAGGATTTATTGATTGTAATTAAGGGCTATTAATTAATAATTAAGGTTCATTAATTAATTATTAAGTATAGTTAATCAGTAATTAATGATTAATTAATCAATTTATAAGGTAATTAAGTAATGATTTATCAATTAAATGCTTTGAAATAATTTAATGATTGACTAAGCAGGGTTAGTTGATTAGATCTTAGGTAATTATTTAATTTAAGTTAATTAAATTAATTATAATATGGATTGATAATTCTTTCTTGTGGATGATTGTTTGAGTAAACTGTCTAAATTGATTGATATATATAGTTTGATAATCTATGATATTCTTTGATGTGATATTGGATATAGCTGCGATAAATGTGTAATATTTATCTGTGATAAATGCTATGTGAATTCAAAGTATTGAATAAATTGTAACTTTAAACAACTTAACCTTTAAGATGGCGTTTGGATTTCGATGAGACCGGGATCGGATATCAGATTTGATTATCCAAAAACCACATCGGTCCAAGTTAAATGATAGGTCGTGAAATCTCAAGTGAAGATCGAGATGGAGATTCAGAGTGCAAGGGTTATTGTCGTAGCTCTGAGGGTGATTCCAAAATGAGTGTAACGAGATAATGCCTTTGGTTTCATTCGACCCGGAATGAAATTTTATGGATGAATGTTATCAGACCATCGTCAATAGAGGATGATGAGCATTCCAAATTAAGTGTTCTCTAAAGGTAATCGTAGCCTCAGGCCTCATTAACCGGGAATGGCTAAAACAGGGGAGGTGCACGCAAGGCTAAGTGGGTAGCACCCAAGTAGGATAAGATTTTCCCCTATCTAGATGTCCCTTTTATTCGGTTGTGTGGGCAGTTGTTAGCCATAAACGTGGGGTTGTCTTATTCGGACTATCTAGTAAGGGGTAACTCCGGCTTTGTGATGCAGTGGATCAGGATGAATCCTCAATACGGTGATCTAGACCACGTACTGTGGCGGGCGGTACCCCAGTAGCCCTGCTATTGTATGGAATCCAATCTCCAATAAGTGCCTATACTGTTTTGATTGTGCCCAACTATGTTGGAACATGAGATATAAGCATTCCATCTATTTCTATATTTTATCTTGAAACCCTAGACACTATTATAATATAACTGGATTTCCTATCAAATGTTTTGGTTATCGTAGGGAAAAAACTTGTCCATGTTTATTTGCGGAGAGCCTTACGAGATACCTTTTATTTCAAAAGTTTTTTCAAGTTAAACAATTTAACCGTTTACTGGCACCAGACCCATGTCCGACCCGAAGTTTTTTCTGTTTTTCTTAAACTCTTGGGCACTCTAATTTTTATGAGTAGCCAAGTGATCAGGTTTTGCTTGATGAATTTTGGGAAAAGCTTGGAACAGGAGTCCTGGCGTATCTATATACCTTTCCGTTGCGTTGTGCCTTTTGTCTGTTGAATTTTGGGATGTACTGGATAGACGGGTCTTCACGGCCGTCTAATGTGATGATGTTCTATGACTGTGTAACTCTGATGTAATGACTATGTAATATCTATATGAAATATTATATTTTGTTCCGTTTCCGCTGTGAGATTCTGATGTTGTTGTTTCTTTCTTTCTATCTATTCTTTTTCTACCTATTTCTTTCTTATTGATGATATGTCTTTTTGTGGAATGAAAGGCGGGTCGTCACAAAGAATTATCCGATGAAGTAAACGTAAGCATTTCGTACCACTTGTTTTACTAAGCTGTTTAGTTAGATTTTTCATACGAGTAAGGTAAAGGTTTGTATATACTAATAGGTTGGAAAGCAGGTTTAAAAACAAGCTTCATATTAAAAATAGTGTTGAAATCATTTTTGTGAAAGAGTTTGAATATTTACTACTAGTATAGAAACTTTTGCAATTTAAAGTGACAAATCACAGAAATGATTGTATAGACAATCAATCAACAAAAATTTACATACGAAAACATGAATTAAACCATAGAAATCGATATCAAATCCATCAAAGTGGATATTCACAAAAGTCCAGAAAAGAAGTCATCGAAGTCGATAATAAATGACGACGACCAATCGGATCAACCCAAAAATCGATATAAATGGACACCCATAAAAAACAAGCAAGATGGCTGAAATTAGCAGCTCCAGACGTTTGGTGGATCTCCTAGACATCTGAGCTGAGAGACTGGAAATTTTATTCCAAATCGCCCAGACGTCTGGGAAGTAAGCTCAAACATCTGAGCTAAGTATTTGGTATTTTATTCTCGTAGCTCCAGACGTCTGACCTTAATACCAGACGTCTGAGCTGAAGCTCAGGGCAATTTTTTGCCTTAGCCAATAATGGCCAATTCATCACAAAAGCGATCAAACGAGCACGATGCCTAAGGATTCATGTCAAACAACAACCCAACCTTATAGGCTCTTCACTACACTCCAAACAACATGTCAAAACATCCAATGTAGGAATTTCATAGATTTTGACTTTAAAATACCAGAAATTGAAAAATTCATCAAACCAATTCAAATCAAAAGCAATTGGTCATGCAATAGATGTTAGGAATTTATACCTAACAACAATGAAGTCTATAGACATAGATGTGAGTTCAAGAACTCACCTTTAAACCCAAAAACAACGAATGAGAAGCACAAACACAAAGGAAAGATCAACCACTCTTCTACTTCAACTCTAGAAGCTCCAATATAGGATCAAATGCAAACATTTCCTAAGTTAGGGTTTAGGAATTTCTGAAAATTGGAGAGAGATTGAAGTGGAGAAGAAGAAGAAGAGGATGCTTACCTAAGCTTCTCCTTGATTTATAACTTGAAATTGAATTTCCTAAGAGAATTAGAGCTTAGAAATTTCTATTCTTTTTTCTTTTCCCCCATTTTTCTAGGGCTTGAGAGCATTAGGAAATGATAGAATGAGTGAAGAGGAATTGGATGAAGAGTTAGAGTATTAGATGGGTTCAAGGGCTGAAACCCAAACCCAAAGCCCAATAGAAAAATAGCGAAATTCAAATCAACTCCAAACATATCGATGTTTATAATCAAAAAGAACTCAATGGAAGTAGTCTTGAGTCCTAATTTAACTGTTTACAAAAAGTAGCATTTCGGACTTTAATCTGGCTAACGATGCTGTATTTAAATAAAATATTTAAATATGCAGTCGTAAAATATGCGGGTTGTTACAGTGTATATATCATCTAATCAATAGCTAAACTGGATACTGATATCTCTCAACTTACTCCAGGAGCCTTCCTCACACGTTCTCAATGTTACTCCTATATTCTCTAGTATCCCTAATGGCCATTATGATCCAGTATCCATCGACTACAAGACTATGTTGTGCAATGGTCATGACACAACAAGTGCCCCAAATGGTAATAGACTATTGGCCTATGGGACATTTGGGATAATGGCTCTTTGCCATACATATAAAAGGTATGTCGTGGATTCCGGGAGCGAACCGTCATTCAAGCCATTATGATAGATACTAGCCTAGTCTAGTTTACTCTACACCAAATATTAGAGTATAAGTGAACATACTTATGGCTCTTAGCCTGATCACCGCCAGTTCACAAAACCATAAGTATAAATGTCCAACATAACTCAACCCTGTAAGAGTGATGTCCACTTACAAAAAGTAACTGAACAAATATCATCTCAAGCGTCCCATACCACCCAGTCTTATTCACTCATTTACTTAATGCCTATAAGCTATGCTCGATAATATTCTATACCATGAGTTAAAAGAGTAATCAAAATAATATTGCCAAATATCCTATACCAAGCGTTATCACTAATCCATTTACTCAAAATTATCACCATATAGAACTGCACACAATAATATTCTATGTAGCGAGTCCATTGGATATCTGAAGAAATACTACTCGAAGTCCTATAAAAATCAGTATTATAACTTTGTTTATTATATATTCTCGTTACACAGAAGCGTACACACAGAGCACATAATTTATATAAAGAAGAGATTTTATTTATAGGAGAATTATATATTTATTCCAAAGCTTTTATTATGAAATGATAATAAATTTTCCTTTAACAAATAAATATCCAAAATTATTATTTTAATATTAATTTAAATAAAACCTTTTCACAAAAATAATTTCATATTCGCAATGCGTCTATTTTCTACTTTAAAAATCCAATTTTTATTCAATTTAGAAGAACATAAAATTTTCTTTCTAAAAAAAAGATAGCATGACACTGACTTGGAGCTAATACACGCTCATGGTCCCAACCAATCCTCCAGTCCGCCTGGACGAGTGCACTAATGCCATGACCCAATGCACGTATCTACTTTAGGCCGTGAGCCTTTTTCCCCTTCCACTTCCAATTGCTTGCCCGATGGAACTCCATCCCAATACTACACCCAAATACAAGCATATATGTACACATATACATGAATCCAAGCAACATGTCATCAAGAATCAAAAGCATTAATGTGAATTCCAAGTTCATAGAAAAATGGATTTCAAGCAAATTCATGTCAAACAAACTCAACAATCCAATTCGATCAAAGAATCAAAACAATAATTTGTGAGTGGGAAAACACCCACCTTTGCTAATAAAAGCTCCATTCATCTCAAAGCACTTCATAGCATCACCAAAACCCAACTTCCCCGCTTTTTTGCAACTCCAATGCTAGCCAAACAGAAGCAAAATCTCAACCTCTTCTTTCCTAAAAGTGTAGTAAGGTATTGTTATACATAAACATATATATATATACACATACATATATACATATATATATATATATTAATTTCAGAATTTATAGGAATTTATATATATATTTATTCTGAATTTTTAAAGTAAGGTGATTATGGTTTTCATAATCGTATTTAGGAAGATGGAGTTGGAAATGGGTATATGGGATGTGAATTCGAAGGCAACAAAGAGGATTCTAGACTCCTCGTGATATTGCAAAAGAAGTAGATATTTTCTAAGTGTTGGGATGGGCCAAATGGGCATGTTTTCCATTTATTTTAATTCCTTTTTATATTCTTTCTCTTTGTCAAATTATTTTCCCACCATGACAAGTTAGCCCAAGGTCCTAAATAAAATTCATATTTATTCTCTTTAAATGTTTATTGTTATTTCATAATTTTTCCATAATTATTTTTTATAATTTATGCCGATCAAACAATTATTTCCTTATTTACCATTTAAATCTCAATTTCAGCAATAAATTTATAATATCCATTTATAAGTGAAACAAAAATCACTTTCACTGAAAATAAGTTCTTTATCTTCTTCAATTTAACTTTTGAAAAATTATTTGTCTATTTGAATTATATTAAAATCATTTTGACCCTTACAAATGTCCAAACTCATTTGAGAAAATCAAATTTTGCTCAAATTAATGATTTCCTTACTTTATAAAACATTTTCCTATATACTTTCCAACTATTTCAATTTATCCACATTTAAAATACTAAAGCCCATTTTAATTAATTAAACCTTTATTTTGAATCTCAAAAAATTATGTATTTTCAAATCGTCATAAATCCCAAATTATTCACATTTAAGCATTAAAACCTATTAGATCATTTATAACTTCCTTGTTAAATTTAATTAATTGCTTCTCAACTAATTAATCGCTTCTCAATATGAGGTTACAGTTGGCAACACATGCCAGTGAAGGATAGTTGGCAACACATGGAAATGAAGGGTATGTGAATTGATCATACACTGGATACACAATCTTAGGTATAATTGTAGTTCATCATCTCAAGTAGCGAGTATAAATAATATTTGCCTATCTACCACGCACACACTAGGAACCAGACAGGAGAGCACACATTTGCTCCAGGAGAACGCACATGTGCCCATTTGGAACTGCTCCTATAGTCTTTAGTGACCTCAATGGCTATTGTGACACAATATCCATCAGCTACTAGTCATGATTAGCCCTCAACTATGAACCTACAAGTGATATATGGTAACGGACTGCTGGCCTATGTCATGCTAGGGCAAACGCACATAGTAATAACACACGTCTACATAATAAAAAGTATGTCAAGGATTCGGGGCGCAACCTCATGGTTAGACAACTAAGATGGATACTAACCAAATCTGATTCACTCGTATATGTATAGTAGGAGTTAGGATCATGATAGACATATGATAATATGCGTATGTATATATATACGCACACAGCTATATGCATATGCTGGCATACAGCCTTATACATTAGCCGACATATAAAGTAATAACCCACCCTGGAACATGCCTAAATTTTGACCCAGAAAAGGCTCATTGAAATTTAGATCCATTCTAATGTAAGATGTTGGTAGTAAAAAGAAATAATATTGCAGAGCCTTGACTAAACTTTCAAAACTCACAGCAGATGGAACAAAAGATAATAGTAAAGTGTAGCCATTTATTTCAAAACCATAAAAATGTTATAACACAAAATCCCATAAAATCCCTAACATAATACCCATTACAACAATTGTTTAAATCCATGAGTACACATGAAAATGAATAATAATAAATACTGCCACTTGCCAAGCTTCTACACCTTAAAGCATCGTCACTACCATTACTCCATCCTTAACTATGTTGTAAAGAAGGGAGTCAGAACAAGTGTCTGGTGCTTAAAAACCTTGAGTCTTACCTTTTCATTACTTTGGCAGTATATTTCAAAATAAGAATATGCCACGAACATAGAATCATTAAAATCATTTAGTACTTCTTTATAAGAAGATGAGGTGGGTCCAACCACTTAATACCTTCCATTCTAGAAGTATATCTCATATCCCAATCATACGTCATAAATAGCCAATAATGTAAGAAATGGTACCCAAGCCACTTAATACTTCCCAGTGGAACATAGGCAAATCCCATCATTTAAGGCCTAATTCCGGTGGTATGCTCCTTAATGGTACTATCTAGCTGACCTCATATGGAATCTCATAGGCTACTTAATACTTCCAAGTGGAAAATGGGTAGACCCCGTTATTTAAGGCCTAATTCTAGAAGCGGACCCCTGTAGATAAACCACCTAGTGTAACCCCTTGACCATTAATACTTCATTCTGGGGAAAAGGCGGGTCCAACCACTTAATACATCAAGGCTTAAAGCATGCCCTTTATATTATGGCCCACATGTATAACGACGTCTCACATTAGTACACTATCCATGGCAGATTTCACCTATTGGATTTGGAACTAACCTTGCATCATTATAAATATCTATCATGAGAATATCTCACATCAATAAAAATATACACAATTGTTGGTAGCCTCAAAGTGACGATCTGTCATGCAACTTTATTGACCTCATATCCCTATAAATTAGCCATAAATTAATTTCCGTACACACGCACATCTCACTGTTTCATAAATAAGGCCTTATAAGGAATCTTCCTTATTACACCTTAAAATAGTAATTAGGCAACATAAGAGTTTCCTCTTACTTTCATCTCAAAATCAATTGCCTTCCTAATATGGGGAAATAAATATAAATAAATGCCTAACTAACTACCCCGTATACGCAATATACGTTAATTACATAGATAAAAATAAATAAATAATCGCGCTTAATAATTTCTAACCTCGCATATTTTACGCCTTAGACTAGCATTTAATGTCAATTCCCTAATTAATTATTATTACAAGTCTTTTTTCTTCAATTTCCCAAGATTTCATGGATTCATATGTCTAAAATAGAGAATAAATATTCATAATCAAAACTGCAATAAGAGACTTGTAAATAAAATAGAAACTCAATGTACTACACCAATTCATTGGAATATCTTAAACAATAAGAATTGTAATCTAAACCCTATATTCTATTCAACTCCCCTTTTACAAAGTAACAGATAAGGATAAGTGGTGTAAACAACAAATAGAATTCGTCATCTAGACCCCTTACTATATTGAAGAATAACAATTTAACTCAAAGAAGAAGGAGAAGTGAAATAGACCATGAAATTATCATAAATTTCATAATGAAAAAATTACATCAGACTAATGTAAATAAATGGGAATCTTGGCATAAATTGACATATCGAATTAAAAAGGAATTTTGGAGGATTTTATCTATCATATTTTCAAAATCCTAAAGTCCCCAAGGCATATTCATATCTAAAAGAATTAGCTAAACAAATGCTGAAAAGAAACACTAAGGTTTCCACTCAAAGATAAGTCTGTTTTACTCAAACTGATTTGCATCCTTTTAATCTCTTCCAAAATCTCTCTATTTTGATACACACACACACTAGAACAATTGGAGAATAATAGGATAATAATAGATTGGAGGAAGAAAGAATCCCTACCTAAATTTTCTACAGAGTTTCTGAATCTTATTAGAGAGATAGAAATGGCAAAGTTTCGTCATATTCCCCAATATAATATGAATACAAGTGGAGAGGATGGGGTTCTACTTATATGAAATGAAACACACTAGAATCGTAGATGGATATAGGTAGGAAATGGCCAAATCTGGAGCGCCCAATCGAATAAACATAGCATAAAACCCTAGCCACCACTAGCAACTTTCATTGCCAAGCGGTCGACCGCTATCTTATTTAGGGTCATTTATTTTTCTTTCCATTGTCGAATTATTTTATTTCCAAATTAACTTTTTAACTTTAAAACTTAGTTAATCTTTTACTTAGCCCCCAAGCTAATTTTTGAATCTTATTTGAGTTTGAATTCAAACGAAATTAATTTAAATTTGAGAACTTCAAATGCTCATAACTTCTTTGTTTGTGCACCGTTTCCATCATATTATATGTGGAGACAGATTAGAATTTCGCCACAAACACAACGGAATAACTTTTGTGGTCAAATTGTAACTTTTATAAAATTCACATATCCAACCCTTATCATATTTAATTTACTTTATTTATTTATGGTTCATTTTATGGGGTGTTACATTCTTTCCTCCTTAAAAGGATTTAGTCCCAAAATCTTGCAAGGGGCGAATAGCGTAACTCTCAACATCCATGTTATACAACCAAGTTCTCTACACAACCATCCACTCAACCATTCATGAAATGTGATTATGTAGTAGACATGCTAAAATGAGATCAATCTTAGCGTGAGTGTGTAAACTTGTCATGTATGTATACAAATATCCTAAACATGCATGAAAATTTCTACATGAATGTAAAGTGATTATGAAAAAGTGCAATCACCATTTCCTACCATCCAATCTTGCAACTGTGATGCAACCAAAATCCTAATTTTAGAGAGAAAAATTACCATTAAAAAGCTCTGGGCGAGTGTTCTTCATCTTCTTCTCGGTCTCCTATTCCCTTGGATTGTTTCTCCATTGTACTCGGACCGATTTAATTAATTTATTGTAGAGTCTCCTAGTACCATGCCCCATAATACATGCAGTGGCATGAGGCACTGTCGAATCCATCTTAAAATCCCCCAATTGATCAGGCTCCTCTTCTAGCGGTGTCATGAAGGTTTTTGCTAAGGAGTCACATTATGAACTTCTACCAACTTGTTAGGAAGCTCCACACCATATGCCAATTTTCCTATTCTTTCCAGAGTTCTGAATGATCCAACAAATCTAGTTGCTAATTTTACAGACTTGCCAAATATAACAACTTTCTTAAGAGGGGGATTTTAGCAAATATCATATCCCCAACCTTAAATTCAAGTTCTTTCCTTCTTCTATCTGTAGAAGATTTCTTATGGTCTTGCACTACCTTCATCCTTTGCCTGATCAGCTCTACTTTTTTTCATGGTATCACGGATCAAATTGGGTCCAAGCAACACTTCGTGGGTGGTTTCCCACCAACAACTAGGTGATTTGCATGGCCATCCATAAAGTGCTTCAATAAGGGTCATACCAATCGTAGTTTGGTAGCTATTATTATATGCAAACTTAACCAAAGGTAGATGCTGCTCCTAATATACTCCAATATCTGAAACACAAGCTCTAAAAAAGTCTTCCAAAGTTATGTTCACCTTCTCTGTTTGTCCGTCGGTTTGTGGGTGATATGTCGTGCTAAGGTTCAAAGAAGTTGCTGTCTGTAGGCTTCTCCAAAATTAGCTAGTGAACAAGAGGACTATATCAATGACTATGCTTACTGGAATTCCATGTAGACAGACTACCTCTTTAATATAAATCTAGGTAGGAGAGGTGCTAGTCCTATTTCTTCTAACTGAACAAAATGGGAAATCTTAGTGAGTCTATCAACAAAAAACCAAATAGCCTCATTGCCCTTCTGACTTTTAGGCAATCCTTCCATAAAGTCCATTGATATATGTTCCTACTTCCAAGTTAGAATTTTCAAAGGTAATAACAATCAATTAGGCTTTCCTCATTCAGCTTTTATCTTTTTGCATGTCAAACGCTTAGCAAATACTTAGCTACCCTCCTCTTCATTCCATTCCAAAAGAAATTTCTCTTTATGTCCTTGAACATCTTATCTCCTCCGGGATGAATGATCATCCTTGAGTGGTATGCTCTATAAGAACATCTCTCATTAAGTCATCAATCATTGGGATGCAAAAACATCCATCTCTTCTCAAATATCCATTCTCATCTACTGAGTATCTCCTAGCATAAGGAAAATGCTCTCCTTTCCTAAATTTTTCCAAAATCTTTACTAACTTCTTTTCTTTTACTTGCTCATGCCCTATATGATCAATCAAGGCTGATCTAAACTCCATGATCGATAGAAAACTTTGGATAAGTTCCGTTGATGGTTGGAGGTTAAAATTTGAGAGAAACTCCAACCATCTTCGTTCATATATAGCACCTAGGGTAGCTGTCTCCTACTAAGGGCGTCAGTGACTATATTTCCTTTTCCAAGGGTACATTGAATACCAAAGTGGAAGGATACTATATATTACGTCCATCTCTGTTGCCTAAGTTTCAAAAAATTTGGAAAAATAGGTATTTGAGCAATTTATAATCAGTGAATAACTCAAACCTTTTCCCCAAGAGATAATGTCCCCACATTTTCAAGGAAAAAACAGTGGCTGCCAAATCTAAATCATGCACTGGATACCACTTCTCATGATCTTTTAGCTATCTACTAGCATAGGCAACTACCTTCCCTTCTTGCACAAAAACTGCTCCTAATCCTGTGCCACATGCATCTGTGAAAACCATAAATGGCTTGGCTCCATCTGCAATAGTAAGAACCAATGCACTAGTCAATGACTCCTTAAGCTTCTCAAATGCCTTAGTGCACTTATCATAACAAAGGCTAGATTCTTCTTAGCCAATAGGGTTAAAAGGGCTGCTATTTGTGCAAAACTCTTGATGAACTTCCTATAGTAGCCTGTTAACCCTAGAAAGCTTCTAACCTCTAATGCATTACTAGGAATCTTCCATCCTTGGACAGCTTCCACTTCAGCAGGGTCCACCGCAAATCCTTTCTCTGAAAAAATATGCCTAAAGAACCTAACTGCATTTTTCTAAAAGTGACATTTAGAAAACTTAACTTTGAGTTAGTTTCTTCTAAAGGTCTCCAATACCGTCCTAAGGTGGTCCGCATGCTCCTTCTTGCCTTTGGAGAACACCAAGATATCATCAACAAACACCACGACAGTTTTATTAAGTTTCTCTCTAAATATTCTACTCATCAAATCCACATAGTATGGTGGGGCATTTTTCAGTCCAAAAGGCATTACTTCCCACGCATAGAGTCTATCTGGCATACGTAATGCGGTCTTCGACTTGCTTTCCCCTGCAATCCTTAATTGATGGAATCTCGTTGCTAAGTCTAATTGAGAAAAGACTTTAGTGCCTACAAGTTGGTCGAACAAGTCATCTATTCTAGGTAGAGGGTATCAATTTTTCCTTGTTAACTTGTTCAACTCCCTATAATCGATGTAAGTCTTGTAGTACCATCTGCATTAGTGGCAAAAATGACAGGGGCTCCCCACTCAGTAGTACTCCTACGGATGAATCCTTTATTCAATTGCTCTGAGATTTTTTTGTCCAATTTTCTTCTTTCTTTAGGTGCCATATGTCTCAAAGGCAGAGCGACGAGTCTTGCATCTTTCTCCAAATAGATTTAGAACTCAATCTCACTATGGGGTAGGAGACCCGAGACCTCCTCGAAGACATCAATAAATTCATAAACTATGGGTACAAGTAATGGTTCTCGATCAATAAATAGACTTAGTGAGTATAAATAGCTTAACTCAATTAAAGTTTTGGATGTACAAAGAACTTCTAGGTCATAACCTCGATGACTCTTTAATCGTACTACCTTTTGTCATAGTCAAGAATGGCTCCATAATACGACAACCGATCCATTCCCAAGATAAGTCCATACCCCTCGAAATTTAGAACATACGCAGTACTTATGAAATCAACATCGCATATTTCTAACACTAGGTCTTTACAAATAAGAGAAAGGTGGGTCGAACCCCAATTGGGATCGGAAACCTCTATTGGATTATTGACCATTTAGTTTTAAGGTTTAAGGAATTTACTACACCCTACCTATAAAGGAATGTGATGCCCCCAAATCAAATAGGTTATGAATAGTGACCCAAAAAATAAGAGTTATACCTTCTAGAGCTGCTTTTGCTTGGTCCCTTAGTGGGTTACTGGCAATAAGGACAACTTTAATAGCGTAGGCATGTCCGCTTGGTCCTTTCTTAGCCATCTTGGGACATTGATTCTTGTGATGTCCTTCTACGTGGTAATTAACGCACTTTCATTTAAAGGCTTTATTCATCAGGCTCACCCTACAATCTTTAGCTCCATGTCCTCTCATTGGGATCTCTTACACACGTTTACTTCCTTCTTAAACTTCCTTTTTGACTTTTTGTTGGCCCAGAACTCTCTTTCTTAGACCCTCCTTGCTTTTGGGTTTGTGCAGACTTTTTTTTCTCTCTTATCTTCCTCATTAGCCACATGGAACATTTTCATTTCTACTAACATCTCATACATGGCCCATATATGTACTTGTGTCAACAACATTTCTTTTAGTAGAGAATTTAAGCCCTTCACAAACTTCATGGCCTTTTTCACAGGTGCCTCTATCAGGTTCATCCCAAATTTAGCCAATTCAATAAACTTAGCTTTGTACTTCGTATGGGTAGAATCTCCTTGTCCCAGCTCAATGAACTTTTCCAATTGTAAGCTAAACTCCGCTCTAGACATGAATCTCATCTCGAATTGGTCCTTGAATTCATCCCAAGAAAATATCCTGCTTGGGTGCTCATCAGTCACAAAGCTCCACCGATTTAAAGCTTCTTCCCTAAGGTTCCAAGCTGCCATTCTTTTTCTTAATTGACCATCCTAACCTAGCTCTCGAAATATCCTCTCACAGTTACCAATCCATGCCTTAGCTACTGAATATCCTTCAGCTCTAGAGTATGTCTTCCCTCCCATATTTATTAAGTCCTTACATAGCTTAGGAAATTCGATAGGGTGTGGTGCTACATCAGCGGCCGAGGCATTAAGTGCTACTAGTGTAGCTGGAGGAATAGAAATCTACCTGACAGTCCTAAGGTATTGTTTAAACCATTCGGACATCCCATGAATGGTAGTCTTCTGCAGGTAGGGTTCTCTTGTTTGGAAGATTATTGATTATCAGCCATATCAACTATCTGTAGGTTAAACATTTAGTGATGATTTCCTAAGATAGTATTTACATGCTAAAAGAAAAGAAATGTTTGCCAAGCATATGTGCGTATGTTCAAGATGGGGGGATAGGTGTGTGTGTGTGTATAGAGTAAGAATTCTTTTTGAAAAACCTTTTTCAAAATAACAAATACATCTCTCATACATATAGTTTTTCCTAGTTGGTCGGGTAACCTAGAGCTCTGATGCCAAGAGTAACAACCCATCTCAGAACATGCCTAAATGTTGACTCATAAAAGGACCATTGAAACTTAGATTCATTCTAAGGTAAACTATTGGTAGTAAAAAGAAATGATATTATTGAGCCATGACTAAACTTTCATGACTCACAGTGGATGGAACAAAACATAATAGTAAAATGTACCCGTTTATTTCAAGACCATAAAAATGTCACAACACAAAATCCCATAAATTATGAACTATAATGTCCGTTATAACAATTGTTTAAATCCATGAGTATACATGAAAGCTAATAATAATAAATACTGCCATTTGCAAAGATTCTTCACCTTAAAAACTCATCACTACCAGCACTCTGTCCTTAACATATGTTATAATGATAAGGGAATCAGAACAACAAGTATCTGGTGAATAAAAACCTCGAGTCTTACCTTGTTAGCACTTGGGTAGTATATTTCAAAATAAGAATATGTCTACGAACATAAAATTGTTAAAATCATTTAATACTTCTTTAAAAGGAGGCGGGTCCAACCACTTGATATCTTCGATTCTAGAAGTATATCCCATATCCCAATCATACATCATAAATAGCTAATAATGTAAAAGATAGTACCCATGCCACTTAATACTTCCTAGTGGAAAATAGGTAGACCTCATCATTTAAGGTCTAATTCTATAAGCTGCTCTTCAATGGTATTATTTAGCTGACATCATATGGAATCTCATAGGCTACTTAATATTTCCAAGTGGAAAATAGGCAGACCCCATCATTTAAGGCCTAATTCTAGAAGCGGGCCCCTGTAGACATACCACAGCTTAACTCCTTGGCCATTTAATTTTTATATGAGGAAAAAGGTAGGTCCAACCACTTAATACCTCAAACATCGAAGAAGGCCCTTCGTCTTATGGCCCATACCTATAACGACGTCTCATATTAGTCCACAATTTAAAGGGCAGACTTCCAACATGCAACTCTATTGACCTCACATCCCTGTGATTAGCCATAAATTAATTACTCTATATATACACACACAAAAATCTCACCATTTCATAAATAAGGCTTTATAAGAAACCTTAGTTTTTATGCCTTAAAATAGTAATTAGGCTATATAAGAGTTTCCTCTTATTTTCACCTCAAAATTAATTACCTTCATAATGGGGGAAAATAAATATAAACAAATGCCTAATTAACTAAGTCATATACTCAATAGTTATACGTTAATTATGTAGATATAAACAAATAAATTTTGCAATTAATAATTTCTAACCACATGGATATTACGCCGTAAACTAGCATTTGATGTCAATTCCCTAACAAATTATTATTACACGCCCTTTTTCTTTAGTTTCCCAAGATTTCATGGAATTCAAATTTCCAAAACTGGGAATAAATATTCATAATCAAAACTGCAATAACAGACTTAATCCAAAGAAGTAGGATAAGTGGAATAGACTGTGAAATTATCTTAAATTGTGTAACAAAACAAATTCCATCAAATTAATGTAAATAATTAGGAATGTTTGCATAGAATTGACACATCGAATTAAAAAGGAATTTTGGGTGATTTTATCTATCATATTTTTGAAAACTCAAAATCCCTAAGGCATATTAAAATCCAAAAGAAATACACTAAACAATTGCTGAAAAGAAATGCTAAGGTTTCCACTCACAGATTCGTCTTAGCTTTACTAAAATGGATTTGCAGCCTTCTGATCTCTTCCAGAATCTCTCTATTTTGATACACACACACCCATAATAGGGAATAGGTATATATATTCATTAGATTTAGAAATATCAGAGAAGAATATGATAAGAAAAGATTGAGGGAAGAAACAAGTTAAATCCTTACTTGAATTTTCTACGGAGTTTTTGAATCTTATAAGAGTGATAGCAATGGCAGACATTTGTTGTATTCCCCAAAATAATATGAATAAAAGTGAAGGGGATAGGGTATTATTTATAGAAGTTGAAACACACTAGAACCATAGGATGAAAGTAGGTAGGAAACAGGTAAATCTGGAGCGCCCAACCGAATAGAACATATCATAAAATCGAAGCCCCCACTGGCAAGTTTCGTTGCCAAGCGGTCGACCGCCCTTAGGCGACCGGTTGACCGGTTAACCTATTCAGGTCAGCCACTATCTTATTTAGAGGCGTTTATATTTCTTTCCATCGCTGAATTATTTTATTCCCTAATTACCTTTTTAACGTTAAGCCTTAATTAATCGTTTACGTAGCCCTAAGATATTTTTTGAAATTTAAATCCTAAATTTGATTTCATATTTGAATTTGAATTCAAACTATATTAATTTAAATCCAAAATCTTCAAATGCTCATAACTTCTTTGTTTGAGCTCTGTATTCAGCATATTATATATGAAAACAGATCAGAATTTCACCATGAACGGAATAGAATAACTTTCTTGGTGAAATTCCAACTTTTATAAAATTCCCATATCTAATCATTATCATATTTAATTTAGTTTATTTATTTATGGTTCATTTACATAGTGTTATATATAGCCTTGTACATTGGCTATACAACCTTATACCATGGCTGACACACAACCTTATACAATGGTTGACACACAACTATGGTCACTACAGCGAGCATCACGTCATATATACACACCACTATCTCCGTATGAGTGTCATCTTCTTACAAGTAATAATTAAACAAATATCAACATAGGCATCATCTACCACCCGATGAAACTCACATGTGTATTCAATGTTCATCAATCACACTTACTCCTCCATAGTATTCTATACCATGAATTAAATGAGTATTCAAAATAATTGTCAAACTAAAAAATGGATCAACACTCTGGATTGAGCATGAAAGCACCATCCCTATTCTTACAGAGTAATAATATAGAGAATAAAGTAAAAGAGCAGAAATAAAAAGAAGACGGGAAGATTTTTATAGTGATTCGGCTATCAATGAATCCTACATCCACTTTATAGTTTTTTATTATTGACTGACTGTTGTTACAAAGTTAGTCGAATTACAAAGTTCTTGAATCTCTATAGTTAGATTTATCATCCAATGTTAGATTTCACCGGAGAATCACAGTAAACCCTATGGATGATAGCAGTGAGGGAGAAGAAGAGTGAAGAAAGCTTTTTGTAGAGTTTCAGGAACCAATCCGGAAGATCCTGTTTATGCTGCAGGTAGGATTATATTTATAGGGGTTGGAGAGCTACTGGACCAAGCCTGCTTGCGACATGCTTGTAGATCGACACAGGAAGGCACAATGGAGGTTATGCTGCAACCCAAGCTAAAATGATGGATTGCTAGTGATCCATCGCTATGGATCACTAGCGATCCTTAGGGTTGGTTCGAAAATGAATCAATGCCTTAGCGTTGCCTTGCTCCATGAAGTTCGCAGCCGGTCGATGAAATAGCATGGATCGCTGGCAATCTATGCCACATGGATTGCTAGCAATCCATATACTTATCCTAATTTTGGACTTTGCCTGCTGGATAACCTTCATTGTTTTGCGTCGATGTTGTTTGTGACTCCCGAGTTAATGCCATGGATTTCTAGCGATCCATAGGCTATGGACCGTCAGCAATCCATGCCCTTAGAGTATTTTTCTTTCTTTTTAACAGACTTTCTTTGGATCCTTGTTCTAGTCTTTTCAGTTAGCTTTTTAGCTATTCTGACTCGTTGCTTTTGACTTCTTCTGGATTCTGCTGGGTTTTAAACCCGGATAACATTTTGCCCCCTTAAGTATGTCTTCGTTGAAAGCAATGCATGCTCTGAAAGTAATCTCTTTCCAGTTTTGCTTGTTGAATTTCAAGTAGTCGTGTTAGGGCCATATGAATTTGTACTAGATTAGACTATCGCTTGCTAAGTTTTGGCCTGGACTGCCAAATCTTGTCGTAACAGACTGAACTTTAATCTATAGTTTCTCGACATACCTTTAAGTAGTATATGGTTTTCGCTAGACAAGTTCGTAATCGATTGCAGGCGGCTCTATGGATCGCCAACAATCAAATGGCTTAGGATTTTTTTTGCATTCCGTTCGTTTACCCTTATTTAAACCCTTTGAGATGACCTACCATAGTTCTCCCTTGTTTCTCATGACCTGATCGTCTTGCTTCCTACGATTTAAGTGACTTTTAGTGATTTGAGCCATCTTTTACGATTCGATCCACCATCTCCAGTGACCCGATCCACTTTCGACCAGGCTTCCATCGATGTCACCGGCTTCGCCTTGCCGTTGACTTCAGAGCTTCGACGCTGCCTTGATCCTTGCTACGCCAAACCCTAGTTCCTTTTCTTACTTCCATGGATCGCCATTGATCCATCATGTTTAGCCAGCCGATTTGAAAACTTCGATCGTATTTGTGTTTATATTACCAATTGAGAGATCTGATAGTCTTCGTGTTTCGATCATTAACTCAAGGTAGGTTTGCTGATTATGACTTTCATTTTTTTGCTCTAGCGATGGAGTTGTATTTATGATGACAGTTGTGGAAAGTCTGGGTTGGTTGCAGTTTAATTGAGGAAGATAGTAAATCAAGTCTTGAGTTCTTCGTGGAACAACATTCGAGCCTTACCCCGATGCATGACATGTTTTGCTGTCTTCATCCATCGAACCAAAATTGACTTATTCTAGGTCCCATTGTCGACACCGCACGACACATCATGAATTGGTTTTTCCCTTTCAAAGGATTTAGATTGGTTTTGCTTTCTTTTGCATGCATGGTGTACCTGGACTGGAAGGAGCTTTCCATATCGTTTTAGATAACGCATCCATTATCGATCGTTGATCGATAATGAGTAAGTGTAGAAGAAGTAATTCCAAAAAGATAGCGATACGGGAAGTCCTTTTCCCTTTCAGCTACGATCGTACTATCTACACAGGATAAGCATTTGTAGTATTCTGGACACCGAGCCCATCACCGATAAATAACACATTGCACTCACCCTGGTACATACTTGAAATCCGACAGGTTAGCATGAACCAATATTTCTTTGGAATTCAAGTTCAGTATAGGGAATTCTTATTTTATAGTAGAATTACTAAACTAATTCGGATGCAAGTCCTGTTGTTTAGAATGAAGCACATGTCTTCTCGCCGTAAGTCTAGCAGAGGAAGTCTTGCGCTTTTGGAGGCCGAGTCGTCATCTGTTGCCTCTTTTGTTCTACTTCACAGGCTAAATATGGCCAGCTGGTTCTAGTCGGTCCGGTCTTGGATCGAACTCCTCCTAATTTTAGATTTCTTCTCAATCCATTGGAGATAGCCTCCTCCATGATTTATTACATCTGCCTACAGCATGACATTCCAGAGGAAGATGTGCGCATCCCAATGAAAGATGAATTTTCTCATATGCCACCTCTGGGATATACGACTTCCCATCGGTATATGTGTCAGAACGGAGCAGTGCCCCTTCACGACTTTTGGAGAGAAACCCTCTCGAACTTGGGAATCGCTCTGTTTCAGGTTTATCCCAATTGATACGCTATTCTAACCTACCTACGCGATCTTTTCATGTGGACTCTCAACCGTTCCTCGAGCTGTGACGAATTAAGATATTTTCTCTCATTTGAAAGAAGAGATGAGTGTCCATCCTTGGTTTTGATTGAGGCCTAGAGAAACCGAAAAATTATGTTGTGACTACAGAGCAATTTATCTCAATTCAAGACTAAATATTTCTTTATTAGGTATCCTGAGGGATTCAATCGTCTCTGAACAATAAGTGGTAAGTTATTTTTCTTACTTATAGAGCTCTGATATGTTGCTATGGAATTTCCAACAAGTCAAATACTTTCTACTATTATTCCGAGGTCGAATAAGGACTTATCTCTCGACGAAACTTTTCGAATCCTGAAGGTTGTCGATGCCGAGGAGAGATCGATTAAATTCTTATTCACAGACGAAAATCTACTTTGGTACGGGCTGTTGCATCCAAGGAGATCTGCAGCCCCAGTTCAGGTCACATCCCTTGCTCAATCCAAGATACATACACGGTCCACTTCTTCACCTCATTGTTTCGAAAATGGTGTTTTTTAGAGACGAAAGGTTTGTTCGGCGAGTCGGCTGAGGAGAATCATGAGGGAAAAGATGCCGCGACCAAAGGCAGTTGCCTGGCTAGAATGCCAATGATT
Organism: Allium cepa; assembly: GCA_030765085.1. Classification (NCBI taxonomy): domain Eukaryota; kingdom Viridiplantae; phylum Streptophyta; class Magnoliopsida; order Asparagales; family Amaryllidaceae; genus Allium; species Allium cepa. The sequence continues at coordinate 1,841,125 of JASFAV010000023.1, read as the reverse complement.
CCTGAAGAAGAGGAAGAGGAGTTTAATCGAAGAGAAGATAAGGTCTTGATAGGATAGAAAACAAGGAAGGTGAGATCGAAAGCAGTATCGATGAGTCCTCCTCCAGTGACGATGATGATTTCTATGTAGAATCTAATGATGAAGATTCTTAATCATGCAATGAGACTCCTGGAATGAGTCCCCTTGTTTCGAGCTCGCCTCCCCTAGACATGAGTGGAAAAGATGATGCTCCAGAAGTCAAACGACATCAGGATTCTCTGATTGAAGATGCTGGCATAGACTTTGGAGATTTAAGCAGTGTTTACGTCGATTTTGACGTGCTCATGAGGGAAGACTTCAAATTTAAGGAGGTGTCACCTCATCCGGACCACGTTGCGCCCGAAGTTGGTCCGATTCCATTCATGATGTGTGCTCGATCTGCTTTGTGACGTCGTTTTAGGATTTCCCTCAAACATATTACACGTTTCACTAGGGTTATACTCACTTATACACATGAATTTCATGTTTATTCTCAGTTTCTAGGACTCTTTATTTATTCTTCATGTCAGGTACTATAAGAGACGTGGCCTTTACGACGATCTTGAGGAATTTATCGACTCTCAACGTTGGTTGGAACGATCTTCCAATCCTCACCAACCTCACAAAACATAGGAGGAATGGAGAAGAAGAAAAGATTCAAAGGTTGAAACTCGTCGCTGAAACGAGAGGGAATGGGGTCGAGTGTACAAAGATGGATATGAGAAAAGAAAGACTTTCTTTGAGCAGAGGAGTTGTCTAGAAAGTCAAAAGTTGATTATGATTCTCATTCTTTGAAACAATAGGCCTTCGCTCCCGCACCAGCTTCAGTCGGTCCAAAGATCGTGGCTACTTTTGTTCCATCTTCATCTCAAGTTCCCTCATCTCATGTGGCACTTGCCCCCAGTTCTTCATGCCTGCACCAGAGATCTACCTATATTCTTTCGTTTAGTCCTCCTAGGCTTGAAGCGGCGCTCCCCGGGTGGTTTTTAAGGGGAGTAAAATTTGAACGCGATCTTCATCCAGTTCACAAGGATACATACATGCCCCACCTCCAAGAAATCCAAAATGATTTAGAGTAGGCCGAGAGGTGGGAGAAATCATGCAAACAACTGGAAAACATGAACCGTAATAACTATCAAGAAATTCTCTTCTTTGAATCGGAAAAGGATGACTTTAAAAAAGTGTTGGCAGAATGCAATGCCAAAGTCAAATGGCTGGAAGAAGAAAGAGACGCGGTGCTTCGAGAAAGAAAGAATAGAGCCGGCTTGCTAAAAGAGATAAAAGAGGCCCATGAGAGAATGGAAATCGTCTACAGGGATGAAATTAAGAAGGCTCATGCAGAAGAAGCCAAGTTAAAAGAGGAGGTGGCAGCTTGCAGCGTAACATTTGAGGCCTAAAGAAGACCATTTCCGACCACGACCTCATCATAAAGGAGAATAAAAAAATGATTGTGAAATATGACGAATTCATTAAGTCGCGCAGTAAAACCATCTCCGACCAGGTTGAGATGATCACTATGCTCCAGGATTGAGTTGCACAGCTCAACGCTGATAAAGCTCATGTCGAAGTTGAAAAGACCGCTGTTATGGCGGATCATTTGGAGCTTCAAAACACCTTCAAGAGAAAATTGGAGAAGATAGATGAGAACATCTTTAGCTTTTATATCAACTCCCTGTTGCACCAGGGGAGTCTCAGTTACTTGGACCCTAAATTCCCACGCACTCTCGCCGTGGTTTTGGAGGAAATCTTGACGTATTTCCATGATAGTGGGATTGTTTATATCGAGGGAGAGCCAGAGAATGCTTATCTCAACGAGGAATCAAAGAAAGCATTGCTAGAACGCCGGGAGATTTTGCAAATTGAAAGGGAGAAGGAAGCTGCTGATACTGCCACGATAGTGATTACTGAACCTTGCCAGAGCCTTTTATTTCCAGCCCCGGCGAGTCATCGAGGCAGCCCTACGATCCACCAACAGGTTTTAGGCTTGAAGCTTCTCCGTGAGTTGTGGAACCGTCCAAGGAGGGAGAAGGCGGTGAATATGAGGTTGACATTCTAGCCCACTTCCCTGGTGTAGGTAATCCTCTAGTTTCCCCCGAGTTTGAGAACTTTCAACTAATGCTGCAAGAGCAAGACAATCTTAACTCTTTCATTTTTAATCTTATAGCTCCGTCTTCCTTATCTGTCGATCCATCGATTTTCTTGGTGCCTGGACTTGTAGCTATTTCAACCGTGTCCATGCCTGTCTCTATAGCTGCTTAGGTTTCCATGTCCGTGTCAGGCTCGCAGCTGGGACAATAGGTTGAGAAAATCACCGTATTATATGGCTTGGATGATCCTTCCATATCTGTAGAGGGTGACTTCACGGTGGCTGAAGTTCGAGAGCAGGAAATTCATATAGAGCTGCCATATAAATCTCAACAATAACTGGTTGCCATCGAGAAGGGGAAAGTTAAAGCGAAAAAGTCCTCTAAGAGCTCTTGCAAATCTAAGCAGTGCAAGAATAAAATGGAAACTTCCGAGAGCGTTAATGAGTAGAAGAAGACATCAGCACCGAGGAAATAGTTGATATTACCGGCAACGATACCACTCCCAAGGCGAAGTCGAAACTTCAGAGAAAGGCAGGAAAAGGAGTGGCAGAAAAAGGCGTTAAGAACCTTGAATGGTAGTCAATTTGATTCTGAGTCATTTGTGTTGTTTTATTCAACTGCAAATTCTGCACTCCCTACTTTTGTTGCATTATCTGTACTTTTTTCCTTCTGTTGGCTGGCATTGTGTGGGTACGACCCCCACATCTTGATCTTCTATAGAAAAAAGTTGTAAGTAATATACTGCTGACGTTTTGATAGTAACTTTACTTATTTGCTTATCTGTGTTCTGTGTACTTTTGTCTACATTCCTTACTTCTATTTTATTTTATCTAGTCCGGTGATTACTACCAAAATTCTTTGTTTGAAGTAATAGAACTTGTGAAGTGTTTTCATTTCTATTTGGGTACGGGTGTATGCCCCCCACTTCATAGGTGTGATAACCCGAATTTTGAACATCTGATGATTGAATAATTAGTTGGTTTATTCGATTAAACAAATAAATTTGATAATAAAAGATATCTGAATATATAAATAAATTCGAAAATATTATAGAAGCTGAATTATAAATACCTGGATAAATATTTATCTGATAATCTCCTATCATAATTATTGAAGTTTGGCAATAGTAGTTTAACAATCTTATTTTATAATTATTAATTGTGCAAAATTTACCTTTTCAAAATTTATAATAATAATTTAATTTGGCAAAATTTATTCTTTTCAAAGTTAATAATATTTAATTGATAAAAGTTAATCTTTCTACATAAATAAAAAGTATTATATTTATAATGTATATATATGTTGTGAAAAAGAAGTCTGGTTTTAATTTAAATTTAAATAGAAAATATGTTTTCAAATTCATAATATATCTATATGTATATATAGCAGTTTGGAAGATAATATTTCAATTTAATACAATATTTTTCAAAAGTTATTTTAAATAAAATTCTATATTGTCAACACATAAGATAAATATTATTCATACAAATTTAATAAATTTTTTATTATGATTTCTTTTAAAAGTTCTTAAACTAGAATAGTTTATAAATATATATAGATTTAAAATATTTTTTCTTTAAAACATCTCATGAATTAAGTACTATTTTATATGAATACATTTAAAACATATTTTGTTAATATATAAGATTTTTGAGATATATGTATAAAAGTTGTATATATGTATATTTTAAATTATAAAACATAATATATTAAAAAAAATAGTAGAAATTTATATATAAATCAGGTTTAAAACACTTGTCAACTTAGGAATTTAGGAGTAATACATTTGTCAATTTGAATTTATAAGTGGCATGTTTTTGAAAATGTAGATAAATAATTTAGAAAATTAGGCTGAAATTTTTTCCCTCATCTTCCTAGAAAAAAATAAACAAACTGTAATAGCCTTCAAGCTGATTCAAAGAACAAGATCAGGCTTCCATTAAAATCTCAGATAAGCTACAAATTTCAACTGTAACACAATCAAGTGCAGATCAAAATCCATATCAAAGATTTAGCCTGAAGCTATGTTTATCAATATATTGTGAGTAAACTTTGAACCATATCTGTTAAATCATCTATATATTAAGCATGCAACAATTGATGATACTAACTTTAATTTATGATTGCATGGATGAAAAAGATGTTGTTTGGGTATATTAATTAATTTACAGTTTGCATGTCTATGTAGATATATGTATATCCCTGTTTTAAATTTCAACAGTCTAAATAGGTTCAAAATTTGAAATCTCTTCACCTGATCACTTTAGCATATAATTTTTGTAAGAAACTTGTTTGTATTGGTGTTATATAAATTTTAAAAATGTTAACAAATAGTATTATCCAGAAATTATCTGGCAAGATGAGTACTACAGTAAAATGATAAATATAACAGAAAAATTAGTTGTTCCAATTATGAGTTTCACTTATATAATCTTATTCGCCTTGTAAAACTATGATTTTTAGAAATCATATCAATATTTTTAAGTAAGTCTTTTGGTAGTTAAGGTTAGTTGATCGGTATTTGGGTATTTATAATTTGTCAATGATAAAAGATGCTGAAGCATCGAGCTAGTTGCTGGAGCAGGTTTATAGGTCGAGGAGCTCGGCAAAATTGGCTAGAGGGTTGATTGCTCGTCGTGGTGGTGCGGCGAGCCGTAACTAGTGTTTAAGCTGAGCAATTTTTCATGGTGGGCATTTGGTGGTGCATATGGGGGCATTTGAAGAAGGGTTTTGATGAATCTCTGACTGGAAGGGGCAGATTTTCTGGTGAACAATTGGTGGTGCGAATCGATTTTTCCAATGGATGGTGGGTTCCTAAGTGTGGTCGTGGGATCGATTTTGTTTCTCTGGCGAATTTAGAAATCTGGGTAGTTGTACCATTAGAGGAGGTGATCGCTGGCATGTCGGAGTTGTTGTCGATGATCGGAACGGTGAGGTTCTAACGTACACGTGCACGATAATGTCCAGTAGGATTTGTGCCTTCGGGAAATGAGGGAAGGCGCGGGTTCTTGCTCGAGTTTTCCTCGTGTTTGTCTTGAGATGGTAGAGGATTCGCATGTGACTTCGGGTAGGTTTTAGTTGGCTTGGGGTTTTGAGGGTTTGGGCTGGGTCGATGTTAGTTGTTCCAACTTTAAATTTTTTAGATAAACTTTTACAGATTCTTATATTTAAATTAAACAGAACCTGGATTTATATTAAGTAGAGGAAATCAAAGTTTAAAAGAAAAGAAAAGATAATATTCAATAAGTTTCAAAGCTAGATAAAAATGAAGCAATCTTTCAAGTGAGAAAATGTTTAGCTTAGTTTAGAAAAGTATTTAAAATGAATTTGTTTAATTCATATTGATTTAGTATAATTTTAGAACAGCTAGTTATCTAATTATATTCTTAAGTGTTTCAAAAGCAAATTTAATCATGATAATTAAGTGAGAAAATGGTTTATCTTAAATTAATAAAAATCTTGACTAATTAATGGATAATTAATCAATGTGATTAATTTAATAGTTAATTAATTTGTATATGTAATTAAGGGTTAATTAATCAACTTAAGTAATTATAAGATAATTAATTAATGTAATTAAAAGGGTAATTTATTAATGGAATTAATCAAAGGATAATTCATTAATTATAGCAATTAAAGGATTATTTAATGCGAATAGTAGAAGTTAATTAATTTGTGTAATTAATTAAAGATTAATTACTCTATGTGATTAAAGATGATAATTAAAGGGTGATTAATTAATTTACTTATAATTAATTAATGGGAAGTAAGCAGGATTAAAAGTGATCAAAGTAATTAGTTCTAATTTATTTAAATTAATTAGAAATGGTATGACTAATTAATCTTGCTTATGAATGATTGGTTGATATTTCTGATATGACATGTTTGTGATATGATATGTTTGGTGAACAATGATAATGTGGTTATCTATCGATGATGAATTACTATGTAAAAGTTGGCATCCTGTATTTAAAATTGAATTGTATTCACTTGAATAATGTGGGTTAAGATGGTATTGAATTCGAAGAGACCGGGGTCGGGTATCAGTAAATACCCGAACCCACTTCGATTTGTAATCTACAATGATTCATAATAGATTGATATATGGAATCAATAGGCTGAAATGGAAAATTTTAAATGATCGGACCATTTAAAAACTAAGTTAAGGTACTTAGGGATTGATTTGTGAATATAAATATTGGCTATAACAAGTTGTGAACTTGTAGTGATGAATGAGTTACCCCGGGTTTTAAATAAGTTCTATGTATTAGAATTTCATGTTAGATGAGTTTACTCACGCTGGTTTCTAGCCTGACCCGGGTGTTACTTTGATGTAATGGTCGGGTCAGACCGAGTATTACAGAGTTCAGGTAAGGACGTTCTTGAGCTCATAAGACGAGCTGGACGGCAGGAACGTATGGAGGGTATCCGCTGTAATATATTGTTGTATATCTGGGACAAGTTATTTTAACTATCCAGTGTTTTGTGTAAAAGTTGTAACTCTGATGTATTGTATTTAATTTAACTGATACAGCTTCTTTGTATAAATGTTGTTTTATGACATTATATTTTGATCCACTGCGAACATGAGATTCTGTGTCTTGTTTTCTGTTTTCTTCTTCTATCTCTTCTCTTCTTTTCTAGCTATCTGGAATTTTCGGGATCGAAAATTCTAGGTCATTACATTTGGTATCAGAGCGAAGGTTAAGCGAGAACCTTGGTTGGTGGGATTACTCATTAAGGATAGGGTTAATCGTACCCTAGAATGAGATTAGTGAATATATATATATAGGAGAGCGTACTTGTTATTTTCTTATATAAAGATTTCAAATGATTTTATATAAGAATATATTTTGATATATAAAGCAATATTTCTTTCTAATAAATATTAAGGTAATTGGTTGTTAAATTATTGAAATTAAATTAAGTGGTAACAGAAATACAACCAAATTGAAATTAAATAAAGATAAATTTGAAATGGATTCAAACAGAAATTAAAATCTTGAATTTGGGAAAGAGTTTCAGAATAAGATAATAATGAATTGATTTCCAGATATGATAATCTTGGTTATTATCATAAATGATCGTTGTGTTTAATAATAAAATGTGTATTAATGAGTAAGCAAATGAAACGTTTTAGGGAAATAAAACATTTAAATTGGAACTAAAGATGATCTAAATTGTGAAGTTTTAAACCTGGGTCCAGAATTTGAAAAATGTTTCAAAATGATAAAGAAATAATATTATGAATTTGAATGAAAGGGTCCTATTTCAAACACGAGTTGTTTGAAAATTTAAAGAAATTTGTTTTGAATTAAAAATCAAAGGTGGTCTAAAATTTAAGGATAACTTGGTGTGTAAAGGAAATAATATGTATGAGGAATATACATAATATCAAAGATAGTTTGAAATAAACTCTAAATGTTGAGTTTTAAATTTGAATAAGATGTGATATCCAAAGTGATAAATTTTTGAACTTATAAGTGGGAAGATGATTAATATGAAGTTTAGAATTTGAAATGGGAATTCAAATTGGGCAAGGTTGGATGGATTAAGTAAATTGAATTTAACTTGGAAAGTTAAATAATTTAACAAACAACCTGAATTGGAAATTTCAAGATGAAATTGGGATTTAACTTGGAAAGCTAAATGGTTGATTTGAATTGGGAATTTTTGTGATCTCAAAATGGGTTTGAGATTTAGAAGTTGGAAATGGATGGATGTATTAAAATAATTTGAAGGATACCATCCTGTTGTTATTAATAATCTTTAAGCTGAAATTGGATTTGTTTAAATGAATAAAGAAATGTGGCGTGGTAATATATCCATTATTAAAATAAAATGGAATCATTTTGGACTTAAGATTTGAATGTTTAAGATAAAACTTCAAAGGTTTGGTTTCAAAATTGAAATTTAGAATAAACTGAATTTCAAAGATTTAGTTGTTTAAAAAGGATTTGAATAATTGTTTGAACTTTGAAATAGGTTAAAAATGGAATTTGAATTCAGAATTAAATGGTTTAAAGATATAAGTTGATTTGATTAAAAGGATTAAATCAAAATTTAAGGATTTAACTCAAATTTATATAATTCGAGATGGTTTAAAGTTGAGATTTAAATTAAATTAGTTCAAATTGGATTTGATTTGAATTAATTGGGATTGTGATTGAAGTTGTATAAGTTTAAAAATTCAAATGGAAAATTTGAATTGGATTGTTTTGAAATGAAATTGAAGATGAAAGAATTCAAATTCAAATGGGAATTGGGATTAATTTAAACTAGAATTGAAATGATTGGAAATTGAAGTTGGTTCAATTTGAAATTAATCCAAATTGATTTAAATAATTTGGAATTGTGATTAAAGTTGAATAGGTTTAAAATTCAAATGGAATTTGATTTGAATTTGGAAAGAAATTGAGGTTAATTCAACTTGAATTGGGAATAAATCAATTTCAATGGAAATTGAAGTTATTTAAATTGGAATTAAATCAATTTAAATGAGAATGGAAATTTAAATTGTATTGTTGGGAATGGAGATTGGGAATTGAACAGTTTGGCTCCGGACTATTTTCAAAATAAATTGTTTTAATATAAATCTATTTTTTCCAAACTATTTATTATACAACTTTTCTTTTTAAACCTAAAACTATCTTATACTTGTTTTACAATTATTTTTGGAACTATTTAACAATTTTTCAACTATTTTATAAACTAATTACTTTTTCAACTAGTTTATAACTAATTACTATTTTACAACTATTTTGCAATTGTTTAAAATTTCTATAATTATTTAACTATTTTCTAACTATTTTACAATTACCTAACTATTTTACAGCTATTTTAAAAACTAATAATTATTTTTCAACTACTTATCTATTTTAAACTTTTCAAGCTATTTTCTAAATTTAAGCTGGACATAGTTCAAACTGTTTATGATTAAATATCCATTTGAGATAAGAATTGAGGTGATAATCCAAATGAGGATTTAAGAAATTGTGAGTAAGTGAATGGAAATCAAAGTGAATAGAAAGAGAATTGATTTGGATAATAACCAATAAAGATAAATATGTAGGATGTACGTATATTATTCTATTCGCATAGTGATTTGATCCAGATTCGAGCACAGAATTTTGAGATAATTATATCAATCCGAGTTTGGATTTTTCACTCAATTTTTGACGGCGAATCTGGATAAGGATTGTTGATTGGTTTTGGATATTCTCTATCATAGTTATTGCTATGCAAGGAGAATGACAGTTTCTGGTCAAGAAACCAGATCTGAGTCCGCACTAGGAAGTCGGGTGGACAATACTAGTTCGGAAGTGAAATTGTGTGATCGAGTGAGCGATCAGATCGATATAGCATACGGATGATATGTGTACATCGTACGGTTTGAATGAAATTGATACTGGGAATTTGTGGATAAGAAATGTGAAATGGTTTTTGAAATATTTTGTGAAATAAAGTGGAAATTGGATATTTCTATGGTAAAAATTTACTTTATGGAAGTAAGTAATTTGGTAAGTGGCTTTACAAAGTAATCAAATTTGAATATTTGATTTAGAATAAATAAAGTTATATATCTTTGTCATATAAGATAAATCTCCCCTTGTTGAATTTATTGCCGAAAGGAAAGGATTTTGAAAGTGTTTGAAGTATAAAAAGGGAATTTATACAAGTTTGAAGGGATCCAAAGATTTTTAAAGTTATATATATATGTGTGTGTGTGTGTGTGTGTGTGTAAAAGATCTTATGAGAATGATTTGAGGAAAAGTTTTTGGAACCTTTGGATTTGTAAAGGCTTTTTGATTTTTGGGTAAAATCAATATTGGAATTTGGAAAGCCTAGTTTGAGAATTATTGATTTTGGGAATTGATTTTGTGTAAAGGAGATTTGGATGAAAATCATAAAGGGTATGATTTGAAAGGTATGATAAGAGTATAGTATAAAGTGTTTTGAGATTGGCTCTGGGGAAAAAGGCGCTCCCTTGAAATAAACTTCTCAAGAGTGCCACAGGGTGGTACTACCTTGAACCCTAAGGGGGGTTCTAAAGTTGATCCTATTAGTAGTCCAAACAAAACTAGTTCCTGAGGATTATGAGTAGTGTGTAGCGAAAGTCGAGGGCGCTGATGCCTACAGAGGCATTTGAGTTATGCTGTGACAACAGTTTAACTCGATGTCACTGCGATCTACTACAAACCATAGCGAAAGTCGTGTGTGCCACTTAGAGCTAACAGTCTACGTTTGATTTTATATCGGTAGACTACAACCTATGGTAACATAGCGAATGTCGTGCGTGCCGCTAAGAGCCAACAGTCTACATTTGATTTTACATCGGTAGACTGCGACCTATATGGAAGTGGAGAAGTTTCATTTTTGGCAGCGAAAATCGAGGGCGCTGATGCCTACAGTTACATGGACTTTTGCTGTGATGGCAACGTAACCCTGGAATGTAACTACGATCTGTTGTGGGTTCCATGGCGTAATCGAGGGGAGCGGAGTGCCTACAGATACATGGGCTTTTGATGCGATGGCAACGTAACCCAGGATGTAACTACGACCATGGATGGGGATGATGATTTCCATAGCATTCTCACCAAAGATGTTTCCTCTATTTTCAAAATGTTTTCTATATTTTCAATAAAATTATTTTCCAAGTATTTTCGCTGGGTATTGAAACGGGTCTGCTAAGTAGTTATAGATTTTCAGTCCTACGCCTGATCAACGTATGACCGAATTTCTACAGGAACGAGGACGAACCTGTTGAAACATCGAGTTATAAAATGATATTTTTATAAAACTATTTTGGAAATATTATATAGATTTTAAAATGTTTATTGATTTAACTAATATTAAGTATTTTAAAAAATTCTAGCTTCGTCCCTTTTCAAGGACGAAAAGATTCAAAGGGGGAGGAATGTGATAACCCGGATTTTGAACATCTGATAATTGAATTATTCGATTAAACAGATAAATTTGATAATAAAAGATATCTGAATATATAAATAAATTCGAAAATATAATAGAATCTGAATTGTAAATATCTAGGTAAATATTTATTTGATAATCACCTATCATAATTATTGAAGTTTGACAATAGTAGTTTAATAATCTTCTTTTATAATTTTTAATTGTGAAAAATTTATCTTTTCAAAATTTATAATAATAATTTAATTTGGCAAATTTTACTCTTTTCAAAGTTAATAATATTTAATTGATAAAAGTTAATCTTTCTAAGCTAATAAAAAGTATTCTATTTATAATGTATATATATGTTGTGAAAAAGAAGTTTGGTTTCAATTTAAATTTAATTAGAAAATATGTTTTCAAACTCATAATATATATATATATATATGTATATATATAATGATTTGGAAGATAATATTTGGATTTAATACAGTATTTTTCAAAAGTTATTTTAAATAAAATTCTATATTTTCAACACATAAGATAAATATTATTTATACAAATTTAATAAATTTTTTATTGTGATTTCTTTTAAAAGTTCTTAAACTAGAATAGTTTATAAATATATATAGATTTAAAATATTCTTTCTTTAAAACATCTCATGAATTAAGTACTATTTTATATGAATACATTTAAAACATAGTTTGTAAATATATAAGATTTTTGAGATATATATGTATAAAAGTTGTATATATGTATATTTTAAATTATAAAACATAGTATATTAAAAAATAGAAATTTATATATAAATCAGGTTTAACACACTTGTCAGCTTAGGAATTTAGGAGTAATACATTTGTTAATTTGAATTTACAAGTGGCATGTTTTTGAAAATATAGATAAATAATTTAGAAAACTAGGCTGAAATTTTTTCCCTCATCTTCCTAGAAAAAATAAACAAACTGTAACGGCTTTCAAGCTGATTCAAAGAACAAGATTAGGCTTCCGTTAAAATCTGAGATAAGTTACAAATTTCAACTGCAACACAATCAAGTGCAGATCAAAATCCAGATCAAAGATTTAGCCTGAAGCTCTATTTATCAATATACTGTGAGTAAAATTTGAACCATATCTGTTAAATCATATGTATATTGAGCATGCAATAATTGACGATACTAACTTAAATTTATGATTGCATGGATGAAAAAGATGTTGTTTGGGTATATTAATTAATTTACAGTTTGCATGTCTATGTGGATATATGTTTATCCCTGTTTTAAATTTCAACAGTCTAAATAGGTTCAAAATTTGAAATCTCTTCACCTGATCACTTTAGCATAGAATGTTTGTAAGAAAATTGTTTGTATTGGTGTAATATAAATTTTAAAAATGTTAACAAATAGTACTATCCAGAAATTATCTGCTAAGATGAGTATTACAGTAAAATGATAAATATAACAGAAAAATTAGTTGTTCCAATTATGAGTTTCACTTGTATAATCTTATTCGCCTTGTAAAACTATGATTTTTAGAAGTCATATCAAGATTTTTAAGTAAGTCTTTCGGTAGTTAAGGTTAGTGGATCAGTATTTGGGTATTTATAATTTGCCGATGATCAAAGATGCTGGAAGCATCAAGCTCGTTGCTGGAGCAGGTTTATAGGTCTAGGAGCTCTGCAAAATTGGCTGGAGGGTTGATTGCTCGTTGTGGTGGTGCGGAGAGCCTTAAATAGGGTTTAAGCTGAGCAATTGTTCGTGGTGGGTCTCATGGCAATTTCAGCCTCGTCATCGTGTCGAACTCAATCGCATATGGAGGAAATTGAAGAAGGGTTTGTGATGAATCTCTGACTGGAAGGGGAAGATTTTCTGGTGAACAATTGGGTGGTGCGAATCAATTTTTCCAATGGATGGTGGGTTCCTGAGTGTGGTCGTGGGATCGATTTTGTTTCTCTGGCAAATTTAGAAATCTGGGTAGTTGTACCATTAGAGGAGGTGATTGTTGGCATGTCGGAGTTGTTGTCGATGATCGGAACGGTGAGGTTCTAAAGTACACGTGCACACGTGCACGATAATGTCCAATAGGATTTTTCCCTCGGGAAAGAAGGAAGGCGCAGGTTCTTGCTCGAGTTTTCCTCATGTTTGTCTCAAGATGTTAGAGGATTCGCGTGTGACTCCGGGTAGGTTTTAGTTGGCTTGGGGTTTTGAGGGTTTGGGCTGGGTCGATGTTGGTTATTCCAGCTTTAAAGTTTTTAGATAAACTTTTACAGGTTCTTATATTTAAATTAAACAGAACCCAGATTTATATTAAGTAGAGGAAATCAAAGTTTAAAAGAAAAGAAAAGATAATGTTTAATACGTTTCAAAGCTAGATAAAAATGAAGCAAGCTTTCAAGTGAGAAAATGTTTAGCTAAGTTTAGAAATGTATTTCAAATGAATTTGTTTAATTTATATTGATTTAGTATAATTTTATAACGGGTAATTATCTAATTATATTCTTAAGTGTTTCAAAAGCAAATTTAATCGTGATAATTAAGTGAGATAATGGTTTATCTTAAATTAATAAAATCTTGATCAATTAATGGATAATTAATCAATGTGATTAATTTAATAGTTAATTAATTTATATAAGTAATTAAGGGTTAATTAATCAACTTATGTAATTACAAGATAATTAATTAATGTTATTAAAGGGGTAATTGCTTAATGAAATTAATCAAAGGATAATTCATTAATTAGAGTAATTAAAAGATTATTTAATGTGAATAGTTGATGTTAATTAATTTGTGTAATTAGTTAAAGATTAATTACTCTATGTAATTAAAGATGATAATTAAAGGGTGATTAATTAATTTACTTATAATTAATTAATGGGAAGTAAGCAGGATTAAAAGTGATTAAAGTAATTAATTCTAATTTATTTAAATTAATTTGAAAGGTATGATTAATCAATCTTGCTTATGAATGATTGGTTGATGTTTCTGATATGACATGTTTGTGATATGATAAGTTTGGTGAACAATGATAATGTGGTTATCTATTGATGATGAATTACTATGTAAAAGTTGGCATCCTGTATTTAAAATTTGATTGTATTCAATTGAATAACGTGGGTTAAGATGATATTGAATTTGAAGAGACCCGAGATGGGTATTAGTAAATACCCGAACGCACTTCGATTTGTAACCTACAATGATTCATAGTAGATTGATATGTGGAATCAATAGGCTGAAATAGAAAATTTTAAATGACTGGACCATTTAAAAACTAAGTAAAGGTACTTAGGGATTGATTGGTGAATATAAGTATTGGCTATAACAAGTTGTGAACTTGTAGTGATGAATGAGTTACCTCGGGTTTTAAATAAGTTCTATGTATTGGAATTTCATGTTAGATGAGTTTACTCACGCTGGTTTCCAGCCTGACTTGGGTGTTACTTTGATGTAATGCTCGGGTCAGACCGAGTATTACAGAGTTCAGGTAAGGACGTTCTTGAGCTCAGAAGACGAGCTGGACGGCAGGAACGTATGGAGGGTATCCGCTGTAATATATTGTTGTATATCTGGGACAAGTTATTTTAACTGTCCAGTGTTTTGTGTAAAAGTTGTAACTCTGATGTATTGTATGTAATTTAACTGATACAGCTTCTTTGTATAAATGTTATTTTATGACATTATATTTTGATCTGCTGCGAACGTGAGATTCTGTGTCTTGTTTTCTGTTTTCTTCTTCTATCTCTTCTCTTCTTTTCTAACTATCTGGAGTTTTCGAGATCAAAAATTCTGAGTCGTTACAATAGGGATGTTTACTTTGTACACTCGACAAACGATCATTAACTTATGGTTTGAATAGTCTGCATACCAAAACTTGGAATAAAACTAATTTACGATTTAATTTTTGTAAGTTTTTCAACTTGAGCATACAATCTACAGTGTGTAACATAGGCATGTTAGAAATGTTCAAAAACATAAATTGAGTGTAGAATATGTAGAATATGCTATTATATGATTTTTGTTTAATGATAATATATATATATATATATATATTCGTTTAAATGTATTTGTTGTTGTACTATTTTATTTTTCACAATAATTAAATAAATATATGTTGAATAAAATAAATAATTCATATTTAAACAAACATTTTATTCAAACAAATATTTTATTACAAATTCGAATAGTATATATTTGAGATCTCACTACATTTCAATTGCAATTCAATTTCAATTACAAAACAATATTCACTTTACCATTTAAACTTCACTATTATTCACTCAACACTCGTGTATAGCTTGAATCCAGCATCTGAGCTATCTGCAAAATAAACATTGATGCGGTAAAATTGAAAAAGAAAATATTTTGCAGTACAAATTAAAGTATGTTTTGGAAATTTATTTGCCTTAGTTATTTGGGTTGTTCGTCATCATTTCTTTTGAATTCATCATACATGAACAACTTGTGACATGCATAGTGTATCATTGTACATGTCATAAGGTCGTGCACACCGATATACACTTGCTTGTTAAAATTGTAGGAACAGATGAGAACAAGGTCAAACCTAAGCCGATGTTGGATTCAACTCAGGTGCAATCCTAAAACAAAAATAGGATGGTCAAGTACAAGTTTCAATGGTCAGTCAACATGAATAAAAGTTCAATACAATGGCCAAGTTCAAAACAACACCCCCACAAGGCCAGTGCAACTAAAAGAAAGTAGTGAAACAGACCTCACATATATATTTTAGAGAATACAAAGCCAACCATATTCAACAAGCTATCGTACAAGTACATATGCAAAATATCAAAACTACAACAACAAAAAGACTCAATGCAACATCAGCTCAGGTATGGGCTGCAACCAAACCAGGCACACAATGATACATGAACAGAACAATGCCATATGAACCCACATCAGAACAAAGGCAGTTTCAAATACATGACCACTTCAAATTTCAACAGTGAAGTGTCAACCAAAACATAAATGCTCACACATAAAGACTGCAAAAATTAGATCACACATGAACACTTTAATCAAAAACATGTATACAAGTAAGCACACTGGAACCAGATTTTCAGTGAACTAAGCAAGCTAGAGAATGCAAGACACAATGCAACAGAGCAAAGCCTCAACACCAAAATGCAACAAGACTTCACAATGTTGCCAGTAAGAACCAGATCAAACAGTTCGACCAGACCAGAAAAATATGCAGTAACATTCACTACACATATACATGCATATACATGGATGTATATACATGAATATGTGCATGTTATCCAAAATCAATGAGCTACAGTTCAAGTCCTTCAGAGGCAATAAGTCAAAATAAGTGGAAAGACATGCTACAATTCAACTCACAGCAAAACAAACAGCTCCAACCATAATACACACTACATGTGACAACAGAATCAATGCAGACCGGGGCAATGAACAAAACAAACGATGCAACAGTTCAACATGAATAGACTCGTAGCATCAGCCAATAAGTTATATTACAATGAACAAGTCAATGGAGCCAAGGCACTATAACTCAGTTCAATGAAATACAACCAGACCCTACATGTACTCGACTCAACCAAACCCAATGAAATACAACCAGACTCTACATGTACTCGACTCAACCAAACGTATTGTAGACTCCAAGAAGATCACAAACACTCAAGAGCAAATGATCAGGGTATGGTATACACTCATACAACATATTTAGGAAAGATAAAAATAATACAGTCAAGTCTTTCAGAGGTTAACAAGTCCGGAGTATCTCAAATATTTAAATCTCGAAGTCAATTTTTATTTTGCAGTGGATGATATGATGAATATGAATCAACCAAGTCAATTATCTCAAGAAATCAAAGTGCTAAAGTCATAGAAGGCATGAACGAGAAATAAACTCAAATGCCGAAAAAGAACAGAACCAAATCCAACCGGGTATGTAACATCCTGATATTTTCAACCATTCGCATCCACACATGCCGGATTTGAATTGCTCAAAATACCAGATTGTTAATTTATATTTGGCAAAAACTCAGCATATACAGTAAATAAAATAATCACAGAATCACATACATAGAGTAATATACAATATGCAGCGAAAACAAATGAATAGTAGTTCATGAAGCTACTATATATATTAGAGTTAAATAAGATACAATAGAAGTTTCAAATACAATAGTCAAATACGAGATCAGAATACATCACTGCAATGAAATGAATAACTGCAAGCTGAAAAGATGTAGATGGATTTCCAAACGAAGCTCCAACTCCAAAGGTGAGTCTCAAAAGTTGTATCACAAAGTCTGACCCGAGCGTAAAGCAAAACACAAAACACTCATGTCAAGATTAACATTCTTATATCAATAAATCTCACTCAAGTGAAATAACAACGGAAATACAAGTAACTCAGAGGATGTTTGGGATAACCATCCTCTAAGGATCCGTTAAACTATCTACTATGTAGTAATATGCGCTATTATAATAATGTCTAAAGTAAAGTATAATATATTTAAAAATAGCGTAAAGGCGTTAACCATATCCCCCCTAACACATTTTATAGTGCCAATAGTCTATACAATACCGTAGTGCCTCCTGATCGGGAGGCCAGCAGAGGATACTCCATAGGTACGACACAAATCAAACTTGTAGTAAAGCACGCTAAGGTAGGTGACACGGCAGGGTAGATATACCAATTGCAATTCAGGACCGGTGGTAACGCATAACCATAGCTACCGCCCACCATGAGGCAAACTCCTAAAAATCAAAAGGTGCACCCAATCAATCACAAAGTAATAGAATGGTATTGAAGGAATGTGTCCGATCAGAGGAGCTACCTCATTAGCCCATCGATTGCTCCTGTTTTAGCCACCTTATGCCAACTCACGGGAGTCGGATCCACGTATTTACCTCATATCTTCGCCACCATCCAAGTTCGTTCTGGAATTTCTACCATGTACACAGTTGTTAAAGTGGTTTTCGGAGTTGGCAAAGAGTATGACAACTTCTGATCCCGTTCTCTTTAACAACCAAATGTTATTATAACACCGCGGTCATTTCAAAAATAGTTTTCGAAACCAAATTATCATTGCCATTTTAAAACCATATCAATACGATATCATTTCTATTTCAAAACCGAATAAGATATCATTTCCATTTCAAATATATCCATTTCCAAAATCATAGCACTTCAAAGTTATAATACTTTCGAAACCAAACACTTGAAATTATAACACTTTCAAAACATAATACTTCGAAATTCATAACTTTGAAACCATAGCTTCCACCACTTAATAGTTTAGATATTAAAATAGTATGTATAATAAAATAGTTTATAAAGTAAAATAGTTTATAAGTTAAAATAGCTATATTAAAATAGTTTATATTAAAAATAGTTTATATGAAAATAATTTATATGAAAATAATTTGTAAAGTAAAATATATGAATAGTTTTAAATATAATTTAAAATTACTTTATATAATGAAATAGCTTCATTAATTTCACAAATCGATTCCAAATCAACTCAATTTCCAAAATTTAAATTTAATTCAGTCTCAAATCATCAACTTCAATTCAATTCAGTTTCTCAATAAACCTTTCCCAATTATACCGATTTCAAATACAGATTAGAACCGCAAATAAACCATTTCAATTTCAATATATTTCAAAGCTTTGAATATTCAAACACTTCAAAACTAGATTTGATAATTTCATACACACACACACACACACACATAAATTCACCTCAATATTATTTAGCTTTGAAATACTCACTTAATAAAATCCAATATCATTTAAATAAAGTCCCAAATTTCAAATCACTAAATATTCCCCTCAATTTTATTTAAACTTGAAATATTCATTTTAAATCGTCTTAAACCAAAATCAAGTTATGAAATCGTATCCTTTAAAAACCTCAAATTCCATAAGTTCATATTGATATAATTAAATAAAATTCTTAATTAAATACGATTTCAAATCAATTTCAAATCTATCTTCTCAACCTTAATTTATTAAATCATTATAAACTCTATATTAAAACATAATTCAAATAAATATTTAACCATATTATATTTTAATAAAATCAAACATTATTATTAAACTTATTTTATATTAAAACAAATTTATACATAGCTTAAAATCAAGAATTTAACTATATGAAAATTATATTTATATAATATCTAAAATCAATATTTTTATAAAACCATATATTTCTTTTCAAAAACCATAGAAATCGTTTTCAAAATATTTATATATAGATCAGCATTGTCTGTATATAATTTTCTATCCTATGGTCAAGTGATACGGATATTTATCATTTCAATCCGCAATTTAAATATATATGGGTATACATCATTTCAACCCGCAATCCTAAATTCAATTCAAATGAAAATCGCTTGGGTTTATCATTTCAACCCTAACGATTTCTGTTATTCTACAGATCGTTTGGGTATGTATTATTTCAACCCATAGTGATTCTATACTAACAGGGAACATGCAGAGTGATGATAAAATATAACAGGCATATATGAATGTAAATAACAGATAATGGTGTTAGATGTCACAGGTGAACAGATACAAATAACAACATATATATGGCAATGTAAATAACTAATAGCAGCATATTTCAATTGTCGTTTCAATTAAAATCGAATTTAATAAATATAAAAACGTTAATCATGAGCGATTGCTCACCTTTCGAGGCTAGAGAAATTAGACACAGAAATGAGCTAAGAATCCAGAGCAAAGTGGGATAGGCACGAATTCGATGAAGAAACAGGCACGACAGACCAAAAGCTGATAAAATGGAATCGATGAGAACCAATCAGCATCATTTTTGATATAAACTGAAAAAATGTACATTATTATTATATTATTTATTTCATTATATCGTTTCAAGACAAATATTAAAATAATATAACTTTCAAATCATTATTAAATCAATCTCATATATATTATTTTAGTTTAAAGTCTACATACATTTAAAAATTTAAAATAACTATATATGTACTTATATACTTATCATATTTAAAAATGTGTGTGTATATATATATATAAACAAGCAATGCTAAGTATACAAACAAGCAGAGAACAAATAGATTATTCAAAATTTATGCATGCTATATATATATATATATATATATTCAAGTAGACTAATATAAAAATCATACTGACTTATATATAAAACATCGTGTTTATTATTATCAAACAGTTCCAAACATACTACATAGCCTTAGTATATACATATACTAACATATTACTAAATCAATCGGCCTACATACTAACACTAACAGACTATTATATATTTTATAAACATGTAAGAGAGGAAAACTACTTGAACAAATATACAGAAATATATGTAGTGTTGCACTCATATATATTCTTCTTCTTTTTGAACTATGTGAAATATACTTACTATCATAACATAATTTTATAAAATCCAAATTACATATACGCTGACATGGACCATATGTATATCTAAAACTAACATATTAATATATATATACACTATAACATACGTACAACTAAAATATTATACAAAAATCATATATAAGATGATAAAACTAAATAATACTATATACAACAACACAATGCGAAAATATACATATCAAAATAGGTAACCAGACTATATATAACTTGCAAATGTTTATTTAATTAATATATATAAAGTAACTCATATATACTAGTATAAAGAAAACGTGTACTATATATAATATATATAAATCTAGATGTACAGCTAATATAAACTATGTATTAAAATCCAACAGTATATACTTACATTAACTATATATATAACTGTATATATTACAGTAAAATAGATAAACCTATATAACTATATATATATATATGCACTGGAAAAATATGTAAAATATACATCTCACGAAATCATAATAAAATAAACCTCACTGCATTTTCGACAAAGCCAAGCATATAGACCAATTAGATGGACAACCGGAGAGGGGAGAAAAGGACGAGCGGTCGGTGATTTGGGTGGTGGTTACTGGTGGCTTATGGCAGAGATGGGTTGTTATGTGGATCGGAGGAATCAAGGCAGCGGCTACTGATTGAGAGGCGGAGGCCCATGACCTGCAGATAGTCGAAACCTGTCAGAGAGGAAGAATAAAGGAGTAGGTGGGAGGGCGGATGAACGACGACCAGGTAGCTGATGGTGGATCAATTTTTGGCGTGTGCAGTGGGTTTGAGGATTCTGGTGTTGGGTAGCAGGCGATGATGGGGCCAGGCCAGGTAGAAGGAGAGGGATGAGGTAGCCAAGCAATGGTTTGCTTCAAGCAAATGAAAGGACGCGAGCATGGAGTTTTTTGCTCGACATGGTGAAGAGCACTGGCGAATGGTGGTGTCTTCTCCTCAGGTAAATATATTAGTTATATAAAAAATAATAATTTCAAGTGGAGAAAATGGAATTGAAAGGGACAGAGAGTATGCGTATGAGCCAGAAGAAAAAGGAATGAACCAGGATAAATTATTGAAATTACAAGAAATGAAAAGTCAGAAGTTTAATTATTGGAAATATAAGAATGCAGTGATCATTCGTTTTCTCACCACTGAACAAATGAATGGACACAAAAAAACAAAGGTTCAACGGGTACCGATACGGCTAACCATTTCGTGAATTTCACCGCGCACCGGACGTCGAATTTCAGAAATGAATATACCTGGAGGATCAGTACGACGAGCAACCAAAACGGTATACTGATATCGGTGGTACGATCATTCTATCAAAAGTCGATATCGGTACCAAAATGCTGCTAATACACCGAAAATAAGATAAATGGAGCAATAACAGTCCAAATTTGACAAAATGAAATATGACATCTCATTCAAAATATGATTTAATTTTTTTCTATATATTCAGGTTTCGAAAACATTTTATTATCATCAAATATTAACTGATTTAAATTAAAATTAAAATTACACAAGAAAATAAACTTCCATATTATTAATTGAAAATTTACCATTTGTTATGTTTAATTAGACGTATACCAAATATTAAATTTTAGTTCAAAATTTTATTATTTAAAATTTCACAAAATCCAATCAATTAGATTAATATACCACTAAAATTTACGGGTCGTTACAGAGCATGACATGAACAAGTCAAAAATAAATACCATCGTTCGATTAAAAAATCACGACCAAGTAAATTCACGAAGAATTCAAATAGAAATATACGAATGTAATTTTAGGGATTCAACCCCTATAAACACCCAATAATCATCATAGATAAAAATTGATTCGATTTCAAGCAAAACCAGAGCAAGATACAAATTCAATCTCAAATCAATAACTCGAATCGAGTTTGAACATAAGCAATTGCAATAGAGAAATTGAATGGTGAAAATGACATACTGTTCGAACTCAAAGCAGCCGCAAGCATAATCACACTGTGAAGAAGCATCAAATTGTATTAACGAATTGAGATCATATCAGCAATTGATTTGAGCTTAAATTGTTCAAGGAGGCGACTTCAATCACAAAGCCCTAATTTTTTAAGAGGAACAAAGAACGGCCGAAGAGCTACAAAGGAAAAGGGAACGTTCTTCTTTATTATTGAGCTGGGCTAGTCTTCAATTTTTTATTCGGCTATAATTTATTAAGTAGGGTTTTGTTAAATTTTGTTTTTATTTTTAATTTCTATTTTAAATTGTGTAACTTTCTAGTCGTGTGACTAAGTTATGAACGACGGTGGTGTAGTTCGAGAATTCGCAACTCGGTGGCTGAGTTGTGACAGGATTTTGAGCGTAGAGTTAGGTCAGTCATTAGCGGGTGTCACAAATTTACGGGTGTAAGCGTCTGACTACTTAATATCTAGTAGAAATCTTGGGGGCAACACGTAAGCAGGGTTTTGCCGAAGCTGGGTAAATTTGTGTGTGATCTCTTCTGCATTATTACCTGTGATTGTTTTTTATTTCCGCATTAATTTTTACTAGTACCAACCTATTCACCCCCCTTCTAGGGTAAAAATGATCCTACAAGTGGTATCAGAGCTAGGAACAAAAACCATTTTTTGTTTTAAAATTTTGATTTTTCATAAACCAATTTTTGTTTTAAAAGTTTGATTTTTTAAATGGCTCCTTTTAATAATGTTTACGCTGAGGGTCAGTCCATAGTTAGACCATCCATGTTCAATGGTGAATATGCTTACTGGAAAAACAGAATGAAATTTTTTTTGAAAACCGTATATGCATGGAATATTGTTGAGATGGGATATAGGACACCAACTATAGTGATAGATAATCAAGAAATTGAAAAACCGATGGATTAATGGACACATCTTGAAAATAAACTGTAGAATGCTAACGATAAAGCTATGAGTTCCATTATTTGTTATTTAGACAAAATTTAATTAATCGTGTCTCATATTGTCTAACTCCATAGGAAATTTGGCACACACTTGAAGTGACTCATGAGGGACCACCCAAGTCAAAGAATCTCGCCATGCCATGCTTAGTAGTGAATATGAGAATTTCATAATGGCCAAGGACAAAAATATCAAAGAGATGTATGGATGACATTCTAATCTCGTATACAAATCAAAAGCTCTCGAAAAACCATACACAGAATTGGAAATAGTCCGAAAAATCCTCAAAGTCCTTCCATAAAATTTTGAAGCGAAAGTTACTGCCATTCAATAATCAAATGATCTGAAACAAATTAAAGTTGAAGAACTCATTGGAAATCTTACCACTTATGAGTTATAAATGAAATTCAAGGAAGAACGTGAAGGATGTGATACATGAAAGAAATTAATAGCTCTAAAAGGTACAAGGGAAAGTGATGACGATGATAATGGAGCAGCTGAACTAACGCTTATAACAAAGAAATTCAAAAGGTGGAATCACAAGTATGGTAATCCAGCTCTAAATCAACAACTGGAAAGCAGAATAGTCAAATTTATAGACAATTAGAAGAGCAGGAGATCATCTGCCACAACTATAATAAACCCGGTCATATCAAGACAAATTTTCCTCGGAATCGACTCAGCCAAGGAAAGAAACCGAAGAGGAGAAGTTTTGCAGCCACTTGGGATAAAGTGATGAAGATAAATATGAAAGCACTGGCATTGAGATTGAAAATGTAAAACTGTGTTTTCAAGGAGAAATAAGTGACATCGATGATGACGAGCCAAGCAAGGTATCAAAACTTACTCACTCAGAATTACTTATATATTTTCATGAGGTAAATGGCTGTTTTGAAAGACTTAGGGAGAAGTACGCTAAAATTGAATCACAAAGAGAGTTTGATTGAACTAAATGAGCAGCTTGATTAATTAGTTAAAAACTATGAAAATAAGAGCCCTAAGTGTGGTAAGTGTCCATCATTTGAAGAAGAGATTAGAAAATCAGAAATTAAATCACTTGAAAATGAAATTATGATTTTGAAAGAAAGTGAAAATACAAGGAGAGAAAATTCTATTAAAAGGTGCACTCTGTTATTGAATGAAAATGAATATCTCAAAACACAAGTCCAACAATTGTCTACAACTTTAAAGAAATTCTTGAAAGGAGAAAAATCACTAAATATGCTATTAGGGAAACAAACCGTCAATACTGTTAGACAAGGACTTAGGTGTACACAATCTGAAAATGTTAGAAGCGAAATTAATAAAGTCAATTCCAAGTACACGATTTGTGGAAAAATTGGACACAGTCATAATAATTGCTGGTATAGGCCCAAACAGGTGAAAACCATTCCAATTTGGGTTCCCAAAGGCATGAATGTAAAATTTCTTAAAATCAAACAAATCTGTGTGTGAAAAAAACAAATATGGACTGTTTTGGTTCTACACAAACTTTTTTTTCAAAATACTTTGTCACTAACAATCATGGACCTGTAAAATGAAATAGGTCACATAAACTTCTCTTGTGTAGGTGTAGTGGCAAGCTAAGGAACAACAACAGCGGCATCTGGATTCTGGTTGATCCAGGTACATGATGGGGGATAAATCAAAGTTCCTTAACCTAGTACAAAAGTGGCAGAGTTACAATGGGCCATAACAAAAATATATCGGTAAAGGTAAAATAGGTAATGGTACATTTATCTTGAACGATATATTAAATGCTGAAAATATGCAACATAATCTGATGTAAATCAGCCAATTATGCGATAAGGAAATGAAGTTTGATTTTGGTTCTGACTTATGCAAAAATTGTTAACCAATCATCTTTTCACCCTTGAACTAGTTCATATAGATTTGTTTAGACTAACGATATTGCAAGTTTAGGTGGTAAGAGATGTTGTTTTGTATTGATGATTACTCTAGATACACATGGATATAATTGTTTATCTTACTGCTTCTAAATCTGACACTATATTCACTAGTTGTTTTTGTGCACATTTTCAATCTAGTTCTTAAGGAATCGCATTTTAAAAGCTGTAAAATGATTATAAGGTAGTTGTTACACACTTCACAGTTTGGTCTACGACATCTATCTTATGATAACTATGAGTTGAAGAGGTATTCAGATGCAGATTCTACTGGTGGTCTAGTTGATAGAAAAATTACTGGTGAAATGTGTTTTATGTAGGGACATTCATAAGTTGCATCACATTTCCAAGTAAAATATCTACATAATTTTCATTTTAACCAATTTTCAATTGGCAGATATTTTTCCAAAACGTCTTCCAGAAAATATATTTTTTGACTTCATCTCATCTTAGGCATTTAAGAAATTTGACTTTATTTTTACGTTTGAATTTAATCTTAAATGACTACATTAACTAATCTGACTCCCTTCAGATTATTTAAAAGGAAAATAATGACTGAAAAATTATGATGAGTGTTGATATTAATCATACATTATAACATGAGATAGTATATGTAGTAAATTTCTTTAAAAAAAATTAAACAAAATTTGTAATAACTTTGATTGGTAAAAATTCCATGACCATCTCTATTTCTATCATATTTCTAACGACCATCACTCATCAAAATCCAATATAGTATGTCAAATTATGGTATTTTAAATGGAAAATTATTCATTTTTTAATTTAGTTAGTAATAAAAACATCCAGATATTCACTCTCATTTAAAAGTCCTCGCGGTTATGCATGGGTAAATTACTTGGAATCTTTGATTATATGCTTTCATACTCTTTTAAAAGTCCTCACGGTTGTGCATGTAAATAAACGAGTTGATTCTAATCCCATTTAAAGTCCTTACGTATATGCGTGGTTATAAGATACTTGAAATTTATTTTTTTACAAAAATTGGGAATACTACTAATCTCATTTAAAAGTCCTAGCAGTTATATATGGTTAGTAAGTATTCAAATTCCTGTCATAAATATACCACAAATGGGCACAACTATACGGTTTTATATGTCGACATCACCCCTATCACTCTAAAGTGGAATATGCACATAACAGAGTATTTATGATTTTTGTTTAATTTTTTATTGAAATTTAATATTTAAACTCGATTAGGTATTAATGTCTATCACTTTATCCCTATTTTTCTAACACTATTACTCTTTTGCTGATAACAAAAGGGGGAGAGAAAAGTTAAGATTTTGGCAAATAAAGTTCAAATATTTCATTTTTTAATTGCATATTCTCATCTAGGCTCATTTGCATGTTTTATTGTTTTTTATTTGAAAATTTCTTTTTATTTATTTTCATGCATATATGAAGGGGGAGCCTTGTTGCGGAGGAGCATTCAAGTAAGGGGAGCTAATGGAATTCATCACAATCAAATACATTTAAAAGAGTCAAAATCTTAATATATGTTTGCTATCATCAAAAGGGGGAGATTTAGAATATGCTACTATATATTATTATTTTTGATGATAATAAACATATATATATTTGTTTAAATGTATTTGTTGTTGTACTATTTTATTTTTCACATAATTAAATAAATATTTTTCGAATAAAATAAATAATTCAGAATTCATATTCAAACATATATTTTATTCAAATAAATATTTTATTACAAATTCGAATAGTACAAATCTGAGCTTTAACTACATTTCAGTAACAATTCAATTTCAATTACAAAACAATTTTCACTTTACAATTTAAACCTCAATACATATTCACTCGCCACTGATCTATTTGATCTTCAACTTTGTTCCAGCTTGAATCCAACATCTGAGCTATCTGTAAAATAAACATTGATGTAGTAAAGTTGAAAAATAAAATATTTTGCAGTACAAATTAAAGTGTGTGTGTTTTGAAAATGTTATTTGCCTCAGTTATTTAGGTTGTTCGTCATTATTTCTTTTGAATTCATCATACACGAACAACTTGAGACATGCACAGTGTATCACTGTACATGCCACAAGGTCGTGCACATCGATATACACTTGCTTGCTAAAATTGTAGGGAAAGGTGAGCACAAGGTCAAACCCAAGTCGAGGCTGGATTCAACCCAGGTACAATACTAAAACAAAATTAGAATGTCAAGTACGAGTTTTAATGATCAGTCAACATGAATAAAAGTTCAATACAATGGCCAAGTTTAAAACAACACCCCATAAGGCAAGTGCAATTAAAAGACAGTTGTGAAACAGACCTCACATATATATTTCAGAGAATACAAAGCCAACCATATTCAACAAGCTATCATATAAGTACATATGCAGAACTTTCACGACTGCAATAACAAAAAGACTCAATGCAACATCAGCTCAGGTATGGGGTGCAACCAGACCAGGCACACAACGATACAAGAACAGAACAAGGCCACATGAACCCACATCAGAACAAAGGCAGTTTCAAATATAAGACGACTTCAAATTTCAATAGTGAAGTGTCTACCAAAACATAAATTCTCACACATGAAGAATGCAAAAACCAGATCACACGTGAACACTTGAATCATAAACATGTACACAAGAAAGCATAATGGAACCAGATTTTCCATGAACCAAGAAAGCCAGAGAATGCAAGACACAATGCAACATAGCAAAGTCTCAACACCAAAATGCAACATGACTTCACAATGTTGCCAGTAAGAACCAGATCAATCAGTTCGACTAGACTAGACAAATATGTAGTAACATTCACTACACGTATACATGCATATGTATGCATGTATATACATGAATATGTGCATGTTTTCCAAAATCAATGAGCTACAGTTCAAGTCCTTCAGAGGCAACAAGGCAGAATAAAGTAGAAAGACATGCGACAATTCAACTCGAAGTAAAACAAACAACTCCAACCATAACAAAGACCACATGTGACAACAGAATCAATGCAAACCAGGGCAATGAACAAAACAAAAGACGCAACAGTTCAACATGAATAGACTCAAAGCATTAGCTAGTAAGTTATATCACAATGAACAAGTCAATGGAGCCAAGGCACTATAACTCAGTTCAATGAAACACAACCAGACTCTACATGTACTCGACTCAACCAAACCCAGTGTAGACTCCAAGAAGATCACATGCAATCAAGAGAAAATGGTCAGTGTATGGTATACACTCATACACCATATTTAGAATAGAGATACAAATACTACAGTCAAGTCTTTCAGAGGTTAACAAGTCCAAAGTATCTCAAATATTTAAATGCCAAAGTCGATTTTTATCTCGCAGTGGATAATATGATGAACACAAATTAACCAAGTTAATTACCTCAAGAATTCAAAGTGTCGAAGTCATAGAAGACATGAACAAGAAACAGATTCAAATGCTAGAAAAGAACAGAACCAAATCCAACCGAGTATGACATGAACAAGTCAAACATAAATACCATCATTCTATTAAAAAATCACGACCAAGTAAATTCACGAAGAATTCAAATGAGAAAAATACAAATGTAATTTTAGGTACGAAATCCTTATAAATACCAAAAAATCATCATAGGCAGAAATTGATTCGAGTTCAAGCAAAACCAGAGAAAGATACAAATTCAATCACAAATAAATAACTCGAATCGAGTTCGAATACAAGGAACTGCAATGAAGAAATTAAATGGTGAACATCACATACCATTCAAACATGAAGCAGACGCAAGCATAATCACACTAATTGAAGAAGCATCGAATCCTATTAGTGAATCGAGATCATACCAGTAATTGATTCAAGATCAAATTATTCAAGGCGCCGACTTCAATCACAAAGCCCTAATTTTTGAAGAGGAACAGAGAACGGCCAAAAATACTACAAAAGAAAAGGGAGCATTCTTCTTTATTATTGAGTTTAGTTGATATTTAGTTTTTGATTAGGATACAATTTATTAAATAGGGTTTTGTTTAAAAAAAATTTATTTTGTAATTTCTATTTTAAATTGTGTAACTTTCTAGTCGTGTGACTAGGTTACAAACTACAGTGGTGTAGTTTGAGAATTCGCAACTTAATGGCTGAGTTTTGACAGGGTTTTGAGCATAGAGTTAGGTTAGTCATTAGTGGGCATCGCAAGTTTATGTGCGTGAGAGTCTGACAACTTAATTTCTAGTAGAAACCTTGGGACAACACATAGGTCGGGTTTTGCCAAAGCTGGGTAAGTATGTGTGTGATCTCTTCTGCATTATTATCTGTGATTGTTTTTTTATTTCCACATTAATTTTTATTACTATAAGTATCACCCTATTTATCCCCCCCCCCCCGTTAGGGTGAAAATGAGCCTACAATATATAGTTATAAGATTAATTATTAAAGAATTCAGAATCACTCTTAGTGTAAATGAATAGTCTTTGCAAATTTTTGGACGTTAAACCACTTATCACTCCTCAAGAACGAGTGGGAATACTTATGCACATTATTTCTTAGGAATTTTGTAATCTTCAAACACGCGCTTCATTGCTTAGAGCATGCACATTGTATGAGTTAACTATAGATAGCTAAATGTTATCCACGTCAAATGTTATAGTTAATCATTGGGTGTTAACAATTGGAGTTTTCTACCGGTTTGTAGCACTTCGATTTTGTTGGATTCGTGCCCGTTACTTGTGATAATAGGAGTAGGTTGATCACCATTATTCTTGTGATGGATAGTTTCCTGGTATTGACAGGGCAATCCAGTACTTAAAAGTTTTTGCGGCTTTATGGGCTGCGCGGCTTTTGATACTTCTCGATGTTGCCTATCTTCGGGCAACGTGAGGAGTTTATGTTTTAAGAGCGTGATTTCATGGCTCGAAGAGTTAGTGCACTACGCCATAGAATGCATACTGCAACACCAAGAAGTGATGTAGGAAAGGGCAAAGGCAACACTTTCTCGGTGATGCATTTTGCCGCGTTGCCCTAGAGTCAAAGGCAACATCTTTGCGGTCATAGGGCAACATCGGTTCTGTTGTTGCCACAGGTACCAAATTTACTAAAAAGTGGGCCCCACAATCTGGGCCCCAACATGTGGGCTTACATTGTGGGGCCCACTAATTCTGTGGCCCACCTTTACGGAACCTTGTTGTGGGTCCCATATTCATTAATTTATGGTAACACTTTTACCATCCAATGGCAACACTTTGCCAGTTTATTCCCACATTTAACATCACATACTGCAACATCATATCATATCTATGACAACATTATACTGCAATATTATATCATATCTAATGGCAACATTACACTGCAACAAAAAACTTTTCATTTCAGAATAATCAGCAACACAAGGTTTACTTAGTCAAGTACAAAATAACAAACATACTTAAAAACATAGCCAGTGTATTCATAGTTACAGCCAGTACATACTAAATTCTGCTTATTGCGACTTTCCATCAAAAGTCATTTCTTGAACAACTCCATCACTTCCTCCTTCACCTATTGCTTTTTCAATCTTATCCTGCAAAATAAAGCAGTTTCAAAATGTGACATTAAATAAAATTAACAATTTTGAAACAAGTTTCTTAAACAAGAATTGTTTTGCAATATCTATTAACAGTTTTAAAATGGATTCAGAAAATATCCTGCTATAGGTTTCAACAAAACAAGATCTAATTCTACAAAAAAGTCGATGCGCAAAATGAAGCATTTTTTTGACATCTGATTGAAGAGAAAATAAAATTCTTACAATTCTGTACTTCATTACTGAAGTATCAGCCTTGTACACCTTTCCTTCTTTCCGTTTGCGAGTTTTAACAAAAAGTTCTCCATCTGATTCATTGGACTGATATAAATTAAATGAAAAAAGTTAGACAGCAAAAGGATATCAAACCAATTTTTTCAACACTAAGCACAATCCTCCTCACAAATGCCACCTGATCACCATTCCAGCAGCTATCGGCATATACCACCAATAACTGCACACAAAGAAAAGCAACAACATAATTCTAGTCCTACACAAGGTTTTGATGATTTACAAGAAGCATAACCTGAAAAAGAACTACAACCTGAAAAAGTTACTGAAGTGCAGTCAACAAGTTATCAACATATATCCTTATTAGAGACTCAGATTAATGATGCAGGCATTCATAAATTTATGGCAAGATTTCCTAAAAACTAGACTTATTTTCATAATAATGATATAGGATTTAAAAGGAGAATGTTGGTCATCATTGATACAAATATATGGAGTACATGTATCTCAGACAAAAGCATTCAGCAAGTTACTGCTGTTATGTCTAATGCAGGTACAATAAAAATTATAAACAGGTACAATAAAAATTAGTACATTTACATTGAAATAAAAACATTTGCTGGATGATTAATATGGCAGATCAGATCATATAGCCTGCTTGTTATTCTTTTAGTTACAAACTTCTATATCATAAACAGAACATATATCACTAATATTTATTTTGCTTATTTGTTTGAGTGAGGTGATATTTTATTTTGGAACATATATGTAGTTATTTTAATTTTTATTTTGGAACATATATTGCTTTGCTAAATAAGGAGAGGAATTTCAAATAAAATAAAATGCATACCTTCAGCCAACGATAAAAATAAGCAAAAATACATACCATCTTATGCCGAATTTGGGAAAAAAGTTTTGGACCAGCAGTGTGTGTCTGTATACGATTTTCGACTTGCACAATTGTAAGGGCCTTCGACTACAAAAACATTAAATAAAGATGTTTATCTGCCTGATTTGAATGAATAAAAATGGAAAAAAATTCTGTGATAAAACTTAAAATTCTGTTGCCATTACTTCCACCTTTCTGACCATTTCCACAACCTCAACCTCCACTGTTAACAAGCTACCATCTCACATTCTCGCTGTCAACAATATTTCATCCATACCTCTGATCACCACTGTGCCCTCACAGCAACTTCCCACCACTCGATATAAACTGCCTTCCACTACAACAACATTTACACTAATACCATACCTCCTCTGTCATCCCCACTGCTTAAACAACTTCTCCTCACCAAACTTCCTCGAAGCCACTGCAAACATCATCTCACCACATCTTACACTATGCCATCCACATAATCAAACCAAACATCATCTATCCCCTGTCTACAAACTTCCACTGCAATCACCCTTCAACTAACTGAATCAATCAATTATAACAGGAATTAAAATTGCATTTGATAATTGATAGCAGACATTTAAGTGCAGACACTTTTTTTCCATGAATAAAAGAACTACCCCTAAGCCCATTGAGTCTTGCAAGAGTTAATAAACAGTAGTATATATTATAAACAATTCGTCTTCCCCGATAGCTAGAAGAATGCAAAAGTAATTTACACATTACTAAAACAATAGTTGTTGAGTGTAGTTAGGCTAAGGCCAGCTCCTATTGAATATGTTGAAAGAGTTGGAATAAATAAAAGTAGAAATTTTCACTTTAATATTCATGCTAATAAAATAAGAAACATAATCGTTAATTTTGCTGCATTTATAGGTTTCTATAATTTCAAATTACTTTAGATCAGTTGTTGCATTCATATTTTCAAAAGACACTTCATATCGTATCCTGCAAATAAAAATTTGATCAATTGACAAGCATCTATTCTGCAGCATCAGGTGCATATTTCATTTTAATGAACTAGCGATATTTAAAGATACTTAAATGTCAAATTTTCAGTAACAAAACGTCATCAACTCAAAGATAACCATCACTTCTTATATTCAACTTAAGCTCATTAATTCTTTTGAAGGATAAACATGATTGTGGGTAAATAGTGTCTTTAAACAAAGTCTTTAAAACTATTCTTTTTTTTGGAAAGCTTACATAGAGTTTGATTTTATTTCAAAATTTCTAATTTAATTTTTCAATTACTTTTGATTTTCTGTCAAGGTATTTTTGACGCTTTGGAAAGATGTCTAGTGTAGTTATTATGAGAAGTTAATCTTTAAGATGAAAAACTTAAAATTACTATGAGCATTATTGAATGCTTGAAACAACCGAACAGGAAGTAATGATGTAACTAAACTGTGATTTTAATATTCTTAATAATAAAGGCAACGGATAAAAGTTTGGGTATAAAAGTAAAATAACAGAATCAATGTAGCTTTGAAATATATTATATCCCTTAGGTCTGATGTTTATGAACAAAGGTATCAAATTTATTAGCCCTTCATATCAATGAACATCAAATTCATATAATTCACACAAATCAATCCTCAAACAATTCGTAACCACAAAAGAAAGGTAGTTAATTCACATATATTTCAAGTAGAAATCAAAACATAAATTTATCTACTGTAAATCAAAAATAGGTATTTAGACTCACTGTTGATAGTAATATGTATCCACTTCAATGTTAGATTAATAAAAGGGATTATACTCACCTGGATTTGATTTTCATGTTCTCAACAACCTCCACTGTCTGACACAATACTAGTATTAATCGCCCGTGCCTACAATCTTAGCCTACCGCACATGTTTCGTTGCCACTAGAGGCCACCAGGCTACGTCATATCCTTCTCATTGCCTCCATTGTGAAACTCGACTTGCATTGGTTACAATACACCAAACTCCGCATCAATATTCACCATATACTCCCCTTCGACTGCAACTAGTACCAGTAGTAAGCAACCTCCTCAGTTCGCTCCTGCACCCTGCCTACAGTTCGAAACTGCCACATAAATATACTGACTTCCATCTCTGACATCAATTCCACTGCCCAAAAACCACATCACACTACCCTCATCACCTCTAACTATTTCTCCATGAAAACCATATTCACCAGTCGAAAAAAAATTCACTCGAATAACAAAACCCAGACTTACCATCTCCAATCCTCAAACACGCAACCTGTACTCGAATCATTTTTTAAGGCTTTTCAAGTGATATATTTCATGTTGACAGAATCGATATACTATCTTAGCATATCTGTAGTCATTCCCACAATTTTTACTTCCTACATTCACAATAAATTTTAAATTCCGTAAAGTTTTATTTAGGGAGCATAAATGAATCAGCTATATGTATTGACTAGTTAATCACATGCTGAAAGCTAGATCGCTTTTATGCTAGATTACATTCATTTATTTTGATATCCATTACTGGGTTACCATTGATGCCCAAGGACAATCCCTTTGGCAACGCAAGGCTTTCAGCCCCAATTGCCCTGTTGTGGCAACTGTAAATTTATAATATTTTCAACACTTGTATGAATTAGGTATTGTTTATGAATTATGAAATTGTAAAATGCAACTTTGAGGATAGCAGAAGCTATCAACGTGCACATTAGTAGAAATACTTTGTTGATCAATGAGACATTTCCACAATATTCAGAAGCAACCATGCTATAGTGAACATTCATGCACCTGGAAACAGTCCTAACACAGATGAGATTTTCATTCAAAAATCGAGTTATTGAATATTCTTGGAGTGTGAAAACTGGGTACAACTGTGTATCAATGGGGGAAGGCTTGACCAACACGTTGATTGAGAAAGTTAACTATGGCCTTATACATGGAATTAGGTCTCTTTTTAGAAATATTACATACATAGTTATAAAATGTGTTATAAGAGTTGCTAAGAGTTTAACACTAAATGACATGTAATGATACATTATTGGAAATCTTGAAGACTCACCGCATGAAGATGGACTGCAGAATATTACAGTGAAATCTGTAATTTTCGTAGGCACACATAGAATGGACTAATTAAGAACAATCACGTGAGGGAAGCCGAACCGTGGATTCGGTAATGGAATTACATTTCAACATGTTAGGACAAGGAAAGTACAAAATCCAATAATGATCGATCAGAATTCAGAACTACTGCCCTGGTGACAAAAACAGTCCAAATTCAGAACCACCACGAACACAACCGCCAAAATCGACAACTTCAAAGCCATAGTGCGCTTCGAGAACTTCTCCAAACCCACCATCGATTCGAAATCGAGTCGCGACCAACCCAAAGCTCTGCAACCCCAAAATTAAACTACAGCACTTAACCTCTGCGACCAATTCAAACCCAATTCACAACCGCCTCGCCTGCCAATCGAACCAAATCGCCGCCGACCGAACTAAATTGAGCACGAAATCAAAAAATTCGGGATTGAAGAAATTGAATTGGGGAAATATGAGAGGGAAATTGAATTTGGGGTATTTGAAAAACACAAATACGAGAAGGAAGTGTCTCAGTAAAGGGACGAAACTTAATCGCGAATTGAGATCGCAGAGTGTTTGAGAGGATGAGCGGCGGAGTACGTATTTTGTTAAGTGTTTGAGTGAAACCCTAATATTTTGTTAACTTTTGTCACTTTGTTTTTGCTTACGGCGTTAAAAAATATTTCAGCCCGCTTTTTTTCTAGCCCGCACTCATTTTTTATAATATTTTTATAAGTCTATAGCTACAGCAACATAGTGTTGATACTATGCTAACATCCTGATGCTAATGTTGTAATAGAAAAAATCAGCATAGCTATCGTTACATTGTAGCTAGCAACATCTTATATTTTCGTTGCAATAGGCCATCTATGGCGTAGTGGTGCACGGCTTATCGGATGCCGTCTTTCTATATTTCTCAATGTTGCTTATCTTCAGGCAATGTGGGGAGTTTAAATTTTAAGAGCATGATTTCACTGCTCGAAAAGTTAGTGCGCGGCTCATAGGATGTACGGCTTTTTATTCGAGCCTTCCCGATATTGCCGGGGCAATACCGGTTCTTAAAAGGTGGGGATGGGTTCCTCCAATCCAACGACTTGAGTCGATTTTATTTTGTCGACTTGGAGGGTTAGTGGGGTGTACTTGAGCATGATTCCACTTTCTCAAGTAGCAATTGAATCATTTTGAGCCGATTTGACCCCGTCGACTCATCAAGTTACTATTATGAATAGAGTTTTGTTGGTTCAAAAAGCGAATTAATTTTATTAATAGAAGTTGGGTATGTTTTATCCTATTTACAATGCCCCCGACATCCTAGGACGGCGTATTTGCTGAAAAATAGAAAGTACATAAGGTAGTTTTTAGCTGAAGTAACGGCGCAGCGATTTACTGTTCCATGCTCTAGGAATTTAGATTCTATCGACAGTTGTCAGTTTGAAAGTTCCATCTCTTAACTTTTGACTGATCACATACGACCCTTTATGACTTGGTTCGAAGGCTCCTGGGGCGGGATAGACTCATTTGAGGATGAAGTCTCCCATTTTGAAGGTTTGATTGTAAAATTTGGAGTTAAAGTATCGCATGACTCTTTTCTAGTGGGAAACGGTCCTCAACTCGGCTTCTTCCCTCCTTTTGTCAAACGTATCTAGTGATTTGAGTAGGAGCTGCTTGTTTTGCTTAACAAATTTCCTTCGATGAAAGGGGACTTCTAGTTCGATGGGAATCATTGCTTCTGAGCCATATGCCAAGGCGAACGAAGTGTGATAGAATGTCGTATTGTGGGTTACTCTGTAAGCCGTTGCTTTGTAAGCCCATAGTGCGAGTAGGTTTTTATCAACCTGGTTCCTTTTTGATTTGGTTAGCAGCCTTTGATAGTGGATTTGATGATCTTGTTTATTGCTTCCACTTGCCCGTTTGCTTGCGATTGAGAAATTGCGGAAAAGCTCTTCTCAATTCAGAAGCATTTGCAAAAGTCTTTGAACTTGACACTTTTGAATTGGGTCTCATTGTCGGTGATATTTTTTTATGGCACATCAAATCTGCAAATAATGTTTTTAGTAACAAAATTAATGAATTTATTTGTGGTAATAATGGCAGCGATTCCGCTTCGGTCCATTTTATGAAATAGTCAACACTGACTATAACGTATTTGGCCCCTCCTTTAGCTATTGGCAATACACCAAACAAGACGATTCCCTATATTGCAAATGGTCATGGGCTGACCATCTATGTTAACTCTGTTGAGTGAGTTCTTTTAATTTTGCCAAATCTATGGCAATGATCACACCGTCGTGCGTAGTCTGCAGCATCGCGGGTTATTGTTGACCAGAAGTACTCACACTGAAGAACTTT
Organism: Allium cepa; assembly: GCA_030765085.1. NCBI lineage: Eukaryota > Viridiplantae > Streptophyta > Magnoliopsida > Asparagales > Amaryllidaceae > Allium > Allium cepa. The sequence goes on along the minus strand of JASFAV010000023.1, from coordinate 1,803,859 downwards.
CTTTACAAGGGTTTGCCCACCAGTATGGTCACCACATTCGCCTTCGGGCATTTCCTTCAGGATCCGTCGAGTTTTCATCATTGATCACATATCTACAAAGGGATGATAGAGAATCCCCTTCGGTAGAGTATTCCTTCCTGTATTACGAATTGCGTTGCCTTCCAAAGAAACTTTTTCCGTTAATTTCGGTCAGTTGGAAGGGTCCCTATAAGTAAGTAATCCTTGATTGGCATCATCCGTGTTTCCGGTTCGACGGTGGTCTCAAAGATCCAGTCGATATCCATTTCGTCTATACTCAGGGCAGTTAGAGTCTCAACCGGGACTAGTCCCACAATTCAGCTTCTCCGTAGCTTGCTAGTTTAGCTAAGTAGTCAGCCTTGGTGTTTTGCTCCCATGTAATGTGATTTATGGTATAATGTTCATGTCACTTGGCAAATCTTGTACTTTAGATAGATACGGGACAAGGTTCTCCTCTCAAGCCTGGTACTTGCCTTTTGCTTGGCAGACAACTAGTTGGGAGTCGCTATAGATGCGAACGGACTTTATTTTGAGTTCTTTCACAACTTTTAGCCATGCTATCAGTGCTTCATATTCCACATCATTATTTGTTACGGGAATTCCAAGCGTAAGGCTTAGCAAATGGCTTGTCCTTATGGGGTTTCAAGGACTACCCCCGCCCTTAAATATAGGTTGTTAGATGTGCCATCAACAAAGAGTTTCCATTGCGTCTCCACTTCCTATGGAGTATCTTCTTCGTCATCCCGTATGGTGAACAAGACGACGAAATCTACTAGCGCTTTCCCATTGATAGCCTTTCTTAGATGATAAGTAATCTCATATTGGTTCAGTTCAAAGTTCCACTTGAGAGGTCTCCTGAAAGTTTTGGGTCAGTACAATATTTTCTTCAGAGGTTGATCAGTCAGTACTTTGATCGAATGTGCTTAGAAGTACGGTCGTAACTTCCTAGATGCGATCAGGAGGCAATATGCTAGCTTTTTCAGCTTCGGGTAATTTCTCTCAGCTTTGGTAAAACTGCTTATTAATGCAGTATACGGGTCACTGGATTTTTGCTTCTTCACGCACAAGGGCAATGCTCAACGCATGAGGTGAGATTACTAGGTAAATAAATAGGTCCTCTCCGTCCACTGGCTTTGATAGGATTTTGGGGCTTCCATATGTCGCAATAATTCTTCAAATGTAGTTTGACATGGCTCACTCCATTTGAAGTTTTTCTTTCCTTTCTTTAATGCATCAAAGAACGGTATGCATTTTTCGGTTGCTTTAGAGATAAATCGGCTTAATGTTGCGACCTTTCCATTCAGGCTTTGCAACTCCTTCTTGTTCTTTGGGGCTTGGACTTCTGGTAGGGGCTTGGACTTCTAGTAGGGCAATTGTTCGTTCTGGATTTGCTTCAATGCCCCTGGCACTTACTATGAATCCTAAGAACTTTCCGGAGGCTGCTCCGAAGTGACATTCGAGTGGGTTAATTTTCATTCCATACTTCTAGAGTATTTCAAACATATCAGCTAGATTATCCAGGTGATTGGCAGCTACTCGCAATTTGACTAACATGTCATCCACGTAAATCTCCTCGGTTTTTTCAATTTGACGCTTGAACATGATATTAACCAATCCTTGGTAGGTTGCTCTTGCATTCTTTAAACCGAATGGCATAACCTTGCAGCAATATAGTCCTAGATCGATGATGAAACTGGCGTTTTCTCGATCAAGTTCGTGCATCAGTTTCTGGTTGTACTCTGAGTATGCGCCAATAAATGGTAGCAGTTCATGTCCCGCCATTCCATCCACAAGCTGGTCTATGGGCAGAGAGAAGCTATCTTTCGAGCAAGCTTTGTTTAAGTCCGAGTAGTCGATACAAGTTCATCACTTCCCATTGGATTTTTTGACTAAGACTGTGTTAGATACCCATTCAGGATAAGTTGCATCACGGATAAAGCCATTGGCCATTATCTTGTCCAATCTTCTCTTAGTGCCTTGGACTTTTCAGGGTCAAGGCTGCACCTCTTTTTCTTTACTGGTGTGAACTTGGGGTCAATGTTGAGCACATGGCATTCGATTTCTGGTGATACCCCATACATATCGAAATGCGTCCATGTGAATGCATCCAAGCTAGCACATAGAAATTTAGTAAGTTCCAATTGCATTTTTTTTCAAGGTGCGATCTAATTTTCAAGACTCTCATTGGGTTGTCCATACCGACTAGGAAAGGCACCGTCAATTTTGCCGGTGTTACCCGACCCTCCATTAAACTCTTCTTTCTAGGGTCCAAAGCCTTGTCGAATTGGCTATAGTCTCCGAGCCAGGGGCGTCCCTATGGTTTCTATTCAAAAGGTTTACAAATATGGAGAGTTCTCCCCACATCCTTCCCCTATTCCCTTCTTGTGGATTTGTGTAACTCTGCAATGTAACATTTTTTGGTGGCGCGTTGATCTCCTTTGACTACCCCGATTCTGTTTTCTATAGGGACTTCATGGTGAGGCATCATTATGCTAGAGCGACTATGAAATCTACTAGGGCGGGCCATCCCAAGAAGGCGTTATACGCAAAGTTTCGTTTATAATTACGAAACTCAGGATAAGGGTGACTCTTCAATCACCTTCTCCAAGTTCCATTGGCAAGTCAATCATCCCTACGGGCTGTTTGGGTTTACCAACAAACCTTTGGATTTTTATTTGGCATGCAGACACGCTTTTCATGCCGATCTTCATTTAGTCAAAGGTATGTTTGAAAAGAATATTAACTGAACTGCCGCTATCGACCAATACTCATTGGATCACAATGGGTTTGATTCCTACTATCACCACCATTATGTCGAGGGTTGGATCTTCGACTCCTTTGGTATTTTGAATCCTGGATACAATATTGTCATTCAAAGTTTTCTGCTACTTGGTTGGAACCACATTTTTGATTGTGAGACATGATTCCTTTGGTGCATGCTTTAATGAACTTGCATATGGATCCATCTCTCCCCAACTTCTCTATGCGAGATATGGGCCTCCAAATATTGTTCCAATGATGAGTCTTTGGTCCGTTCGTTTTGATCCCTCTTCACTGGTTTCGGCTTGGTTTTTCCGATCTTTGAAGGCTTGAGGAGTTGTGGGCTGGTCAGGATTTTGTGATTTTCTCATGTATTGCTGAAGCTTGTTTTCCCGAATCAACTCTTCAATCAAGTTCTTTAAGTAGCAACATTCATTTGTGCTGCGATCATGCATCTCATGGAAGCGGCCGAACTTCTCTGAGTGCTTTTGTTGTTCAGTTGCTTCCTTCTTAAGGGGATTTTTTATATTCCTCAGTCCCTTGTGTTGCAAGACAGATGATTTTCGGAGTATCGTTGAGAGGGGAATAATCTTTAGGCCTAAAGACTTTAAGACATTTATTGTTTCCATTTCTTTTATTAGAATTCTAATTCTTCCTCTTTCCCTGTGATTCCTTCAATAGTCCCAGAAGCATTTATATTCTGATTCATCGCTACGTCACTCTGCCCGACATTCATTGGTTGCATGCCAGTAGACTTCCTCTCCAGCTCCCGCACCTCTTATAATCTCAAGTATTGACTTGCTTTATGATTGAAATCCTTCCTCGTAGTGGATTGCTTCATTTTGATCCACTTTTCGAATATTTTCTCATTCGGATTGCTCACCTCTGCCACTGCGATATTGAATCGGTTCATGAAAGACTTCAGTGATTCATTTTGTCCTTGAAATAGTCAAGATGGGGACATCACATCTTTAGGTTGTGCGGTATGGAGCCTGAACTGATCGAGGAATCTTGTTGCTAGTTTGTCGAAAGTGGAGATGGATCTCGACGGAAGCCTAGTGAACCACATGGAAGCAATTCATTTTAGAAAGATGGGAAATCATCTACACCGAACAGCCTCTAAAGCATTTGCACCGTCCATGTACCAACTATACTTCTACAAATGGGGTTTTGGGTCTTTTATCCTATCATAGGATGGAATAGTTGGCATCGTGAACTTTTATGTATATTGCTCATTCAAGATCTCAACGGTAAAGAGAGTCTGACATGGTGTGGATCCCCATTCATCATCTCTCCTATTTTTATTCTCGTCCATCAATTGCTTAAGCATATCCACGATAAATTCCTCTGATGTTCAGTAGTCCTGGGCATGGCTGTCAGTCACTACGCCAAGTGTTTGGCTTTGCAAATAGTCTTGGTGAGTGTGCTAAAAGCCTAGGCTCTCCTGTCTTTGGAAGAACCACTCCCTTGGGATCCTGTTGGCTTACGGTTGGCCTGACTGGAGCAGTTTGGACATTTCTAGCATTGTCTAATGCATTGGCATTTTCTTCCAACTTATCATTGTTAAATTGTTCTCCATCTTCAGAGTCGTAGAGGTCCAGGCTATATCCTCTCGTGGGGTTTTCTTCTCTCCTTGGTTCAAGTTCAACGTTGGTTACCTTACGGCAAAAGGAGTACTTGTATTTCCTTCTGCGTTGATTCCATAGTTCCTGCTATCACCCTTCTTTATGGCTGCTTCCATTTTCTTCTGTTTAGGTCAGAAATGGAAGAATTTTCATGCTCTATGAAAGCCTTGGGTTCAGCCATAGTTCTTGGAGCAGGATTTGACTGTAAGGTTAAGAGAGCATTGAGATTATTCATCAGAGCTCTCTGACTACTTTTCATTTTTTTGTTTGATTTCATCAACCATTTTGTTCAACTCATATCTTGTAACGACTTCGCATTGATTGGAGGATGTTGGTGCCTGATCTCCTACGTTGGCACCATTTACTTCAGTTTGCTGATGATTCATATCTTCTCAAGCTACCACTACCTCTGTTGACCTTCTAGAGGCAGTTCGCTTCCTTCTCGGAGCCATTTATTCCAAGCAGCAGATTTTTCAAGCGAAGATTGAGGATCTAACTTTTGAACCTATCTGATCCAAAATAGATAGCTAGATCTGAACCCTAAGTTGGAAATTTCGGTGAAAGCACCAAAATGTTAACCTAAAAAATAGGTCAACACCCTGGATTGAGCGTGAAAGCACTAGCCCTGTTCTTACAAAGAAATAATATAGAGAATACATGTAATAGAGCAAAATAGAAAGAAGATAAGAAGATTTTTATACGGATTCGGCCAATAATGAAGCCTACGTCCACTTTAGAGTTTTTTTTATTGTTGATTGATTGTTGTTACAAAGTTAGTCGGAGTACAGAGTTCTTGAACCTCCTTAGTTAGATTAAGCTTCCAATGTTAGAGTTCATTGGAGAATCACAGTGAACCCTATGGATGACCATTGTGAGGGAGGAGAAGAGTGAAGAAAGCTTTCTGCAGAGTTTGAACAACCAGTCTGGAAGGTTTCGTTTATGTTATAGGTAGGATTGTATTTATAGAGGTTGGAGAGCTACTAGGCCAAGCCTGGTTGGGACATGCTTGTAGATCAACACAGGAAGGTGCATTGGAGGTTATACCGCGTCCCGAGCTAAAAGTATGGATCGTTGGCGATCCATGGCTATGGATTGTTGGTGATCCATTTCGAAGACGAGTTAACACCTTAGCTTTCTCCCCTTGCCTTACTTCACGAAGTTTGTAGCCGGTTGGTGAAACATCATGGATCGTTGGCGGTCCATGGTATATGGATTGCTAGCAATCCATGTACTTAGCCTAATTTTGGACTTTGCCTTCTAAATAACCTTCGTTGTCTTGCATTGATGTTATTCGCGAACTTCTGAGTTAATGGCATAGATCGCCAACGATCCATGCCCTTATAGTATTTTTCTTTCTTTTTTCCTGACTTTCTTTAGCTCCTTGTTCTAGTCCCTTAGGTTGGCTTTTGAGCTATTCTGACTCGATGGAGTTCTTTTGACTTCTTTTGAATTCTACAGGGTTGAAAACCCGGATAATAATAATATTATCAAATGTTCCATATCATACAGTATTACTAATCTGTTTACTCAATATTAGAACTATATAGAATTCCAAACAATGAAATTTTATTTAACAAGTCCAAAGAATAACCGATGAAATATTATTGAAAGTCCTATACCAATCGGTATTATAACTCTATTTATTCAAAAAAATTCCCAACCATGCCGGTTTTATAGTGGTTGTTCACTATTTTATATATAAGAAAACAAGTGTGAGGCATAAGTACCTCAGCAATTACATCGACACAGTTAAGAAATAGGACTGAGACCAAAATGTCTCAACTACTACCAGAAACAAAAACTACCCTCCACATGAGAAGAGGAATCACTCTCTAGTCATAAGAAATAGAGGATTATACACGGATGAACTCTCCAGATAATCTAGAATGGTGGAAAAATAACCAATTGACTTCTTGGAACATATATATTTCTATCCTAACTATCATCTTCCAATGTTTCCTTATTAGCTGACTATATTCCCCATCCTCAGCGAGCACTAAAATGCACCAAACATAAGTTGGAATAATGACTCTACTCCTAATCCACATCCGCCACAAACTTGTTCAGCAGACCATTTATTCAATATTCTTATCACACAGAAATAGAAACACACAAAGCACACAACTTATATTGATAAGAGATTTTATTATATAGGAAAACTATACTTATTCCAAATCTTTAACATATATATATATATATATATAATAAAATATAATTTTCCTTTTCCTTTAAAATCAAGAATAAGGACTTAATGCACAATATGCACACCTGAATTTCTTTTTGATATTCAAATCTCAAAGAAATTTATTTTAACATCACATAATACATGCATACATATATATATAAGTCACAAAATAATTTATTATAATTAATAAAAAAATTAAATGAATTAATAAACTTCAAAATCAATTTATTTTATTTTTATTACATAAAATATATCTTTGAAATTCCTTTCTTATACTCAAAATCCTAGAATACACTTTAAAAACCATAAAATATTAATTAGAAACCATGTTCTTTGGACAAGAATGAATTCAATAGGGTTGGTATGTGTACATCTACCTATGAAATTTGGCGCATTTTGAAAATAACTTTTGAAGGAAAAAGCAAAGTTAAACAAAGTAAAATTTTCAATGTTGAAAAATCAATTTCAAAATTTCAGAATGAACCTAAATGAAAATATTTGTGATATGTATTCATGATTTGAAGACATTCAACACTCCCTTATAACACTAGAAGAGACATTCATAGATTTTTATTTTCAATAATCCTTTACTCTTTAACAAATTAATGGGAACGAATGTCTTAGCTATCAAAGAAGCTAATGATTGTTCTACCATAAACCCGAAGAGTTAATAGGAAATCTCATGTCATACGAAATGAATTTGTAGGCAAAAAGAGTTCAGGCTCAAGAAAAGAAAACAATAGAATTTTAGATAGAAAAAGAAGAATCTGATGTTGATGACGATGGTTTTGCACTTCAAGCAAAAATTTCAAGAAATTCCCGAAACTAAAAAAGAATAGAAGTTTTGGAAACAATAATGGCAACAAATCATCTTCGTCACTCAAATGCTATGTGTGCGACAAGTTTGACCACATAAATAAGGGTTGTACAAATCTCAAAAAGGAGAAGAATAGTTTCAAGAACAAAAATGAAAGACTCTTTTAGAAGAAGAAGCAATCCTTTCAAGTTACATGAGATATTCAGACTCATCTTCATCTTTGAAAAGCAAAAGCAATTCAAAATAAGAAAATGTTTGTTTCATGACCTCTGATGACAACGTAAGTGATATTTCCTTTGATGGTCTTGTAGAAATTAGTTCTAAACTATTAGATAAACTAAATGATCTTAAAAGACTAATATATAAAGAAACCTTAGAAATATTAAATAGAACTAAATTAGAAATAGATTTAATAAAAGATAAACATATAATTCTAGAGTAAGAACTAGTCAAATCACAAGAATCTTGCTATAATTAAAATCTTAAATCATTGTCTTAAGTAGTGAAGTTGATATTTATAAAACTGAGAATGTTAAATTAGAAAAAGAAATTTGTAATTTACGTTCTAATATTGATTCATTAAGTATAGAGATAAAAGAGCATAGAAATAATTTTGAAAATATATCCATTTTAAATTTTAATAATGGAAGAGAGAATTTATCTAGAATCATAAATAATATACAGTCTTCTACAAATGAAAATGGTTTGGGCTTAAAAATATAAATAAATCAAAATCTAGTCCTAAACATTACAGTTCACTATATACTAACTTTAAAAAGGAAAAGAAAGTTAGTCAACCAAAACCTATTAATAAAAGCGATAAACCTATTAAGATATGGGTTCCAAAGACTAAAAAATTTCGCATTTGAAATAAGTTTATAGAAACTTTTAGATATAGTGTTTATAAAAATTCTGATTTTATTCTTAAAGGGAACTCCAAATCCTCTTCGGTATGGTTTCCTAAGACCTATCTCTAGGACCCTAACTAGAAAGTGGGTATCATTCAAAATAATATGTTTTGCAGTACCAAATAAGAAAAAAGGAAAATACATGCTGGACAGTGGTTTCTCCAAGCACATGATAGGAAATAAAGAAATGTTATCAAACATTATCTACTCAGATGGAGAAACCATCGGTTTTGAGATAACTACAAAGAAAACGTTGTTAGAAAAGGCGATGAAAGCGACAATGGTATATCAAATTCACCTCTTATTATAAATGTTTTATTAGTTAAGAACTCAGAAAAGAATCTACTTAGCATTAATCAACTTTGTGACAAAGGTTTTAGTATTTATTTTGAAAAGAATAAATGTAATATATTTTTGCAATTTTTTTTTAAGGAATTAGAAAAAAAATAATGTTTTAAATAAGAAATAAATCATAATATTGATATATGCTTGTTGGCTAAAGATAATGATCCTTGGCTTTGACACAAAAGATTTTTTCACATTAACTTTAAATCCATAAATAAACTAACTAAAATGATTTAATACAAGGTTATTGAAAATGGATTTTAAAGTAAATAATATATATGATCCTTATCGGCTAGGAAAATTAACAAAGTCATCATTTAAATCTAAGAAAATATTATCTACATTACAACCTTTAGAACTACTTCATTTGGATCTCTTTGGTCCAACAAAAGTACAATATAAAAACCATAATAAATACATCTTTGTTATAGTAGATGATTTCTCAAGGTATACTTGAATATTATTTTTAAAACACAAAAGTGAGACCTTTGAAGTTTATAAACTTTTTCCAAACAAGATTGAAAATTTAAAGAACCTAAAACTTAAAAGTAGTAGAAGTGATCATGATGGCGAATCCAAAAAACCATCTATTTGATAATATTTGCAATAAAAAGGGTATTAGCCACAATTTCTCCTTTCATAAAACTCTACATCAAAATGGCATTGGAGAAAGGAAAAATAGAACGCTATAGGAATGCGCTAGGACCTTACTGAGTAGTAGCCAATTATAAAAGAATTTCTGGCAGAAGCTATGTCTGCTGCTTGTTATCTTCTATATCGTATCACTATAAGACCTCTAACAAAACACACACCATATGAATTTTTTAATGGTAGAAAACCAAATATTGCCTATTTTAGAATTTTCGGTCAAAATGTTTTATCTTAAATACCAAAGATCAATTAGGGAAATTCGATCCGAAACTGATGAAGGCATATTAATTAGATATTCAAAACGAAGTAGAGCATACAAATTTTTTAATAAAAGATCAAAAGTAATAGTTTAAACTTCAAATATATTTTTTGATGAAAACTTATAGAAATAGCAAGGATGATAAAGAAGAAATCATAATTAATAATTTGCGAACATTAGATAATCCTCCTCAAGAAACTCAAATTATAAATGATCTTAGATCTCCTCCACATATATTAAAAGATCATCCGCATGAATTATAATTGGTGAAGTATATACTACCATTAAAACTAGAAGACAATTAAATCAAATGGACTGTAACATCTCGTTGTTTGAGTAATTAAAATAATATTTATTTTTGATTTATTAGAAAAACAATGATTTAAATTCAAATTTGGAATTTAAACTATAGTACTGAAATGCTAAAGATGTTTAAAAACTTGTTTTGGGAAAATAAATAATATTTGAGGAGTTTTGTAATTTATTTAGAAAACATAACAATTATTTTATAATTGAAAATTGAAGAGTAATATTTTAATAAAAAAAATCATTATAAACATAAAATAAAATTTGGGTTAGAATACCTCGAGCCGTATTTTAATCAGATGTCGAGTAATGGCTAGGTATTAAGTTGGTTAAGGGTTTGACTTTATTAAAGTATAAATATTTAAATTTAATCGGACCTTAAATTTTTATACTTATCCAAACTAATTATTATATTATTTCCTTAAGATTCAACTGTAAGTTTCCCTAGCCTATATTAACTCTTTACTTTCATTACTCCACTTCATCATTTCCGCCCAATGTTAGTAAACACCTACACACCATTACCTTGTGCCATTTTCATCACCATCATTGATATATTCTTTACTGGAAAGAAAAATAAAGTGAGTACTCTCTTTCATTTTAGTTTCAATATTTCTCCATTTCTTCTCATAAATTCAGTACTATGATCATCATCAACAAACTATATATATATTATATATATTAACCCATCCAATTTATAAACTTTGGTTAATGTTTCTTAATCTAATGAGTATCTCTACATAAGTCAGTAAGTATATCCGTTGCCATAACTTAAATATTTTGAGTGATTTCCTTTGTTTCAATTATATATTTCACTTCAAAGAACCATAACCGAAACAATAAAACATATGTAGCCTTAATTTGCATATAGCCTCAGTGTTCATTGCCTGCATTACTTGTGTATAAGCAATTGGTTGTCCATAGGTTTTTATGTACACATGACCGAACATTGGCACTCATATAACCTAGAAAATGTATGTACATTTATATCAATATTTATAAACTTGCAAGCATGACTAGAATGAGATTAATAAATGTGTCTATGTGTATACACACACATTCCCCATCAAAACTTCTATCCCTTATAACTCAAAATCTAAAATGAATTTGATCACTCAACCAAAAGAGAAATTATAGAGGGAAGAAGATGAACAAAACGACTGCCTTTGTCTTGTTTTCAAAGTCCATGGTGATTAGAAATGACACTGTAATATCTGCATCTGAATTGTGAACGAGTCCATTGCAATAATGGGTTCAGTTTGTTCATCGATGACCTCAAATGGCAAACTATGGTCAACTAGCTAGTAAACAAAAATAAGCAAAAAAAAAGAGTTGTACGTGTGCATGTTAAGAGATGCAAATCAATAACGCAAATGCATCAAAAGAGGAAGAAAAAAACAAATAAAAGGATGTGCATGTTTCCATGCACATAAAAGAAAGAAGTAAATCTGATAAGTAAGTAAAGCAAAAGAAAATGAGGAAGGGGACATGTGCATGTTCTAATAAGATGAAATGAATGTGATGATGTTTTAAAGCACAAAAAGAAAATAAAATAAAAAAAGAAACTTTAGAAACAAAATTTATATTAATATATATACACACACATGAAACCATAAAGGATACTTCACTTCATTTATTAAGAAAAGTGATGTGCACATGCACGATGACATAATGTGCACTGCACAAGATTTCATTTGAAATGTTGTTTAATTTCTTGAATATATGAAAATATATGTTACAGATGATTTGTGTGTATTAACTGTTGAAATATTATATTAATTATATTTCTAGTACACTTAAGATATAACAATATTTTTGAATTTAAATTGAATTTAATGAAAAAAATCCTATTTAAATAATTTAAATTAACTTTGCCTTGAGTATTACTTGCATTAATATGTGTTCTAGTTTACCACGCTATATGAGTTTATTTATTCATGAATTCCATCATTACAAGTTAATTACTCTATTTTTAACCCAATTGTACATATTCAATGTTATGTTTAAAATTGTTTTTGTTATAAATGATGTTATTTTTTTTTTGGGCAAGGCCAGCCTATTTTTATAGTGGACAGTCCACAATTTATTAAACAAAATCAAATACAAATGTGTAGAATAAACTAAGCAATACAAAAAGGAGCTGCTACAAAACCACAAACATGATAAGCGCATATGCTTCAGCAACAACTCACGACAAAATTTGAAATAACAAAGCGGCAATTGAAGAGTTAGTCCGCGTGAATCTACGTTTATTCTCTCCTCCCAAATAGCAGTAATCGTTAGCTTTAGGAATCTAAGAAGACGAGTGGTAGAAAGGGATTTCCACCTAGTTGGTTGAAAGATGCGAATCCATTCAATCTTATAAATGATGTTATTAGCAACAAGTTAAACCATATTTTATGAGCATAACTAATCCAATGGGCTATATGATTGGTTTAAAATTATATTGCAGGAACGAATGTCGTTTGGGATGACCAAATGATTTTAAAAGCAATAAATTTAACATTTCTCAAGTTTGACAGGATTTGTGTAACGACCCGTAAATTTTGATTAATAAATTTGTTAGTTTAATTTAAATTTTTCAGTTAAATTTAGGAAGAAATAAAAATCTTAGAAGTTATAATGAAGCAAATGTTAGAAATTTAAATATAGCAATTGAAATTTAGATTTACAAATTCGTAATGTAAGTGCAATCAATTGAAATTATGAAATTTGTCATGCTTGGTTATAAGGTCAATAAAAGAAACAAACGGGAATATTGAATATACTAATGAAATGTTATAATCAGAATTATAATTCAAATGCTACTGATTTAATATAATAAGAAGGTAAGTAATACAGATAAATGATTGTAAACTTTAGTAAATGAATTAATGTGCAAAGGAATTGAATTAAGCATGAATAGCATGAATAAAATGAATATTAATAAATGAAATTATGTAATAATTGATAAATGATGGCATTCATGAATGAAATAAGATCTGTGAGTAATAAAGGAATAATTAAAATAAAAATTTACCAATGAAATAGTATCTGATTTATGTAGACTTAATAAAAGAGTTGAGTTGAATCAAATCTATTTAGTTGGAAACAAATTAATTGGTATGCAAATTATAAATGGGTTTATAGTAAGAAATTATACTACCGTGAATTTGGAATTAAGATAAAATTGAAAATTTCAAGTATGTGATGCAAAATATCATATAGCAGTGGAATAAAAAATTAGTGTTATTATAACCTGGTTGGTAAGTAACAAACTTATAACCGAATTTAAAACAAAATAGGTGACAATGAATATAGATTGTTCATTTATTTGATGTGTTAAATAAATTTTGGTATTCAATCGCAATAAATATAAATAATTAATTGAAACCGTTGTAAGGTCAAAATTTATTGCATATAATAAATTGGGGGATAGATTTCATTAAAGGTAATTTATTTATTATGTTAATGTAAATTAAAATAATTAGAGGTACATAAATGATGATTTATACCATGTTTGGAAGTTGTAATTTTGAGGATATTAAGAATTAGGAATTGAATTTTGAATTATTTGCAATACAAATAAAGAAAATGTTACGTCATTGCTAACTGAGGGAACCATTAATTAATTGAATGAAAGTTAAATCAGTGGAAATAATGGAGATTAATTTACGTTAGTTATTAGGGTAGTGACTAAATTTGGTAATCTATTTGCAATTAATGATAATAGTGTTGATATAAGCTAATAAGTTAAATGTCAATGGAATATCAGTTAATGGATTGAATGTGATTACGAAATTGGAATTAGGTAAATGCAGTAACTAATTCAAAGCAAATAATTTTTTTGGAACAAATGTTAAGATCTAAACTGATGATAATTAATAATTGAAGATAATGTAAATTCCATTTATAATATGACTATTGGTAAATGAAAAGAATGCAAAATTTAAGTTGTGTCAAAATATTGGAAATTGGTGTATAATAATAGGTTTATTTGAAACTAAATGAAATCAAACATCTAAATATTATGTTAATAGAAAATTAAAATGGAATCTAAGAATATTAGTATAATAGATTTTTAATCAAATGTTGATTTCATCCGGTGTATCATTGAATTGAATAATATGAATGAAGATTTAACTTATATTTTCTAAATTTAATGAAATTGAAAATTTGCACTAAAATTGATAAGTTAATCAACGATAAATTGATAGTAAATGATTTAAGAAGTTGAAATTGTGGAAATTCATCAATTACCGAAATATAATGGGAATTTTGATTTCATATAATTAAATTTCAATTTATTTAATTAATGTAAAAATAGAGCCATTTTGGCCGCTGACTCGGATTTTGACGAAACAAGTTTCATCAGATCCGTAACGGTGAATTATAATAGTGTTTCAAGTTTCGCAGCGATCGGACTTGTCGTTTGATCGTACGGACTCGAAACGCCTTGAAATTTATGCAATTGAAATCAATTTAAAACTATTGATTTTAGCATAACTTCTTCATACGACACAATTTGAACCTGAAACCTTTTCCATTGCGTTTAAAATATTTTAAAACACCTATTTTGATATATGGGTTTACCCAATTTCGTTCCGGGGTCAGAACGGGCTTTTTTGGGCCACGTTAGCGGTAGCACGTATATCTATCAACCCGATCCATCTATTTTTCAATTTTGCCTATAAATACCCTGCTAAACCCTAGCCTCCGCCTATTCTCATTTATCTGCGCGTAAAATTTCATCAGCTCCTCTTCTTCTTCAATGGATGCGAACCCTAAATCCAATTACAATCCAAAATCAAAGTCAAAAATTCAAAGTCCTCAGAAAAATTCAGAAAAAATATATGTTGAAGCTCTCAAAATGCGTAATCTGCTGGTGCAATTCGTTTTTCAATTCGAGTTATCATTTGCTCTGAAATTAAAGGTTTATCCACGGCCGTTCATCATCGTCGCGATCAACTTCGTCGAATCGGGAAACCCTTTCTGGGTTTTCGGGAGGAAGCCGAGGGGATCACATCTATATAATTGGTTTGTCGATTTGACGGCTGGATTGAGCTAAAAATTTGGATTAGGGTTCGAAATCAAGTGGGTATCGGTGGCGTCTGCATAAAGGTTCGTGCGTTTTCACGAACAGGTGCGTTCGAAATTCCTGGAGATGAAAGTGGAAGAGTGACGTGTCAAGGTGAATGTGTTCTTCTTTTCAATTATTTTTAAAATTGAATTCGATCGCAATTATCATCATAACTTTTGCATACGATATCAGATTTACGCGTGGTTTCTTTTGTTCGGATCATATTGAAATTCCGGACATGATGACGCTAGTTTGGATCAATTCTGAGACGATCAAATTTTTGGGTTTAAATTCGAATTAAATTCAAAAGGTGAGTGTTTTAACCCACTCAAAATTTCTAAAATTTCTTATGTTTGTTAAATTGATTTATGATGTGTTTAAATTTTATTTATAGCTGTTTGGCGTATATTTCATCATTTTCGCAGTTAAATTGCATTCATTTAATTTACGCGTTATTTAATTCATTATTATATTTAAAACTGCCAGTAAATTTGTTAATTAATGTATTCATTGCATTTAGAACTGCTAGTAAATTGTTAATTAATGTATTCATTGCATTTAAAAACTGCCAGTTAATTGTTAATTAATGTATTTAGTGCATATGACCTGCTAGTTAAATTTATTTATTATTACATATAAACTACAGTTAAACAGTTATTTAATTCATTGTTGAAAATTTAACTATCAGTGATTAATTATTATTTATTGTTGTGATTGTTTGAATTGGATGATAAATTAATGAATGTTTGATGATTGATATGATGGACGAATGGATGCTGTATTTATATTGTATAAACTGCAAGTTATTATGCATTTTCATTTCATTCGGGATTGCGGTTTGAAATGATATATAACTGTAATTTTTATATCACCTGACCAGAGGGTAGAAAATTTTATACAGACACCGTCGGTCTATATATATATATATATATATATATATATAAATATATATTGAAAATGATTTCTATTGTTTGGATAGGATACAGTTTAATAAATATTAATTTTTGATCTTATATAAAATCTTATTTTATATATACATATATAGTTAAATTATTGAATTTAAGCTATAAGTTGAATAATGGAGTTTGATAATTTATATTATACGATTAAGTACAGGTTTAAGATATTGTATCTATATAGAGTTTAAATGGTCCAAATCAATTAATATTGGAAAATAAATTGGAAATTTATTTGGAATTGAGCTTATTAAAAAAATTAAACTCCACAAGTTGGTGTAAACTTATTAAACTTGGAAATTTTAAAGGTATGATATTTATAACTGGATTTTTATTCAAGATAAATTAAATGAATATTTCTAGTATAAATAAATTGAAGGAAATATTTAATTGTTAGAAATTTGAGTTTTATTTTATGGATTTATTTCGTGAATATTTCAAAACTAAATAATAGGACAATAAATTGTTGAATAGAATTTCCAACCTTAGTTTTGAAATTGTTAAATACTCAAAGTTTGAATATATTGAAATCGAAGTGTTTTATTGAAACTAAAAGTGAATCTAAATTTATGGGGTTTAGACCTAAAATTTTAAATGAATAAAATTGTGAAGTCGCGGAAATTATTTTTATAAAGAAATTTTAAATTTAAACTATTTTATTCTATGTACTATATGAATATCCAAACCATTCAAGTTTTAGAAGTTATGGTTTCAAAGCTATGAATTTTCGAAGCATTATGTTTTTGAAAGTTATAATTCAAATGTTTGGTTTCGAGATATTATAAATTTCAAAGCAGTATGAATTAGGAAAAAAATTATTGAAAAAAAATGATATTATTGATTTGGGTTTTATAAAAATAATATCAAAATGAGTTGTTTTGGGATGGAAATGATATCGTATTGATGGGTTTTGAAATGGATAATTTTATTCTGGTTTTAAAGTATAAACTATTTTTAAAGACCAAGGTGTTATAATAACGTTTGGTTGTTGAAGAGACCGGGATCGGAAGTTGTCATACTCTCTGCCAACTCCGAAAACCACTTTAATAACCGTGTGCGCGGTGGAGGTTCCAGAATGAAGTAGGATGGCGGTGGCGTATCGTCTGAGGTAAATACGTGGACCCAACTCCCGTGAGTTGGCATAAGGTGGCTAAAACAGGAGCGATCGACAGGTTAATAAGGTAGCACCTTTGATCGGACACTTCCCTTCGATACTATACTCTGACTTTGGATTGATTCGATGGCCACCTTCACTTTTGATTTCTTTGATTTGGGGGAGTTTGTTCGAGGTGGGCGGTAGTAGCAGCTATGCGTTACCACCGACCCGGAAGCGTAATTGGTATATCTACCCTGGCATTGCCTAGTTGTGTCGTGTCACCTACCCTATCGCGCCTTGTACGAGTTTGGTTTTCTCCCGTAGCCCGTGTGGTATCTTCTGGTGGCTTCCCGATCAGGAGGGACAATGATATAGGATGGACTACTGGACTATTATTGTGTTAAGGGGGAGATTGGGTAACTCCTTAACGCTATTTAAAAGTAAGTTTATTTTACAAATAGACACTATTATAATAGCGAAATATACTACATAGTAAATAGTTTAATGGATCCTTAAGAGATGTGAATCCCGAGCATCTTTTAAGTTACTGCACTCATATTTATTTCTGTTAATTTAACTTACATAAGATCTTTTAGTTCTGACTCGAGTTTTTTGTCTTTTCAATTCGCTCGAGTCAGTCCGAGCGTTTCAAGATCGAAGACTTTAGCCCTGGAGGACGAAGACGGAGATTTCTATTAGTATTATTTATTATATTCCACTACACACCGTATTCCGCTGCATTGTTATTATTAGTATGTGTACTCTGATATATATTGTATAAGTATAATTAAATATTTTGTAAATAGCTTCATGAACTGAATATTGATTATTATATTTTATCCTTCCGCTGTGAGATTCTGTTTTCCTTTATTTCTCCTCGTTTTTTTATTTACCCCATAACAATCCGCCCTTTTGTATGGTTTGAATTGGCATGTGTGTCGATTTAAAGCGTGCAAAAAGGCGGGATGTTACAACGTGGTATCAGAGCTTTGGTTTAGCGATAAACCTTAGCTTTGTGGGGCCTGACTCTTTATTAATAGGGTAGTAATACCCTATGGGAGTCGATGAGTGTATATATACGAGAGAGCGTATTTGTTAGTGTTATAAAAAGGTTTTAATGTTGTGTTAATCTGTTCCGTTTTGTATTTAAAATTCTGGTTGATGCATGGGACGTTATGACATCAATAGGGATTTCTAAACACTTAATAGGACAGACCGACACAATATTTGTTTTTAATATAGGTGAATGAAATAATTTTGCCTATTATATCTTCTATATATATAAAATAAAATTTTATAAATGATATATATATTTGGTTGCTATATATTGGTTGTTAGGAAATGAATTTATAAATAATAGTTGAAAAAAATTTGTGAAAATAAAATAAATAAAATTGGAAACTTAAAGCTTTAGTTCCGGGATTTTTGGAAATTTCTTTTGAATGATTTTGAAATATAATAATATTATTCTTAAAAGAAGTGTTCTCTGATATAAGTATTTCAATGTAATTTGAAAGAAATGTTTTAAAAGAAATTTTGGAAAGATAAAGTTGTACTCCCTTCTCTGTCGCTGGAAAATAATTTCGGTGATGAGTGCACGCATCATCGACATTCATTTTCGGGTTTCGAAGTGGGGAGGCCACTATAGTAGTTTTACTGCAGTTTTATTTTGAGAAAATATATAATTTTTAAATTGTTTCAAATATAATTGGATATATATAAGTTATAAGTGTATATTTATCTGTTATTTTAAAATGAATTTAAATTTAACCCGGTATTTAATTCTTAAGTTTCCGATAAATTAATAGTTTCAAGAAGTGTAGTAAAATGGAATGTAACCAACTAATAATTGGAGTTTTAATTGAAATAGAAATTCAATGCTAAGTTATTAATGAATTTAAAGAAATTTGAAATTGTAACTTATATAAGCAAAGGATAGTATTATTAAACCATAAATTAATTAAAAGAAATAGAGTAAACTTGTATAACTTTCAAACTACATTCTTAAAAAAAACATAAATATGACTTACCAAATATTAAAAGTTGAAATGCTAATAAGAGAATGTAATAGATATTATACAAGAAATAAACTTGAGGTAATGAAAGTAATTAATGAAATTCTTTAACAAACAAGGATTTGATGTTGTAGTTGTTGTAAACTTAAGTTACAATTGGAATTTTACTATATTTGAATATAATTAAAGGTAAGTATCATAAATAGATGATTATAAACTTAAGTAAAGGTTAAAGTTAATTACTTTAATAAACAGAAGATGAATACTGAAATAAATAAATGAGGACATGCAATAATAAATGAATGAATAATTATAACGAAATAAAAGGAACTGGCATGGCCTGAGTTAATGGAATTGAATAATTGTAAGTAATAAGTAAAAATAAATGAAGCAAACATTTAATGAGTAAATGTAAATTTAAAAGATAAATCACTGTATAAATAAAAAGAAAATCAAACTACAAAGGTATGAAATGAAACTAAAAATTAAGTTAAGTTGATTGTTATTTGGATTTGTTGTTTTTTAGTTGATGGTTGTTTGGGCAAGGATACTTTAAATTTGGATTTGGGTAAATGAATAATCTATTTAGTTTATCTAAGACTGTTGAGTAAATGATGCGCTAGTAGTTTATTCTTCATTCCATGCAATTTAAAGGTTTTGAACCCAAACAACTATTTGTTTGTTTGATTGAATGGTTGCTTTGTATTTGTTGTGTATGATGTTTGTTGGAATGGATGGTTGTTGTATTGATTTGTTATTAGTGATTGAAACCACTTAAATATTTCATTTTATATAAATTGTTAACTCTTTTGGATTTTATAAGTGAAATACAGGTTATGGAAGCAATTGGTACTGCATTTGGTTTCATAATATAAGCGTTATTGCCCGACAAATAGGTACGTTTTCGGATTACGGTTTATAGCGCTATTATATTTATATTTTTCCCATGACGGGATATATATTTTTTGGAAAATATATGTTGTATATTGTATATTTTGATATTATATTTTCTCCCGAGCCTCTCCGTACAAAGGAGACTCTGTCGAAGTTTTCCGAAAAATTTGGACTTAGAAAATATTTTGAAAATGTTTTCTAAACATCAATAATTTAAGTATAAAAAGATATAATAATTGTAAATTTTTATATTCTTATTAAAGTAACAAATGTTGTAAATTTAATTGTTTATAAAGTTAATGTTTTGAATAAGATATACTGATTTCTTAATTCTTCTTTGTCCCTTCTTTTCCTTTTTGGGGACGAAAAGTTTTGAGTGGGGGAGAGTGTAACGACCCATAAATTTTGATTAATAAATTTGTTAGTTTAATTTAAATTTTTCAGTTAAATTTAGGAAGAAATAAAAATCTTAGAAGTTATAATGAACAAATGTTAGAAATTTAAATATAGCAATTGAAATTTAGATTTACAAATTCAAAATGTAAGTGCAATAAATTGAAATTATGAAATTTGTCATACTTGGTTATAAGGTTAATAAAAGAAACAAACGGGAATATTGAATATACTAATGAAATGTTATAATCAGAAGTATAATTGAAATGCTACTGATTTAAAATAATAAGAAGGTAAGTAACATAGATAAATGATTGTAAACTTTAGTAAATGAATTAATGTGCAAAGGAATTGAATTAAGCATGAATATCATGAATAAAATGAATATTAATAAATGAAATTATGTAATAATTGATAAATGATGGCATTCATGAATGAAATAAGATTTGTAAGTAATAAAGGAATAATTGAAATAAACATTTACCAATGAAATAGTATATTGATTTATGTAGACTTAATAAAAGAGTTGAATTGAATCAAATCTATTTAGTTGGAAACAAATTAATTGGTATGCAAATTATAAATGGATTTATAGTAAGAAATTATACTACCGTGAATTTGGAATTAAGATGAAATTGAAAAATTCAAGTATGTGATGCAAAATATCATATAGCAGTGGAATAAAAAATTAGTGTTATTATAACCTGGTTGGTAAGTAACAAACTTATAACCGAATTTAAAAGAAAATAGTTGACAATGAATATAGATTGTTCATTTATTTGATGTGTTAAATAAATTTTGGTATTCAATCGCAATAAATATAAATAATTAATTGAAACTGTTGTAAGGTCAAAATTTATTGCATATAATAAATTGGGGGATAGATTTCATTAAAGGTAATTTATTTATTATGTTAATGTAAATTAAAATAATTAGAGGTACGCAAATGATGATTTATACCATGTTTGGAAGTTGTAATTTAGAGGATATTAAGAATTAGGAATTGAATTTTGAATTATTTGCAATACAAATAAAGAAAATGTTACGTTATTGCTAACTGAGGGAATCATTAATTAATTGAATGAAAGTTAAATCAGTGGAAATAATGGAGATTAATTTACGTTAGTTGTTTAGGGTAGTGACTAAATTTGGTAATCTATTTTCAATTAATGATAATAGTGTTGATATAAGCGAATAAGTTAAATGTCAGTGCAATACCAGTTAATGGATTGAATGTGATTACGAAATTGGAATTAGGTAAATGTAGTAACTAATTCAGGGCAAATAAAAATTTCGAAACAAATGTTAAGATCTAAACTGATGATAATTAATAATTGAAGATAATGTAAATTCCATTTATAATATGACTATTGGTAAATGAAAAGAATGCAAAATTTAAGTTGTGTCAAAATATTGGAAATTGGTGTATAATAATAGGTTTATTTGAAATTAAATGAAATTAAACATCTAAAAATTATGTTAATAGAAATTTTAAATGGAATCTAAGAATATTAGTATAATAGATTTTTAATCAATTGTTGATTTCATCCGGTGTATCATTGAATTGAATAATATGAATGAAGATTTAACTTATATTTTCTAAATTTAATGAAATTGAAAATTTGCACTAAAATTGATAAGTTAATCAACGATAAATTGATAGTAAATGATTTAAGAAGTTGAAATTGTGGAAATTCATCAATTACCGAAATATAATGGGAATTTTGATTTCATATAATTAAATTTCAATTTATTTAATTAATATAAAAATAGAGCCATTTTGGCCGCTGACTCGGATTTTGACGAAACAAGTTTCATCGGATCCGTAACGGTGAATTATAATAGTGTTTCAAGTTTCATAGCGATCGGACTTGTCGTTTGATCGTACGGACTCGAAACGCCTTGAAATTTATGCAATTGAAATCAATTTAAAAATATTGATTTTAGCATAACTTCTTCATACGACACAATTTGAACCTGAAACCTTTTCCATTGCGTTTAAAATATTTTAAAACACCTATTTTGATATATGGGTTTACCCAATTTCGTTCCGGGGTCAGAACGGGCTTTTTTGGGCCACGTTAGCGGTAGCACGTATATCTATCAACCCGATCCATCTATTTTTCAATTTTGCCTATAAATACCCTGCTAAACCCTAGCCTCCGCCTATTCTCATTCATCTGCGCGTAAAATTTCATCATCTTCTCTTCTTCTTCAATGGATGCAAACCCTAAATCCAATTACAATCCAAAATCAAAGTCAAAAAATCAAAGTCCTCAGAAAAATTCAGAAAAAATATATGTTGAAGCTCTCGAAATGCGTAATCTGCTAGTGGAATTCGTTTTTCAATTCGAGTTATCGTTTGCTCTGAAACTATAGGTTTATCCACGGCCGTTCATCATCGCCGCGATCAACTTCGTCGGATCGGGAAACCCTTTCTGGGTTTTGGAGAGGAAGCTGAGAGGATCACATCTATATGATTGGTTTGTTGATTTGACGGCTGGATTGAGCTAAAAATTTGGATTAGGGTTCGAAATCAAGTGGGTATCGGTGGCGGCTGCATAAAGGTTCGTGCGTTTTCACGAACAGGTGCGTTCGAAATTCCTGGAGATGAAAGTGGAAGAGTGACGTGTCAAGGTGAATGTGTTCTTCTTTTTAATTATTTTTTAAATTGAATTCGATCGCAATTATCATCATAACTTTCGCATACGATATTAGATTTACGCGCGGTTTCTTTTGTTCGGATCATATTGAAATTCTGGAGTTGATGAAGCTGGTTTGGACAAATTCTGAGACGGTCAAATTTTTGGGTTTAAATTGAATTTAAATTCGATTTAAATTCAAAAGGTGAGTGTTTTAACCCACTCATAATTTCTAAAATTTCTTATGTTCGTCAAATTGATTTATGATGTGTTTAAATTTTTATTTATAGCTGTTTGGCGTATATTTCATCATTTTCGCAGTTAAATTGCATTCATTTTATTTACGCGTTATTTAATTCATTATTGCATTTAAAACTGCCAGTAAATTTGTTAATTAATGTATTCGTTGCATTTAAAACTACCAGTAAATTGTTAATTAATGTATTCATTGCATTTAAAAACTGCCAGTTAATTGTTAATTAATGTATTTATTGCATATAACCTGCTAGTTAAATTTATTTATTATTACATATAAACTACAGTTAAACAGTTATTTAATTCATTGTTGAAAATTTAACTATCAGTAATTAATTATTATTTATTGTTGTGATTGTTTGAATTGGATGATAAATTGATGAATGTTTGATGATTGATATGATGGACGAATGGATGTTGTATTTATATTGTATAAACTGCAAGTTATTATGCATTTTCATTTCATTCGGGATTGCGGTTTGAAATGATATATAACCGTAATTTTTATTTTAAATTACGGATTGAAATGATAAATATCCGTATCACTTGGCCATAGGGTAGAAAATTTTATACAGACACCGTCGGTCTATATATATATATATATATATATATATATATATATATACATACATACATACATATATATATATATATATATTTGATAATGATTTCTATGGTTTGGATAGGATACGGTTTAATAAATATTAATTTTTGATCTTATATAAAATCTTATTTTATATATACATATATAGTTAAATTATTTAATTTAAGCTATAAGTTGAATAATAGAGTTTGATAATTTATATTATACGATTAAGTACAAGTTTAAGATATTGTGTATATATATTATAGAGTTTAAATGGTTCAAATCAATTAAGATTGGAAAATAAATTGGAAATTTATTTGGAATTGAGATTATTAAAAAAATTAAACTCCACAAGTTGGTGTAAACTTATTAAACTTGGAAATTTTAAAGGTATGATATTTATAACTGGATTTTTATTCAAGATAAATTATATGAATATTTCTAGTATAAATAAATTGAAGGAAATATTTAATTATTGGAAATTTGAGTTTTATTTTATGGTTTTATTTTGTGAATATTTCAAAACTAAATAATAGGACAATAAATTGTTGAATAGAATTTCCGACCTTAGTTTTGAAATTGTTAAATACTCAAATTTTGAATATATTGAAATCGAAGTGTTTTATTGAAACTAAAAGTGAATCTAAATTTATGGGGTTTAGACCTAAAATTTTAAATGAATAAAATTGTGAAGCCGCGGAAATTATTTTTATAAAAAAAATTTAAATTCAAACTATTTTAATCTATGTACTGTTTGAATATCCAAACCATTCAAGTTTTAGAAGTTATGGTTTCAAAGCTATGAATTTTCGAAGCATTATGTTTTTGAATGTTATAACTCAAATGTTTGGTTTCCAGATATTATAAAATTTAAAGCAGTATGAATTTGGAAAAAAAAATATTTGAAAAAAAAATGATATTATTGATTTGGGTTTTATAAAAATAATATCAAAATAAGTTGTTTTGGGATAGAAATGATATCGTATTTATGGGTTTTGAAATGGATAATTTTATTCTGGTTTTAAAGTATAAACTATTTTTAAAGACCGCAGTGTTATAATAACGTTTGGTTGTTGAAGAGACTGGGATCGAAAGTTGTCATACTCTCTGCCAACTCCGAAAACCACTTTGAAAACCGTGTACGCGGTGGAGGTTCCAGAATGAAGTAGGATGGTGGTGGCGTATCCTCTGAGGTAAATACATGGACCCAACTCCCGTGAGTTGGCATAAGGTGGCTAAAACAGGAGCGATCGACAGGTTAATAAGGTAGCACCTTTGATCGGACACTTCCCTTCGATACTATACTCTGACTTTGGATTGATTCGGTAGCCACCTTCACTTTTGATTTCTTTGATTTGGGGGAGTTTGTCCGAGGTAGGCGGTAGTAGCAGCTACGCGTTACCACCGGCCCGGAAGCGTAATTGGTATATGTTCCCTGGCATTGCCTAGTTGTGTCGTGTCACCTGCCCTATCGCGCCTTGTACGAGTTTGGTTTTCTCCCGTAGCCCGTGTGGTATCCTCTGGTGGCTTTCCGATAAGGAGGGACTATGATATTGGATGGACTACTGGGACTATTATTGTGTTAAGGGGGAGGTTGGGTAACTCCTTAACGCTATTTAAAAGTAAGTTTATTTTACAAATAGACACTATTATAATAGCGAAATATACTACATAGTAAATAGTTTAACGGATCCTTAAGAGATGTGAATCCCGAGCATCTTTTAAGTTACTGCACTCATATTTATTTCTGTTGATTTAACTTACATAAGATCTTTTAGTTCTGACTCCAGTGTTTTGTCTTTTCAATTCGCTCGGGTCAGTCCGAGCGTTTCAGGATCGAAGACTTTAGCCCTGGAGGACGAAGATGGAGATTTCTATTATTATTATTTATTATATTCCACTACACACCGTATTCCACTGCATTGTTATTATTGGTATGTGTACTCTGATATACATTGTATAAGTATAATTAAATATTTTGTAAACAACTTCATGAACTGTATATTGATTATTATATTTTATCCTTCCGCTGTGAGATTCTGTTTTCCTTTATTTATTCTCGTTTTTTTTATTTACCCCATAACAATCCGTCCTTTTGTATGGTTTGAACTGGCACGTGTGTCGATTTAAAGCATGCAAAAAGGCGGGATGTTACAATTTGACTAGTAGACTACTAGCGTTCATCCAGTGGACTGATTCGAAGGTCGTAGCCTAAATAATGACAACCTTGTCCCTTGTCACTTTGTCCAGATGATCTTGTGCCCAAACATAATAAAGCGATCAAGGATGATAACGATCGTCAGAAACATAGTGCAAACAAAGATAAGTAGCGCCACTAATGGAGATATGATGCAATGGACTACAGCACTTGTAGGATTTATCATGCCTACAGATGCCTAGAGGGTACGACAACTAAGAGAACGTGTGAAGTGCATATCACAACTAAGTGGAAGTATAGAGGTAAAATAGATTGGGACAACTTGCCAGGGCAGATTAGTCTATGTAGAGGGTAAATCCATGGATGAGATTTATCAGCGTGTAATCCTTTTGGATTCACAAGACGGGAAGATGACTTAAGCCTTCTCATAAGTATTAGTAAAAATGCCGTTTTACTAGAAAATGACCGTTGTCAAATTTTAACTTGAATTTATACAACACAAGGAAAATCATATTATATGATGGGATATGATATCCTAGTTTACTAAAGTTGCAACTGCATATGTTATATTAGATAGTGGTGTGACATGGGAGTTATAACTGATTTGTCAAAATGAGAATTTGGGAAATTGTTTGGTGTTTGTGACCAGTGGTAACTTATATGCCTATAGTGTTGAGTCAAAGCTTCTATGAAGATTTTGATTGCTGACAACAATATAACGGCAATCGACAAATCAAGACCTACATATGGTACTCTAGATTATAGGTTGATTATTTGATGTTGTAATAGTGATAAACTTGTTAAAATCTATCCTCAAATAATCATGCATTTCAAATATAGTCGATATATATACATTTAAACATCATTGCACATTCACTGTGAAAATTTACACAGACCGGTCGACCGGTTGAAGATGGGGCGGTCGACCGTTTCTGGTAAAGTTGCACAGTAAACGTGCACACATGCACATAACGACTATATATTTAAAATCCTGTCTACCGGTCATTTTTTGACCTGTCGACCGTTTTTAAACAGAAAGCAAGTTTTCCAAAAGACACTTCTCTTCTCCAAAAGTTGCATCTCCTACCTTTCACCAATAATCACAACTCTTAATGGCAACTGTTTCACCAAGAGTTACAACTATTTCTTCTTATATATACTCATCTAAATCGTTGATTCAAACATGAATTTATATGATTATTATATGCTTTCTCTGATCTTACTTTCTAACATTCTTGCATTCTAAAAGCACTCATTTAATTAATAGCTTATTGAATCATTGAAACTATTTTATACCTTTTGATTCAATAAGCAATATACCTTCTTTAATCTTCACAAAACATCAGTCATATACTTTGAGGATAAGATTATAGGAAGGGTGTACTACTAGTGACAAATCCGTGTTTTGAAGAACACAAGTTGTCAACAACAATTGTATTTGTTTGTGTTGAAGTCCTCGTGTTGTAAGAGGCAAGTGTTGAAGTCCTCAGTGTGTTAGAGGCGTGAAATCCCGTTCGGCTGTTCGGGTATTGTAAACCTGTTCCTCCGGGTGAAGCGAGGTAGTTATTAGTGAAAATCCAGATAGGAATCTGGGACTGGACGTAGGACGGTGCTCCGAACCAGTATAAAAATCTCTGGTGTGATTTTTCTATTTTTATTTTTTTGCTTTGCTACTATCATCTATTTTCCGCATTTATATTATAGTCCATATTACACGATCCGTGTGTACTATATTAGCACATATAATAGTATACTCACACCGCACTTTCATGTGGTATCAGAGCACGGTCATCATATAACCGTAACACAGTTATTTGATATATTCTTGTAATATGGCAAATAACGCAAGTACTAGCACTCAAAACACCACTTACACAGAAGGGCAATCGACACAAAGACCTCCATTTTTCAATGGTCTTAACTATAGTTATTGGGCAACACATATGTCATTCTTTATGCAATCAAGTAGCTATGATGCTTGGAATGCTACTCAAAGAGAAATATTGAATCCAACAACTGATTATTCAGAATGGACTGTGGCTGAGAAAACGGCAGCAGCCGTAAATGCAAGAGCAATAAATATGTTGTTCTGTGCATTAGACCAAAATGAATATAACCGTGTTAGTATCTGCACTACTGCATATCAAATTTGGCAAACGCTAAAAATCACTCATGAAGGTACTAACAAGGTTAAACAAGCCAAAATAGCCATGCTGAAAAGTCAATTTCAAAATTTCAAAATGAAACCAAATGAAACAATCAATGACATGTATTCACGGTTTCAAACTATTCACCATGCACTTATTGGGTTAGGACAAAAGTATTCTGATTTTGTTGTTGTTTCAACAGTCCTACATTCTCTGACTAATGAATGGGAAGGAAAAGTATTAGCAATTGAAGAAGCTAATGACCTTTCCGTCATGAAGCCAGATGAATTAATAGGAAATTTAATGTCCTATGAAGCAAATTTGCAGGCTAGAAAAGAACAGAAAGAAGAAAAGAAAAATGTAGCATTTCATGTTGAGAAAGATGAAAATGAATCAGATTCTGAAGATGAAGATTTGGCGTTCATTGCTAAAGGTTTCAAAAAATTCCTAAAATATCGAAAAGCCAGTCGCTACAATAAAAGGAAACCTGGATCAAACAAACCATCTTCATCTGCTATAGAATGTTTCAACTGCCATAAAAAGGGACACATGCAGAAGGATTGTCCAGAACAAAAGAAAAAGTCAGAAAATGACAAATTCAAATATAAGAAGGACAAATCAAAGAAACGAGCCTTCTCAGTAACATGGTATGATTCAGAGTCATCTTCATCAGAAAGTGAAAGTGATTCGGAGAATGAACAAGCTAATGTTTGTTTTATGGCAACAGAAGATGAGGTACAAATTCCTACATTTGATGAATTACTTGATATTAATGCTGAATTGATAGTCAAATATAAAGACTTAAAACGTCAATTAAAAGTAGTCAAAGCAGATTTAAGTAGAGCAGAGTTTGAACGAGATATGTTAAAAGATGAGAAGAAAATATTAGAAGAAGAACTTGAAAATATTCAAGAATCATCATCTAATGTTGACTCTCAAATATCTCTTTTGAGTCAAGAAATAGAAGCTCAAAAAGAGAAAAATAATGCTCTCGCTACTGAAAATCATGAACTTAAAGCAAAAGTCAAAATTCTAGACCTAGAAAAAGCTAGTTTACAAACAAAGTTTGATGACATTACTCAAAATGTTTCTAACTTTAACAAAGGTCGAGAAAATTTGACTAAAATCATTGAAAGTTCACAATCTATTTCAGATAAACAAGGTTTGGGATATAACAAACATGAAACTAAGAAACATCTTAGAAATAAAAGGAAGAAAAAAGTACAAAAAACTGAAGCTAAGAAAAATTTTAGTTTATTATATTTCAAACCAAAACCAGTTGTGAAATTTCAAAAGAGAAATGTTAAGACTATCAAAATATGGGTTCCTAAAACAAATAATAATTTGATTAGGAACAAATACATTCAGCATTTCATGAATACTGTACATTTTAATAACAATTATATATATAAAGGGGATACCGGACCCAAATGGGTTTGGACTCCTAAGACCTAACTCTTAGGACCCTATAAAAAGTGGGTACCATGAACTTAATTCTATTTTTTGCAGGTCCCACTGAAGAAAAGAGGAAAGTGGATATTGGACAGTGGTTGCTCAAAACATATGACGGGAGACAAAAGCTTATTAACAAATATTAAATACTCAGATGGTGGCTCAGTCACTTTTGGAGACAATTCAAAAGGTTATATCATCGGCAAAGGCGATGTGAGCAATTGCGGTACATCTAACTTACCTCTTATTACTAATGTCATGCTAGTTAGAAATTTAAAACACAATTTACTTAGTATTAGTCAGTTATGTGACAAGGGTTTTATAATTTCCTTTTCAAATAATAAGTGTAGTATTTTAGATAAAGACCATAATTTAGTTTTTGAAGGTTATAGAGACAGAAATATATATATTCTAAATATGAATATTAATCATAATTCAGATATGTGTCTTGTGGCTAATGACAATGATCCATGGCTATGGCACAAACGTTTCTGTCATATAAACTTCAGAAATATTGACAAGTTAGCTAAAAACAATCTAGTTAGAGGACTACCCAAAATGAGTTTTAAAGTTAACAACATTTGTGATGCATGTCAATTAGGAAAATTGACCAAATCATCTTTTAAATCCAAGAAAGTTATATCAACATTACAACCACTTGAGTTACTGCACATGGATTTATTTGGACCTACTAGAGTTCAATCAATAAATCACAATCAATATGTGCTTGTAATTGTTGATGATTTCTCTCGTTATACATGGACAATTTTCTTAAAAAATAAAAGTGATACTTTCAATCATTTCAAATCCTTCGTCAAAAGAATTCAAAAATCAAAAGGGATTAAAGTTAAAAATATAAGAAGTGATCATGGCGGAGAGTTTGAAAATAATGAATTTGAACATTTTTGTACAAAGAAAGGTATATATCATAATTTTTCGTTTCCCAGAACTCCACAACAGAACGGAGTAGTAGAACGAAAGAACCGAACTTTACAAGAATGTGCAAGAACATTATTGAATGGAACTACCTTACCAAAACATTTCTGGGCAGAAGCTGTCGCAACCGCCTGTTATGTTTTAAATCGTGTGTCCATAAGACCTCTTACCAAGAACACTCCTTATGAATTGTTTAACAAAAGAAAGCCCAAAATCTCATACTTCAAAGTTTTTGGTTCTAAGTGCTTTATTTTAAATACGAAAGACCAGCTTGGAAAATTCGATCCAAAAGCCGATGAAGGAATATTTGTCGGTTATTCGGAACGAAGTAAGGCCTATCGGATATTTAATAAACGAACCAAAACTATTGAAGAATCACTTCATGTATCTTTTGATGAAATCTATCAGCATCCTCACACAATATCAGATGATGACGAATCAATAGTCATTAATAATCCAATCATCTCAAATACTGATTCTGACTCAGAAGTAATTATTGAGAATGCTCCTCAAATATGTGAGTTACAAACACCACCAAGAATATTAAGAGACCATCCGGCCCAAAATATAATAGGTGAAATAACATCACATGTCAGAACAAGGAGTCAACTCAATCAAATGGGTCATGTCGCTTTTCTCTCAAATATCGAACCCAAGAATCCAAAAGAAGCTGCTACAGATGATTACTGGATCATTGCCATGCAGGAAGAACTAAATCAGTTTGAGCGCAATGACGTTTGGGAACTTGTTCCAAGACCAACTGATCAGTCAGTAATTGGTACTAAATGGGTCTATAAAAATAAGGCTGACGAACAAGGAAATATCACCAAAAATAAAGCAAGATTAGTAGCACAAGGATACAATCAAGAAGAAGGTATCGATTATGAAGAAACTTTTGCACCAGTTGCTCGACTAGAAGCTATTAGAATTCTATTATCTTTTGCTTGTCATCATAATTTCAAACTTTATCAGATGGATGTCAAAAGTGCTTTTCTCAATGGATTTATCAAAGAGAATGTCTATGTCGAACAACCTCCGTTGTTCGTACATGAAAAATATCCTGACCATGTGTTCAAACTTAAGAAAGCTCTGTATGGTTTAAAACAAGCACCTCGTGCTTGGTATGAACGATTACGTAGCTATCTTATTAATTCAGGTTTTGAAATAGGCAAAGTCGATCAAACTTTGTTTATTAAACATTCTCGAAAAGATATTCTGGTTATCCAAATATATGTAGACGATATAATCTTTGGTTCAACAAACGATAAACTCTACAAGGAATTTGCAAGTATTATGACCAAAGAATTTGAAATGTCTCATATGGGAGAACTATCTTATTTTCTTGGACTTCAAATCAAACAACTTTCAAACGGTATTTTTATCAATCAAGAAAAATACTGTGAAAATCTTATCAAACGCTTCGGATTACAAAATACATCTGGTAAACCAACTCCTATGAGTACAACTACACATCTTGAAAAAGATGAAAGTAGTAAGAATGTTGACCAGAAATTATATCGAAGCATGATTGGTTCTCTTCTTTATCTTACAGCTAGTCGTCCAGATATATTAATGAGTGTTTGTTTATGTGCTCGTTTTCAAGCCGATCCAAAGGAATCACATTTACGAGCAGTGAAACGTATAATTCGTTATCTTAATAATACCAAAGATTTTGGTCTTTTCTATCCAAAAGAATGTCCATTTGAATTAGTATCATATAGTGATGCTGATTTTGGTGGCTCACGAACGGATAGAAAAAGTACAAGTGGTACGTGTCATTTTATTGGAAAATCACTTGTCTCTTGGTTTAGTAAGAAACAGAATTGTGTTTCACTATCAACATGTGAAGCTGAATATATATCAGCGGCTCTTGCTTGTACTCAAGTACTATATATGCAACAAACACTTCAAGATTTTGATATTCATTTATCAAATTCTATTATATACTGTGATAACACAAGTGCTATAAATCTTTCTAAAAATCCAGTGAATCACTCTCGAACTAAACACATTGATATCCGTCATCATTTTCTTCGAGATAATATTGAAAAAAGAAATATATGTCTTGAATATATCCATACTGACAATCAATTAGCAGACATTTTTACTAAGCCGCTGCTCGAATCTAATTTTATTAGATTACGAAGAGAGCTTGGTTTAATTTCAAGAAAAAATCTTGACTAAGCAATTACTAATGTACACTTTCTCTTTTGGTTATTCTCTTTAATTATAATTTTTTTGTTTAAACTAAACTAATGTCTTTTCTCCTAGTAACCGTATCTTTTACTTAACCTATTTTTTATATTAAATATTAGCCATTGCTTTATTTAAATGGTTAAATTTTATTTACTCATTTTATAAATTCAGTTTTAAAAACAAAGCTATTTTTAGAATAACAATAAAATTTCTGCTTATATTTTCGTGGTTAAAAGTTATCATTAACTCACATCCATAAGATTATATATAAGAAACTTATATATAAGCTTGCAAATTTTTTATACTTTGATCATCTTTAATTCTTATCTATCCATACTAATATATTCAACTTACACTATGGCTCATATTTGTGACAAATGTGCGCAAGAATCTCACATTTCTATTACAAGCTCTGAGTCGGACGAATATTATTCTCCTACTACTCCAAAACAAAAATCAAGCTGTCATCATCAATGCTCCTGTATGTCTGATAAAACTCCAAATTCAAAACGAGTTAATAGGACACTATTCTATTCTCCTCGAACCAAAGCTCAAATTGAAGAGATACACCACTACCAAAAACATCAAATCGACCTTCAGAGACAATTGCATTATGTACAAAACCAACTGTATCATGAACAACAACGTACGTCGGCGCGATTATCCGTCTTAGAAAGAATGGCATCGTTCTTCTGCGGATCAAACAAGCACGATGTTCATGAACCAATGCCATCCAGGCCATCGACTTCAACGACTCCAAACTCTTGGGATAGAAATTATAACGAGAATGAAGGAGCTCGAAATAAGTGGAGTCCAAGGGCTAAACCTATTGAAGACAACAAAAATTCTAATGACAACTCTCCTTCTCATTAGAATTTCATAATGTATATTGTTTCGTTTTCATATATATTTCTTGTAATATCATATATTCTGTAATAATAATATAATATAAAATATATGCAATCGATTTTTTTCAAAATTTTTTGCAAAATCAAGCAGTTTTCAACACAGAGCAAAACCGGTCGACCACCGGAAATATGACCGGTCGACCAAAAATGCTCTCGGGTTGAAAACAGTCGACCGGTCATATATAGGCGGTCGACCGGTCGCATGCATTTACAGTTTTTTACAGTTCACGTATATATTTTATACCCCACACTCATTTCTTTCTACTTCCTACTGAAAGCTTTCCCAATTCCCAAACCCTAGTTCATATTTCTCAAGCTCCAAAACTCTCAAATCCTCATCAATGGCTCCACCACAAAAGAAATCAAAGAAAAGAGCATCTTCAGAATCTTCATCTCTAACTCTCTCTGCCAGAAAGTGGCTTGAAACTCCAGTTGCCGTAACTCGATGGAATCAAATGACAAATTATAAGTTCCATCCGGGCTCATTCATCAAATTCGAAGACTTCACTTCATACGGTATTCGTCGTTTAGCAAACAATTCCAATATTTCTCCTCTAATAGATTTTTCAGATAATAGCGTAGAAATTAATCACTTAATGATTAAATTATTCTACGCAAATATGAATTTAGAAGAATATACACCGGATAATCCAAATGGAGTTATTTGGTCGGTAATTTGCGGCAAACGAATTTATCTTACTCATGATAGAATAGCTTCTATTCTTGGAATACCAAATCGAGGTGAAGAATTTTCATCGACATTTTGTGAAGTATTCACCCGAAATAGCACTAGCCATAAGTTTATAGAAGATAATAGTGACGGCACCAAATCGATTGGGCTACGACCGACAGCAAGGCTATTACATCGTGTCTTGATGCACTCTCTATTTCCTCGATTAGGAAATTATGATGCCGTCTACAAGGAAAATTTCAAGGCTCTTTATGCTATATACGGGGAAATCGAAATCAACTGGGCTCACATGATTTTCGATGAAATTTTAAAAGTGAATAACTCCACTCGACCTCATTTCTTCTATAATGAGTATATTATGCGCATATTGCTAGCATGTGGAGTAACAGCCCCTGATTCAGCAACATCTACACCAAAATGCATTGACTCCACTACCATCAAGCGCATGAAACTTCCTCCTCCCTATGTTCAGATTATGCCATTCGAACAATGGCAACAACGAGGTACACAAGCACAACGAGCTCCATCTTCCCGACCTCGTTCCGGAGAAGTTAGGTTGTTGAAATCTAAGTCGTCTACAAGAGAATCTCTTGAAACCATCGCTCGTAATCAATTCTTACTTGAAGCGAGACTCAAACGTATGGATTCAAAAATTGACAAACGATTCAACAAGGTCAAGTCTTTCTTCAGTGCTATATGGGATGCTATATCATGTAGCACATCTGTCTCTACCCAACATCAAGACCCCGGAAAGCGTCCGGCTCCTCCCACTTTCACTTGGTCAACATCCGAGGAATCTGCTGGTACAAGCGGACAAGGTCATGGAGAGACGTCTAGAGGTGATGACGATGACGACGATGACGATGACGATGATGACGATGATGATGATGAAGATGATGAGGAGGAGATTCAGTCGGACTAAAGCTAGTTTGTTTATTTTTTTTAGTTCTTTAAAAACATCTGTGACACTTGTACTAATTAGTGTCCATCTTATTGAACTATGGCATGTATGGTAGTTTTCAAAACATCTTATGTTTAAATATGTATTATGCATTGTTCTTTTTTGGTTCATATTCTCTTTTGTTTACTCCTTTTTGTCGATGACAAAGGGGGAGAAAGGTGCTAATAATTGTTTGCAGGGAGAAAGGTGCTAATAATTGTCTGCAGGAAATCACATATTCAGGGGGAGATTCAATACTTTAGCTATATATTGTCATCAATCAAAAAGGGGGAGAATGTTGAGTCAAAGCTTCTATGAAGATTTTGATTGCTGACAACAATATAACGGCAATCGACAAATCAAGACCTACATATGGTACTCTAGATTATAGGTTGATTATTTGATGTTGTAATAGTGATAAACTTGTTAAAATCTATCCTCAAATAATCATGCATTTCAAATATAGTCGATATATATACATTTAAACATCATTGCACATTCACTGTGAAAATTTACACAGACCGGTCGACCGGTTGAAAATGGGGCGGTCGACCGTTTCTGGTAAAGTTGCACAGTAAACGTGCACACATGCAGATAACGACTATATATTTAAAATCCTGTCTACCGGTCATTTTTTGACCTGTCGACCGTTTTTAAACAGAAAGCAAGTTTTCCAAAAGACACTTCTCTTCTCCAAAAGTTGCATCTCCTACCTTTCACCAATAATCACAACTCTTAATGGCAACTGTTTCACCAAGAGTTACAACTATTTCTTCTTATATATACTCATCTAAATCGTTGATTCAAACATGAATTTATATGATTATTATATGCTTTCTCTGATCTTACTTTCTAACATTCTTGCATTCTAAAAGCACTCATTTAATTAATAGCTTATTGAATCATTGAAACTATTTTATACCTTTTGATTCAATAAGCAATATACCTTCTTTAATCTTCACAAAACATCAGTCATATACTTTGAGGATAAGATTATAGGAAGGGTGTACTACTAGTGACAAATCCGTGTTTTGAAGAACACAAGTTGTCAACAACAATTGTATTTGTTTGTGTTGAAGTCCTCGTGTTGTAAGAGGCAAGTGTTGAAGTCCTCAGTGTGTTAGAGGCGTGAAATCCCGTTCGGCTGTTCGGGTATTGTAAACCTGTTCCTCTGGGTGAAGCGAGGTAGTTATTAGTGAAAATCCAGATAGGAATCTGGGACTGGACGTAGGACGGTGCTCCGAACCAGTATAAAAATCTCTGGTGTGATTTTTCTATTTTTATTTTTTTGCTTTGCTACTATCATCTATTTTCCGCATTTATATTATAGTCCATATTACACGATCCGTGTGTACTATATTAGCACATATAATAGTATACTCACACCGCACTTTCATTTGGTATCAGAGCATGGTCATCATATAACCGTAACACAGTTATTTGATATATTCTTGTAATATGGCAAATAACGCAAGTACTAGCACTCAAAACACCACTTACACAGAAGGGCAATCGACACAAAGACCTCCATTTTTCAATGGTCTTAACTATAGTTATTGGGCAACACGTATGTCATTCTTTATGCAATCAAGTAGCTATGATGCTTGGAATGCTACTCAAAGAGAAATATTGAATCCAACAACTGATTATTCAGAATGGACTGTGGCTGAGAAAACGGCAGCAGCCGTAAATGCAAGAGCAATAAATATGTTGTTCTGTGCATTAGACCAAAATGAATATAACCGTGTTAGTATCTGCACTACTGCATATCAAATTTGGCAAACGCTAAAAATCACTCATGAAGGTACTAACAAGGTTAAACAAGCCAAAATAGCCATGCTGAAAAGTCAATTTCAAAATTTCAAAATGAAACCAAATGAAACAATCAATGACATGTATTCACGGCTTCAAAACATTCACCATGCACTTATTGGGTTAGGACAAAAGTATTCTGATTTTGATGTTGTTTCAACAGTCCTACATTCTCTGACTAATGAATGGGAAGGAAAAGTATTAGCAATTGAAGAAGCTAATGACCTTTCCGTCATGAAGCCAGATGAATTGATAGGAAATTTAATGTCCTATGAAGCAAATTTGCAGGCTAGAAAAGAACAGAAAGAAGAAAAGAAAAATGTAGCATTTCATGTTGAGAAAGATGAAAATGAATCAGATTCTGAAGATGAAGATTTGGCGTTCATTGCTAAAGGTTTCAAAAAATTCCTAAAATATCGAAAAGCCAGTCGCTACAATAAAAGGAAACCTGGATCAAACAAACCATCTTCATCTGCTATAGAATGTTTCAACTGCCATAAAAAGGGACACATGCAGAAGGATTGTCCAGAACAAAAGAAAAAGTCAGAAAATGACAAATTCAAATATAAGAAGGACAAATCAAAGAAACGAGCCTTCTCAGTAACATGGGATGATTCAGAGTCATCTTCATCAGAAAGTGAAAGTGATTCGGAGAATGAACAAGCTAATGTTTGTTTTATGGCAACAGAAGATGAGGTACAAATTCCTACATTTGATGAATTACTTGATATTAATGCTGAATTGATAGTCAAATATAAAGACTTAAAACGTCAATTAAAAGTAGTCAAAGCAGATTTAAGTAGAGCAGAGTTTGAACGAGATATGTTAAAAGATGAGAAGAAAATATTAGAAGAAGAACTTGAAAATATTCAAGAATCATCATCTAATGTTGACTCTCAAATATCTCTTTTGAGTCAAGAAATAGAAGCTCAAAAAGAGAAAAATAATGCTCTCACTACTGAAAATCATGAACTTAAAGCAAAAGTCAAAATTCTAGACCTAGAAAAAGCTAGTTTACAAACAAAGTTTGATGACATTACTCAAAATGTTTCTAACTTTAACAAAGGTCGAGAAAATTTGACTAAAATCATTGAAAGTTCACAATCTATTTCAGATAAACAAGGTTTGGGATATAACAAACATGAAACTAAGAAACATCTTAGAAATAAAAGGAAGAAAAAAGTACAAAAAACTGAAGCTAAGAAAAATTTTAGTTTATTATATTTCAAACCAAAACCAGTTGTGAAATTTCAAAAGAGAAATGTTAAGACTATCAAAATATGGGTTCCTAAAACAAATAATAATTTGATTAGGAACAAATACATTCAGCATTTCATGAATACTGTACATTTTAATAACAATTATATATATAAAGGGGATACCGGACCCAAATGGGTTTGGACTCCTAAGACCTAACTCTTAGGACCCTATAAAAAGTGGGTACCATGAACTTAATTCTATTTTTTGCAGGTCCCACTGAAGAAAAGAGGAAAGTGGATATTGGACAGTGGTTGCTCAAAACATATGACGGGAGACAAAAGCTTATTAACAAATATTAAATACTCAGATGGTGGCTCAGTCACTTTTGGAGACAATTCAAAAGGTTATATCATCGGCAAAGGCGATGTGAGCAATTGCGGTACATCTAACTTACCTCTTATTACTAATGTCATGCTAGTTAGAAATTTAAAACACAATTTACTTAGTATTAGTCAGTTATGTGACAAGGGTTTTATAATTTCCTTTTCAAATAATAAGTGTAGTATTTTAGATAAAGACCATAATTTAGTTTTTGAAGGTTATAGAGACAGAAATATATATATTCTAAATATGAATATTAATCATAATTCAGATATGTGTCTTGTGGCTAATGACAATGATCCATGGCTATGGCACAAACGTTTCTGTCATATAAACTTCAGAAATATTGACAAGTTAGCTAAAAACAATCTAGTTAGAGGACTACCCAAAATGAGTTTTAAAGTTAACAACATTTGTGATGCATGTCAATTAGGAAAATTGACCAAATCATCTTTTAAATCCAAGAAAGTTATATCAACATTACAACCACTTGAGTTACTGCACATGGATTTATTTGGACCTACTAGAGTTCAATCAATAAATCACAATCAATATGTGCTTGTAATTGTTGATGATTTCTCTCGTTATACATGGACAATTTTCTTAAAAAATAAAAGTGATACTTTCAATCATTTCAAATCCTTCGTCAAAAGAATTCAAAAATCAAAAGGGATTAAAGTTAAAAATATAAGAAGTGATCATGGCGGAGAGTTTGAAAATAATGAATTTGAACATTTTTGTACAAAGAAAGGTATATATCATAATTTTTCGTTTCCCAGAACTCCACAACAGAACGGAGTAGTAGAACGAAAGAACCGAACTTTACAAGAATGTGCAAGAACATTATTGAATGGAACTACCTTACCAAAACATTTCTGGGCAGAAGCTGTCGCAACCGCCTGTTATGTTTTAAATCGTGTGTCCATAAGACCTCTTACCAAGAACACTCCTTATGAATTGTTTAACAAAAGAAAGCCCAAAATCTCATACTTCAAAGTTTTTGGTTCTAAGTGCTTTATTTTAAATACGAAAGACCAGCTTGGAAAATTCGATCCAAAAGCCGATGAAGGAATATTTGTCGGTTATTCGGAACGAAGTAAGGCCTATCGGATATTTAATAAACGAACCAAAACTATTGAAGAATCACTTCATGTATCTTTTGATGAAATCTATCAGCATCCTCACACAATATCAGATGATGACGAATCAATAGTCATTAATCATCCAATCATCTCAAATACTGATTCTGACTCAGAAGTAATTATTGAGAATGCTCCTCAAATATGTGAATTACAAACACCACCAAGAATATTAAGAGACCATCCGGCCTAAAATATAATAGGTGAAATAACATCACATGTCAGAACAAGGAGTCAACTCAATCAAATGGGTCATGTCGCTTTTCTCTCAAATATCGAACCCAAGAATCCAAAAGAAGCTGCTACAGATGATTACTGGATCATTGCCATGCAGGAAGAACTAAATCAGTTTGAGCGCAATGACGTTTGGGAACTTGTTCCAAGACCAACTGATCAGTCAGTAATTGGTACTAAATGGGTCTATAAAAATAAGGCTGACGAACAAGGAAATATCACCAAAAATAAAGCAAGATTGGTAGCACAAGGATACAATCAAGAAGAAGGTATCGATTATGAAGAAACTTTTGCACCAGTTGCTCGACTAGAAGCTATTAGAATTCTATTATCTTTTGCTTGTCATCATAATTTCAAACTTTATCAGATGGATGTCAAAAGTGCTTTTCTCAATGGATTTATCAAAGAGAATGTCTATGTCGAACAACCTCCGTTGTTCGTACATGAAAAATATCCTGACCATGTGTTCAAACTTAAGAAAGCTCTGTATGGTTTAAAACAAGCACCTCGTGCTTGGTATGAACGATTACGTAGCTATCTTATTAATTCAGGTTTTGAAATAGGCAAAGTCGATCAAACTTTGTTTATTAAACATTCTCGAAAAGATATTCTGGTTATCCAAATATATGTAGACGATATAATCTTTGGTTCAACAAACGATAAACTCTGCAAGGAATTTGCAAGTATTATGACCAAAGAATTTGAAATGTCTCATATGGGAGAACTATCTTATTTTCTTGGACTTCAAATCAAACAACTTTCAAACGGTATTTTTATCAATCAAGAAAAATACTGTGAAAATCTTATCAAACGCTTCGGATTACAAAATACATCTGGTAAACCAACTCCTATGAGTACAACTACACATCTTGAAAAAGATGAAAGTAGTAAGAATGTTGACCAGAAATTATATCGAAGCATGATTGGTTCTCTTCTTTATCTTACAGCTAGTCGTCCAGATATATTAATGAGTGTTTGTTTATGTGCTCGTTTTCAAGCCGATCCAAAGGAATCACATTTACGAGCAGTGAAACGTATAATTCGTTATCTTAATAATACCAAAGATTTTGGTCTTTTCTATCCAAAAGAATGTCCATTTGAATTAGTATCATATAGTGATGCTGATTTTGGTGGCTCACGAACGGATAGAAAAAGTACAAGTGGTACGTGCCATTTTATTGGAAAATCACTTGTCTCTTGGTTTAGTAAGAAACAGAATTGTGTTTCACTATCAACATGTGAAGCTGAATATATATCAGCGGCTCTTGCTTGTACTCAAGTACTATATATGCAACAAACACTTCAAGATTTTGATATTCATTTATCAAATTCTATTATATACTGTGATAACACAAGTGCTATAAATCTTTCTAAAAATCCAGTGAATCACTCTCGAACTAAACACATTGATATCCGTCATCATTTTCTTCGAGATAATATTGAAAAAAGAAATATATGTCTTGAATATATCCATACTGACAATCAATTAGCAGACATTTTTACTAAGCCGCTGCTCGAATCTAATTTTATTAGATTACGAAGAGAGCTTGGTTTAATTTCAAGAAAAAATCTTGACTAAGCAATTACTAATGTACACTTTCTCTTTTGGTTATTCTCTTTAATTATAATTTTTTTGTTTAAACTAAACTAATGTCTTTTCTCCTAGTAACCGTATCTTTTACTTAACCTATTTTTTATATTAAATATTAGCCATTGCTTTATTTAAATGGTTAAATTTTATTTACTCATTTTATAAATTCAGTTTTAAAAACAAAGCTATTTTTAGAATAACAATAAAATTTCTGCTTATATTTTCGTGGTTAAAAGTTATCATTAACTCACATCCATAAGATTATATATAAGAAACTTATATATAGGCTTGCAAATTTTTTATACTTTGATCATCTTTAATTCTTATCTATCCATACTAATATATTCAACTTACACTATGGCTCATATTTGTGACAAATGTGCGCAAGAATCTCACATTTCTATTACAAGCTCTGAGTCGGACGAATATTATTCTCCTACTACTCCAAAACAAAAATCAAGCTGTCATCATCAATGCTCCTGTATGTCTGATAAAACTCCAAATTCAAAACGAGTTAAAAGGACACTATTCTATTCTCCTCGAACCAAAGCTCAAATTGAAGAGATACACCACTACCAAAAACATCAAATCGACCTTCAGAGACAATTGCATTATGGACAAAACCAACTGTATCATGAACAACAACGTACATCGGCGCGATTATCCGTCTTAGAAAGAATGGCATCGTTCTTCTGCAGATCAAACAAGCACGATGTTCATGAACCAATGCCATCCAGGCCATCGACTTCAACGACTCCAAACTCTTGGGATAGAAATTATAACGAGAATGAAGGAGCTCGAAATAAGTGGAGTCCAAGGGCTAAACCTATTGAAGACAACAAAAATTCTAATGACAACTCTCCTTCTCATTAGAATTTCATAATGTATATTGTTTCGTTTTCATATATATTTCTTGTAATATCATATATTCTGTAATAATAATATAATATAAAATATATGCAATCGATTTTTTTCAAAATTTTTTGCAAAATCAAGCAGTTTTCAACACAGAGCAAAACCGGTCGACCAAAAATGCTCTCGGGTTGAAAACAGTCGACCGGTCATATATAGGCGGTCGACCGGTCGCATGCATTTACAGTTTTTTACAGTTCACGTATATATTTTATACCCCACACTCATTTCTTTCTACTTCCTACTGAAAGCTTTCCCAATTCCCAAACCCTAGTTCATATTTCTCAAGCTCCAAAACTCTCAAATCCTCATCAATGGCTCCACCACAAAAGAAATCAAAGAAAAGAGCATCTTCAGAATCTTCATCTCTAACTCTCTCTGCCAGAAAGTGGCTTGAAACTCCAGTTGCCGTAACTCGATGGAATCAAATGACAAATTATAAGTTCCATCCGGGCTCATTCATCAAATTCGAAGACTTCACTTCATACGGTATTCGTCGTTTAGCAAACAATTCCAATATTTCTCCTCTAATAGATTTTTCAGATAATAGCGTAGAAATTAATCACTTAATGATTAAATTATTCTACGCAAATATGAATTTAGAAGAATATACACCGGATAATCCAAATGGAGTTATTTGGTCGGTAGTTTGCGGCAAACGAATTTATCTTACTCATGATAGAATAGCTTCTATTCTTGGAATACCAAATCGAGGTGAAGAATTTTCATCGACATTTTGTGAAGTATTCACCCGAAATAGCACTAGCCATAAGTTTATAGAAGATAATAGTGACGGCACCAAATCGATTGGGCTACGACCGACAGCAAGGCTATTACATCGTGTCTTGATGCACTCTCTATTTCCTCGATTAGGAAATTATGATGCCGTCTACAAGGAAAATTCCAAGGCTCTTTATGCTATATACGGGGAAATCGAAATCAACTGGGCTCACATGATTTTCGATGAAATTTTAAAAGTGAATAACTCCACTCGACCTCATTTCTTCTATAATGAGTATATTATGCGCATATTGCTAGCATGTGGAGTAACAGCCCCTGATTCAGCAACATCTACACCAAAATGCATTGACTCCACTACCATCAAGCGCATGAAACTTCCTCCTCCCTATGTTCAGATTATGCCATTCGAACAATGGCAACAACGAGGTACACAAGCACAACGAGCTCCATCTTCCCGACCTCGTTCCGGAGAAGTTAGGTTGTTGAAATCTAAGTCGTCTACAAGAGAATCTCTTGAAACCATCGCTCGTAATCAATTCTTACTTGAAGCGAGACTCAAACGTATGGATTCAAAAATTGACAAACGATTCAACAAGGTCAAGTCTTTCTTCAGTGCTATATGGGATGCTATATCATGTAGCACATCTGTCTCTACCCAACATCAAGACCCCGGAAAGCGTCCGGCTCCTCCCACTTTCACTTGGTCAACATCCGAGGAATCTGCTGGTACAAGCGGACAAGGTCATGGAGAGACGTCTAGAGGTGATGACGATGACGACGATGACGATGACGATGATGACGATGATGATGATGAAGATGATGAGGAGGAGATTCAGTCGGACTAAAGCTAGTTTGTTTATTTTTTTTAGTTCTTTAAAAACATCTGTGACACTTGTACTAATTAGTGTCCATCTTATTGAACTATGGCATGTATGGTAGTTTTCAAAACATCTTATGTTTAAATATGTATTATGCATTGTTCTTTTTTGGTTCATATTCTCTTTTGTTTACTCCTTTTTGTCGATGACAAAGGGGGAGAAAGGTGCTAATAATTGTTTGCAGGGAGAAAGGTGCTAATAATTGTCTGCAGGAAATCACATATTCAGGGGGAGATTCAATACTTTAGCTATATATTGTCATCAATCAAAAAGGGGGAGAATGTTGAGTCAAAGCTTCTATGAAGATTTTGATTGCTGACAACAATATAACGGCAATCGACAAATCAAGACCTACATATGGTACTCTAGATTATAGGTTGATTATTTGATGTTGTAATAGTGATAAACTTGTTAAAATCTATCCTCAAATAATCATGCATTTCAAATATAGTCGATATATATACATTTAAACATCATTGCACATTCACTGTGAAAATTTACACAGACCGGTCGACCGGTTGAAAATGGGGCGGTCGACCGTTTCTGGTAAAGTTGCACAGTAAACGTGCACACATGCAGATAACGACTATATATTTAAAATCCTGTCTACCGGTCATTTTTTGACCTGTCGACCGTTTTTAAACAGAAAGCAAGTTTTCCAAAAGACACTTCTCTTCTCCAAAAGTTGCATCTCCTACCTTTCACCAATAATCACAACTCTTAATGGCAACTGTTTCACCAAGAGTTACAACTATTTCTTCTTATATATACTCATCTAAATCGTTGATTCAAACATGAATTTATATGATTATTATATGCTTTCTCTGATCTTACTTTCTAACATTCTTGCATTCTAAAAGCACTCATTTAA
Source organism: Allium cepa (assembly GCA_030765085.1). Lineage (NCBI taxonomy): Eukaryota > Viridiplantae > Streptophyta > Magnoliopsida > Asparagales > Amaryllidaceae > Allium > Allium cepa. Next base: position 1,758,902 of record JASFAV010000023.1, on the reverse strand, counting down.
TTAATAGCTTATTGAATCATTGAAACTATTTTATACCTTTTGATTCAATAAGCAATATACCTTCTTTAATCTTCACAAAACATCAGTCATATACTTTGAGGATAAGATTATAGGAAGGGTGTACTACTAGTGACAAATCCGTGTTTTGAAGAACACAAGTTGTCAACAACAATTGTATTTGTTTGTGTTGAAGTCCTCGTGTTGTAAGAGGCAAGTGTTGAAGTTCTCAGTGTGTTAGAGGCGTGAAATCCCGTTCGGCTGTTCGGGTATTGTAAACCTGTTCCTCTGGGTGAAGCGAGGTAGTTATTAGTGAAAATCCAGATAGGAATCTGGGACTGGACGTAGGACGGTGCTCCGAACCAGTATAAAAATCTCTGGTGTGATTTTTCTATTTTTATTTTTTTGCTTTGCTACTATCATCTATTTTCCGCATTTATATTATAGTCCATATTACACGATCCGTGTGTACTATATTAGCACATATAATAGTATACTCACACCGCACTTTCATTTGGTATCAGAGCATGGTCATCATATAACCGTAACACAGTTATTTGATATATTCTTGTAATATGGCAAATAACGCAAGTACTAGCACTCAAAACACCACTTACACAGAAGGGCAATCGACACAAAGACCTCCATTTTTCAATGGTCTTAACTATAGTTATTGGGCAACACGTATGTCATTCTTTATGCAATCAAGTAGCTATGATGCTTGGAATGCTACTCAAAGAGAAATATTGAATCCAACAACTGATTATTCAGAATGGACTGTGGCTGAGAAAACGGCAGCAGCCGTAAATGCAAGAGCAATAAATATGTTGTTCTGTGCATTAGACCAAAATGAATATAACCGTGTTAGTATCTGCACTACTGCATATCAAATTTGGCAAACGCTAAAAATCACTCATGAAGGTACTAACAAGGTTAAACAAGCCAAAATAGCCATGCTGAAAAGTCAATTTCAAAATTTCAAAATGAAACCAAATGAAACAATCAATGACATGTATTCACGGCTTCAAAACATTCACCATGCACTTATTGGGTTAGGACAAAAGTATTCTGATTTTGATGTTGTTTCAACAGTCCTACATTCTCTGACTAATGAATGGGAAGGAAAAGTATTAGCAATTGAAGAAGCTAATGACCTTTCCGTCATGAAGCCAGATGAATTGATAGGAAATTTAATGTCCTATGAAGCAAATTTGCAGGCTAGAAAAGAACAGAAAGAAGAAAAGAAAAATGTAGCATTTCATGTTGAGAAAGATGAAAATGAATCAGATTCTGAAGATGAAGATTTGGCGTTCATTGCTAAAGGTTTCAAAAAATTCCTAAAATATCGAAAAGCCAGTCGCTACAATAAAAGGAAACCTGGATCAAACAAACCATCTTCATCTGCTATAGAATGTTTCAACTGCCATAAAAAGGGACACATGCAGAAGGATTGTCCAGAACAAAAGAAAAAGTCAGAAAATGACAAATTCAAATATAAGAAGGACAAATCAAAGAAACGAGCCTTCTCAGTAACATGGGATGATTCAGAGTCATCTTCATCAGAAAGTGAAAGTGATTCGGAGAATGAACAAGCTAATGTTTGTTTTATGGCAACAGAAGATGAGGTACAAATTCCTACATTTGATGAATTACTTGATATTAATGCTGAATTGATAGTCAAATATAAAGACTTAAAACGTCAATTAAAAGTAGTCAAAGCAGATTTAAGTAGAGCAGAGTTTGAACGAGATATGTTAAAAGATGAGAAGAAAATATTAGAAGAAGAACTTGAAAATATTCAAGAATCATCATCTAATGTTGACTCTCAAATATCTCTTTTGAGTCAAGAAATAGAAGCTCAAAAAGAGAAAAATAATGCTCTCACTACTGAAAATCATGAACTTAAAGCAAAAGTCAAAATTCTAGACCTAGAAAAAGCTAGTTTACAAACAAAGTTTGATGACATTACTCAAAATGTTTCTAACTTTAACAAAGGTCGAGAAAATTTGACTAAAATCATTGAAAGTTCACAATCTATTTCAGATAAACAAGGTTTGGGATATAACAAACATGAAACTAAGAAACATCTTAGAAATAAAAGGAAGAAAAAAGTACAAAAAACTGAAGCTAAGAAAAATTTTAGTTTATTATATTTCAAACCAAAACCAGTTGTGAAATTTCAAAAGAGAAATGTTAAGACTATCAAAATATGGGTTCCTAAAACAAATAATAATTTGATTAGGAACAAATACATTCAGCATTTCATGAATACTGTACATTTTAATAACAATTATATATATAAAGGGGATACCGGACCCAAATGGGTTTGGACTCCTAAGACCTAACTCTTAGGACCCTATAAAAAGTGGGTACCATGAACTTAATTCTATTTTTTGCAGGTCCCACTGAAGAAAAGAGGAAAGTGGATATTGGACAGTGGTTGCTCAAAACATATGACGGGAGACAAAAGCTTATTAACAAATATTAAATACTCAGATGGTGGCTCAGTCACTTTTGGAGACAATTCAAAAGGTTATATCATCGGCAAAGGCGATGTGAGCAATTGCGGTACATCTAACTTACCTCTTATTACTAATGTCATGCTAGTTAGAAATTTAAAACACAATTTACTTAGTATTAGTCAGTTATGTGACAAGGGTTTTATAATTTCCTTTTCAAATAATAAGTGTAGTATTTTAGATAAAGACCATAATTTAGTTTTTGAAGGTTATAGAGACAGAAATATATATATTCTAAATATGAATATTAATCATAATTCAGATATGTGTCTTGTGGCTAATGACAATGATCCATGGCTATGGCACAAACGTTTCTGTCATATAAACTTCAGAAATATTGACAAGTTAGCTAAAAACAATCTAGTTAGAGGACTACCCAAAATGAGTTTTAAAGTTAACAACATTTGTGATGCATGTCAATTAGGAAAATTGACCAAATCATCTTTTAAATCCAAGAAAGTTATATCAACATTACAACCACTTGAGTTACTGCACATGGATTTATTTGGACCTACTAGAGTTCAATCAATAAATCACAATCAATATGTGCTTGTAATTGTTGATGATTTCTCTCGTTATACATGGACAATTTTCTTAAAAAATAAAAGTGATACTTTCAATCATTTCAAATCCTTCGTCAAAAGAATTCAAAAATCAAAAGGGATTAAAGTTAAAAATATAAGAAGTGATCATGGCGGAGAGTTTGAAAATAATGAATTTGAACATTTTTGTACAAAGAAAGGTATATATCATAATTTTTCGTTTCCCAGAACTCCACAACAGAACGGAGTAGTAGAACGAAAGAACCGAACTTTACAAGAATGTGCAAGAACATTATTGAATGGAACTACCTTACCAAAACATTTCTGGGCAGAAGCTGTCGCAACCGCCTGTTATGTTTTAAATCGTGTGTCCATAAGACCTCTTACCAAGAACACTCCTTATGAATTGTTTAACAAAAGAAAGCCCAAAATCTCATACTTCAAAGTTTTTGGTTCTAAGTGCTTTATTTTAAATACGAAAGACCAGCTTGGAAAATTCGATCCAAAAGCCGATGAAGGAATATTTGTCGGTTATTCGGAACGAAGTAAGGCCTATCGGATATTTAATAAACGAACCAAAACTATTGAAGAATCACTTCATGTATCTTTTGATGAAATCTATCAGCATCCTCACACAATATCAGATGATGACGAATCAATAGTCATTAATCATCCAATCATCTCAAATACTGATTCTGACTCAGAAGTAATTATTGAGAATGCTCCTCAAATATGTGAATTACAAACACCACCAAGAATATTAAGAGACCATCCGGCCTAAAATATAATAGGTGAAATAACATCACATGTCAGAACAAGGAGTCAACTCAATCAAATGGGTCATGTCGCTTTTCTCTCAAATATCGAACCCAAGAATCTAAAAGAAGCTGCTACAGATGATTACTGGATCATTGCCATGCAGGAAGAACTAAATCAGTTTGAGCGCAATGACGTTTGGGAACTTGTTCCAAGACCAACTGATCAGTCAGTAATTGGTACTAAATGGGTCTATAAAAATAAGGCTGACGAACAAGGAAATATCACCAAAAATAAAGCAAGATTGGTAGCACAAGGATACAATCAAGAAGAAGGTATCGATTATGAAGAAACTTTTGCACCAGTTGCTCGACTAGAAGCTATTAGAATTCTATTATCTTTTGCTTGTCATCATAATTTCAAACTTTATCAGATGGATGTCAAAAGTGCTTTTCTCAATGGATTTATCAAAGAGAATGTCTATGTCGAACAACCTCCGTTGTTCGTACATGAAAAATATCCTGACCATGTGTTCAAACTTAAGAAAGCTCTGTATGGTTTAAAACAAGCACCTCGTGCTTGGTATGAACGATTACGTAGCTATCTTATTAATTCAGGTTTTGAAATAGGCAAAGTCGATCAAACTTTGTTTATTAAACATTCTCGAAAAGATATTCTGGTTATCCAAATATATGTAGACGATATAATCTTTGGTTCAACAAACGATAAACTCTGCAAGGAATTTGCAAGTATTATGACCAAAGAATTTGAAATGTCTCATATGGGAGAACTATCTTATTTTCTTGGACTTCAAATCAAACAACTTTCAAACGGTATTTTTATCAATCAAGAAAAATACTGTGAAAATCTTATCAAACGCTTCGGATTACAAAATACATCTGGTAAACCAACTCCTATGAGTACAACTACACATCTTGAAAAAGATGAAAGTAGTAAGAATGTTGACCAGAAATTATATCGAAGCATGATTGGTTCTCTTCTTTATCTTACAGCTAGTCGTCCAGATATATTAATGAGTGTTTGTTTATGTGCTCGTTTTCAAGCCGATCCAAAGGAATCACATTTACGAGCAGTGAAACGTATAATTCGTTATCTTAATAATACCAAAGATTTTGGTCTTTTCTATCCAAAAGAATATCCATTTGAATTAGTATCATATAGTGATGCTGATTTTGGTGGCTCACGAACGGATAGAAAAAGTACAAGTGGTACGTGCCATTTTATTGGAAAATCACTTGTCTCTTGGTTTAGTAAGAAACAGAATTGTGTTTCACTATCAACATGTGAAGCTGAATATATATCAGCGGCTCTTGCTTGTACTCAAGTACTATATATGCAACAAACACTTCAAGATTTTGATATTCATTTATCAAATTCTATTATATACTGTGATAACACAAGTGCTATAAATCTTTCTAAAAATCCAGTGAATCACTCTCGAACTAAACACATTGATATCCGTCATCATTTTCTTCGAGATAATATTGAAAAAAGAAATATATGTCTTGAATATATCCATACTGACAATCAATTAGCAGACATTTTTACTAAGCCGCTGCTCGAATCTAATTTTATTAGATTACGAAGAGAGCTTGGTTTAATTTCAAGAAAAAATCTTGACTAAGCAATTACTAATGTACACTTTCTCTTTTGGTTATTCTCTTTAATTATAATTTTTTTGTTTAAACTAAACTAATGTCTTTTCTCCTAGTAACCGTATCTTTTACTTAACCTATTTTTTATATTAAATATTAGCCATTGCTTTATTTAAATGGTTAAATTTTATTTACTCATTTTATAAATTCAGTTTTAAAAACAAAGCTATTTTTAGAATAACAATAAAATTTCTGCTTATATTTTCGTGGTTAAAAGTTATCATTAACTCACATCCATAAGATTATATATAAGAAACTTATATATAGGCTTGCAAATTTTTTATACTTTGATCATCTTTAATTCTTATCTATCCATACTAATATATTCTACTTACACTATGGCTCATATTTGTGACAAATGTGCGCAAGAATCTCACATTTCTATTACAAGCTCTGAGTCGGACGAATATTATTCTCCTACTACTCCAAAACAAAAATCAAGCTGTCATCATCAATGCTCCTGTATGTCTGATAAAACTCCAAATTCAAAACGAGTTAAAAGGACACTATTCTATTCTCCTCGAACCAAAGCTCAAATTGAAGAGATACACCACTACCAAAAACATCAAATCGACCTTCAGAGACAATTGCATTATGGACAAAACCAACTGTATCATGAACAACAACGTACATCGGCGCGATTATCCGTCTTAGAAAGAATGGCATCGTTCTTCTGCGGATCAAACAAGCACGATGTTCATGAACCAATGCCATCCAGGCCATCGACTTCAACGACTCCAAACTCTTGGGATAGAAATTATAACGAGAATGAAGGAGCTCGAAATAAGTGGAGTCCAAGGGCTAAACCTATTGAAGACAACAAAAATTCTAATGACAACTCTCCTTCTCATTAGAATTTCATAATGTATATTGTTTCGTTTTCATATATATTTCTTGTAATATCATATATTCTGTAATAATAATATAATATAAAATATATGCAATCGATTTTTTTCAAAATTTTTTGCAAAATCAAGCAGTTTTCAACACAGAGCAAAACCGGTCGACCACCGGAAATATGACCGGTCGACCAAAAATGCTCTCGGGTTGAAAACAGTCGACCGGTCATATATAGGCGGTCGACCGGTCGCATGCATTTACAGTTTTTTACAGTTCACGTATATATTTTATACCCCACACTCATTTCTTTCTACTTCCTACTGAAAGCTTTCCCAATTCCCAAACCCTAGTTCATATTTCTCAAGCTCCAAAACTCTCAAATCCTCATCAATGGCTCCACCACAAAAGAAATCAAAGAAAAGAGCATCTTCAGAATCTTCATCTCTAACTCTCTCTGCCAGAAAGTGGCTTGAAACTCCAGTTGCCGTAACTCGATGGAATCAAATGACAAATTATAAGTTCCATCCGGGCTCATTCATCAAATTCGAAGACTTCACTTCATACGGTATTCGTCGTTTAGCAAACAATTCCAATATTTCTCCTCTAATAGATTTTTCAGATAATAGCGTAGAAATTAATCACTTAATGATTAAATTATTCTACGCAAATATGAATTTAGAAGAATATACACCGGATAATCCAAATGGAGTTATTTGGTCGGTAGTTTGCGGCAAACGAATTTATCTTACTCATGATAGAATAGCTTCTATTCTTGGAATACCAAATCGAGGTGAAGAATTTTCATCGACATTTTGTGAAGTATTCACCCGAAATAGCACTAGCCATAAGTTTATAGAAGATAATAGTGACGGCACCAAATCGATTGGGCTACGACCGACAGCAAGGCTATTACATCGTGTCTTGATGCACTCTCTATTTCCTCGATTAGGAAATTATGATGCCGTCTACAAGGAAAATTCCAAGGCTCTTTATGCTATATACGGGGAAATCGAAATCAACTGGGCTCACATGATTTTCGATGAAATTTTAAAAGTGAATAACTCCACTCGACCTCATTTCTTCTATAATGAGTATATTATGCGCATATTGCTAGCATGTGGAGTAACAGCCCCTGATTCAGCAACATCTACACCAAAATGCATTGACTCCACTACCATCAAGCGCATGAAACTTCCTCCTCCCTATGTTCAGATTATGCCATTCGAACAATGGCAACAACGAGGTACACAAGCACAACGAGCTCCATCTTCCCGACCTCGTTCCGGAGAAGTTAGGTTGTTGAAATCTAAGTCGTCTACAAGAGAATCTCTTGAAACCATCGCTCGTAATCAATTCTTACTTGAAGCGAGACTCAAACGTATGGATTCAAAAATTGACAAACGATTCAACAAGGTCAAGTCTTTCTTCAGTGCTATATGGGATGCTATATCATGTAGCACATCTGTCTCTACCCAACATCAAGACCCCGGAAAGCGTCCGGCTCCTCCCACTTTCACTTGGTCAACATCCGAGGAATCTGCTGGTACAAGCGGACAAGGTCATGGAGAGACGTCTAGAGGTGATGACGATGACGACGATGACGATGACGATGATGACGATGATGATGATGAAGATGATGAGGAGGAGATTCAGTCGGACTAAAGCTAGTTTGTTTATTTTTTTTAGTTCTTTAAAAACATCTGTGACACTTGTACTAATTAGTGTCCATCTTATTGAACTATGGCATGTATGGTAGTTTTCAAAACATCTTATGTTTAAATATGTATTATGCATTGTTCTTTTTTGGTTCATATTCTCTTTTGTTTACTCCTTTTTGTCGATGACAAAGGGGGAGAAAGGTGCTAATAATTGTTTGCAGGGAGAAAGGTGCTAATAATTGTCTGCAGGAAATCACATATTCAGGGGGAGATTCAATACTTTAGCTATATATTGTCATCAATCAAAAAGGGGGAGAATGTTGAGTCAAAGCTTCTATGAAGATTTTGATTGCTGACAACAATATAACGGCAATCGACAAATCAAGACCTACATATGGTACTCTAGATTATAGGTTGATTATTTGATGTTGTAATAGTGATAAACTTGTTAAAATCTATCCTCAAATAATCATGCATTTCAAATATAGTCGATATATATACATTTAAACATCATTGCACATTCACTGTGAAAATTTACACAGACCGGTCGACCGGTTGAAAATGGGGCGGTCGACCGTTTCTGGTAAAGTTGCACAGTAAACGTGCACACATGCAGATAACGACTATATATTTAAAATCCTGTCTACCGGTCATTTTTTGACCTGTCGACCGTTTTTAAACAGAAAGCAAGTTTTCCAAAAGACACTTCTCTTCTCCAAAAGTTGCATCTCCTACCTTTCACCAATAATCACAACTCTTAATGGCAACTGTTTCACCAAGAGTTACAACTATTTCTTCTTATATATACTCATCTAAATCGTTGATTCAAACATGAATTTATATGATTATTATATGCTTTCTCTGATCTTACTTTCTAACATTCTTGCATTCTAAAAGCACTCATTTAATTAATAGCTTATTGAATCATTGAAACTATTTTATACCTTTTGATTCAATAAGCAATATACCTTCTTTAATCTTCACAAAACATCAGTCATATACTTTGAGGATAAGATTATAGGAAGGGTGTACTACTAGTGACAAATCCGTGTTTTGAAGAACACAAGTTGTCAACAACAATTGTATTTGTTTGTGTTGAAGTCCTCGTGTTGTAAGAGGCAAGTGTTGAAGTCCTCAGTGTGTTAGAGGCGTGAAATCCCGTTCGGCTGTTCGGGTATTGTAAACCTGTTCCTCCGGGTGAAGCGAGGTAGTTATTAGTGAAAATCCAGATAGGAATCTGGGACTGGACGTAGGACGGTGCTCCGAACCAGTATAAAAATCTCTGGTGTGATTTTTCTATTTTTATTTTTTTGCTTTGCTACTATCATCTATTTTCCGCATTTATATTATAGTCCATATTAAACGATCCGTGTGTACTATATTAGCACATATAATAGTATACTCACACCGCACTTTCATATAGAATCTAACATAACACATTCATTTACATTTTATTGCACGATTATACTAACAGCCAGATTTCTTGCCTGACTTGAGTTTTGGTTTTATGACAACTCCTCAAGTCAGACTGAGGTTGTTTTATAGGTCAATATTATGACTGTATGTGTTTTATGGGCTACAATATGAAGTCAGAACAGATGACAATTTCGAGTATTTACCGTGTTTAATATTATATTAAGGTTTTATGTTATTGGTCGATGTTATATACTCATTTGATGAATTGTACATACGAGATAATGTATCAAATATTCAGATATGTTATAAAATTCATTATTTTATTCACTCTAATTGATGGTTGGGAAATTTTAATCCGGGTCTCTAATATTATATTATTCAAGTCTATAACTCGTGTATGTTGCCTTTCATCTAGATGAGATACATATTATTTAGATGTATTCAGGTATTGAAACGTATCCATGTGACCAAAAAAAGTATATATGAGAGATCACTCCTTCCGTGCTTGTTGATCCAAGTTATGGGATGGTAAACACCCTTTGATATTTCGGCCACCAAAGCCGGGGTGTTGTATGGATTTTAAAAGTGCACTTTTAAATGGCTTTGTAAAAGAGAATGTTTGTATAGAAAATCACCTTTATTTATACATGAAAATTTCCCAGATCATGTCTATAAGTTGAAGAAAACTGTTTTTGGTTTAAAACAAGCATCCCGTTTTGGTATGAATGATTAAAAAGCTATCTTATAGCCTTTTGATTTGAAATAGTAAACGTAGATCTAACGCTTTTGATTAAACAAGAAAATAAAATATATTTTAATTAACAAGTATATGTTGATGATATTATATTTGGTTGCACAATGAAAAACCATGTGATGAATTTATGGGACAGTTTGGCTAAAGTCCCTATTAAGTTTCAAAATACACCAAACATCCTTGCCTAAAAAGGTATGTACATTAGGTCCATATAACTAAGTTATTGAATAATTGCACACATTTATGCAATTATATACAAAAATTGCATACATTTCCATAATTATTCACTGAAAAATTGCGGAAATTTCCGCAATCATTCACCAAAAATTTGCGCAAATTTCCACAACTTTTCAAAAAAATTACAGATATTTCTGCAATTATTCACTAAAAAAAAGTGGAAATTTCCGCAATTATTCATTGAATAAATGCAGACATTGATGAAATTTTTGGATATAATTGCATATATGTTTGCAATTATTTACTGAATAATTAAATAAATGTATGCAATTATTTAGCAACTTAATGCTAGGGACCTAATTTACGACCTATTTTTGGGGAGGAGTTTTCGTGTATTAATTTGATTTTAAGGACCTGAGCCTAATATTCACTTTTCAAATTTTATGAAAATTGAATTTGAAATGTCTCATATGGAGAACTTTCCTGTTTTCTTGGCTTACAAATTAAGCAATTAAAGAGGGCACTTTAATTAATTAATAAAAATATTGTAACAATCTACTTAAATGTTTTTGTATGAAAAATACTTTTAGTACACCGGTACCAATAAGCATTATGGAACATCTTGATAAAGATGAAAATGGTAAGAATACGAATCATAAATTATATAGAAGTATAATCAGCTCTTTGTTATATCAAACCATAAGTCATGCCGACATTACGATGAGTGTTTGTATATATGCACACTTTTAAGAAAATCCTAAAGAATCTTATTTTTGAGTAGTAAAATGAATTTTGCACTAGTTGACCAACACTAGAGACTACATATTATTTTACTCAAAAGAATATCCTTTCGAATTAGTATCATATAATGATGTTGATTTCGAAGGATGTGGGATGGATAGAAGGAGTACGAGCAGTACAAACCATTTCATTGGACAGCCTCTAGAATAGCGGTTTAGTAAGAAACAAAAGTGAATTAAACTTTCGACGTGTGAAGCAGAATATATTTCTGCTGCTTTCGCATGTTTTTAAGTAATCTATATGTGACAAACGCTTCAAGACATCAGAATTTTTTTACAAAAATCTTTGATATTTTGTGATAATACAAGTGCTATAAACCTATCTAATAAAATAATCAATCATTCTCTACAAGACATATAAATATTCATCTTTATTTTGTATGAGACAATATAAAAAAGGAAATAATTTCACGAGAATTCGTAACTTCTGAAAATAAAATAGCCGACATCTTTACAAAACCGTCAAATGAAAATACATTCATTAAACTTCGAAGAGAAATAGGAATTTGCTCGTTATAAGAAATAATATAACATTCTAATATGAAGTGAAGTATTATAGCTAGCAACAAAAGTGAGCTAATATAAGAAGCATTTGAAAATAAACTAAACTTTAAGCGGTTAATATTAAAACAAAATTCTACCTCTTGAAAAGAAGAGAACTATAATTTTGGTTAGGAACTAAGTTAAACTTTAAACCATAGAAAACTTACCCGTATCAGGATATTTCATTAATATTTAAAGCCAACCGTAGCCAGTATTTCAAGCACAAGAAACAATCTAGTTCAATCAATTTTTTTTGAAATTTAACAATGGTCTCATCAAAGAATGCATCTTCATCAAATTCACATCTCCTTCAAATGATAGTTCATCTGCACTAAAGTTTACTACACCACCAACCGATCACACTTGTTATTTCCCTAGAGGAAAGAAGGCGAAACGATTGGTTAAATTTAATAGCATATTAATAACTACCGACGACTATCACATTGATGATCTTAACCACTATCAAAAAGAAATGCTCGGACTTCAAAAAGAAATATGCCAGCAATAGCACAAATATCGAGAATATCTTAATTTTATTAAGAGATCTCTACTAGCGTTTTGTGGCAGATCACCAATAAAGAATAATGTTTGTAAAAACTCTTCTATTAAAAATACGACAACCCTACTAAAAATATACAAGCCTAAGCAAACAAACCCATACGAACTGGAGTCATCCGAAGAAGAATCAGAACCTTCGAAGAATAAATAAATGGGTGTTATGATATATATCATGTTTAAAAATTATGCATCTTGAATTGTATAAATATATATAATAAATGAAACAATTTTTTTTTCTACATTCTGACAAAATCAGTCGACTAAGGATTTATAATCAGTCGACTAACACACTCATAAATCAACTAACTAATAATTTTTAGTCATTGAAAAGACCCTATTTTTGCACTATTTGCTCTCAAATTAGGACTCTATAGTTTGATACTCATCCGCCAATTGCCATCCCATTTTTAATCAACTGGTTTTCATAATAAATTCAACAAAATGAGAATTGGTCACACTGGAAGATCTTATGATGCTTGTACCCATTCACTTCCCAACCAACACCTATTCGCCACTTTATCAGTACTCCAACTATAATACCTTGAAAATTTAATGATAAATTTAATAAGAAAATTAAAATAAAATAAAACGAGGACTAAAAAGAAAATTTTCATAGATGGCCGAATTTGGCTACGAAACTTTGACCATTGCATTCATAGCAATTTCCTGGATGATTTTCTTATATAAAACTTCGTAATCGAAGTGAGTACAAATAAGTTAAGGTTGTTGAAGGAATCGAAAATAGAATAAATAATTCAAAAAGTTCATAGATTAATATAGGGACTGGTCGTCCCAAGGAGGTCGATGGTCAACCGGTAGCAATTGACCTAAGGTACTAAGCAATTGACCATGGCTGTGTTAAATCAACAGTGTCGAGACGCGTTCGAATGGTCAAAATGTGTTACTTTATTGCCAAGTTTTTATTGAACATATGAGATAACTGCAAAAGATTCAGCAAATTAAATCTAAAGGCCTAAACAATTTTTCAATTCCGATAAATTATAGCCTGACCTAATCTAACTCTCACATAAATTTACAGAAATGAAACTATGACGACCAGCATTTTGGGGGTCAAAATAGATAATCAATGGGGTTAATCAAGAAGAATAAGAAAATATGAAAACAAATATAGAATCTCACCGCGGAATAACAAAATATAATAATCAATTAAATAGTTCATGAAGCTGTTTACACTATATATTTGATTGTAAGTTTACAACATCTATCAGAGTTAAACATACAATAAAGATAATAAAATAATGCAATAGAACACATGATGCAGAGAAATAATACTAGTAATATAGTATACTAAATTTTCATCTTCGTCCTCCAAAAAAGAATCTTCAATGTGCTGAAAACTGGTTGACCCGAGCAGGAAGTAAAACAATACACTTGAGTCAAAACTAAAATATTCTTATGTTAGTCAAATCAATATCACATATAACAGGAGTGTAATAGCGTCAGAGAAGTTTATGGTGTTTTACATCTCCTATTCAGTGTATAAAGTGCATGCAATAACTTAAGACATGTTACGGGATTTTCCATCTCCCAAGGATTTATCAAAATTTCTATATATAGTAGAAAATGAAATATATGTAATGTCTAATCAATAAAATAAATATTTTTTCTATCATTAAGGCTTTACATTAATCCCCTTTAGCGTGATTTTAAGCATTGTCATACTGTTTGCATAAAACACAACCAGTAGAACATCGATAGATAGGGATGCGCCGTGAAACGACAACACTAAATCAAACTCCTAGTGGTGTCATATAAGGATAAAAGTATGACAAGGCATATGAGGCAATGCCTAAGATAGGATACTACCAATTCGAGTCGTAAGGCTTGTGGTAACGCATCGTAGCCACGATCACCTACCACGTCCACCCATCCCATATCGAGTCAAAGAGAGCTTATCCCAATAAAGATGCACCAATCGAAATCAACAACAAAGGCAATAGTATGGACCGAGTCCATAAGAAAGTCGAACAACGGGTGTTCGCTACGGGTAGCTAGCCCGCTTGGCCTAGATCATGCCATCCTATTTTAGTCTGTTGATCGACTAGTTTTCTATCGACTAAGAAAATAGTCAAAAATTTCAAATTAAGATAACCGCAAGCGCATGGCGTACAATAGTTAGTACGTGGCGAGTACGGGTCGTTCCGCAGGGAGTTGTTAGAGTTTTAAAAATCTATTCAATCAAAATAGACCAAATGGATGAGAAGTTGTTAATTAGAAATAAAATGAAGCTAAAACTAGAATTAAAATTTGACTTAAAAACTATTGAACTAGAGAATAATTTAGAAGCAAATCCACTCTCATATTTTTGTAAATCAATAAACAAACAATTTATGAGCTCTAGCTTTGATATTTAAGTGAAATATTGTTGTATTTATCATAAATATGGGTTGTTTATGTTATTAATTAATATAACTCAAACCATCAAACTATAATACAACAAATAAACCACTTATGATTCTCATGGAAATGAAGCAAAAGCAAAAGCTATTTTAAGTATGACCTATTTACTATTGTAACTAGTAATATACATCATCAAATTTCTTTTTTACTTTAATTTCACGATCAAAAATGGATTAGCAAATGATAGTGCAAATTGTATTTATGTTGAATAAGAATAGCTCATTTGCAAAAGCAATATAAGCCATCAAACCCACTTGTATAAACTTGCATCAAAATTCACTTTCATGAAGCACAAACAAAGAGATCATCTCTACTACTAATAAAGAAAATTCGTTGAATTAATTTACTCGGCGTCTTTTTGAAATTTCGAAAATGTCATTGCTTTCCATTTACAATAATATAAACAGCCCGTGTGCGAAGCACGGGCCAATTCTAGTAAATCGTAGAAAATGTTGAAATTACATAATATTTGAGAGCTTCACTACCCCTAAATTTAAGGGTTTAGCTACTCATTTGTGGCATTGAAGAAACAAAAGTAAATTTCAACATTACAAGAGAAGAAAATAGAAAATAAGCAAAGAAGAGAATGTAACTAAACCACTTACAACAAAAGAAATTAAGCTAAACTACCGCATAAATGTAAAACTAATCTACTAACAAAGAAAAGGAAAGAGCATAAAAGCATGAAAAGTAAATAAAAGCATGTAAATAAGAGAAGATAAAGAGGCTAATAAGCCATTTTTATTTCATGAAACATTGCTTACAATTTTTCACTCAAATTTCCTAAGCAATACGAAAGGTAGAATATATGTTCATGTGCATAAGAGGGTTATTTATACATGCATAAAACCCTAATTCCATTTTTACGGGGCTTTCTAAAATACCCTTGAGAAAGTGTGGAGGCCAAGTAATCATTATCTTCGACTAATCATCATTTAAGTGTACATGAAGCCATTAATTCCAAAAGCATGTGCATTCGTCTCTAATTTATTCATTAAGGTTGGTGGGTAGGTGGGGTCCTCCGTGTTCTTCAATTTGAATTATTTCCCTCTTCTTTCCTTTGCATTCATTTGTGCATACATGTATCTTCATATAAGCCTCTTCCTTATGCATCCAAATTCCTATAAAAATCATCAAAAATGTCCAAACAAAAATTCTCAAATTTGCACATGCACAAAATGACCATTTTGCCCCTGAATGAAGATGAAAATATGATGGTTTGGAAATAATTGAATTTTGGTTTTAACATATACAAATGCCCAAATATGATGTTTACTAAAATAAAAAGAGATAAAATATGGATGTAAATATATGCACGTTTACATGAACATCAAATACCCCACACTTATCTTTTTATTTGTCCTCGAATAAAGGAATACTAAGATAAATCCATTTTCACAGGAAGCACGATTGCATTGAGCGTATGCAACAAGACGTTAAACCTTTGGGTGTCCCCAGTAGGACGAGTGTTGTCTCGTGAGCGTTTTCAGCGGATACTACCCACAAAATTCAAATGCAAAATGAAATTATTTATAAAATGCAAGATTTATTTACAAAGAGATGGATGCGAGTTTTTAAAAATATATACAAATGAAAGGCTTACTTTTAAATAGACACAAATAAGTTAAATACAAGTTTTGGTCATTATCTTGAAAATTTAAGTCATTTACTCGTCAAAATTTCCAATAAAAATCAAGTTGTCATAACAGATAGACTACAGTTTGGCTAGTTGTTTCGGTTGATAACACAATGTAATTATGAAATAGATCCTTAGTTGATTGTCAAAGTTTATTAAATTGGTATTTTTATTCCTTTTTAATAACAAGTTAAACCAAACAAGTTAAAATGGTGCTTAGAGTTCAATTGCTTGCTCTCTTTTATTTGAAAATTTTATTATCATTAACAATACTTATATATGCCGAACTCAGGTAAACTGAGGCCAGATATATTACCCATGCACTACCTTTCGGGCTTATATGAGGGGAATATCGAGCGTGGCAAGTGAACACACGAATGTGAACACCTATCGACTATAGGCATTATTAATAAAGAATTTATATATACATACACCTAGCTCAGATAAACTGAGGCCAGATATACCGATCATGCATTGCCTTTCGGGCTTACGTGAGAAAGGTACAGAGCATGGCGAGTGTACATACAAGTGTGTACACCTGTCGACTGTAGGTGTTAATAGAAAATATATACATTTATACAAAGAAAAAATTTCAATTTTTATTTAGAAAGAGAGAGTTTTGCAAAATTATCTTAGCACCATTTAACTTAGAAGATAAAAATGTTATATCCTTTACTTTAAATTTACCACTTTTTTAAACAAAGATTTTCAATTAGTACATACTTATAATTAACACATATGAACCTTCCTATATACTAGTTAAACCATTGTTATTTGTAATCAAACTTCATTTTTATTTTTGTTAAGACAAAAATTTTTCAAAAATTTCAATTTATTAACCAAAACTTATACTTATCTCATAGTGTTTCTTCAAAAATAAATCAAAATGCTAAAAAGAAAATGTTTTTGGGATTTAGAAATTTTGATTTTTTTTTAAGATAAAGGAAAAATGAAAATGAGACTCCCCCATACTTAATTTTGACTTTCCCATAGTCAATGCATGATATAATGATTGTAACGGGGAAAAATATGTACATATTTACAAAAGAGGGTTAACATTCTTACTAGACTAGCTTAGCTCATGAAGAATCATGAGCTCCTTCTCCTGGTTACCGGGCAATTCCAAGAAAGGTTTCAAACGATGACCGTTGACTTTGAAAATCGATCCATTCCTAGGGTTTTCTATTTCTACGGCACCATATGGAAAGACAGTTCGTACCACAAATGGTCCGGTCCATCTTGAGTTAAGTTTCCCAAGGAATAAATGAAATCATAAGTCGTATAAAAGAACTTTCTAGTTAGGCGAAAACGTTTTTCTCAGGATTGACTTGTCATGAAAAACTTTGGTTCTTTCTTTGTAAATTTTCTCATTTTCATACGCATCGTTCTTAAGTTCTTCTAGTTCGTTGAGTTGTAGCTTTCGGTTTTTGCCATCTTTCTCAAGATCAAAGTTTAAGTTCTTAATTGCCCACAACGCCTTTGTGTTCGATTTCAATGGGTAAATGGCAAGCTTTACCGTAAACGAAACGAAATGAAGACATCTCAAGTTTAGTTTTAAAAGCAGTACAGTAAGCCCAAAGCGCGTCGGTCAATTTCTGAGGCCAATCTTTTCGATTTTTGTTAACAGTGTTCTCCAAGATTTGTTTTATTTGTCAATTTGAAACTTCAACTTGACCACAAGTCTTAGGATGATACGGAGTGGATAACTTGTCGGTTAATGAGGATTTCTTCATTAAAGTTTCAAAAGAATGGTTACAAAAATTGGTTCCATTATCACTGATTATTGTGCGAGGTGTGCCGAACCTCGAAAAGATGTTTTATTTGAGAAATTTCACAATAATTCTATGGTCGTTGGTTTTGCAAGGAATGGTTTCGACCCATTTTGAGACGTAATCTATAGCGAGAAGGATATACAGATTTCCAAAAGAATTTGAAAAAGGTTCCATAAAGTCAATACCACAAACATCAAAGATTTCGATCGTAAGAATGGGGCTGAGAGGCATCATATTTCATCGAGAAATTCGTCCAAGCATTTGACATCGATCGCAAGTTTTACAAAATTCAAACGAGTCTTTGAAAAGAGAAGGCCAAAATAAACCACACTCAAGCACCTTTTCCATAGTTTTCCGAGGATCGAAATGTCCACCGCACGCTTGATCGTGGCAAAATGAAAGAACACTCTTGATCTCATTATCCGTAATGCAACGTCGGATGATTTGGTTGGGTCAATATTTGAATAAGTATGGATCATCCCAGTAGAAATATTTCACTTAGGAAATGATTTTCATTTGTCCTATTTGGACCAAGATGAGGGAGTTTCTTTAGTGACTAAGTAGTTCACTATATCAGCATACCATGGACCGATAGAAATCAAAAGAAGTTGTTCATCGGGGAAGTTTTCATTGATCGGCAAAGAAGATGGTGCGTTCGAAAGACGAGATAAATGATCGACTATGACGTTATCGGATCCTTTTTTGTCTTTAATTGTAAGGTCAGATTCTTGAAGTAAAAGGATCCAACGAATCAAACGGGATTTCGCATCCTTTTTAGGAAAGAGATATCGAAGCACGGCGTGGGCTGTGTACACAGTAATGTGTGAACCTACCAAATAAGGTCGAAACTTTTCAAGCGCAAAGCTAGAACCGCTTTTTCGGTTGTTGTGTAGTTGAGCTGAGCGTCGTTCAAAGTCATACTCACATAGTAAATGACGTGAATGATCTTGTTGATGCTTTGTCCTAAGACAGCACCAACAGCAAAGTTCGAGGCATTATGCATGATTTCAAAAGGAAGATCCCAATTGGGTACGCAAATGATTTGAGCAGAAATAAGTTCGTTTTTAAGATGTTCAAAAGAAGAGATACAATCAGAGTTGAAATTGAACGTAATGACTTTTCCGAGAAGAGTCGTTAAAGGACGAGCGATCTTACTAAAGTTGTTCACAAAGCGTCGGTAAAAGCCAGCGTGTCTTAGAAATGATCGAACATCCTTAACAGATTTGGGAATGGGTAGGTTTGCAATTACATTGATTTTCGCTTTATCTACCTCAATGCCTTTATTTGAGATGATATGTCCGAGGTCTATGCCTTGTTTGACTATAAAGTGGCATTTTTTCCAATTCAAAGTCAAATGTTTTTCTTTATATCGATTTAGAACCAATTCGAGATGATGTAAACATTGAGAAAAAGAATCACCAAAGATAGGGAAATCGTCCATAAAAACCTCTAGAAAACGTTCAATCATGTCAGAAAAGATTCCAACCATGCATCGTTGGAAAGTCGTAGGAGCATTACAAAGTCTGAATGGCATACGTCGATAAGCGAAGGTACCGAATGGACACATGAAAGTCGTTTTCTCTTGATCTTCGGGAGCGATTGGAATTTGGTTATAACCCGAATAACCATCAAGGAAGCAGTAAAATTCATGGCCGGCTAAATGTTCGAGCATTTGGTCGATGAAAGGAAGGGGGAAGTGATCCTTACGTGTTGTGGCATTTAATTTTCGGTAGTCAATGCAAACACGTCAACCCATTCGAGTACGATTTGGAATAAGTTCGTTTGAATCGTTCTTGACAACTGTTAGCCCAGACTTTTTTGGTGCGTGAATTGGGCTAACCCATGAACTATCAAAGATTGGGTAAATGATTCTGCTGACGAAAAGTTTAAGAATTTCATCACGCACCACATCTTTCATTTTTGTATTAAGCCTTCGTTACTTGTCACGAACAGACTTGGCATCGTCGATTAAATGGATGCGATATTGAACAAGAGCAAGACTAATCCCTTTATATCGGAAATCGATCATCCAATTGCTTCTCTTTTTTTCGAAAGAATAGAGAGTAACGAGGTTTGTTGATCAAGAGAGAGAATTACGGAAATTATGACGGGCAACGTTTCATCTTCACCTAAGTATGCGAACTTAAGGTATCGGGAAGTGGTTTGAGGTCCAACTTCGGGAGTTTTTCTGTGACGACCCGGAATTTTGAGCAATATCAATTTAATAATCTTTGATAATAATTAAATTGATTTGATCATTTTATATTATAAATTGACAAGTTAGATTTATTTTAAAGATTAATATAATAATTTGCTAATATCTATTAATATTTTTCTTTGCAATATAAATAGGTAAGATTCAATTCTTTTGAAAGTTTATAATAATTTGATTTGGAAATATTTATTTTGGTAAATAAGAAGTTTTTAATGTAATAAAACTTTATATTCAAATTGTAATATATATGAAATGTATATATTGTGATTTGAGATTTCTTTTAAAATTTAATATGGAAATTAACAAATTTAATGTTAGTATGTTTTTCTATTTGAAATTTGTATATATATTTGTATATATATTTGAAATAGGAAAAATTATTAATTTAAATTTAACAAGAGTTTTTCAAACTTTAATATATATATATATATATATAGTTTTGTAAATTGAAATGTTAATTTGATTTAATGTCTTTGAAATGATATTTGAAATTTAAAATTTAAATAATAAAGTTAATTTCTTATTTTATAAACATATATTTTAGCTTTTGTTTTTAATAAGATAAAATTGTTTTAAAAAAATTTATATAAGAAGTTAAAATTAATTTTTCAAGCTTATAAACATATCTTATAAATCAAAATATAAGTTATTTAAATTTACATGAATATTTATTAAAAAGGTAAATACATATTTCTTTTTTTTTTTTTTGGCATAGCCAGCGGGGTTAACTGGACCCCTACCAGTTTTATTGCAAAGAACAATAAAAAAGTACATTAGAAAGAGATAAATAAAAAAACAGGAAAATACAATGAAAATGCTAGGATGAGAAGCAAATCAAGTCCAGGCATCAATCAGGGTTTGATGAAAAACACTTGCACTGTTTTGCAGTTGCCAATTCGTTCTGTTTCTTACTTCAACCCAAACAAGATCATCAGTTCTTTTAACTTTATCAAAGATTATGGCATTTCTCTCCCTCCAAATAACAGACATACACACTTTCAAGCAAACTGCTAGTACTCTGCCCTGCACATTTCTCCACTTTGTTGCTTTATAGATTAAACTCCATTGAATTCTTGATGTTGAACAAGTAAAATTAAAACCAGTTATGATGCTTATCTTATCCATCAAGTATTGAAGGGCAGGACAAGCAAAAAACAGATGCTCAGTAGTTTCAACATCTTGATTACAGAAAATACACTCAGCATAGCATGTCATACCATAACTATTCAACAAACATCTGGTAACTAAAGCTTGATTGATGACTTTCCACATCATTAAATTGTCCTTAGGGCAAGAATCAGCTGACCAAAGAACAGCTATCCATTTGGAAGCAGGCAGAGACACACTGGAACTAACATAAGTGTAAACTGCCGCAACAGTATGAATCTTGTTAAGCCAAGTAACAGTATCATCCTGGTTTGTACTAAATGTTTTTTGCTGAATTTCTCTCCACAGTTGCCTAATCACCTGATTACTGTTGTATGGCAACTGAATTTGATTATAATGCAGAAAATCCTTCACTTTAGCATGATAGTGGATAGCAGATTGTATCATTTGATATTGATCACAAATGTTGGAAAGAATTTGACCATTACTTATCCATGGATCATGCCAAAAGCTAACAACATTGCTAGCATTGATGGGATACTGTATCATGGGTAGGAAAACAACTCTCAGATTTAATAAACTTCTCCATGTCCAACTGCATACTTGAGGAATATCCATGCTCCAGAAGTACTTGTTCTTTATATTGTATTGCCATGACCAGTCAACCCATAAGCTACACCTTTTGTTGATAAGTGCATTAAAATGTTTACTCATAGCAGCTATGTTCCATATCCTAACATCAAAGACACCAAGCCCTCCCAATCTTAGGGGTGTCTCAATTTTAGTAAAGGAACAAGGCACTAATTTTCTGTTATGTATACTGCCAGTCCAAAAATATCTGATCATGGCAGACCTAAGCATATGCAATAGTTTCTTTGGAAGGATTAGGGTACGAGCCCAGTAAACAATGGAGGAAAAGACAACAGATTTTATTAAAACAAGCCTTCCACTTTGAGACAAATGCCTATTATTCCAAGCAGACATCACCGACGAAATTTTGAAGTAAAGAGGTAAACAGTCAGCTTTTGATATCCTTTTGGAAATTAAAGGAAGGCCAAGGTACTTCATGTCATTTACCATACAAGATAATCCAGAATGTTGTTGCAGTGCAGTAGCTTGCAAATCACTAACTCCAGTAACAAGCAGAGACGATTTGAATTGGTTAATGGTGAGCCCAGTCATACAGTGGAAGGCCTGCAATGCTGTCTTAATTCCATCCAAGGAGGATGTCTCTGGTTTGGTAAATACCATGACGTCATCTGCAAACATTATAGAAGTAATTTGTTGAAGAGAACACTTAGGGTGATACTTGATAGTCTTTTGATTATAGCTGGCCTGCAAAATAACAGTTAACACCTCCATGACCATCAGAAATAAATATGATGAAATTGGATCTCCTTGACGAATTCCTTTACTACCTCTGAAGTATCCAACTGGTCTGCCATTTAAAACAATGGAGAATGAGGGAGTAGAAATGCACACATAAATCCATGACACAAAAGTTTTAGGAAATCCCATCACTGCCATTATTCTAACTATAGAATCCCAATGAATGGTGTCATAGGCTTTAGAGATGTCTATTTTAATTGCAGCAGCAGGGGTGTTATTACTTCTACCATAGCCTTTAAGTAATTCCTGAGCAAGGAGAACATTGTCAATTATGTCTCTTGAAGGCAAAAATGCAGATTGATTCATGGATATAACAGTGGGCAAGACTTTGACTAAGCGTGAAGCTAGAATTTTAGAGATACACTTGTAGAGGACATTACAGCAAGAAATGGGCCTGAAGGAAGTGACACATGTCGGAGGGGACACTTTGGGAATGAGAGCAATGTTAGTGCAATTCACTTCCCCTAGCATTTTACATTTGTTGAAAAAGTTGTGGATAGCTTGACAAAAATCACCACCAATCAAACTCCAAGTGGTGATAAAAAAATTAACATTCAGGCCATCAGGTCCCGAACAAGATAACTTATTCATGGAGAAGAGGGTAGCTTTAATTTCTTCATTAGTTACAGGCATAATTAGAGAAGAAGCTTCTTGTGGTGAAATGCTAGGAAGATCAAGAGAAGAAATTTTATCCAAATCAGGGAAGAAACCATTTGTACTACCATACAAGTTGGTGAAGTGTTGGATAAAAGCATGATCAACAGTGTCTGGAGTAGAAAATAGGGTTCCCTGTTCATTAGTGATTCTAAAAATATTTTCTCGAGCTTGCTTAACCTTAAGAGATTCATGAAAGTACTTAGTATTCTTGTCCCCTTCATCAAGCCATCTTTTATGCAACTGCTGCATCTTCATACTTGCTTCCAGGGTTAGGGCAATTTTAAGTTCCTTGTGCAGATTCCTCTCCTCATCAGAAGCTTGTATATTAAGTGGATGTTCCATCATGAAGTCTTGTTTTATTTTCAGTTGTTCCTTTAATGCTGTAGAGAGAAGGGTTCCAGTACCAAAGGTAGTTGATGCCCATGTCCTGATAGCAATCTTGATGTGTTTTAATTTCCTGCAAAACTTATACATTGGGTTACCATAACATGTAAAATCAGAAATAGCTTGATTAATGATATTAAGAAATTGGTCATGCTTAGACCAAGCATTAAAAAATTTGAAACTTGACTTTTCTCTTCTAATATGGGTCCCCAGAGTTAAAATTTGTGGAGAGTGGTCTGACATAATAGGTTGAGGAAGGTAGATAGAAAGTGAAGGCCATTGGTTGAGAGCTTGGTAATTACAAAAGGCATGATCAATTGTAGTGAAAGTACGCACACCACTTCTACTACAGTTATTCCAAGAATACTTGGTTCCAGTTTTATTCACTAAAGTCAACTCAGAATCATAAACAGATTGATTAAGTGGTTCAATGTCTCTGAGGTTGAGAGGTGTGCCACCAAATTTATCATCAATGCCAAAGCAGCAGTTGAAGTCACCTAGGACAATCCAGGGATGAGAAGATTGTCTTAAGGGGGGTAATGCATTGAGTAAGGCATTTCTTGAATTTACACTGTTATCAGCATAAACAAAAGTGAGATAGAAAGTGGATTGGTTTTGGGAGACATGAACATGAAAGTGAATAAATTGCCTAGTTGACAGAATAGGTGTCAGGGTCAAGAAAGAAGAATCATAGATGACTAGAATTCTACCATAAGAAGCAGATTCAAGATTGTGGTGGAAGGACCATTGGGGATTAATGTAAGAGGAGGCTTTTTGTGAAAGGGAATGGTTAAGCTTGGTTTCAAGAAGTCCAAAAAGACAAATATTAAACTCAGAGATTATGCATTTGACTTGATCAAGTTTCAAATTACTATGGGCCCCTCTTATGTTCCATGATGCTATTTTCTTATTCATAAAAAAAATTTTGAGAGTGAGGAGTTATGCCTTCTCTGTGCAGACAGAGATCTAGTTTCAATTATCCTTCTTGATTTGCCAGGAGGGGAGGAAGGATGAGAGTTAGTTTGGGAGGAATTTGGATCATTAGTAGAGGATGGATGTGATTGTGTGAATGGAATGTTTGTTGGCCATCCTGGTAACTTGATTGAAAAGTTGTAATGAGTTGGTGCTTCTGAAGGAACATTTGCTTGCATGGATTTTATTAATTGTGAAATTTCTGTTTCATATGCTGTACACCAGTTTGTGTCAAAATCAGATGCAAAAGACAAAGAGTTTTCTCTCATAACTGCTGATTCCTTACCAACTTCTTTTGAACTTTTTGAAGTTAAGGAGACATTTTTGTCCTTAACCTGCACACCATTATGAAGTAACTTGTCAGGAGAAATTGAATCATTATGAACAAGAGGAGGAGGATAAATAGTGTTTGAATTTTGGTAAATAGGTGTACCATTATTCAAAACATTTATCACACCATCCTCAACATCAAGCAAATCCACTGCATTTTGGTCATTGATTTCAGGTTGGAGCAAGTTGTACTTGTTATTAATTGTAACATTACAGACATGTTCCTGTGTAGCAGTAGAACAAACTTTATCTGCTGCCTTTGTGTTACCTTCATTACAACCATATGGAGGCTTATCATTATCACCTTTTTCCTTCATTGTAGTTTCAACATGTACTTCATAGTTCATAACTTTTTTCCCTTTATTATTATTGACTTTTTTCCACACTTGTTTCACCTTGTCTTGTTTTTCTAAGCTTGTTCCTTTTTTCAACATGTTTCTTTCCTCTGTATCAATTCTCTGCTGCTCATTCTTTTCACTTTGGTCTTCATTATCTACTGAAACAACTTTCTTGCATTTACTATCTGTGTGCCCAAACTCCCTACATTTAGTACAAATCTCTGGTTTCCACAAGTAGTTAACTTTAACATTTTGCTCAGAGCCATCAAGTAGCTTAACTGAAAAATTATCAGGCAGTTCTTGATTTGGATTAACCTCAACTAAACATTTAGCAAATGAAATGCGTTCAAATTTTTCAGTTGATGCATCCAAACAAAGTAGCTTCCCAACTCTAGAAGCTAACCAGTTAATTCCCAAAGGAGACCATGCATACAGGGGGATATTTGAGAGTTTAATCCATACTGGCACAGTTCGAATACTGCTGCAACTGTTGCCAATATTTTCATCCCATTGCTTTATAATAAATAATTTATTTCTCATCACGACTGGGTCAGATTCAGCAATTCTAGATCTATCATCCTCATTAGTGAACTTGAACAAAAACAAAAACCCATCAGATTTAACAGAAATAGAACCACTGAGTTTCCAAACTCTTTTAAGGTAGTACAGCACAGTTGAATAAGGTAGCGGATTGTCAAGAAAAAATCCAACAAGATAATCTTTCCACATTGTGTTTCCTGCTTGAACAATTTCAACAGGTGGAACAATTGCATTACCAACATAATCAAGCTGGATTTCACGAGGCACATATTTCCCTGCATTATTTGGTTTGGCCTTAAAGAGAGAGTTCCAAGGACGTGGGGGAAGAGTTGACAGTGGAGGAAGCAAAGGAGGAGATGGTGACGGTAGGATGGGAACTGACACAATGGGTAAAGCAATGGGAAGAGATGGAGGATCAACAGGAACACTGACAGAGGAACCAGAAGAGAGGAATGGGTCTGACGCAGATGGAAGGGGAGTGACAGAGGGAGGTACAAGGATAGGGGAGGAAGGACTAGGTTGTTTAGAAGTTGATGGATGGGACTGAACTACATATTTCTATATTACATAATTACATATACATAGCTTAATAATTATAAAATAAAAAGAAGTAACATTTATAAAACATTAATTAAACAATAATAACACTTGTTAAACTTTTAGATAGGTGTTAAGACAAATGTAAATTAATATGTATAGGTGTAAGCTAATTAGAATATAAGATAGACAAATGTCACTCTCTAATAATTTGTAACGACCCAGAATTTTTGATAATTAAAATTTGAATATTTAATTAATTTTAGATATTAAGAAGTGAATTTATAAGTCAAATAAATTTTATTTCGAATAATTGGATTTAGTTGGATAAATAAATCAATAATTTAATATGTTAAATTATGGAAATAATTGAAAAAATTGAGTTAAATATGATTGAAAATGATTTGTAAAATTTTATTATATCATATTGAAGTTAGAAATATATTTTAGAACTTTTAAAATTGAATTAAAAGTTAATTTGTGAAAATTGAATATTTTAATATTAAATCGACTAGTGAAAATAGTCAATTTTTGAACAGTCTCAGAATTGAACGAAACCAGTTCCATTGGATCCGTAATAGTTAGTTATTACCGGATTTCAATTTTCGTGTCAATCGGAGTTATCGTTTGATCGTGGCAGCTCAAAACGCATCGAATTATTTTTAATATTAATTTGGCGAGTTAAAATAGCAATTTTTCAAAAAGTCTCGGGTTTCGACGAAACCAATTTCATCGGATCCGTAATGTGATATTATTGTAAGGTTTCAAATTTCGTGTCAATTGGATTTACCGTTTGTCCGGTACAAATTACAACGCCTAGAAAATCGTTTAAATCGGTTTAATTTAAATCGATCGTTTGTTGCCATATCTCGTACAGATGACCGAATTAGCTTTCGAAACCTGTTCCATTGTGTCCGGAACGCGGGGTAAACCCTAGAAACGCTGGTTACGGCGAGTGAATCGGAGTTCGGAATTTCCGGATTGAATAGTGTTTCGTTCATTTCCTTATAAATAGCCCCTACCCTTCATAAAAAAAAACAAAAGAAAACCCTAGGTCAAACTAAACGCAGCCGCCAGTTACAAATGGAAGGCCGAAATCTTCTCCTCTTCCCCCTCAAATTTCTTCAAATCCGTGCAACGATTCAAGAATCTTTCAACTAGAAACTCGTAGAGCACGTCGCGAACTACCTATCCAACGGTCATGATCGTTTCTAGTGCTTCGGATTGGCGGCAAATCTCGCTCAAAGGCCATGAGTTCGGCCTTGAGATTCGTGATACAGGCGCAACCGAGCTTGCTTGGGTTGGGGCCGAGCAAGGAGGGGATGGAGGCGCTTCATTTGGCACTTGTTGATCAAATTATCGTTGAGAGATGGTGGTGCAAAATTTAACCCTAATCTATGAATATGGGTTCGGCCTTGATAGCCTGTGCGTGCGTGAAGAGGAAGAAGAAAAGGGGACGTTCAGCCGTGATCTCGTGTGTGGGAATGGACGGTGATGATGGTGATTTGGTTTAAAATTATAAATTAAGTTGTAAATTTATTATATAAAAATTTGTGTAATGTTCAAATATTCATATCTTTTTCATACGAGGTCGAAAACACGCGAAACCAGTTGCGTTGGAATCGTATGGATGAGCACTACGCGATGGAGTTGGATTGGAGTCATTTGGAGTTAGTGATAATTTTGGGTAAAATTAAACGTCCGTTTAATTTTATTCGAAATAAATCGCTAAAACGAAATTGAAATCAAGGTGAGAACTTCTCACTCAATCGAATCAGTTTCGATTTTTATTTTAAATAGTTAGATTTAAAATATTTGAATGCATGTTTGAATGATGATTGTTATCTATTGATTGTTAAAATAGACATTATACGCCGTTAGTAAGCGGATGTTATTTATTAAAAACATATACCGCGAATATTTCATAAACAGTGAAATTGGTATTATATATAATAGCAATATATATATATTGGCATATGTATATATTGGAGTTATTGATTTCCCGCATTTGTTTAGCGGGAGACCCTATTGCGCCGTCTATTAAGCGGATAATATTTTAAATCCCATATACCGCGATAATTTCGTACTGGAGCGAAATTGGTATTGTGCTAATGTTTGTGGATGCAGGAAAACAGGTTGGAGGGATCCAACTGGATTCCTCAACAGTTTTTATTTGATTTCAGATATTTTGATATTTGATGGATTATCATATCGATATATGATATCGTTGTTGTCGTGATTGACTATTTGGTGTGTAGCATCATTGGACCAAGTTTGGAACTTTAAAATGATTTTTAAAGTGATTTTTGAAAATATACTATATGTTTGGAATTGATCCATTTTAAATAAATAAACGTTATAATTTTAATGTTATAAAAATTATGATTTTTGAGAAATATAGTTAAAAACTGATTTTTGAGAATATGATGCTAATGATTTTATAAAATAGTTTAATCGGGATTTTAGAATTTATTATAAAAGTTTAAATATAGGATTTATAAAATTTAATTATTTTATGAATCAAAATGGTGAAATAATAAAGGAGATTAAAGATGTTTTAAAGAATAATATAAATTGATTTATATTAAGAGATTTATAAATGGATATTTATAAATTGAAATATTGACATTATAAAACGAGTTTTTATAAGTGTTTGAATGAAGTGAAAATGAATTTTGTAAATGAATGGAATTTATAAAATTATAAATGGTGAAGTTATAAATTTTGTGAAATTATTAAAGAATATATTCGGATGAATAATTGAATCTTATAAGTTATAAGATTTATAATTATGAAGTTCAAAGAAATGATTTTGTAAAATAATCGTTTTATAAGCATTTAACTTATAATATGAACCTTTAGTTTATAATTGAGTTATAAACTGGAATAGGTTAATAAAGGAATTTATAAAAGGAAGTGGTTATAAAATAAATAGAAATGGAGTTTATAAACGTTGTTTTATAAATTCGCAATGACTTATTTTGATAAGTAAATTGTTGAAACCTATTAATGGAGTTATATTCACGTTTTGACTGTGAATAAGCCTTGGAAATAAAATGAATAGAAGTGATGAAATTGATTAACGTAGTATATTTACATTTTTGAATAGTGAATAATATGTTAAAGAAAACGTTTAGAATGCGATGTTTTAAATAGAATTAAAACGATCTAACGATGTTTTAAAATGTGTTGAGATTCGAAACCATAGATTTCAAAATTTATTGTTGAAATAGATGTTTTCGAGAAATAGAAGGAAATGGTGGACTATAACACTGTTGTTATAGTAAATGATTTCCGAAAGGAAATGTTTTGTATAGTATTGGGATTTATATATCTATTTTAATTTCGAATCCCTATACTAGTGATTTTGGGTTGTCGTAACAATGTTTTACGCAACATTCGTTTTGGCCGAAATAAATATGTTTAAGAGAATGATTTCCTTAAAGAATGAAATATATACTTAATTTCGATTTAAGTATATTGAATATTTTCCAAATGTTGAAAATAAATAAAATTTGTGAATTACTTATGAATAAATAAGTATGGAAATGTTTTCCAATATAAAGTGAATATTTTGAGAATTTATCTTTTTGAAGATAAATTGAAAAGGAATATTGAAATGAATAATTGAAATCGAATATTCATAGATATTTTGGATTATAAATTCACTAAGGAATTTATAAAAGAAAGTGGAATTTGTTTAAAAATAAATATTGATTTATTTTTGAAGTATTGAAAATAATATATCTTGTAAAGATATTTTTGGAAAATAAATAATTTGAAAAATTATTTGGAATCTGGTGATGTGTGCATATCAATTTGATAGTTCAATAACCGACTATCAATATTTACCTTTGAAAGGTATTTGATGTGATTTGTTTGTGTAACGACCCAGGATTTTTAGTAATTAAAATTTGAATATTTAATTAATTTTAGATATTAGTAAGTGAATTTATAAGTCAAATAAATTTTTATTTGAATAATTGGATTTAATTGGATAATTAAATCGATAATTTAATATGTTAAATTATGGAAATAACTGAAAATTGAGTTAAATATGATTGAAAATGATTTGTAAAATTTTATTTTATCATATTGAAGTTAGAATGATATTTTAGAACTTCTAAAATGGAATTAAAAGTTAATTTGTGAAAATTGAATATTTTAATATTTTAATCGACTTGTGAAAATAATCAATTTTTGAACAGTCTCAGAATTGGACGAAACTAGTTCCATTGGATCCGTAATAGTTAGTTATTACCGGATTTCAATTTTCGTGTCAATCGGAGTTATCGTTTGATCGTGGCAGCTCGAAACGCATTGAATTGTTTTTAATATTAATTTGGCGAGTTAAAATAGCCATTTTTCAAAAAGTCTCGGATTTCGACGAAACCAGTTTCATCGGATCCGTAATGTGATATTATTGTATGGTTTCAAATTTCGTATCAATTGGATTTACCGTTTGTCCGGTACAAATTAAAACGCCTAGAAAATCGTTTAAATCGGTTTAATTTAAATCGATTGTTTGTTGCCATATCTCGCCCAGATGACCGAATTAGCTTTCGAGACCTATTCCATTGTGTCCGGAACGTGGGATAAACCCTAGAAACGCTGGTTACGGCGCGTAAATCGGAGTTCGGAATTTCCGGATGAATAGTGTTCGTTTTTTCTCTATAAATAGCTCATAATTCTCAAAAAAAAAAACAAAAGAAACTAAACCCTAATTTAGTTGTAGCCGCCAGTTAACTATTGATGGCCGAAAATCACCATTGCTCTTCCCCAAATATCTCGTAATCCACTCAATATTTCAACAAACTTTCAACTAACAAATTGAAGAGGGCATCAAGATCTACAAGTTCAACGGGTATGATCGCGAATGGAGTTGTATGTTGTGAGATTCGTAGCCGCGTTCGTCTGCGTCTTGGCACGACTTTCAAGAAGCATCAGGTGGCCGAGTTGCGTGTGCTTGTGGCCGAAGATAGAACAAGTGGAGGGCTTCGAGATGGCGGTGGTATGATGGAGTATCGATGCTTGTGGGCGGATCAAAAATTAACCCTAATCTAAGTGATGGGTTCGGCCGTTACCAGTATGTAACGTGCGTGAAAGATGAAGAAGAAAGGGGTAGGGGACGTGCGGTGATGATGGGGGGGCAGTGAGATCCTACGACCTAAATTAGATGAAGGTTATAAATAGAAAGTTAAGTTGTAAATTATATAGTTAAAAATCGTGTAAACATCATAAATTCGTATCTTTTTCATACGAGGTCGAAAACGCGCGAAACAAGAAGCGTTGGAATCGTATGGACGAGTACTACGCGATGGAGTTGGATTGGAGTCGTTTGGAGTTAGTGAGAATTTTGGGTAAAATTAAACGTCCGTTTAATTTATTCGAAATAAATCGCTAAAACGAAATTGAAATCAAGGTGAGAACTTCTCACTCAATCGAATCAGTTTCGATTTTATTTTAAATAGTTAGATTTAAAATATTTGAATGCATGTTTGAATGATGATTGTTATCTATTGATTGTTAAAATAAACATTATGCGCCGTTAGTAAGCGGATGTTATTTATTAAAAACATATACCGCGAATATTTCATAAACAGTGAAATTGGTATTATATATAATAGCAATTTATATATATATATTGGCATATGTATATATTGGAGTTGTTGATTTCCCGCATTTGTTTAGCGGATGAGACCCTATTGCGCCGTCTATTAAGCGGATAATATTTAAATCCTATATACCGCGATAATTTCGTACTGGAACGAAATTGGTATTGTGCTAATGTTTGTAGATGTAGGAAAACAGGTTGGAGGGATCCAACTGGATTCCTCAACAGTATTTATTTGATTTCAGATATTTTGATATTTGATGGATTATCATATCGATATATGATATCGTTGTTGTCGTGATTGACTATTTGGTGTGTAGCATCATTGGACCAACTTTTGGAATTTTAAAATGATTTTCAAAGTGATTTTTGAAAATATAAAATATTTTTGGAATTGATTCATTTGAAATAAATAAACGTTATAATTTTTATGTTATAAAAATTATGGTTTTTGAGAAATATAGTTAAAAACTGATTTTTGAGAATATGATGCTAATGATTTTATAAAATAGTTAAATCAGAATTTTTGAATTTATTATGAAAAGTTTAAATATAGGATTTATAAAATTTGATTATTTTATAAATCAAAATGGTGAAATTATAAAGAAGTTTAAAGATGTTTTAAAAGCATAATATAAATTGATTTATATAAAAGATTTATAAATTGTTAATTTATAAATTAAAATATTAGAATTATAAAACGAGTTTTTATAAGTGTTAGAATAAATTGTAAATGAATTCCATAAATGAATGAAATTTATAGAATTATAAACGGTGAAGTTATAAATAGAATTTTATAAAACAGTAGGTTTATAAAATTTGTAAAGTTATTAAAATAATGGTTTTGGATAAATAATTGAATCTTATAAGTTAAAAGATTTATAATTATGAAGTTTAAAAGAACGATTTTGTAAAATAATCGTTTTATAAGCATTTAACTTATAATATGGACTTTTAGTTTATAATTGAGTTATAAACTGGAATAGGTTAATAGAGGAATTTATAAACGTTGTTTTATAAATTCGCAAACAACTTATTTTGATAAGTAAATTGTTGAAACCTATTAATGGAGTTATATTCACATTTTTGACTGTGAATGATCCTTTAAAATAAAATGAATAAAAGGGTGAAATTTGTTAACGTAGTATATTCACGTTTTTGAATAGTGAATAATATGTTAAAGAAATTGTTTAGATTTGATATTTTAAACATAATTAAAACGATCTAACGATGTTTTAAATGTGTTGAGATTCGAAACCATAGATTTCAACATTTATTGTTGAAATAGACGTTTTCGAGAAATAAAAGAAAATGGTAGACTATAACACTGTTGTTATAGTAAATGATTTCCGAAAGGAAATGTTTTGTATAGTATTGGGATTTATATATCTATTTTAATTTCGAATCCCTATACTAGTGATTTTGGGACGTCGTAACGATGTTTTACGCAACATTCGTTTTGGCCCAAATAAATATGTTTAAGAGAATGATTTCCTTAAAGAATGAAATATATACTTAATCTCGATTTAAGTATATTGAATATTTTCTAAGTGTTGAAAATAAATAAAATTTGTGAATTACTTAATAAATAAGTATGGAAATGTTTTCCAATATAAAGTGAATATTTTGAGAATTTATCTTTTTGAAGATAAATTGAAAACGTATATTCATAGATATTTTGGGAATTATAAATTCACTAAGGAATTTATAAAAGGAAGTGGAACTTGTTTAAAAATAAATATTGATTTATTTTTGAAGTGTGAAAATTATATATCTTGTAAAGATATTTTTGGAAAATAAATAATTTGGAAAATTATTTGGAATCTGGTGATGTGTGCATATCAATTGATAGTTCAATAACCGACTATCAATATTTCCCTTTGAATGGGTATTTGTTGTGATTTGCTTGAATTTGAATGCTACACTTATTTTTAAATTATTGCGCTCGTTATTCGGATTACCCATTCCGAATAGTGATACGACGTAATGGATAGCATTGATGACCGGTGTTGAAGACCGGATATTTGCGAGAGCGATAGGATGACCTGTCGATTGTCTCTGCACTGAGTTGCAACGGTATAGAGACTCCCTAAGTGATGGGAAATCCGATCAGGATTGTGGATATCCGGATTGCAAGGACTTCTTTGTAAGTGCCTTCGGTTCTGTTCGATCCCGGAAGAGACTTGTATGGATTGTATGTCTGACATTACAAATTGAGACATAAAGCCGATTTCATTCAAATATATTTCTGTTGGTGGCGGAGAATTTATTCTTTTAGCTTAACACCCTTCTCTGAGACGTACGAGCTCAGAGGTTATGTAGTTGAATGTTATCAGCGATATATTCCCAATTTGGTAATTTGACATGCTGAGTGTTGCTGTAAATGATCATTGTGTTGATTATTTGTGATAGGATCGTTTATTTGATCGTCTATCCTGGTGATCATTTCTATGATCATTTGTTGACCCAAAGCATGGCTTTTGTATAAAGTATGTTTTTGTGGACGTGACTTCGTCGAGCCTCACACCCCGTGAATGGTCAAAATAGGAAAGATGCGGCAAGGTTATGAGGGGTAGCGCCCTTTAGGATGTGTGCATTTCCTTCTGGAAAAGGGTGGTATCATGGTATGGAGCCCAGATACTTACTCATGTTGAAAACACTTTATGATTGTGTGAATTGATTACGAGCGCTCGGTTGAAAGGTCCCAAAGGACCGGGGGATGGCATATTCGGTCAGTTGTTACTCAGTTAGGGGTAACCTGGCCTTGTGTTGGTAGAGATCCGGTTTGGTTCTCGGGGATGTCCATCCAGAGGCATTCTCATGTGGCAATGGGAAGTTCCTTGGCCTGATCATTCGTTGGAAATCCAAAGAAACAATACGAGACTTGTACGGTTTTAGTTGTATAACCTGCTATGGAATGTGGCGGTAACCTGCTATTGAACATAGTTAGCTATAGTAGGCATAGTTCGGAATGTCTATGCTGGCTAAGATTTATATTCTACTTTCGAAATAAATTTTCTCTACACTATGCACTAGTAATAATATCAAATGTTATTTTAAATGCGTATCAAGCATCTTTGACTATCATAAGGAGAAATCTCCTCCGATTCTGCGTTTGCATTGTGTGTGTGTGTGGGAGGCCTTATGGTAGTCTCATTTTTAAAAGCATTGCGAATTGACTTTAAAAATATTCTTCTATTTAGATTTTAAAGATAAATAAACTGTTTAGAGTTCCCACACCAGTCACATGACTGACTCGGAGTTTATTGTTTTCCTTCCTAAACTCTGGGTGCCCACCAATTTCCACACGGGCAGTCAAGAGTTAGGTTTATCAGGATATTCTGGATATTCTGGAGTTGCAGGAGGCAAGCTGGATGGCATGGCGTATTTCTAGTATATAGTATTTCTTTTCCGCTGTTTGTTGTTGTTGTTGTACACTCTGATGTAATGAAATGAAATGTAATGAAAGGTAATAACTGATATAGTTCTTTGTTTAAAGATTATTCATTTATTATTATATGTTGTTCCGCTACGAATTATGAGATTCTGATGTTGTTCTGTTGTTTTCTTTCCGTTCTATTTTCCATTCTCTATTCTTTCTATCTTTTCTATCTTTTTCTCTCTTTTTCTCTGTCTTTCTTTTTCTTAAACCATAACATTTCGGGTTTCCGGCTTTCGATTTCTCGGCAGTCGATAAAGTGAGTATCGATGTTGAATTTTCGAAAGTCGAAAATTTTCGGGACGTTACATGTGGTATCAGAGCTTATGGTTAAGCGACAACCATGGTTCTGTTGGGTATTACTCATTAGAGATAGAGTCAGTAGTGCTCTAGAATGATTTTGAGTGTAATAATAGCTATGAGAGTGTATTTGTTAGCGAATATATAAATTGTTTTGTATTGTGTTGACTTATCGGTTGATTGTTTATAGATTCCAGTCGATGTAGTCTAGCTAACTATCGTAGATAGGGGTTTCTAAACTCTTAAACAAGATAAACCGACACGATATTGTTTTAAATTAGGTAAATGAAATAATTTTACCTTGGTTATATTTTATATATAAAGGAATAATTTTTAAGAATTATTAAAGTGTATATAAATTGATTGTTAAGTTGTTTGAATAATCTAAATTGAAAAAAAAAATTGTATAAGCAAAAGAATTATAAGAATTGAATTATAATTAATGTGATTTACAATTGTGAAATAAACTTATATATAAGAAGTGAAACTATATGGATATATTTATGAATGTGAGTTGTAAATAAAAATGAATTTAAAGTTAAATGAAGTATAACTTAAGAGATGTTGAATGAAGTTGATATCGGTATCAAAGAAAATTAATAAAGTTAAGTGATAAATGGGAACTTAAGTTATGTAAATGAAATTCAACTTTAGAAATTGAATTGAATTAATCGATTGAATGTTAATCAATTGAATATAAATGTGAATAATTGATATGAAATAATGAATATAAGTGATAATTCATAAAAATCTAATGTTATTGGAAGTTGAATAATTGAATGAAAATCAATTTAGTTAAACCAATGAAATTGAATGTAAAGTGAATATACATTGATTGTTATATGGATGTTAGTTGGTTGATGGTTGAATATATATTGCAT
The DNA here is from genome assembly GCA_030765085.1 of Allium cepa. NCBI lineage: Eukaryota > Viridiplantae > Streptophyta > Magnoliopsida > Asparagales > Amaryllidaceae > Allium > Allium cepa. Next base: position 1,722,134 of record JASFAV010000023.1, on the reverse strand, counting down.
TTGTTGTTTAGTTGCATTTGCTATGTGACATATATAGTTGTTATGGAGATATATGTTGTATATTGAGATTATTTTCATATATGCATGTTCTCATGTTGTTTGTTGAGTGTTTAGTAGGTGCGGATCGCGTTTGCTTCGCATTTGGAGCTCGCTTTCGCGCTATATTAGCCGTATATGCTCGCTAATAAAATAATAAGGTACATATCTCGGATTAAATATCGTACTTTTACACTTTTTTCCCTTCGGGATGCCTCATTACTTGATGAGATGTACATTTGTGATATATATACTGTCATTTTTTTTTCGGATCGAGCCGCGCAAAGGAGACTATGGCGAATTTTTTCGGAAATTTAAGGCGTTAGAAAATTTTTGAGAAAATTGGAAATTTTTTGAAAACTTTAACTTTGATTTGGAGTTGAAAGTTAAACAATAGTAGTTGTTTTTAAAAAGATAACTAAGTATGATTTGAAAACTTAGTAAAGTATTGTAAGAAGTTTAACTATGGATTTTGGAAAGTTAATAAATTCTGTAACTTTTCTTACTTGATAATTTCGAGGACGAAATTCTTTTAAGGGGGGAAGATTGTAACGACCCAGGATTTTTAGTAATTAAAATTTGAATATTTAATTAATTTTAGATATTAATAAGTGAATTTATAAGTCAAATAAATTTTTATTTGAATAATTGGATTTAATTGGATAATTAAATCGATAATTTAATATGTTAAATTATGGAAATAATTGAAAATTGAGTTAAATATGATTGAAAATGATTTGTAAAATTTTATTTTATCATATTGAAGTTAGAATGATATTTTAGAACTTCTAAAATGGAATTAAAAGTTAATTTGTGAAAATTTAATATTTTAATATTTAAATTGACTTGTGAAAATAGTCAATTTTTGAACAGTCTCAGAATTGGACGAAACTAGTTCCATTGGATCCGTAATAGTTAGTTATTACCGGATTTCAATTTTCGTGTCAATCGGAGTTATTGTTTGATCGTGGCAGCTCGAAACGCATTGAATTGTTTTTAATATTAATTTGGCGAGTTAAAATAGCCATTTTTCAAAAAGTCTCGGATTTCGACGAAACCAGTTTCATCGGATCCGTAATGTGATATTATTGTATGGTTTCAAATTTCGTATCAATTGGATTTACCGTTTGTCCGGTACAAATTAAAACGCCTAGAAAATCGTTTAAATCGGTTTAATTTAAATCGATCGTTTGTTGCCATATCTCGCACAGATGACCGAATTAGCTTTCGAAACCTGTTCCATTGTGTCCGGAACGCGGGATAAACCCTAGAAACGCTGGTTACGGCGCGTAAATCGGAGTTTGGAATTTCCGGATGAATAGTGTTCGTTTTTTCTCTATAAATAGCTCATAATTCTAAAAAAAAAAAAAAAAGAAACTAAACCCTAATTTAGTTGTAGCCGCCAGTTAACTATTGATGGCCGAAAATCACCATTGCTCGTCCCCAAATATCTCGTAATCCACTCAATATTTCAACAAACTTTCAACTAACAAATTGAAGAGGGCATCAAGATCTACAAGTTCAATGGGTATGATCGCGAATGGAGTTGTATGTTGTGAGATTCGTAGCCGCGTTCGTCTACGTCTTGGCACGACTTTCAAGAAGCATCAGGTGGCCGAGTTGCGTGTGCTTGTGGCCGAAGATAGAGCAAGTGGAGGGCTTCGAGATGGCGGTGGTACGATGGAGTATCGATGCTTGTGGGCGGAGCAAAAATTAACCCTAATCTAAGTGATGGGTTCAGCCGTTACCAGTATGTAACGTGCGTGAAAGATGAAGAAGAAAGGGGTAGGGGACGTGCGGTGATGATGGGGGGGGGGGGGGCAGTGAGATCCTACGGCCTAAATTAGATGAAGGTTATAAATAGAAAGTTAAGTTGTAAATTATATAGTTAAAAATCGTGTAAACTTCATAAATTCATATCTTTTTCATACGAGGTCGAAAACGCGCGAAACAAGAAGCGTTGGAATCGTATGGACGAGCAGTACGCGATGGAGTTGGATTGGAGTCGTTTGGAGTTAGTAAGAATTTTGGGTAAAATTAAACGTCCGTTTAATTTTATTCGAAATAAATCGCTAAAACGAAATTGAAATCAAGGTGAGAACTTCTCCCTCAATCGAATCAGTTTCGATTTCATTTTAAATAGTTAGATTTAAAATATTTGAATGCATGTTTGAATGATGATTGTTATCTATTGATTGTTAAAATAGACATTATGCGCCGTTAGTAAGCGGATGTTATTTATTAAAAACATATACCGCGAATATTTCATAAACAGTGAAATTGGTATTATATATAATAGCAATATATATATATTGGCATATGTATATATTGGAGTTGTTGATTTCCTGCATTTGTTTAGCGGATGAGACCCTATTGCGCCGTCTATTAAGCGGATAATATTTAAATCCTATATACCGCGATAATTTCGTACTGGAACGAAATTGGTATTGTGTTAATGTTTGTGGATGCAGGAAAACAGGTTGGAGGGATCCAACTGGATTCCTCAACAGTATTTATTTGATTTCAGATATTTTGATATTTGATGGATTATCATATCGATATATGATATCGTTGTTGTCGTGATTGACTATTTGGTGTGTAGCATCATTGGACCAAATTTTGGAATTTTAAAATGATTTTCAAAGTGATTTTTGAAAATATAAAATATTTTTGGAATTGATTCATTTGAAATAAATAAACGTTATAATTTTTATGTTATAAAAATTATGGTTTTTGAGAAATATAGTTAAAAACTGATTTTTGAGAATATGATGCTAATGATTTTATAAAATAGTTAAATCGGAATTTTTGAATTTATTGTGAAAAGTTTAAATATAGGATTTATAAAATTTGATTATTTTATAAATCAAAATGGTGAAATTATAAAGAAGTTTAAAGATGTTTTAAAAGAATAATATAAATTGATTTATATAAAAGATTTATAAATTGTTAATTTATAAATTAAAATATTAGAATTATAAAACGAGTTTTTATAAGTGTTAGAATAAATTGTAAATGAATTCCATAAATGAATGAAATTTATAGAATTATAAACGGTGAAGTTATAAATAGAATTTTATAAAACAGTAGGTTTATAAAATTTGTAAAGTTATTAAAATAATGGTTTTGGATAAATAATTGAATCTTATAAGTTATAAGATTTATAATTATGAAGTTTAAAAGAACGATTTTGTAAAATAATCGTTTTATAAGCATTTAACTTATAATATGGACTTTTAGTTTATAATTGAGTTATAAACTGGAATAGGTTAATAGAGGAATTTATAAACGTTGTTTTATAAATTCGCAAACAACTTATTTTGATAAGTAAATTGTTGAAACCTATTAATGGAGTTATATTCACATTTTTGACTGTGAATGATCCTTTAAAATAAAATGAATAAAAGGGTGAAATTTGTTAACGTAGTATATTCACGTTTTTGAATAGTGAATAATATGTTAAAGAAATTGTTTAGATTTGATATTTTAAACATAATTAAAACGATCTAACGATGTTTTAAATGTGTTGAGATTCGAAACCATAGATTTCAACATTTATTGTTGAAATAGACGTTTCCAAGAAATAAAAGGAAATGGTAGACTATAACACTGTTGTTATAGTAAATGATTTCCGAAAGGAAATGTTTTGTATAGTATTGGGATTTATATATCTATTTTAATTTCGAATCCCTATACTAGTGATTTTGGGACGTCGTAACGATGTTTTACGCAACATTCATTTTGGCCCAAATAAATATGTTTAAGAGAATGATTTCCTTAAAGAATGAAATATATAATTAATCTCGATTTAAGTATATTGAATATTTTCTAAGTGTTGAAAATAAATAAAATTTGTGAATTACTTAATAAATAAGTATGGAAATGTTTTCCAATATAAAGTGAATATTTTGAGAATTTATCTTTTTGAAGATAAATTGAAATGAATAATTGAAAACGTATATTCATAGATATTTTGGGAATTATAAATTCACTAAGGAATTTATAAAAGGAAGTGGAACTTGTTTAAAAATAAATATTGATTTATTTTTGAAGTGTGAAAATTATATATCTTGTAAAGATATTTTTGGAAAATAAATAATTTGGAAAATTATTTGGAATCTGGTGATGTGTGCATATCAATTGATAGTTCAATAACCGATTATCAATATTTCCCTTTGAATGGGTATTTGTTGTGATTTGCTTGAATTTGAATGCTACACTTATTTTAATATTATTGCGCTCGTTATTCGGATTACCCATTCCGAATAGTGATACGACGTAATGGATAGCATTGATGACCGGTGTTGAAGACCGGATATTTGTGAGAGCGATAGGATGACCTGTCGATTGTCTCTGCACTGAGTTGCAACGGTATAGAGACTCCCTAGGTGATGGGAAATCCGATCAGGATTGTGGATATCCGGATTGCAAGGACTTCTTTGTAAGTGCCTTCGGTTCTGTTCGATCCCGGAACAGACTTGTATGGATTGTATGTCTGACATTACAAATTGAGATATAAAGACGATTTCATTCAAATATATTTCTGTTGGTGGCGGAGAATTTGTTCTTTTAGCTTAACACCCTTCTCTGAGACGTACGAGCTCAGAGGTTATGTAGTTGAATGTTATCAGCGATATATTCCCAATTTGGTAATGTGACATGCTGAGTGTTGCTGTAAATGATCATTGTGTTGATTATTTGTGATACGATCGTTTATTTGATTGTCTATCCTGGTGATCATTTCTATGATCATTTGTTGACCCAAAGCATGGCTTTTGTATAAAGTATGTTTTTGTGGACGTGACTTCGTCGAGCCTCACACCCCGTGAATGGTCAAAACAGGAAAGATGCGGCAAGGTTATGAGGGGTAGCGCCCTTTAGGATGTGTGCATTTCCTTCTGGAAAAGGGTGGTATCATGGTATGGAGCCCAGATACTTACTCATGTTGAAAACACTTTATGATTGTGTGAATTGATTACGAGCGCTCGGTTGAAAGGTCCCAAAGGACCGGGGGATGACATATTCGGTCAGTTGTTACTCAGTTAGGGGTAACCCGGCCTTGTGTTGGTAGAAATCCGGTTTGGTTCTCGGGGATGTCCATCCAGAGGCATTCTCATGTGGCAATGGGAAGTTCCTTGGCCTGATCATTCGTTGGAAATCCAAAGAAACAATACGAGACTTGTACGGTTTTAGTTGTATAACTTGCTATGAAATGTGGCGGTAACCTGCTATTGAACATAGTTAGCTATAGTAGGCATAGTTCGGAATGTCTATGCTGGCTAAGATTTATATTCTACTTTCGAAATAAATTTTCTCTACACTATGCACTAGTAATAATATCAAATGTTATTTTAAATGCGTATCAAGCATCTTTGACTATCATAAGGAGAAATCTCCTCCGATTCTGCGTTTGCATTATGTGTGTGTGCGGGAGGCCTTATGGTAGTCTCATTTTTAAAAGCATTGCGAATTGACTTTAAAAATATTCTTCTATTTAGATTTTAAAGATAAATAAACTGTTTAGAGTTCCCACACCAGTCACATGACTGACTCGGAGTTTATTGTTTTCCTTCCTAAACTCTGGGTGCCCACCAATTTCCACACGGGCAGTCAAGAGTTAGGTTTATCAGGATATTCTGGATATTCTGGAGTTGCAGGAGGCAAGCTGGATGGCATGGCGTATTTCTAGTATATAGTATTTCTTTTCCGCTGTTTGTTGTTGTTGTTGTTGTACACTATGATGTAATGAAATGAAATGTAATGAAAGGTAATAACTGATATAGTTCTTTGTTTAAAGATTATTCATTTATTATTATATGTTGTTCCGCTGCGAATTGTGAGATTCTGATGTTGTTCTGTTGTTTTCTTTCCGTTCTATTTTCCATTCTCTATTCTTTCTATCTTTTCTATCTTTTTCTCTCTTTTTCTCTGTCTTTCTTTTTCTTAAACCATAACATTTCGGGTTTCCGGCTTTCGATTTCTCGGCAGTCGATAAAGTGAGTATCGATGTTGAATTTTCGAAAGTCGAAAATTTTCGAGACGTTACAGTTTGAATTTGAATGCCACACTTATTTTTGAATAAGCGCTCACTATTCGGGTTAACCGGGAAAGGACCATGGGGTCGTATAACCCATTCTGAATATGTGATATGTCGTTGTGAATTGCATTTGAAGATCGGTGTTGAAGACCCGGTATTTGCGAGAGCGATAGGATGACCTGTCGATTGTCTCTGCACTGAGTTGCAACGGTATAGAGACTCCCTAAGTGATGGGAAATCCGATCAGGATTGTGAATATCTGGATTGCAAGGACTTCTTTGTAAGTGCCTTCGGTTTTGTTCGAACCCGGAACAGACTTGTATGGATTGTATGTCTGACGTTACAAATTGAGATATAAAGCAGATTTCTTTCAAATATATTTCTGTTGGTGGCGGAGAATTTATTCTTTTAGCTTAACACCCTTCTCTGAGACGTACGAGCTCAGAGGTTATGTAGTTGAATGTTATCAGCGATATATTCCCAATTTGGTAATGTGACATGCTGAGTGTTGCTGTGAAATGATCATTGTGTTGATTATTTGTGATAGGATCGTTTATTTGATCGTCTATCCTAGTGATCATTTCTATGATCATTTCTATGATCATTTGTTGACCCAAAGCATGGCTTTTGTATAAAGTATGTTTTTGTGGACGTGACTTCGTCGAGCCTCACACCCCGGAATGGTCAAAACAGGAAAGATGCGGCAAGGTTATGAGGGGTAGCGCCCTTTAGGATATGTGCATTTCCTTCTGGAAAAGGGTGGTATCATGGTATGGAGCCCAGATACTTACTCATGTTGAAAACACTTTATGATTGTGTGAATTGATTGCGAGCGCTCGGTGAAAGGTCCCAAAGGACCGGGGGATGGCATATTCGGTCAGTTGTTACTCAGTTAGGGGTAACCCGGCCTTGTGTTGGTAGAGATCCGGTTTGGTTCTCGGGGATGTCCATCCAGAGGCATTCTCATGTGGCAATGGGAAGTTCCTTGGCCTGATCATTCGTTGGAAATCCAAAGAAACAATACGATCTTGTACGGTTTTAGTTGTAGAACCTGCTTCCTCAGGAGGTAGCTATAGTAGGCATAATATAATGGTACCTATGCTGGCTAAGATTTATATTCTACTTTTGAAATATCTTCTACACTATGCACTAATAATAATATCAAAATTGATTTGATTTTAATGCGTATCAAGCATCTTTGACTATCATAAGGAGAAATCTCCTCCAAGTCTGCGTTTGCATGTGTGTGTGTGCGGGAGGCCTTATGGTAGTCTCATTTTTAAAAGCATTGTGAATTGAATTTAAAAATATTCCTCTATTTTGATTTTAAAGTTAAATAAACTGTTTTGAGTTCCCACACCAGTCACATGACTGACTCGGAGTTTATTGTTTTCCTTCCTAAACTCTGGGTGCCCACCAATTTCCACACGGGCAGTCAAGAGTTAAGGTTTATCAGGATATTCTGGAATTCAGAAGTTGCAGGAGGCAAGATGGATGGCATAGCGTATTACTAGTATATAGTACTTTCTTTTCCGCTGTTTGTTTGTTGTTGTACACTCTGATGATATGATGTAATGAAATGTAATGTAATAACTGATATAATTCTTTGTTTAAAGATTATTCATTTATCTATTATATGTTGTTCCGCTGCGAATTGTGAGATTCTGATATTGTTCTGTTGTGTTCTGTTCCGTTCTATTTTCTTTTCTTTCTATTCTCTTTCCTCTCCATCTTCTTATCTTTTCTGTCTTCTTCTCTCTTTTTCTTTTCTTAAATTCTTTTTAAAACCCTAACTATTCGGTTTTTCGGCAACGAAAAATCGATGACGTTACATAATTTAATTTAAAATTTAATTGTAAAATACAAATGAGCTTCATTTTCAGGAAAAAGAATTTCTTTTACTCTCTTCTGCAACAAAATTAATACAAAACAGATCAAGAAAAAATGCAAATCAAAAACAAATCAAAGATGAATACAAAACTGTAAATCTGAAAAATGCAAATGCAAGATCACCATCAAAATTATCAACCAACTCAGAAATCAACTGCAAGTAAAACTTACAATCTGGAAATCAAACAAGCAATTCAGAAGGATTAATCAACATGCAGATGGAATTCAGAAGCATGCATATGAATTTTGGAAGCCTGGGAAAAATGCAGATGAATTTAAAAGCAAGTGCAGTTCTGTTTTCTGGAAAAAATTTCAGGTGAGTAAAACAAATTTTAAAAAAACAGTTAAAGCCTGGATTTTGTTTTGTTCTTGAGATGAAATCTTGTTGATATGTCTGAATTCTTGAATTTAATTGATGCATGTTGATGAATGATATTTGAGATGCCTGTAGACATAAATGTATGTTCTGTGTATTATGATAAGTGTTCAATTTCATAGCAAAATAAAAATAAAAATGTTGAATTCAAATTAGTTGATGATTTGTAAACAAAGATGGTTTGTAATCAATTGATCTTTCATCTAAAAATAGTTATAGGCTGTTAAATTTTGTAATTAACTTGAATTTTAAAATTTACAGTAAAAAAAATAAATTGGGTTAAAAATTATCAAAACAATTTTGAGTTTGAACTACCTAACTGATTTCGTAATACCAAATTATGGTTTTTGGAATTGGAATCATGATTTTTAGATTATAAATTTAAGAGAATTTTCGTGTTAATGGTTTTGGGAATTTCGGCAAATTGAGGGTGAACGACGTGGAATGGATCGTCGCGGTTGAGTATGGAGGTAGAGAGAGTGTTGGTGTTCATTAGAAAAATGCAAAGGAATTTTTCTAATTGTTGAATCAATGGGAATGGATCGATCTAGGGTTTTAGGCCCTGAGTTTTGACGTCGCAGTTCTATCGGCAATTGTGGTGTCGAGGCAAGACCGGAACCATCGCGAGGCAGGATATAGGTGCAGGAGATCGGTGGGGAAGCTTCGGTGATGGTGGCGCTGTCTCCGATGAAGGGGATGGCCGGGGTGGTCGAGAATAATGATATGGCTTTCGACTGTTTTTGGGTTGGCAGGCTAAATTTTAAATCTCGTTTTTATTCTAGTTTCTGTGTGTCGAATTTGAACATTGGGGTCGAGAGAGACTCATCGGAGTTGCGGCGATGGTCGCTGGTGGAAGGGTGGACGGTGCACGTTGCACGGTGCAAAGGGGTATCAGGAAGCTGGGTTCTGGAACGAGGGGGGAAAGGAGACTCGAAGGTTGTAGCGTGTTTTTTTTTACGTTCTGACTCGAAGCAAGAAGAAAGGGGGAAAGCAGGGGGTAGACTCGGGGTGTTTTCATGTTTTACTCGGGATGTTACTGAGTTTTTGAGTGGTTTACTCGAGTATTTAGGTATTCAGGCTTTAGCACAGAAGTTAGATATGATTAATACAAAGAATATTTGTTTTTAGAAATAAAGTCTTTAAAACAAAGGTTGAACAAGTTTCAAATTTAAAATTGTTTCAAAGTTATGTTTTAAACAAGTTTATATATTTTAAAATATGGGCGTTTTAAAATAAAATAAGTGGATTTGAAATAAAGTTTATATTAAACTTTATTAAATAAATTTGGAAAGGTTTTTAAAGACTTAAGGGTTCAATTGAAATATGTTTAAATTTTATTGATTTCTAAATATTATTTTATTTAAATAAAGTTTAATGATGTAGAATTTGATAATCAATTGTAATAAAGATTAACTTTAGTTATTTTGAATTTTGATTTAATTAAAGATAATTAAATTTGAAAAAAATATATTAAGATAATTAGATTATTAACCATTTAAGGTTATTGGTTAATATAAATTATTTAATTAAGACAATGTTTTCTTAATTAAGAATCTTTATAATATAAGAAGTTAAGAATCATTTAATTAATTTTAAATGATTAAGTTAAATAGTTAATTAAGTAATTAACTTGAGATTAATTAAGACAATCACTTTGGATTAATCTAATATAATTACTTGGGAAGTAATTAAGTAATTAAATGGTTAATTACTAGAGGTTATTAAGTAAAAGTTAATTACTTTATTAAAAGTAATTAGGTAAATGTGATTAAGAGTTAATCACTTTGTTATTAATTAAAGAATTAATTAATAATTGGTTAAAAATTTAAATTATTTGATTAATGATTAATTAATAAAAGGATTAAGAGAAATTAATTAAGTGATTAATTACATGTTAAAGTAATTAATTAAGGAAGAAATTTATTAATGAAGTAATCATTAATCAATGAAATAATTAATTAATTATTAATTTATAATTTAAGAATAATTAATTTATAATTAAGTTTTAATTACTAAATGTAATTGAAGTAATTAATCAAAGGTGATTAATTAAAAGTAATTAATTAAGTTTGATTAATTAAAAGTAATTAATCAAATGTGATTAATTAAAAGTAATTAATCGGGTGTAATTAATTAAAGGATAATTAAGGAATAATTATCAGGATAATTAAAGAATAATTAATCAAGGTTGATTAATTTAGAAGGTAATTAAGAGGTAATTACTTAGTATAATTTGGGGGTAATTAATCAGAATGATTAATTAATATGATAATTGAGTAATAATTACTTAAAGTAATTAAGTGATAATTAATCTGGAAAGATTAATTGAGTTGGGTAATTAAGTGATGTTAGTTAATTAATTAATTTGTAGTTAATTAATGAATAGTAAAATGGATTGAAGACAATTCAAGAGATTAAGTAAGGATTAATTTAATTTAAGGATTAATTAAATTAATCAAGTTTGAATCAAACTTGTTTATGGATGATTTATGATTGGATGATATATATCATTGGATGAGTTAATGATATTGGTTGTTGTTGGATGACATTGATTGATATGTGATGTTGTGAATATGTTATATCTGAATGTGATATATATGCTGCTTTGTGATATGTATAGATGCATGTGATAATAGATGCTTATCTATCTGTGTTGTGAATACACCCATTTATGTTAAGTGATATTTTCTGAAATATCTATTGTTTAAATCCCTTAAGTATAACTTGGACATTAAAATGGCGTTTGGTTTCGGTGAGACCGGGATCGGGTTTCCATATTTGGATATCCGAAAACCACATCGATTCCAATTAAACGTAGGTCGTTAATCCAAGTGGAGCAAGTGAAGACTCGAGGTGTAAGGGCTATACGTCAGTATAACTCTGTGGGTGATTCCGTAATGAGTTTGACGAAATAGTGCTTATAGATTCGAGATGATGAATCAGAGTGCAAGGGCTATGGTCGTTGACTCTGAGGGTGATTCCAAAATGAGTGCAACAAGATAGTGCCTTCGGTTTCATTCGAACCCGGAACGAACTTGTATGGATTGAATGCTTTCAGCACATCGTCAGGCGGACGATGAGCATTCTAAGATAATTGGTCCTATAAAGGTAATCGCAGCCTCAAGCCTCATCAACCGGGAATGGCTAAAACAAGGGAGGTGCAGCAAGGCTTCGTGGGTCGCTCCCACTGGAGAGCGAGATACATCCCTGTCTAGATGTCCCTTTTTATTTCGGCTTTGTGGGCGGTTGGAACTACAGCCAACTGCGGGGTGGTCTTGTTCGGGACTGTTCAGTAAGGAATGGTCCCGGCCTTGTGTTGCAGGGGATGAAGGGAGTAATCCTCGGTACGGTGATCTAGGCCACGTACTGTGACGGGCGGTACCCCAGTAGCCCTGCCATTGATGGAAACCCATTTTCCCTACGAGACCCTACGATTTTGTTTGTATTACCCACTTTTGTGGCTAGTAGCTGGAATTTAATCATGTAACAATTTCGGCTATTTTCTTATTTACTTGAAAACCCTAGACACTATTATAATATCACTGGATTTCCTATCAAATGTTTTGGTTAGCGTAAGGTAAAAACTTTTCCATGTTTATGTGTGGGAAGTCTTACGTGGTACCTTTTCTTTCAAAGGTTTTTCTAAAGTTAAGCAATCTTAAACCGTTTACTCACACCAGACCTCTGTCTGATCTGAGTGTTTATTTTCTGTTTTATTAAACTCTTGGGTACTCATATTATATATGAGTAGTCAAGTGATTCAGGTTATCTCTTGACGAATTCTAGAGGAGCTTTGGAGCAAGAGCCTTCGGCGTGTAGATATAGTTAGAGTTTCCGCTGTGTGTTATTCTATGCTGATGTCTTGTATTGTATTAGACAGAAATGTTATAACTATCTAAATTGAGATGTTTAGTTGTGTACTCTGATGTATATGATACTATGTATATGTTCCATATTATATTTAAATCGTTCCGCTGTGAGATTCTGATGTGTTGTTTCCTTTTCTTCTCTTTCTTTTCTTCTTCTATCCCTTTCTTTCTTAATTAGTGATGCGATTTTCCGGGAGTGGAAAGTATGGTCGCTACATTTTCGATCAAAGAGTTGGGTTGAGATTCGGACTCAACTTGAAGCGATTCAAAGGGAAGAGTGTATAAAATCTCGTTGGGAAATTCGGGAAAAAACTTTTCGTACTCGGCTTCGCATTCGTCGTTAAGGTCAAGTGTCTCGCTTTCGAAGTTTTCATGAATGGCACTAACTTCCAACATTTCTTCATGAGGTTCATTCGATTGGCTTTCGAAATTAAAAATGTGAAGGTCCAAAGTCATGTTTCCAAAAGAGATTTTCATCAATCTGTTATGAAAATTGATTTAAGGCATTTGAGGTGGCTAAGAATTGTCGACCTAAAATCAATGGAATTTGACTCGAGGAATTTTTCACGGGTTCGAGAACGATAAAGCAACAGGGAATATGAATTGCCCTACTCGAATGAGCACGTCTTCGATTCCTCCCACGGGTTTCTTAATGGAATGATCGGCAAATTGAAGCGTAACTTTCGTGGGTTTGAGTGCACCTCGGCCTAATTGTTCGTACATGGAGTATGGAATCAAGTTGACACTCGTGCATAAGTCTATCAAACATTTGTTAATCATCTTGCCTCCAATTGTACATGAAATCGTAGGACAACCAGGATCTTTATATTTAACGGGCACAGATTTGGACAAGATTCGCTCAAACTAGCAGCTAAGAAGAATTTTTTGGGCACTTGAGTGCGTCTCTTTTGAGTACACAAGTCCTTAAGAAATTTCACATAAGTGGGGACTTGCTGAACAATATCAAGAAGCGGGATGTTTACTTTCACTTGTTTAAAAATTTCCAACATCTTTTCCATTTGGTTCGAGTGTTTCTTTGGTTGAAGATGATGTGGAAATGCAACATGATACTTAGTAGGTGGGTCTACTCAAGTAGAAGAAGAATTTCGATTGGTATTCGATTCAACATTTGGCTCCACGTTCTGTTCCGATTTGTTTGAAGCGTCGAGAAAGGTTTTCGGTAAATCGTTTAGATTAACGACTTGGTTATCGATTTGTTTACCGAAACGTAAAGTTGTGATAGCATTCAATTGGGTGAGGTTGCTATCTTGAACAACATGGGCTTGATTTGAATTTGCATTTTGATTTCTGGGATTTGGAAGGGGCTGCTTGGAAAAGTGCCTCGTTCGCATTCACTTACAGACGTGGCTAATTGACTCATTTGCATTTCGAGTTTTGCAATTGATTGGTACGTGTTTTGCATATATGAAGTCAATAAATTTTGCAAATTGCTGTTCGATTGAAGGCTTTGAGTAGTTGCCGTAGCCAAAGTTTCAAAAGTTTTCTCAAGCGAAATTAAACGTTTATCGTTTTGGGGAGAATGAGCAGAATTTGGTTGAAAATTTGATTGTTGTGGTTGATTATGGGACGGACCCGCAAAATTTGGTTGAAAATTATTGGAATGAAAGGGAGGATTCGAAGCATTATTCGGGAATGCTTGAAAATTTGGACGAATTATATTCGTGTTGGGATTGTTTTGGTTCCACGCAAAGTTCGAATGATTTCTCCAACCAGGATTGTACATTGGAGAAAAGGGTCGTTTTTGGCTTTATTGAAAGCATTGATTTGTTCGACAGAATTGAGACACTGATTGACTATATGATTAGGATCATTGCATTTATAACACATCGATTGGGAAGCTTGGTTCATTTGATTCAGTGAGAAAATGTTATCAAATTTTTTAATCAATGCGTCAATCTTAGCTTCCAAAGCAAAAGAAAATCCTACCGAGTTTGCACTCGATCGTGAGTAAATTGATTCTTCGTTCGAACGTTCCCATTGGGATGACTTTTCAGCAAGGTTTTCAAGAAATTTCCAAGCGTCATCGTGATGTTGGGCAAGAAAGTTGTCTTGGCACATTGATTCGGGCATGGTTCGTGAGCTGTTTTTGAGTCCATCGTATAAGATTTGGCAAATCGTCCATTTTTCAAAGTTATGGTATGGACATTTTACCAAAAACTCTTTGAATCTTTCAAAATATTTTCCGAATGGTTCTCTCTTGAATTGATGAAAATTTACAATTACATTTCGAATTCTACTTGTTTTTCCAAAGGGTAGAACTTTTTCAAAAAAGCTTTTACGAATTCTTCCCAAATTTTAATCGAGTTTGATGGTAAGCTGTACAACCATTTTTCAGCGTAATCTGTAAGAGCGAATGGGATTAATCGAAGTTTGATTCCGTCATCGAAAAGTTGTTGGAGTTTATTGGTTGCACAAACTTATTCGGATTTAGTCAAGAAAATGTATGGGTCATCATGCTCGAAATCGCCAAATTTCGAAAGTGTGGCAATATGGTTCGAGTGAATTTCGAAATGGTTACCCGTAGGGGCCGGTAACGTGATGCAAGATGGAATAGAAACTCTATCAGGAAAGATTCTATCCATAAGAGTTCGAGGGACATTCTCGTTTGCTATTTCGGAAGGATTGTCTATTCGAGTTAAACGGTTTGTAGAAGGGTCGCGAATCCAAGTATTCATTGTTGTGTCATGAGTCCAAGTACTCATGCACTAGTGAAAGTTAAGAAGAGAAAGAAGTTAGAAACGAGTTTAGAAAATAAAAGAAGATTTGAAAACTTATTTTTTTGAATTTTCAAATATTTACCAAAAGGATTTTTTATTTTTAGAAAATGGAAATTGATTTTTTTTTTTTTTTCAAATTTTCAAAAAAAAATTTGAAAAGATTTTATATTTTCTTGGATTTTTGTTTTTGATTAAAAATTTTCAAAGGAAAGGAATAAATTTGTTTTTTTGGATTAAAAACTAAGTTAAGTAAAACGTACATTTTTTTTTTGAATTTTTGAATTTTTGTTTTTATTAAATATGCATGAACTAATGCAACTAAATGAATGCGAAGGACTTAATTATAATTTTCTATCCTCAGAAGCTCCTAACCCAAAATTTTATAATCACACTTTGTCTTAAATCAACAAAAATATTTCTCAGCCAGGTAACGGACAGGGGTTATCGGTGCACCACGAGTTACCGTGGCAATGCAACCGAAGGTTTAAGTACCTTCAGAGGAACAACTAGTATAATATTTGTGTATCACCATAATTTTTAAAACTGGTTATTACTCTGCCGTAGCCTAGGCACCAAGAAATAAAATCGTTCAAATAAAACAATTATGAAGATACAATTATGCCCTAAGTGAGCTCTTGACACCCTTAGGTCCAACATCTAACATTTATTATTAGTCAAATTCTACGATGAAATGTTTTTGTGGGTTAAGGAAAGGGTGATGAAATCACTCACCTTATGTGAATTGGGTATTGCCCTTAGAAAAGAAAACAAGATGGGATGAATGCAAAACAAAAATCAAACGTGAATTTACAATGCAACTAAAATGAAGTTGGCCTTTTGTTTTTAGATTTTGAATTTTTTTATATGATTGTAAATGCAAGTAACCAACAATGCAATAAAAACAAGGAAAAAGTGCATGATACCAGAGCGTATAGATTATTTAGTAATTTCTTTTAGCGGCAATTTCTTAGCAAGGCAAAACAGTTTACTTGGGCAAGCACTTCTTTCTTTTGAATTTTTGCTTTGGCAAGCTGAAATGAAAAACAAGATATATTCAACAATTATTATTATTATTTTTAAGTATGTTTATCAAAGATGAAAAACAAAATAAGTGAAAAACAAAATAATTGAAAATAAAATAAATGAAAACTAAAACAAGTGGAAACAAATGAAAAATGAAAATTAAACAAAGTTGAACTTTTTTTTTATTAAGACCAAAACAAATGGGAATCAAAACAAAATAAACAACAAGAATTTTTTTAAAAATAGGTATGTTTAGTGGCTTTTTTTTTAATTACTCAAACATAGCCCGGCCCGAAATCTATGAAGTCTTATTCTCTTTCTCGTCTAAACTGGTAGATCGCTTGCCTCCATATAAAAAAAATGATCTTGTTTCTTCCAAAAAAAATAAAAATAAAATAAAACAAAATCGAAATGCAAACCCGAAATCAGAAAGGAAATCGAAATGAAATGTACAATCCTCTGCCTATTCGAGTTTGGGGATTTTGGTTTTGTGATGGAGGGAGGCGGATTCGAGGCAAAGGAAATCGATTTCGTTATGTCAAATTTGGGTCTTTTGGAGGGTTTTGACTCAAGAAGTCGAGGTTGGTTGAATTGATGGAGTTGCGAACGATTGAGGGTTTGGGCGCGGTGGTGGATTGGCGAAGTCGAGCTGATTGTACGGCGTTTTGGTTATGGTTCAAGGTTGTGGTGGTGCTGAGGTTCGGTGGTTGCTGAGGCATGTTCAATGATTTGGGTTTCGAAATGATAATTGGAGATTGCCGTAGTCAAGGATATGTGTGCTGAAGTGTGGGGGGAGCTGCTATTCAGGTGGGCAAAGGGTTGTATGTCGAAGGCAGTAAGGAGATGTATTTGTGAATTTGCTGCTGTTTGAGGAGTGGATGTCTGATATCCGGTGGCACAGTGATGTGACAGGATTTCACAGATGAAAGCAGCGGTGATGGGGTGTGTGA
This sequence comes from Allium cepa, assembly GCA_030765085.1. Lineage (NCBI taxonomy): Eukaryota > Viridiplantae > Streptophyta > Magnoliopsida > Asparagales > Amaryllidaceae > Allium > Allium cepa. The sequence goes on along the minus strand of JASFAV010000023.1, from coordinate 1,705,215 downwards.
CAGAGGCTAGCTTGTTGCAATTGAAGTTATGTGGTCAGATGACAGGGGAATGGCAGTGTTGTGGTTGCCTGAAAGTTTGGGTTTGAGGGGATGCAGTGGTTTGAACTGTCAGTGAGATTGTGGGGGGTTACTTCGTGGAAGGTTGTTCGACTGAGTTTTTTTTCTTTTTTCAATTGGTGATTTGATGGAGGATGTTGCTGTGGGTAGGGGGTTCCAACAGCAATGAGGTATAAGGATGATGCAGGAGAATGAAGTTGTCTGCAGTTGCGTTGTCAGGTAGGGAATGATCTGGGGAGAAACTGCAGTGGTATGTTGAGATATGCAGGGATTATGGCAGAGATGTGATTGTTGGGGATGTTGATGGCTAGGCAGTCAGGTATTGGTGAATGATGTTGTGGGAAGATGACTGTTTTGGTTTGGGAAGAAGGATGAAGTCGGGGCTGTTGATGGCTAGGAAGTCAGGTATTGGTGAATGTAGGAAGTAATTGGCAGTTTTGGAAGTTGAGCAGTTTGTATTGGTGGTCAGAACTGTTTGTGAATGAAGGTTATGATAGAGTGGCAGCTAGCATGTGGATGTATGTGAATGAAGGTGAGGGCTTGTAGTCACGTGGCAGTGACTTCGGTATCGAAGTGGTTGTTTGTTGAAAATGGTTGATGGTATGTTGTGACTGCGATGAAGCAAGTTAGGGTAATGGTGTTGTTGTTTGAATGACAGAGGGAGGTTTGGAGTTGTTTGAAATTGTTATGTGCAGATGTTGGTATAGAGAGAGAGGAAATTGAAATGCAAAGCAATGTAAATGTAAACGGTGAATTCAAATCTAAACAATTACTGTGAATGTAAATAGAAAGTGATGAAATGAATAGTTTGTATTTTTTTAAATGTCTTTTTAATAGAAATGCAAAAACAACTAGAAAATCAAAAAGCATACAAAAATAAAACACAAAAAACACAATTTTTTTTAAAAAAAAAAGAAATACAAATTAACACACAAAACAAACACACAATAAAAATCAGACAAAAAACAATTCAAAGAATAGAAAACCAAAATCAAAGCAACTCGCCGGCAACGGCGTCAAAAACTTGTTGATCGACTAGTTTTCTATCGAGTTAGAAAATAGTCGAAAATTTTCAAATTAAAATAACCGCAAGCGCACAACGTACAATAGTTAGTACGTGGCGAGTACGGGTCGATCCGCGGTGAGTTGTTAGAGTTTTAAAATCTGTTCAATCAAATTAGACCAAAGGGAGGAGAAGTTGTTGACTAGAAATAAAATGAAGTTGAAACTAGAATTAAAATTTGACTTAAAAACTATTGAATTAGAGAACAATTTAGAGACAAATCCACTCTTATATTTTTGTAAATCAACAAACAAACAATTTATGATCTCTAGCTTTGATGTTTAAGTGAAATATTGTTATATTTATCATAAGTATGAGTTGTTTATGTTATTAATTAACATAACTCAAACCATAAAACTATAATACAACAAATAAACCACTTATAATTCTCATGAAAATGAAGCAAAACCAAAAGCTATTTTAAGTATGACCTATTTACTGTTGTAACTAGTAATATAGATCATCAAATTTAATTTTTACTTTAATTTCACAATCAAAAATGGATTAGCAAATGATAATGCAAATTGTGTTTATGCTGAATAAGAATAGCTCACTTGCATAAGCAATATAAGCTATCAAACCAACTTGTATAAACTTGCATTAGAATTCACTTTCATGAAGTACAAATAAAAAGATCATAAATCATAAAAAATATTGAAATTACATAATATTTGAGAGCTTCGTTACCTCTAAATTGAAGGGTTTAGCTACTCGTTTGTGGCATTGAAGCAACACAAGTAAATTTCAGCATTACAAAAGAAGAAAATAGAAAATAAACAAAGAAGAGAATGTAATTAAACTACTTATAACAAAAGAAATTAAGCTACACTACATGCATAAATGTAAAACTAATGTACTAACAAAGAAAATGAAAGAACATAAAAGCATGAAAAGTAAATAAAAACATGTAAACAGGAGAAGAGAAAGAGGCTAAGAAGACATTTTTATTTCATGAAACATTGCTTACAATTTTGCACTCAAATTTCCTAAGTAATATGAAAGGTAGAATACATGTTCATGTACATAAGAGGGTATACATAAAACCCTAATTCCATTTTTAGGGGGCTTTTCAAAATACGCTTGAGAAAATGTGAAGGCCAAGTAATCATTAGCTTCTACTAATCATCATTTAAGTGTACATGAAGGCATGAATTCCAAAAGCATGTGTATTAGCCTCTAGTTTGTTTATTAAGGTAGGTGGGGTCCTCCATGTTCTTCAGTTTGAATTATTTCCCTCTTCTTCCCTTTGCATTCATTTGTGCATGCATGTATCTTCACATAAGCCTCTTTCTTATGCATCCAAATTCCTATAAAAATCATCAAAAATGTCCAAGTAAAAATTCTCAAATTTGCACATGCATAAGATGACCATTTTACCCCTAAATGAAGATGAAAATATGATGGTTTGAAAATAATTTAATTATGGTTTAACATGTACAAATGCCCAAATATGATATTTACCTAAATAAAAAGAGATAAAATATGGATGTAAATATATGCACATTTACGTGCACATCATAGTCATTTCAAATTGACACAAGCGTCGGGTCTATCCATCGTCGTTCTCTTTCTTCAAATCCAGCAAACGTACACTAAATCCAACCACTTTGTCATGAAGTCTCCACTGCGTACACAATTATTAAAGTGGTTTCAACATTGATAGAGAGTATGCCAATAATCGGCCCCGATCTCTTTAACAAACAAACGCCATTTTGCACACCGGTTGGTTCTTTTACATTAAAAAATGATTCACTTGATATCAAAATATCATATTCGCTTCAAAATATCATATTTACTTCAATATGTCATATTCACTTCAAAATATCGTTTTATTCACTTCAAAATCAATTTCATTTCAAAATCATTTTATTCCGTTGTAAATCAATTTCATTTCAAAAATCATTTTATTCACTTCGAAATCAATTTCATTTCAAAACATCGTATTTACTTAAAATATGTCAGTTTCACTTGGAGATCATTTCCAATATCTCAATTTTACTTCCAAAATCGTTTCGAATTTCTACTTAGGTTATGACTTCAATTTAACTAATTAGCATCTAAATCTGCGATTTAAGTATAAACAGTTCCCAACATGAATAGTTTGAATTTTTCTAAATAGTTCAAAAAATTTAAATAATTAAAAATAGTTTAAATAGTTTAAATAGTTTAAATCGTTTGGAGATTAAGAACAATTTTATATAAAATAGTTTGAGTATTGAAAATGGTTATAAACTAAAATGGTTTGAAAAATTAAATAATTTGAAATTTTAAAAAGATGAATTTTAAAGCAAAATAGTTTATAGTGAAAGTAGTTTCATATTTAAACTGTTTCTTTCCATTCCAATAAATTTGGATTCACGTCCACATTTCAATCGAACTAATTAAATTTCAGTTCTTCCAATTCAAATCATCTTCGATCTAAAATTAATTTAAATCGACTCAATTTCGATTTCAGTTCGAATTATCTTCAATTTCGAAATGTTCATTTTAACTTCAAATTCAATTCAACGATTCGATTTAATGGTTTAAATTTCAATTCAATTATTTAAAACCATTTCAATTTGTATAGATTTCAATTCCAATTTCCATTTACTAATTTAAGTCACTTAAATCGAATTAAACTTCAATGTTCAATTTAGATTCAAATCTTTAAAATAATTAAATTTCGTGTTCAAATTTGAAATATCCATTTAAACTACTTTTACTTGGATTTGTTTCAAAGTTTGAATAAAAGTTCAAAATCTTTTAAAAAAATCTGTTTCTATAATTCAAATCATATTTCGATTATAACTTCAAATTTCAGATCAAATTATTTAACCAATTTCACTTTCAACATTTCGAACTCAAATTTAAAATATCAATTACCATAAATTCAAATTTTCTTTCAAAGACAATATCATTCAAATAATTTCAAAACAAAGAATTTAAAACCATTTAATTTTACTAATCTGGTGTCCGTATATAATTTTCTATTCTACGGCCAAGTGAATAGTTATTTCAATTTTTAATTTCTCGGATGGATATATGTATCATTTCAATCCACATCTCAGTGTCATAGATATATATCGTTTCAACCTATTTCTTAATTTATTCAAAATAATTTGATTAACAATTTTATACACTGTCAATAATATACAACGTGATAATGGGATATATATAAATAACTAAACATCCGATCATCCAATATATCAACCAATAGTCATCCATCACAATCAACATCCAAAACAGCCAATAAATCACAATAGTTAACTAGCTACCAACATCGAATTTTTAACTAGCAATTCAATTTCAATTTCAATTTAACTAATAATTCTAAATTTCTAACATATCGATTTCCATGCCAGTTAAATTACCAAACAATAATCAATAAAATTAAATCACTTCATGATTTCAATTAAACTAACATTAGCATATTTTAGTAATTTGAGAGCGGTTTAAAACACTCACCTTTATTTGAAATTGAAATTTTTTTAGGTTCAAATAAATTCCAATCCAACTCCATTTCATAGACGACTTTGGTAACCAACGCAACTTGTTTCATCTGAATCCGGCCTCGTATGAAAAGTTTCAATTTAATAAACATTAAATACATTGAATATAAAATTAACATAATTAATTCACAAATTAACAACTTAACCTCTCTAATCTCTCTCTGCACTCCAGGCTGCATGCATGCTACAGCATCTTCTTCCCAGGCCTATGTTACACTTTTTTTTAAACGAACGGCAATCGATCGATCGAGCGCCTGCATCGCCACAGTCACGCCATCGCGCTTCGCCTCTTCGGACGCGCCTCCACTATTGCTCGCACATGCAAATCAAAGCGCGCAAAACCCAATACCTACGAGACGAATGAGGCCTTCCTTTTACCACCAGCAACACCAACTAACGATCCAACTGTCCACAATGTAGAGTAGATCGAGCTCTCCACTTTCCTAGTTGAAATCGAGACTTGGTACTTTACGAATGAGGAGAAATCGAAAAGGGAAGATGAGGAAATTTCGACCATTAAATTGTTTAAGAGAGGAACGGCGGCTGTTTTTAGTTAGGTTTTGCGAAAATGAGATTTAATGATGGCCTTATATATAAATTTTCGACACTATTCACACATAAATTTTTCGAACTCCAAATGAAGTGTGTCAGCTGGCATTCTATATGTTATACCCCTATTCCAAACACAATAGAATATATATTGGGAGTCAATTCCATCATATTCAGAAGATATTTTTTCAAAATTGAATTATTTTAATTAAATTCCTTTAATTAATTACTACGCACTTCAAGCTCGCATGGCCAAACAATATGTATGATTGCTACAAAACTTGAAATCCTATAAAATTCACTATTATGGTGCAACATCCTCCTACTTGGAGGCCCAAAACTAACGGCTACGGATGCTGTAGCCATCCATAGTTATTAATCTTCGGCGATCAAATACGGCGGTGTTAGATACATTGATAAACAGATCATAAAGATATGGAAAATTTTAACAATTCAAAAACATATTTCCACATTCAAATTAAAACTTTTCATGTACATTACATAATCCCAAGTCTCTAACCACGTTTAGCAAAATATAATGACTGTACAAATGCTAAGAGCAACATATGAAGATGCCCTCTTAGTTTATTAGAGTATACAGTAAGGCTAATAAATCTGCCTTTACATCCAAATACACAGCGGAAAAGAAAACTCTAAATAACTATCTGCCTCCTACACGCCTTTAGAAGCTTTATTCATCTAAGAATACCTGAAAACCCTAAATCTCAAACTACTCAAAATCAATTGAGTACCTGAGAGTTTAAGGGAAAAACAAAAATTTCGGGTCAGACAAAAAGCCTGGTATGAATAATAGTCTATCATATCAAACCAAATGGATATATAGTGAAACCATGCCGCTTAGCGAAACGGGTTTTCCCCTCACTAATATCCCTTTTAAAACTTTTAATTTGAAAATCCTTTCCTGCAACCAAACTGGTTAATCAAATGATTATAAGAATAATAGAGCAATATCCATTATGCTAAAACAGGAAACAAAATAGACTATCTGTCTGAACTCTGAACTATCTGTTCTTTACATGACTATTTGTCCTAAATTCTGAGCTATCTGCTCTTAATTATAGTTTCCAAGATTACTATTAACCTAATAGTTTTCATGGGCTAACTAATAACTAGTTAAACATTTAAGGTCTCCCTATCCAATTACATTATTTTCATGAGCTTACTATGAACCAGTCTATCTGACATCTTTAATTACGCATAGTTTTCATGGGCTTACTATGAACCTGTCTATCTGACATTTCAATTTACACATAGTTTTCATGGGCTTAATACAAACCTGTCTATCTGACATCTTCGTTTACATAGTTTTCATGGGCTAATTATGAACTTATTGGCCCCTGCCAATATCGTTCATTATATTTTAGCATCCTATATTCAGGTCTTCCTGACCTCTTAGGCACATCTTTAATCACTAAGGAGTTCATTCAATTTATATTCACTACTGGGTTAACCTAACTAGTTCTTCTGCCCTTAAAAATATCTGAGCTAACCACTCTATATAATATTTAAGCTAATTGCCCTTCAAAATTTTCCTTGAAAACCTTTTCAAAATGATTTAGTTCGTTAAATCATAAATATACAAGGAAAATATATCTTTAGCTTTACTTTAAGCTATTTTTGCCATGTTATATATGCTTTACTCAAAATAATGTTGATGATGTTCAACAAGGATTAAATATCCTTTAAAGTAAGTTAAAGTCCTTTATAACTTAAAACACTTAGGCTATCTGCCCGGTCTTCATATTCGAAATCCTTGTTTAAAACCTTTAACAACCTTTCGAAAATATTAAAGGTAACTCCTTTAAAAATCTTTTTAATAAGACCCGTCGAAAGTATTGAAGGTAACTCCTTCATATCCTTTAATAAACCTTCTACATACCAGTTTTAAAAACATATGACATCAACCTTTAAATCCTTTAAACGCTTAGCCTTTCGAAAACATTGAAAAACCATACATTTCGATACCTTCGAAACCTAGCTTTCGACTTCATAGGGTAACCTCATTTGAAAGCTATTAAAAACATCAGGCTCTTGCCTTATAATACTTTAAATTCTATATTTCAAAAATATAAAACTTGGTATAAAGAAATCAATTTTATAACCCCTTTGAAGGTGTGACGACCCGGAATTTTGGACAATTTAAATTGGGATATTTAATTGATTTTAATCTTTAAGTGTTAGTTTTTAACTTGAATTCAAATATCACCATTTATTGGGTAATTTAATTATTAAATTAAATAATTTGAAGTTGGGTAAAATGTTGAATATGGAGTTTTAAGCCTGTTAAAAATAATTTAAAGGCTTGTAAAATCTATATTGATAATGCTGAGGATAATACAAGTTTTAAAATTGAATTTAACACTTGTTTGTTCAGTTTTGAAATTTTATCGTTTAAATCGATATTTAAAAATAGCCTTCCGAGGCACAGTCTTAGAATTTGACAAAACTAGTTCCATTGGATCCGTAATATTGTACTATTATCGGATTTCAATTTTCGTAGTATTTGGAGTGGTCGTTTGGCCGTACGATAAGCAAACGCACTGAAAATTAAATCGAAATTTAATTTAATAACTGGGTTCAAAAAGCTATCTTCTCCATACGATCGAATTAGGGCTCGAAACCTTTTCCATTGCGTTCATAATATGGGTTTAACATTATAAATGCCTAGCGGCACGCCTCAATAGGAGGTCAAGTTCTTAAGTTGCATTTATCGGAAAAATTTGAATTTGAATTTGAGTTTAAATTGAATACATCTATACAGTCAACTCCAGTTGAAATCCTATCACATCAGTGCTTTTTGCTTTTCCTTCACAGCTTTTTCCTTTCACCTTCAAATCGCTACAGCTTGACTGCTACATGCTACCATCTTTTCGTGTTCCCGTTCTTCTTTAAAAAAAACTCGCCCTCCCATTCTAATCCACAGTTGAAAATATACGAAGAAAATTAATGGCCGAAACAAATCTTATCCCAATTCCTTATTTTCGAAACCTAATACCAAACGAAAACAACCCTCGTTCCTCCTTCTCTTCAACTCAGAAAAAAAAGAGGAATGCCGAGCCAATTCGAAAAAAATAGGGGACGAATGAATCAATTCGTTCGCATTCATTATGGATCGGCATCGATAAATTCATCTAGCCGAGGTTTTCGATTTACTAGAATGGCAGTTAGGTTGTGGAGGCTTAGCGATCTCGTGTGTGTTTCGAGAAGGCGGCTCGCATTGGGATCCTTGGCACGAGCATTCGCATGGGGGTTCGCGGCATAGGCGATGGCTGCTTGACGACATGTAGGAGTCTGTTCGAGCCTGGGTAGATCGGCGCGAGCAGAGGAGGATGAGGCGCGCAGTTAACTCGAGCATGGGAGTGAGTAGAGTGCGCAAGATGGGTAAACACAGCCATGGTCAAACGATCTGGAGGAGCAGAGATTAGTGGAGGGCGACGGTCCATTTTCGAAAGCTAGATGCCTAAAAGGTATAGATTCTGTTTAATTTCGAATGTGGTAGATATTTATACAGAAGAAATTATAAACATACAGATTTAAAATATTTTGGCATTTGAATTTGAATATTCATATTTTTGCAGTAGGGTGTTCTTCGATTTAAATTTATTTAATACATTCATTAGAAAGGCATTTTGCAGTAGAATATATATACCTAATTCATATTAATTCTGTAAATATGTATATACAGTTTAGAAAATATTGGCAGTAATGAATGAACAAGTTCTGCCCTTAATCTTAACTTAATTTAAAATCTAAAATACACACACACACACACACACACACATATATATATGTACACACATTTTAGATGTTCTAGTATACTTAAAAAAGGATTATGGTGATTAAATTGTTAGTTAACCTATTTAATTATTAAAAAAATTGATTTCAAAGGAAATTATGAGTTTAAAATAAAACCAATGGTTAATTAAATTAAGATGGAAATTAATTGTTCGATTAGTTTAAATATTAATAAATCATATAATGTTTATTCAAGGTTTGAAATCTGAATGAAACAAGCTGGTCTGGAGTAGATTGCAAATTAAGAAGCAAATGTGAGTTAATCTCACTCATCTGGGTTTAATTTAAATTTAAATGGTTAAATTTAAATAATTAGTTGAATGATTGAAATTGATTGGATGTGGTATATTATATATAGTAGTATATATATAGTATATATTGGAGTGGTTGATTTCCCACATTTTATAGCGGATGAGACCCTATGCGCCGCATAATAGCGGTTGATATTATATTAATCCCATATACCGCGATATTCCACCTCGAAGGGGAATTGGTATTGTGCTAACATCTGTGGATGTAGAGAAAAAGGCTGGAGGGATCCAACTGGATGCCTCAAAATTATTTAGATTGTTTAATATTCTGTATTATGAATATTTGATATTCTATGATGAATATTATTGATAATTGGAATATTGAATGCTGTGGTTTGCTTGAATATATTTCAGTACACTGAGTTATCAAAATATATAGAATTGGATTTTTGAAAAGAAAATAAAAGAGTGAATTTTTAAGTAAAATAATCGTAGAGAATTTGAATAAATTTAAGAATGAATTGGAAAAGAAATAAAGTGATTTTAAAATTTTAATAAATATCCATGTATGAAAAGAGGATTTTGAATAGACAGGAAGATAATGAATTTAACACTTATGTGTTATTATTTAAAAGAATAAAGCATTTATTTTAAATTTAAGATTTGAATTATTGGAAAAGATAAAGAAGGAATTTGGGAAAATCTAAAATTGGTATTTCCCAGTTAAAAGGGATTTAAGTCATACTTAAGAAATAAAATCTGAAGTTAATGGATTTTGAAATAAATGAGTACGTAAACGAATTAATTTCAAAATGAGGTAAATTGGAAATCAATTTGGAAATTGATTTAAGTGTTTGAAATTGGAAATTTAAAGGAGAATGTGACTTTGAGACTTATAAACTAGGTTCATAAAAGTGAAGTAATATATCATTGGATATTTGGAAGAATGAATCCATGGTGGGAATTTATTAAAGGAACGGGTAATTTGTTTAAAAATAAATAGTGATTTTTTTTTAAAGATGTGGAAGAGAAGTGTATTTCCCTGAATAGCCAAGTACGTTTTCAAAGCAAATTTTATGTATAAGTTAAAAGCATGTTTAGAAAATTTCATATTTTTAAATGTTCGAATTTTAAAGTAAGTTTTTTTTCAAATTTATCTTAGTAGTAATTATTTAAAGTTGATTTGTAATTATGTTTTAAAAGAAAGGAATCTAGTTTTATATTTTATTAAAAGTAGTTTATTTTAAATATTCTTAAAGTATGTTTTTAAATAAAGTATTTAAGTAGTTTTAATTTAAATATTATACATTATACTCAAAAATATGGTTATTTAAATTGTTTTAAAATCTAAAGTGTTGTACTTGGTGATTTCAGTGGAAATAGAAAATATTTAAGAATGTATTCCGTGAGAGGAAGATGGTTTGAAAACTGTTTTCAAAAAGGTTTGAAAGTGGAAATATATCTTGCGAAGATATTTTGAGATTCATAAATAATTTGGAGAAATTATTTATTGTTTGATGGATGTTTAAGAATGTTAATTGATAGTTAAATAACCGACTATCAATATTGGCCAATGCGCTGATCATTTCGAAGAGACTGGGATCGGGATTTATTTCCTAAAAACCACTTCGATCCGGTTTGTACGTTTTCGTGAGGAAGACGAGTTTGGATTCGAAGGTGGAGCATTAAAGTGCAAGGGCTAGTCGCTACTAATCCTAAGGATTATTCCAAAATGGATGTAGTAGGAGTAGTGCCTTCGGTTCCGTTCGAACTCGAGATGGACTTGTATGGATGAATGCTTTCAGAACATCGTCAGGTGGACGGTGAGCATTCTAAGTGAAACGTTCTAAAAAAAGTAACGCTTAACCTCATGCCTCATCAACCGAGAATGATTGAAAATCAGGGGTTATACAGTAAGGCTAGGTGGGTAGCGCCCATTAGGGTGAGGTCAACCCTGTCTAGATGTCCCTTTTTATTCGGCTGCGGTTGTTGATCCCAATCGTAGGGAGGTCTTACTCAGGATTATCCAGTAAGGAGTAGTTCCGGTCTTGTGTTGCAGGGGATTGGGAGTAATCCTCGGTATGGTGATCTAGGCCGCGTACTGTGACAGGTGGTACCCCAGTGCCTAGTCATTAGTTGGAAATCCATTCTCCCTACGTGCCTTTTACGGTTTTGTTTGTATTACCCACGACTGTGGCTAGTAGCTGGAATTTAATAAATGTAACAATTTCGGCTATTTGAATAAGTATTTGTATATAGACACTATTATAATATCAGAGGATTTTATAAGAAATGTTTTAGCTATCTTAAGGTAAAAACCCGACATGTTTATTTGTGGCGTGGTCTTACGAGATGCTTTTGATTTTCAAAAGAATTTTGAAACTTTAATAATCAATTTGAGTGTGGTTTTCTCACGCTGGTATTCCAGACTGACTCAGGTGTTATTTAACTATAATGCTCGGGTCAGACCGAGTATTATAGATTACATGAAAGGATGCTGTGGAGCTGGATGGCGATACGTACTCCCGTACTAATTTAGATATTTCGCCGTGTTGATTAACAGTGTATTCAGATTGTGAGGACATGTTATGATTACTGTCCACTTGTGTGTTATGTATACTCTGATGATGCAATGTATAAATAGATTTGTTTTTGTGTAAAGATCATTTATTAGCTATTATATTTTATTCCGCTGCGATGGTTAGATTCTGATGTTGTTTTCCATTTTCTTCTTCTACCTCTTCTTCTTTAACCCAAATGGTTCGTATTTCTGTTCATCTTGAGTTGATTGATGTAGAATAGTGTTGACTCAAGGGGTATGGATTTGTGGGCCGTTTCATTTGATATCAGAGCTGAAGGTTAAGCAAGAACCTTGGCTCTGGTGGGGATTACTCATTATATAGAGTTTGTAGTACTCTAAAATGAGTTTGAGTGTATTAATAGATATGAGCGCGTATTTGTTAGTGAATATAAAATGATTTTATATTGTGTTGATTGGTTTGTTGAGTGGGTTTTGGATTCTGGTCAATACGAGTAATTAACGTTATTGATAGGGAACATTAAACACTTGAATAGAACAATTCGACACGGTATTGTTTTAGAATAAGGTAAATGAAATAATTTTACCCAAATTATTTTTGTACATAAAAGAAATATTTTTTCGTAAATTATTATAGTTATATATGGAATTGGATTATAATAGAAATGATTTGAATTGCAAATAAAATCCAATTCGAGTATAAATGAGTTAAATTTGTGCTCGGATATTATTTTAATGAATTAAGAATGGAATTGAAATTTGAATGGATTATGAGAATGGCTAATTGAATTAAATGAGTCGTGAAAGAATTGAATTTGGAAATTAAAATTTGTAATGAACGAAACAAAAGAACTAATCAAATAAATTTGTACATTGAAATGAGATTTGATTGAAATAGAATCAAGCTAAAGTGAAAAAGAAAATTTATTTGCAAATGAAGTGAGCTTAAGTTTTGAGGTTGGAATAAATTGAAGTAAATATACTTAAGTTAAAAATAATTACAAGCTCAACTTCAAGTAAGAATGAAAGTTTATTAAATAAAAGTTTGTGTTAAATTAATTTGGAAAGTGGTTATCAATATAAGAACCGAATGTTGTCTAGCTCAATGAAATGATTTTAAAATGTATGGTTGGTAAATAAACTAGACATGGGATGGAATTAAATATCAAATGAGTTGGAATCAATTGGATGTAGCTAAAAACTAAAATGGATATTCTAGTGAATACCGTCAAATTGCATAAAATTAATTAGTTGTTTGACTCAAACAGAATTAAATAAAAATTCTATGAATTAATAGAAGTAAATAAAATTGATTTTTGAATTAATTGAAATGAATATAAGTTCATTTGGTTTAAAAATGAATCGTATGCAAGCAAGTGAGTTGTAAATCACTTAAATAGAATAGTATGGGTTGAGAGTTGATTGAAAGCAATTAAAGTAAGTGTCGAAACCTTACATATGTGCTTATGAAAGTATATAACATGCATTGTTATAGAATCCAAGTTTTAGCTATTTATATATAAGTGAAATGCTATAAACTTCTTATATATAGTGCTTATATGTTTAAATTGAGTAAGTACGGGTACCTGATGGCCGTTTGGCTGGATTTTGGTCGCGTCTAAAATAATAAGCCGCTTGCTTAAAAATGCTAAATAAAGGTACGCCTAGGCAATAAAAATAGGAAATATGAACTATTTTTGTTTTTCCGACTGGGTGGGTCGATGTATATATATTTATATCTCTTGTCAAATTGCAAAAGCTCCTCCATACAAAGGAGACTCTGCCAAAAAATTTCGAAAATTTTGAGAGTTAGAAAAAATTTTGTTAGCAAAAAAACGATTTCAAATTGGAAATTGAAATAAATTAGTGGATGAAACTTATTTAAAAAATGACATGAATCAGTTATAAATGGAAGCTAAAATTCAATATTCAAAGTTGAAGATAAATTGAATTCATATGGAAATGGGAGAACCAATTTGAATAGAAGTAGATATTAAATAAAGTGGTGAAGTGAAAATAATTATAAGAAGCATATAAAATACTTATATTGAACTTAAGAAGAAATGGTAAAATTCTTATGTAAGATGGGTGCCGGAAAGATGTATTGAATAAGCATTTGAGTGAAGATTTAAAAAAATATGTGAAATGATAAGCGTTGAAAAGTGAATAGAAATCAAAATGAATGTGAATAAAAGAGAATGGATACAAATATGTAAGATGTATGTATATTATTTTATTCGCATAGCAATTTGATCCAGATTCGAGCATAAAATTTCGAGATAGTTATATCGATCCGAGTTAGGATTTTTCACTCGATTTTCGACGACGAACCTTGGATATGGATTTTGATCGATTCTGGAATTTCTCTATCATTGTTATGACTATGCAAGGAGAATGACTATTTCTGATCAAGAAACCAGATCCGAGTTCGTACTAGGAAGTCGGATGGATGATACTAGTTCGGAAGTGAAATTGTATGATCGAGCGAGTGATCAAATTTGATATTGCGTGCGGAGGATATATGTACATCGTACGGGCTTGGATGATTAAATATTGAAATTTTGTAAGGGAGTCAATAAAATGATTTGAATGTTGTGATTGGATATTATTGCTGTGTAGGATATACAGGTATTATAAAGAGAAAGGAAAATTGGTTTTGATTTCAGAAGATAAATTTGAATTGCTCGACAAAAATGTATGTATTTAAGTTTCTGTATGAAATTTGATTGGGTTTTTGATCTAGCCACTTGGCCTTTTGTTTTCTTTTGGAATTTGGGAGCCCGTAGAGGCAGTTTGTAATTATACCGAGCTAGCCGTGCAAAGGAGACGCTGGCAAAAAATTTCGAAAATTTAGAGAGTTAGAATTTTTTTATAAATTTTTGATAATTCAAAATTTGGTTTTAAATTCAAATTTGAATTGTTAAGTAAGTAATATTGTTTGGGACATATGGATAAGTTTGGAAAGCTAGAAATAGGGTTAGTGTGTCTTTAATAAAAGATTGTTTTGAGAATTATTTGGAATTGTTGGTTTTGGAGAAAAGTAAACGGGTATTGGACCATTCTTCCTAACTACTAATTTCAGGGACGAAATTCTTTTAAGGGGGAAGGAATGTGACGATCCGGAATTTTAGACAGTTTAAATTGGGATATTTAATTGATTTTAATCTTTAAATGTTAGTTTTTAACTCGAATTCAAATATCACCCTTTATTGGGTAATTTAATTATTAAATTAAATAATTTGAAGTTGGGTAAAATGTTGAATATGGAGTTTTAAGCCTATTAAAAATAATTCGAAGGCTTGTCAAATTTATATTGATAGTGTTGAGGATAATAAAAATTTTAAAATTGAATTTAACACTGGTTTGTTCAGCTTTGAAAATTTATCATTTAAATCGATATTTAAAAATAGCCTCCGAGGCACAGTCTTGGAATTTGACGAAACCAGTTCCATTGGATCCGTAATATTGTATTATTATCGGATTTCAATTTTCATAGTATTTGAAGTGATCGTTGGGCCGTACGATAAGCAAACGCGCTGAAAATTGAATCGAAATTTAATATAATAACTGGGTTCAAAAAGCTACCTTCTCCATACGATCGAATTAGGACTCGAAACCTTTTCCATTGCGTTCGGAATAGGGGTTTAGCATTATGAACGCCTAGCGGCATGCCTCGATAGGAGGTCAAGTTTTTAAGTTGCATTTATCGGAACAATTTTGAATTTAAATTGAATATATCTATACAGTCAACTCCAATTGAAATCCTATCACATCAGTGCCTTTTGCTTTCCCATCACATCTTTTCCCTTTCACCTTCAAAACACTACAGCTTGACTGCTACACGCTACCATCTTTCCGTGTTCCCGTTCTTCTTTAAAAAAACTCGCCCTCCCATTCTTATCCACAGTTGAAAATATACGAAGAAAATTAATGGCCAAAACAAATTTTATCCCATTACCTTATTTTCTAAACCAACTACCAAACGAAAACAACCCTCGTTCCTCCTTCTCTTCAACTCAGAAAAAAAAAGAGGAATGCCGAGCCAATTCGAAAAAAATAGGGGACGAATGGATTAATTCGTTCGAAAGCAAAATTGTCGCAATCATTATGGATCGGCATAGATAAATTCATTTAGCCGAGGTTTTCGATTTACTAGAATGGCAGTTAGGTTGTGGAGGCTTAGCGATCTCGTGTGTGTTTCGAGAAGGCGGCTCGCGTTGGGATTCTTGGCACGCGCATTCGCATGGGGGTTCGCAGCATAGGTGATGGCTGCTTGACGACATGCACGAGTCTGTTTGAGCCTGGTTAGATCGACGGGAGCAGAGGAGGATGAGGCGTGCGGTTAACTCGAGCAAGGGAGTGAGTCGAGTGCACGAGATGGGTAAACGCAGCCATGGTCAGACAATCTGGAGAAGCAGAGATTAGTGGAGGGCGACGGTCTGTTTTCGAAAGCTGCCTGAAAGGTATAGATTCTGTTTAATTTCGAATGTGGTTGATAGTTGTACAGAAGAAATTATATACATACAGATTTAAAATATTTTGGCATTTGAATTTGAATATTTAGATTTTTGCAGTAGGGTGTTCTTCGATTTAAATTTATTTAATACATACATTAGAAAGGCATTTTGCAGTAGAATATATATACCTAATTCATATTAATTCTGTAAATATGTATATATGTATATATGTATATACAGTTTAGAAAATATTGGCATTAATGAATGAACAAGTTCCGGCCTTAACCTTAATTTAATTTAAAATCTGAAATTTATATTTATATGCACATGTATAGAAAATGGAAATACATATATTTATAAGGGGAGGAAAAGATATATATATATATATATATGTATGTATGTATGTATGTATGTATGTATGTATGTATGTATGTATGTATGTATGTATGTACACACATTTTAGATGTTCTAGTTTACTTAAAAAAGGATTATGGTGATTAATTTGTTAGTTAACCCATTTAATTATTAAAAAAGAAAAAGATATTTTCAAAGGAAATTATGAGTTTAAAATAAAATCATTGGTTAATTAAATTAAGATGGAAATTAATTATTCGATTAGTTTAAATATTAATAAATCATATAATGTTTGTTCAAGGTTTGAAATCTGAAATGAAACAAGCCGGTCTGGAGTAGATTGCAAATTAAAAAACAAAGGTGAGTTAATCTCACTCATCTGGGTTTAATTTAAATTTAAATGGTTAAATTTAAATAATTGGTTAAATGATTGAAATTGATTCGATGTGGTATATTATATATAGTAGTATACATTGGAGTGATTGATTTCCCGCATTTTATAGCGGATGAGACCCTGTGCGCCGCATAATAGCGGATGATATTATATTAATCCCATATACTGTGATATTTCACCTTGAAGTGGAATTGGTATTGTGCTAACATCTGTGGATGCAGAGAAACAGGTTGGAGGATCCAACTGGATCCCGCAAAATTATTTAGATTGTTTAATAATCTATGTTATGAATATTTGATATTCTGTCATGAATATTATTGATAATTGGAATATTGAATGCTATGGTTTTCTTGAATATATTTCAGTACACTTAGTTATCAAAATATATGGAATATGATTTTTGAAAAGAAAATAAAAGAGTGAATTTTTAAGTAAAATAATCGTAGAGAATTTGAATAAATTTAAGAATGAATTGGAAAAGAAATAAAGTGATTTTAAAATTTTAATAACTAAATTCCGTGTATGAAAAGAGGATTTTGAATAAACAGGAAGATAATGAATTTAAAACTTAAGTGTTATTATTTAAAATAATAAAGCATTTATTTTAAATTCAAGATTTAAATTATTGGAAAAGATAAAGAAGGAATTTGAGAAAATCTGAAATTGGTATTTCCAATTAAAAGGGATTTAAATCATAATTAAGAAATAAAATCAAAATTTAATGGATTTTGAAATAAATGAGTAAATGAAGGAATTTATTTAAAAATGAGGTAAATTGGAAATCAATTTGGAAATTGATTTAAGTGTTTGAAGTTGGAGATTTAAACGAGAATGTGACTATGAAACTTATAAAATGGGTTTATAAAAGTGAAGTAATATATCAGTGGATATTTGGAAGAATGAATTCACGGTGGGAATTTATTAAAGGAATGGGTAATTTGTTTAAAAATAAATAGTGATTTTTTAAAAAAAAGATGTGGAAGAGAAGCGTATTTCCCTGAATTGCCAAGTACGTTTACAAAGCAAGTTTTATGTATACGTTAAAAGCATGTTTAGGAAATTTATTATTTTTAAATGTTCGAATTTTAAAGTAAGTTTTTTTTCAAATTTATCTTATTAGTAATTATTTAAAGGAGATTTGGAATTATGTTTTAAAAGAAAGGAATCTAGTTTTATATTTTTTCAAAAGTAGTTTTATTTTAAATATTCTTAAAGTATGTTTTTAAATAAAGTATTTAAGTATTTTTAATTCAAATATTATATAGTATATTCAAAAATATGGTTATTTAAATTGTTTTAAAATCTAAAGTGTTGTACTTGGTGATTTCAGTGGAAATAGAAAATATTTGGGAATGTATTCCCTGAGAGTAAGATGGTTTGAAAACTGTTTTCAAAAAGGTTTGAAAGTGGAAATATATCTTGCGAAGATATTTTGAGATTCTTAAATAATTTGAAAAAATTATTTATTGTTTGATGGATGTTTAAGAATGTTACCTGATAGTTAAAAAACCGACTATCAATATTGGCCAATGCGCTGATCGTTTCGAAGAGAACGGGATCGAGATTTATTTCCTGAAAACCACTTTGATCCGGTTTGTACGTTTTCATGAGGAAGACGAGTTTGGATTCGAAGGTGGGGCAGAGAAGTGCAAGGGCTAGTCTCTACTAATCCTGAGGATTTTTCCAAAATGGATGTAGTAGGAGTAGTGCCTTTGGTTTCATTCGAACCCGGGACGGACTTGTATAGACGAATGCTTTCAGAATATCGTCAGGTGGACGGTGAGCATTCTAAATGAAACGTTCTAAAAGGTAACGCTTATCCTCAAGCCTCATCAACCGGGAATGACTGAAAATCAAGGGTTATGCAGCAAGGATAGGTGGGTAGCGCCCATTAGGGTGAGGTCATCCCTGTCTAGATGTCCTTTTTTATTCGGTTAGTGGTGCGGTTGCTGATCAGAAACGTGGGGTGATCTTACTCGGGATTATCCAGTAAGGGGTAGTACCGGTCTTGTGTTGCAGGGGATTAGGAGTAATCCTCGGTACGGTGATCTAGGCCACGTACTGTGACAGGTGGTACCCCAGTGCCTAGTCATTAGTTGGAAATCCATTCTCCCTACGTGCCTTTTACGGTTTTGTTTGTATTACCCACGACTGTGGCTAGTAGCTGGAATTTAATAAACGTAACAATTTCAGCTATTTGAATAAGTATTTGTATATAGACACTATTACAATAGCAGAGGATTTTATAAGAAATGTTTTAGCTATCGTAAGGTAAAAACTCGACATGTTTATTTGTGGCGTGGTCTTACGAGATGCTTTTGATTTTCAAAAGAATTTTGAAACTTTAATAATCAATTTGAGTGTGGTTTTCTCACGCTGGTATTCCAGACTGACTCGGGTGTTATTTAAGTATAATGCTCGGGTCAGACCGAGTATTATAGATTACTAGGAAAGGATGATGTGGAGCTGGATGGCGATACGTACTCCCGTACTTGTTTTAGATATTCCGCTGTGTTGATTAGCTATTTATTCAGATTGTGGGGACAGGTTATGACTATTGTCCAGTTGTGTGTTATGTATACTCTGATGATGTAATGTATAAACAGATTTGTTTTTGTGTAATGATCATTTATTAGCTATTATATTTTATTCCACTGCGATGGTTAGATTCGGATGTTGTTTTCCATTTTCTTTTTCTGCCTCTTCTTCTTTAACCCAAATGGTTCATATTTTTGTTCATCTTGAGTTGGTTGATGTAGAATAGTGTTGACTCAAGGGGGACGAATTTACGGGCCTTTACATTTGGTATCAGAGCTGAAGGTTAAGCGAAACCATTTCTCTGGTGGGGATTACTCATTAAATAGAGTCCGTGGTACTCTAAAATGAGTTTGAGTGTATTAATAGATATGAGCGCGTATTTCTTAGTGAATATAAAATGATTTTATATTGTGTTGATTGGTTTGTTGATTGGGTTTTGGATTCTGGTCAATATGAGTAATTAACGTTATTGATAGGGATCTCTAAACACTTGAATAGAACAATTCGGTACGGTATTGTTTTAAAATAAGGTAAATGAAATAATTTTACCCAAATTATTTTTGTATATAAAAGAAATAATTTTTCGTAAATTATTATAGTTATATATGGAATTGGATTATAATAGAAATGACTTGAGTTGTAAACAAAATCTAATTCGAGTATAAATGAGTTAAATATGCGCTTGGATATTATTTTGATGAATTGAGAATGGAATTAAAATTTGAATGGATTATGAGAATGGCTAATTGAATTAAATGAGTCATGAAAGAATTGAATTTGGCAGTTAAAATTTGTAATGAACGAAACAAAAGAACTAATCAAATAAATTTGTTGATTGAAATAGAATCGAGTTAAAGTGAAAAAGAAATTTATTTGCAAATGTAGTGAGCTTAAGTTTTGAGGTTGGAATATATTGAAGTAAATTAACTTAAGTTAAAAATAATTAGAAGCTCAACTTCAAGTAAGAATGAAAGTTTATTAAATAAAAGTTTGGGTTAAATTAATTTGGAAAGTGGTTATTAATTTAAGAATCGAATGTTGTCTAGCTTAATGAAATGATTTAAAATGTATGGTTGGTGAATAAACTAGAAATGGGATGGAATTAAATATAAAATGAGTTGGAATCAATTGGATGTGGCAAAAAACTAAAATGGATATTCTAGTGAATATCGTCAAATTGCATAAAAGTAATTAGTCGTTCGACTTAAACGGAAGTAAATAAAAATTCTATGAATTAATAGAAGTAAATAAAATTGATTTTTGAATCAATTGAAATGAATATAAGTTCATTTGGTTTAAAAATGAATCGTATGCAAGAAAATGAGTTGTAAATCACTTAAATTGAATAGT
Organism: Allium cepa; assembly: GCA_030765085.1. NCBI lineage: Eukaryota > Viridiplantae > Streptophyta > Magnoliopsida > Asparagales > Amaryllidaceae > Allium > Allium cepa. The sequence goes on along the minus strand of JASFAV010000023.1, from coordinate 1,684,356 downwards.
GTGGGTTGAGAGTTGACTGAAAGCAATTGAAATAAGTGTCGAAACTTTACATATGTGCTTATCAAAGTATATAACATGCACTGTTATGGAATCCATGTTTTAGCTATTTAAATATAAGTGAAATGCTATAAACTTCTAATATAGTGCTTATATGTTTAAACTGAGCAAGTACAGGTACTTGATGGCCGTTTGGCTGGATTTTGTCGTGCAAATTGCTAAAATAATAAGCCGCTTGCTTAAAAATGCTAAATAAAGGTACGCCTATGCAATAAAAATTGGAAATGTGAACTGTTTTTGTTTTTTTGACCGGGTGGGTCGATGTATATATATTTATATCTCTTGTCAAATTGCAAAAGCTTCTCCGTACAAAGGAGACTCTGCCAAAAAAATTCGAAAGTTTTTGGATTTAGAAAATTTTTTGGAAAACTTTTTGTTAGCAACAAAATGATTTCAAATTGGAAATTGAAATAAATTAGTGGATGAAACTAATTTAAAATAATGATATGAATCAGTTATAAATGGAAGATAAAATTCAATATTCAGAGTTGAAGATAAATTGAATTCATATGGAAATGGGAGAATCAATTTGAATAGAAGTAGATATTAACTAAAGTGGTGAAGTGAAAATAATTATAAGAAGCGTATAAAATACTTATATTGAACTTAAGAAGAAATGGTAAAATTCTTAAGTAATATGGGTGTCGGCAAAAACTATATTGAATAAGCATTTGAGTGAATATTTAAAAAAATATGTGAAATGATAAGCGTTGATAAGTGAATAGAAATCAAAATGAATGTGAATAAAAGAGAATGTATATAAATACGTAAGATGTACGTATATTATTTTATTCGCATAGAGATTCGATCTAGATTCTAGCATAGAATTTCGAGATGGTTATATCGATCCGAGTTAGGATTTTTCACTCGATTTTCGACGACGAGCCCTGGATATAGATTTTGATCGATTCTGGAAATTCTCTATCATAGTTATGACTATGCAAGAAGAATGACGGTTTCTGATCAAGAAACCAGATCTAAGTCTGCACTGGGAAGTCGGATGGACGATACTAGTTCGAAAGATAAATTGTATGATCGGGCAAGTGATTGAATTTGATATTGCGTACGGATGATATATATACATCGTACGGGCTTGGATGAATAAATATTGAAATTTTGTAAGGGAGTCAATAAAATGATTTTGAATGTCGTGATTGGATATTATTGCTATGTAGGATATACAGGTATTATAAAGGGAAAGGAAAATTGGTTTTGATTTTAGAAGATAAATTTGAATTGCTCGAAAAAAAGGTATGTGTTTAAGTTTCTGTATGAAATTTGATTGGGTTTTTGATCTAGCAATTTGGCCTCTTTTTTTTTTTTTGAATTTGGGAGCCCGTAGAAGCATTTTGTAGTTGTACCGAGCTAGCCGCGCAAAGGAGATGCTGCTAAAAAATTTCGAAAATTTAGAGAGTTAGAAAATTTTGATAATTCAAAATTTGGTTTTAAATTCAAATTTGAATTGTTAAGGAAGTAATATTATTTGGGACTTATGGATAAGTTTGGAAAGCTAGAAATAGGGTTAGTGTGTCTTTAATAAAAGATTGTTTTGAGAATTATTTGGAATTGTTGGTTTTGGTTAAAAGTAAATGGGTATTGGACCATTCTTCCTAACTAGTAATTTCGGAGACGAAATTCTTTTAAGTGGAAGGAATGTGACGACCCAAAATTTTGGACAATTTAAATTGGGATATTTAATTGATTTTAATCTTTAAATGTTAGTTTCTAACTTGAATTCAAATATCCCCATTTATTGGGTAATTTAATTATTAAATTTAATAATTTAAAGTTGGGTAAAATGTTGAATATGGAGTTTTAAGCCTGTTAAAAATAATTTGAAGGCTTGTAAAATTTATATTGATAGTGTCGAGGATAATAAAAGTTTTAAAATTGAATTTAACACTGGTTTGTTCAGCTTCAAAAATTTATCGTTTAAATCGATATTTAAAAATAGCCTTCCGAGGCACAGTCTTGGAATTTGACGAAACCAGTTCCATTGGATCCGTAATATTGTATTATTATCGAATTTTAGTTTTCGTAGTATTTGGAGTGATCGTTTGGCCGTACGATAAGTAAACGCGCTGAAAATTAAATCGAAATTTAATATAATAATTGGGTTCAAAAAGCTATCTTCTCCATACGATCGACTTAGGACTCGGAACCTTTTCCATTGTGTTTGGAATATGGGTTTAACATTATAAACGCCCAGCAGCACGCCTCAATAGGAGGTCGAGTTTTTAAGTTGCATTTATCGAAACAATTTGAATTTAAATTGAATATATCTATACAGTCAACTCCAATTGAAATCCTATCACATCAGTGCTTTTTGCTTTCCCATCACAGCTTATTCCTTTCACCTTCAAAACACTACAGCTCGACTGCTACATGCTACCATCTTTTCGTGTTCCCGTTCTTCTTTAAAAAAAACTCGCCCTCCCATTCTTATCCACAGCTGAAAATATACGAAGAAAATTAATGGCCGAAACAAATCTTATCCCTGTTCCTTATTTTCGAAAACTACTACCAAACGAAAACAACCCTCGTTCCTCCTTCTCTTCAACTAAGAAGAAAAAAGAGGAATGCCGAGCCAATTCGAAAAAAATTGGGGACGGATGAATCAATTCGTTCGAAAGCAAAGTTGTCACAATCATTATGGATCGGCATCGATAAATTCATCTAGCCGAGGTTTTCGATTTACTAGAATGGCAGTTGGTTATGGAGGCTTAGCGATCTCGTGTGTGTTTAGAGAAGGTGACTCGCATTGGGATCCTTGGCACGCGCATTCGCATGGGGGTTCGCGGCATAGGTGATGGCTGCTTGACGACATGCAGGAGTCTGTTCGAGCCTGGGTAGATCGGCGCGAGCAGAGGAGGATGAGGCGCGTGGTTAACTCGAGCAAGGGAGTGAGTCGAGTGAACGAGATGGGTAAACGCAGCCAAGGTCAGACGATCTGGAGGAGCAGAGATTAGTGGAGGGCGACGGTCCGTTTTCGAAAGCTGCCTGAAAGGTATAGATTCTGTTTAATTTCGAATTCGGTAGATAGTTATACAGAAGAAAATATATACATACAGATTTAAAATATTTCGGCATTTGAATTTGAATATTCAGATTTTTGCAGTAGGGTGTTCTTCGATTTAAATTTATTTAATACATACATTAGAAAGGCATTTTGCAGTAGAATATATACCTAATTCATATTAATTCTGTAAATATGTATATATGTATATACAGTTTAGAAAATATTGGCAGTAATGAATGAACAAGTTCTGCCCTTAACCTTAATTTAATTTAAAATCTGAAATATATATATACACACACACACACATGTATAGAAAACGGAAATACATATATTGATAAGGAGAGGAAAAGATATACATATGTACACACATTTTAGATGTTCTAGTTTACTTAAAAAAGGATTATGGTGATTAAATTGTTAGTTAACCTATTTAATTATTTAAAAAGAAAAAGTTTAAAGGAAATTATGAGTTTAAAATAAAATCATTGGTTAACTAAATTAAGATGGAAATTAATTGTTCGATTGGTTTAAATATTAATAAATCATATAATGTTTATCAAGGTTTGAAATCTGAAAAGAAACAAGCTGGTCTGGAGTAGATTGCAAATTAAAAAACAAAGGTGAGTTAATCTCACTCATCTGGGTTTAATTTAAATTTAAATGGTTAAATTTAAATAATTGGTTGAATGACTGAAATTGATTGGATGTGGTATATTATATATAGTAGTATATATAGTATATATTGGAGTGATTGATTTCCTGCATTTTATAGCGGATGAGACCCTATGCGCCGCATAATAGCGGATGATATTATATTAATCCCATATACCGCGATATTCCACCTCGAAGTGGAATTGGTATTGTGCTAACATCTGCGGATGCAGGGAAACATGTTGGAGGGATCCAACTGGATCCCTCAAAATTATTTAAATTTTTTAATATTCTATGTTATGAATATTTGATATTCTGTGATGAATATTATTGATAATTGGAATATTGGATGTTGTGGTTTACCTGAATATATTTCAGTACACTTAGTTAACAAAATATATAGAACTGGATTTTTGAAAAGAAAATAAAAGAGTGAATTTTTAAGTAAAATAATCGTAGAGAATTTGAATAAATTTAAGAATGAATTGGAAAAGAAATAAAGTGATTTTAAAATTTTAATAAACAAATTCCATGTATGAAAAGAGGATTTTGAATAAACAGGAAGATAATGAATTTAAAACTTAAGTGTTATTATTTAAAAGAATAAAGCATTTATTTTAAATTTAAGATTTAAATTATTGGAAAAGATAAAGAAGGAATTTGGGAAAATCTGAAATTGGTATTCCAGTTAAAGGGGATTTAAATCATAATTAAGAAATAAAATCTGAAGTTAATGGATTTTGAAATAAATGAGTAAGTAAAGGAATTTATTTAAAAATGAGGTAAATTGGAAATCAATTTGGAAATTGGTTTAAGTGTTTGAAATTGGAAATTTGAAGGAGAATGTGACTTTGAAACTTATAAAATGGGTTTATGAAAGTGAAGTAATATATTAGTGGATATTTGGAAGAATGAATTCACGTTGGGAATTTATTAAAGGAATGGGTAATTTGTTTAAAAATAAATAGTGATTTTTTTTAAAAGATGTGGAAGAGAAGTGTATTTCCCTGAATAGCCAAGTACGTTTACAAAGAAAGTTTTATGTATAAGTTAAAAGCATGTTTAGAAAATTTCTTATTTTTAAATGTTCGAATTTTAAAGTAAGTTTTTTTTTTCAAATTTATCTTAGTAGTAATTATTTAAAGGTGATTTGGAATTATGTTTTAAGAGAAAGGAATCTAGTTTTATATTTTTTTTAAAAGTAGTTTTATTTTAAATATTCTTAAAGTATGTTTTTAAATAAAGTATTTAAGTAGTTTTAATTTAAATATTATAGAGTATATTCAAAAATATGGTTATTTAAATTATTTTAAAATCTAAAGTGTTGTACTTGGGTATTTCAATGGAAATAGAAAATATTTGGGAATGTATTCCGTCAGAGAAAGATGGTTTGAAAACTGTTTTCAGAAAGGTTTGAAAGTGAAAATATATCTTGCGAATATATTTTGAGATTCATAAATAATTTGGAGAAATTATTTATTGTTTGATGGATGTTTAAGAATGTTAATTGACAGTTAAATAACCGACTATCAATATTGACCAATGAGCTGATCGTTTCGAAGAGACCGGGATCGGGATTTATTTCCTGAAAACCACTTCGATCCTGTTTGTACGTTTTCATGAGGAAGACGAGTTTGGATTCGAAGGTGGAACAGCGAAGTGCAAGGGCTAGTCGCTACTAATCCGGAGGATTATTCTAAAATGGATGTAGTAGGAGTAGTGCCTTCGGTTCCGTTCGAACCCGGGACAGACTTGTATGGATGAATGCTTTCATAACATCGTCAGGAGGACGGTGAACATTCTAAGTGAAACGTTCTAAAAAGGTAATGCTTAGCCTCAAGCCTCATCAACTGGGAATGACTGAATATCAGGGGTTATGAAGCAAGGCTAGGTGGGTAGCGCCCATCAGGGTGAGGTCATCCCTATCTAGATGTCCCTTTTTATTCGGCTTAGTCATGCGGTTGCTGATCCCAACCATGGGGTGATCTTACTCGGGATTATCCAGTAAGGGGTACTCCCGGTCTTGTGTTGCAGGGGATTGGGAGTAATCCTCGGTACGGTGATTTAAGCCACGTACTGTGACAGGTGGTACCCCAGTGCCTAGTCATTAGTTGGTAATCCATTCTCCCTACGTGCCTTTTATGGTTTTGTTTGTATTACCCACGACTGTGGCTAATAGCTGGAATTTAATAAATGTAACAATTTTGGCTATTTGAATAAGTATTTGTATATAGACACTATTATAGTATTAGAGGATTTTACAAGAAATGTTTTAGCAATCGTAAGTTAAAAACCCGACATGTTTATTAGTGGCTTGGTCTTACGAGATGCTTTTGATTTTCAAAAGAATTTTGAAACTTTAATAATCAATTTGAGTGTGGTTTTCTCACGCTGGTCTTCCAGACTGACTCGGGTGTTAACTATAATGCTCGGGTCAGACCGAGTATTATAGATTACAGGAAAGGATGTTGTGGAGCTGGATGACGATACGTACTCCCGTACTTGTTTTAGATATTCCGCTGTGTTGATTAGCTGTGTATTCAGATTGTGAGGACAGGTTATGATTACTGTCTAGTTGTGTGTTTTGTATACTCCGATGATGTAATGTATAAACAGATTTTTTTGTGTAAAGATCATTTATTAGCTATTATATTTTATTCCGCTGCGATGGTTAGATTCTGATGTTGTTTTCCATTTTCTTCTTCTACCTCTTCTTCTTTAACCCAAATGGTTCGTGTAACGACCCGGAAATTTTCAAACCCGAAAATTCCAGATAGTTATGAAAAAGAAGAAAGAGATAGAAGAAGAAAAGAAACATCAACAACTCACATTCGCAGTGGATAAAATATAATAATAAATAATAGTTTACAAAAGAATACTATATTTGTTGATTACATTTCATATACATCAGAGTTACTCATATATACAGATAATGGACATATACAAATCATGTCTCAGATACACAATAATATACTACAGCGGAAATACCCCATACGTTAGCCATCCAGCTCGCCTCCTGAGCTCCAGAACGTACCTACCTGAAAAATCTGTAACACTCGGTCTGACCCGAGCATTACATCAAGTAACACCCGGGTCAGGCTGGAAACCAGCGTGAGAAAACCCATCTAATTTGTAATACCAAAGCATACAACTTAATTAAAACCCAGGTACTCGTATCAATTCACAAAGCCACAATTTATTTAGTCATCACTTATTCCACACATCAGTTTCTAAGTACCAAACTTAGATAAAACAATCCAATTCACCTAAATCACTTCATTCTAGCCTATTGATTTCACAAATCAATTTATAAAAATTCGAAGTAGTTTAGGGTATTTCCCAATACCCGACCCCGACCTCTTCGAATCCCATACCATCCCATTCCAAGTTGTCCAAACGAAATACACAATATTTCATATATAAAAACTCAACTCATGCAAAACATCCAATACCATTCAATCATCCATAAGCAATGTTTAATCACATACTAAGTAATTCAGTTTATTCGAATTGAATTTTTCTAACCACATTCCTTTAGGTCCCTTCACTTAATATTAATTTATTCCAAATCCATTTATTACTCAAACCTTCATTATTCACCTTATTAATCATCATGAAATAATTATCTTTAATTAATTTCACGATGTTGATTATCCTTAACCAAATCAATAAGAAATCTCAATTATTCAAATTTAATTAACTATATTAGTTACATTAACCTTTATGATTTATGTTAATTAATTTCTCATAGGTCTCTTTTCATGGATAAATCAGTTTTAATTTACCAATCATTAATTACTTCATTAATCATATAAATTAATGATTTCCAATTTATTTTATCCCAGTCAAATTTAATTACATAAACTAAATAAATATTAATCATTTCCGACTAATCCAAAACTGTAATTAACTATCTCTTTTAATTACTTCATTTTTTTATTAATTACTCCTTACTTAACTATCTTAATTAATCTCTTGATTAATTTCACGAAGTAATTATATTTTATTAATTACATTAAGTAATTATATATCATACCATCAAATGAATATTCTGGATTACTTATACGTAGTTGATGTACTTACACTTAATTTATTATTTATCTAACCCTTTAATTACTATGTTAAATAGCCCAGACCATTTATTAATTGAATTAATTAATTATCCATTTTAATTATCCTACTAATTTAATGTATCACAAATCATTAAGCCTTTATTAACAATGAACACATTTTCGTATTTATGACTTAAGTTTATAATAATTTTAATAACTCAAATATTCTGAGTCAACCACATTTAACCCCAGAACAACCAAAACTAAATCACAAGATCATCAGTAGGCTTCCAAATAATTAAATCATTCATCCAATTTATTTAAATTTAACCATTTAAATTTAAATAAATATAAACAGTTGTACGATTTATTAATATTTACAAAATCGAACAATTAGATTCCCATTTAAAAATTCGATTAACCAATGAATTATTCTAAACTACCAATCTTATTTTAAACTGGTTTCTCTTAAATAAAAATATTTTTAACTACTAGGATAAAACTATCTCCATAAAATAATACTTTAAAGTTAAGCTAATAAGTGAAATATTCATATATATTCTGATTCCTTATAAAATTTTGGAAATCGAATTACTTTTATATGGATCCTATAATAACTTTTACAAATTTCTATTATATATATTTCTTTCTTTTCTTTTTTTTTTCAAACCTTATCCATAAAAAAAAATTCCTATTATAAACTTTATATTTATTTTATTCAATCGAATATAACCAAAAGAGAAAGGGGATACTCACCGCCTTACAGACGATCGCAAGCTCCAGACCATCGGATGCTGTCACTATAGTCCATCACTGCGACCATACTCAAACACAAATGCACAACCAACGCACGCCACTGCAAATTCGAAACCCGTAGCTCATCTTCCCCTTCACACGCGACCCTCCTGCTCAAACCCCAACTCCACCTTGACGCGTGCCACGACCTGACCGAAAAACCCTAGCGTCGCCAGTAACTGAGCCTGCCGTGACCCATCAATGACATTGCGACCCTTGAATTTCGCACGCCTTGCGTGACTCACCCCAGATCGCCGTCGAACCCATTAATGACATCGCGACCTCCAAATCCTTCACGCGATGCCCCCCCCCAATACTCCTTGCTCAACAAATTCGAAGATTCCCAGGCCGAACCCCTAATTGTTTTGATTTTTGTTTGATTAAGAACGTGAAGGATTCGGCCCCATTTTATCTTCATTTTTTTTTCTCGAGAATTATGGCTCGGGTTCAAACTAGAGAGGGGGGTTTAAGAAATGGTTGAAGAAGCTTCCTACGTACGCTGCTTTATAAAAATATCTCTGACCCAAAGTATTTTAATTTTATTATTATATATAAACGTCTCGATAAACATAACGCGAAATTCCTGTCCCAGTAACAGACATGCCGACAGACATTATAAGGTTTTATTCGTATTCCGAACACAATGGGACGTGTTTCGAAAGCTAATTAGAACGTATGTGCGAGTTACGGAATTAAACAATCGATATTAAATTAATCAATCAAAATAAATCTAAGCGTTTCGAGCTTCCAGGGTCAAACGACAACCCTGATTGCTACGAAAATTGAAATCCGATAATAACTAATTATTACGGATCCAATGGAACAAGTTTCGTCAAATTCCGAGACTGTGCCTCAGAAGACTATTTTTAAGTTCCATTTTAAACGATATATTATAAAAATTGAACAAATCACATTTAATTTAAATTTCGACTATCCTATTATCTTCAGTACCTTCATTATAGATTTTATAAGCCTTCAAATTATTTTAAATAGGCTTAGAAACTTTCAGATTCAACAGTTTACCCAATTTTCAATTATATAATTCAATATTTAAATTATACAATTCAATGATTTAATTCTTAAGTATATATTGATATCCTGAAATTCAAGTTAAAATTAACTTTTAAATAATTTAAAATCAATTAATTATTCCAATTTAATTCGTTAAAATTTCCGGGTCGTCACATTCCTCCCCCCTTAAAAGAATTTCGTCCCCGAAATTACTAATCAGGAAGAATAGACCATTACCCGTTTACCTTTTCCCAAAACTCAAAATCAACATCCTACCAACTATCCTTTATTAAAGACCACTACCACCTTAACCAATTCTCCAAAACCTTCTATAGTATCAAACAATTCCCTCTTCTCAATCATTTAAATTTCAATTTTAAAACTTAATTTTGAATTATCAAAATTTCCTCAAAATTTTTCTAACTCCCTAGATTCCCGAAAAATTTTGCCAGCGTTTCCTTTGCGCGGCTAGCTCGGTACAACTACAAAAGGCCTCTCCGGGCTCCCAAAATCTCAAAAAGAAACAAAAGCCAAGTGGCTACATCAAAAACCCAATCCAATTTCATCCAGAAATTAAAATACATACCTTTTTGTCAGGCAATACAAATTTATCTTTTAGAACCAAATCCAATTTCCTTTTTCCTTTATAACACCTGCATATTCTATTTAACAACAATATCCAATTGTAATCTTTCAAATCATTGTATACATTTTCTTACAGAAGCCTTCACATTACTTCTATTCAACTTAGTTTCCACCGTTTCATATGAATTCAATTTATTTTCGATTTCTAATATGGAGTTATATCTTTCATTTAAACTGATTCATTTACTAGTTTATTTTAAGTTTCCCATTTGAAATGTTTTGTCGATAACCAAAAATTTCCAAAAATTTTCTAACTCCCCAAAATTTTCAGAAAATTTTGGCAGAGTCTCCTTTGTACGGAGGAGCTTTTGCAATTTGACAAGAGATATAAATATGTATACATCGACCCACACGGTCGGAAAAAGCAAAAACAGTTCATATTTCCTATTTTTATTGCGTAGGCGTACCTTATTTAGCATTTTAAGCAAGCAGCTTATTTATTTTAGCAATTAGCGCAATCCAAATCAACCAAACAGTCTTCAGGTACCTGTACTTACTCAATTTAAATATGTAAGTGCCATATATATGAAGTTTTATTAGCATTTCACAAGCATTTCAAAAACAACAAACACCAAACGCTTACCACAAGCGATTTATATAATTTAAAGCTAATCCAATTGCTTTCAACCAAATTTATATGTCATTACATTCAATTCTAATGATTTACAAAGCAATTGTTCACATTTAATTCATTTTTAAGCAAAATAAACTCATATTCACTTCAATTGACTCAAAAATCAATTATATTTGCTTCCACTAATCCACAAAATTTAATTAAATCCAGTTTACGTTAAACAACAATTATTTCTACACAATTTGATAACCTCCATGTGAATTAAATAATTACTTAAGTTTTATAATCTATTAAAATGGATTCCAACTCAATTTTATTTTCTTCAATTCCATTTTAACTTATTCACACCCATTCATTTAGTTCGCCACATTCCATTCTTATATACTAGCCATTTCCAAATTACTTCAATCCAAGCTTTTATTAACGGGCTTTCATTCTTATTCGAAGCCAAGCTTCCATGCATTTTAAACTTAAGTTAACTAGTTAAATTTTAATTTTAATTTACCTACTCAACTTATCAAAATAATATGCAACACATACTTAACTCGTTTATACCTCAAATTAATATGTCACCGAACTTAAATTCAGTCTAATAATCCAATTCCAATCACATCTTTGATTTGGTCTTTATTAAATCAGACTTCATCCATTATTATCTAATTCAATTAACTCATTTTAACTTTTTAATTTACCATTTAATTCATTATCGAATTTATTTTATTAATACAACGTCATTCTCAATTAGTTCTGCTCACCTGGGTTTTGTTTGCAACATTAAACATTTCTCTTATCATCCAATTCCATTTTGTTCGACAACTTACCTATTTTTCTTCCATAATATCTAAATTTGCTTGCAAATTTCATTAAATATTATTCAAATCACTTGAATTTTATTTGTAATTCAAACTATCACCTTCCAACACAACACAATTTTATTTTTACACCATCTCTTCTTATTTAATCCATTATCAAACCCAAGTCGAATTCTATTTATAAATCGAATTCATTTTCAAACTTCATTATCAACTTACAATCCATTTTGGTTAACCGAGTTAAATTTTATTAACATATTCAATTAAATAATTATTTTATTAATTAGCTTACTTCCAACTTTTAAATCAATATTCGATTTTTAATTACAAAGAATCACTTCATTAAAATTTCCCGAGTTTCAATTTTAGAAATGTCTATAAAATCTCATAGTAATATTAAAATAGCTTTTATAAAATATTTCTTATAACTCGATGTCTCAACCAGTCCATCCTTATTCTCACAGAAATTCAATCATACGTTGATCAGGCGTAGGACCGAAAATCTATAAGTACTTGGTAAACCCGTTTTCAACATCCAGTAAAAATATTTTGAAAATAATTTTATTGAAAATATTGAAAACATTTTGAAATAGAGGAAATATCTTTGGTGACAATGCTCTGAAAATCATCACCCCCATCCATGGTCACAGTTACATACCAGGGTTACGTTGCAGTCACAACAAAAGTCCATGTAACTGCAGGCTCTCCGCGGCCTCTCGATTACGCCATGGATCCCACACAACAGATCACAGTTACATCCAGGGTTACGTTGCCGTCACAGCAAAAGTCCATGTAACTGCAGGCTCTCCGCGGCCTCTGATTTTCGCTGACGAAATGAAACTTCTCCACTCCTACATAAGTCGCAGTCTACCGAGATAAACTCAACCGCAGACTGTTGGCTCTCAGCGGCACACACGACTTTCGCAATGTTACCATAGGTCGCAGTTACATCCTGGGTTACGTTGCAGTCACAACAAAAGTCCATGTAACTATTGGCTCTCCGCGGCACACACGACTTACGCTATGGTAACTCAACTCATAATCCTCAGGAACTAGTTTTGTCCGGACTCCTCACAGGATCAACTTTAGAACCCCCCTTTGGGGCTCAAGGCAGCGCCACCCAGTGGCACTCCTGAGAAGTCCATTCCAAGGGAGCGCCTTTTTCCCCAGAGCTATCATCAAAACACTTTATACTATACACATATAGTATCTTTCAAATTATACACCTAGTATGAATTTTATCATAGCTCCTTTACACAAAATCGATTATTTCCAAAATCGATAATTCTCAAACTAGGCTTTCCAAATTAAATATTGATTTTACCCAAAACTCAAAAGCCTTTTTCAAATCCAAAGGTTCCCAAAAAATTTTTTTTTTCAAAATCCTCATAGGATCCTTTATACATATTTTGATATATATAAATAAATTTTTAAAACTTTGGATCCTTACTTTCTTGTATAAAACACCTTTTATACTCCAACACTCTCAAAAACCATAGAAATAACCAATTTTCATCTTTATTCATTTCATATTTCTCAAAATATTCTTTCAGTTCAAAAGAACCATTTCACATTCCTTATTTACCTTTACATTAATCCCCAATTGGATTAGTACTTCAATCCTTATCTCAGTTGGGTACTTAATCAATAACAGTTTGAACTCCGACCAGTTTATTTTTGGAAAATAGCTTGAAAATTTTAAAAATAGATAAGTAGTTGAAAAATAATTAATAGTTTGCAAAATAATTGTAAAATAGTTATCTAATTATAAAATAGTTGAGAAATAGTTAAATAGTCATAGAAATTTTAGATAATTGCAAAATAGTTGTTAAATAGTAATTAATTTGTAACATGGTTGAAATATAGTAATAAATTTAGAAAACAGTTGAAAGATAGTCAAATAGCTCCAAAATAATGGTAAAACAAGTATAAAATAATTTGGCTTTAAGAAAGAAAAGTAGTATATATATTTAAGAGCTTGGAAAAATAAGTTTACATCAAAACAATTAAATTAAAAATAGTTCAGAGTCAAAACTGTTCACTTCCCCAACAATTCGATTTAAATTTCCATTTAAATCGACCCAATTTCAATACTAATAACTCCAAATTCCATTGGACTTAATTCATTCCCAACTCAATTGAATTAATTCTCAACTCCTTTCTAACTTCAAATCAAATTTCATTTGGTCTTAAACTAATTCCACTTTAATTACAATTCCAAATTATTTAGATAAATTTGGACTAATATCAATTGAACTCTCTTCAAGTTCAATACCCTCTTTCAGTTAATCTAGTACAAATTTCCCATTTGAATTTTAAACTTGTACAACTTTTATTAAAAATTAAAATTTCCAACTTCTATTTATAAATCAATTACATTCACATTTTGCTTTTAACTTGGAGTTATAGTTTTTATTTATCCAATATATTTTTATTATTCCATAAACATTTAAATCAAGATCCCAGAGTTTAAACAAATTTCCAAAATTCTTTGGCAAATTTAATCATCCCCTTGAATTTCAAACCAATCCCAGTTCACAAACAATTCTAATTTAAAATAATTTGGTAGCAATTTTCTCTTCTAGAAACTCGAAAATAAACATCGATAATGCTGCAGTCATCACCGACGTTATTTTCCAGTGACCGAAAGAGTTCAATGCTTTTATCTCCTTAAAACATTTCCAAACATTTTAATTTCAAATCTTCCAGATTTCAAGTTCAACACAAATATTTTTGAAATAATACTATTATTTCTCCAAAACCTTTGGAAACCACTTTCAATCCAAAGGAATTTTAAATTTCCCAAAAATTCCAAATTCCCAATCCATCCAATTCATATTTAAACATTACTCTAGAATTTCATCTTACTTATACAACTTAATTACAATTCCAAAGTTATTCTAATTACTTTGGATTAATCCATTCAATTGAACCCACTTCAATTTTAATCATTTCAATTTAATCCAATTCAAATTTTCCATTTAAATTTGTAAACTTTTACATCTTCAATCATATATTCAATTAATTCAAATCAAATTCAATTTGAACTAATTCAATTCCAATCTCAATTTTAAACCATCTCGAATTAGATAAATTCGAGTTCAATTCTCAGAGGTTGGTTTAACTTTTTAAACCAAATTAACTTTGTTCATTTAAAGTTTCAAACAATTCTAGTTTCTGAGTTCTAATTCTAGAATTTCATTTTTAATTAATTTAATTTTAATTTGGTTGTATTATAGTCCTTCTTAACTTAATTCCAATAATTTAACACCCAATCACCTTAATATTTATTAGAAGAAAATAATGTTTTATATATCAAAATATACTTTTATATAAAACCATTTAAAACCTTTATATAAGAAAATAACAAGTACGCGCTCATATATATATATATATATATATATATATATATATATATATATACACTTAACTCATTCTAGAGTACTACAGACTCTATTTAATGAGTAATCCCCACTAAAGCCAAGGTTCTCGCTTAACCTTTCAGCTCTGATACCAACTGTAACGACCCGGAAATTTTCAAACCCGAAAATTCCAGATAGTTATGAAAAAGAAGAAAGAGATAGAAGAAGAAAAGAAACATCAACAACTCACATTCGCAGTGGATAAAATATAATAATAAATAATAGTTTACAAAAGAATACTATATTTGTTGATTACATTTCATATACATCAGAGTTACTCATATATACAGATAATGGACATATACAAATCATGTCTCAGATACACAATAATATACTACAGCGGAAATACCCCATACGTTAGCCATCCAGCTCGCCTCCTGAGCTCCAGAACGTACCTACCTGAAAAATCTGTAACACTCGGTCTGACCCGAGCATTACATCAAGTAACACCCGGGTCAGGCTGGAAACCAGCGTGAGAAAACCCATCTAATTTGTAATACCAAAGCATACAACTTAATTAAAACCCGGGTACTCGTATCAATTCACAAAGCCACAATTTATTTAGTCATCACTTATTCCACACATCAGTTTCTAAGTACCAAACTTAGATAAAACAATCCAATTCACCTAAATCACTTCATTCTAGCCTATTGATTTCACAAATCAATTTATAAAAATTCGAAGTAGTTTAGGGTATTTCCCAATACCCGACCCCGACCTCTTCGAATCCCATACCATCCCATTCCAAGTTGTCCAAACGAAATACACAATATTTCATATATAAAAACTCAACTCATGCAAAACATCCAATACCATTCAATCATCCATAAGCAATGTTTAATCACATACTAAGTAATTCAGTTTATTCGAATTGAATTTTTCTAACCACATTCCTTTAGGTCCCTTCACTTAATATTAATTTATTCCAAATCCATTTATTACTCAAACCTTCATTATTCACCTTATTAATCATCATGAAATAATTATCTTTAATTAATTTCACGATGTTGATTATCCTTAACCAAATCAATAAGAAATCTCAATTATTCAAATTTAATTAACTATATTAGTTACATTAACCTTTATGATTTATGTTAATTAATTTCTCATAGGTCTCTTTTCATGGATAAATCAGTTTTAATTTACCAATCATTAATTACTTCATTAATCATATAAATTAATGATTTCCAATTTATTTTATCCCAGTCAAATTTAATTACATAAACTAAACAAATATTAATCATTTCCGACTAATCCAAAACTGTAATTAACTATCTCTTTTAATTACTTCATTTTTTTTTATTAATTACTCCTTACTTAACTATCTTAATTAATCTCTTGATTAATTTCACGAAGTAATTATATTTTATTAATTACATTAAGTAATTATATATCATACCATCAAATGAATATTCTGGATTACTTATACGTAGTTGATGTACTTACACTTAATTTATTATTTATCTAACCCTTTAATTACTATGTTAAATAGCCCAGACCATTTATTAATTGAATTAATTAATTATCCATTTTAATTATCCTACTAATTTAATGTATCACAAATCATTAAGCCTTTATTAACAATGAACACATTTTCGTATTTATGACTTAAGTTTATAATAATTTTAATAACTCAAATATTCTGAGTCAACCACATTTAACCCCAGAACAACCAAAACTAAATCACAAGATCATCAGTAGGCTTCCAAATAATTAAATCATTCATCCAATTTATTTAAATTTAACCATTTAAATTTAAATAAATATAAACAGTTGTACGATTTATTAATATTTTACAAAATCGAACAATTAGATTCCCATTTAAAAATTCGATTAACCAATGAATTATTCTAAACTACCAATCTTATTTTAAACTGGTTTCTCTTAAATAAAAATATTTTTAACTACTAGGATAAAACTATCTCCATAAAATAATAATTTAAAGTTAAGCTAATAAGTGAAATATTCATATATATTCTGATTCCTTATAAAATTTTGGAAATCGAATTACTTTTATATGGATCCTATAATAACTTTTACAAATTTCTATTATATATATTTCTTTCTTTTTTTTTTTTCAAACCTTATCCATAAAAAAAAATTCCTATTATAAACTTTATATTTATTTTATTCAATCGAATATAACCAAAAGAGAAAGGGGATACTCACCGCCTTACAGACGATCGCAAGCTCCAGACCATCGGATGCTGTCACTATAGTCCATCACTGCGACCATACTCAAACACAAATGCACAACCAACGCACGCCACTGCAAATTCGAAACCCGTAGCTCATCTTCCCCTTCACACGCGACCCTCCTGCTCAAACCCCAACTCCACCTTGACGCGTGCCACGACCTGACCGAAAAACCCTAGCGTCGCCAGTAACTGAGCCTGCCGTGACCCATCAATGACATTACGACCCTTGAATTTCGCACGCCTTGCGTGACTCACCCCAGATCGCCGTCGAACCCATTAATGACATCGCGACCTCCAAATCCTTCACGCGATGCCCCCCCCCCAATACTCCTTGCTCAACAAATTCGAAGATTCCCAGGCCGAACCCCTAATTGTTTTGATTTTTGTTTGATTAAGAACGTGAAGGATTCGGCCCCATTTTATCTTCATTTTTTTTTTTCGAGAATTATGGCTCGGGTTCAAACTAGAGAGGGGGGTTTAAGAAATGGTTGAAGAAGCTTCCTACGTACGCTGCTTTATAAAAATATCTCTGACCCAAAGTATTTTAATTTTATTATTATATATAAACGTCTCGATAAACATAACGCGAAATTCCTGTCCCAGTAACAGACATGCCGACAGACATTATAAGGTTTTATTCGTATTCCGAACACAATGGGACGTGTTTCGAAAGCTAATTAGAACGTATGTGCGAGTTACGGAATTAAACAATCGATATTAAATTAATCAATCAAAATAAATCTAAGCGTTTCGAGCTTCCAGGGTCAAACGACAACCCTGATTGCTACGAAAATTGAAATCCGATAATAACTAATTATTACGGATCCAATGGAACAAGTTTCGTCAAATTCTGAGACTGTGCCTCAGAAGACTATTTTTAAGTTCCATTTTAAACGATATATTATAAAAATTGAACAAATCACATTTAATTTAAATTTCGACTATCCTATTATCTTCAGTACCTTCATTATAGATTTTATAAGCCTTCAAATTATTTTAAACAGGCTTAGAAACTTTCAGATTCAACAGTTTACCCAATTTTCAATTATATAATTCAATATTTAAATTATACAATTCAATGATTTAATTCTTAAGTATATATTGATATCCTGAAATTCAAGTTAAAATTAACTTTTAAATAATTTAAAATCAATTAATTATTCCAATTTAATTCGTTAAAATTTTCGGGTCGTCACAGTTCGTATTTCTGTTCATCTTGAGTTGATTGACGTAGAACAGTGTTGACTCAAGGGGTACGGATTTGCGGCCCGTTACAGAAGGTATCTCCTTCGAAGGTAAATAATCCAAGTAAACATATACGAAAGCAAAGAAAACAATCCCTTTCGGAAACATAAAACTTTATTTTAGCCATCACTTTTTATATGCGTAGCATTAAGGTCTCTAACTTATTCCATTGTGTTCAAATGATGGTTTTGCCTTTCCATAGAATGATCATAGCATAAAAAAGGGGTTACAGTTAGAAAGTTATGCCTATTTGAAGTTTTACAAACAAAGCTAGAAAAAACTACTACAAAAGAGCTTCCGTAGCGTTTACGTCTGCTACCGAAAGGTAGCTTCGGCAAGGCCGAAGGGTTGCTTTGGGCAAGGTCGGAAGGTTCTCCAAAAACGTTGCTGAATGGTCCAGAAACGTGGAAGATTCAATAACGAAAGGTAATCTACGCGAAAGGTTTTAACGACAAAAGAAAAATGCTCCAGAAAGCTATAGAAATGCTACAGAAGGTTTAATGACGAAGGGTTATCTATGCGGAAGGTTTTAATGATGAAAGGTTCATCAAAATCACTGCATAAAGTGCAGAAATGCCATGAAAGGCCTAATGACGAAAGGTTATCTATGCAGAAGGTTTTAATGACGAAAGGTTCATCAAAAAGGCTGCACGAAGCTACAGAAATGCTGCGAATGGTCTAATGACGAAGGGTTTAGGTTCAAAGGTGGAAGGTATAGTGGTAGAGTCATAAATATTTTGAAAACTGTCACACATAATCTTTGTCGAATTTCCATTGGTTAAGGAAAACTTTATCAATTCTTTGTCAAATTTCTATTAGTTAAACACATACCTTTGCAAAAAATTTGCTACTAATCAGGATTATTATTATAGAAATTTATTTTGAAAATAATTGGCTTTGTTAATATTTTAATATAATTATTAAGCCTTTTTAGTTTTGAAAATTTATAATAAACGAACTCACGTGGGAAAAATCTCAAAAACTCACTAAAAATCAAAAATAACATTTTCTTCATCCTATAAAAAATTTAGGGCAAAATTCATTATTTTTAATAATTAAAACCCAAATTAAATGCCTTTACATATTAGAAAATTCATTAAATGATCCTATTAACACCGAAAATTATGAAATTAATAACCTATCTCCAAAATTACGTTATACATGACATATCCAAAAGTCAAACCGTTTGGAGGTCATTTGCCAAGGTTTTTACTCTATAAACCCATCATTTTAATTCCATAAAATCCCAATAAATCTCCTAAATCATTGTTCTATCTAAACAATGATTATTAGATCCAAATATGATCAGAACATTAATGTTCATTTAGTTACTATCAATAACTGAAACAAAACAAGTAAAAATGAGATGATTACACTATTATTCACCTTGCTTGAGATAAGAATATTAGAGATTGTTTGAAATTGATTTTCTTCTAGCTTGAATCCTAAGCTTTTAGTTGATTTTCTCTTCTCTACTAATAGCCGGCCTTGCTTCTCACGGTTGCTATTGTTTCAGTGACAAGGAAAATGAATGTGCATAGCCTAAGGAAAGTGGTATAAGGGTGGGGTGTACGGATATTTGCCCAAATGCCATTTTGTTTATTATCCCAACCATTTACATATGTTTATTAGTTTTAATAAGCACGGCCACCTAGTTTATTAATCAACCTCAATCTCCTTATCTGTATTATTCTATTTAATTTACAAATTAAATCTTCTGAATAATGTCAATAAAATTAGGGGTGTTACATACGGATCCGATGTAACTGGCTTAGTCGAAATCCAAGACAATGACCAAAAAGACTACTTTTACACGTTAATTAAAATATAAGATTTTCAATTTCCATTTATTTACTTTTAAATTCAAATTTAAAAGTTAACAATTTTCATTCTTGTTTAAATAAAATTTAACTCAACTTTCGACATCATTTTTATTCATATTAAATTCACGATTCAATTATTTAAATAATTTCCTGTATTAAATTTAAAAAATGAATTTTAGTTATCAAACAATTATTTTATTTTCATCTAAATAATTCATCATTTATCATTCAATTCTTGCTATTAGTTACAACACATTAAATATATTGAACTTCATTCTAATACAAATGAATTCCTTAAATCTTATAGAAATTGTTATTTCAAAATGTTATTCAAGTTTATATTAAATAAATTACATAAATGATTCATTAAATTTTTATTTCTAACCATTATTGTTCAATAATTATGTTGAATTTAATATAAAATATCTAAAAATATGGGTCGTTACAATCTCTCCCACTCAAAACTTTTCGTCCTCAAAAAGGGGTTAAGTAAGGAATCTAACATTTGATATATTTTACTCAAAATAATTAACTTAAAAAAATTAAAATCATATTTGGAAACCTTTACCATGCTTCCACTACGCCACTCTAATTTTGGCTTCACGAAAGTTACAACTTATTTATAAAAACAAGTTACAAAATCTTAAATAAGGAACGGCTGCCAAGTCCCTAGAATTGAAAGATGATGGAAGAAAAGTCCATCTCGAAAAAGTTATGAAAATTTGGTTCCTATTTTTACCTTTTGACTTATTTATGCTACTTTTGCCCTTGATTTCAATGCTGGGCCGATTTTCTAGAAGGGGACAATTTGGTAGAAAAATAACGAAACAAGGACCTAATTTACATGGGTTTATGAGTAGGGACTTTTTGTGCATGAGCTTTGAGAATAGGGACCTTTGGTCCAAAACTCCAATTTTAAAATCTCAAAAATTGTCTAACACTCGGATTTACAAAAAATTTCTACAGCGCCTCCTTTGCGCGTCTTGATTGGCAAAATTTACAATATAGATATATAACCAAATATACATCTTATCTTAATGATGAGGCATCCCGTAGGAAAAAAAAGTAAAGGTGTAGTATGTAATCCGAGATATGTACCTTATTATTATTAATACGAGGGAGTTCACTCATATAAAGCTTGCAAAAGCAAATCAAATCCTTTTATGCATCCAAACGGTCTTCGTATGTACCTATCTCAACTCAAATTAAAATATTAGTTGCATATCAAAGATATAGAAAGCATGTCGGAGTTTAATAGAACTATATAGCATGAATTTTGAATCCAAATCATAAGCAGTAATAACAATGATTTACAACAAAAGAAACCATCCAACAAATAATATTCTTCCAATTTATTCATGACGACATGAATTTACATTATCCAACAAATAATAATACACTTTTATTTTTTTATTAACATCCATTCTTTGTTAATAGTTAATTGTTTTCCTTCAACCTTATTTACATCTATTTCATTTACATTCAATTTATTCAAATTTCAATTATTTCACTCATGTTTAACATATTTCATACAAATTCATTTATAGACCATTTTATAAAAATCATTTCATTTGACCTCATTTAAGTTAAATTTTATTTCATTGCCACTAGTATATTCTCTTTAATGCTAATATCATTTATAAACCATTTCATAAAAACATTTAAGTTTATTACAAACAATTTATAAAACGCAACTCATGTTTATTATTACTTCATAATTTTAGTTCATATTAATTTATTGATTCACTTTATTAGTTCATTTCATTAATTCATATCATTAACTTTACTTAAGTAAATTTTATTTTATTACTTAAATTCATATTATTAAAAAAATTCTTATTATCACAATCAATTTCATTCAACCTTTCTTAAGTTAACTTCCATCTTAAAATTCATTTCGTTAACTTATTTCATTACTTCATTCCATTCAACTTGACTTAAGTAAAGTTTCATTTAATAATTCAAATTTCAACCTCCTTATTTCATTAATCATTTCTTAAGTTTATAATCATTTTATACAGATGTATCTTCTTTTACACAATATTATTCAAACTATAATCATCTCAGAAAGCTATAACTAAATCTTAAAACATCCTTTGCAAATTTATTTTTTTATTATACAAACAATTCACAAAGATATGATTTGATTTATTATTTTTTTACCTTCTCTTAAGTTGATATCTAAATAGTATTTTCTTACTTTTACTACTCAAATTATTCAATTAACATTTCTTAGAACATTAACTAAGTGTATAACATTTCTTATAACAACTTGAATTGTATTTAAACATTTCTTTTAAACACAATTTTAATTTGAACCATTTTTATTACTTAAGTTTAAACTTGTATAATATTCTATTACATAATTATATTTAACATTTCAACCTTGTAAATATTTCTAGTAAGTTTTATATATGTTTTTAGAATGCAATTGTGTGTTATACAAATTTATCTTGTTCATTTTGGTTAATAGGAATGTTCAATAATTACACATGGTTAATTTTCATTATCATGAAATTTAAGAGTTATAATTTAACTTCTCGTATTTCATTTAAACACTTAGCTTCAATTTCTTATTTCTCATTTTAGAAGTTTCCAACTATTTAAAAAAATCACTTTATTCCAACAACTAAAAATAATTAATTAATAGGAACGTAAAAATTCAAATACCGAATTCTTTTCGAATCATCTTGAAATAATATATATACTCATATCTTTTATATATATAAAATCATATCTAGAAATTTCAAATCAAAATATGTTTATTGAACCAAATGCATAGTAAAGCTATTAAGAGGCCTCTCCTACTTTGAGACTCGAAAATGAATATCGAGGATGAGGCCATCGTCATCGGAATTTATTTTCCAACAACAGAAGAGGAAATTACAGGATTTATTTCCTTATAATTCCTTTAAACGCTTCTATTCATAAATATTTTTAAATAATACTAATTATTATATCACAACCTTAGAAAAAAATTTCAAAAGCATCAGGATTTAAGTTCTCAAATTCTCAACGATTAAATCCTTTCTATTTATATGCTATATTATAAATATACTTATACAATTCTATTATCTTATTATCAAAACATTTCGTAAATTTACATCTTTATTATTACAAACAATTCTTACTATAATTAGATTTCAATACAATCTAATTATCGAAGCTTCGTGAAATAGAGTTCACAAAGTATTCATTTTTAGTTTAATCGACCAATAATTGATGATAACTAAATATTATCATCTCCTACCAACTAACATCCATAAATAAATTCGTATTTTCATATGGAGGATTATTTCTCTTTATATATAAAATATAATTTAGGTAAAATTATTTCATTTACCCCATTTAAAAACAATATTATGTTGACTTTCCTCGTTCAAGTGTTTAGATACCCCTATCGATAACATGACATCTCACGCACCAACCTGAATTCATAAACAACTCAACAAATAAGTAAACACAATATAAAATAATTTATAACACTAACAAGTACGCGTTCTCATACACACATAGATGCACTCAAACAAACTCATTCTAGGGTATTACTATCCTATCTCTAATGAGTCAAACCCCACAATCTAAGGTTATCGCTAAACCAAAGCTCTGATACCAACTGCGATGACTCACATTTCAAGAGGTTTAAACCGACAATAGTTCATACATGTCCAACTCAAACAATCCGAAACACAGATAATCAATGGGGTTAATTAAGAAAAACAAGAAAATAAGAAAACAATTACAGAATCTCGTAGCTGAATGATAAAATATAATAATCAAATAAACGGTTCATGAAGCTGTTTACACTATACATTTGATTATAAGTTTACAACATCTATTAGAGTTATACGTACAACAGATCTAATAGAATAATGCAGCAGAACACATGATGTAAAGAAATAATACTAGTACTATAATATACTAAATCTTCATCTTCGTCCTCTAGAAAATAATCTTCAACGCTTTGAAAACTCAGAGCTGACCCAAGTATAAAGTAAAACAATACAGTCGAGTCAGAACTAAAATATTCTTAGGTGAGCCAAATCAATATCACATATAACAGGAGCGTAATAGTCATCACAGATGTTTATAGGGTTTTACATCTCATATCCAGTGTATAACGTGCATGCAATAACTCAAGAGATGTTACAAGATTTTGCATCTCTCAAGGATCCATCAAAATATCTATATATAATAGAATACGTTATATATGTAATGTCTAATCAATAAAATAAATATTTTTCTTAGCATTAAGGCTTTACATTAATCCTCCTTAACGCGTTTTTAAGCATCGTCGTACAGTATGCATATAATACAACAAGTAGAACATCGGTAGATAGAGATGAACCATGATACGACAACACTAAACCAAACTCGTAGTGGTCTTCTATAAGGATAAAAGTATGACAAGGCACGTGAGGCAATTCCCAAGATAAGATACTCCCAGTTTGAGTCGTAAGGCTAGTGGTAATGCATCGTAGTCACGACCGCCCACCGCCCATCTCATATCGAATCAAAAGGAGGTTATCCTAATTAAGGTGCACCAATTGAAATCAACAACAAAGTTAATAATATGGACCGTGTCCACAAGAAAATCGAAGAACAGGTGTCTACTAGGGGTAGCTAGCCTACTTGGCTTGGATCAAGCCGTCTTGTTTTTGTCATTTCAAATTGACACAAGTGTTGGGTTTATCCAACATCGTTCTCTTTCTTCAAATCCAGCAAACATACACCAAACCCAACCACTTCATTTTAGAGTCTCCTCCACATGCACAGTTATTAAAGTGGTTCCAACATCGACAGAGAGTATGCCAATAATCGTCTCCGGTCTCTTTAACAACCAAACATCATTTTACACATCGGTTTGTTCTTTTCCATTTCAAAAACAATTCGCTTAATACCAAAATATCAAAATATCAAATTCGCTTCAAAAAATCATATTTATTCCAATATATCATATTCGCTTCAAAATATCGTTTTATTCACTTCGAAATCAATTTCATTTCAAAATCATTTTATTCCGTTTGAAATCAATTTCATTTCAACAATCATTTTATTTCCTTCAAAATCAATTTCATTTCAAAACATTTTATTTACTTAAAGTATGTCAATTTCACTTGAAGATCATTTCCATTATCTCAGTTTTACTTCCAAAATCGTTTCGGCTTTCTACCTAGGTTATAACTTCGATTTAACCAATTCACATCTAAATCTACGATTTAAATATAAATAGTTCTCAACTTGAACAGTTTGAATTTTTGGAAATAGTTTGAAAATTTTAAATAGTTAGAAATGGTTTATGTAACGGCCCAAAGATTTTCGACCCCAAAATTCGACACTAATACATCCACTGTATAGAGTGCCGAGAAATCAAGAGCCGGAAATCCCAGATTGTTAGGGTTAAGAAGAAAGGTAAGTAGAAGAAGAACAGAAAACAACAAAATAGAATCTCACAATTGCAGCGGAACAAAATATAATATAAAATAACAACACTTGTACAAAGGAAAGTTGTAACTGTCAATATACATACAAGATATCAAAGTACAACAAACCTGGACAATTATAATAACTTATCCCTAAATACTGCCTGAACAGTTTACATTACACGGTAAAATCTAATCAATGTCTCTGCCATGCAGCTCGTCTCCTGACTCCAAAGCGTCCTAACCTAAAAGTTTGTAATACTCGGTCTGACCCGAGCATTACGATAAAGTAACATCCGAGTCAGGCTGGAAACCAGCGTGAGTAAACTAACTTAACTGGAAATACTTAAGTTATAAACTTCATTTGAAGCAAAGGTAACTTGTACAAAGCTACAGGTTTTATCTCGTTATAGCCAAGCACTTGTTACAAAATCCATTGATATTATAATAATGCCTAAATGCAATCGTTTAATTGAAATGGTTAAATTTTGTTAAATAAAACCAATTCCAGTTTATCAATCTCAACAACCAAACCCACAAAGGTTCGGAGTGATTTTAAATTCGAAATAGTTTCGCATAACACTGATATCCGATCCCAGTCTCTTCGATTCTAAATAACACATTTTTTAAAAAGTTAAATTATTACTCGGGGTAACAATATCATTTGTAGTAACTTATTACGGTTATCTTATTTCAAATAAAACACCTCATTGCTTCAGTCTCACCATTTAAATTTGAAACAAATATCCCACAAAATTAAGCAAAGATATAGATCATTAACCAATTAACGATCTATAAATCAATATCCAAATGATTACTCATGGTTTTAAATTTACTTGATTGAACGTATTCATTTATATTTAATAACAAATTAATTACAAATTAATGATTTATTAAATTATAAACATTATAAAATACCAATCATTATCCATAATTTTAAGTCAAATAACAATAATGATTTATTACCTTTAAATTTTCCTCTTTAAAATTATAAATTACCATTTTGCTTTAAATTAAAATAGGAATATGAATTATCTTTTGTATACATTATAAGTTCTATTCCTTCTTCGTTCTTTATTTTCTTTCATTTATCTTCTTTATCTTCTACTTTTCCTTTATTTTATTTTTTCCTTTTTTCTTATTTTTTCTTCATTTTCCTTCTTTTTTACTTCTCTCCTTTTACTTTCCTTTACTTTTCTTCTTATTTTCCTATTTCTTTTACTTTCTTCCTTTTCTTCTACTTTCTTTTCTGGTCACAGCCCGGCCCATCTTCCCTCTTCTTCTTTCTCTACTTCCAGTTCATATCCAGGCAACCAATAAAACGAACGATCCCAACCCCCACACAAAAACTTCGATCAACTACTGCATCAACTAAACCCACACTTCCATGTGACTTTGAGGCCTACACCAACAACTACGGCGACCTCCTCGTCATTCTGACCTTTTTTCACTTTTGCCCAGGCACCAAGACATGCACACGTGCACGTGCACAAACCACTTCCCCCATGGTTCGAACCTCCGAGGCCACCCGCAGATTCCCTTACCCAAACTCGACCTGCACCACCCCTTGTTCGACGCCGATCACCTCGGGATGAAAAAAGATCGCGCTGAGGCGAAAATACACAGTAGCAACATCGAACACGACTGGAAAAAAGAAGCTTCCATGACCACCTTACACAGCTACAATGCCTGCCGCCCTCGCCATCGTGATCCACACGTTCCCCACCTTCTCCAGACCAATTCCGGCCCCACTCAGTCCACCGTGTACCCCCCCCCCCCCCCCCCCCCCAAAACCCATCGCGTTACTGATCAAACCCGATACCCTCCTTAAACCCTAAATCTCCTCGACCAGACAACCCATCAAATAGAAAAATCGAACGCCTTTTTTCATATGTTTCCCACCTTCGCAGCTACCCTCTGGCCAAACGTCGACCCCCATCATCAATTGGTTCGTTGGAATTTGACCGATGACCCAATTTATTTCAACTCAACATTTCTCCCCCTACACGATGCTAAAATCCACCAAACTAAGACTAAATTTCACGTCTCTTGAATGCGCACAAGACTATACCTTCAAATCGTTTAACCAGGATAATTGAAATCACCCCTTCTTGAGCTACTTCTGTAAAAATGGGTTTTTGTACTCTACATCTAATGAATTTTCATGAAACCAATTTTGTGTTATTTTAGACTCTTAAACAATAAACTTTTGTCTGGAAAACGAGTTTTAAAACTTAGTGGATAAAGAGGTTCAAGCTGTAAGTCAACAGTTTAAAAAAAACAAGAACAGAGGCTTCTTCTTTCTTGTTATTTCCAAGCTCATATGCCGTCTCATGTACCCTTACTAGTTACCCATTCATTGAACAGAGTATAATAATTTACCCCAGCAATAGTAACTCAAGTAGATATGTGAAATAGGAAGCAAAACAAAATTTGTTTTACTCACGGTTTTATATATACCGCTGCTCCTTCTTTTCTTTTTTTTACTTGCTCCCAGCTTTAACCATCTTGACCTGTTATGAATTAATGGCAGCTCTCTCTCTATTTTTTTAACAAAGCACTTAATTCTTCTTCTTTTACTGCCTTGATGTTAACAAAGCACAGCTAGGCTATATTTATATATAGAATAGGAAGAAGTGTCTAGGCAAGCAACGGTGGCTGCAAATTTGTACAGGATATATTTTATTTTATGTCTTCTTTCTTACCTTTTATCTTGATATGACTTTTATTTTGACCTTATTTGATAAATGTTTTTGTAAGCTTGAATGTTTGGTTTTAAGTTTTAACTAGCAGCTTGCATCCTCTATTATTATCCTGTTCGAATGAAAGAAGCAAGGCAGATTTATTTTACAAAGAGAATGAACTGTAGCTTGCTATGTATAGCAATTCATTCATTTTTTTTAAAGTGATTTGATTAATTGAAAAGAGGTTTTGATTTAATATCTGCACATGACCTTGTTGAATATTATGAGAGCTTGACTTGATTTATTTATTGATCTGCTATTTATTGGGCTTGAAATGAATTTGCCATTATAATGTCCCCTTACGCTTATCCATACACACACACATACCCTCATGTATTTATATATTTCCTACAACTTAAACCATATGCAAAGTTTTCATAACATGTATACACATATTCACACATGCAATACTTATATATTTTAAACATCATAAAGTTTGCATATATGTTTATCTATGTGCATATATAATTATATGTATTTTATATATTTTTGGATATTTTATCTTCAATTTAAAATGATAGGGTTTATATATATTTCTATAAAGTTTATCATAACCAGAATGGTATAACTTATGTTTTGAATATAATTACTAAATCAATTTGTTATGTATTTAGATATCTTAATTATCAGAAATCTATTTATTTGACCAATCAAAATTAATATTCCAATGGTTTAAATCGGTTAATTAACCATTTACTGGACGTAAAAAATCTAGGTCGTCGTAGTTTAAATAGTTAAATAGTTTAAATAGTTTGGAGATTGAGAACAATTTTTTATAAAGTAGTTTGTAGTATTGAAAATGGGTTGTAAATTAAAATGGTTTGAAAATATTAATAATTTGAAATTTTTAAAAGATGAACTTTAAGATAGTTTAAAATAAAATAGTTTATATTGAAAATTTCAAATTTAAACTATTTCTTTCCATTTCCATTAACTAGACTTGGGTCCACATTTCAGTCAAACTGATTAAATTTCAAATCTTCCAATTCAGACCATCTTCGATCTCAAATTAATTTAAATTGACTCAATTTCAATTTTAATTCAAATTAACCTCGATTTCGATTTCGAATCGAATAACTTCTATTTCGCAATGTTCATTTTAACTTCAATTCAATGGTTTAAATTTTAGTTCAAGTCTTATTTTAAACCATTTCAATTTACATAAATTCCAAGTCCAATTTCCATTTGTTATCCCACCTTTTGGTCAAAGCTAGAATATCAACAAATTGGCAAGGAATGATGGATATTGGGATTGGAGATCGATTGGAATCAAGGCTGCAATCGATGTCGTCAAAATTTGGTTGAGCTCCGGTCGGGACGGAATCGATTGGAGATGATGATGAGAACTAGGAAAGGCTATGCTTCAAATTTCAGGTCAATCGGAGTTTCATATAAAGGAGATATGATCGATGCAAGGTAGAAAGAACATGTTGTTCGTATCCATCGGCACGCAAGGATGGTTCGTATCGATACATTTCGTATCGATCAGGTGCTTATGATTTCGTATCGATCGGCTTCGCACCGATCAGAAGGTGGTTCGTACCGATGGTTTCACATCGATCAATAGATGGCATTTCAAGTCGATACTGTTCGTATCGATCGAGGACAGAGTATAGTGAAGGACTTCGAATCGATATCGTTCGCATCGATCGGCATGAACTCGACTCAATGGTTTCGCATCGATCAAGATGGGAAGAGGTGATATGTTTTGAATCGATACTCTCGTATCGATAGCAGATGGACTTTGGCATTTTCGTATCCATGGGAAGCTATCCAAGCTCGTATCCATCAGGTAAAATCTCGCTCGTATCCATCAGGTAAGGCTTCGTTCGTATCCATCATTGAGTATGGTTTGGTACCCATCTGTTGGCCTTTCATTCGTATCGATCAAATTCAATATTTTCGTATCGATCAGATCAATACGAAATACTCCCCAGCGATCGATATGAGAGAACATGCGATGCAAACAGTTGAGTACTTTGAGGAGTGATGGACACGTGCAAGCATGAAGCGTGGATATGTGCGCGTCTCCAGGAAGGAAGCGTTCAACTCGGCGCACCAAGTGGAGTCAACAAGCTGCGAAAGTCGAATCGATCCAGGAGGATAGCGCCACGTCATTGCGCACGTGCGCTTCTGATGGAGTCGAAAGTGATGGATTCGAACAGATGGATTCGAAGACGACAACCAACGGAGAGCCCAAGTTCGAATCGATCATAACTCAAGATCCA
This sequence comes from Allium cepa, assembly GCA_030765085.1. NCBI lineage: Eukaryota > Viridiplantae > Streptophyta > Magnoliopsida > Asparagales > Amaryllidaceae > Allium > Allium cepa. The sequence goes on along the minus strand of JASFAV010000023.1, from coordinate 1,653,657 downwards.
CTGATCCAACTGCAACGAAATTTTCACAGCAGCTTGCATACAAGGTAAGGAATGTTCCTGCCAAGCTTCAGCTCGATTGGATCATTTTTTGATGGATATGAAATCATTTTGTATCGATCACAGATCGAGTCGAAACTTGGTGGGGTCGGTCGCATGGGCCCACTCACATGCCAGTAGAAGTCTTCCGAAGTTTGAGCGTGATCTCAGCCTCCTACGCCTATAAATAGAGCCCTAGAGCCTACAGAAAAAGGACCTTTTGGCTATTGGATGTGCAGACTCTGCCGGATTTATTTCTACACTTCAATGCAATCATTGTACTCGAAATTCTTCATTATTACTGCTGTAATCATCTGTAACCAGCAAGGATCGTCAATAAAAGGATAAAACTTTGAAGTGGACGTAGGCCTGAGATAGCCGAACCACTATAAATCTTGTGTCTTTGTTCATTATTTCTGAATTGCTGTTTGATATTTACTGAGATCTGATATTTGTGCTTGAATATCACTGATTTGGGTTCATACACTGGTGCTTTCACGGTATTTGGGGTTTGTGACCAATTTTGGCGCAAACACTTTGGCGCTTTCATTGAGAAGGACTAGCACCTGCTACATCGGATTTGAAGTTCAGATTTGAAGAGTTTGAGGAGTTTTGACTTGAAGACAATGACTAGGCAAAATAGTAGAAGGCAAAGGGCTGAGAGAAGTCAACAAGGAGGAAGCCAGGAAGCATCCTCCGGAGCTGGAGAAGGGCAAGCTTCCATCTACGTCACCAGAGACAAGATGAAAGCTATAACAAATTCACTGCAAGAGAGGTTGTTGAAGAGTCAACAGGAAATGATGCAGACTTTCTTTGAGTAAATGAGAGCCGCAGGGATGCAGAACTTAGGAACAGCTACAACGGCTGTAGATGCAGGACAAGGAGCTAGGGTTATGGAACCCAATGAAGGACAGAACACAGAACCGGAAGGCAATCAACAAGGGCTTGGGGGCAGGCCCGCAGGATCCAACACAGGAGGGCCTTTGGAAGGGGTTCAACAGGCTAGAGCCAACGTTGCTGAGCTACATGAAGAATATGTGCCGGAGTTCCCTCGGGGGCATGGGGGGCAACCCCTGACAGACAATACTGGATTAGTGGAGATCATCAGGAAACCATGCATGGAGGCTTGACCAATAGAGACTTGGAAGGGGTGAACAGGAGTCCGTTCGCTCGGGAAATAAGGATGGCCCAGAATCCACCTAAGTTTAAGTTACCTAGCGTGGAGGCATATGATGGCAAGGCAGACCCAACTGATCACTTGATGAGGTACACCAGACACATGAAGGTGCTGGGGGCATCGGAGGAAGTGATGGCCCGATGCTTCCCTTTGTACTTGACGGAATTAGCTGAAATGTGGTTTAGGCAGCTAGGAGAAGGATCTATCAGGACTTAGGGGGAATTGGTGGATAGGTTCTTGGGGCAGTTTCGGGTTCATATCAAGAGACCAAAGAACGTGATGACATTGACTTTGGTAAAGCAAAGGATAGATGAATCGCTTAGAGCTTTTCTAACTCGATTCAATGTGGCGGTTGCTTCGGTGGATTGGCCTGATCCATCGATGGTTTTAATGGCGGCGGTATTAGGAGTCAGGGAGGATTCAGATTTCAAGGTATCTTTGATACGAGACCCACCACTGGATTTTAGGGAATTCTTTCATGAAGCTGAGAGGTTCCTTCGAGAAGAGGATGCGTGTGCAGATTTAAAGTTGAAGGAGGTGAATGCAACTGAGGGTGGAGGACCATCCAGCAAAGGTTCAGATAAAGACAAAGGAAAAAGGAAGTTGGACGATGATTCTGGAAAAAATAGGAAGCGATGGAAGGATCCAAAGTTTTCTACATACACAGGATTGAACGAGACGTTGGAGCGGATTCGGAATCGCATTCCCTACCGAAGGCCGGCTAGGAGAGAACCATCAGAACGGGAGAGGACATCAGGAAGGCACTGTCTCTTCCATGATTTGGATGGACATGATACCAACAGCTGCAGCCACCTAAAGGATATAATCGAGGAGCATGTAAGGAATGGATAGTTGCGACAATATGTCGGAACTCGAAATGCAGCGGTGGAGCAGGAGCAACCACCATCTACCTCACACTGTGATGATGTGGGGCCTAGGAATGACGGTCGATTGATTATTCATTGACCAGGATAATATAAAATAAGTAACAAGCTACTGGCAAACGGCCAAGTCATTTACACATGTATGGGGACGGAGATAACCCCTAGGCATGCTCTGAATGATGATAAACCGCGGTGCTATGGTTTGTGAAATTTGTCTTTTGCTTTTGGATTGGACACTGATTCTTTTTCTGGTTTGGTTTTGGAGTTTGGATTGAACTCCTGGTTTTGTTTGCTTTCTGATTTGGATTTTCCTTTGGATGATTGTTTTCGGTTTTGGATGCTGGTTTGGATTTCTGATTTTATGGTTATGATTTGGATTTTGGATTGGATTTTGGATTGGGTTTTGATTGGATTTTTATCTGGTTTTTTATAAACGGTCGTCGGGTATGGATTATGCCTGGCAAAGGGTGAGTCACTTTGCCCGAACGTGGTAAATTGGCTCATTCAGGTCGTCGAGTATGGACTATGCTCGACAAGGGTCCGAAGAGACCTGGATTCGGCCTAGGACTTAGGCCATGTATTATCAATTGTTATTTTCAGGTCGCTGAGTATGGACTATGCTCAACAAGGGTCCGGAGTGACCAGGATTCGGCTTAGGACTTCGGCCTCATATTATCGATTATTGTTTCAGGTCGTTGAGTATGGACTATGCTCAACAAGGGTCCGAAGAGACCAAGATTCGGCTTAGGACTTAAGCCATGGCATTGTACAACGTCCAGGGACACTGGACCAAGGTCGTCAAGTGTGGATTGCGCTTGGCAAGAACACAAAGAGGTTAGCTCAACGTCCAGGGACACCGGACCATGGTCGTCAAGTGTGGCTTGCGCTTGGCAAGAGCCCGGAGAGGTTATGGATTCGAATATCGACCCGGAGAGGTCCTGGATTCGGTCATTGGCTATTGGATAAGGATGAATTACGACTCGGATGTCGAGTTCGGATGGATACGGAATTGGCTAAGGCTTTGGTTATTGGATTTGGAATTGGGCATCGACTCGGAGCAGTCCAGGATGACATACTTTGGCTATGGACTTTGGATATCGGATTCGGAACTATTCAAAACACGCCTTCTTATTACAAGGCATGTTTTGGGGGGGGGGGGGCAAATGTTATCCCACCTTTTGGTCAAAGCTGAAATATCAACAAATTGGTAAGGAATGATGGATATTGGGATTGGAGATCGATTGGAATCAAGGCTGCAATCGATGTCGTCAAAATTTGGTTGAGCTCCGGTCGGGACGGAATTGATGGGAGATGATGATGAGGACTAGGAAAGGCTATGTTTCAAATTTCAGGTCAATCGGAGTTCGTATGAAGGAGATATGATCGATGCAAGGTAGGAAGAACATGCTGTTCGTATCCATCGGCACGCAAGGATGGTTTGTATCGATACATTTCGTATCGATCAGGTGCTTATGATTTTGTTTCGATCGGCTTCTCACCGATCAGAAGGTGGTTCGTATCGATGGTTTTGCATCGATCAATAGATGGCATTTCAAGTCGATACTGTTCGTATCGATCGAGGACATAGTATAGTGAAGGACTTCGAATCGATATCGTTCGCATCGATCAGCATGAACTCGACTCGATGGTTTCACATCGATCAATATGGGAAGAGGTGATATGTTTCGAATCGATACTCTCGTATCGATAGCAGATGGACTTTGGCATTTTCGTATCCATGGGAAGCTATCCAAGCTCGTATCCATCAGGTAAAATCTCGCTCGTATCCATCAGGTAAGGCTTCGTTCGTATCCATCATTGAGTATGGTTTGGTACCCATCTGTTGGCCTTTCATTCGTATCGATCAAATTCAATATTTTCATATCGATCAGATCGATACGAAATACTCCCTAGCGATCGATACGAGAGAACATGCGATGCAAACAGTTGAGTACGTGGAGGAGTGATGGACACGTGCAAGCATGAAGCGTGGATACATGCGCGTCTCCAGGAAGGAAGCGTTCAACTCGGCGCACCAAGTGGAGTCAACACGCCGCGAAAGTCGAATCGATCCAGGAGGATAGCGCCACGTCATTGCGCGCGTGCGCTTCTGATGGAGTCGAAAGTGATGGATTCGAACAGATGGATTCGAAGACGACAGCCAATGAAGAGCCCAAGTTCGAATCGATCATAACTCAAGATCCACTAATCCAAATGTAATGAAATTTTCACAGCAGCTTGCATACAAGGTAAGGAATGTTCCTGCCAAGTTTCAGCTCAATTGGATCATTTTTTGATGGAAACGAAATCACTTCGTATCGACCACAGATCGAGTCAAAACTTGGTGGGGTCGGTCGCGTGGGCCCACTCACGTGCCAGAAGAAGTCTCCCGAAGTTTGAGCGCGATCTCAGCCTCCTATGCCTATAAATAGAGCCCCAGAGCCTATAGAAAAAGGACCTTTTGGCTATTGGACGTCCAGACTCTGCCGGATTTATTTCTACACTTCAATCCAATCATTGTACTCGAAATTCTTCATTATTACTGCTGTAATCATCTGTAACCAGCAAGGATCGTCAATAAAAGGATAAAACTTTGAAGTGGACGTAGGCCGGAGATAGCCGAACCACTATAAATCTTGTGTCTTTGTTCATTATTTTTGAATTGCTGTTTGATATTTGCTGAGATCTGATATTTGTGCTTGAATATCACTGACTTGTGTTCATACACTGGTGCTTTCACGGTATTTGGGGTTTGTGACCAATTTTGGCGCAAACACCATTTACCTATTTGAGTCACTTAAATCAAATTAAACTTCAATATTCAATTTAAGGTACAAATCATTAAATTAATTCAATTCTTTGTTCAAATTTGAAATATCGATTTAAATGATTTTTACTTTGATTTATTTCAAAGTTCGAATAAAAATTCAAATCTTTTAAAACAAATCAATTTCCACAATTCAAATCATATTTCGATTATAACTTCAATTTTCAAATCATATTCTTTAACCAATTTCACTTTCAATATTTCAAATTCAAATTGAAAATAATTTGATTACCATAAAATCAAATATCTTTTAAAGACAATATCATTTAAATAATTTCAAAACCAAGAATTTTGAACTATTTAATTTTACCAATCCCGTATCCGTATATAATTTTCCACCCTATGGCCAATTGAATAGTTATTTCAATTTTTAATTTCAGGGATATATATATATCATTTCAATCCAAATCTCAATGTCATAGGTTTATATCATTCAACCTATTTCTTAATTTATTCGAAATAATTTGATTTACAGTTTTATATACTATCAATAATATACATGGTGACAACGGGATATATAAATAAATAAACATCCAATCATTCAATATAACAACTAATAGTCATCCGTCACAATCAACATCCAAAGCAGTCGATAAATCACAACAGTTAAGCAGTTATCAATATCGGGGTTTTAAATTTCAAGTTAACTGTTAATTCTAAATTTCTAACATGTCGATTTTTATGTCGATTTCCATGTCAGTTAAATTACCAAGCGACAATCAATAAAACTAAATCACTTCATGATTTCAACTAACTAACATCAGAATATTTTAGTAACTCATAAGCGATTTTAAAAACTAACCTTTATTTGAAACTAAATTTTTTTCAGCTTCAAATATATTCCAATTCAACTCCATATCGTAGACGACTTCGATAAGAATCTAATGCAACTTGTTTCGTTTGAGTCCGACCTCGTATGAAAAGTTAAGAATAAATAAACATTCAGTATAATTAATATAAAATTAACATTATTAATTCTTGCTAGATTTCATCTAAATAATTCAACATTTATTATTCAATTCTTGCTATATATTACAACATATTAAATATATTGAATTTCGTTCTAATACAAATGGTTTCCTTAAATCTTATAAAAATTGTTGTTTCAAAATTTTATTCATGTTTATATTAAATAAATTAAATAAATAATTCATTAAAATTTTATTTTTAACTATTATTGTTCAATAATTATATTGAATTTGATAATTTAAAATAGCTAAAAATATGGGACATTATAGAAACTGTATCTTTATTTTCTCTCTCCTCTAAACCCCCCAAAATTCTTAAAATCAAAATAAAAATCAATGTGAAAGGATATAAGCAATTGGAGATAAACAAATCAAGCGAAACTAGCATTTAGAGAGGTACTTCTTAGGCAAAGCAAATGGGAAGAGCTTAGGCTTGAGGTTAGTGGAAATTGATAAGACGATTACTATAGTTAGATTTTGACTATTTTAAATTACTTAGGACGTTAGAAACCTAAATTAAACATGCTAAACCCTAAATTAGAATCTATAATCTCAAAATAGAAATCACAGTAATAGTTAAACTTGAAATTTATGTACAACCCCTTTTACAGAAACCCTAAGTCAATAAACCCCATGTTGAGTTAAAAATTGAAATATGAATGGGTCCTCTAGTAATTCGGGTTTAAAAACTGCTAACGACATACGACTAAATGATGAACAAAATCTAGAATATAAAATCATAGGGAAACCCTAATTTTACTACACGATCGGTTAACCCATGAACTCTAGCGATCGACTAGAAGGGAACATTGGTCGACCGTTCGAAACAAAAATTGCAGATGTTGAACCTCGGCCTAAGGCCCAGGTTAAAGAATAAAAATTATATAATTTAGGAAAAATTATATAAATGGAAAAAAAATTTGTTGAGCCTATTTTGGGGCTAAGTACAAGCTATGGAGAATAAGGAATTTGGTTCCCTACCAAAGGACATAGGTCATTGCAGTTTGGGTAAGGGTGAAATACCCAATGAAGATTAAAAGTTAAAAAGGGCAATGCATTATGCATATACGGAGTTGACTAGGGCAATGTATTTCGCATGCATGTAGTTGACTAGAGCGATGTATCGCAGACGCTTAAGGGGTGTTCCATAATGGATGTGCAGCATTGATGGAGACATCAGTTGAGTGAGCCCAGTGCTAATAGGAGTTCTTATATGCACAGATTTTAACACGACGTGGTACAGGTGAACGCCAGAGCAGCATAATAAGAGGCTATATAGTATAAAAAAGGGCCAGCGCTAACGAGAATCCTTGTATACATGAATTTATGTGACGTGGTACAGGTGGACGTTGATGATGTACAATAAGAGGCATGTTTCCACTATGATCAAGGTATAACACTGGTGCGTATGATGAGTCACAAACGAGTTTGCATTTCAGAGTTCTCCCTCCCTAAGCATAGTGATGGTATAGGTATTTGTGGGAGAGTAGTTCCCATAATAGGTAGCGAGGATATAAGTATTTTAAATACTGTATTTATGATATCTCTATTTTATGTACTTATATTTTTAATTTCTTCCGTTATGAGATCTGAAGTGTAGAATTTCTTAGAACTCACCCTTGTAATTATGCTCTCTAAGGTTTTAAAATTCTAACAGCTTGTATTCCTCGGCATGACACATGTCCAAAAGTCACATTAGGCTTTTAATTGGTATGTTAGGAGGTAGGGGTGTTGCATTTGGTCTCAGAGCTTAGGTTGAGAATTCCCTAGGACTTAGGCACAAATTGAGTGACTGTACTTGAAAAGTTTTTGAAAAAAATATGGTTTCAAAAGGTTTTCCAAATTTTTTTCCAAAAATAGTTTTCAAAAATGGGTTTTGAAAATATACATACATATATACATAAGTTTTCAAAGAGATTTCCAAAGATTTTATCTATATATCGAAATTTCTTTATTTGTGCCTATACTAACGGTCAAAATTTGACAATATTTCCCAAATATAGATAGTGAGAATGATTACAAGTCTTAGAGGAATGGCTCTAGAAAAACAGTTAAGATTCCAAGCGTGAGCATCCCTATATGGTTCCATCGGCACCTAAAGCAAGGAGACATGATGCGCCTAACCCAAGTGAAGGAGTGAAATTATAATTTTATGATAAGTGTACCGATACACAATAACCTATATATTTCAACTCATAAGGTAATTGTTTTCTTATCCCTTATATAGGCAGACAATTGTGGGTCAGAATTAGTGTTAAGGTTATAACAGCTGAGGTGGAAAGATAAAATTTCATATTTGTAGTGATTTACCCTATAAAGAAGAGCTAGTAAAGTTTTCTATACCAACTAGTAATACAAGCATATTATGGAATTAAGGGTGAATGTAGAGTATTAGCACCACTCATATAATAAGAATAAGATGCTAACAAAGCATAAGGGGAACATGAAAGAGGACTTTACAAACTTAAGGCGAATTCCTCCAATTAAGGTAGAAAACCTATTTTCACATTAGTAATAGTTGCAAGAACTCATATTACTTAAAGGTATGGCTAGATAATTTCCATATGAAAGTCAGACACGGTATTGGAAAAAAAAAACTTAAGCAACTATCTTTGAAAGGAAGATAGAGCTTTATACACTTAAAGCAACGTTAGGAATAAGTGGGCTTAGGTAATTATGTTGTTATTGCCTACTCTAATTTAAGTGGTAAACCAATAAAAATGTTTTCTAAAAAGTTAAAAAGGGTAGATATTTGATATTTTGAATAGAAAATTTTTGGTTTATTATTTTATATAAAATAATCAGATAAACTTATAGGATTTTTTTAAAATGAAAATTCAAAGAATTTCATGAAAAGTTATTTTAGTAATTATCTTAAAGCTCTTATGGGCGTATTGTTATACTTATCTTAATTGTACTTTGCTTTAAATGATAGAACTTTTCAAAAGAAAAAGAAAAATAAAAATTGGAGAGTAGGTAAGGTCTAACTTTGAATTCCTTTTGTAGATGAGAAATGGTTATGTATTTGAAAATATTTTATAAATGTTTCTGTTATACTCTAAAACAATACTAATAGTAATGAGCTCAAAATATTACAAGTTTTTGAAAAATATATAATATAACAAATACACTTTTGTGAAAATTTCTTATTTACAAAAGAAGATTTTAGAAAGATGCGTTTTACGTACATTTTTACTAAGTTGAGTTAATCACTTTTGATAGTTTAATTAAAGAAAATGTTATGACCATAGTAAAAGGAAGTGGTTGCTAAAAATGAAAGAAGGATTTTAAATTTCTAAAAACTTACTAGTTTTGTAGTAATGGTAAAAATCAAAGGTTTTGATTCAAAAAGGTAGCATAAAAATAGGGGAATTTCACTAGAAGGGCAAACTTTACAGTCCAGTTAATTTTTAGGACACACATCCATAGAAATTAATTTCAAGGCCAAAGTCAGCAGAATAATTACTTTTAAGAACAAAGTCAGAAATCCAATTACTTTTAAGGACATAATTTCATAGGATTTTAGGTCCTAGAAACTAATTATTTTTCATTTTGTCCTTAAAAGTAATTATTTCAGTTGTATGTCCTAGAAACTAATTGCACTTGCTAAAGAGGCCCTTGTGGCTAATTTCTACTTAAAAATATTATGACTACCACTTAAGACATAAAATGATAGGAAATAGGTGGGAGTCAGATAAATAGGATTAAGCAGTCCACTAGGAAAAAAATTGACCATGGAATTTAGAAGAATTGGAATGGTTAGGACAGAGATTTAGAAACATGAGAATTTAGTGATCTTTTCCGTCAATGGTTAAATTGGAAGGACAAAGTACTATATCGAACTTCCTGTAGTAGTGGAAGGGGAGCACCACCTTGTGTTTCTCCACCATGTATGGTTTAAACTGTAAAATCATTTATGTAACGAAGATTGAAAAATATAATTTGAGTAAACCTATTTTAGAATAAGGAAAGAGTAAGTCAAGATATTTTAGTTGTATCAAAGAATACTATGGATATAAGAATTTTTTTGTTTCAAAATGTTAAAGGGAGAGTAGTGTCCACTTCAATCCATATTAGGAGTGTTAAGTAATGAATCAACGTTTTCTTGATTACATTAGGGGATCCTATATGACACAGTAGGTATAAGCTTGGTGCTATAGCGATAAGATATTAGTGAGTTCCATATAGGTGAGAATATGGTACATGCAGGCTATGGGCAGTCTAGGTATTGTGTTGTCGTATGGGCAGTCTAGGTATTGTGTTGTCGCATGAAGGGTATGGGAAGACCAGGTGGAAAAGAGTGGGAACATATCTATTTTATACATGTTATTGAATTTATATTATAGTAGTTGTGTTCCATGGATGCCTAGATGTGAACCTTGGAATTGTAGGTTTGAATATTGCACATACTTGAGGATGGAAAATAATGGATGATGGTAGTCTCTGAAACTTATATATTATGTAATAGCTCCAGATTGGTAGACTCAAATCGCATAAGCAAGTAAAAATGTGAAATTGGTCATCACACTAAATTATTGGATAATTAATATGGGTTAGTAAATGTAGGACCGATTTCACCCTAGAGGGGAGGTGAATAGGGTGATGCTATTAATTATAAAAATTATTACGGAAGCTTATAAAATTATTTCAATAGATATATCAAAATAATAGCTGCACAGATAATAACAGAAAAATAAATGCAGAAATAAAACGACACAGAATTTATCCAGCTTTGGCAAAACCCTTCCTACGTGCTGCCCCCAAGGTTTCTACTAGAAATTAAGTAGTCAGACGCTTACATACGTAAACTCGCGACACCCGCTATCGACTAGCCTTCACTCTACGCTCAAAACCCTGCCACAACTCGGCCACTAAGTTGCGAATTCTCAAACTATGCCACGTAGTTTGTCCCCTAGTCACATGACTAGAATTTACAATAGTTTTACAAAAGTATTTAAATTTAAAACAAATTTAAAACAATCAAAACCCTATTTGAAAAATTAAGCCCAAATATAATTGTTAACAATAAAGGCCGACCCCCTTTTTATTTATTTCTTTATCGGCCTGGTTCCCTTGTGAAAAATGGTGGCTTTCTCGTTCATTCCTCTCTGATTAAAAATTAGAGCTTTGAAATGTCGGCTTTAATTGATCGATCAAATTGGGATTTTTCTCTCTTTCTCTGTCGATCTATCGTCTCTTCACTTGGCTCACGGCTTCTTCGAAGATTGAGTTCGATCTTGCTCCGTATGTAATTTTTACTTTTACTTCTTTTGATTTTGCATACTTGAACTCGATGGATTTACGGCCGATGATGATATGGTTTATATAGGGTTTAATCCGCTATAATTTCGTTCGTATGTTTTTGTTTGAGTTCGTCAATTTCTTTGTTCCGACCGTTCGATTTTGTTTCGATGCTGGTGATGATTTCTGACTTGTTCATATCGAATAATTTCGTTTTCTTGATTAACAAGGTGTTGATTAATTTCTTAGCCACCACGGCTAGTTTGATTTCTTCCTTTGTTCGACACCTTGTTCATCACGGCTCTGACATTTGCTTTGACCAGTTGAATTTTTGACTGTTGTCGTGGTTGACTTGAGTCACTTTGATTTGTGAGACTATTTGCTTCCGGCATTTAGTTCCTTCCCTGATGATCTTGATTTGTACTTTGATTTTGTTACTCCCTGTAGCATGTGTGTTCAAACCCCTGTTGTCTGACTTTGTCACTGACTTTGTACATGTGTGTTCAAGCCCCTATTGTCTGCATTGCTTGATTCGAAGTCTGGTTCATGATATTTGTGCGCTGTATATTTTTGCTGAGACTATACTTGTACATGTCTCTGGTATCACAGTTTCATTCTAGTCTGTGCATTCTACTTTGGCTTGAATTTTGGTTGTATGCATATTGCCTGACCATTTCCATGTATTGTAGCTGTTATCTTGTTCATGCTAGCCTAATGTCCTATTGCACTGCCTTTTTGTTTCCTGCTAGTTCATTGTGTAGTCTGGTCGATAATTATGGTATATGCATTGAGTTGCATCACTGGTCTTTGATTTTGTTTCCATTTACTTCGAGACAGTTTCAGTTACAAGTGCATTTGTAGTTGTAGCTGTTGTCCACACATCTCTGGTCTTTGCAGCATATATATGTTACTTGTTCATGTACATTTGGGCAGTTTGCATACTGTCACATGATCATTTGATGTCGCCTTTGACCTTGGTTCTTGTGCATAGCATATTGAGCTGATGAATGCTTTGATGTTGGCTTGCATTTGGTTTTGTACATATGATGGCATTCTGGTTTATCACTCGCTGTTGCATGGTGAATTTGAATTATTCCTCTTTGTATTTGCTTATGCTACTTGCTTTGAATATTTTCTTCAATGTGCAACCTGGTCGACATGTATGTTGTCACTACACATTCTGGCCTGTTTCACTGTCATGTATATATATGTGCACTTTGTCCATGTTATACTGCTCTTTGATCAAAACTGCCACTTGGTTTTAACTTTTTGCTATGATATTGAACTTAATCATTTCATGAACTTGCACCTGTGTTGAATCCAGCTTGGAGCTCGGGTTTGACCTTGTGATGATATTGTGACATTATTTTTATTGCACTTGAGTTGAGCCCGGCTTTTTTGGGTTTGACCTATGCTCACCTGTCCCTGTAATTTTGTCAAGTGTATATATCGGTGTGCACGACCTTGTGGCATGTACAGTGATACACTGTGCATGTCACAAGCTGTTCGTGTATGATGAATTCAAATTTAAATGATGACGAACAACCCAAATAACCGAGGTAAATATTATTTTCAAAATCCACATTTTATTTTATACTGCAAAAATATTTCCTTTTCAATTTTAATGCGTCAATATTTATTTTGCAGATTGCTCAGATGTTGGATTCAACTTGGAGTGAAGTTGAAGATAAAATGCGAGTTGAGTGAATGAGTGATATGTAGTGAGGTCAAATGTAAATGTGAATCGTGATGTAATCAAATTTGTATTGTAATTTAAATAGTATATATATAGTGAGAGCATGAAATTTGTACTATTCAAAAATTGTAATAAACATTTGTTTGAATAAAATATCTGTTTGAATTCAAATTCTGTGTTATTTATTTTATTCATCAAATATTTATTTAATCTGTGAAAATAAAATAGTATATTAACAAATACATTTAAATGTATGTATATATGTTTATTATCATCAAACAAAAATCATATAGTCGCATATTCAACAATCTCCCCCTTTTGATGATAACAAACATATATTTAAGATTCTGAATTTGTTAAATGTATTTGAACATTCAATTTGCTCCCCCTATTTGAACGCTTCCTCTCTACACAAAGCTCCCCCTACATACATGCATGTAAATAAAAATATGAAAATAAGCCTAGATGCAAATAGAAAATATTTGACCTTTACTTTATTTTATTTGACAAAATCTTAACTTTTCTCTCCCCCTTTTGTTATTAGCAAATTAGTAATAGTGTTAGAAAAATGGAGATAAAGTGATAGATATTAATACAACATTAAAACTCAATCGAATATAAATATTAAATTTCAATAAAAAATCAAACAAAAATCATAAATACTCTAGGCGCATATTCCACTTTTAGAATGATGGGAATGATGTCATCATATGAAACCATACAGTTGTGTCTATTTGTGGTATATTTATATCAGGAATTTGAATATCTACCAACCATGCATAACCATTAGGACTTTTAAATGAGATTAGTAGTATTCCATTTTTTTTAAATGAATTCAAGTATCTTCTAACCACACATAACCGTGAGGACTTTTAAATGGGATTAGAATCAACTTGTTTATTTAATAAATCAATTTTGATATGCGTTCCATACATGCATAACCATGAGGACTTTTAAATGAGCATGAAAGCACATAATCAGAAATTCCAAGTAATTCACCCGTGCATACCGTGAGGACTTTTAAATGAGAGTGAATACTTTGGATTTTATTTTATTTTATTTTATTATATATATATATATTATTAAAAATATAAAATGAAAAAATGAATTATTCCTGTTTAAAGTACCACATATCGACAAACTATATAGAATTTTGATGAGTGATGGTCGTTAGAAATATGATAGAAATATAGATGGTCATGGAATTTTTATCAACAAAAAGTTTTATAACTCTTGTTTAAATTTCTAAAGAAATTTACTAATTATACCGTCTCGAGTCATAATATATGATAAATATCAACACTCATCACTTTTTCAATAACTATTTACTTTTTCGATAATTAGTAGGGAGAAAATAATGTTAAATATTTAGAAAATCAAATTTCTAAAACACATAAGCTGAGACGTGATTTACAAAAACTATTTTCTGGCGGGGGTATTGTAAAAATGTCTGCCAATTGAGAAACGGTTGAAATGAAATTTATGAAGATATTTTCCTTGGAAATATGATCTCTAATAAAATGATGTCTAACATCTATATGTTTTGTTCGTGAGTGATGTACAGGATTATTTGTGAGATCAATTAAGCTTTTGCTATCACACATTAGTGGTACACATTTAAAATTTAGACCATGGTCTTGCAAAGTTTGTATCATCCATGAGATTTGAGCAGAGCAACCATTCAGAGCAATTTACTCTGCCTCTGTGGTGGATAATGCAATACAATTCTATTTTCTACTTGACCATGCAACTAATGAATGTCCTAACATAAATCATGCACCACTAGTGCTTTTTCTATCAACTAGACTTCCAGCATAGTTCACATCTGAAAATCCTTTTAATTTAAAATTATCATTTGTTGGATACCGACGACCAAACCGTGGGGTGTGCAACAAATATTTTGTAATTCTTTTAACGGCTTTTAAATGAGATTCTTTTGGGTTAGATTGAAATCGTGCACACAAGTAGACAGAAAACATGATGTCAAATCTAGAGGCTGTAAGATAAAGGAGTGATCCAATCATACCTCTATATTGCTTTTGATCAACTGCCTTACCTTTTTCATCATTGTCAAGTTTAATTGTTGTGCTCATGGGGCTTCTAGCTGGTTTAACATCTTTTAATCCAAATTTGTTGACAAATTCCATAATATATTTTGTTTGAGAAATGAATGTACCTTTATCGCTTTGTTTGACTTGAAATCCTAAAAAGAATTTTAACTCTCCAACCAAGCTCATTTCAAAATTTTCCTGCATAACTTTTTCAAATTTCTCATACAACAAATTGTTAGTAGCACCATAAATGTTGTCATCAACATATATTTGAACAATTAAAAGATCATTGTTTTCATGCAATAGAAATAGTGTGGTGTCTACACAGCCCTTTTTGAACCCATTTTCAAGAAGATAAGTACTAAGGCATTCATACGAAGCTCTAGGAGCTTGTTTTAATCCATATAATGCCT
This sequence comes from Allium cepa, assembly GCA_030765085.1. Classification (NCBI taxonomy): domain Eukaryota; kingdom Viridiplantae; phylum Streptophyta; class Magnoliopsida; order Asparagales; family Amaryllidaceae; genus Allium; species Allium cepa. Next base: position 1,638,364 of record JASFAV010000023.1, on the reverse strand, counting down.
TTTTAAGCTTATATACATAGTTAGGATATTCATGACTTTCAAAACCTTCTGGTTGTTCAACAAATACATCTTCTTTTAAAATTCCGTTAAAAAAGGCACTTTTAATATCCATTTTTCTTAACTTAAATCCTTTGTGGCAAACAAAAGCTAACAATATCCTAATTGATTCTAGTCTAGCTACTAGTGCAAAAGTTTCATCAAAGTCAACTATTTCAATTTGATTATATCCTTTAGTGACTAATCTAGCTTTATTTCTAATCACATTTCCAGATTCATCATATTTATTTTTGAAAATCCATTTTGTTCCTACGACTGGATAATCCTTAGGTCTAGGTGCTAGATTCCAAACATCATTACGCTCAAATTGATTTAGCTCTTCTTGCATAGCCATAAACCAACTTTCATCATTAAGAGCTGTATCTCTATCTTTGGGTTCTATTTCTGAAATAAATCCACTTTATAGACACAGATCACACAAATTTCTAAAGAAGGAACGAGTTTGAACACCTGTGATAGGATTTCCTATTATCAATTCTGGAGGATGATCAGCTTTGAATTTCAGTCTCTCTTGATCTAGATTCCTTCGGACTTCTTTTGTTGTTGCAGTTTCTTTTGCTTTTTCATTCTCATCTTTTTCGTTCTCCTCTTCAATATTGCTTTTGACCATTTCATGTTCATTAATGCCTTCATCAAACTTCACATTGATTGACTCCACAATTGTTTTATTCCTTTTGTTGTAGACTCTGTAAGCTTTGCTTCTAGAAGAGTATCCCATGAATATGCCTTCATCAGCTTTTGCTTCGAATTTTCCTAGTTGATCATTTGTATTGAGAATATAGCACGGACACGCAAATACTTTGAAGTAGGCAATGTTTGGTTTATTTTTGAACCATAGCTCATAGGGTGTTTTGTTAAGAATCGGTCTAATCATAACTCTATTCATTACATAACAAGCTGTATTTATTGCTTCTGCCCAAAAATGCAAAGGTAGCTCATACTCATTTATCATAGGCCAAGCCAACTCTTGCAATGTTCTATTCTTTCTCTCAACTACTCTATTTTGTTGTGGAGTACGTGGTGCAGAAAATTCTTGTTTAAATCCATTTTCATCACAAAAGTTTTCAAATTCATAATTTTCAAATTCTCCACCATGATCACTTCTTAACGAAACAATAGGAACTCCTTTTTCATTTTGAACTAATTTTGTGAATTTTGTGAAGTATGAAAAAGTTTCTGATTTTTTAGCCAAGAAATATACCCATGTATATCATGAGTAATCATCAACTAACACAAAGCAATATTTCTTACCACCTAAGCTAGCAATGTCGTTAGGTCCAAACAGATCCATATGAACTAGTTCAAGAACTCTAGAAGTGCTTACATTGTTTTTGGCATGAAATGATGATTTTTTAAGTTTTCCCAAGGTACATGCTTTACATAAATTTTCTATTTCAAAATCATGTGATGGCAACCCTCTTACCAAAATTTTCCTTTTTAATTTGTTTAACAAATTCATGCTAGCATGCCCTAATCGTCTATACCATAAATTTACTTCTATATCCTTAGCTACCAAACATTTTGAAAGGGTGAGATCATCAAAAGATAGAGAATATATATTACCTTTCCTCTTACTTGAAAATAAGATTTCTTTTGATGATTTGTCAACAATTTTGCACAAGTCAGAATAAAAAATAACGTTCATACCTTTATCACATAGTTGGCCGATTGATATCAAATTATGGTGCAGATTTTCAACATATAGTACGTCATTCAAGGTAAATGTATTGTTACCTACTTTACCTTTACCGACAATTCTACACTTGTCATTGTTACCCATTGTGACTCCGCCACCTCTGTACTTTTCTAGGCTAAGGAACTTTGATTTCTCGCCTGTCATATGCCTGGAACAGCCAGAATCCAAGTACGAATGTTGTTGTTCCTTAGCCTGCCAGCATACCTACACAAGAAGAGAGTTTAGTGACCTATTTGTTTTTATAGGTCCATGATTGTTAGTGGTAATTGATTTTGAAAAATAATTTTGTAGAGACCCAAAACTATTTATATATGTTCCTTTCGGCATCCAAATTTGTTTAACTTTGAGAGATTTTGTATTTGTGCCTTTTGGAACCCAAATTGGAATAGTTTTCACGTGTTTGGGTATGTACCAGCAATTGTTTTGATCGTGTCCAAATTTTATACAAATTGTGCACATTGAATTTACTTGATTAATCTTATTTCTAATATTTTTAGATTTATACCCAAGTCCTTGTCTAAATGTATTCATAGTTTGTTTTCCTAATAGCATGTTCAATGATTTCTTACTTTTTGAAAATTTATCTAAAGTCGTTGATAGTTGTTGGACTTGTGTTTTGAGTGATTCATTTTCGTTAAACAATTGTGCGCACCTTTTAATAGAATTTTCTCTTCTTGTACTTTCACTTTTTTTCAAAATCAGAATTTCATTTTCAAGTGATTTTATATTAATTTCTGCTTTTTTAATTTCTTCTTCAAATAATGGGCACTTATCACACTTAGGGATCCTACTTTGATAGGTTTTAACTAATTGGTCAAGTTGCTTATTTAAATCTATCAAAGTATCTTTTTGTGATTCAAGTTTGGCATACTTCTCCCTAAGTCATTCAAAAGAGCCATTTACTTCGTGGAAATATAAAAGTAATTCTGAATGAGTAAGTTTTGAAAACTCACTTGGCTCATCATCATCATTGTCAGTTATTTCACCATGAAGACACAAATTTTCTCTTTCACTCTCACTACTGGTGCTATCACTTTCATCTTCATCGATTTCATCCCAAGTAGCTGCAAAACTTCTCCTCTTCAGTTTCTTTTCTTGACTGGGTCGATTTGAGGACAATTTGGCTTGATATGGCCTGGTTTATTTCACTTGTGGCAGATAATCTCTTGTTTTTCTGAATTGTCTAGAACTTTGTTTATTCTGCTCTTTACTTGATGATTTTTGGTCGGATTGCCTTTTTTGGGATTCCACTTTTTGAATCTTTTTATTAATAGTGCTAATTCAGCTTCACCGTCATCATCATCTTCATTTTCAGTTGTTCCTTTGAGAGCTCTTGATTTCTTTCGAGTGTCACCTCCTTCATGCTTTTCCTTGAATTTCATTTCTAGCTCATAAGCGATGAGATTTCCAATGAGCTCTTCTACCTTGATTTGTTTCAAATCCTTTGATTCTTGAATAGCTGTGACTTTTTCTTCAAAACTCCATGGAAGGACTCTGAGAATTTTTCAAACTATTTCCAATTCTGTATATGATTTTCCAAGAGCTTTTGATTTGTATACAATATTGGAAAGTCGTCCGTACATCTCTTTGACATTTTATTTCTTGGCCATTATAAAATTCTCGTATTCGCTGCTTAGCATGGCAAGGCAAGATTCTTTTACTTGAGACGTTCCTTCGTGAGTCACTTTGAGTGTGTGCCATATTTCCTGCACAGTTAGACAATGTGAGATACGATTAAATTCAAATTGATCCAATGAACAGATAATATAATTCATAGCTTTAGCATTAGCATTTTGTAATTTATTTTCTAGTTATGTCCATTGATCCATCGGTTTATCTATTTCCTGATTATCTACAATTATAGTTGGTGCTCTATAACCTGTCTCAACAATATTCCAAGCGTCAATGGCTTTCAGAAAAATTTTCATTCTATTTTTCCAGTAGGCGTATTCACCATTGAACATTGATGGTCTAACTATGGACTGACCCTCAGCAAAAGCATTATTAAAAGAAGCCATTTTAAAAATTCAACAAAAATAAATTTTTGAAAAAAAATCAAATTTTTAAAAACAAAAGCTGACTTCTATTCCTAGCTTCGATACCACTTGTAGGATCGATTTCACCCTAGAGGGAGGGTGAATAAGGGGATGTTAATAATTATAAAAATTATTGCAGAAGCTTATAAAATTATTTCAATAGATATATCAAAATAATAGTAGCACATATAATAGCAGAAAAATAAATGCAGAAATAGAACGACACAGAATTTACCCAGCTTCGGCAAAACCCTGCCTACGTTCTGCCTCCAAGGTTTCTACTAGAAATTAAGTAGTCAGACGCTTACACACGTAAACTCGCGACATCCTCTATCGACTAGCCTTAACTCTACGCTCAAAACCCTGCCACAACTCAGCCACTGGGTTGCGAACTCTAAAACTACGCTAGGTAGTTTGTCCCCTAGTCACACAACTAGAATTTACAACGATTTTACAGAAGAATTTAAATTTAAAACAATCAAAACCCTATTTGAAAAATTAAGCCCAAATATAATTTTTAACAATAAAGGTCGGCCTCTTCTTTATTTATTCCTTTATCGGCCTGGTTCCCTTGTGAAAAATGGTGGCTTTCTCGTTCGTTCCTTTCTGATTAAAAATTAGGGCTTTGAAATGCCAGCTTTGATCGATCGATCGAATTAGGATTTTGCTCTCTTTCTTTGTCGATCGATCGTCTCTTCACTTGGCTCATGGCTCCTTCGAAGATTGAGTTTGATCTTGCTTCGGTACGTAATTTTTGCTTTTACTTCTTTTGATTTTGCGTACTTGAACTCGACGGATTTACGGCCGATGATGATAGGGTTTATATAAGGTTTAATCCCCTATAATTTCATTCGTATGTATTTGTTTGAGTTCATCAACTTCTTTGTTTCGCCGTTCGATTTTGTTTCGATGATGGTGATGATTTCTGACTTGTTCATATCGAATAATTTCGTTTACTTGATTAACACGGTGTCGATTAATTTCTTGGCCACCACGGCTTGTTTGATTTTTTCCTTTGTTCGACACCTTGTTCATCACGGCTCTGACATTTGCTTTGACCATTTGAATTTTTGACTGTTGTCATGGTTGACTTTAGCCACTTTGATTTGTGAGACTATTTGCTTCTGGCGTTTAGTTCCTTCCCTAATGATCTTGATTTGTACCTTGATTTTGTTACTCCCTATAGCATACTTGACCTGTTCAATTTTTCTTTCACGTTCCATGAAATTCTGATGACTTCGGCTATGGTGATAACATTTGACATTGTCACTGACTTTGTACATGTGTGTTCAAGCCCCTGTTGTCTGCATTGCTTAATTCGAAGTCTGGTTCATGATATTTGTGCGCTGCATATTTTTGCTTAGACTATACTTGTACATGTCTCTGGTATCACAGTTTCATTCTAGTCTGTGCATTCTTCTTTGGCTTGAATTTTGGTTGTATGCATATTGCCTGACCAGTTCCATGTATTGTAGCTGTTATCTTTATCATGCTAGCCTAGTTTCCTATTGCACTGCCTTTTTGTTTCCCACTAGTTCATTGTGTAGTCTGGTCGATAATTATGGTATATGCATTGAGTTGCATCACTGGTCTTTGCATTTTTTTTCATTCACTTCGAGACAGTTTCAGTTGCAAGTGCATTTGTAGTTGTAGCTGCTGTCCACACATCTCTGGTCTTTGTAGCATATATATGTTACTTTTTCATGTACATTTGGGTAATTTGCATACATTGTCACATGATCATTTTATGTCGCCTCTGACCTTGGTTCTTGTGCATAGCATATTGAGCTGGTGAATGCTTTGATGTTTGCTTGCATTTGGTTTTGTACATATGATGGCATTCTGGTTTTCACTTGCTATTGCATGGTGAATTTGAATTATTCCTCTTTGTCTTTGCTTATGCTACTTGCTTTGAATATTTTCTTCAATGTGCAACCTGGTCGACATGTATGTTGTCACTGCACACTCTGGCCTGTTTCGCTGTCATGTGTATATATGTGCACTTTGTCCATGTTATACTACTCTTTGATCAAAACTGCCACTTGGTTTGAACTTTTTGCTATGATATTGAACTTGATCATTTCATGAACTTACACCTGTGCTGAATCCAGCTTGGAGCTCGGGTTTGACCTTGTGATGATATTGTGACATTATTTTTATTGCACTTGAGTTGAGCCAGGCTTTTTTGGGTTTGACCTGTGCTCACCTATCCCTGTAATTTTATCAAGTTTATATATCGATGTGCACGGCCTTGTGGCATGTACAGTGATACACTGTGCATGTCACAAGATGTTCGTGTATGATGAATTCAAATTTAAATGATGACGAACAACCCAAATAACCGAGGTAAATATTATTTTCAAAATCCACATTTTATTTTATAATGCAAAAATATTTCCTTTTCAATTTTATTGCGTTACTATTTATTTTTGTAGATTGCTCAGATGTTGGATTCAACTTGGAGTGAAGTTGAAGATAAAATACGAGTTGAATGAATGAGTGATATGTAGTGAGGTCAAATGTAAATGTGAATCGTGATGTAATCAAATTTGTATTGTAATTTAAATTGTATATATATAGTGAGAGCTTGAAATTTGTACTATTCAAAAATTGTAATAAATATTTGTTTGAATAAAATATCTATTTGAATTCAAATTCTGTGTTATTTATTTTATACATCAAATATTTATTTAATCTCTGAAAATAAAATAGTATATTAACAAATACATTTAAATGAATGTATATATGTTTATTATCATCAAACGAAAATCATATAGTCCATATTCAACAGTAAATACAAACTGGAAGTTGTTATAAAATGAGAATAAGATTTAAGTCATATTTTAATTCATTAGGATGAAGTATGTAGCGATGTAAATTTCTATAAATTATCCTGTTTTAGTCCAAAAGTGTATCATTTGAAATAAAAAGAAATATACCCAAAAGAAATAATTGCTCAAAATATGGATAGTCACCGTATTTTGTGCTATCTATTTTAATAATTATGAGAGAAAAAATCCTCGTAATTCCAACGCAACACAAAAAAATAAACTTTGTGATAGGACAAAAGTTTATATCGTTGACCATTCCTTTCGGAGAGATGTAGTTTGTAACGACTTGGAATTTTTAATGTTTAAAATGAGAATATCTAATTTATTTAAATATTCAAATTCAATTCAAATGTAATAAATAATAAGAAAATCAATTGTTAATAAATATTTAATTTTTAAATGGATTTATAGGATTTTTCCAAAATATTTAATTTAGAAAATATTTAAATTTTCATTTGGAATATTTTACGGCAAATGTTGATATTTTTAAAAACAAAAGAGAATAAAATAACCATTGTATTTTATTGTAGTGTTGGGATTGTATCTCACTGTTATGCGCGATCGTATTTTTATTTTTGTCGTTTGCAGTTCATATGTGAATGGGTTATTGGGTAGAGGAGCAGCTGAAACAAATCAAATCAAAAATAAGATTTTTTTTTCAACAAACCATTAACTATGATTTGCCTTTTTGATGTGATGGTTGAATTTGGTTATTGCTTTAGTGTGAAGTAAAGTAATGTAGTTAGTTTTGGTGATAAGTATATGCAAATCAATACTTCACTCACTTCATTTCACTTCTACACCCTCTTTCTTCTTTCCCTTCTTTTATTTTTTTTCTTCTTCCTGTAAAAAACAATACCATCTCCTAACTTCAAAAATCGTTATCTCCCGATCTATTCACTTTCAACCGAAACTTCCAACTGTAAAATTGTTCATTTTCATTCCTAGTATTTTCTAAAAATATATTTTTTCATTTCATCAAGCAGGATAGTGGATATCATCCGACAATAGTGGTGGTCGAATGATGGCAGTTTTTTGGTGATCATGAAATGAAATTGAAGAAGTGGGTTGTGTTCGTGGTGGCAAGACGTGATTTTTGGCGATGATTTCTAGATTCTAGGGGATCGGTGTTGGTCATGGTGGTTAGATGATCATTTTTTCATCATCTTGGGTTTCACAGTGGCATGGTGGTCGAAGTGAGCAACAATGGTGTTTGGAGGATGCTTAAGTCGAGGTGGAAACATTAGGATCAGTCGAAGGTGCTTCGGTGGTCGAAGGTGATGTGTGGAGCCCAATCTAGTGTTCGGCCATCTATAATTTTTGGTTTGGCTCTTGGGGTATTATGACGATGGTGGAGTGTCGAGCTAGTAATGGAGTTGGTCGGAGGTGTGACAGTGGGTGGCAGTTGCAATGGCATAAGTGGTGGTGGTTTTAGATGGCTGTGACAATCTTGATTTGGTTGAGGCAGTCTCGATTTTTGAATAGCCTGGAACGTGATTTTTATATTGGAAGGAGGTACTATTGCATGATGGGTTTGGGCTGATGCCAGTTCGGGTTTGCAAATGGGTTTGGCCTATGTGGTTTTGGTGAGAAACTTATGAATTTATGAATTTTAAAATTTATAAACTAATTGTGAATTTTAAATTGTGATACCTTGCTTATTCTAAATCCGATTAACCCATGGATTTTTGCGTTCAACTCGTATTGAGGAGTACAACATTGTGATATAAATGGTTGATAGTTTTAAGGAAGTATAATTTAACTATAAAATAATAATGGTTGAATATTACGTTGATTTATGTAATAACGTGGCTAAATCAATTATACTTCATTTGTAGTATCTATAAGGCAGAATGAAACACCTTCTACCGTAATAAAATTAAATAGATCATTTTGGACATCTATTGAACATAATAAATCCCCCTTCTATTCTTACAAAGTAAAACGTTGATTTATAAGTTAATTAATATATGGATTAATTAATATTGGATAAATAATGTGTTGGCTATTGAATATATTATTGAGTGCTAGAAGCTTGGTGGCCTGGCCATATTAGTTGTGATTTTGATATGTCATAAAAGTTGAATTCATTTTAGAATGAAAACAGTAATAACATTGGTTAAGTATATAGTAGCTCTGGGCCTCGTTATCGTTTTTTGAAATAATATTATCTGTTGTTTTGATTTAAAAATGGTTTTTATTTGGAAGATGATTTTAAAAGCGACTTTGGAATTTTCAGTGACCTTTTATTCAACAATTATTTTTGAATATCAATATTTTTACTTCAACCCTTTTTGTTAATCTTTTCTAACATATATGGAAATTTTAAAGTATTTTAGGAAATATTTATTTTTTAGGGAAGTTAGTATAATAACGGATGTTTATTTTTGAAGGAAAAGGAAATTTATCTTTTATAATAAAGTAATTTTGTTTTAAAGGAAGATAGCAATATTTTGAAATAAATATTAGTGAAACATTTTGTATAAAATGTTGCATAGAAAGAATTGATTTAAAAATGGTAGTTTATAAATAAAAGAGAGACTTATAAACAGTATTTTATAAATAAAAGAATAGATTTATAAATAGTATTTTATAGAAAAAGAGAATTGATATCGTTTTTATAAATTAGAATAATAAATCACACTTGTGAATTTATAATGATATTTGGAATGATCGTTTATGGAAAGTATGTGAGATTTGCAAAAGGATTTTTGTAACTATATTAGGAGATTTATAAATGGAGTTTTATAAATAAATTCGAAGATCTATAAAAGAAGTTTTAAAAATATGAAAGAAGTTTATAAAAAAGAGATTAATAAATAGGAAGGAGATTTATAAATAAAAAGGATTTTATCAAGTGATCTATAAAAAGGAATTTTATAAAAGGAAGATAATCTGTGTTTATAGTAAATAATGTTTTCAAATGACATTTGTTTAAACTCAAATAAGTTTGGTTTTAGAAGTGTAGTGTTTTGTGAATATACTTACACCATTGAGATAAGTATATGGATATTTTTCCAAGTATTGAAAGAGTATAAATGAATAGTGAATGAGTAGTATACTTTTGTATATCTTTGTAAAAGTATGTTGATACAAGTATTTAAAAAGTGATTTTAATTAATGAGAGGATTGATTAAAGAGGCTAATGGTTGCTTATAAATTTAATCGTTCTTGGTTTCTTATGAAATTAAACTTCTGATTTGATTGATTGTTTATTTGATAGTTAAATAAACAACTATCAAATTTTGACCAAAATACTCTGGAAATATCTAGAGGAAACATGAGAATTATATGATACAGTTATCTTCAGTGATGTTATACTGTACGTATAAACTCGTTTTGCTCATCTAGGAGAAGTGGTAAGAAAATTTGTTCGTTTAAATAGTTAGGAGATTATCTTCGCTCTTATGTATTGTCTGTTTATTTTCCGTAGAGTCGGGGTTGAGATTATCGGAAACTATCGATTGGTTTCGAAGCGTCTGGTAAGCAGGTTAGTTTACTTGTATGAGATGACTTGAAACCTTAACCACTCCAAAATCATATACGGGTTCTATGCTTTGGAAGAGGTTCGTGATTGGTTCGAGGTGCTGAAATTTATGCTCGAACACATGCAGTTGTTCATGATCTTTTGAGATGTGGGGATCCATGTGTGATTCCGAGACCCATTGAGGCATGGGAATCCATTTGTGATACGATGACATGTTAAGATGTGGGAATCCATATGTGATTCTGAGACCTATTGAGATATGGCAATCCATGTTCCGAGATCTATTTGAGTGGCGACTTGTGTGTTGGAATGTCAGACGTAGCCACACTAACGGAGATGACTAAAACTAAAGATAGGATACATAACCAAGGGTTTAGCTAACCCATTAGTGTGCAGGTGACTACACCCTAGAGATACTTGTAGTTTATGCATGAAGTGAGTGGTGCACTTAGTCCATGTGTGGATAGCTATGTATTCCTATAGTAAATTAGCTTGGATGTATGACGCTTCGGAAGGATATCTTTGATCCTTGGCCAAGGGGACCATTCTCGAAGTACTGAGAGCACTTTCATGGAATCCTGCACAATTAGCAAACATGCCTTAGCTATTTGATTTGTATACCTATTATTGTTGTGTTGTAAGCTCATGCACAACACAACAATTTCTTATATATTTTCAACTCTAAACATTAATATAATATTACTAGACTTCTTGTAAAAATGGTTTGGCTATCATAAGATAAAAACCTGCCCTTGTTTTTGTGTGACGTGGTCTTATGAGATACCTATATTTTTGAAAGGTTTTAAAACAATAAAAATCCAATCAATGGGTGTCTCTCACGCTGGTTTATTGGAGCTTTAGAAGACGAGCTAGATGCCTCCAGAACATATTCATGCATCTTTATTTCCACTACATTTCTTGTTTTTGTGTTTCTCAGCATTTATGAAGACAGACTGTTATAACTGTCCAGGCAGATGATAGGTTAGTTTACTCTAATTTATGAGTTTATATAATATTTTTATTTTGTAAAGATCATTTGTATATTATATATTACTCGCCATGTGATTCTATTATGTCTTTCCATTTCTTTACCCCCAACAATCTGTCTTTCTGACACATGGATGTTCGGCACGTGAATACCGTGGACGTATTAGTATCGACTTTTAGGGGTCAAAAAGTCCAGTCTTTACAAGTGGTATCATAGCTTAGGTTGAGTGAACACTTAGGCTTTGTAGGGTAACTCATTAGAGATAGGGTAAGTGGCACCATAGAATGAGTTTGAGTATATTATGTACGAAAGCATATTTGTCACGCAATAAATTATTTTATATTGTTGATTGATTTGTTGTGCGGCTTACGAACAACGTTATGGATAGGGGTTTCTAAACACTTGAAGAAGACAAACCGACATATTACTGTTTTTAAAATTGGCAGTTGAAATAATTTTGCCCAGAATTATAATTTATATATAAAAGAATATTTTCTAAATTTTTATATAGATTTTTGATATGTTTGTTTGTTGGTAAATGATATTATTCAATTGTTATCATTAATTGTTTGACAGGTCATGCTTGGCCAATTTATGAGCAGTTTTAACTTTTCAGTGCATGGGTGGGGTAGATAGTAATTGTGGGAACATTAAAACGAACACTTGTAAATTAAGTTTCACGGCTTGACTATAAGACGTTCAGTGATGATGTTGGGTAAAAATTTAATTTTATTACAAAATTGTTTATTTTAATCTAAACAAAGATGTACATTTGTGAAATAATTTTATAAAAGTGAAATTATATAAATAGGATTTAAAAATAAAAAGAATTTAAAATGGAGAATTTAAGAACTTAAATCCGGGAATTCTGAAAATTGTTTTTCGAAGTTTTAGGGAAAATAATAATAGTATTATTTGAAAGTATTGATGAATAGAGATAGTTTAAAAGAATTTTAAAGGAGATAGAAAGCATTAAAATCACTTCTGTCGCTATAAAATTATTCTGCTGATGACTACAACATCATCGGCGTTCATTTTCGAGTTTTTAAGTGAGTGATGTTACCATGTTAGTTTTGGTTCATAATTATTTTGGCAAAATAATTTTTTTTTTAAATTCCAAATCTATGATTTGATATACAAAAGAAGATATGTATATTATTATTATTTCAAAATGATTTGAAATAAAAACTCTGTTTTAATTCTTAAATTTTATGTTAAATTATTTCATGGATGCATATATCCTGTGTACTAGGGTAGTTTGATTTGTGCATATCATTATGATATGTTGTTTGGTAGTTTCCATTTATTGAATTGAAATGAAATATTGGACGATTTTGGACAGTCAAAAACTTTCGAATTAATTAAAAAATTGAAGTTAAGTGTTTTTGTTAAAAATAAAAAATAGAATTAAGTAACACTAGAATGGAAAGATAGAAAATTAAACAAGTTTTACATTTGTTGAACATCCCCGTTAAGTAAAAAAATGTGATATTATATACAAACTCTCGGGATATAGTAGCGTATTATACAAGTTTTAAACTTATGTTAAGTTTTTATTAAATATTTTCATAAATGATTTTAGAGGTAAAATAAATTAATATAAGAAGAACCAATATGAGTAGGTACGTAAATTGTACGTAGATCATTCTTCACACGGCTCTTGATCCAAGATTCCAATACATGACTTTGAGGTGGTTTACACCAACCCGAATAAGCATTTATCACTCGATTCTTGACGACGAACACTTTGTGAGGGTTCTTGATATGTTATCAATGTTTCTATCATAGTATAAGGCGTTGTAAGGAGAATGCAGGTTTCTAATCAAGGAACTTGATCAAAGTCTGCACTAGGGAAGTTGGTTGAGCGATACTAGTTCGAAAGAGAAAATTGTGTATTTGAGTAAGTGATCGAATCGAATATTGTGTACAGATGATCTATATACATCATACAGACTTATGGAAATGTTTAAATTGAACTGTTAATTGAAATTGTTTAAAGATTAAATTTGAAATCTTCAAGTTGAGATTGAGATATGATTTAAATTTATTAAAAGTGAATTATTTTAAAGGTTTAAACTTTAATTTAAAATTTGAATTTATTTTCATTAAAGTGGTTTTAAATTGGTATTTCAAAGTTTTGAATGTGAAATGGATTTAAATTAAATTTTTTTAAAATGAAAGCTTAAATTGAAACTTTCAACCTTTGAATAAATCATTTAAATTGAATTTGAAGTAATGATGTTGAATTGAGGTTAATTTAAATTGAATTTTGAATATGAAGTTTACATGAACTGGAAGTCAACAAATCAAATTCGTTATGATTTGGAACTGTAACATGAGTACAGATTGTTGTGAAAAAGAAGAAGTTTTAATATAAACTAATTAAATATATATACTATTTTAATTATCAAAACTATTTTCAATTATAAACTATTTTTAATTAACAAAAACTATATTTAATATATAAATTATTTTTAATTAACAAAACTATTTTAAATATATAAACTATTTTTAATTATCAAAACTATTTTTTTAATATTCAAACTATTTTAACTATTCAGAACTATTTTCAATTTCAAACTGTATGTAAATTGAGAATTATTTAGATTTAAATCATTGATTTAAATACGAATGCTTTGATACGAAGGTACAACCTATTTTCGAAATGATTTTTGAAGTAAATCTAATATTTTGATACGAAGTATGACTTGTTTTTAAAATTTAAAGGACCAACCGGTGTGAAAAATGATCATTGTTGTTAAAGAGAACGAGGCTGAATATTGGCATACTCACTATTAATGTGACGACCCGGAATTTTGGACAATTTAAATTGGGATATTTAATTAATTTCAGTATTTAAAAGTTAATTTGTAACTTAAATTTAAAATATCACCATTGTTTGGAAATTCAATTATTGAATTTAATTATTGGAAATTGGGTAAAATGTTGAATCTGGAATTTTAAGCCTGTTAAAAATAATTTGAAGGCTTGTAAAATTTATATTGGTAGTGCTGAAGATAGTAAAAGTGTTAAAATTGAATTTGTAAGTGTTTTGTTCAGTTTTGAAATTATATCGTTTAAATTAATATTTAAAAATTGCCTTTCGATGCACAGTCTCGGTTTTGGACGAAACCAGTTTCATTGGATCCGTAATATTGTATTATTATCGGATTTCAATTTTCATAGTGTTTAGAGTTGTTATGTGAGCGTAAAATATATAAACATGCTGAATTAATATCGAAATTTAATATAATAACTGGGTCCAAAAAGCTAACTTCTCCATACGATCGAATTAGGACTCGAAACCTTTTCCAGTGCGTTAATAGGGGTATAACAATATAAACGCCTAGCGGCACCTTTCGATAGGAGGTCTAAATTTTAATTTTCTAAAACGAGATACTTTAGAAAGAAAATTATAAAATATTATAATGGAAAAGGAAAGTCAAAGCCCTATGCCCAATCTTCTAAAGCACGCCATACCCTTCATGTATAACGTACTCACGCATCCTCCTCTGTAACGACCCGGAATTTTAATTAATTAAAATTTGAATATTTAGTTAATTTTAAATATTAAAAAAGTGAATTTATAAGTCGAATAAATTTTATTTTGACTAATTAGATTTAATTGAATAATTAAATCGATAATTTAATATGTTAAATTATGGAAATAATTGAAAATCGAGTTGAATATGATTGAAAATGATTTTTAAAATTTTATTTTATCATATTGGAGTTAGAATGATATTTTAGAACTTTTAAAATCGAATTAAAAGTTAATTTGTGAAAATTGAATATTTTAATATTTAAATCGACTAGTGAAAATAGTCAATTTTTGAACAGTCTCAGAATTGAACGAAACCAGTTCCATTGGATCCGTAACAGTTAGTTATTACCGGATTTCAAATTTCGTGTCAATCGGAGTTATCGTTTGATCGTGGCAGCTCGAAACGCATCGAATTATTTTTAATTTTAATTTGGCGAGTTAAAATAGTCATTTTTCAAAAAGTCTCGGATTTCGACGAAACCAATTTCATCGGATCCGTAATGTGATATTATTGTAAGGTTTCAAATTTCATGTCAATTGGATTTACCGTTTGTCCGATACAAATTAAAACGCCTAGAAAATCGTTTAAATCGGTTTAATTTAAATTGAATGTTTGTTGCCATATCTCACACAGATGTCCGAATTAGCTTCCGAAACCTGTTCCATTGTGTCCGGAACGCGGGGTAAACCCTAGAAACGCTGGTCACGGCGCGTGAATCGGAGTTCGAATTCCTGGATGAATAGTGTTCGAAATTTCTCTATAAATAGCCAACCTCTCACAAAAAATAAGAAAAAAACTTAAAACCCTAATTTCATCTTGTAGCCGCCAGTTAATAACCTAAGGCCGAAATTTTCTACCCTTCTTCCTTAAAATTCTTCCAATCCGTGAAGTATTTCAACGAATCATCAACTACAAGTTTGTAGAGCATCACGAGCTCTACGTTCTCAACGGTTAAGATGTGGATTGGAGCTATAAATTGTGAGTTATGGGGCCGCGTTTGTCATGAAGTCGGCCTCGAAATGCGCGCCAGGAGGATGACCGAGCTTCACGAGGAGGCAGCCGAGCATAGAGGGGGTGAAGAGCTTTCGCGTGGAGGTGGTGGATCAACTCAGAAAGCATCGTGGAGGCCGTGCAAAATCGAGATGTGGTGGCGGCTTCGTTCGTGTTACTGGGCATGGACGCGTGAATGGGAGGAGATGCAAGCTACGGTCTTGATGCGTTCAACAGGATCCTACGGTCCAGATAGTTGGGTTTAAAATT
Organism: Allium cepa; assembly: GCA_030765085.1. Lineage (NCBI taxonomy): Eukaryota > Viridiplantae > Streptophyta > Magnoliopsida > Asparagales > Amaryllidaceae > Allium > Allium cepa. Next base: position 1,622,464 of record JASFAV010000023.1, on the reverse strand, counting down.
TATATTTAAGTTGTAAATTTGTTTATATTAAAATTGTGTAAAACTTCAAAAATGTATAACTTTTTCATACGAGGTCGAAAACGCACGAAACCAGTTGCGTTGGAATCGTATGGATGAGCACTACGCGATGAAGTTGGATTGGAGTCGATTGGAGTTAGTGAGAATTTCGGGTAAAATTAAACGTCCGTTTAATTTTATTCGAAATAAATCGCTAAAACGAAATTGAAATCAAGGTGAGAACTTCTCACTCAATCGAATCGGTTTTGATTTTATTTTAAATAGTTAGATTTAAAATATTTGAATGCATGTTTGAATGATGATTGTTATATATTGATTGTTAAAATAGACATTATGCGCCGTTAGTAAGCGGATGTTATTTATTAAAAACATATACCGCGAATATTTCATAAACAGTGAAATTGGTATTATATATAATAGCAATATATATATATATATTGGCATATGTATATATTGGAGTTATTGATTTCCTGCATTTGTTTAGCGGATGAGACCCTATTGCGCCGTCTATTAAGCGGATAATATTTTAAATCCCATATACCGCGATAATTCCGTACTGGAGCGGAATTGGTATTGTGCTAATGTTTGTGGATGCAGGAAAACAGGTTGGAGGGATCCAACTGGATTCCTCAACAGTATTTATTTGATTATGGATATTTTGATATTCGTTGATTATCATATCGATATATGATATCGTTGTTGTCGTGATTGACTATTTGGTGTGTAGCATCATTGGACAAAATTTTGGAATTTTAAAATGATTTTTAAAGTTATTTTTGAAAATATATTATATATTTGGAAATTGATTCATTTTAAATAAATAAACGTATAAATTTTTAATGTTATAAAAATTATGATTTTTGAGAAATACAGTTAAAGATTGATTTTTGAGAAATATGGATTAATGATTTTATAAACGAATTTAAATCGGGATTAATTGAATTTATTATGAAAAGTTGAAATATAGGATTTATGAAATTTAATTATTTTATAAATCAGAATGATGAAATTATAAAGGAGATTAAAGATGTTTTAAAGAATAATATAAATTGATTTATATTAAGAGATTTATAAATGGATATTTATAAATTGAAATATTGACATTATAAAACGAGTTTTTATAAGTGTTTGAATGAAGTGAAAATGAATTTTGTAAATGAATGGAATTTATAAAATTATAAATGGTGAAGTTATAAATGAAATTTATAAATAGTAAGATTTATAAATTTTGTGAAATTATTAAAGAATATATTTGGATGAATAATTGAATCTTATAAGTTATAAGATTTATAATTATGAAGCTCAAAGAAACGATTTTGTAAAATAATCGTTTTATAAGCATTTAACTTATAATGTGAACCTTTGGTATATAATTGAGTTATAAATTGAATAGGTTAATAAAGGAATTTATAAACGTTGTTTTATAAATTCGCAAACGACTTATTTTGATAAGTTAATTTTTATACCTTATTTATGAAGTTATATTCACATTTTAGACAGTGAATAATCCTTTAAAATAAAATGTATAGAAAGGATGAAATTGATTAACGTAGTATATTCACGTTTTTGAATAGTGAATAATATGTTAAAGAAAATGTTTAGATTTGATGTTTTAAATAGAATTAAAACGATCTAACGATGTTTTAAAATGTGTTGAGATTCGAAACCATAGATTTCAACATCTATTGTTGAAATAGACGTTTTCGAGAAATAGAAGGAAATGGTGGACTATAACACTGTTGTTATAGTAAATGATTTCCGAAAGGAAATGTTTTGTATAGTATTGGGATTTATATATCTATCTTAAATTCGAATCCCTATACTAGTGATTTTGGGACGTTGTAACGATGTTTTACGCAACATTCGTTTTGGCCCAAATAAATATGTTAAGAGAATGATTTCCTTAAAGAATGAAATATATACTTAATCTCGATTTAAGTATATTGAATATTTTCCAAGTGTTGAAAATAAATAAAAATTTGTGAATTACTTATGAATAAATAAGTATGGAAATGTTTTCCAATATAAAGTGAATGTTTTGAGAATTTATCTTTTTGAGGATAAATTGAAATGAATAATTGAAATCGTATATGCATGGATATTGTGAAATATAAATTCACTATGGAATTTATGAATGAAAAGGAGAATTTGTTTAAAAATAAATATTGATTTATTTTTGAAGTGTGAAAATTATATATCTAGTAGAGATATTTTGGAAAATAAATAATTTGGAAAATTATTTGGAAACTGGTGATGTGTGCATATCCATTGATAGTTCAATAACCGACTACCAATATTTCCCTTTGAATGGGTATTTAATGTGATTGTTTGAATTTGAATGCCACACTTATTTTTGAATAAGCGCTCACTATTCGGGTCAACCGGGAAAGGACCATGGGGTCGTATAACCCATTCCGAATATGTGATACGTCGTTATGAATTGCATTTGATGACCGGTGTTGAAGACCGGGTATTTGCGAAAGCGATAGGATGACCTATCGATTGTCTCTGCACTGGGTCGCTCCTGGTATAGAGATTTCCTAAGTTATGGGAAATTCGATCGGGATTGTGAATACCCGGATTGCAAGGGGTTCGTGAGAAGTGCCTTCGGTTTTGTTCGAGCCCGGAACAGACTTGTATGGATTGTATGTCTGACGTTACAAATTGAGATATAAAGCAGATTTCTTTCAAATATATTTCTGTTGGTGGCGGAGAATTTATTCTTTTAGCTTAACACCCTTCTCTGAGACGTACGAGCTCAGAGGTTATGTAGTTGAATGTTATCAGCGATATATTCCCAATTTGGTAATGTGACATGCTGAGTGTTGCTGTGAAATGATCATTGTGTTGATTATTTGTGATAGGACCGTTTATTTGATCGTCTATCCTGGTGATCATTTCTATGATCATTTGTTGATCCAAAGCATGGCTTTTGTATAAAGTATGTTTTTGTGGACGTGACTTCGTCGAGCCTCACACCCCGTGAATGGTCAAAACAGGAAAGATGCAACAAGGTTATGAGGGGTAGCGCCCTTTAGGATATGTGCATTTCCTTCTGGAAAAGGGTGGTATCATGGTATGGAGCCCAGATACTTACTCATGTTGAAAACACTTTATGATTGTGTGAATTGATTGCGAGCGCTCGGTTGAAAGGTCCCAAAGGACTGGGGGATGGCATATTAAACCGTTTACTAAACTAGAAACGCAAAACTGTTTGATGATTATAAAAAGTACGTTGAATGTGCGCAAAGAATAATAAAAGTCTAAAGTCATATTTATTTAACGTGAAATAATGGACACATACATACATAACGTTTATACAAATATTAACTTCTTTTATTGTAAAACAGTACAAACAAAATGCACACATAACACATTCAACAGTAGCTTTCGGGTAATGCTAAGGTTTGGGCCATTTCACACCAGGGCATTTAAATAGAAAAAAGTTAAATGAAAATGTAAGAATTCATTGAACACGCCAATAGTAACATTAAATGGAAATAAAAATAGACTCCAGATGCAAGGAACGCTAAGCGTAAGAAAGATGAGCATTGATTCGTCCATTATTTCTTCAATTCATTTGTTACTCAGTTAGGGGTAACCCGGCCTTGTGTTGGTAGAGATCCGGTTTGGTTCTCGGGGATGTCCATCCAGAGGCATTCTCATGTGGCAATGGAAAGTTCCTTGGCTTGATCATTCGTTGGAAATTCAATTCCCAATACGAAACTTGTACGGTATTAGTTGTAGAACCTGCCATTCACTTATGGTGGTCACCACTGTTTGGATGGTAGCTATAGTAGGCATAGTTCGGAATGTCTATGTTGGCTAAGATTTATATTCTACTTTCGAAATGAATTTTTTTCTACACTATGCACTAGTAATAATATCAAATGTTCTTTTTAATACGTATCAAGCATCTTTGACTATCATAAGGAGAAATCTCCTCCGATTCTGCATTTGCATTGTGTGTGTGTGCGGGAGGCCTTATGGTAGTCTCATTTTTAAAAGCATTGCGAATTGACTTTAAAAATATTCTTCTATTTTGATTTTAAAGATAAATAAACTGTTTTGAGTTCTCACACCAGTCACATGACTGACTCGGAGTTTATTGTTTTCCTTCCTAAACTCTGGGTGCCCACCAATTTCCATACGGGCAGTCAAGAGTTAGGTTTATCAGGATATTCTGGAGTTGCTGGAGGCAAGCTGGATGACATGGCGTATTACTACTATATAGTATTCTTTTTCCCGCTGCACTGTTTGTTGTTGTTGTTGTACACTCTGATGTAATGAAGATATGATGTAATGTAATGTATAAAATGTAATAACTGATATAGTTCTTTGTTTAAAGATTATTCATTATTATTATATGTTGTTCCGCTGCGAATTGTGAGATTCTGATATTGTTCTGTTGTTTTCTGTTCCGTCCTATTTTCTTTTTCTCTCCATCTTCTACCATTTTCTCTTCTCTTTTCTTAAATTCTTTTTAAAACCCATAACATTTCAGTTTTTCAGCAACGAAAAATCGCAATCGTCACATTTGGTATCAGAGCATATGGTTAAGCGACAACCATGGTTCTGTTGGGTATTACTCATTAGAGATAGAGTCAGCAGTACTCTAGAATGAGTTTGAGTGTAATAATAGCTATGAGAGCGTATTTGTTAGTGAATATATAAAATTGTTTTATATTGTGATGATTGGTTTATTGAGTGGCACATGAACTTTCGTCAGCGTGGTCCGCAAGACTATGCCGAAGGGGTTTCTAAACACTTGAATAGAACAATTCGACATAATATTGTTTTAAATTGGGTAAATGAAATAATTTTACCTTGATTATATTTATATATAAAAGAAATAATTTTTCAGAATTATTAAAGTGTATATAAGTTGATTGTTTAGATGTTTGAATAATCTAAATTAAAGAATAATTGTATAAGCAAAAGAATTATAAGAATTGAATTATAATTAAAGTGATTTACAATTGTGAAATAAACTTATATATATGAATATGAGTTGTAAGTAAAAGTGAATTTAAAGTTAAATGGAGTATAACTTAAGTGATGTTGAATGAAGTTGATATTAGTATCAAAGTAATTAATAAAGTTAAGTGATAAATATAAACTTGAGTTATATAAATGAAATTCAACTGTTGTAAATGAATTGAATGAATGGAATAATGAATATAAGTGTTAATTCATTAAAATCTAATGTTATTGGAAGTTGAAAGATTGAATGAAAATCAATTTAATTAAACCAATTAAAAGTGATGGTGTTAAACCAAATTGAATTAATATAAGCAAAGGAATTTGGTTGTAATCAATATATATTGGTTGTTATATGGTTGTTAGTTGATTGTATGTAATTCATTAAGTATTAATGAAATTGGAAGCTAAAGTAATTGAAATTCAATTAGAAGTTAAGTGAATCTTAAATAGAATTGAATTTGATTTGGAAGTGAACCAACTTGAATATGAATTAGTGAATATAAACTAATCGAAAATGAATGTTAGTAAAAACATCCACTGTTAATGAATCAAATGTGATTAAATTGAAAACCTATTTCATTGAATATTAATGAGAATATGAGTGAATATTTATTGGTTATGAATGCTAGTTGGTTGATGTTTGCATTTGTTGCTTTTGTTTCAATTGCTATGTTGACATATATAGTTATTATGTTGCTATATATTTTATATTGATACTATTGTCTATATGCATGATTCTCATGTTGTTTGTTGAGTGATTAGTAGGTGCGGATCGCGTTTGCTTCGCATTTGGAGCTCGCTTTCGCGCTATATTAGCCGTATATGCTTGCTAATAAAATATAAGGTACATATCTCGGATTACATACCGTACTTTTATACTTTTTCCCTTCGGGATGCCTCATTACTTGATGAGATGTATATTTGTGATATATATACTGTCATTTTTTTCGGATCGAGCCGCGCAAAGGAGACTATGGCGAATTTTTCCGGAAAATTAAGGCGTTAGAAAAAATTCGAGAAATTTGGAAAGTTTTGAAAATTTTAACTTTGATTTGGAATTGAAAGTTAAACAATAGTAGTTGTTTTTGAAAAGATAACTAAGTATGATTTGAAAACTTAGTAAAGTTATTGTAAGAAGTTTAACTATGAATTTTTGGAAAATTAATAGATTCTGTAACTTTTCTTACTTGATAATTTCGAGGACGAAATTCTTTTAAGGGGGGAAGATTGTAACGACCCGGAATTTTAATTAATTAAAATTTGAATATTTAGTTAATTTTAAATATTAAAAAAGTGAATTTATAAGTCGAATAAATTTTATTTTGACTAATTAGATTTAATTGAATAATTAAATCGATAATTTAATATGTTAAATTATGGAAATAATTGAAAATCGAGTTGAATATGATTGAAAATGATTTTTAAAATTTTTATTTTATCATATTAGAGTTAGAATGATATTTTAGAACTTTTAAAATCGAATTAAAAGTTAATTTGTGAAAATTGAATATTTTAATATTTAAATCGACTAGTGAAAATAGTCAATTTTTGAACAGTCTCAGAATTGAACGAAACTAGTTCCATTGGATCCGTAATAGTTAGTTATTACAGGATTTCAAATTTCGTGTCAATCGGAGTCATCGTTTGATCGTGGCAGCTCGAAACGCATCGAATTATTTTTAATTTTAATTTGGCGAGTTAAAATAGCCATTTTTCAAAAAGTCTCGGATTTCGACAAAACCAGTTTCATCGGATCCGTAATGTGATATTATTGTAAGGTTTTAAATTTCGTGTCAATTGGATTTACCGTTTGTCCGATACAAATTAAAACGTCTAGAAAATCATTTAAATCGGTTTAATTTAAATTGAACGTTTGTTGCCATATCTCGCACAGGTTTCCGAATTAGCTTCCGAAACATGTTCCATTGTGTCCGGAACGCGGGGTAAACCCTAGAAACGCTGGTTACGGCGCGTGAATCGGAGTTCGGAATTCCCGGATGAATAGTGTTCGAAATTTCTCTATAAATAGCCAACCTCTCACAAAAAAATAAGAAAAAAACTTAAAACCCTAATTTCATCTTGTAGCCGCCAGTTAATAACCTAAGGGCGAAATTTTCTCCCCTTCTTCCTTAAAATTCTTCCAATCCGTGAAGTATTTCAATGAATCATCAACTACAAGTTTGTAGAGCATCACGAGCTCTACGTTCTCAACGGTTAAGATGTGGATTGGAGCTATAAATTGTGAGTTATGGGGCCGCGTTTGTCATGAAGTCGGCCTCGAAATGCGCGCTAGGAGGATGACCGAGCTTCACGAGGAGGCAGCCGAGCATAGAGGGGGTGAAGAGCTTTCGCGTGGAGGTGGTGGATCAACTCAGAAAGCATCGTGGAGGCCGTGGAAAATCGAGATGTGGTGGCGGCTTCATTCGTGTTACTGGGCATGGACGCGTGAATGGGAGGAGATGCAAGCTACGGTCTTGATGCGTTCAACAGGATCCTACGGTCCAGATAGTTGGGTTTAAAATTTAAATTTAAGTTGTAAATTTGTTTATATTAAAATTGTGTAAAACTTCAAAAATGTATAACTTTTTCATACGAGGTCGAAAACGCGCGAAACCAGTTGCGTTGGAATTGTATGGACGAGCACTACGCGATGAAGTTGGATTGGAGTCGATTGGAGTTAGTGAGAATTTCGGGTAAAATTAAACGTCCGTTTAATTTTATTCGAAATAAATCGCTAAAACGAAATTGAAATCAAGGTGAGAACTTCTCACTCAATCGAATCGGTTTCGATTTTATTTTAAATAGTTAGATTTAAAATATTTGAATGCATGTTTGAATGATGATTGTTATATATTGATTGTTAAAATAGACATTATGTGCCGTTAGTAAGCGGATGTTATTTATTAAAAACATATACCGCGAATATTTCGTAAACAGTGAAACTGGTATTATATATAATAGCAATATATATATTGGCATATGTATATATTGGAGTTATTGATTTCCCGCATTTGTTTAGCGGATGAGACCCTATTGCGCCGTCTATTAAGCGGATAATATTTTAAATCGCATATACCGCGATAATTCCGTACTGGAGCGGAATTGGTATTGTGCTAATGTTTGTGGATGCAGGAAAACAGGTTGGAGGGATCCAACTGGATTCCTCAACAGTATTTATTTGATTATGGATATTTTGATATTCGTTGATTATCATATCGATATATGATATCGTCGTTGTCGTGATTGACTATTTGGTGTGTAGCATCATTGGATAAAATTTTGGAATTTTAAAATGATTTTTAAAGTGATTTTTGAAAATATATTATATGTTTGGAAATTGATTCATTTTAAATAAATAAACGTATAAATTTTTAATGTTATAAAAATTATGATTTTTGAGAAATACAGTTAAAGATTGATTTTTGGGAAATATGGATTACTGATTTTATAAACGAATTTAAATCGGGATTAATTGAATTTATTATGAAAAGTTGAAATATAGGATTTATGAAATTTAATTATTTTATAAATCAGAATGATGAAATTATAAAGGAGATTAAAGATGTTTTAAAGAATAATATAAATTGATTTATATTAAGAGATTTATAAATGGATATTTATAAATTGAAATATTGACATTATAAAACGAGTTTTTATAAGTGTTTGAATGAAGTGAAAATGAATTTTGTAAATGAATGGAATTTATAAAATTATAAATGGTGAAGTTATAAATGAAATTTATAAATAGTAAGATTTATAAATTTTGTGAAATTATCAAAGAATATATTTGGATGAATAATTGAATCTTATAAGTTATAAGATTTATAATTATGAAGTTCAAAGAAACGATTTTGTAAAATAATCGTTTTATAAGCATTTAACTTATAATGTGAACCTTTGGTATATAATTGAGTTATAAATTGAATAGGTTAATAAAGGAATTTATAAACGTTGTTTTATAAATTCGCAAACGACTTATTTTGATAAGTTAATTTTTATAACTTATTTATGAAGTTATATTCACATTTTAGACAGTGAATAATCCTTTAAAATAAAATGTATAGAAAGGATGAAATTGATTAACGTAGTATATTCACGTTTTTGAATAGTGAATAATATGTTAAAGAAAATGTTTAGATTTGATGTTTTAAATAGAATTAAAACGATCTAACGATGTTTTAAAATGTGTTGAGATTCGAAACCATAGATTTCAACATCTATTGTTGAAATAGACGTTTTCGAGAAATAGAAGGAAATGGTGGACTATAACACTGTTGTTATAGTAAATGATTTCCGAAAGGAAATGTTTTGTATAGTATTGGGATTTATATATCTATCTTAAATTCGAATCCCTATACTAGTATTTTGGGACGTTGTAACGATGTTTTACGCAACATTCGTTTTGGCCCAAATAAATATGTTAAGAGAATGATTTCCTTAAAGAATGAAATATATACTTAATCTCGATTTAAGTTTATTGAATATTTTCCAAGTGTTGAAAATAAATAAAAATTTGTGAATTACTTATGAATAAATAAGTATGGAAATGTTTTCCAATATAAAGTGAATGTTTTGAGAATTTATCTTTTTGAGGATAAATTGAAATGAATAATTGAAATCGTATATGCATGGATATTGTGAAATATAAATTCACTATGGAATTTATGAATGAAAAGGAGAATTTGTTTAAAAATAAATATTGATTTATTTTTGAAGTGTGAAAATTATATATCTAGTAGAGATATTTTGGAAAATAAATAATTTGGAAAATTATTTGGAAACTGGTGATGTGTGCATATCCATTGATAGTTCAATAACCGACTATCAATATTTCCCTTTGAATGGGTATTTGATGTGATTGTTTGAATTTGAATGCCACACTTATTTTTGAATAAGCGCTCACTATTCGGGTTAACCGGGAAAGGACCATGGGGTCGTATAACCCATTCCGAATATGTGATACGTCGTTATGAATTGCATTTGATGACCGGTGTTGAAGAATGGGTATTTGCGAAAGCCATAGGATGACCTATCGATTGTCTCTGCACTGGGTCGCTCCTGGTATAGAGATTTCCTAAGTGATGGGAAATTCGATCGGGATTGTGAATACCCGGATTGCAAGGGCTTCGTGAGAAGTGTCTTCGGTTTCGTTCGAGCCCGGAACAGACTTGTATGGATTGTATGTCTGACGTTACAAATTGAGATATAAAGCAGATTTCTTTCAAATATATTTCTGTTGGTGGCGGAGAATTTATTCTTTTAGCTTAACACCCTTCTCTGAGACGTACGAGCTCAGAGGTTATGTAGTTGAATGTTATCAGCGATATATTCCCAATTTGGTAATGTGACATGCTGAGTGTTGCTGTGAAATGATCATTGTGTTGATTATTTGTGATAGGATCGTTTATTTGATCGTCTATCCTGGTGATCATTTGTATGATCATTTGTTGACCCAAAGCATGGCTTTTGTATAAAGTATGTTTTTGTGGACGTGACTTCGTCGAGCCTCACACCCTGTGAATGGTCAAAACAGGAAAGATGCGGCAAGGTTATGAGGGGTAGCGCCCTTTAGGATACGTGCATTTCCTTCTGGAAAAGGGTGGTATCATGGTATGGAGCCCAGATACTTACTCATGTTGAAAACACTTTATGATTGTGTGAATTGATTGCGAGCGCTCGGTTGAAAGGTCCCAAAGGACCGGGGGATAGCATATTCGGTCAGTTGTTACTCAGTTAGGGGTATCCCGGCCTTGTGTTGGTAGAGATCCGGGTTGGTTCTCGGGGATGTCCATCTAGAGGCATTCTCATGTGGCAATGGGAAGTTCCTTGGCCCGATCATTCGTTGGAAGTCCAATTCCCAATACGAAACTTGTACGGTATTAGTTGTAGAACCTGCCATTCACTTATGGTGGTCACCACTGTTTGGATGGTAGCTATAGTAGGCATAGTTCGGAATGTCTATGTTGGCTAAGATTTATATTCTACTTTTGAAATGAATTTTTTTCTACACTATGCACTAGTAATAATATCAAATGTTCTTTTTAATACGTATCAAGCATCTTTGACTATCATAAGGAGAAATCTCCTCCGATTCTGCGTTTGCATTGTGTGTGTGTGTGCGGGAGGCCTTATGGTAGTCTCATTTTTAAAAGCATTGCGAATTGACTTTAAAAATATTCTTCTATTTTGATTTTAAAGATAAATAAACTGTTTTGAGTTCTCACACCAATCACATGACTGACTCGGAGTTTATTGTTTTCCTTCCTAAACTCTGGGTGCCCACCAATTTCCACACGGGCAGTCAAGAGTTAGGTTTATCAGGATATTCTGGAGTTGCTGGAGGCAAGCTGGATGACATGGCGTATTACTACTATATAGTATTCTTTTTCCCGCTGCACTGTTTGTTGTTGTTGTTGTACACTCTGATGTAATGAAGATATGATGTAATGTAATGTATAAAATGTAATAACTGATATAGTTCTTTGTTTAAAGATTATTCATTTATTATTATATGTTGTTCCGCTGTGAATTGTGAGATTCTGATATTGTTCTGTTGTTTTCTGTTCCGTCCTATTTTCTTTTTCTCTCCATCTTCTATCTTTTTCTCTTCTCTTTTCTTAAATTCTTTTTAAAACCCATAACATTTCGGTTTTTCGGCAACGAAAAATCGCAATCGTCACATCCTCTTCCTTAGAAATCGAATTTGCGTTCTTTCTCTAAATCGATTCGTGAAATCGATTTATAAAAAAATGGCAGCTGAAATCAATTCAAAAACAAAAATCAAGCCCGTTCAAGTCGAAATCGAACGAAATCAAGGCGAATTTGATCTCACGCGGGCAAATGAGGGTCGCGGCTTGTCGAAGATGGTGATACTTGTAGGGGCGGCGGCGGTGTCGAAGGCTAGGCGTAGTCGAGTCAAGGCGAATGGAAGTTACGAGGAGCGTCGGCAGGGGGTTTGGCACGTGAGCTCGAGGTCGCGGCGATTGGAACGAATATTGTGGAGGCTGCATTCGTATAGGGTTGGATTCGGCTTCGATTTTGGGGATGAGGTTAGGCTTGGTCGAGAGGGTGTCGATCTAGGGATGTGGAGGGAGGTAGTTTGTCACTGTCAAAGTCGAGGCTAGGGCTTTAGGCCGGGTTTACTGTGGCGATTCGACATTCGTCGGTAGGAGGCACTAAGGTAGTTTATTATTTGTTAATTATAATTTGTATTCTAAAGAAAAAAAATTATTACAGTAAAGCAAAGTTCTGTTGTGTACTGAAAAAAGAAAACAGTTTTTAAATAAATAAATAAATAAATATATATATATATATATTATTTTATATAGATAAGAGTTTATAAAAAGTAGATTTAAAATTGTATGTAGCATGTTCCTTAGTATATGTAGTTTAAAAAAATTACACACACACACACATATATATATACACACACATATACCTACTTTCATTTACTAGTTATATTTTAAAGATTAATTTGTTATATTAACTTATTTGATTTATTATAGTCACTAAAAGATTTTTAAATGGAATTATTAGTTTGAATTAAATAAAATTATTATTAAATAAAATTTGTTAAATGGGAATAAATTGAGTAGTTGATTCAAATGGCAATAAACCGTGAATTATTTATACAAGGTCCAAAAATTGGAAGAATGGTCGAGATGGAAATGGATTGCCAAACAAAAATCAAAGGTGAGTTAACCACACTCATCTGGGTTTAATTTAAATTTAAATGGTTAAATTTAAATAATTGGTTGAATGATTGAATTCATTTAATGTGCTATATTATACATAGTAGTATACAATATATATATTGGAGTGATTGATTCCCGCATTACATAGCTGTCACGTTTCAAATTTCAGCGTTCGAAAATCGACACCTATACCTGCCGCAGATTCAACCGTTGAAATTTAACTCGTGCCGGAGCTTATAGCACATTAAGTATAAGAACACAGCGGAAGAAAATGAATAATACCTTTGATATACAACATTTGATACAATATCTAATACAACTGAATATCAAATACAAATGACTATCAATATATCCAAGACAAACACAAGACAATAACAGAGACAACAGCAGCGGAAAGACAATGTCTTCAATGCCAAACTCCAAAAACTCCATCTTCAATCCAAAGCTAGCTCGAACCCTCATCAAGTTGCACAAAGCTAAGCAAGGTCAGCCGTGAATGCTGAAGTGTAGCAAATGCGATCCACAAATCCAAGGGGCTTCGAAGGCTATCGAATCAATTCCTACTATTCGACTATCTGAAAAACCCAACTCTAGACTGCCCGTGTGGAAAATTATGGGCACCCGGAGTTTATGAGCGGATGAGACCCTATGTGCCGCATAATAGCGGATGATATTATATAAACCCATATACCGCGATATTCCACCTCGAAGTGGAATTGGTATTTTATATTGTGCTAACATCTGTGGATGTAGGGAAATAGGTTGGAGGGATCCAACTGGATTCCTCAAAATTATTTAGATCGTTTAATATTCTATGTTATGAATATTTGATATTCTGTGATGAATATTATTGATAATTTGAATATTGAATGCTATGATTTGCTTGAATATATTTCGGTACACTGAGTTATCAAAATATATAAAATTGGATTTTTTAAAAGAAAATAAAAGAGCAATTTTTCTTTGTAAAATAATCATAGAGATTTAAATAAATTAAAAATGAATTGAAAAAAGAATAAAAAGTGATTTTTGAATTCTAATAAATATAATTCCAAGTGTGGGAAATGAGATTTTGAATAAATGGGCATAAGTGATTTTATTTTTAAACCCAAGTGATATTATTTCAAGAAGTAAAGAATTTATTTTGAAATTCAAGGTTCGGATTTATTTGAAAGGATAAAGAAGTAATTTGGGAAATATGAAATCAGTATTTCGGTAAAAAGATTTTAAATCATAATGAAGAAATCAAATCCGAAGTTAATGGATTTTGGAATAAATGGAGTAAGTAAGGAATTTATTTAAAAGTGAAGTAAATTGGAAATCAATTTGTAGATTGATTTAAGGGTGTAAAACCGGAATTTTCAAAAGAGAAGTGAGACTTTGGAATTTATAAACTGGGTTTATAAAGGTGAAGTAATATATCAGTGGATATTTGAAGAATAAATTCACGATGGGAATTTATTAAAGAAATGAGAAAATTTGTTTAAAAACAAACAGTGATTTATTTTTAAAGGGTGTGAAGAAAAGTATATTTTCCTGGATAGCCAAGTACGTTTTCAAAGTAAATTTTTCAATATAAGTTAAAGGCTTTAATGTTGTTTTAAAAAGCATGTTTTAGAAAATTTATTATTTCTAAATGTTTAAATTCCAAAGTAAGTATTTTTCAAATCTATTATTGTAGTAATTATTTAAAGGTGACTTGATATTTTGTTTTAAAAGAGAAAATCTAGTTTTATATTTTATAAAGTAACCTCATTTTCAAATATTCCTATAGTATATATTTTTAATAAAGTATTGAAGTAGTTTTTAATTTAAATGTTTTAAAGGATATTTTAGAATAAAGTGTGTTTAAAAATTATTTTAAAAATCTAAAGATTTGTACTTAGTGATTTCAGTGGAAGTAGAAAATATTTGGGGAATGTATTCCATGAGAGGAAAATGGTTTGAAAAATGTTTTCAAAGGGTTGAAAATAGAAATATATCTTGTGAAGATATTTTGAGATTAATAAATAATTTGGGGAAATCATTTATGTTTGATGGATGTTTTTGAATATTAATTGATAGTTAAATAACTGACTATCAATATTGGCCAATGCGTTGATCGTTTCAAAGAGACCGGGATTTATTTCTCGAAAATCACTTCGATCCGGTTTGTACGTTTTCGTGGAAAAACGAGTTCGGAGTCGAAGATAAAGCAGTGAAGTGCAAGGGCCAGTCGCTACTAATCCTGAGGATGATTCCAAAATGGATGTAGTAGGAGTAGTGCCTTCGGTTCAGTTCGAACCCGGGACGGACTTGTATGGATGGATGCTTTCGGAACATCGTCGGGTGGACGATGGGCATTCTAAGTGAAAAGTTCTAAAAGGTAACACTTAGCCTCAAGCCTCATCAACCGGGAATGACTGTAAATCAGGGGTTATGCAGCAAAGCTAGGTGGGTAGAGCCCATTAGGGTGAGGTCATCCCTGTCTAGATGTCCCTTTTTATTCGGTTTAGTGGTGTGGTTGTTGATCCCAACCGTGGGGTGATCTTACTTGGGATTATCCAGTAAGGGGTAGTCCCGGTATTGTATGGCAGGGGATTGGGAGTAATCCTTGATACGCTGATCTAGACCAGGTACTGTGATAGGTGGTACCAATGTAAGCCTAATGGGAGACTCTTACCCCTACATTACAGCATGATAGGGGGTTCTCGCTTCGCGTTTGGTGGCGAACGGGAGACTCTTACCCCTACTTGTCCCTGGGGATAGTATAAGGCCTTTTAGAGTTGGTTGCGAATCGAGAGGCTGGCCGTAAAAGCAAACCCGAGGACCAATGTAAGCCACGTGGGGCTGGGACGGTTGAAAAGCCTATTAGTTGTGGCCACTATCGATGGTTAAAAAGCCTATACCATTACAGTTGGTATCAGAGCATAGGTTGGTGGTAACCTTGGCTCTATTGGGAATTACTCATTAGAGATGGAGTCAGTAGTGCTCTATCATGAGTTTGAGTGTATTAAAAGATATGAGCGCGTATTTGTTAGTGAATATAAATTCTGATCGAGTAAGTTGGCCGCTGTTCGAGAAGAGTTTATAAATACATGACACGATAAATTGACATGGTATTGTGTTAAAGGTGGGTGAATGAAATAATTTTACCCAAAATATATTTTGATATAAGGGAAATATTTTCTTAAATTGTTATAGAACTTGGATGTTTGGATGATAATATTTTAAACAAATAAAATTATAAAAATTGAAATGACTTGGATAATCAAAAGGGAATTTGTATTAGCATAAGTTATACAAATGAATTATAGTTAAAATTTGATTTAAATCAAATTGAAATTCTAAAACCCCAGAGATTTTGGAGGTGTTTTGAAGACAAATAATAGCATTATTGTTTTAGAAGTATTTCTTAAAGGAAACTGTTTCAAATAAATTTTGGGAAGGGATATGGCATTGAACTCACTTCAGTCATTGGAAAATAATTTCGATGAGTGTTCATTTTCGAGTTTCTAAGTGACGGATTGCTGCCAAAATGATTTGTTCAGAAGAACTAGTTTGTTTTTTTTAAATTTCAAAGGAAATTTGTTGGGGATAAAAACCAGGATTGGTTTAAAGATTTGAGAGATGTGATTTTGGGATAATGGTGGTTGTAAAATGATTTGAAACAAAAGCCGCGTGTTTAAAAATTTTGAATCCTTATTTGAAATGAAAATCCTGATGAGATAGGTTATAAGCTTATAAATTGAGATGATTTTTAGATCAGGAAGGAAAATATGAGCTTTGAATGTTGGATTAAAATTTAAAGTGAAAAAGTTAAATAAATTTAATTTGGAGAAATTAAATTGCGGAAAATTTAATGGATGATTGGAAGAAATAAATTAGTAAATCTTGAATATGTTTGGAATGGGAAAATAAAAATTAAATTTGGATTGAGAAATAAAAGTAATTAGAATTAAATTAACTTAAGCAAAGTTAATAATAATGAATTGAATTTGAAGTAAGTTGAAAAAAAAAATTGAACTCAGGAAAATTTAATGAAGTGATTTTTTGTAATAAAATCGAATATTGATTTAAAAGTTGGAAGTAAGCTAATTAGCTAAATAAATCATTTGATAGAGTACGTTAATAAAATTTAACTCGGTTAAATAAAATGGATTGTAAGTTAATAATGAAGTTTGGAAATAAACTCGAATTATAAATAGAATTCGACTTGGATTGATAATGAATTAAAATAAGTGGAGATTTTGTAAAAATAAAATGCAATTGGATTATGCTGGAAATGATTTGAGTTACAAATAAAATCCAATTCGAGTATAAATGAGTTAAGTATGTGCTTGGATATTATTTTGATAAATTGAGAAGGTGAATTAAAATGAAACGGATGGGCTAACTGAATTGAATGGAATTTGATTAGATGAGAATCAAATAGAAGCGAACTTAAGTTTGAAGTTGGAATAAATTAAATTAACTTAAGTTAAAAATAATTCGAAGCTCGGCTTCGAGTAAAAGTGAAAGTCCATTAAATAAAAGTCTGAGTTAAATTAATTTGGGAAATGGTTATTAAATTAAAAGAATTGAATGTGCCAAGTTTAATAAAATGTCTTTGGACAAAACAATTGTGGAAATGGATGAAATGCAGGTGTATGGCTTGTAAATAAGTTAATATGTGAAGAGACTTTAATAAAAATTGATTTTTGAATCAACTGAAATAAATATGAGTTTGTTTTTCTTAGAATGAATTGAATGAAGGGAAGTGAATTGTAAATAGCTTAAAAATTGAAAATAATAGTTTAAGAATTGGTTGTAAGCAATTGAAATTAGTGTCGGAACCTTATAAATAGCATTCAGGTATTGTTTAGTGTATATTGCTTATGAAATGTGTGTGTCTAACTATTGAAAGTAAGTAATTTTTAGTGAGTTGCATATATTTTATACTTACATATTTAAATTGAGTAAGTACAGGTATAAGGAAGCCATGTGACTAGATTTGGACGCGCTAATTACTAAATAAATAAGCCCTTGCTTAAAAATGCTAAATAAAGGTATGCCTACGCAATAAAAAAGGAAATATGAATTGTTTTTGTTTTTTCGACTGTGTGGATCGATGCATATATATTTATATCTCTTGTCAAATTGCAAAAAGCTTCTCCGTACAAAGGAGACTGCCAAAAAAAATCTAAAATTTTGGGAGTTAGAAATTTTTTTAAAAATTTTGTGAGCGACAAAACAATTTCAAATTGGAATTGAAATAAGGGATTTTGGAAATGGAAATTGAAACTAATTGTTTAGTTGCAACTAAAGGATTAGGAAAGTGAATTTGGAATTTTTGATTTCAGAGGATAAATTGAAATTTGCTCGGCAAAGGTATGTATTTAAATTTCTGTATGAAATTTGATGATTTTCTGGTCTAGCCACTTGGCTCTTTGTTTTCTTTTGGAATTTGGAAGCCCGTAGAGGCATTTTGTAGTTGTACCGAGCTAGCCGCGCAAAGGAGACGCTGGCGAAATTTTTCAAAAATTTAGAGAGTTAGAAATTTTTTGAGAAAGTTTTGATAATTTAAATTTGGATTTAGATTTAAATTTGAATAAGTGGAATGAATAATGTTGTTGGAAACTATAGAAGGTTTTGGGAAATTGGTTGAAGTAATAGCAAGTCTTTAATAAAAGATATGTTATGGCAAGTTGATAAAATTGTTTGGATTTGGAAAAATAGTAATGGGTTATGGACCATTCCTCTTAACTAGTAATTTCGGGGACGAAATTCTTTAAGGGGGGAGGATTGTGACGACCCGGAATTTTGGACAATTTAAATTGGGATATTTAATTGATTTCAATATTTAAAAGTTAATTTGTAACTTAAATTTCAAATATCACCATTATTTGGAAATTTAATTATTGAATTTAATTATTGGAAATCGGGTAAAATGTTGAATCTGGAATTGTAAGCCTGTTAAAAATAATTTGAAGGCTTGTAAAATTTATATTGATAGTACTGAAGATAGTAAAAGCGTTAAAATTGAATTTGAAAGTGTTTTGTTCAGTTTTGAAATTATATCGTTTAAATTAATATTTAAAAATAGCCTTCCGAGACACAGTCTCGCATTTCGACGAAACCAGTTTCATTGGATCTGTAATATTGTATTATTATCGGATTTTAATTTTCGTAGTGTTTGGAGTCGTTGTGTGAGTGTATGATATATAAACGCGCTGAATTAATATCGAAATTTAATATAATAACTGGGTTCAAAAAGCTGACTTCTCCAAACGATCGAATTAGGACTCGAAACCTTTTCCAATGCGTTCAGAATAGGGGTATAACATTATAAACGCCTAGCGGCCCGCTTCGATAGGAGGTCTAAATTTTAATTTTATAAAACGAGATACATTAGAAAGAAAATTATAAGATATTATAATGGAAAAGAAAAGTCAAAGCCCTATGCCCAATCTTCTAAAGCACGCTATACCCTTCATGTATAACGTACTCGCGCATCCTCCTCTTCCTTAGAAATCGAATTTGCGTTCTTTATCTAAATCGATTCGTGAAATAGATTTATAAAAAAAAAGGGCAGCTGAAATCAATTCAAAAAAAAAATCTTCAAGTCGAAATCAAGGCGAATACGATCTCGCACGGCAAATGAGGGCCGCGACTTGTCGAAGATGGTGATACTTGCAGAGGCGGCGGCGATGTCGAAGGCTAGGCGTAGTCGAGTCAAGGCGAATGGAAGTTACGAGGAGCATCGGCAGGGGGTTTGGCACGCGAGCTCGAGGTCGCGGCGATTGGAACGAATATTATGGCGGCTGCAGCTTCGATTTTGGGGACGAGGTTAGGCTTGGTCGAGAGGGTGTCGATCTAGGGATGTGGAGGGAGGCAGTTTGTCGCTGTCAAAGTCAAGGTTAGGGCTTTAGGCCGGGTTTACTGTGGCGATTCGACATTCATCGGCAGGAGGCACTAAGGTAGTTTATTATTTGTTAATTATAATTGTATTCTAAAGAAAAAAATTATTACATTAAAGCAAAGTTCTGTTGTGTACTGGAAAAAGAAAACAGTTTTTATTTTGAAACTGGGTAAACCGCCTCATTAAAAACCTTACTAGTTATCAACGTGATACCTAGTATGGAAAAAAGAGTGCGGTGCTTTATTGATATATCACTGAATATAATAATTTACAGATCAACTACAGTGCCAATACAAAAACAAAGTAACCTACCCAACAGGAAATGAAAATGCACCCAAAATACAGAACAAATCCTATCAACCCAGGTAAAACAGAGTTCAACTTTAACCGTTATCCACTAAGTCAATGCCCCACCTCTCTAGAATTTCCTCATTTTCTTTGGTTCTCTTAATTTTCTTCTTGCTTTTCAACATCAGGTATTTAACATCAATCTCCACATAGTTCCATCGTTGAAACTTGTCAGTCTCTCTGCCTTCATGGATTCTAGCATTTCTCTCTCTCCAAATATGGAAGATAATCGTGTCAAAACTGCAAAAGGCGAGGTCTTTGATTTGGTTTGCAGTATTGAACAAGTTGCACAAATCAATCGCTTCCTCTTCAACCAACATCGAGCTGTTCCGATTCATACCTAGCTTCAATTTACTTCGAGTCCAGAGATACGCCGAGTATGTGCATTGGAAAAACAGGTGATTTCTATGTTCTGGTTCGCATTTGCATAGCACACATGTAGGATCTACAGAGAAACCCCATTCCATCTGTTTGTCTTTGGTTGGACTTCTATTTAGAATAACTTTATATGCGCATAAATTCATTTTAGAACTGTTACAGTAGTTCCATATAATTTTAGTCCAATTATTAGGCTGAGAATGTATTCTGGAACTATCCCATGCAGAGTAGAAATTAAAACCATTTGGTTTGTTGTTCCAGCTCCAGTAGTCAGAGTCATGAGTAGTAGACAATGTTACTTCCTTGATTTGGTTTACTTGACTAGTAAAATGAAGGATCTGTGGCCTTAAGGAGTTATTTTGTATAATACTGCTAACCTTCAGATTGTCCCCACCATATAATCCAAGAGCATCCCACCCAAGAATATTAACTAATAATTCATTGTTAATCCATGGGTCGTGCCATAACAGTGTGTCTTGACCATCTACTATGCTCCTATGTATATGTTGTAGTCCTTTTTGCCTATGCTTAAGGATAGTTTTCCAGGTGCATGAACTATTATTATCAATTTCCGTAGTCCAGAAGTGTTTTTCTTTGCAGTATCTATTTCTCATCCATTTAGACCACAGATTGTTGTTGTGTATATAATGCCACAGTAGTTTTAGAGCAGTAGCGGTTCTAATGTCCTCAAAATTTCTCAGGCCCACCCCTCCTTCAAGTTTCGGTCTGCATAAGATGTCCCATGCAATTTTATGGGTTTTGCCACCCCATACAAAATTTTCACATATCTTATTAATTTTATTGATAGTAGCAATAGGAAGTTGGTATATCATCATCCAGTATAGAACCATTGGTGTGATAACATAATGTATACGTTCGATCTTACCTGCCATAGATAGAAGTTTACAATCCCATCCATTCATTCTGGTTTGTATCATGTCAAATAGATTTCCACAATCATTGTAGTGAATGTAATTATATGAAAGAGGAACTCCCAAATATT
Source organism: Allium cepa (assembly GCA_030765085.1). NCBI lineage: Eukaryota > Viridiplantae > Streptophyta > Magnoliopsida > Asparagales > Amaryllidaceae > Allium > Allium cepa. The sequence continues at coordinate 1,601,160 of JASFAV010000023.1, read as the reverse complement.
TAATAGGCAGTGTTCCTTCTTTCATACCCAACATGTTGAGCAGAAAATTTCTATTGGTCACACCTCTGCTGAAATAAGCTTTAGATTTCAAGTTGTTTATGTTTAGTCCTGTCAAATCTTTTAACTTCTGTAACATGTCTTTAATAGCTTTAGCATGTTTAAGCTTAGCTTTAGAAAATATCATGAGATCATCTTCATACAAAAGGTGAGTGACACAAGGATCTTGATTATATATTGGTTGTAAATTACCAGCCTTGTATGCTTTATACATCATCAAAGACAGAAATTCCATAGCTATGCAGAAAAGATAAGGGGAGAGAGGGTCTCCCTGTCTCAACCCTCTGTTACTGTGAATAAAACCTCTTGGACTACCATTTACAATGATAGAGTAGGTAGGGGATGTGATGCATTTTCTGATAAGTTTGATCAGGCTATAAGGAAAACCCATCATTTTCAGCATGTGACATACAAACTCCCTATTAATCATATCATATGCCTTTTGAAGGTCAATCTTGATACACATTCTATCACTGCCCTTTCTATTAAACTGTCCAATTTTCTCATGCGCAAGCAGGACATTTTCTGCAATGTATCTTCCTGGAATGAAAGCTGATTGGTTTTCTGATATTAGGTGAGGTAAGAATGGCTTTATTCTATTGCATATGATTTTGGAAATGATTTTGTATAAGACATTACAACATGCAATAGGTCTGAAATCAGAGATACAAATAGGCTGTTTGATTTTAGGCACTAGTGTAATAAAAGTATGATTTAGCCCTTTTTCAATTCTGCCTGTATCAAAAACTTCTTGTATTAAATCCAGAATGTCATATTTCAACTCATTCCAATGGATTTTATAAAATTTTGCTGTGAATCCATCAGGTCCAGGGCTCTTATCATCAGAGATTGAAAAAACAGCTTTTTGGACTTCCTCAATTGTTATTCTAGAGGTAAGTTTAGTTCTTCCCCTATCATTTATTTTGCTCATGCACTGGATATTAGGGAAATCATTAGGTAGAGGCTGTGTGGAGTGAAAAATGGTAGTGTAAAAACTTATAGCCTCAGATTCAATTTTTTCAGCCTCTTGAATGATTTCCCTATTGCTCATAATTATCTGGTTCCAGTTGTTAATATACCTTCTTTGTGACATCTTTGCATGAAAGAATTTCGTGCATGAGTCCCCATCTGTCAGCCAATTAATTTTTGCTTTGTGTTTTGATTTTAAAAATTCTGCCTCATTATGGATTTTCCGGTTATTATATGCATTGCTAAGTTTGTCGAATAAGAGTGTGTTAGTAGGGTTTGCATCACAATCTTTAAGGCATTTCTGATATTCTTCTTCATGAAGTCTAATCAGGTTACCCTCTCTGCTATTCTTGAGATTCCATTCTTTCAGCTTGGATTTACATTCCTTAATGAATTTAATGAACTTGTGCATTTTTGAAGCTTGGTAATTAGGGGAGTTTGACTGATAGATATCAAGAGCATTTTGAAAACAAGTCATATATCCTTCTCTCAGATGCCATGAGTTCACATATCTAAATGGAGTGTTTTGATGAGATTTGGCCTCTTTATTGAAACTAATAAAAATTGGAATGTGGTCACTGATAGCATTAGAAACCCCAAAAGATGTAATCCCTGGATTAGATCCCATTAATAAGTGGTTACATAGGACTATATCAATTTTTGAGGCTATTCCTTTCTTCCTCCAAGTGTATTTAAAACCTATGATAGGTAGTTCCAGCAAACCCACTCTAGTGATGCAATTGTTAAATTCTGTCATTTGATTATAAGGAACAGCTGATCCACCTTTTTTGTCTGATGGAGATAAGATATTATTAAAGTCTCCTAGGATGATCCATGGGGAGTTCACATATCCAGATTCATCAATTAATTCTTCCCATAATTTATTTCTATCTTTAATAAAATTACTGGCATAAACAAAGGATATTCTACATTTAAAGCCACTAGTGTTTTCAGCTATTAAAGAAATATGTTGGAATGATTTTTTCTCAATTTGAAACTTCCATATATTTGAATCCCAGACAATGAGAATACGACCTTTGCTGCCACGGTCATTGTTATCAATCAATTTCCAGTTACTTTGCAGCCTGTACCCCAATTTCTCGATTTGTATACTACTTAATTTATTTTCAAGTAAGCCAGCTATAGATGGCTTATATTTTGTTAGGAATTTAATCACTTCGAATTGTTTATTCTTAGCATTTAAACCCCTAACATTCCAAGAAACAATATTCATTATTTAATCTTACTTTGGCTCCTTGTATTTGCTTTAGGAGGAGCAGTTGTTGATTTTCCTTTTCTACTTTTAACATTTTGCATTTCAACTGTTTCAACTTCTTCATAAAATTTTTTTTTTGTCCACACAGTTCGAGACATCTTCCACTTTTTCTGGGTTTTTGAACACATTTTCTTCTCTTACAAGATTTCTAATAAGTTCCTCTTCTTCAGATTCACTTAAGTCTTCTACCAAGCCTTCTGTAATTTGTTCACCTATGTGAATATTTTCTGCAGGTGTGGTGTCTGATCTGTCGTGAAACATGGTGGTAGAAATGCTATCCTTTAACTAAGGTAATACTGTGCTCTTCACTTTTGGAAATGTAGAGTTTTCAATCACTATATCCTTTTCTGTTGTTTTTCCAATTGCAGGCATCTCAGATTGAATAGAGACAGACAAGTCCTTAATACAATTGTTTTCTATGTTTTCTACATATTCAATTGAGTTCCGATCATGTAAATTAACCGACCCATCAATTGTAATATCAACATCTACATTTATTGTTTCTTTATTAGAATCATAAGTAGTATTTCTTGTTGTATGCTCTGCATTTCTATTTCCTTCTATTTGTTCCAAGTTATTGACTAGTTGTTCAGATATTGAAGAGCTGCTGACATTTTCTTTATCTTTTGGAATCCACTTTTCTTTACTTTTTATTTTTCATCGTTGATTAGAATGGCCAAACACTTTACATTCTTTGCAACTATGTGGTTTGTAGAGGTAATCTACTTTGATCGTTAGTTCCTCCCCAGTGTATAGAATTGCAGTAACTTCATTGGGAAAATCGTCGCTTGCTTGCATTTCAACCAGAATTTTTGCAAATGCAATTCTAGATTCATCAGCAGTAATTTTATCCATTTTAATAGGCTTTCCCAGCACACTTGCAATGGCGCTCAATGCTTCTTTATCCCAGAGTTCGAGTTCTAGATTGGATAGTTTTATCCATATAGGTAGAGATGTTAATAAATCTTTTCTAAATCTAGTACCCATAACCCATTTTTTCAAAATAATAACTTTGTTATCAAACAAATAAGGTCCACCTTTCAACACATTGTCGCAATCTTGTTTGTTATCAAATCGTATAATGAAGAAACCGTTCTCCCGTGATAACAATTGAAATTTCCCTGTTGGTTTCCATACTCGTTCTATGTAACCTTTTAAATGTAGATGATATGGTCTGACCCCGTATACGTAGAAGATAATCGAGTGTTCCCATTTGTTTTCCGATCTCTTCACAGAAGTTTCTGAAATAATTGCTTTCCTTTTGTCATTGACCAGAACTGGTTGAATATAGTGGAGGTCCAGAAATTCATCTTGTTTCTCCCATATTCCTCCGCTTGCCGCTTCCTTCCATGATTTCAAGTTCCCTGCTTTTATTTCATTCTGGATCGATTTCCATTTATATGCTTCCTTGCTACTATCGATTCGATCGCCTTGAACCTGTGTGCTTCCAGATCTAGTTCGGGATTTATACCCCCCCATATATGGAACACTGGATTGATGAACCACGTTGGTGGTTTTTTGATTATTGGGGGATAATCCATCACGTCCCAGGTCAAGCCGATTCAACGTCGTCGTTTCCTCCGTAAGTACAGCTTTCCCTTTGTTTCTGTAAGAATTGAGAGCGGCATCTTTGTATGAATCACCTATATTAGGTGGGCGTCCTCTGTCTTTGGTGAAATCGCCATTAGATGTAGATCGTTCAGCCTCCATTGATGATACAAACTTATATATTACTATAAGTATAAAAAAAAGTAGATTTAAAATTATAAATAGCCGATTCCTTAGTATGTGTAGTTTGAATATATATATATATATATATATATATATATATACCTACTTTCATTTACTAGTTATATTTTAAAGATTAATTTGTTGTATTAACTTATTTGATTTATTATAGTCACTAAAATATTTTTAAAGGGAATTATTAGTTTGAATTAAATTAAATTATTATTAGATTAAATTTGTTAAATGGGAATAAATTGAGTAGTTGATTCAAATGGTAATAAACCGGGAATTATTTATACAAGGTCCAAAAACTGGAAGAATGGTTGAGATGGAAATGGGGTACCAAACAAAAATTAAAGGTGAGTTAACCTCACTCATCTGAGTTTTATTTAAGTGGTTAAATTTAAATAATTGGTTGAATGATTGAATTTATTTGATGTGCTATATTATATATGGTAGTATATAATATATATTGGAGTGATTGATTCCTGCATTATGTAGCGGATAAGATCCTATGCGCCGCATAATAGCGGATGATATTATATAAACCCATATACCGCGATATTCCACCTTGAAGTCGAATTGGTATTTTATATTGTGCTAACATCTGTGGACGCAGGGAAACAGGTTGTAGGGATCCAACTGGATTCCTCAAAATTATTTAGATCGTTTAATATTCTGTGTTATGAATATTTGATATTTTGTGCTGAATATTATTGATAATTTGAATATTAATGCTATGATTTGCTTGAATGTATTTGGTACACTGAGTTATCAAAATATATAAAATTGGATTTTTAAAAGAAAATAAAAGAGTAATTTTTCTTTGTAAAATAATCATAGAGATTTAAATAAATTAAAAATGAATTGGAAAAGAATAAAAAGTGATTTCTGAATTCTAATAAATATAATTCCAAGTGCGGGAAATGAGATTTTGAATAAATGGGCATAAGTAATTTTATTTTTAAACTCAAGTGATATTATTTCAAGAAATAAAGAATTTATTTTGAAATTCAAGGTTCGGATTTATTTGAAAGGATAAAGAAGAAATTTGGGAAATATAAAATTGGTATTTCAGTTAAAAAGATTTTAAATCATAATGAAGAAATAAAATCTGAAGTTAATGGATTTTGGAATAAATGGAGTAAGTAAGGAATTTATTTAAAAGTGAAGTAAATTGGAAATCAATTTGGAAATTGATTTAAGTGTGTAAAATCGGGATTTTTAAAAGAGAAGTGAGACTTTAGAATTTATAAACTGGGTTTATAAAGGTTAAGTAATATATCAGTCGATATATGAAGAATAAATCACGATGGGAATTTATTAAAGAAGTGAGAAAATTAGTTTAAAAACAGAGAGTGATTTATTTTTAACGGGTGTGAAGAAAAGTATATTTTCCTGGATAGCCAAGTACGTTTTCAAAGTAAATTTTGCAATATAAGTTAAAGGCTTTAATGTTGTTTTAAAAGCATGTTTTAGAAAATTATTATTTCTAAATGTTTAAATTCCAAAGCAAGTATTTTTCAAATCTATTATAGTAGTAATTATTTAAAGGTGACTTGGTATTTTGTTTTAAAAGAGAAAATCTAGTTTTATATTTTATAAAGTAACCTCATTTTCAAATATTCCTATAGTATATATTTTTAATAAAGTATTGAAGTAGTTTTTAATTTAAATGTTTTAAAGGATATTTTAGAATAAAGTGTGTTTGAAAATTATTTTAAAAATCTAAAGATTTGTACTTGGTGATTTCAGTGGAAGTTGAAAATATTTGGGGAATGTATTCCGTGAGAGGAAAATGGTTTGAAAACTGTTTTCAAAGGGTTGAAAACAGAAATATATCCTGTGAAGATATTTTGAGATTAATAAATAATTTAGGAAAATTATTTATGTTTGATGGATGTTTGTGGATGTTAATTGATAGTTAAATAACCGATTATCAATATTGGCCAATGCGCTGATCGTTCCGAAGAGACCGGGATCGGGATTTATTTCTCGAAAACCACTTCGATCCGGTTTGTACGTTTAAGTGTAAAAACGAGTTCGGAGTCGAAGATGGAGGAGTGAAGTGCAAGGGCTAGTCGCTACTAATCCTGAGGATGATTCCAAAATGGATGTAGTAGGAGTAGTGCCTTCGGTTTCGTTCGAACCCGGGATGGACTTGTATGGGTGGATGCTTTCGGAACATCGTCAGATGGACGATGGGCATTCTAAGTGAAACGTTCTAAAAAGGTAACACTTACCCTCAAGCCTCATCAACCGGGAATGACTTAAAATCAGGGGTTATGCAGCAAGGCTAGGCGGGTAGCGTCCATTAGCGTGACGTCATCCCTGTCTAGATGTCCTTTTTTATTCGGCTTAGTAGTGCGGTTGCTGATCCCAACAGTGGGGTGATCTTACTTGGGATTATCCAGTAAGGGGTAGTCCCGGTCTTGTGTTGTAGGGGATTGGGAGTAATCCTCGGTACGCTGATCTAGACTAGGTACTGCGACAGGTGGTACCCCAGTGCCTAGTCATTAGTTGGAAATTCATTCTCCCTACGTGCATGTACGGTTTTGATTGTGCCCAACTATTGCTGAAACGTGAGATGCAAGCATTTCAGCTAGATTCTATTTTACTTTCTAGAGACAATATTATAATATCAGAGAATTTTGATAAAAAGTGTTTTAGCTATCGTAAGGTAAAAACCCGACATTTTTATTTGTGGCGTGGTCTTACGAGATGCTTTTGTTTTCGAAAGAATTTTGAAACTTTAATAATCAATTTGAGTGTGGTTTTCTCACGTTGGTAATTCCAGACCGACTCAGGTGTTATTTAACTACAATGCTCGGGTCAGACCGAGTATTATAGAATACAGGATATGATGCTGTGGAGCTCAGGAGACGAGCTGGATGGCGATACGTACTTCCGTATTTGTGTTACGTATTCCGCTGTGTATTTAGATTGTGAGGACAAGTTATAATTACCATCCATTTGTGTGTTATGTATACTCTGATGATGTAATCTATAAAAAGATAAAATTTTCTTTTGTGTAAAGATCTGTGATTATCTATTATATTTTATTCCGCTATGATGGTTAGATTCTGATGTTGTTTCCTATCTTCTACTTCTACCTCTTCTTCTTTAACCCAAATGGTTCGTATTTCTGTTCATCTTGAGTTGATTGATGTAGAATAGTGTTGACTCAAGGGGTACGGATTTGCGGGTCATCACAATTAATATTGGAACCGCTTTAACAACTGTGTACATAGTGAATGATCCAGAATGAAGAGGTTGGAATGGCGAATGTTTGCTGGATTTGAAGAAAGAGAACAGGATGGATAGACCTCGACACTTGTGTCAATTGGAAATGACTAAAACAGGATGACTTGTCCAGACCAATGAGGCTCGCTACCTCTGGCGGACACACTTCTTCGTATTACCATCTTGACTTTGAAACTTGATTAGTGCACACCTTTGGGTTTTGCGAGTGTTGGACACGGTGAGCCATTAGGGGTTACCATCAGTCAGGCGACTCGAAATGATAGTATCCAACCTTGGCCATTACCTCATGTGCATTGTCATACTTTTATCCGTATTCGCGCACACTACGATTTTGTTTTAGTATGGTACATATAGGAGACTCACTGGCTACCGATGTTACTGGTTGTGTTACAGGACCTGCATAAACTACGTGCTTGAAAATATGTTAAGGAGGATTAATGTAAAGCCTTAATATAGAAAAATATTTATTTTATTGATTAGACACTACATATGTAGCATATCTTACTACATATAGATAGTTTAGCGGATCCTCAGGAGATGGAAAATCACATAACATCTCTTAAGTTATTGCACTCACATTGTGCACTGGACAGGAGTTGGAAAACCCCGTAAACTTCTCTTAAGCTATCATGCTCATGTTTACTTGTTATTGATCTAATTTATGTAAGAACTTTTAGTTCTGACTCGAGTGTTTTGTTTTTTCACTATGCTTGATTCAGCCTGAGCATTTTGGTATTTGAAGATATTATTCCTTGAAGATGAAGATGGAGTTTGTTAGACCATATTTACTACTATTTTTACTATTATTATTATTATTCCGCTACATTACTGTGGTATATTTGTTGATTGTACTCTGATTTTTTTGTAAGATTTGTGCAACCAACTATGTATTGTAAAACAGCTTCATGAACTGTTTATTTGATTATTATATTTTGTCATTCCACAGTGAGATTCTGTATTTTGAATTCCTTCTTTTCTCTTATTTTCTTATTAAACATCGTTGGAAATCCTTCCTTTTGAATGGTTTAAGTTAGATATGTGTGGTTTATTGTCAATTAAATCGTCCAAAAAGGTGGGTCTTCGCATTCGTCAGGCATGGTGGTAGAGGTTGTCTGATATTAGTGATGGTCGAATGATGGCAGTTTTTTGGCAATCATGAAATGGAAATTGGAGAACTAGGCTATGTTCATGATGGAAAGACATGATTTTTGACAATGATTTCGAGATTTTTGGGGACCAAGGTTGGTTGTGTGGCTAGAGGATCATTTTTCAATCATCTTGGGATTCACGGTGGCATGGTGCTTAAGGGGAGCAATGGGGATGTCCGTAGGAGGCTTGAGATTAGGCGGAGGCATTAAGATCGGTCAAAGACGCTTCAGTGGTCGAAGATGATGGGTGGAGCTCGATCTAGGATTCAATTGTCTTTTATTTTGGGTTCGACTTTTGGTGTTTGCGACGGCAATGTTAGTGCCGAGCTAGCCATGTAGTTGGTCAGAGGTGTGACGATGGGCGACGGTCGTAATGGCATAGGTGTTGTCGGTTTTAGATGGTTGTGGTGGTAGCGGTCTTGATTTGGTCGAGGTGGTATCGATTTTTGAATAGCGTGGAATGCAACTTTCATATTGGGGGAAGAGGTACTGTTGTTGTTGGGCTGGTGTGGGTTCGGGTTGGAAAGTGGGATTGGCCTATGTTGTTTTGATGAGAAACTAATGAATTTATTTGTTTTAAAATTTATAAACCAAGAGTGTAAATTTTATATTGTGGTACCTTGCTCATTTTAAATTCGATTAACCTACGGATTTTGTATTAGACTAGTATTAACGAGCACAAAACCATGGTATAAATGGTTGATATTTTAATGAAGTATACTTTAATGATAAAAATAACAATGGTTGAATATTATTACGTTGATTGACGTAATAACATGGTTAAATTAATTATACTTCGTTGATGATATCTAATTTGCTAAATAAAGCACCATTCTACTATAATTGATTTGAATATATTATTTTAGACTTCTATTGAGCAGAATAAATTCCAGTTCAATTCTCGCAAAGTAAAATGATGATTTTTAAGTTAATTAATATGTGGATTAATTAGTATGGATAAATGATGTGTTGGATATTGATTATGAATTATTGAGTGCTAGAAACTTGATAGCCTAGTCATATTGGGTGTGACTTTGATATGTCACAAAGGTTGAATTCCTTGTAGAATGAAAACAGTGATAACATTGGTTAAGTGTATGGTAGCCCTGAGCCTCGTTATAGTATTTTGAAATACTATTATTTGCTATTATTGATTTTAAATGATTTTTATCTGAAGGATGATTTTAAAAGCGACTTTGGAATTTTCAATGACCTTGTATTTAGAAATGATTTTTTAATATCAATATTTTACTTCAACCTTTTTTGTTAATCTTTTCTAGCATATATGGAAATGTTTTAAAAGTGTTTTGGAAAGTATTTATTTTTTAGAAAAGTTAATACAATAGCGGATGTTTATTTTTAAAAAGGGGGGATTTATCTTTTATAATAAAGTAATTTTGTTTCAAAGGAAGACAACAATATTTTGAAATAAATATTGGTGAAACATTTTGAATAAAATGTTGTAGAGAAAGAATAGATTAGTAAATGGTATTTTATAAATAAAAGAGAAATTTATAAACGGTATTTTATAAATAAAAGAATAGATTTATAAATAATATTTTATAAAAAAAGTGAATTGATATCATTTTTATAAATTGAAACAATAAACAACATTTGTCGATCTATAATGATATTTGAATGACCAATTTATGGAAAGTATATTAGATTTATAGAAGGCATTTTATAACTATATTTGAATATTTATAAAAGGAATTTTTATAAAGAATTTGGATATCTATAAAAGTAGATATATAAATATGAAAGAAATTTATAAAAGGAGATTTAAAAATAGAAAGGAGATTTATAAACAAAAAGGAGTTTATAAAGGAATTTTATAAAAGTTATTTATAAAAAGGAATTTTATAAAAAGAAAAGTTGTTTGGATTTATAATAGACAATGTTTTCAAATGACATTTGTTTCAACTCAAATAAGTTTGGTTTTGAAGTGTAGTGATTTATGAATATATTTATACAATTGAGATATGTATATGGATATCTTCCAAGTACTATATGTATATGGATATCTTCCAAGTACTGAAACAGTATAAGTGAATAGTGAATGAGTAGTATACTTATGTATATCTTTATAAAATGATACAAGTTTTTATAAAGTGATTTTAATTAATGAAAGGATTGATTAAAGAGGCTTAGGGCTGCTTATGTGTTTAGTCGTGCTTCTTTGAAATTAAACCTCTAATTTGATTGATTGTTTGTTTGATTGTTTGTTTGATAGTTAAATAACCGACTGCCAAACCTAACCAAATATACTCTGGAAATATCTAGAAGAAACACGGGAATTATATGATAAAGTTATTTTTGGTGATGCCATACTATATGTATAAAATCGTTCTGCTCTTCTGGGATAAATGGTAAGGAACTCCATCTGCTTAAAAATGATTAGAAGGTGATCTCCGCTCTTATGTATTGTATGTTTTTTCCATAGAATCGGAGTTGAGATTACCGAAAACTATCATTTGGTTTTGGAGTGCCCAATAAATAGGGGAGTGTACTTATATAGGATGACTTGAAACCGTAACCACTCTAAAATCATATACTGGTTCTATGCTTTGAAAGAGGTTTGTGAGTGGTTCTAGAAGCTGAAGTCTATATGGAGGTTCGAGAACTATCTGAGATGCTCGAATACATGTGGTTGTTCATGATCTTTTAAGATGTGGGGATCAATGTGTGATTCTGAGAATCGTTGAGGTGTCAGACTTAGTCTTACCAACATAGATGACTAAAACTAGAGATATGATGCATAACTAGGGGGTTTAGCTAACCCATTAGAGTACAGGTGACTCTAACCTAGTGATACTTATAGTTTATGCATGAAGTGAGAGCTACACTCGGCCTATATATGGCCAGCTATGTACTTCCTATGGTACATCAGCTATGGATGCATAATGCTTTGAAAGGAAATCTCTTACCCTTAGGCGGAGGACCGAGCTTGAAGTATTGAGAACATCTCCATGGAATCCTACATAATTAGAGAACGCGCCTTAGCAGTTTGATTTGTATACCTATTATTGTTGTATTATATACTCATGCACAATATAGTTATTTCTCATGTATTTTTAACCCTAGATATTATTATAATATCACTGGACTTCGTATAAAAATAATTTGGCTATTGTAAGGTGAAAACTCATCACATTTTATGTACGATGTGGTCATACGAGATACCTTTATTTTTGAAAGGTTTTATAACATTAACAATCCATGTAATCTATATTTCTCACGCTGGTTTACCAGACTAATCCGGATGATACTTTATTATAATGTTTGTGTTAGCCTGAGCATATTTACAAATTTAGTTTTGGATGTTGTTATAGCTATTCAGGCTAATGATAGGTCAGTTTACTCCAATTGATGTATGTATATTATAGTTTTCTTTTGTAAAGATCATTGGTATGTTATATATTACTCGTCATGTTGTGAGATTCTTTTTTGTCTTTCATTTTCTTTCATCCCAACAATCTTTCTTTTAGGCACTTGGATGTTCATCATGTACCATAGATTTATTAGTATCAACTTTTGAGGGTCAAAAGGCGGTCGTTACATAATCCCTAGTATAAACCAAAGCATTGGTCACTATGCCTATAGGATTAAAATAGAAAGGCATCATTCGTTATTAAGTTGTCCTAACCATGAAATAATTGAAATTCGGTGAAAAGGTCTCATTCATGGAATGACAACAAGGAATAGAAGAAGAAATTTTGAAAGTATCCTGGATAAAGTAATGGTCATGGTTTTGCAATGGTGGACAATTTAAGGATATGGGTTTCCATCAAAAGAAAGATATTGTTATTTTCATGCATTGAGGATGGGACTGCGATTCTCATACAAATGAAGACTGAATTTTTTTTGTAATTTTCGAAGAAAGAGATAAAAAATTTCTCAAATAGCCCTTAGATTGAAAGAAGACCGTTTTCTTAAAAAAATTCATGGAAGACTAACTTAGAATGCATAATTGTACGCACAATAATCGCACACAAATGAAGTACCCCTTAAGTCATTATCATCATGGCTCAAATGATCTTTAATTATAACTCAAATTAATTTTAGGGCTTTTACTGTTAAGGTTGAATGAGAAGATAGATCAAACTTTCACTTGCTGAACTTAGGATAGGCCCATGTAGATCATAAACATGATAACCAGGTACCATGATTTTTAAAATATTTAGAAATACTTCAGAGGTAAAGAGAGATGACTTATGTTGAGCTAAATTAGGAAAGGAGTTATGCTATTTTTAACATTTAGGAAATCCCCAATTTGGATAGCCATAAGGAAAATAAAGATATTGTAAAATGCTAAGTAGGAAGTACGATAGAAGGAGACACCGTCCACATTTGAGTTATCTCACTTGGTATCTAACATTTGAGGTGATTAGGTATACCACTAGAAGAGTTAGGGCAGTCGGTTGTGCATTGAAGAGTTTATGAAACTACAATTGGTGGGAGCATACTTATGCTTAGGTTTTTTAGCATGGTGTAAGATGACATCATTTGAGTCGGTAGCAAGGAATATGAAAGGTTGTTGAATCACAATTGAATTGATACTTTATGCTAGTGGTGAAAGTTGTTAAGGGTAGTTGGGATTCGATTCATATAAGGGCAAGGACTGCACCAGATAGGCCGAAAGCAAGTGCTGTCAGGAGCCACATGAGGTAGTCAGTGGAGCTAAGCCCATACTGTCCATAGAGCTGAGTCCATACACATTCCCACTATCTCTTATTTATTGTCTAGCTCGTTAGATAAGATAAATATGGATTGTGACACTAATACTGATTTTGATCAATTAGACGACATATTTGATGGAAAAAACAGCTCATGGAAAATATTGCTACAACATTATAGGAAAACCCATAAAAGGTGTCGGAATATAAACTTGATTTATTGGTTTCTAGAGAATTCTTGTATTATGTTTAAAGGGGGGTGAGAGTTCTAGAATTATGTTTTCTTTGTAATCAAGTAAAAGTGTTTCTACAATTATGTTTTCTTTGTAACCAAGTAAAAGTATTTCTAGAATTATGTTTTCTTTGTAATCAAGCAAAAGTAATTCTAGAATGATCTATTAGGGACTATAAATAGAGGAGCTCTCCCCTCATTGTAATCAAGCAGTCTAGCAAAGGAAAAATAATATTAAAGCATTATTTGTGAGAACAATTTTCTTCTCTCAAGCCTCCAACCTTTTTTTAAAATATATATTTCAACAAAAGGAAGCATTAAGAATGTGCCCCGTATGGTTTGGCTAATCCTAAATATAGTTCGAAGTGTCAAAAGACTACTTCCAAGCCTGCAGCCCCTCTTAAGAGATCAACGAAGAGCACAAATCCTATTAAATGAATCTTATGTCATAGAATATCAAGGGGATGAATGTTGATAGCAAAATGCATCATGTATTTTTGCTATCAGCATTCACCCTATTGAATATCCACAAACTCACGTTAATGGGTTTGTTGGAGAATAAGTTACACATATAGAGTATGATGAGATTTCAGACCTTGCTGCCAAGTCAGTGGAAGATGATACACAACAATGATCTTGGATGTAAAGCTATAATTTTAATCTTAATTGACTCAGCAGTGTGGATATATGAAGTCGTATATAAAAGTAAACAATGCATTACTTCTCGTTAATCAAATGTGAGAGGATTTCAAGTCTTCAATCTTTGTGAGAACAAGTTTCTTCTCTCAAGTCTTCAATCTTTTTTTTAAAATATATATTTCAACAAAGTGGTATCAGAGCGAGGTTTAGGGATGACTTCCAACAATATGTTGCAAACTCAACTTTCTCGTTTGACGGGAAAGAATTACAATCAATGGAGCATTCAAATGAAGGTCTTGTATGGCTCTCAAGATCTTTGGGAGATTGTTGAAAATAGATATGGAGAACCGGAGAATCAAGAAACACTTTCAACACAACAATTGAATCCTTTGAAAGAGATTCGAAAGAAGGACAAGAAGGCTCTTTATTTTGTCTATCAAGCGGTGGATGAAGCAATTTATGAAAGGATCTCTTCGACATCAACATCAAAGAAGGCATGGGACATCCTCAACAAGGCGTACAAAGGTGAAGAAAAGATAAAGATGGTAAAACTTCAAGCTCTAAGAGGTGAGTTTGATTTACTCAAAATGAAAGAAAGTGAATCAGTGGAGGAATTTTATAATATAACTGTTTCTATTGCTAATCAACTTCGAATCAATGGTGAAGAAATTTCGGATAAAAGAATTATTGAAAAAATTCTTCGAAGTATGACAAGGAAATTTGAGCATGTTATTGTTGCTATTGAAGAATCAAAATATTTGAATACTTTCTCTCTTGAAGAATTGTTGGGCTCACTACAATCTCATGAGTTTCGCATCTAACAATTTGATTCCTCTCCTTCCGAGCAAGCTTTTCAAATTCGAGACACCAACCATGGTGGATTTAGAGGAAGAGGTGGAAGATCAGCCCATGGTAGAGGACAAGGAAGAGGTCAAATTCAAAGTGAAAATTCAAGTCCATCTCAAGGAGGAAGAGGAAGAGGTCGTGGAGGATATAGTGGAAGAAGAAAGGCAACTCTTATAATATTCAATGTCATTATTGTCATAAATATGGGCATATGAAAAAGGATTGTTTTAAAAGAATTAATGATGAAAAAGATAATTCTAATTTTCTACATGAGAATTTGGAGACACAAGATGAAAGTATGCTTCTTGCTTGTAATGTTCAAGAAGCTTCTTTTGATGATATATGGTATATTGATAGTGGTTGTAGTAAACACATGACCGGAAATAAAAGTTGCTTTGTGAATTTTGATGAAAGTGTCCAACGAGAAGTCAAGACAGGTGATAACAAAAGACTCATTGTCAAAGGCAGTGGCGATATTACGGACAAAACAAGGTACAAATTATATTTATAATGTTTATTATGTTCCCGATCTTAAATACAATCTTTTGAGTGTTGGGCAACTTTTAAAGAAGGGACATAATGTGAATTTCAAAAATGATTTATGTGAGATCAAAGACGAAACTGGTGTTCTTATTGCAAAAGTGAAGATAACACCAACAAAAATATTTCCGTTGAAAATTAAAAATGAAGCATTTCCATGTTTTGCTAATATTGTTAATGACAAGTCATGGCTTTGGCATCTTCTTTATAATCACTTGAGTTTTAGCACTCTATCCAAGATTTGCAAAGATCATATGGTGAGAGGCATCTCAAATATTAGCAAACAAGATCAAGTATGTGAAAGTTGTGTTTTTGGCAAGCACCATCGATATCCATTTCCAAAAGAAAAGGCATGGCGAGCAAAGAATCATTTGGAGCTAGTGCATTCGGATTTATGTGGACCTATGCGTACAAACTCTCTTGGAGGTAATCGGTATTTTCTCACTTTTATTGATGACTATAGTCGCAAGATGTGGATTTACTTTCTTAAAGAAAAATCTCAAGTATTTGAAGTATTCAAGAATTTTAAAGCACTTGTGGAGAAGCAAAGTGGTTTTTCTATAAAGACACTACGATCCAATCGTGGTGGAGAATATATGGCGGAAGAATTCGAAAATTTCTTAAAGGATCATGACATTCATCATCAACTAACGGTCCGCTCAACCCCTAAACAAAATGGGGTGGCCGAAAGAAAGAACCGTATCATCATGGAACTTGTTCGAAGTATTTTGAAGACAAAAGGATTGCCTAAAATATTTTGGGCCGAAGCTGTAGCATGTGCATGCTATGTTCTCAACCGTGCGGAAACTAAAATGTTCAAGGAAAGACTCCACAAGAAGCATGGAGCGGTCACAAGCCATGTGTCTCCCCACTTTCGAATTTTTGGAAGCATTTGTTACTCTCATGTGCCGGATGAAAAGAGAGGAAAACTTGATGACAAATTTGAAAAGTGCATCTTTGTTGGCTATAATGAAAGATCCAAGGCATATAAATTATATAACCCCATCACAAAGAAGACTATTATTAGTAGTGATGTAATTTTCAATGAGGAAGAAGCATGGGAATGGAAAAATGAGAAAAAGAGTACAAGTATCTTGCTTGATAATGATGTGTTTGAGCCAATTGAAGAAGAAGGATCGACTCCACCTACTCCACCATCTAATTCTCCTCCTAGCTCATCATCAACAAGTTCAGAATCAACACCTAGAAGGACAAGACCTCTTGCGGAGATTTATGGAGAAACAAGAAGAATTTTAGAAGATGAATTTGTTGATTTTGCCTTATATGCAACTGCAGATCCAGTTGATTTTGAAGAAGCCGCCAAGGAAAACAAATAGAGACAAGCCATGGATCAAGAAATTGATGCAATTGAAAGGAACCAAACATGAGAGTTAGTTGAATTACCTGAAGGGAAGAAACTCATTGGAGTCAAATGGGTTTACAAGACAAATTTGAATGCACAAGGTGAAGTTGAAAAACATAAGGCACGATTACTTGTGAAAGGCTACAAGTAAAGTATGGTGTTGATTACAAAGAAGTTTTTGCTCACGTGGCACGTCTTGAAACAATTCGTTTGATAATTTCATTGGCCGCTCAAAATAAGTGGCAAGTTTATCAAATGGATGTTAAATCTGCTTTCTTGAATGGAGTACTACAAGAAGAGGCGTGCATTGATCAACCTTCCGGCTATGTGATAAAGGATGAAGAGCATAAAGTCTATCGGTTGAAGAAGGCATTGTACGGCCTTAAGCAAGCCCCTCGTGCATGGTATAGTCACATAAATGACTATTTTGTGAAGATGAGATTCAAGAGGTGTCCATTTGAGCATACTCTTTACATCAAGGAGAATAAATGTAACATTCTCATCATTGGTTTATATGTGGATGATTTGATTTTTACGGGAAATAGTCTTGATAATATTAAAGAATTTAAGAGAAGTATGATGCAATAATTTGAGATGACCAACTTGGGTCTGCTTCATTACTTTCTTGGTATTGAAGTAAAGCAAGATAATAATGGTATATTTATCTCTCAAGAAAAGTATGCAAAAGATTTGATGAAGAAGTTTAGAATGGAAGAGGCAAAGCCAATTAGCACTCCAGTTGAAGTTGGCTTGAAACAAAGTAAGGATGACAACTCTAAATATGTTGATCCAACATTTTTTAGAAGTCTTTTTGGGAGTTTGATGTATTCGACAGCCACTTGGTCGGACATTACATATGGTGTGAGCTTGATTAGTAGGTTCATGGAGCAACCCAAGAAGACACATTGGGATGCCGGAAAAAGAATTTTGAGATATGTGCATGGAACACTTGGGGATGGAATTTATTATCAAAAGATAAATGATCCTAAGGTGCTTGATATTGTGATAGTGATTGGGCCGGAAGTGTTGTTGATAGTAAAAGTACTTCGGGAAATGTTTTCTACTTTAGATCGAGTGCAAACACGTGGATGTCAAAGAAACAACAAGTTGTGGCTCTCTCAACCGCCGAGGCAGAATATATTTCACTATCTTTAGATAGTTTTCAAGCTTTATGGATTAAATGGGTGCTAGAAGAACTTAAGCATACTCCAAAAGAAAGTCCACTTATATATTGTGATAGCAATTCTGTTGTAGCACTCACCGAAAATCCAGTTTTTCATGGGAGGAGCAAACATATAAGAATCAAGTATCATTTCATTCGAGACTTGGTTGGGAAAGAAGAAGTAGTTGTCAAGCATTGCAAGATGCAAGAACAAATTGCCGATATTTTAACGAAGCCTTTGAAGTTGGAGATTTTCAAGGATTTAAAGAAGAAACTTGGTATGCGTAAAAGTTTAGCTCAAAGGGGGGCAAATCAAGTTTAAAGGGGGTGTTGGAATATAAACTTGATTTATTGGTTTCTAGAGAATTCTTGTATTACGTTTAAAGGGGGGTGAGAGTTCTAGAATTATGTTTTCTTTGTAATCAAGTAAAAGTGTTTCTAGAATTATGTTTTCTTTGTAACCAAGTAAAAGTATTTATAGAATTATGTTTTCTTTGTAATCAAGCAAAAGTAATTCTAGAATGATTTATTAGGGACTATAAATAGAGGAGCTCTCCCCTCATTGTAATCAAGCAATCTAGCAAAGGAAAAATAATATTAAAGCATTATTTGTGAGAACAAGTTTCTTCTCTCAAGCCTCCAACCTTTTTTTTAAATATATATTTCAACAAAAGGAAGCATTAAGAATGTGCCCCGTATGGTTTGGCTAATCCTAAATATAGTTCGAAGTGTCAAAAGACTACTTCCAAGCCTGCAGCCCCTCTTAAGAGATCAACAAAGAGCAAAAATCCTATTAAATGAATCTTATGTCACAGAATATCAAGGGGATGAATGTTGATAGCAAAATGCATCATGTATTTTTGCTATCAGCATTCACCCTATTGAATATCCACAAACTCACGTTAATGGGTTTGTTGGAGAATAAGTTACACATATAGAGTATGATGAGATTTCAGACCTTGCTGCCAAGTCAGTGGAAGATGATACACAACAATGATCTTGGATGTAAAGCTATAATTTTAATCTTAATTGACTCAGCGGTGTGGATATATGAAGTAGTATATAAAAGTAAACAATGCATTACTTCTCATTAATCAAATGTTGGAGGATTTCAATATGTTGTCACTTTTGTATACGCTGGTAACTTCTATAGGGAGAGAGCTACATTATGGGAGCATTTGTTTATGAGCGCTTCTACTATAGAATTGCCACTGTTAGTTATTGGATACTTTAATAACGCTTCAAGTCCTAAGTATAAGAAAGGAGGTTTTCCTATCCCATTTTCATACATCTCTGATTTGAAAAACTATATGATGAAATGCGGGCTAGTTGAACTAATTTGCAAGGATGTAAATTTACTTAAAGAAGGGGAGGGGTTGCTACTAGCATTGATAAGGTCCTTGCAAATTAAGAGTTATTAACCACCTACCAAATCTAGTTAAATATATCCTTGCCAAATCACCATAGTAATCATACTCCCTTATTGATGCAATTAACTTCTTATCAACAACAGACTGAAGGCAGATTTTTAGATATGTGAGTTCTTGGTATTGGGAAGATAGTTATGCAGCCTGTATAAAACATGGACTTGAACTAATACATGGGTTTTTGACATGCATAAACTTATTTCATGTTTACAACATATAAAAAACAATCGCAGAACATGGAATAAGTTTAGAGTGAAAACCAATATAGTTCAACGGTTAGAAGATGACTTTAACAAAGTTCTAATACAATTGGGCTTAAATCATGATTGTATGAACTTATAGAACAATCTTTTATATGTTCAACTTCAACTAAAAGATGCAACTAAAGTGCAGCATGAATTTTTAAAGCAGCAAAGTAAGTTAATTGGTTACAATATGGGGATAGTAATTGTAAATTCTTTACGCTAAGATGTCTATCAGGAAACGTCAAACTAGAATTCATGCATTGATGGATAGGTAATATTTTCTATGATCAAACTCAGATTATCATTCAAGCCACTGATTATATTATTATCCATTTAATGGCCAAACATGTGAGATTTTCCCACATGTTCAACCAAGAAATATCATAAATGAAGAGGGACGGAGATTCTTATCTGCAGTTGTGTGTTCAACTGACATAAAGGAAGCTCTTTTTTCTATTGAGGGGGATAAAAGTCCTGGACCTGATGGATTTTCATCCAAATTTTACAAATTTCATTGGGAAGAAATAAAACACCATCTATTTTTTATTGTTACTTCCGTGTTTCAGACCAACAGCTAGCCAAGGGATTGAATCAAAATTTTGTCACCCTGATACCTAAAAAAGATAAGCCATAAAATATTTCAGATTTTAGACCTATTTCATGTGAAAATGTTTTACATAAAATAATATCGAAAATTATTTGTGGCAAGATAAAAAACTTTCTTCCATATCTCATAATAGATATTTAGTCCTTTTTTATACCATATAGAAATATTGGTGAAAATATCCTACTTTCTCATGAGCTAGTCAAAGACGTTAAGAAAAAAGGAAAGGCTAAAACGTGCTTCAAGATTGATTTGTAAAAAGATTGTGATATGGTTAATCGGGAGTTTTTTTCTAAATGCTTATGAGCGTGGGTTTCCCTAACTCACTACTTGAGTTGATTTATGAGTGTATTAGCACTCCTACTTTCTCCATCCTATTAGATGGAATTCCATATGGGTTTATCACTACAACTAGGGGTCTATGTCAAGTTGATCCTCTTTCACCTTACCTATTTTATATGGCTATGGAGTGTTTCTCTCTCCTTATGGAAGATGTTTATTCATCTAATCAGTTGCAACCATTAAACTCTATTTAGCCTACCATTACTCATCTACTATTTGCGGATGACGTTATGATTTTTCTAACTGCTGCTCCATCCATCGTTATTACTATGACTACTATTTTCAGCATGATACATAGGACAGTAGGTTTAATCCAAGGTTCGAAATTTCGTTTTTCGTTCCGGTCATTGGTAATTTTAAAATTTTCGGTTCCGTTCCGAAAATTTCGGAAGTTCCATTTTAATTCCGGTTTTCTAATTCCGGTACTTTTTTTTGCTTTAATTTGCTATTTACACTAATAAATATTCAATACAGTCATAAATTTATAGTACATTTTTTAAATTACATATGAAATATATTTTGATTAAAAAACCATTGTTTAAAATTTTGGTCAATTTTTATTATGATTCGATGTAAATTAACAAAAATATAACAACTTTTTTTATCCATACACATGATTTTTTGTCAATTTATTTATTATCCTGTTTAATTTGCTTTTCTTTTTTAATTGCTATATGTTTGTTGTATTTTTTTTATTTTTCTATAAAAAAATTTCAATATTTGAAAATCAAATCAGGAATTTAGACCGGAACCGGAATTTTGACCGGATTTCGTTCCCGTTATGACCGGAACCGGAACGGAATCACCGGAATAACCGGAATTCCTCCGGAATTTTGAACCATGGTTTAATCAGACTAAATCTAAGGTCTATTTTAGCTCTAGAGTTACAAATAAAAGAATTTTACTATCTATTTTGGGGATGTCAAAAGATGAATTACCTATCAAATATCTAGGTGTACCACTGTCTACTGATTACATACATGCTTCTCATTGTACATCACTGTTAAACAAGGTGGTTGTGAAATTGGAAGGGTGGGATAGTGATTTATTATCTACTGCTGGTAGAGTAGAATTGATACAAAGAACAATCACTCCAATAGTCTTATACTAGTTAGTTATATATCATCCGCTAAGTTCAGTCCTTCATAAAATAGAAAAATCGTGTGCCGACTTCTTTTGGGGTGTTAGACGGCAAAAAATTGCTTGGAACCTCTTGTGTAGGAAAAAAATGGAAGGATGGATTAGACTACAACCAACAGACCTCATAGACTACACTACTTAAATTGCTATGGAATCTTCTAACAAATAAAAATGTGTGGAGCATGTGGATGAAAAATAGATATTTACATAAACAGAACTTTTGGGTGATGGCCATTAATAATAATTTTTCATGTCCTTTGAAATATCTACTTAGAGTCAGAGATAAAGCGATGTCTATTATGTATAGAATCATATTGAATGGTAGTCAACTTTCATATGTTTTGACCCATGGTTGAATCATAAATCCTTAATGGATTATTGGGTTGACATAGAGTCTCTCTATGCCCAGCTTGGATGGTGAATAATATTATAGAGGTAAAAACCCTAATAAATTGTCATCTACACGAGAGTTGTCTTATATTATTACACAAATTCAAATGGATATAGACTATACTACTGATTACTAGAAGATTGCATTCTCTAAAATTTTCAAATTTTCATTGGTTTGGAATTTAATTAGAAATATTTGGCCTACAATCGATGGGGAAAAATCATTTGGAATCATTTTATTACCAAGAAATTTAGCTATGCGACCTATAAAGAATGCATGGGTACCTATGAGATATAGATTGCATTCTTGGATGATTATAGATGACTACATGTGTTTTATGTAATAAAGAGACAAAAATGCATGAACATTTATTTTTTAAGTGTGGATATAACACTAAGATTTGGAATCGGACCATGAGTCATCTTCGGTGACCATAAGTGAGAGATCCTATTCTTTTGAGGAGTTGAATTGACTAAGTAATCAATACAACCAGAAGGGAAAAGGAAGAGATCTCACATGTACAATTGTTGCAACCTTGATTCATCATCTATGGATGGAAAGGAATGGGAGAACATTTTTAGGAAAAAACCTAGATGTAGAACGGAGGGGAAAATTATTTGAAGTGGACATTAAAGCTCAATTTCATAGAAGATGTAAAGAAGTAAATGGGTAAGATTTAGATCTGTTGTGTAGCTGGAAGATAGATATTCATTCAGGATGATTGGATGCGGCTCTACTAGCGTGTTTTGTACAGTGATGTTTATTGGTCAGGTTGGTTTGGTCAGCGTGTAGAAGTGGGGCTGGAGTTTGATTTGTTTTCTTTATTTTTTTGCTCCTGTATTTATTGTTGAATGAAAGTGTATAGAATTGTCGTTCTCTTTTTCCTTGCTACTATGGCAAGGTTTTTTAAGGAGGCGGGATTCCTAGTGTTCTTTTCGTCACTAATAAAGAACCCATTTTCAAAAAAAAAATTGTTATGCATGCGAATGTTGCATAAGGGTTGTGTGGTTATGCATACATATAGAATTGTACAAGTATTTATTTAGGACGTTGCATATATTTGGATGCATGGCATGAGCATTCGCTTTATAGGAGGTTGACTGGATATGTAAATCGCCTACTCTTTTGCATTGGTATAGGTTCATGTACATTTCACATTATATGTACATACGACATTGGAAAATTTCTAAGGACAATGATTGCTTATGGATGATGGATGAGTATATGGTTATAGCTATTGAATGTTGTTTGTATGAGTTACATTTTTATATCCTTTGAGATTTCGGGGATGAAATCCTTTTAATGGAGGGAGAATGTGCCTCCTCGAAAATTTAACGAGAAATTTAATAAGAAAAGTGAATTAAAATAAAACAAGGACTAAAAAGAAAATTTTCACAGATGCCTGAATTTGGTAACAAAACTTACATCATTGCGTTCATAGCGATTTTATAGATGATTTCATATATAACACTCTGTAATCGGAGTTAGTACGGAGAAGTTACAGATGTTGAAAGAATCAAAATAGAATAAAAGATTAAAAAAAAAACAAATTCATATACCCCAAGGAGGTCAATGGTCGACCAGTAATGGTCAACCTCGGGTGTTAGGTAGTCGACGATGGCTGGCTTAAATTGGCAGTGTTGAGGTATGTTCTAATGGTCAAGATGAGTTCCTTTATCGCTAAGTTTTTTGTGAACGTACGAGATAACTACAAAGATTCAAATACCTAAATCTAACAGCCTAAACTATTTTCCAACTCCTATAAATTATAGCCTAACCTAATGTAACGAACGGGATTTTCGACTCCCGAAAATCGATATTAATACGTCCACCGTATCAACTGCCGAACAATCGAATGCCAAAAAACCGAACCGTTAGGGTTAAAGAAGAAGAGGTAGAAGAAGAAAGAAAGAAGAAGCAACAGAAACAATATCAAAATCTCACATTTCGCAGCGGAACAACATATAATAGATAAATGAATAATCTTTAAATCAAAAGAACTATATCAGTTATTACATTACATCACATTACATTACATTATCAGAGTTTACAACAACAAACAGCAGAAAAGAAATACTATAAACTAGTTGATACGCCATGTCATCCAGCTTGATCCTGAGCTCCACAGCATCTCCTGAATTCCAGAATATCCTGATAACCTGACTCTAGGCTGCCCGTGTGGAAAATGATGGGCTACCAGAGTTTAGGAAGGGAACAATAAACTCCAAGTCAGTCATGGGACTGGTGTGAGAACTTAAAACAGTTATATCTTTAAAACAAACAAAGAAATATTTTAAAATAGATCCGCAATGCTTTTAGAAAATGTAACTACCATAAGGCCTCCCGCCACACACACAATGCAAACGCAGAATTGGAGGAGATTTCTCCTTATGATAGTCAAACATGCTTGATACGCAAATTTCTTTGATATTATTACTATAAGTGTAAAGTGCAGGAAAACATTTCGAAAGTACAATATTAATCTTAGCCAGCATATCTACCATTATAGTATGCCTACTATAGCCACCATATTAGATGGCAGGTTCTACTACTAAAACCATACAAGGCTCGTATTGTTTCTTTGGATTTTCCAACAAATGGTCAGGCCAAGGAACTTCCCATTGCCATATGGGTACGCCTCTGGAAGGACGCCCCGAGAACCTAACCGGATCTCTGCCAATACAAGGCCGGGTTACCTCTGCAAAAGTAGGTAACTACAGACACGAGTATGCCATCCCTCGGTTGTAAACAACCTTTATCTGAGGATCCTCAACCAACAACAATCACAAAGTCATATATATCAGCGATGTCCACATAAGTTAAGTATCTGGGCTCCACACCATGATACCACTTCTATCCAGAAGGAAATGCACATACCCTAAGGGGCGCTACTCCCTACAACCTTGCTGCATCTTTCCTGTTTTGACCATTACCGGGGTGTGAGGTCCGACGAAGTCTCGTCCACAAAGCTATGCTTTTTACAAAAGCTATGCTTTGATCAACAAATGATCAACAGCACTTCGTATGCCACATTACCAAATTGGAAATGTATCACTAGTAACCATCAACTACATAACCTCTGAGCTCGTACGTCTCAGAGAAGGGTGTTAAGCTAAGAGAATAAATTCTCCGCCACCAATAGAAATGTATTTGATAGAAACCAGCTTTACATCTCAAATTTGTAACGTCAGACACACATCCATATAAGTCCGTTCCGGGATCGAACGGAACCGAAGGCACTTCCAAAGAAGCCCTTGCAATCCGGATATTCACTAATCACGTCCGGACTTCCATCACAAAGGGTGATAAAATCTCTATATCGGAGATCAGCCGATGCAGAGACATTCGACGGCAATCCTTCTGTTATCGAAAATATCCGGTCTTCAACACCGGTCTTCAAATGCTATCCATTACGACGTATCACTATTCGGAATGGGATTTATGACCCAAAGGTCCCCTCCCGTCTAAACCGAATAACGAGCGCTTATTTTAAAATAAGTGTAGCATTCAAATTCAAGCAAATCACAACAAATACTCATTTAAAGGTGAATATTGATAGTCGGTTATTTTACTATCAATAGATATGTGCAACATCACCAGATTCTAAATAATTTACCAAATTATTTATTTTCCAAAATTATCTTTACAAGATATATTTTTCCACATTTCAACCATTTGAAAACAAATTTCAAATCACTTTTCACCTTTACAACTTTTGAAAACAAATTTCAAATTATTTTCCTTACGCGGAAACACTTTCAAATATTTATTCATTTTCACGGGAAATCTGCCGAGTTCAAATACTTTAAAATAATTTATAACACTTACCCAAAATATATCGGGAAAACACTTTGAAATAAAACTATTTTTCTTTAAACACTACTTAAAATATAAGTTATAAAAATATTATACCAATATTACATATAACTTAAGTCCAAACTAATTTTCAAATAAAATTAGTGGATAGAGTATAACTATTTAAATAACTATTTTCTAAAACAATTATTGATTAAATCTTAGAAATAATCATTTCTCTATCAACTTAATAAATCTTTACCTAAAGGATTTAAAACAACTTAAAAAGTTAATTTCTCCAAAGTATCCTTTTCAAAACCAATTCTAGAAAATTATATATATGTATGTATGTATTTTCAAAGCTATTCAGAAATTTTATTCGGCTTTCCAGGGAGAATACACTTTGATTTCAAAATGGTTCATTTAAACCAATTAAATAAATCCTTACCGATTTACTTCAAATTTACGTTCCAAATCCGTAAATTTATTTCCACACTTCAAAAATAAATCAATGTTTATTTTTAAACAAATTTCCGTTTCCTTTATAAATTCCATGGTTAATTTAAATTTCCAAATATCCACTGATATACGATTTTCAAATCGATTTCAAATATTCACTTTCAATTTATCTTTAAAAGATATAATCTCAAAACATTTCACTTCATATTGGAAAACATTTCCATACTTATTTAATAATAAGTAATTCACAAATCTATTTATTTTCAACATTTGGAAAATATTCAATATACTTAAATCACAATTAAGTATATATTTTATTCTTTAAGGAAAACATCCTCTTAAACACATTCATTCGAGTCAAAACGAATGTTGCGTAAAACATCGTTACGACAACCCAAAATCATTAGTATAGGGATTCGAAATTAAGATAGACATATATAATTTCCAATACTATATAAAACATTTCCTTTCGAAAATCATTTACTATAACAACTGTGTTATAGTCCACCATTCCCTTTTATTTCTCGAAAACGTCTATTTCAACAATGAATATTGAAATCTATGGTTTTGATACTTAATACTTTTTAAAACACCGTTAAATCATTTTAATTCTATTTAAAATATCACTTCCCCAAAACATTTCTTTAATATATTATTCATTGTCCAAAATCGTGAATATACTTCGTTAACTAAATTCAATATTTCTACACATTTTATTTTAAAGGATTATCCACTGTCCAAAATCGTGGATATATCTCCTTTAATAAGCTATAATAATTAACTTATCAAAATAAGTCAATTTCGGATTTATAAAACAATGTTTATAAATTCCATTTATATTTTATAACAACTTCAACTTATAAAATCACTTTATTAACAAATTCTATCCATATCCCATTTACACGCCAAAATCCAAATTATAAGCAAATTACTTATAATTCTCTATTTACAAATTCATTCATTTTATAACTTCACAAATCGTAGATTCTATTCTTTTATAAAATCCATTTATAACATCATTTTAAAACGTCTTTAAAACTCCATTATAATTCAATCACTTTGATTTACAAAAAACCAATTTTTTTAAATCGTATATATAAAGCTTTTATAATAAATTCAAAAATACCATTTAAATTATTTTATAAAATAATCAACTTCATATTTCCAAAAATCACCTTTCAACTATATTCTCAAAAAAAATCAAAAATTTTAATATAAACTTTCAGCCTAAATTTTCAAAAATCAAATTTTTATTTATTTCTGGTATCTAACGATACCAAAATTATATTCGGCTAAATTTTAGCCTTCAACGATTTCAATCAAAAAGATAATCACACAGAGATTAAAAAAAATCAACACACAACATTAAAACAAATTCAATTATTTGAGGAATCCAGTTGGATCCATCCAACCTGTTTCCCAGCATCCACAGATGTTAGCACAATACCAATCCCGTTTCAAGACGGAATATCGCGGTACATGGGTTTATATAAAATATCATCCGCTATTATGCGGCGCCATAGGGTCTCATCCATTATATAATGCGGGAAATCAACTCCAAGTACATATATAATACCAATTCCACTTCAAGTTGGAATATCGCGATATATGTGTTTAATATAATAACCTCCGCTTAATATGCGGCGTATAGGGTCTATTTCAATACAACAGATAGCAACCATCATTCAGTCACACAATCAAGCAATTTTAAATCTAACTATTTAAAATTTAAATCGAAACAAATTCGATTGAGTGATAAAATCTCACCTTGCTTCCAATAGCGGTTTCAGCGTTTTATTCCGAATAAAATTAGACGCGTGTTTAATTTTACCCAAAATTATCACTAGCTCCAATTTGTTCCAATCCAGCTCCATCGCATAGTATTCGTCAATACGAACCCGACGCAATTTGTTTTTTCCAAAACGGACCTCGTATATAAAGTTATAGCATTACAAAGTTTATACGATTTAATATAATAAAATTTCAACTTTTATTTTTTTTATTTTTAAACCTAATTCAATCTCTGCCGCACGATTTGCATATGAAAATCTGGGCCGTGCCTTTATTTCTTCCCCAACGCGTGAACAACCAGGTCGAAGACAACCCATAGCCGCCGCTACAAACCCTAATTAACGCAACCACCACGTCAACTTTGAAGACGATCGACGAACTCCACGACGAAGAGCATCATCGACTCCGCCTTCGGCCAAGAGAACGTCGAGCTCGGCCCCCCTTTGTGTTGAAAACCGTACACGAACTACGGCCGTTCGGACCCTTATTGTCGTCGATTTACAGCCCTATTCTCGATCACAACTGTTGGATAGAGAGATCTTAATGCTCTCTACAACTTTGCAGAAGAAAGTTTTACGAATTGGTTGATGGATTTGAAGAAAATGAGGATGTAAGAGGGGAAGATTTGGGCCATTGAAGAGTAGAGTGGCTGCCTGAAACCCTAGCTCGGTTTGAAATGAAAATAGCGAATAATAACGACCTTATATAGAAAATTCCAAAACACTATTCATCCGAAAATTTTCCGAAATCCAAACGAAGCATGCCGCATGGCGTTTATATGTTTTACCCCTATTTCGAACGCAATGGAATATATATCGGAAGCCAATTCGATCATATTTGAAAGATAGGTTTTCAAATCGACTATTTAAATTTAAAATTCACTTAAACCGATTTCAATGCGTTTTGGCTTGCCCTGGACAAACCGAAAATCTGATTGATACGAAATTTGAAATATTACAATAATTTAACAATTATGGATCCGTTGAAACTGGTTTCGTCGAAATTCGAGACTGTTTGAAAAATGGCTATGTTTACTCGTCAATTAAATATTAAAATATTCAATTTCTACAAATTTACTTTTAATTCAATTTTAAAAGTTCTATAACATCATTCTAACTCCAATATGATTTAATACAACTTTACAAATCAATTTTAATCACACTAGGCCCAATTTTCAATTATTTCTGTAATTTCAAATACTAAATTATCGATTTAAATTTCCCAATGAAATCTAGATATTCGAAATAAAATTTATTCGACTTGCAAATTTTACTTGTTAATATTTAAAATCAATTAAATATATGAATTTCAAATGACAGAAATTCTAGGTCGTTACACCTAACCCTAATTCTCACATAAGTTTACAATAATGAAACTCTGTCAAAATTTTCTCTCTCCTCTAAACCCTTATATTCTTTAAAATCAAAATAAAAATCAACTTAAAAAAATACAAGCAATTGGAGATAAACGGAGCATGAAAAAGTAGCATTCGAAGAGGTGATTCTTAGGCAAAACGAATATGAAGAGTTTAGGCTTGAGGTGAGTGCGAATAACATTGGTAAGATGATTATTACAGTTAGATAGACTATATTAATTGATTTAGGATGTTAGAAACCTAAATTGAACATGTTAAACCCTGTATCAGAATCTATAATCCCATAATAGAGATCAAAGTAAATAGTTATACTTGAAATTGATCTTCAGCCCCTTTTATAGTTAAACTTGCAAACCCTAAATCAATGAACCCTAAGTTGAATTGCAAATTGAAATATGAACTGGTCCTCTAGTAATTAAGGTTTAATAACTGCTAACAATATATGATTAAACTACGAAAAAAACCAAAAAATTTAAAATCGCAAGGAAAACCTACTTTTTCTACGCAATCTATCGACCCTAAAACCCTAGCGGTCGGTCGATAACGGTCAAGTGAAGGGGAACGGTGGTCGACCATTCCTAATGAAAATTTTAGAAGTTGAACCACGGCCTAAGGCCTAAGTTAAAGAATAAAAATTGTATAATTTAGGAAAAATTATATTAATGGAAAAATGTCTGTTGAGCCTATTTTTGATCTAAATACATGCTAGAGAGAATAGGGAAGTCAGTTCCCTAACAAGGGACATAGATCACTGCAGTTTGGGTAATAGTGAAATACCCAATGAAGAGTCAAAAGTTTAGTAGGGCAAAGTATTTCGCATACATGGAGTTGACTAGGGATAAGTATTTCGCATGCATGGAATTGACTAGGGCGATTATTGCATAGATGCTCATGGAGTGTTCCATAGTGGATGCACAACACTAATGGAGACACCTACTGAATGAGGCCAAGTGCTAACGGAAGTTCTTATACACATGTGGAAACACCAGTTGAATAAGGCCAGGTGCTACTTATGCATACGGATTCTAATGCGATATGATACAAGTGGACACCAGAGCCGCATAATAAGAAGCTATAGAGAGAAAAAGGGGATCGTTACTAACGGGAGTCCTTGTATGCACGAATTTGATGTGATGTGGTACAGTGTCGTCATGGTATGATAAGAGGCATTGCCATTCCGATCGAGAGATGAATACGGGTGCGTACGATGATTCACAAAACGAATTTGCA
Source organism: Allium cepa (assembly GCA_030765085.1). Lineage (NCBI taxonomy): Eukaryota > Viridiplantae > Streptophyta > Magnoliopsida > Asparagales > Amaryllidaceae > Allium > Allium cepa. Next base: position 1,570,461 of record JASFAV010000023.1, on the reverse strand, counting down.
TTTTGAACTTCTCCCTCTCCAAGTGTGGTGATGGTATAGTTTTTAACGGGAGAGTAGTTCCCACAATATCCTACGGGCGATATTTTCATATTTGATAGTTCTAGAAGCATTGGTCGATCTTTAATGTGTAGGTCGATTTGTAATTCGACCCTCTGTATTAGATTGATATTGGATCCTAAGAGTTCACAAACACTTGTAGCACACCCTATATCACTTAAAGTATTATTAAAGTCAAATGCACATTATGATTACATATTAAACTCATACTCATTCACCAGACTTTTATCTTACCCACCCCCCTTCTTTCCATTTTCACACTGCAGGATGATAGATTAGAGGTTGATTTGGCATAGTACATAGAGAGACTAGCTTCATATTAGAGTTCTCGTATCATTCATTGTTCCTTTTGCAGTCACCCATTATATTAAATGTCTGTAAATCTTATATTGTACTTTAAAAGAAGTGTATATGTAAGCAAGTATTTTAGAGACTGTTTTTGTGAGATGTCTATTTGATGTACTTATATTTTTAATTCTCCTGACTATGAGATCTAAAAGTTTGGAATGTTTTAGAACTTACCCTTGTAATTATGCTCTCTAAGATTTCAAAATCCAAATAGCTCGTATTTCTCGGCATGATGCATGTCCAAAAGACACATTAGGCTTTGGATCAATGTGTCGGTAGGTGTGGGTTGTTTCACCAATGACACTCATCTATCCTCACCAAATTAAAATTCTCAAACCATACTTCCTAAAAACACAAAAACTAAATCTTTTTCCAAATTTCAAAAGCAATGGCACTAAAGAGAGAAGATAGACCTTCCTCCTCATCAAATAAGCTCATTGACAGCCAAATCCGAAAGTAGCGTCACAATTATACCGCCACAAAAAGATATGACAGGATGATGAATCTCTAAAATTTTGAAGGGTCCTTTGCCAAGGCAGAGGAATTTTCTACTTATGCTATCCATGTACAAGATCATGATATTATGAGTTTAATTAATTTCAATGCAAATAATATGAAAATAATTCCCATAATGGTGAAACTTTTTAATACTAACCTCAACTTAGACTTCCACAAACCTTATTCCACCAAAGATATTATATGGAGTTTAATTTTTGGTGTAAAAATTATTATTCAACTACCAAGACTTGCCCAAATCTTAAATCATCCATATGAAGGAGAAGATTTAAATGATATCGACTATAAAGACTATGCTAGGGATGGAGTAAGCCATAATTTTTTGAGTGACGACCATAGAAATTTGAAAGCTATATCACCGATGCTAGGGATCATCTGTAGAATCCTAATTCAGTCCATTGTGCCTTAAACTAAGAGTTATGATAAGGTCTAAGAAAATAATTATCGTGCTTTATATAGTATGTATGCTAACAAGCAAATCAATTCTGAAAAATTTATCATGGATGAGATTTGTTGCTTTCACAATCGAAAAAGAAAAACCATTCATTATGCTCCTTACATAATGATAGTCTTATACCATTTTCGTATTTATATATTTGACTCAAATTTATTAGTCTGAAACACCTTGGAGGAAAAACTTTAAAATTAACAAAGGTTTCAATAAGAAATAAAGGACATATAACCTATGCCGAATGGTTACAACGTCCAGCTTCATCCTCTGATGCACCACCTCCTACTCACTCATCTCTACTAGGTATTCATAAAGCTACAAGTGAACCCGAAGAAGATGAAGAAATCATTGAAATACCCGTAGAATCATCTATGAGAAATTCCTTTACCATCATCTCTAAAACCAAAGAAAGCTGGATGTTCATTTAATCAGAGTTGAATCAAAAGTTTGTCAATTTGTGGAAGAAGGATCTTAAGACTAATTTAACACTAAAGGGGGTGAATAGTGTTTACTAACTTTTATGAATATTTTTGAATTCTTTTAAGATCATAATTTAAACATTGCAAATCAACAATCATAGATGCAAAAACAGGTAAATATAAATGTAGTAAAAGATAAAAGTAAAGAGTTGGAGAGATCACACCAGGATTTTTATACTGGTTTGGAGTTACCCTACATCCAGTCCCATAAAATTTCTTATACATATTTATTTTCAAATGTCAAAGTCTATACAATCTTGATTTCAAGGCTACGGGACACACCTCCAGATTTTCCAAGTTCTGGATACACTCATTGGATTCAGACGAAACTTCAGCACATCCACTTAATTCAAACGGGACACAAGCACACCCACTTAGATATCGAAGACACCAAGCACACCCAAAAGTATTATAGTATGATTTGATAGAGTTTACAAAATCAATTTCTTGATCTTGATTAAAAACAATCCTATAGCCTCCTGAATAGCGTTTTGATCTTGATTTGAGTGAGAAAGTGAGAGAGATCAGAAGTAAATAGTAGAGAAATAAATCAATAGAGTTTGAATTTGATTCTGCTTTAATTTATGAAGATCTTGAGTAGAATTTCTTTTAGAAATCAAGAGAGTTAAAGAGGAGAGAAGATATGAGAAAAGTCATCCCTCCTTTCTTTATGCTTTTTAACGGCATATCTCCCTCCTTTTTGAATCCTCCCCTTCCCCCTCCTCTCATCCTTCCTCACTCCTTATATCTTCCTTTATGTGTTCCTCCTTCACTGCCAGCTCCTTCGGCCGCTCCGTCTGTGCTCCCTTCCCCTCTCTCGCCTCTCTCTTCCTCCCCTTTTCCAGCTGCTAGTCTTCCTCCTCGTGTTACTCTTTCTTGTCCCCACATGTGCTTATCCCTCCTCCTTCTGGCCATACCCTCCTTCCATCCATCTGTAGGCCTGCTAACCCTATCTCTTCTGTCGATTCTATTGTTCCTTCTTCTTTGTCTTGTCAACAAGCTTGGACTTCTTTGTTTAAGAACAAGCCTCACAATGCAGGGAAGTACAATCCTGTTAACTTGATTAATGAGTTCTGTGGTGATGCTTTAGTACCTCCTGCTTTTGTTCTTGAAGCTGGGCAGTTAGTTTGGGAAGAATACGTTGTGGGTTTCTTCTTAGACAAACCTTTATCTTACATGGCGGTAATTCAGTTCTTAAAAAAAGATTGGAAGCTCAAGGGTAGCATTAAATTCAAATATGATGGGGTTGTCTTCATGTTTCTATTTTCAAATGCAGAGGATAAGAGAAGAATTCTTGAGGCAGACCCGATTCTAATGTGTAACAAACTGTTCATTGTTAAACAGTGGGATCCTACTGTGAGCAATGCATGTGGCTCTGTCTCCTCTATTCCAATTTGGATTTGCCTCTCTAACATTCCCTTGATAGCATGGTCTCTCTTGGGAATTAACTTGTTAGCTGGAAGAATAGGATAGGTCAAGTGTTTAGATGAAAATATAGAGAGAATGGATAGGCTATCATATGCTAAGTGTTTGGTTAAAGATACACCGTCCTCTGATATGGTTGATAGCTTTACTGTCCTCCTTGCTGATGGGAGAACTCAAACAGTTTATGTATCATATTAGTGGAGATCTAAAGCATGTTGTACTTGCAAGGTTTTCGGCCGTACTTTAGAAAACTGGATTAATTCCTCTAAAAATAAGCTGCTTCTTTAGGGAATCCTGCTAATAATACGGTCACTCAAGAAGAAATCATCAATACATCTCACAGATTGAATCATAATCATAATCGAAATGTTAATATGCAGGTTCGACCAATTAATGCTTGGAAGAAGTGGTGCATCACTCCAAAAATAAAAGGTTTAATGTTAAAGGGAGGGGGAAAGTGGTGAAAATTTCATTGATCTGAGTGCAACAGTGGAGAAGGAAAAATTATTAATCAAGAAACCCAATATCGAGCAACCGTCCAGTCTAGCGCAAGGAAGTGGTTCTATGGGTGGAGAAAAGGTTATGGAAGAAATGAATGATTTATTAAGTCCAAACAAGTATCAGCCTCTAATGGTTGGGAATGCTGAATAGGTTTTGACTAAAAGTGAGGCGGTTATTTTTAATGATTATACTTCAGAAGAAGTAGAACAGCAAGTCCACGTAGTGGAACGCATAGGAAATCAAATAGATGCTCCTTAGTTATTGTCTTTCTAGCAAGACATTTAGGTGAAAGGGCATGGCAGTTTGTTGAGTAGTGATGGAAAAAATTGTGTGAATGAATGCCTTCACATTGATGGCATAGGAAAAAAAGAGTGTGATATTTTTAATGGAAAAACTAAAAGGTCTGAAAGTGAGATTGTCGTGCTTAACCAGTTGGATAAGCCATATGCAAATTCTAATGCAGTGGCCAAACAAATGAAACCATTTAAACCTTCTACTGTATTTCCTGCTATGTCATGCATAGATATACATGCTCATGACACTGTGCATGCACATGATCCTTCAGCAGCCTCTATGCATTCTACCGTTCCAATTGCTTTTCATCATTGTCGTGAACCAATCAAACCTTTCCTCCCTTATCAACACATCCCTCCCCCTCGAGGTTGGTTTCCTCCTCCACCTCCTCCTCCACCGCCACCAGCTCTGCCGCTTTCAGCTCTCCTGTAGGTGGAAATTCCAGTAAGACTGTCAACAATGGGAAAAAAATCAAAGAAAAAACCATTTCTTCGTGACCATGACAAAGATCAAATCATTGATTTCAAAGAAACTCTCCCAAAAACGAGCATATCATCTTCATTTCTTCAAAGAAAAAGGAATAACTTATACCTCTTCCTCAATAGTTTATTTAGCGTTACATAATTTTGTTAGTTGGAGCATTCATGGTGCACAGAAGGATTACAAACTTATGCAAGCTAAAAACTTAATTTCTCATAACAACTTAAGCATTTTGGCTCTGCTTGAAACAAAACTAAATCTTTCTCTCACTCTCAAAGCTGCTACTAGCATCAACTCTCACAGGACTTTGCATCATAACCACAGTGAGGCTCTGTATGGAAGAATTTTAATCCTCTTTGACCCCTCTATCTATCATTTAACCTCCATCATGAGCCATAGACAACACTTTCATGCTTTTCATGTTCCATCTTGTACCTCCATTTACATTTTTGTTTATGCTAATAACCACATGATGCCAAGGCAAGTTTTTCGTGATTACCTCCCTTACTTAAGGCAGGATTCTCACCCTTGGTCTGTTCTGGGTAATTTCAACTGCATGCTCAAGGCCTCTGACAGATGTGGTGGAAGGCCTCTTTCTCTCTCCGATGTTGCCCTCCTCAATGAATCTATATCTTCTTCAAACCTTTTTGAACCTCCTTTCCTTGGTCTTCCTTTTACTTGAAATAATAATAGTCGTACGGGGATTTGAACCATGAGTAGAATTGACTTATCTTTCATCAACTCTGATGCCTTATCCCACTATCCAAACACCATCTTGCATATTCTTCCTCCTCTTTTATCCGATCACTCCCTTATCTTCTTGGCTTTTGGGAGCTCTGCTAATAAAAAGAAAACAAGTTTTAAATTTTGATTCTTAGATTAGAGATCCAAAATTCCTTCCAATTTTCAACACTGCTTGGGCTACTAATTTTCTTGGCAATAAAATGTTTATTTTTCAGCAGAAATTATGTGCCACCAAAAATGCTCTTAGATGTTGGGCTAAAGACAAATATGGGGATGGGCATAAAGCTTCGGTTGCCTTATCAGCTAAACTTAGTGAAATGCAGACCAAAATGATGGAGGACCTAGGTAACATTAACTATTCATCCCTTGAACATGATATGTCTTTGCAGTTGTCTGAAGCCTTGAATTCCGAGATCATCACGATGAAGCAGAAGCTAAGGAAAGAGTGGAAAATTCATGGAGACAGAAACTCAAAATTTTATCATTCTACTCTTAAAATCAAGAATGAAAAAGCAATATTTTTCAAACTAATAATGAAGCTAGCATTTTACATGACTCCCCTTCCACTATTAACAATGTTTTTCTGGACTATTAAACTAATCTACTAGGTATGGCAAGCAACTCTAATAACATTGCTTTTGAGATCATCATAACCCCTTTGCCTCTCCTCAGGTTTGAAGATGTCAGTCTTCTGTCTTCACAAATCTCCGACTCTGAAATAAAAGATGTTGTTGAAACGAATAGATCTTCCAGTGGTGGACCTAATGGATTCAATGCCACTTTCTATGTTCACTGCTGGGTGCCTAGGACATTATATCCTCTGACCTCTTGAAAGTAGTTCATAATTTTTTCTTCAATAGTAAGATGATTTGATCCATTAATACTACAAACTTGGTCCTAATCCCTAAAATCAAGCATCCCTCTTCAGTCTCCTCTGTCAGGCCTATTCCGTGCTATAATATTATATATAAGGGCATATCCAAAGTAATAGCTAATAAGGTCAAGCTTGTTCTTCCTGGCATTATCCTTGAAAATCAAGCTGCCTTCCTACCTTCCCGTAGCATCATTAACAATGTTCTTATTACCCACGAGCTTATGAATGGTTATAATCGTAGCTACATATCTACTAGAGCTATGGTGAAACTTGATATCAAAAGAGCTTATGACTCTATTCATTGGGAAGCCATTGTTGGTATAATCTCTCGCATGAGCTTCCTATGTCATTTTGTCAGCTGGATCTTCTCTTGCTTATCAACTGTCCTATTCGTTGGTATATAATGGGAAATCTGTTGGATTCTTTAGAGGAAAACGTGGTATACGTTAAGGAGACCCCTATCTCTCCTTACCTTTTTATCATTATTATGGAGTTTTTCACTCAGCTGTTTGTCAAGCAAATTGATAATAAATGTTTTGGCCTACACTCTAAATGTAAGAACCCCTACATTTATTTTTTACTTTTTGTTGACGATGTCCTCCTCTTTACAAAACCAACCTAGGCTTCCTTAACATGTATTAGTTCAGTGCTTAATGCATTTTCTTCTAGTACTCGGCTTCAGATTAATTATCAGAATTCCCTTTTATATGTTGCTGGAGTGACTAAAGATCAAAGAAACACTATTTCTAACACTTTCAATTTTCCTACTTTCACTTCTAAAGTTAAGAATCTTGGTATTCCTTTATCTACTGGAAGAATAAGCATCTCTACATGCCCTCCATTGTTTGAGAAGATCACCAGTACTATGAGTAACTGGAGTAGCAGAAATCTTTCCCACTCGGGTAGACATACTATCATCAAGTCAATTCTTCATGCCATGGATGTATACTGGTGTAGAAATTTTATTCTTCCAGTTAAGCTTATTTCTAATATTAAAAAATCTATGAACCATTTTTTTATGGTCAGGGAACATGCGTTCTAGAAAATTAATTCCCTTTGCTTTCTAGAAGGTTGAAAAGTCTTATGGCATCGGAGGCTTGGGAATTAAAAGAATGGGATTATGGAATTTAACTGCCTTTTCAAAACACTTTGATAGCATTATTAACAACCATACAAACTTGTGGGTTAGATAGGTTGTGAAACACAATCTTGGGAAAAAGCATTTCTGGACCATGGTGGCTTCTCCAATTTGTGGGTGGGTGTGGAGATCTATCCTTTGTCTTAGAACTGTCTTGTTACCTTTTGTTCAATTGTGTTGTCTCCTATAAGTAATACTTCCTTCTGGTTTGAATTATGGTCGGCTATTGATCTTTACTATGCAAAGAAATGACTTATGATGAGATAAGACAAACAGGGATACCTCTATCAGTTAAAGCCTCTGACTACATTATTTATGGGTGGGTGAACTTACCATATATATTAAATCCTAAGGTGCGGCAGCTATGGAACCATATCTAGTCAGTTAAGCTTCTAAGTGGTAATGACCGTTACATTTGGACTGTCAGACAGGTTAAGCATTCCATTGTAGCTATTTATAAAGCTATTGATGATTCTTCTTCTATCAATAACTTCAGGTGGTGCTCCAGGGTTTGGAATTTGAAGAGTACTCATAGTTCGAGTCTAATGCTTTAGATGGTGTTAAGAAATGTTTTACCTACCAAGTCTAAGCTGGAACAGTGTGGCATGAAAATAGATACTTCCTGTGAGTTCTATCATTGCCACAGTGAAGACAATATGCATTTTTCTTTGGTTGTTCTATCACTCGTAGTATGTGGTCTAAGATTTTGTCAATTGTTGGGTTTTCTCCCCCAGTCCTCTTTTTCTTTGATGAGTGGAACCGTATTTTTAAGGATACTAGGTGGCATGATGAGTGCTCAATGAAGTTTCTAATTGCTCTTAAAGTCTTTGTTGATGTGGTGTGGCAAGAGAGAAATGAAAGGGTCTTTCATAAAATCAGTAAAACTGAAGTGGTTTTATGCAATGAGATTGTTTCTATATTTAAGATAGATGCAACTACTTTTGGTTGACTTGAGCCTGAGGCTTTGCATGCTTCTTAATGTTGCTGTTTGTTTTTTTGGCTTTGTTTTTCTCCTTTTTTCCTTTGGTTGTTTGTTGCTTTTTTTTCTTGTTTCTTTCCCTTTGTAATGTCCTTGTTTTTATTTTAGGTGGGTTGAGCTTGTTCAACTTGCCTTTTTTATGTGTTTATTTTTAAATAGATCTGGAAAGGGTCTAGTCAACCCTGTTTACTTTGCAAAAAATATATAAGACAAGTAGTTATAAAATTCGTTGACAGAACCCTTATTTATAGAGTAACAACAGTCATGTCCATTCATGAAGAAATATGACAAAAAGATACTTCCATTCAAAATTTGAATTATGAAAATCTTAGACTATATGTCGACATACATAAGGAGTATATGTCGACATATTCCCTTGTATTTTGAAGAATTACTTTATACAAATTGTTTTGAAAATATTAAGCTTTGCAAAATCTTTTGATACTTTATAAAATCATTTAACTATAGTTTATGCACATTTTAATAACAATAAAACTTAAGGAATCATATAAAATTATTTTGAAATATTTTAATATATAAAGGATTTAAATATGCATTTCTTTTAAAAATAAAATAAAATAATATATAAAGTAAAAGTGAATATATATATATATATATATATATATATATATCAAAGTGTTAATGAATGTCAAAATATACTTTGAAATACCATAAACATTTAGATAACATAAACCAAATCTATGTCTAAATACAATAAAGTATATATTAAAATATAAAATACTTTAAAACTTAATAATTTTTTAAGTAGATAATTAAAAGCTTAGGAATCATTTGAAAGCTATTTCGAAAAGATGTTTGAAAAATCAATTTGAAAACAGGGATTCTTAAAAATCTTTTTTAAAAACAAGGATTTTTAAAAATCATTTTCGAAAACCAAGATATTTGAAAAACATTAGACTTTAAAAAACCTTTATGAAAAAAATGAAGAGAGATCAAAAAAGTGCTATCCGGTCTTTAAAAAAATATTCTATGATTCTATAACTTATATTGATATCTTGGATCTTCAAACTCATGAGTCTTCAACTTCTAACTCTGGATCTCTAAGTTAGCCTCTTTATTGGTCCCTTGAGTCTACACAGACTTCTTAATTAACACTATCTAATATATATTATGCGATATATACTATATATAACTTGATAAAACATTAGTATCTATATTTTATATGATCTCATATGGTTATTTTCATCAAAACCAACACCTAAGCTAAATCTGCCCTTTTTTGATGATGACAACCATGTATGTATAATATGATATAACTCTCTTGAGTTACAAAACTCCCCCTTAATCCATGCTTGAATATTTCATATATTTCTCCCCATTTAGCATCAAATTTGTTTTTTACCAAAAACTCCTCATAACTAGAGTATTATCTGATGTATTGTGAGATATATATTTGATATATTGATAGGTGAGAAGTGGTAATATAGATAATTTATTTTTTGTAATCAATCCAATCCAATATATACAGTCAAACTAACCCAAAGTCAATATAATTCAGTTTAATCATAAGTCAAACAAATCAATTCAAACCAATTCTAATCCTAAGTAAATTCATACAAACCAATTCATACTTCTTTTTCTAGTGTAATCTTTTAATATACCAACTTTAAATCAAATCTTATATATATAAACTAACTAATCAATTTAAAATTCCCTAGGAACTTCTACCTAACCATCAGAATCGAAAATTGGATCTACTTTGATGGCATCCCAATCTTCATTATTTTTGTTAATGGTACTATTCGGGTTGTAGGTTGGTTCACCTTTGATAAGGGAAAAAATCATCCATCGAATAGCATCAAAATGCTTTTCTTGTTCTTTTATCATTTACATTTGACTTAATTCTAAGTATCTTTAATTTCTAAGGATAAAAGTAAGGATATTCTTAAAATATTGAAAGGTATGTTCAAGATTCTCACATAATTTTTGATATGGGGAAGCCATATTCAAAAAGTTATGTTTATAAGCGGAAAGGGAGAAGAAAGAGAGTAGAAATAATGTTTTTCTAGAGTGAATAGGTTTAAATGGGGGTGATTAGTTATTTGGAATATTTGAATAGATGATAGTTATTTTATTTTGAAATTTAAAACATTTTGGTTCCTTCTCGTTATATGTCGGCATATAAGGTACTCATACATCGACATATATACCATATTTTGCAAATCAACTTATTTGCTATAGTTTTTGTAATTAGCCTAAACTATTACACTTTCTGATTTTCCAAAGATTAATAACAATGTATAATAGCAAGAAACATGATTTCATTGGTAATCGGATATGAGTACATGAAATTTAAAGATAGACATAAAGATACATGGATTAAAACTAAAACAATTTAAACTAAAAGCTAGAAAATCATAGAAAATATAACTAGGAAGAAGTAGATGGCGACAAGGATTTTCTACTCACTTTGCTAATAATCTTTCCAAAGTACTTGTCTACTTTGTTGCAAAGAGAAACGAATGATTTCTTAAGCTTCTTTTGGTTATTAAGAAGCTTGTCCTAATTTTTGAGAATTCCTTTATGGATGGATGAGATGGCTTTTCGATACTCTCTAAAGAAGTTTCTTCCTCCTTTTCTTGTTCTTCCTCCTCCACTTCCATTTCTCCCCCTTCCACTTCTTCATTTTCTCTAATTTTACGCTCCTTCTCGCAAGCCATTGTTGCTTCCTTCTCCATAAGAGTTTCATACAGCTCAAAGATGGATGAAATATTCATAAAAGAGATGTTGGCCTTGTCAAATCAATCGAGAAAGGAGAGAGATCGATGAGTTAAACAGATTCCAATGGATAAAGAGGGAATAACTCATTAAAGGTAAGTGGGTTCATTGTTAGTTATCCTGATTTATATGTAATTGAGTTTGTCTATACCCTATTCGATCTAGAATTGGTTTAACTGAATTAGAGATATTGTTTACCCAGCAATCAAAAAAAATTAGGTGTTTGATAAAAATTTAAACTATACGAACATGATCCCTTTCTGATCTAAATTTTATTAAAGTAAAATTGGGATATTAGTTGATTTAGGTTTGATTGCAGTATGAACACAATCCCTTTGTAAAATTGAATACAAACCGACATATCGAAACCCTATTGTTTTTAATGACCATGAGATGATTAGAAATTAAATTTGAGAATTTTGGAGATATTAGATTCATGAAATATGGTTTACCAAAAATTGAAATTAATCATAAAGCAAATGAAAACAAAATTTATTAATTAACATAAATTAAATCGAGCAGCCAGTAGGCGCACTATAATTGATCGATAGCGAGTGGTCGACCGCTATTATAATCAATGATCGACGGGCCGTCGATTTCAGGTGTGGTTTGAACTACCCGAGGCCCAAGTTTATAAATTTATTAATATATTATATATATTATTATATTATTAGGGAAATTAGTTCCTTAATTCTTGACTTTGGAACGTTACAGAACTAGTATGGTAGTATACGTAGATAATTTGGCACTATCCATACAACAAAGGCAATTCAATCGTCAAAAGCACTCATATGAGGTTAATCGGTTGATGTGCAGCACTGTTGATGGATGCCTAGAGAAGTGTGTAGTCCGGCACTATCCTTGGTGCATATAGCAATTAGGATGTGACACTGTTGGTGGATGCTTGATGTAGTGCAATAGGTGGCATGATGTTACCATTGAGCTTGGGCTTAAATGTTGCAACCTTGAGGCATCTTCACTGCGAGTTGGTATTACGGGTTCCTCTTAATGCATAAATTATGATATGTTGTAGTTGTAGTTTGAGGAAATGTAGTCCCAAGGGCAATATTATATGCGATCTTTAGGAGTAGTCCCAAAGGCTTTAGTCTGATCCATAGTTTATTTGAGGATCAATTTGTTGTTCGACCATAAGTGTAAACCTTCACAAGATGTTGAGTGTAGGTATATTTAGAGTTAAATTCCTTAGGTTAATATAGATAATACTAGCAAGTAATACACAACACAAGTAGGAAACCCTATGTCACGTAGATTATAAATGAAGTCAATCGCATATGTTCACCATATATTAATAATGTAACTAATTTACCAGACTTTTTTCTGACTTGTTCCTTTCTTTTTCCTCCACATAGGAGGACAAGATAGTAGCTGATTAACCAGATCAAGTATGTGGAGGAGTGAGTTTGGCATTGGCATCGTATATTACTCTTTAGCACTGACCATGTAACTATTTATTCTATTTTGGTACTTTTCAGATTAAATGCTTTTATTTTGCAAAATTCTGGATTTTAGACCATGTATAAGTTGAGAACGTGTCTCTAGGATATTTTCTAAGATGATATTTTTCTGTGTTTATATTTTACCATCTACCACTGTGAGATCTGAAAGTGTAGAATGCCTTAGAATTTATCCTTTATAAACTTAGTCTCTACAATGCTTTAAAAACTAACAGCTCGTATTTCTTGGCACGGTACAAGTTCGAAAGACATCTTAGGCTTTAGATTAGTGTGTTTAGCGGTGTGGATTATTACATATGGTATTAGAATTTAGGTTTTAAAATTCCGTAGGAGCTAGACACGTATTGAGAGAGTAAACATGAAATATTTTGAAAAAAAGAAGTATTTCAAAAAGTTTTTCGAAATGGATATTTTTTCCTTCTTCTGAAAGTTGGTTAATAGTTAATACATTGCATTTAGGCTTTCTGGCCTAAAATTATACAGCCAAAAAAAAGAGTGCATGTGCTATAGGTGAGAGAACAAAAATTAACTTTACAAAACAAACACCTAACATTCCTCCCTTACAATGCAACTTTCCATTTAGGTCATTAAACTATGGCAGCTGCAGATCTTCTCTTCGAACTTTTGGGTTTCATTGCTTCCAGTCTCGTTCTCCAGCAATTGACGCTCTTTTCCCGCTAACAAGGCGATTTTCTTTTCTAGGATTCATTTAATGCTAATCGCAACATCTCTAGCTATCATACTTGAAAGATTTAACTCCGAGTTCTCTTTATTATTGAAAGCTCTGGAATTACGCTCCCTCTAGAAATGCCATATGCAACATGTCAAGCTGATCTTGAAGACTCTCTTTCAAGTACGAATCATGACTGCACTGGTGCAGGTGAGCAATTTCGTCGCTAAGATTTTCAACAACTTCATAGTTCATACACTTAAGTTTTTGTATAGCCCAGACTCTACTAGTATAGTTATAGCTAAAAAAGAGATGCATGTGACTTTCTGGTTAATACTCACAAAGAAAACAACTGTCTTCTTGTAAAATACCCTAAATTAGTAGCATGTCCTTTGTGGGGAGTCTAAAATTGAGAGGTTTATATGTAGTTTGTGCTATTTTTGGGTGACTGCTTCTTCTCCATATGAATTAATATCACTGAACAGCAGGACAGTGTGTTTGAGTCTCTTCCCAAGCTTTATACATGTAGAACTGATCTTTACCAATGTCTTTCTAAACCCAAATATCATGTTCCCTTCCAGAATAAAGGGGGTAGCTTCAATTTCCTACTTTAGGTGTCTAGTACATAGTTGCATGTCAGGGTTCCAGTTGTCGTTTAAAACGGTAGTAGCAACCTTATCATTAGGGGTTCCATATTCTGAGAAGCCATCTCATCAAAGTCTATCAATAAGACTTTTGCAGTCTAACCAAGGATCTCACCATAATCAGTGTTCTCCCCTTTAGCAATCTGTCTTTCAACCAATAATTTTTTAGCCGGTTCCTTTGTTTCAGAATATTTTTCCAAGTAACTGATGCATTGTTATCAATTTTCATGGTCCAAAAATTATTCCTTATATATTGTTCTCATCCAAGCAGCCCAAAGATTATTAGAACTCAAGATTTTCCAAGTAAGCTTTAAACCATACACCTTTTTTAGTTTAAATAAATTTTTAAGACCACCACTACCTTCCTTCTTAGGTCTACATAAGTATTTAAATCTAACCTTATATGAAACCCACTTTCCAAATGAAATTAGCACAAACAGTATTGATTTTTCCAATAAAGCAATCTGGATTTTGAAATGTCTGCATCCAAAATCTAACCTTAGAAGTGATCATTGTATGAACTAGTTCAATTCTTCTAGCAAAAGACATCAATTTAGACCTCATTCCTTATCGGTAATGGTATTGTTCGAGAGTGGAACCCCAAGATATTTGATAGGAAGTGCATCTTCCAGAACCTCTCATTCCTCTAAGTATTTTGTCTTATGTCTACAGAATTTGTTGAAATAGACTTTCGTTTTCAGTTCATCAACTTTTAATCTAGCCCATTCTTCCATTTTCTTAAATATATGTTTAATTTGAGAAATAGCCAAAGAATCAGCCTTAAAACTAAGAACAAATCATCTGCTTAAATGAGACGAGTGATTGCTGTATATACATGCCTAATTAGATTGTGATGACGAGCAATTTCCATTTGAAGGGAAAACCACTCCATTGCCACAACAAAGAGGTAGGGGAAAGAGGGTCCTGTTGTCTCAGATCTCTAGTGCTCTGAATATACCTTTGAGGAATTCCATTAATTAGAATAAAATTAGTAGGAGAGTTAATGCATCAAGCTATCAGATTAACAATTTTGTCAGGAATGCTTATGTCTTTCAGCATATGAATAATAAAATCTCTGTTGAGTATGTTATAAGCTTTATAAAGATCTACTTTTAAACATAGTTTGTCAGCACCAGGTTTATTGAATTCTCTGACTAATTGATGGGCCATTAAAGAGTTTTTAGCAATAATTCTTTCCTTTATGAATGAACTTTGACATTGTGTTATTAGATTAGGCAATACCTTATTCAATCTCATGCAAGTAATTTTGCTCAGCACTTTATAGGTTACATTGCAATAGGCAATAGACCTATATTCTTCAATTTTAGTTGGTTTTTGCACTTTAGAAATCAAGATACGAAAGTGTGATTAATATCTTTTAAGAACTCATCGTTGTCAAATGCTTCTTGGTAGGCTGCTAATATTATATCTTTAGGCCTTTCCAGTGAAGTTTAAAGAACTTAGCCCCCATACCATCACGGCTAGGACTAGAGTCATCATGAATAGAGAACTGAGCTTTCTTCAACTCCCTTTCTTAAATGTGAGCCTCTAGCATTTGCCTTCCTTCAAGAGAGACTTTCCCACGAGCTTGAATATGAGGTATGTTTTTGTTGTACTTTCCATTGAAAAGCTCGGTAAAATAAGAATTTTCTTGTTGTTCAAGATCATGGATTTTAGTTACCATTTCATCATGTTCTTAGTGACAATGAAAAAGTCATTAGAATTTTTCTTTGAGACATTTTAGTGTAAAAAAAACTATTTGATTCATCTCCCTTTAGCCATTTTTCTTTAGTGATTTGTTTTAAATCCACGGTCTGCTTCTTCACTTCATCCTTAAGGAGTTTCTGCAGCATAAAGTAGTCAGCATTAAGGCTATCATGTAGTGGGTCTGCATCAATTTAATTTGCACCTCCTCCAGATCGGCTTGGATTTTATTAACAACATTAGTAGCTTTAGGGCTTTTAAAGTTCCATTCCTTGAGTTTGTTTTCATGCTCTTAATCAGCATAATATATTTGTACGTTGTTTCCTCTGGATAATTAGCCTTCAGAAAAAATGACGACATCACCATAACCATCATAAAGGAGCCAATAGTTCGCAAATCTAAAAGGCTTCCTTTTTGAGTCTGAACCTCATTATTAAATTGAATTAGGAGTAGACAATGGTAACTTATAGAACATGGGAGACCATAAAATTTTATATTTTTCATTTGATTAAATATCTCAGCATTACCCAACATTCTATCTAATCTAGAAACTATTTTTTTAACCTCGTTACTCTTCTATATGAAATGCAGACCTATATAGGAGGCTTTGAATAATCCGGTGGCTAACGTGTAGTCATTGAACCCCGCAATCTGGCACACTTTTAATGCAAGTCTCTTTTTTCCTCACATGTTTTAAGAACTACATTAAAATCACCTACTATAGCCCCTGGAATTTGAATTTACTTCAAATATTGGATTATTTGTCTCCAAATATTAGTTCTAGTAGAAGGGAAGTTGCTAGCGTAGACAATTGTAAAAAAACACCTCCAGACCCCCTACATTTTTGCATTCTATACTAATTTGTTTATCATCGCTATTAAAAAATTTAGTAACCCAGATGTCATTGTTACATGGACCATAACTCCGCCTTTAGCTGCATTTGAAACATTATGAATGACATCCTAATTTTCACCCAACTGCATTTTGAACGTAACAAGACTATTATTATTAAACTTATTCTCCAAGACAGTTATAATTGAGGGCTTACATTTAGCCCTTAGATTATAGAGGTCTAATTTTCGAACATCGGACTTTAGACCTCTAACGTTCCAACATACTACTGTCACGATTTAATAGCTTTGCTCCTTATAGTAGGAGTAGAAACTACCGAAGCTACTTTCTTAGTTGCCTCTTTATCTTTCTTTTCAAATTGCTTAGTATATTCTTCATTTTTCATCATGAATCTACTAATATCTTCTTCATCGATGTCCTCCTCTGAACTCTCAATTTGTATATCAAGTTTCTAAGTGTCTTCCATTATGGCAGGTTATGTCTCCTGCTCGGCCTCATGCTTGGGCAAACTTCAACATCGGGCCTCATCAGTTTTATCTTTGGAGATTCTCCTATCTTCTTGACTCTAGTGATTGATTTTAAGATACCTCCTGCATTTGGTCACGATTCTTCCTTAATGCAGACTGGACTGAATCACCTGCTTTGTTCAAGCTAGGTGATGATATGGGTAATTAGGTGTTAACAGGTGTAAGGTTTACAATATTTTGTATGTTAGTTTTTGGTGCTATTTCATTTTTTGTGGGGATGGAATTTGTACATGACTAGTAGTAGTAGGACCACTATCTGGCTGGGCATTACTGGTAGATGCTTCGCTGTTGCTTTTTGATTTCTCTACCCACACTTGCTTTGGCAGTTCTTTAATTATGTTGCACTACTGAGTATTATGACCAAAACACTTATATTCTCCACATCTAGGTGGAACGAATTCATTTTCCACATCTTGAATATACACATTTCCTTTTTGGTCGATAACCTTCACTGATTTGGTGAGTTCAGAGCGTTCCTCCAGTTCAACTAGCACTCTAGCAAAGCAAATACGTTTTACCGGCCTAATGTTTTCATCAATGTAACGACCCGGAATTTCCGATCCCGAAAATTCCAGATAGTTAGGACAAAGAAGAAAGAGATAGAAGAAGAAGAAGCAGAAAACACAACACAAATTTTCACATTCGTAGCAGATCAAAATATAATATTAAATAATAACAGTTTACAAAAGAATACTATATCTATTTATTAACTTTTAATACATCAGAGTTACACACATACTCAAACATTGGACATATACAAATCAACATGACGCAGATATACAACAATATAATACAACGGAAATACTCCATATGTTCTTGCCATCCAGCTCGTCTCCTGAGCTCCAGAACGTCCTTACCTGAAAATCTGTAACACTCGGTCTGACCGGAGCATTACATCAAAGTAACACCCGGGTCAGGCTGGAACCCAGCGTGAGTAAACCCATCTAACATGGAATACAAAACCATACAACTTATATAAAACCCGGGGTAACTCATTTCAATTTACAAATTCAAAATTTGTTATAGACATCACTTATTTCACCCATCAATTTCTAAGTACCAAAACTTAGATTAAATGGTCCAATTCATTTAAATCATTTCATACCAGCCTATTTATTCCACATATCAATTTATAAAGAATCGAAGTGGTTTCAGGTATTCACTAATATCCGACTACCGTCTCTTCGAATTCAATACGATCTTAATCCAAATTATTCAAGTGAAATCCAATTCAACTATAATACAAGATGTCACTTTTACATGACAATTCATCATCGATAGATAATCATAATATCACCGTACACTTAAACATATCATACCATGCAATATTTCATATCAGGGATATCAGCCAATTCAAGGCATTTAACATCATTCAATCATTCATGTGCAAGATTTATCACTTTCAAAATTAATTTAACTTTATTCCAAATTAAATTTATTACTGATCCTCAATCACCTAGATTACCCAACATTAATTGATTACCAACCAATTAATTAATCGTCTTTTTAATTATCATCTTAATTAATCACCCTTGATTAATTATTCTTTAATTTCATTAAGCCTTAATTAATAACACAAATTTATTTATCCTTCACCATTCACATAAGTTTCACTTACCCTCCTTCAATTAATCACATTTAGTAATTACTCATTAATTACTTCACTAAGTAATTACACTTTATTAATTACATTTATATTTAATCAATCGTCAAATGAATAATCTAAACTAGTTAATTAACTTAAACTAATCTCATTAATTTAATTAATTACAATAAGTAAATAACCCTTTTTCTACTCATTAATTAATTATCCTAAATATATCTTAATTTATTCAAATGAACCCAAGGATTAACAATAAATTTATTTCCAAAAGCTTGGCTAATTTATAAATAAATAACTTATTTTAAATTACCTAAATTAAATAGACTTAATGCATATCAATTTTAAATATTTTGAAATTTTCTATTTCCATATAAAACTTTAAATGAGCACTTACATTAAAGAATTTCGGTTTTAAAAGTTTGCTTTAAAACAACATGCCTGATTTTATGTTTCAATGAGTTATGAATTTATCTCTCTTTCTAAAAAAAAATTCTTTAAAAAAAAAATCAAATTCTATTATAAATGAACAAACCCATCAGGCCTAGCCCAAAGCCCAAAACCGAAACCAAAGACAACCGAACCTATAAATTATCACATACATGGCAACAGGCCGAAGCCCAAACTTAATTACTTAAGAATAACCCGAAAACCCAACTAAATAACCTTCTTCTTCTCCAACTTCTACTTCCAGGAAAACACCAAAACACTCGAACGAAAACACGAGCCGGAGAAATCATCACCGACCAACTCGACTCCTCCCAACGAACATCGATTACTAGCGAACCTATCTAACTCAGATCAAACGCCAAACTTCCTTGCCGAACCGTCCTGATCAAACAACACTTCGTGCACGCTGTGCACGTGCACCGGTCGCCGGCAATGCTCTGGCGTTCACGACCACCACCAACAAGTCACCAGTCATCCCGGCTTCGGATCCAAACACCCAGATCCTAATATATGCTCGAAAGTCGAAATCGAGCCTTCATGTTCAAACTGGAGTAAAACATCTCCGATCCAAATTCGCCACGCCCAGTCAACTCCGTCCACCAGAGAACCCAAGCCTTCGTCTGAAGCCTCTCCACGAACCTAACCTTCGAATTCCCCACGACCGGCCTCCTCCGGTGCTCTGACGACAGAGCGGTAACCAACCTTTCGACCTCGACTTCTAAACCTCATTAAACCCTAGTTCTCTAATTCGCCGACGCCACAGTGGCCAAATAAATCCCTAACCATTTTTGCCGACTTCGACGATCACCAAAATTGTCTCAGACGAGACCCCGATCATCCCAGTGCCATGGATTACCAGTAATTCCTCTATACCCAAAATTCGACCAACATGCCATTTACCACAATTTATTATGTTATAAATCATGATTTTATTTTTAAAAATCCTAAATTTTGATAAATGATCTAATATCTAATCATAACCCTAAAACAACAAATTAAACATGTTGAGAATTTGTTCTATCAAAGTTTTTTTTCTTTCTGTTTTTCTACCTGCTTGCATAATCTAACTTCATATGAATCATTGAGCCAATTTAAATTTATAGTTTGATATTATAAACAAATTTTGTTTGTAGATTGAAGGCTAACAAGACTCAGAGAAGAAGATCCTGAATTATTTTCAGTTTTGAAATCTGAACAAAACAAGAACAGAGCCAATAGTTCATATAACATGCACATTCAATTATTCAGACATATATACATACCCTCCAACATTATGCAACAATTTTTACATCAAACTTCAAAGATTTATTCATGCATCCAGATTTAAAAAAAATATAAAGCTGTGTTTACTCACCTATAAAAATTTGAACAGAAAACAATTCTGGATGCTGCTAACTTAATTTTTCTTTTAAATCTTCCTGCTTGCTTTGGTTGAGTTTATTATTTAAGTTTGCAAGATAGTAGTGTCTACTTGGTTCTCTGGTAAGCTAAGTTTTGTGAACGAACTGGAGCAAGCTGGATGTACATATATAGAGGAAAGGTCTTTACAGGGAAGGTATCTACTGGTACAAAATATTTGATCAGAGAGATTTTTTTTTCTTGACAGCCAAGATTTGTGAAAATGACATGATTATAAACATTTCGAAATGACTTCATTTTGGTGGCTGAGATGATAGTATTAAATGCCATGCTTCCTTACAAGTCTACAACCTTATCTAATTTGATTCTTGCGGGTAGATATTTTTTTTCTTTTCTTTTCTTATTTCTTTGTATAGCTACATGTATTTCCATAGTTTGTATATTACTAGAATCATCTGATGTGTTTACTTAATATTTTCATGTAACCATATAAGTTATCTTATATACTTGTTTCTATTTCTAACGTAAATCTTTATTTTTATTTCCATTCTAAGCTTAACTATCAAACACTTAATTTATATTCATATATTTCTTATACTTATATTTTTGTATTGATAAGATTGATTTTATTTTTAAACATCATTATCTATATTACATTCATATGCATATATCTAGATTAAATGTTAATAATGTAGAGCGTTAATTAATTTAAATAAGGTAGATTTTATTTTAAATATTTTTGAAAGATTTATTTTAAATTTTTAAATCATAATTTCCTTTCAAAATACATACATAAATATATATATATAAATGGGTAATGTCCAAAATTTTATTTATTTTTAAAATGATAAGTTTGTATTTTATTTAATTAGATTAATTGCTTATTAAAATAATATTGCCAAAATCCCGGGTCGTTACAATCAATGTCTAGTTGTTTCCTAACTATGCTAGCTAGTTTGCTACTTCATCTCCTATTCCAAAGAGCTAGGTTTAGATTGTTTAGTTTGATCCAAATCAGGTATGTAGTAAGCATGGCTCTTTTGAACATAAATTCAAATTGAATTTTCAACAGGTGTGTGTGTATATATGCATAGATAAAAAGTTTTTCAAATGTTTTATATAAGTACAATACGAAAAACTCTATCACTTTTTCTTGCGAATATTATTTATGGAAAAGTTACTAATAATTCCTAATCACAACAGATAGAATGAGAAATCCTGCTAGTTGTGGCTCAGGTGATATAGTTGAGATTCGGATTTGAATTTCCCACTATATGGTTCCACTGATATCTACAAGTAAGGGGACAAGCCAAGCTTAACCCAAATATGGAACCCATAGTATAGACGCTAGGTGAAGTTCCTGCCCACCTACCTGTCGCCAATTTTGCTAAGCTATGCAAGGAATTTTACGAGTATGGAAGGGAAGCCAAATGGAGGGACTGAATCTTATATGGACTCAAGAGCATGGATTCTTAATTGTGAGAGAATTTTTGAAATGGTGGGCGTTGAAGATAACGTTAGGAGATAGCTTAGGACTTGGCATTTACAAGGAGAGGCTTTAAATTGGTAGGATGTGGTAGTGATAGAGACTAATGAGGAAGATATAACTTAGGGAGACTTTAGAAGTCACTTTGAGACTAAATTTATTTCCCTGTCAATGTAGGGAGTACAGTTGGAGATGTTCATATATTTGTAATAAGGAGAGATGTCGATGAAGGCATATGTAAATCAGTTCGATGAATTGACTTGATTTGGTATAAATCTGATAAATACCCTTTACAAGAAGACTTTGTAGTTTGCTACGGGGCTGAACCAACCTTTTAAGATTTGGCCCTTAGTCGCATTCCTATAGGGGCGACTTATGAGGATTTGATGGAGATGGCCTTACTAAATATCATTTTCAAAGGAGTAAAGAGCGATCCCAAGAAGTCAAGAGGAAAGACACCTCAGCAGAATCAGTGTAAGAATGGAATAGGAACCAAAAGAAGATTAAAAAGTAGGAGTTTAAGTGCAAAAGGTGTGGTAAGTAGGGACATGTTTCAAAGGAGTGCATGACAGATATCCCAAACATCAAATGATTCAACTACAATCAACTTAGGTATATGAGGGGGAAAGGTTCAGTACCATTAAAGGCCTCTACCCATACGCACTATATGTTGTTCCCAGCCGAGTGCACCTCCCGTGGTGGACAAAGAGAAGGTGTGTCAACTTTATATGATTTACCAGTTCATATCTAATTTGACAATGGGAAATTAAACTCTTTTATTTCAAGTAGACTTGTAGATGAGTTGCACTTAGATACCAACATAGTTACAGGCCCAGTAGTTGTATCAAATCCTAGCAGAGGATTGGCTTATTTATTTATGTTTTCTAAGGGTTGAAATTGTTTATTTTGGGGGTTGAGTTCAATTGTAATGCTTTTGTCTTCAGAGTTTTTGAGTTTGGTTTGATTTTGCGAATGGATTGGGTGTCTATGTATGGGGGAGCGTTAGACCGTGATAGGAAGGTCACCATTTAGGTTATTGTAGTGGACATGGCCATGAGGTTTATTGTGATCTTAGAGGTTCAGTTAAGATGCCTATATTATTTAAACCTATCACACGATGAGTTAACTTTGATCCTAGTAGTTAGAGAATACCTCAAAGAGAGATCAAGTTTTGGATTTATCTTGAGGATAATGCTAGACATATTTCCTTACTCTTGAGGAACATGGCTCTGAAAGAAAGACGCAGGTTGAATAAGAAAGTGAATGAGCTATTAGAGATGGGCTTCAATAGAAAGAGTATTTCAGAGTGGGGAGCACTAGTTATCTTTGCGACAATAGAAGACAGTTCTCTAAGGATTTAGTCGATTATCATGAGCTGGATAAATCAACAAAGAAGAATTACTATCCGTTGCTCCGCATAGACGATCTCTTTGATTAGTTAGTTGGGGCGAAGGTGTTTTCTTAGGTTGACTTAGCTACCTAGTTCCATTAGTCATAAGTAGCTGAGAACGGTATTTAGAAGACTGCTTTTAGTACACATAGCAAACTTTTTGAGCGGTTAGTCTTGCCCTTCGGGCTAATCAATGCACCCTCCTACTTTGCTAACCTGATGAGTCAAGTTTTCAGAGGGTTACTTAATAGATTCATGGTGGTATTTTTAGAAAACATATTGGTCTATCCGAAAAGTGAGGAGGAGAACAAGTTGCATCAAGAAGAAGTGCTCAATACTGTCCATGGATATAAGTTAAAGGCAAAGTTTTTCAAATGTCACTTTTGGCACATGGAGATTTGCTTTTTGGGGTATGTTGTCTCTAAGCATGGGCTGGCAGTCGATCTTAGTAAAATTGATGCAGTACATGATAGGTATGCGTCGAAGAATGCCATAGAAGTGGGGAGTTTCCATGGTTTGGCGGGATTCTACAGGAAGTTCATTAAGAGCTTCGCTAAAATATCTACCTCTCCGAGCCGCCTTACTCAGAAGACTCTTGCATTCTTGTGGGACTCAAAGTATGAGGATGCTTTTACCAAGTTGAAGGAGTTGTTGACTAGTGGAACTATTCTAGTATTACCTAACGGTTCAAGGATATTCACAGTATATACCGATGCTTGTAGTATGGGATTGGGCGCAGTTTTTAATGCAAGAATAAAGAGTGGTGAGCTATGCTAGTCAATAATTTAAAGTCCATGAGAGAAACAATCCTACCTATGATCTTGGGTTGGCAGCCATTTTTTTGCCCTCAAGTCATGGAGAAATTATTTACTTAGAGAGTGGTTTTAGTTGTACACGGATTTTAAGTCACTAAAGTATTTGTTCTCCCAAAAGGATTTGAATTTAAGGTAGCATAGATGGATGAGTTCTTGGCATCGTATGATTTAGATATCTCCTATACTCCAGACAAAGTAAATGTTGTAGCCGATTCCTTGAGTAGAAAGCATGTGATATTGAGCCTTATATTCTTAAAATAGAAGCACTTGGAGTTTATCTCTATGTTTGCTTTTTGACCATCATCAGACATCACTCCAGGATTGTTAGCAACTTTGGATATCAACCGCATTGGGTCAAGTTAGAAGCAAGATACAAAGTTATTGGATATTTTCGAGAAGTAGGGAAGAGGAGAGTAGTCGAGCTATTTAACGTGCTACACCGTTGATCCGAAGGGGTGGTTACAGAGAGATGGTAGATTATGTATTCCTCTCATTATAGATTTGATTGACAGGATACTAGCCGAGTCTTATCATTCTAGGATGACCATTCATCCCGGTGGAGACAAAATGTATCGTGATTTGAAGAAAGTCTTCTATTGGCTAAGTATAAATAAGCATGTGGTGAAGTATATGTCAGTGTATAATGACCTACCAAGGGGAAAGGCGGAGCAAAAGTAGCCATGAGGATTATTACAACCATTAGATATACCATAGTGGAAGTGGCAGAGTGTCTCTATGGATTTCATTAATGGACTACTCAGGAGTAGGACAGGGAATGATAATATTTGGATCATAGTCGACCGACTGACCAAATGCGCTCATGTTGTTCAGATTAGGAGTACGTAACGACTCTATATCTAATAAAAATAATTAGTCTACGTAGAGTTCCTTCTAGTATTTTTAACGACGGAGATCTGCTTTTCACTAATGAGTTTTGGAGGAGTCTTCAAGAGGATTTACGCACCGAGTTGAGCCTGAGAATAGCTTATCACCCGTAGATGGATGGACACATGGAGAGAATGAATCGAATGTTGAAGGATTTACTACGGATGTGTATCTTGGATTTTGGAGACTCTTAGGAGGATCATTTGCTACTAGTGGAGTTCACTTATAATAAAAGCTATCAAGCAAGTATTGGGATGGCACTGTTGAGGCGTTATACAGGAGATCTTGTATATCACTATCTTGTTAGTGGGACGTTATGGATAGCTTTATTCATAGACCGGATATGGTAAGGGAGATATCGGAGAAAGAAGACTTGATTCGTAGAAGGATGACAACCATGCAAGATAAAAAAAAGTCTTATACTGATAGGAGACACACAATGTTGGAGTTTGCAGTGGGTGACATGGTTTTTGTGAAGGTTTCACCTCTTAGGCATGTCATGAGGATTGGTAGTTCAATAAAGTTAGCGCGTAGGTTTGTAACGCTTTTTCTGATCACAAGAAGAGTAGGGAAGTAAGCTTATAGGCTAGAGCTTCCTGAAAAATTAGTAAGAGTACATAATATTTTCAGTGTGTCACACTCGCGAAAGTGTCTACATAATTTAGTAGATGTAGTCGAGCCGAGTCAACTAGGAGAGGTGGTAGTAGAAAGGGAGTTACTTGTTCTCCATGTACCCACCTATACCCTTGAGCATGGTATAAAAAAGCTCTATAATAAAGTAATTAGTCTTGTTAAGGTCCAATGGGGAGAGGCCCAGTGGAGAGTACATGGGAGCCTGAAGAAAAGATCCATGCTACCCATCCAGAACTCTTTTCTAGTACATTTCCATTTTAGTTAATATGTATACATCTACTTAGGTGTTTAGATTTTAGCTTAGTGTACCCTACAGATAGGGATGTTTAGATGTTAGGAATGGATGCGGATGTGTCACCAAGACATGTTTTGGATGATTGTTGCTAATGGATGTGTTTATTAATCTTTGCACGCATATACAAATATGTGTGTGTGTGTGTATACACGTACGCAAACAGATATATATATATATATATATATATATATATATATATATATATATAAACATATATACATATATGTTTATCTTAACATTCACCCATACCATCACTTATTTTATTGCATCAAGTTATAAACATATGGTTGTTGCATATGGATTAAATGGCTGCGCTTACATGTAGAACTGTTAGTATATTTACATGGGTGTTGAATACATTTTGAACACATGGCATAAGCACTTACATTTCAAGAGGTCGACTAGATCAGGAGATTGCCTAATATTTGCATTGGTATAGGTTCATATGCATTCCATGCCTATATGTGATAGAATGTGGGGTATGACCTAGGGGCAATTGTGTAATTTGTTACATATATCTAACTTGTTGACCAATCTTGTTCGAAATAAAACGTATTTTCTTCCTATTATATACTCGATACAATGTGATTATATTAATTAATTAACTTAATTAAAAGTATATTTAATAGAAAAATTCATAAATGATATATTTTGTGATAGTAGTTACAAAGTGTTATAACCGTGAGTAATTTATCAAAACGAAACAAATATACCATTTTAAATGTTCGTAGTCAAGATGCATCAAGACTGGATATCGATGAATCCGTTAAGACTGGAGTACGCAACGCTCTCCAAATGTTAGGAAATGCGTTACTCATGACTGCTGGGGGCAACTAGGGGTTACGTACTAATATTTTTTGGATAACTATGGAACGACTCACTCGATAGTTTTCTGTTGGTTAACATAACTAAGGTCAAATAGAAAATATCGATCTGACTAATTTACACATTTCTCTTGACTTGAGAATACTGTGGACTTCGATATGAAAGATCCACTTTCATTATAGCCAAATCATGGCATTGCGTCCATCGAGTGACTATAGTTGGGCCGAGTGGAAGTATTGGAAGTGAAGCACTATTCAAGAGAGGATTCGTCTCCTCAGTTATATGAGGTTAGTATCACAGTCAACTCAAATTCAAAGTCTCTAACCAGAGCATTTTGGTTAATAATAATTGCAATTATTAAACCAAGGACTTTTTATTTATACTATAAAGTTGAATGTGGATAAGGTAGGAATTTTGACCATTACCAAATTCCATAAGTCCAAAGTGATATAGTTTTGACGAAGAGAATTGGTGTAAACAAATGTGATAACCGGGTGACGCTTATTAAACTAAAATTGGATTTTATTGAAAACGAGTAAGCGTTAAATTTGGCCATAATGTCACACCACTTGCTAAGTGGCGTGTGAACGTTAAAATTAAATTTGTTAGATGTTAATCGCTGACCAAATTTACACCCAAGAGTTACACAGCCGAAATGATGAATTCCCTTAAGACCGAACAATTAATTAATTTATAATTGTTATAAATTAATTAATATTTATGAAATATTAATTATAAAATTTGAATATGATTTGAGAAATAATGTTATATCTATTTACAACAGTTATAAATATATCGATCGACATACAATATCGACAAGAGATTAAATTAGATTTAATTGCATAGTATTTTGGCTTGGGCTTAGATGGTTTAAGGCCCATCATTAGGACTACAAAATTTCGGTTTCGGGAAGGTCTAGAGGTGGCTAAAACATAGGGAATTGACTTAGAGATAATGGGTTGAGATCAAGTGAGAATGGGTAAAAAGGTTTTCCTCGTTTATCTCCAATACAACCATATATATATATGTATATATATACATATATATAATGACTAACCATTTCTACCACCATTACCTTCTACATTTCTGGTTAAAACATAGCTCTCAATCCACTCTAAAATTCTCAAATATATTTCCAATTAAAATAATATATTCGATAGTTAGTGGTCAATGAATCCGGACTTGCAATCTGACAAATCAAGAACAGTAAAAGGAAGGGAAGTCATTGCTTCAGCGTGTATTCAAATGCATCATTAAATTGGTAATTTTAATTCATATTATAGTAGTTAAATTATATTATATGATCTATAATGAGCAATTTCATATCTATTTAAATATATTGCTATTATATGTTTAGTTAGGTGAGACTTTTGTAAGTAGATGTGGTTGTCACAAATCAATTTGGTTATACACATAATTTGTTTATTATACTATTTGATTTACCTATAGACAAATGTTTTTTACTATAAAAAATCAATTTTGGTCATTAACATTTTTTTTATATATATTTATTAATAAACTCACACACACACACACACACACACACACACACACACACACACACACACACACACACACATATATATATTAGTGTATATTTCTCTCTCAAAATAGCATATATGCATATATAAGATATATATATATATATATATATATGATATAAAAAATTAGTACACTTATTTATATATAATATGAATTTTAAAATTAATTATCATACATATATTCATATTTTAAAATAAACATTTATTGAATTTTTTAATTGTTTATCATATACAAAATAATTATTACATTAAAAAATTGAATTTTATATTTAAAAAAATATTATATCTTTTTCGAAACATATAGAAAAAATTTAGGAATTTTTAATAATTAATATTATTTCGAAAAAACTATTTATGATTTATTAAAAATAATAATTTAATTGAAAAATTCTTTAAAAAATTTTGTAACCTTTCATTCGTGATCGTACAATTTCTAAAATTTAAATTTTTTAATTTTAAGTAGTATATTATTTTATATTAAATAATTATTTTTGAAATAAATGTATTTGTTTTTAAAAATAATATTTCAATTTTGAAAAATCTCCAGATTTTTCCTAAGCTCTATTTTATGATCCTAGATTTTTGAAAATTGTAAAATTTGAAAATTTAATCAATAGATTATTTTATGTTAATTATTTATGGATGAAAACATTATTTTATTCATAATATATACAAATTAAAATATATTGTAACACATATTCATGCACATATTTGGACAACATACATGATATACAAAATAAGCTAATATGTCTGTTGCGATGTAAGTCCCAACATCACATATGGACATATAATACCTTTTATGGATTATCACGTTACATATGCACTCACACATATATGTATATGTTACATTTATGTGTAAACTAAATCAAATAAAATTAATTTCATATCTTAATATATTTGAATTTAAATAAAATAAATGATTTTATTTAAATGAAATTTAGAAATGTTCTAATTCAATTTGACTTCATAGGCCCAATAGGAGATCCAATATGGTAAAATTTTGAAATTCACCCATAACTTCCGCGACGAGCTAGTCCTATTCCAACAATACGTATACATGGCATTTGAAAATCTGAACTAAGGACAATAGTTGCTAGTGGTTGATGTTGAGTAGATGGTTGTAAGTATTAATTGACGAATTGCTTTTTCTATCCTTGAAGATTTGAGGGACAAAATCCTTTTAGGGGAAGAATGTAACATCCCGTAAAAATTAACCAAAAATTTAATAAAAAGGAATTAAATTAAATATAATAAGGGCAAAATGGAATTTATACAAATGTTTGAATTTGGCTATGAAACTTGCAATGTTGTGTTCCTAGGGGTTTTCTGAACAATTTTCATATATAAAGTTTTATAATAGGAGCTCGTATGAACGTTACTAAAGTTTAAATATTGGAAATTAAAAATAATTAATATAAAAATATATGGTAATGAATTTTAAAATTTGGAAATATCAACCGATCGATGCCCTAAAATCCTACCTCTATAAATACAACGTTAACCTCGCTTAATGAACCCTAATCTAATTCCAAACGTACCAGAACTCTGTAGCTCCAAAAATTCAACTAGCTACCTCTCTCCATATCAAACTGTTCTTCACAAATAAAAATCTAAAAGTAGAAAAGAAGGATAATCAAATCAATCAAGTAAGGAGAGAGATTGACAAATCAAAGTGGAGGTGATTCTAGGCAAATAAAGGAGGGAATAGCTTACTTGAGGTGAGTGTGTTCATTGTTAATTATGCTAGTTTATACGCAATTGAGTTTGTATGTACCCTATTTGATCTAGAATTGGTTTAACTTGACTAAAGATACAATTCATCTAGTAAATTGGGAATTTGATAGAAATTTGAACTATGAACAAGATTCCTTTCTAATCTAAATTTGATTAAAGTGAAATTGGGATATAAGTTTTTTAAGGTTTGATTTTAGTATGAACACAATCTCTTTGTTAAACTAACTATAAACTGACATATCGATACCATGTTGATTTTGATGACTATTGCACTTATGAAATTATGAGATGGTTAGAAATTGAAATTGAGAATTTTGGAAACATAAGATTAATGGAATAGGGTTTACCAAAAAAATGAAATTAATCGTATAACAAATGAATTTTTTTTTATTAATTAATGTAAATTAAATGGACCGACTGACAAGCTCACTTTAATCGGTAGATAGCGAGCAGTCGACCACAATGGCTGATGGTCGATCGGTCATCAACTTTCAGGCGTGGTTTGAACCTCGGCCTAAGGCACAAGTTTATAAATTTATTTATATGTTACATATAGGGATAGTATATTATTAGGGAAATTAGTTCCCTAATTCTTGACTTTCAGACATTATGGGACCAGTGAGGCAGTATATGCCGGCTATTTGGTGTAGACACTATCTACCCAACAAAAGCCAATTTAATCGCCTGAAGCACTCATCGGAGGCTCATTGGTGGATGTGAAACAATGTTGGTGGATGTCTGGAGAAGTGTGAGGCCCGACACTAATGGGAGGTTCTTCGGTGCATACAACAATTTGGACATGACACTGTTGGTGGACGTCCGACGTAGTGCAAGTGGCACGGCATTACTATTGAGCTTTGACATGGATGCAGCGACTTTGAGGAAACTATGGCACGAGTCATCATTGTAGGCTCCTCTCAATGTGTAAAGCATGGTATATTGCAGTTGTAGTTTTGGGGAATGTAGTCCTAAGGGCAATATTGTATGCGACCTAACCTTAAGAGTAGTCCCGAAGGCTATTACTCCGATCCATAGCTGATTTGAGGATCAATTTGTTGATCGTCCTTAAGTGTAAACCTTCACGAGATGTTGGGTGTAAGTATATTTAGAGCTAAATTCCTTAGGATAATAAGACTAACACTAGTAAGTAATACACAACACAAGTAGGATACCATAGCTTAAGTGGATTACAAATGAAGTCAATTGAATGTGATCACCATATATTAATGACACAACTCATTCACTAGACTTTTGTACGACGACTTACTCCTTTCTTTTCCATCACCACAGAAGGACAATGCAGCAGGTGATTGGCCCAGATTTAATACATGGAGGATGAGCTTGGCGTTGGCACCGTATATTACTCTTTATCACTCTTGAATCACCCCCACACCCCTTAATATACACAAAAAGGGCACACTAAAAGATAAGGTGCGTTATAGGTATAGCTAAAGCATAACAAAGACTAAGATTCACAAGAAAACTAAATATAAACAGTAGAAACATTTGAATGGTAACTCATTATTCAAAATAAAACTTCATAATAAGTCTGAAATACATCAAAAATACCAAATATACATGTCTTATAAAAATACCTCTCAGTCTCATAAAATCAAAGTACAAAATAATCATCCCTCTCATAAATACCAGTACATCGAAAACCAAATGAAAAGAAAACTGAAAAGAAGAAGAATACATAAAGAGCACCGGGAATGTATCTCCAAGAAATCTGAATCAACTATCCTTTCCTCTATTAGACTATGGGAGAAAAAAAGAAATAGAGGAGTAGGTCAGATTATAAGTCTGGTGAGTGAAAGTAACTACTAGTATTTTTAAGAAAGATAAAGACAATAGACTTAGCAAAAGTTCTAGTATAAAAGGAATTAAATGAAAGATATAACTGGAATAAAATACTGTTTAACTGTTTGCTTTGATTGTGATTGTTTGCACTTGTCTTAGATTGTTGTGATTAGGCTGAAATCCTCCTATTTTAACTAGGCTGAATCCTATTTTTACCCATTGATCGGCCTCCTACCTCTGTTGTGCCACTTTGAGCTAGTCTCATCATATGGTTCCCACTAAAAAGACACATGTTTAGCGATTGGAACGCAGTAGCGATTTATCTACCCTAACCAATGTCGCATGCTCAATCATCGTCGATACATGTTAATCTGTTATCCCCCTCTTCTGACCTCATATCTACTCTAATCAGCATAAGCGTGCCCAGCCTTACCTAATCTGTTGTGTGACCATCAGCTCTAGTCTGAAAGGGTACTGCCCAGCCTCGCCTAAGTGTTTTGTGATCAATCCTAATATGAAAGGGAATGCTGCCGGTACGGGTCCTAACAAATAAAAATATAACAACCAGTATATTGTACCATTTAAATTGACGATATTCCATACATGTCAACTTAAATAATACAAAACATGAATCATTAATGGAGTATATATATAAATGAGAATCATCACAGAATCACAGAAATATAACATCACAGAATAGTGCAGCGGAATTACAACATAATCATAAGAGTAGTTCATGAAGCTACCCATAAATACAACAATGTCTCAAATAAAATGAAATAGAACAACATAGATGCCCAATAGTCCAAATAGAAAGAGTAATACTGATAAGATAAGATAATGATAGTCTTCGGTCTTCAGCTCCGAGTAGAACAGCAACAACAATCCTCAGTCTGATCCGAGCATAAGCATAAACAAACACTCGAATGAGGACATTTATTCTTATACAGATAATATGGTTCAAATTCAAATAACAATAACTCAAAGATGAATGGAATAACATCTTTCAAGATCCGTTAAACTGTTTATACATAGTAGTGTATGGTAAATAGATAATGTCTAACAGTAAAGTAAAATATCAAAATAGTGTTAAGGCGTTACCATTGTCCCCCTTAACACATTTCATATAGCATTATAGACTATACAGCACCGTAAACTCCACCGCAAACTAGTGGGATATCAGGGAGTACTCCATAGGTATAATACAAAACAAAATCGTAATGGTCGCGAATATCGGAATACAAGTATGACAAGGCACATGAGACAATACCCAAGGTAGTGAAACTACCGTTTGCCTGATCCGGATTAGTGAGAACGCATCGCCGCAACGATCGCAACACCGTGAAACAACACTCCAAATTCAAGGGTGCGCACCAATCAATAACAAGTAATGAGTAGTTTACGAAGAAGTGTGTTCGCTCGAGGTAGCTAACCCCATTTGGCCCGGCACGGCTCCTGTTTTAGTCATTTCCAATTTGACACAAGTGTCAAGGCTATCCATTATCATTCTCTTTCTTCAGACACCGCGTTCATCATTCCAACCACTTCATTCTGGATCACACTACACATATAGTTATTAAAGTGGTTTTCGGTTTAGACAGTGAGTATGTCTCTAATCGATTCCGGTCTCTTTAATAACCTTCGAAATTATTCACCGATTGGTCGTTTAATAAATTTCAAAACCAATTCAAATTCAATTTCAATTAGAATTCGTAATTCAACATTTTATTTGTCTTTCCAAAACAATTTCCAAAATTTACGTTTCATAACTTTCAATTCCATTTCAGAATTCTATAATTCAATTTCAAATTTGATTTGAACAATTCAAGTATACACTTAAATTTGTATATAAGTTCCATTCCATAATCATTTAAACTTAATTTAACGTTCAAATCGATTTAAACTCATTTATCGATTTCATTCGATACTCATTAAATTAATTTATCATTTAGACAATTTCCATTAAATTTCTAATTCATTAAATTTACTTCTTAAATTCAACTTCATTATCAAAACTTAAAAATTTAATTTAAATTAAATTTGTCAAATCCAATTCTTTAAATTCAAAGTCTTTCATTTGTTTCGATAAACTCATTTTTATTTCTTGTTAAAGAAATTCAATTTCATTCATTTATTACCTTCGTTACAATTTCAAACTCAGTTAATAAAGGGATTTAGTTTCACTTATTCTAGCGGTTCAATTTCACCTAATAAAGAATTCAATTTAAATTTAATTATTAAATAATCCAATCTCATTAAATTATCAAATAATTTCAAATCTTAATTAGTACTAATTCCAAACTTAATTATTAATAATTTTAAAACTCAATTATTAATGATTTCAAAACTTAATTATTAATAATTCCAAATTAACTATTACTATTTTCAAAACTTAATTATTAACAATTTCAAAACTTAATTATTAATAATTTCAAGACTTAATTGTTAATAATTTCAAAACTTAATTATTAATAATTTCAAAACTTAATTATTAATCCATTAAATTTTAAGCAATGTTTTTTGTCAATTACTACGTTAATATTTGGTTAAAATTTCAAATATTCACATTTCCTTTCATTCAAATTTAAATTCAAATTTTATTTCAAAACCTTATTATTCTTCTAATAAAATCTTTATTTTATTTAAATCAAATTATTGACCAATCGGGTTTAATTTAATTTTCTATCTTAAGTCAAGTTATTTGGGTATTTATCATTTCAACCCGATTCCATTTCAATTCAAAAATCAAAGCAAAGCAAAGGGAACTTGCAGTGTGATAACTAGGATGGTGTCAAAGTAAATAAACAAGCAATAGCATCCATACATAACAATTCAACAATTTATTTAAATAATCCTGAAATAATCGTATTAATTTACATTTTTTATTTATGCAAATTAATATAATTATTTCTAGAATCTACACTATCATTTCATGTAGATTAAAGATTATTCCACTAATAATTTATACGGTTTTTCACTTGTCATTCAATTTCAAATTTATACTACAACAATTAATCCAATATACGTTCAATGGTTCAAAGTGTAATTATCACTATCCTATATGTCAATTTCTTTAACAACTAAAAGGGATCATATTTAACTAATCAAATTTAACATATAAATCAGTTTAAAACTGTTAACTATCCTATATCAATTCAATTTAACTTTAACAATAACAAATAGCATCCAAATTCAACATCACATAGCAAACATTCATCAACCAAACTTGTATAAGAATATAAGTCGTGAAAATTTATTTCACCTTTCGTGAATAAAGAAATTGACGGCGAAGCAAAAAAGCACGAATGAAGTCGGTACAATACGAACAACAAAGACTTCAAATATCGACAAAAGAGAGACGATATTAATCAATGAACGTTTATATATAATTTATAAAATTATATAGATGTGCTTACCGATGACAGAGGAAAGGACGAAAGCTAAAAATCGATTCTGCTGCAAAAAGCTTAATCGGTCGCTTCTGCACCCAACAAGCAAAGAAAAGTGGTTATTAATTCCGGCAACCAAAAATAGATATTTTCGTAAATATGCTTCTGCAATATCTAAAAGCTATTTATTGCTAATCAACCAAACATGCAACACACAACACGTTAAAAAAACAATCTGTTGTAATTTAGTTATTCACTGACCACTCAACACTCACACTCGACACGCACGTAGGAAACCCGGACCAAACTTTACAAGCACACAATCCTTTACACTCACGCATGCAAGAAAACATGCATGCACAAACATAATTATCCTTTTTTAAACTAAGCCTGCATATCACCCATACTTAAACCTTCATACGCAAGCTTTTTAAAAAAAAACAGACCCGAGAATTCATGCCTTCATCAAAACTACACCCACTCACGTACACACACCAAACACATGCACACACATTTCTTTTGTTTTTATAAACAGTACCCAAGACTAAAAACGATAGGAATTTCAAACCGAGAATTTTGCACACAACCTTTCACGCAAGTACACCACTACTCACACACCGTGTACACGCAACCCACATGCAACTCACACACAGTACATACACTCAACACGCACGCGCCCTCCGTGCACACCACCTGTACACGCAATGACGCAAGAGCTGGAAGTGGCGCAACGAGTTGGGTGGCGGTTTTGAGGGAGGTAGCGGTTTTGAGGGTGGTGGTTGGTGTGTAGGGTGGATGGGTAAATGAAGGGAAGAAGTAAATGAGGGAGGTGAGGTGGAAGGGTTGTTCGGCCATGGGGAGATTTGTGCGTGCTTTATCCCAGCCTTGTTTTTTTCTTCAAGTGACAGAGGAAGGTAGGGAAAAGAATAAGAAAGAAGAGGGGAATGGGTTTATTCGGCTATCACCTTCTTATATATATATATATATATATATATATATATATTACAGGAAGAAATTATGAAGAAGAAGAAAGGAAAAGTGGAGTACTACCTGATGCGATTTCGAAATGAGGAATGAACAGTGCAATGAGAATGAAGTGTTGGTTTCTTTAAATTTTGCAGCAATAAATTCATTGAGAATTACGAAAAGCCATCCCAATTTTTCAAGACAACCACTATTCTCCCAACTACCGTAATAATTTCATCAGCTGAGATTTTACTTTCAAACTTTCTTTTGTAAACGGGCTAAAGGACTTGGGCTGAAATTTGTTTAATCGGTCCGTTCGGAACGGTTAAATTATCGCTATGATTCCCGTCTGACTTCGATTAGCACGAATAAATATATCGTTTTGGTCAGTGCGATGAGGCGCTTCCAATGGTACACAGATAATTGTGGTACGACAGTTTTATAAAAATTCGATTTTACGCCGCTTAAATTGTTCGTTTTGCAAAACAATTTGAACGGGACAGACGATGACAGTTTTTGACGACACAAATTACATCATCTTGGTCAGAATAATTTTTACAACATAACTGTGTAAAAATATTTGGATTTGAAAGATAAATTTTACGCAGCTTTATATGCACTGATATACAGTAAAACGCGAACGAAATTTACTGTAATATTTTGCGACGAAACTTTTTTCTATATTCACAACTAACTAGAATCTTCTCATAAATAAAGTTTGGACGTTAATTGAGATCGTTTATAAATTTCAAATTTTTTATATTAAAACGATGGATTTAAAATTTTATATTGGGTTGGAAATTCAGGGTCGTTACAATCTCCCCCACTCAAAAATTTTCGTCCTCGAAAAGGAACGAGACAAGTGAAGTAAGAATGCAGTAAGCAGAAAAATTAAGATAGAATTTTAAGAAAATTTGAATTATACCTGAAATTAGTAATTCGGGATTTGAATCTCGAATACTATCCTCAGTCTCCCATGTGCAATCTTGCTCATCTGCACTCCATTGTACTTTAACGAGATTTACCGACTTCCTTCTAAGTTGCTTTGTCTCTTGATCGACTATCCGAAGTGGCTTTCGCTCAATAGTCAAGTCAGGCTCAATAACTATCTCCTCCAATTGAGCCGTAGGGATGGTCATAGATGGATTGTGCACAACTTTGCGGAGATGTGAAACGTGGAACACATTGTGCACACAGGCGAACTTCTCTGGTAACGCAACTCTATATGCTAATGTTCCAACTCTTTCCGTAATCTCAAACGGACCAAAAAATCTGGGAGCTAGCTTCCCTTTCCTTCCAAATCGAACAATATTCTTCAAAGGCGACACTTTCAGAAATACTTTGTCTCCTACGCTGAATTCGAGATCTCTTCTCCTTCTATCAGCGTAGCTCTTCTGTCTATCA
The DNA here is from genome assembly GCA_030765085.1 of Allium cepa. NCBI lineage: Eukaryota > Viridiplantae > Streptophyta > Magnoliopsida > Asparagales > Amaryllidaceae > Allium > Allium cepa. Next base: position 1,532,992 of record JASFAV010000023.1, on the reverse strand, counting down.
TGTGCCCTCTTTATCTTCTTCTTGATTTCTTCGACTTTTTCAGAAGCTTCCATAATTATTTCTGGACCAAGCACTAATCGGTCTCCCGACTCGATCCAACAATCTGGCGATTTGCACGGCCGTCCATATAAGGCTTCGAACGGTGCCATACCAATTCTTGCCTGATTTATTAAAGATAATTAATTCAAATTCAAATATACTTATTCAAATTTGAAATTCAATTTATTTACCTGATAACTATTATTATAAGTAAATTCGACCAAGTGAAGATGGTCTTCCCAGGATCCACCAAAGTCTATAATACAAGCTCGAAGAAGGTCTTCCAAAATCTGATTCACCCTCTTAGTTTGGCCATCTGTCTGAGGATGATATGCTGTGCTCAGAACAGTTTGGTGCCCAAAGTATCCTGAAATGCTTGCCAAAATTTACTGGTGAAAATAGGATCTCTATCGCATACAATACTGGATGGTATACCATGAAGTTTAACAACTTCTCTCATGTATATCTCGGCCAAACTCGAAGCAGTACGAGTGGACTTGATAGGAATAAAGTGAGTGGATTTCGTCAGTCTATCGACAATCACCCAAATGCTTTCGTTACCCTTTCTAGTCCTCGGCAGCCCATCAATAAAGTCCATAGAAATCTGCTCCCACTTCCAACCTGGAATCTCTAGTGGTTGAAGCAAACCTGCTGTCTTTCTGTGGTCAGCTTTAACTTGTTGGCAAGTTGTACATCTGCTAACATAGGTAGAAATATCGCGCTTCATCGCATTCCACCAATATAGCTTCTTCATATTCTGGTACATTTTAGTAACACCGGGATGAAACGAAAGCGAAAATTGATGGTTTTCTCCCAACACTTCCTGTCTTAGACCATCAACATTAGGGACACAAATACGATTATCAATTCTCAAGACTCCATTACTATCAACATGTGCACCCAATTTATTATCAGCATTTCCACCTCTACCAAGAACTATTTCTTTGATGCGATAAAGTAAAGTTTCCTCGTATTGCTTGGCTATATTGCAATCCATAAGAGCTGGGGAGACGACGAGCTAGAATAACATTCCTTCAACCAGATTACAACATGCCATTGCTTGATTTCTGCTTAAAGCATCGACTACGGCATTTGCCTTCCCTGGAGTATAATTAATATCAAGATCATATGCAGCTAGAAATTCGAGCCATCGGACTTGTCTCTGATTCAAATCCTTTTGTGAGAAGATATATCTCAATGACTTATGGTCAGTAAATAACTCGAATTTGGTTTCCAATAGATAGTGCCTCCATAGCTTAAGAGCAAATACAACCGCAAGAAGCTCTAAATCGTGAGTTGCGTAATTTGCTTCATGGGTCTTTAGCTGACAACCCACATAGGCCATGACCTTTCCTTTCTGCATCAAAACTGCTCCTAATCCTTCACGGCAGACATCAGTATAGACGGTCAATCCTTCACAACCGTCAATAACTGTAAGAACTAGGGCAGATGTCAATCTTCGCTTCATCTCATTGAAAGCTTCTTCGCACTTTTCAATCCAAATAAATTTCACATTCTTTCTGGTCAGTGCGGTAAGTGGGGCAGCAATACGAGCAAAGTTTTCTATAAATCTGCGATAATAGCCGGCCAAACCCAAGAAACTATGGATATCTGTAGGAGTTTTGGGAGTCTCCCAATCCTGCAAATTCCAAGGATCCGAATTTAGATAGTGATAAGTTGTTTAGATAGAATTGATAAGTAAGAACAGAACTTACATTGATTACGGCAATCTTAGCTGGATCGACCGAAATCCCATTCTCTGAGACAATATGGCCAAGAAAACGAACTTCATCTCTCCAAAAGTGGCATTTCGAAAACTTGGCTTTAAGCTGATGTCTGCGAAGAGTTTCAAGAGCAAAAGCCAAAAGTGACCTATGCTCTTTCTCATCTTTAGAGAAGACGAGAATATCATCGATGAAAACAAGAACGAACTTGTTAAGAACATCCCGGAAAACTCTATTCATCAAGTCGATGAAATAAGCTGGAGCATTAGTGAGACCGAACGGCATAACTATCCATTCATAGAATCCATTTTTAGTGCAGAATGTTGTTTTAGGAATACTATCCTCAGCGATTCTGAGTTGGTGAAAGCCGGTAGCCAAATCAAGTTGAGAGAAGATTTTTTCTCCATGAAGCTGGTCGAATAGATCATTGATGTGGGGAATCGGATACCTGTTCTTGTGTGTGAGCTTGTTTAGCTCTCTATATTCCACACACTGTAACTACCCGTAAATTTCGTGGATTTAATTTGGTTGAATTTATGAGTTGTGTAAATTTAAATTCAGTAGAAATAAAAACTTATAAATGAATAATGAAATGAACGCTAATAAAATAAAATGGTGTAAGTATTGTACCTGGATATGAAATTTATATAAAGGGAATTAATTAATTTGTTAATGTAAATTTAGAAAATACTATAATAAATGATTATTCCATTTCGTACTTGTAAGCTGTTACTAAGTTGCGTGTTGAGAAGGGTTGATTGAATTGAGATTTATATTTAATTTAAATGGAAATATTAAAGGCTTACAAATAACGGAAAATTTAGGTAATAAAAGTTAGCACAAGTGGATAAATAATAACCATATAAGGGAATAGCATTAATATAAATTAAGTTGGAACAAATTGGATGTTGAGAAATAAAGGTAAGCATTCAATATATTAATTAATGTTGGTGATGATAACGTACTTGGTGATTTATTTTATAGTAACGGAAGTGGGAACGTAATGTAATAAAAGCGTAGATGTAGGTTAAGTAATAAATTGTGGATTTGGGGAATAAGTTGAACTTTTGATAATTAATATAATTAATACGGAAAATATGTAAAGTAAGTTATAGAATGTAAGTAACTAACTGAAAGAAAATTTAGTGTGTAAAATTTTATAGTGAGTCAATTGGTTAATTTATAATAGTAGGACTTATTGAGATAAATGAAATCAAATTTTTATTTATTACGTTGAATTAAGGATTACGTTGAAATAGGATATTTATGTGATAATTTTTAATCCAAAGGGTAAACCCTTATATTTGAAATTAAAATGGACTTTGAGGATAATGATGTGAAATCATGAACCAATGTTAGTGGCATCTTTATTTTGGATAAAAGTTGAGGATATAAAAGTTGAAAATCTAATAAATGGGTTTTTGAGAATTTAATTTATAATTTCTAAATATAAGGAAGTGGAGGAATTTAACACTGAAATTTATAGACTTATCAACTTTTAATTCACATCTAAACTTGTTAAATCATTTAAATTGATTATGAAATATATAAGCGATAAAATTTGGCCAATTTTAGAATTTAGATATAAAATTGGACTTTTATAATTTATTTTAATTTATTTAATTATTATAAAAATAGCCATTTTGGCCACGGACTCGGATTTCGACGAAACCAGTTTCATCGGATCCGTATCGGTGAATTATTGTAGGGTTTCAAGTTTCGTATCGATCGGACCTGTCATTTGATCGTACGGACGCGAAACGCCTTGCAATCGATTTAATTAAAATCAATTTGGGAATTTTGTTTTCAGCATAACTTCTTCATACGATCAAATTTGGACGTGAAACTTTTTCCATCGCGTTCAGAATATTTTAAAATACCTATTTGGATATATGGGTTTAATAAATTTCGTTCCGGGGTTAGAACGGGCTTTTTGGGCCAACTACCGTTTAGCACGTTCGTAACTCGTGCCCACCTAGCCTTCTACAATTTGTCTATATATATGCTGTGATAAACCCTAGCCTCCGCCTTCTATCATTTGTCTGTACGTTCATTTTCTTCATCTCTTTCTCTTCCTCAATGGTTGCAAAACCTAGATCTATCTACAGTTCAAAAATCAAAAGTCAAATTTTAAAGTCTCCAGAAAAATTCCAGAAAAATATAAGTCGTAGTTCTCGATGTACGTAATCTGTTGGCATGGTTCGTTTTTCGATTTGGTTTGTCATTTGTCCAGAAATTGCAAATCCTTTCTGGCCGTTCGTTATGGAGTTTAGACGATCCAACGGCGGATCGTCAACGGTTCGACGATCAGATAGTACCGTTGCGAAGATGGCGTCGAGGAGATCTTTGTGGTGGCATTCGTCTGTGTCGCAGGTCAAGGTGGTGGCCGTGGTTAGCCTGGGAAGGGGCGGCGGTCGCACGTCACCTGGGGAGACCGGAATCCTCGGCGTGGGTACCTAGGGGGGCGGCCTGAGGTGCTGAAGATGGTGGCGTGCTCTGATCATCTCGATAGTGGGCGAGGTTGCGGCGAAAATTTAACCTAGGGTTTCATTCGTGGCGGCTTCTACTGGAGGCACGATGTTCTTCACGGCTAGGGTTTCTGGGTGTAACGAACGTGATTGTTGGAAACGTGTTGACGTGGCAGTGAGTTATGTTTTCTTTTATTTGTTTTAATTTCAGTTTCAAATCGTTTAACGAGGATAACTTTCTCATACGAAGTCGTTTTCACACGAGATTTTTTTTGTTAGGATCGAAATTTAATTCCAGATCTGATGACGCTGGTTTGGACAGATTTGGAGACCGTCGAATTTTTGGGTTTAAATCGAATTTAAATTCGATTTAAATTCAAAGGGTGAGTGTTTTAACCCACTCACAACTTCTAAAATTTCTTATGTTTGTTAAATTGAATTTAAATATGAATAGAAATTTGTTTATGACTGCTTGGCGTGTTTTGTTCATTATCTCAGTTAAATCGCATTTATTTAATTTAAATGTTAATTAATTTTATTTATTGCATAAAATTTGACAGTTAGAATTTATTTATTTGCATATTAAATGCCTGTCATAGTTACGTTTATCTTTATATCATATTAACTGCCAGTTAAATTTACATTTATTTTGCATATAAACTGCTAGTTTAACAGTTATTAGATTTATTATTGAATATGAACTGTTAGTTAATACATGTTATTTATTACCTGTATAATTTATATGCTCTATATCGATGATCGTTTAAATTGGATGATGTTTGCAAATAATGGTTGATGATTGATATTTGGATGAATGAATGTTTATTTTATATATAAATATAAAATGCAAATTCGTTATGGTTTATTTTTATTAATTCGGGATTGCGGTTTGAAATGATATATAACCGTAAATATTTAAATTGCGGATTGAAATGATAAATATCCGTACCACTTGACCCTAGGGTAGAAAATTTTATACGGGCACCGGATTGGTTAAATTAAATGATTTTTTTTTAAACCTTAATTTTTGAATCTGGATTTAAATGATAATTTGAGAAATATATGATTTTCTACGGATTGAATTATTATTGGAATTTGAGTTTATGATAAAATTTGTATTGGTTTTAAGGTATTGTTAAAAAGAATTTATATGTAATTTCAAAGTTGAATTTTTGAATAAAAGGTGAAATTTGTCGAAATTGAGAAATTTGAGTTGTTGAAATATAACTTTGAAGTATATTAAAAATGGAAATAATGTAATTTAATATTTCAAACACGAATTGAAATCGATGTAAACGCAATATTTTATTTATAGAATGTGAATGGAGTTTTGAAAGTGGATTTTGTTGATAAAAAAAAATTGAAATGGTTTTGTGTGGAAATGAAATGGATAGTAAATTGATAGTATTTTAAAATTCATATTTTAATATAAACTACTTTAAAATATATTACCATAAAGACTGTAATTATTAAGATTTTTAAACTATTAAACTATTTTACCTATCTCAACTATATTTCAAATCATTTAACCTATAGTTTAAAACCATTTAATTTATATTAAACTAGTTAACCCCTTTAAGTTATTTTAAAACTAATTAATCTATTTTAAAGCAAATAAATCTATTTTTATTATGTTTAATCCACCATAAATTTACTTAACCGTCTTAGATCAATTAAACAATATTTTAATCTATAGTTAAACTATTCTAGAGTAATTTAACTATTTATAACTATTATACTTATTTAAACTATTTCTAAATTCCCAGTCTAAGTAAAGAGGAAATGTTAATTAAATGCTTGGTTTTAAAAGAGAATAAATTGAATTGATGATTTGAAGTAAGAATGTAACCTGTTTGGAAATATGAAATTGGGAAGAAATTATGGTTTTGGAAACTGGAAATGATTTCAAAGTGAATAGGGTTTGAAAGCGAATATGATTTTAAAATGACTATGATTTGAAAGTGATATGTTTTGAAATCGAATATGATATTTTAATATAAATTGTAAATCGACCTTTGAAATATAAAAGAACCATCCGGTGTGTAATAAACGATTGGTTGTTAAAGAGACCGGGATCGGATATTGTCTTACAGCCGGCCAATACCGAAAACCACTTTAACAACCGTGTACGCGGTGGAGATTTCAGAATGAAGTAGGATGGTGGCGACGTTCTCGAGGTATATTACGTGGACCCAACTCCCGTGAGTTGGCATAAATGACTAAAACAGGAGCTATACCGGGCTACACAAAGGGTCGCACCCTTTCATCGAGCATGCTCCATCGGAAACCATTCTATTACTTTTGTGATTCGATATGTGGCGCCACTTTGATTCGGGGTATTGTTCGAGGTGGGCGGAAGCTGCTGGCTTGCCGTCACCACCGGTCCGGGAGTGCGAACGGTGTATCCACCCTGGCATTGCCTCGCGTGCCGTGTCATCTCCTTATATCGAGCCCACTACGATTTTGGTTTAAATATCCGACCGTGTTAAGGTTCACCATCCCCTTAACGCTATTTCCTATATGATTATACTTTACTGATTAGACGCTACTGTATATAGCGCAATATACTACATAGTTAATAGTTTAACGGATCCTTAAGAGATGTGAATCCTGAGCATCTTTTGAGTTACTGCACTCATATTTATTTCTGATTGATCTAACTCACATAAGATCTTTTAGTTCTGACTCGAGTGTTTTGTCTTTTCAAAATTCGCTCGGGTCAGTCCGAGCGTTTCAGGATTGGAAGATTTTATTCTGGAGGACGAAGACGAAGATTTGTATTATTATCTACTACATTATTCCACTACACCATTTATTTCCGCTGCATTGATTAGTATTCTCTGGCATGTGTACTCTGATATGTATTGTATAAATGTAATCAAAAGTTTTGTAAAACAGCTTCATGGACTGTATATTTGATTATTATATTTTATCCTTCCGCTGTGAGATTCTTTTTATTTGTTTATTTCTTTCTTGTTCTTCTTATATTTCCCATAACAATTCGCCGTTCCGTATGGTTTGAATTGGCACGTGTGTCTGTTTAAATCGTGCGAAAAGGCGGGATGTTACACACACATTCTGAGAGAACCATCAGATTTTGTGACAAATACAACTGCAGCACCCCATTCTGAATGACTGCGCCGAATCAAGCCTTTAGAAATAAATCTTCAATTTGAACATTCAACTCTGCCTTTTCTTTAGGAGCCATTCTCTTGGGAGGGAGAACTACTGGTCGTGCACCAGGAATAAGGTCAATGCGGAATTCGATTTTCCATGGAGGTGGTAGAGAATTGACTTCTCCAAACACATCAGAAAAGAATTGAACAAATGGAGTGGAGCTAAGTTCACTTGGATGAGAGTCAAGAGAAAATATAAAACTCTCAGCACATTCTTGAGGCGATTTGCCTTTAATAACTAAAGGTAAGCTCTTGTCGTCGATAAGAGAGACGGTTCGAGCTTTGCATGAGATAACGACTTCTAACTTTTGCAGCCAATCAATACCTAGTAGGATATCGATTGCTTCGAATCCAAGTACAAAGAAATCCCAAGTAAAACGATGCATGCCATACGTAAGTGTGACATATTCGCAAACCCTTTTGAGGTTAGAGGTCCGTCCAATAGGGTATATACACATAAGAAGGTAGATGCAAGAATAGGTTCCAATCCAAGTTTGTTACATAAATCAATAGATATGAAACTATGTGTTGCTCCGGTGTCAAATAGAACTCTAACAGGTGAAGAATGCAACATAAAATTACTCTATAAAGTACCTTGATTATCTGGAACTTCTGGGACATGTGTGGAAATAGCAAAAACTCCAAATGGGGTACCTCTCTTCTGTGTTGGGCAGTCTTTCTTAAAGTGTCCTAGTTTTAAGTAAATGTGACAGACGTCTCTCTTGGTGATCTGAGCCGGTGGTGGAATAGCTGCAACCTTTGGGTATGGACAACTACAGGCATAGTGACCTTTCTGGTTGCAGTTGAAGCAGGTGATAAAGGAGATATCTATGTGCTTCTTCTGAGAATAGCCAAGCCCGGATTTCTTCTGCCAGTTTTTCTTCTGTTGCTCAAAATTTGGCTTCCTCTTCCCAGTCTGACTAGAGGATGGATGAGTAGTTGGAGCCTTAGTGACCGATGTTCCCTTTAGCTTTCCCTCATATCGAAGAGCAAAATCCATCAACTCAGTGAAAGTTCCATGGACATGAGCTGTGAGGAGTTCGTAATACTCTGGACGTGCTCCATGGATGAATTTCTCATTCTTCAGCAAAGGTGTGTCGATCAAGCCAGGTCCGAACTTAGAGTGTTCGTTAAACTTTCTTTCATCTCAGAGAAAGTCATATTGCCCTGTTTGAGGTCCATAAATGATCGATAAAGCTGGGCCTTCCCGGCTGCTGGCATCCACTGAGCCATAAAGGAATCCCTATTCACAAGTGATATAAAGAAGATGGGTCATAAATTGACGAGATAGAAGGAATTTTATTTAGATGAAATTTTAGATAGATTACTACCTAAATTGGGCCCAAGTGATGGTTTCCTCATCAGTACGAGAAGTGACTGACTCGCACCAATCCTGTGCAGCATCTTGAAGCTCCCAAGCGGCCAACTTACGCTTCTGAGCGTCTGTGATCTCCAGGCCAGTAAAGATCCTCTCCAAACTCTTTAGCCATTGCTGTGCTTCGATGATACTCTCGGAGCCAGTGAATTTGACTCCGCCAAGCTAAGTGTATTCCTTGCTAAGAGTGGAGAATTTGACTGCAGGAGCTGGGGCATGTGGTTCGGGAGCGTTTCCCCTACCCCTGCCTCTAGAATTTCTTCTGGTAGCCATCCTGGAATACCAAAAGTGATTTTAGAATCAAAGATAAAATTATGGAATCTTAAAGAAATTCAAATCGAATGAATTCAATAAGAAGAATGGAATCAAAGGATATGGATTCTGAAATGATTCCCCTCATTCTAGGGTATGGTTACCCTATCTCTAATGAGCTTAAACTCCACAGGCTAAGGTTTTCGGGAACCAAAGCTCTAATACCAACTATAACAACCAGTATATTTGTACCATTTAAATTGACGATATCCCATACATTTCAACTTAAATAATACAAAACACGAATCGTTAATGGATTGTGTGTGTGTGTGTGTGTGTTTGTGTGTGTGTGTATATATGAGAATCATCACAGAATCACAGAAATATAACATCACAGAATAGTGCAGCAGAATTACAACATAGTCATAAGAGTAGTTCATGAAGCTACCCATAAATACAACAATGTCTCAAATAAAATGAAATAGAACAATATAGATGTCCAATAGTCCAAATACAAAGAGTAATACTGATAAGATAAGATAATGATAGTCTTCGGTCTTCGGCTCCGAGTAGAACAACAACAACAACAATGCTCAGTCTGATCCGAGCATAAGCATAAACAAACACCCGAATCAGGACATATATTCTTATACAGATAATATGGTTCAAATTCAAATAACAATAACTCAAAGATGAATGGAATAACATCTTTCAGGATCCGTTAAACTATTTATACATAGTAGTGTATGGTAAATAGATAATGTCTAACAACAAAGTAAAATATCAAAATAGTGTTAAGGCGTTACCATTGTCCCCTTAACACATTTCATATAGCATTATAGACTATACAGCACTATAAACTCCACCGTAAACTAGTGGGATATCAGGGAGTACTCCATAGGTATAATACAAAACAAAATCGTAGTGGTCGCGTATATGGGAATACAAGTATGACAAGGCACATGAGGCAATACCCAAGGTAGTGAAACTACCATTTGCCTGATCCGGACTGGTGAGAACGCATCGCCGCAACGGTTGCAACACCACGAAACAACACTCCAAATTCAAGGGTGTGCACCAATCAATAACAAGTAATGAGTAGTTTACGAAGAAGTGTGTTCGCTCGAGGTAGCTAACCCCATTTGGCCCGACACGGCTCCTGTTTTAGTCGTTTCTAATTTGACACAAGTGTCAAGGCTATCCAATATCGTTCTCTTTCTTCAGTCATCGCGTTCGTCATTCCAACCACTTCATTCTGGATCACACTCCGCGTATAGTTATTAAAGTGGTTTTCGGTTTAGACAGTGAGTATGTCCCTAACCGATTCCGGTCTCTTTAATAACCTTCGAAATTATTCACCGATTGGTCGTTTAATAAATTTCGAAACCAATTCAAATTCAATTTCAATTAAAATTCGTAATTCAACATTTTATTTGTCTTTCCAAAACAATTTCCAAAATTTACGTTTCATAACTTTCAATTCCATTTCAGAATTCTATAATTCAATTTCAAATTTGATTTGAACAATTCAAGTATACACTTAAATTTGTATATAAGTTCCATTCCATAATCATTTAAAATTAATTTAACGTTCAAATCGATTTAAACTCATTTATCGATTTCATTCGATATTCATTAAATTAATTTATCATTTAAACAATTTCCATTAAATTTCTAATTCATTAAATTTACTTCTTAAGTTCAACTTCATTATCAAAACTTAAAAATTTAATTTAAATTAAATTTGTCAAATCCAATTCTTTAAATTCCAAGTCTTTCATTTGTTTTGATAAATGCATTTTTATTTCTTGTTAAAGAAATTCAATTTCATTCATTTATTACCTTCGTTACAATTTCAAACTCAGTTAATAAAGGGATTTAGTTTCACTTATTCTAGGGGTTCAATTTCACCTAATAAAGAATTCAATTTAAATTTAATTATTAAATAATCCAATCTCATTAAATTATCAAATAATTTCAAATCTTAATTATTACTAATTCCAAACTTAATTATTAATAATTTTAAAACTCAATTATTAATGATTTCAAAACTTAATTGTTAATAATTCCAAATTAACTATTACTATTTTCAAAACTTAATTATTAACAATTTCAAAACTTAATTATTAATAATTTAAAGACTTAATTGTTAATAATTTCAAAACTTAATTATTAATAATTTCAAAACTTAAATTAATCCATTAAATTTTAAACAATGTTCTTTTGTCAATTACTACATTAATATTTGGTTAAAATTTCAAATATTCACATTTCCTTTCATTCAAATTTTATTTCAAAACCTTATTATTCTTCAAATAATCTTTATTTTATTTAAATCAAATTATTGTCCAATCGGGTTTAATTTAATTTTCTATCCTAAGTCAAGTTATTTGGGTATTTATCATTTTAACCCGATTTTATTTCAATTCAAAAATCAAAGAATGACAAAGGGAACTTGCAGTGTGATAACTGGGATGGTGTCAAAGTAAATAAACAAGCAATATCATCCATACATAACAATTCAACAACTTATTTAAATAATCCTGAAATAATCGTATTAATTTACATTTGTTATTTTTGCAAATTAATATAATTATTTCTAGAATCTACACTATCATTTCATGTAGATTAAAGATTATTCCACTAATAATTTATACGGTTTTTCACTTGTCATTCAATTTCAAATTTATACTACAACAATTAATCCAATATACGTTCAATGGTTCAAAGTGTAATTATCACTACCCTATATGTAAATTTATTTAACAACTAATAGGGGTCATATTTAACTAATCAAATTTAACATATAAATCAGTTTAAACTGTTAACTATCTTATATCAATTCAATTTAACTTTAACAATAACAAATAGCATCCAATTTCAACATCACATAGCAAACATTCATCAACCAAACTTGTATAAGAATATGAGTCACGAAAATTTATTTCACCTTTCGTGGATAAAGAAATTGACGGCGAAGCAAAAAAACATGAATGAAGTCGGTACAATACGAACAACGAACACTGCAAATATCAACAAAAGAGAGATGATATTAATCAATGAACGTTTATATATAATTTATAAAATTATATAGACGTGCTTCCTGATGACAGAGGAAAGGACGAAAGCTGAAAATCGATACTGCTGCAAAAAGCTTAATCGGTCGCTTCTGCACCCAACAAGAAAAGAAAAGTGGTTATTAATTCCGGCAACCAAAAATAGATATTTTCGTAAATATGCTTCTGCAATATCTAAAAGCTATTTATTGCTAATCAACCAAACATGCAACACACAACACATCAAAAAAAACAACATGTTGTAATCTGGTTATTCGCTGACCACTCAACACTCACACTCGACACGCACGTAGGAAACCCAGACCAAATTTTACAAGCACGCAACCCTTTACACTCACGCATGCAAGAAAACATGCATGCACAAACATAATTTTCCTTTTTTAAACTAAGCCTGCATATCACCCACACGTAAACCTTCATACGCAAGATATTTTTTTTAAAAAAAAACAGACCTGAGAATTTATGCCTTCATCAAAGCTCCACCCACTCACATACACACACCAAACACATGCACACACATTTCTTTTGTTTTTATAAACAGTACCCAAGACTAAAAATGACAGGAATTTCAAACCGAGAATTTTGCATACAACCTTTCATGCAAGTACACCACCACTCACACACCGTGTACACGCAACCCACACGCAACTCACACACATAGTACATACACTCAACACGCACGCGCCCTCCGTGCACACCACCTATACACGCAATGACGCAAGAGCTGGAAGTGGCGCAACGAGCTGGGTTTCGGTTTTGAGGGTGGTGGTCGGTGCGTGGGGTGGAAGGGTAAATGAAGGGAAGAAGTAAATGAGGGAGGTGAGGTGGAGGGGTTGTTCGGCCATGGGGAGATTTGTGCGTGCTTTATCCCGACCTTGTTTTTTTTTTCAAGTGACAGAGGAAGGTAGGACAAAGAATAAGAAAGAAGAGGGCAAAGAGTTTGTTCGGCTATAACCTTCTTTTATATTTTTTTTACAGGAAGAATTTATGAAGAAGAAGAAAGGAAAAATGGAGTATTACCTGATGCGATTTCGAAATGAGGAATGAACAGTGCAATGAGAATGAAGTGTTGGTTTCTTTAAATTTTGCAGCAATAAATTCATTGTGAATTACGAAAAGCCATTCCAATTTTTCAAGACAACCACTATTCTCCCAACTACCGTAATAATTTTATCAGCTGAGATTTTACTTTCAAACTTTCTTTTGTAAATGGGCTAAAGGACTTGGGCTGAAATTTGTTTAACCGGTCCGTTCGGAACGGTTAGATTATCGCGACGATTCCCGTCTGACTCCGATTAGCACGAATAAATATACCGTTTTGATCAGTACGACGAGACGCTTCCAATGGTATACAGATAATTGTGGTACGACAGTTTTATAAAAATTCGATTTTACGCCGCTTAAATTGTTCGTTTTGCAAAACAATTTAAATGAAACAGGCGGTGACCGTTTTTGATGAAACGAATTAAATCATCTTGGTCAGAATAATTTTTACAACATAACTGTGTAAAAATATTTGGATTTGAAAGATAAATTTTACGCAGCTTTATATGCACTGATATACAGTAAAACGCGAACGAAATTTAGTGTAATATTTTGTGACGAAACTTTTTTCTATATTATATTAAAACGATGGATTTAAAAATTTATATTGGGTTGGAAATTCAGGGTCGTTACAAAAAACTTAGTTGCGCCCCTCGCCCAAATCCCCCGATTTGAGCTTCTAACTGTTGGCCACTTATTTACCTTGTGCCACAGCCTCACCTAACTATTGTGAGACCGTTTGTCCTAGTCTGAAAGGGTCATACCCAGCCTCACCTAATTTGTTGTAAGACCATTAGTCCTAGTCTGAAAGCGAATGTCGTTGGTATGGGCCCTACTTCTATGTTTTGCTTGTTAACTTAGTGTAAGTTCTAAATAAGCATCTTCTGTTATTTCTAATCTATTTGTTCATTAACTTAATCTAAGTCTTTAAAATAAGCCTTCTCTGCTATATTTGCTTAATTATAAGTCTTTAAAATAAGTCTTTTCTATTATTTCTTCTATATTTGCTTATTAACTTAATTATAAGTCCTAAAATAAGAATTTTCTATTATTTCTAATTATAACCTATGTTATAATTTTCCTATTAACTTAATTATAAGTCTTAATTAAAGAATTTTCTATTATTTCTAATCATAACCTATGTTTTAATTTACTTATTAACTTAGTCAAAGTTTTAAAATAAGCCTTTCTGTTCTTTCTGTTTAATTATAAACTATGTTATAATTGTTATTTTTCTTTTCTTTCTTTTTAGTTATAACCACGAGTTATAAACATGCTTGCAAACATCTCAAATCTGCCTACTTCAGTCTATCTTCTTTATAATACAGTCTTTCTTATTTCACATCTAGTTTCTATAAATTTAGTGTTTAATTCTATCTAATCCATATTTGTGAATTATTCTCTTTTTATTATTTTATTCACGTAAAATGGAATAAAAAGAAATTAACATCTACATGCTAAATTCTAATGTAAAACGGATGTAAATATATGCAAATAACAGTAATAACTATAAATAACCAAATAAAATAGCTGAATAAAAATAACTGAATAAACTAGACTAAAAGAAATTTAAAAACTAGCTGTAAATAACTTATACATTGTCTCAAAATTATAGACAAAGTACGACTATTGAGAACCCTATTATTTTAAATTACTTAAAAAACTAAAATAATTACTAAACACTCACCTGTGGTACTTCGCTCTAGTAATTAGTCTTCTTTGATCTACTTATAGAGCATAGAATATTTTTATCAAAAAAAAAACTTCTCCTTTGAAAAATATTCTACTTAGGGTTCAGCCTCAGGCAATGAAACCAAATAGGAGAAAATCTGAATGAGAAAAATAGCTAGGCCTAGGGTTTACTTATAATGTGGTTTAGCTATCTCAGATCATTGGATTTGAAGATTGAATTTGGTGCAACCAAATCATTGGCTCACTCGGAACCGTCAGATAGAAACACGAACGCATAGAATTGGAAAAGAATTGGAAAACACATCATGATTTTAACCTGGACAAAATCACATCTACAAACAAAGGGCATGTTGACCTTATTCTGGCTTGGGTTGACCTATAGGTTGACCTAGCTTTGGTCTGGGTCGATCTTAACCTCTTTTTTTCGTTTTTTATTCAATTCTTGTTTATTTCGTTACTTCTTCGTTTTAGCTTGGATTTTGACAAACTATATATGGAAAATGACCAGAAAATTACCACGGACACAATGGTGCAACTCCCTTGTCTCACTTTTGATAATTTCATAATCTTATTTTATTATATAATTAATTCATTAATTAATTACTATAGCTTAAATTTTGGGTTGTTACATTCTCCCCTTCTTAAAGGATTTCGTTCCCTGAAATCTCTAAGGATAGAAGAATGAAATAAATATTTTCATCCAAATTCCACAACCATATACTCAACCACCATCTATTGTATCCATTGTCCTTAAATTTTCTAATGAAAGTTATTATATATATATATATATATATATGCAAATAGTGTAATATCTATGTCACTAATTAATGCAAAAGATTAGGTGTCTACTGATTCAGTCGACCTCCTTTTATGCAATCATGTTCGTGCCATGTATACAAAGGAATGCAAATTCCCCAATGACAACTGATAGTTCTATATGCATGCTACAATCATCGTCCAAATACAACAATCATATGATAATCATCCATTTATAGCAACCATGGAAAATAAAAATAAAATGCAAATGTGCATACATCCATATGCATATGTTTTAGTGACCTACTTAGGTCGATCCCTAAGAGATAATAGTGCCTATTGTATATACATGCATCCATTAGCATCCGCAAACAAACACTTGTAACCACTAGCGTCCATCATAAATAACATGTTCTAGTAACATGTGTACATTCAGTCCTACCATCCATGGGTTAAATCCTAAGATCTACCCTCCTAAAGGATACTAAAGGAAAGAACCTATTCAAAACTAAAGATGGAAAAAGGAAACTCAAAACGTACTATGGAAAACATACGAATAAGAGATACGTATTTTCTCTTCAGCATCCCACGTAGCATCTTCAATGCTATCTCCACACTGCACCTTAACCAAAGGTACTTGCTTATTCCTAAGCGTCATGATATCACGCCCAATGATCTTGGTAAGAATGCGACGAACCGATGCTTCTCTCTCCACTTCAACTTCTTCAAGTTGACTAGGTCTCATTACGTCTGCTGGGTCATGTAAGTACTTTCTCAAGTGCGAAACATGGAAAACATCATGAACTCCCATGAGCCTCTTTGGTAGCTTTATCTGATACGCCATCTTCCTTACTCTTTCCATAATGGGGAATGGTCCTATGAATCTGGGAGCAAGTTTCCCACTTGATCCAAATCTCACTACCTTTCTTAGCGGAGACACCTTAATGAAAAACAAATCTCCTACCCCAAACTCAATGTCCCTTTTCCGCTTATCAACATGGGATTTATGTCTATCTTGGGCCATCTTCATTCTCTTTCTAATCAAATCAACATTTTCTGAAGTCTCACTAACAATGTTGGGACCAAGTAGCAATCTCTCTATAGACTCCAACCAACATGAAGGCGACTTGCATCATCTTCCATAAAGAGCTTCAAAAGGTGTCATCCCGATGCTAGCTTGAAAACTATTATTATAAGAGAATTCCACTAAAGGAAGATGCTCCTCCCAAGTTCCTCCAAAATCAAGAATACACATCCTCAACAAATCCTCAAGAACTTTATTAACTCTCTCCATTTGGTCGTCCATCTGAGGGTAATAGGCCGTACTCAATATAAGCTTCGTTCCTAAAGCCTCTTGCAAGCTTCTCCAAAACTCACTAGTAAAGATAGGATCTCTATTGCTCACTATGCTAGAGGGAACTCCATGAAGTCGTACTATCTCACGAACATATAAGGATGCTAAATAAAGTGTTGTTCTCTTACTCTTGACTAGAATGAAGTGGGCGATCTTAGTCAAACGGTCTACAATCAACCAAATATTGGTATTCTCCTTCCTAGATCGGGTAAACCATCTATGAAGTCCATAGAAACACTATCCCACTTCCATTCGGGTACATCTAATGGTTGAAGCAATCCACCAGGCTTCTGTTGCTCCACCTTAACTCGGTGGCATACTATACACTTAGCCACAAACTCTACTACAACCTTCTTCATGCCATTTATACTTACCAAAAAAGCAACGGTAAAAAATGGCTGCTCGCTATTGAGCGATTCTTCTCTTCTCGCTTATTTCTGCTCCTCTTCTCCTGTGATTCTCCAACGCTCTCTGAATTCTGGTTTGGTGTTTTTTTCCTGTCTCTAGTCTGAGTGTATGCTGTTCTCGTGCTCGGCCATGAGCGCAACTGTTTGTGGCGATGGAGAATTTGTTCTCGCTGGAACGTTCGTTCGTCGTTGTCCGTCTTTTGAGTCGATTGGCGTTGCTCTTCGTGAGGTAATAGCCGGTCCTATCTCTCTGGTCGTAACTGGTGAGCGAACGATCGAAATTAGGGTTTTCTCTATGGTCGATTTTGGGGATTTGGTTCGTTGCCGTTTTCTGTGGGTAGAGAAAGGTTTTTTGGAATTGATTCCGATTTTTGGGGATGGTTTGGCTTGCCGTCCGTTCCATAGCTCGCGGTCTTCGTTGTTCGAAGCTTCTTGCGAGGCGGAGTGCCGTATCGCCTCCTCGACTGTGTTGAAGGGGGATGTCATTACCCCTTTCGAACCGTCTCTGGTCTTTGCTGTCGCTGTCGATGCTGTGCCTTATGGGGTTGATTCTTTGAAGTTTGGATCGTTTTCTACCGTTGATGGCTTCGTCGCCGCTGCAGAGGATCTGAGGGATGTAACTACCCTTTTCGATCCAATGGACGGCGTTTGTGGTTCTTTTGTGGATAAGGCCATTGGCTTGGTTATTTCTTCTTCTGGCGTTGGTTGCTCAGTTCCAGTCTCGCCGGTCGAAGGGGATCTCACCACCCCTTCCTCCCAGGCTGTTGGGTCGTCAGAAGAAGGTGGCTTAGTTGGTGTTATCCGAGGGGTCTCTGGCGTTTTCCTCTTTTGGTGGCTAGCGCGGCACTGTCCCTATGTGTCGTTGTTGCCTCGTGCTTATTGGGCGAGCTGTGCCAGTGGTTTGTTTGTTAGCTGTGAGAGGCTCTCAGTTTGGGCGGTGTTCGATGTTGTTTGGGTTGTTGTTAGTGGCCGTGGATGGTGGGTGCGTGCTGGTCAGATTTCTGTTTCTGGTAATTTTGGTTATGTGCAGTTTCTTTGTGGTTCTGAGTATATTATTCTGGTCATCCTTGATTGCATGGTTGTTATCTATGTGAGCATTGGCACGCTTAGGCGTGTGCTCCCTGGCATCGCTTCTCCGGTTTTCCGTGAAGGCATGCCAGGTCACTCCGGCATTGTGTTATCCGTTTGGATAACCCAATATGATGCTTCTTGTGTTTTTTTTTTAGTTTGCCAAAGCGAGGTCTGGTTAGTATCGCGTTTGGCTATTAGTTTCTATTGTATGCCCGTTATTCCTCTGTGGCCTCCTCAGGCAGATTTTCCAGGCAGTGTCGTTAGGCTCAGGCGGTGTCCTAGCTCTGGCTGCATAGTGTACCCTTATATGGTTCACTATGCAAGCAGAATAGAATATTGCCAGTCAGGTGCGACCATGATGGGGGAAATCTCTGCCGGGACCACATTGCGAACACCACCTGTATCGCGGGGATGTCTGTCTAGTGGCATTCCGGCCTGGGTGAGGTTCCTACAGGATCGAGGGATACGATTAGTTATTTCCCCGACACTCCCGCGTCTATCTCCTTTTTTAGCTTGTTCGTCGGTTTCCTCTTCTATTAGCTGTTCGTCCTGTTGTTCTCTTCCTTCTTCATCCTGCTCGTTATCGATTGTCATTCCGATGATGACCGACGAGGAGATTTCTCTGCTTAACGAGCGGCTTGCTCGTCTGGCAGAGAATTCTGTGCCGATTCGTGCTTCTTTTCCCATGTCCGCGCCTGAGAAGCGCTATTGTTCTTACTCCTCGGAGGAGCCTCTGCGACCGTTCTTGCGCAGGTCGTCCCGTAGTAGATCGCGCGGTTCTTCGGGAGTTCTCCGCACCATTCGCACTCGCTCTATAGCGGCGACTGAGCAGCTCGAGAGAGAAGCTCTATCTTCTTTGTATCGTATTTGAGTTCTGTCTGGGTTGGGTTTTGGAGTCGGGCTTCTTTCCTGTTGATTTCTCATCATGTCGTCCTTCCTATTTTGGAATATTCGTGGCATTGGAAATGAAGCATCGGTTGCTAGGCTGAAACGGATTGTTCGCAAGCATTCCGTCAGTTTGATTGCTATTTTGGAACCTCTTGTTGACTCGGGTGACATAACCAAGGTGGTTCTGTCACTGGGGTATGGAGGCGCTCTTTCGAATGTTTCTGGTAAGATCTGGATCCTTTGGTCCAAAAGTTTCGTTATTCAATCTGTTTTTGATTCGTCGCAGCTTTTATCTGTTGTTTGTTCTTCTTCCTCCTTCCCTCGCCCATTTCTTTTCTCCGCTGTTTATGCCAAATGTGTTAGGGTTGACAGATTATCTCTTTGGGATGATATTTTGTCTCTGGCAGATTTTGGCTGCTCGGCCTCAGTGGTAGGTGGTGATTTCAATGTGGTCGCCAGTCAGGCGGAGAAAGTAGGTGGAGTTGCGGTCAACCGCCTTTCTATTTCTGATTTCAATTCTTTTGTTGTTCGATCCGGGTTAGCTGAGATTCCTTTCGTTGGTTCGGCCTTCACTTGGTCTAACAACCAGGAAGGGCCAAATCAGATTCTTTCCAGGTTGGACAGGGTTTTTGGGTCGGCTGATTGGTTTGACCTTCCTTTTTCCTATTCTATTTCCCATCTTCATCGCTCATGTTCTGATCATGCTCCCATGCTTTTGTCCTGTGCTTCGCGATCGATGACGGGTCCGTCTTCGTTCCGTTACCTTAGTATGTGGAGTTCTCATCACACCTACCGTGAATTGGTGGCGGATTCGTGGTCCGCACCCATTGAAGGGGCCCCGTTGGGGGCTTTTTTCCGAAAACTGAAACGGCTTAAGTTTCGTCTGAAGTCGTGGAATTCTACTGTTTTTCGGAATATCTTCGACCGCGTTAGGGCGGCTGAAGAGTCTCTTATTTTGGCCGAATCCTTGTTTGACGAGTTTCCTTCGGCCGAAAACAAAGCGAACTGGGCTTCCGCTCAATTGGCTTTCTCCTCTGAGCTTCGTATTGAGCACTCCTACCTAAGTCAAAAGGCAAGGATCAAGTGGGTGGTTGAAGGAGATTCAAACTCCAAATTCTTTCATTCCTCTATTAGAAAGAAAGCCAATCTTCTCTCTATTCGTGAGATATCGAGAGCGGACCTATCTGTGGCTACAACCCCCTCGGAAGTTATAGAGGTTATAGTTTCCCACTTCCAATCTTACCTCGGATCTCCGTCTGTTAATGAACCTGCTTCGGACATTATGTCATTCATTCCTCGTCTTATTCATGCGGATGACTGTGTAGGTTTAGGCTCCCCTCCCTCGTCCGATGAGATTCGAGCTTGTGTATTTGCTCTCAGCAAGGACAGTGCTTGTGGCCCGGATGGTTTTAACGGATCCTTTTACCGTTCTTCTTGGGATATTATCCAATCGGACTTATGCCTAGCTATTCAGCATTTCTTCTCCGGAAGTGACCTCCCCATTAGTTGGTCCTCCACAAACTTGATTCTTATCCCCAAGTGTGAAAAGCCAAGGTCGTGTTCGGAGTTTCGTCCTATCAGCCTTTGTAACTTCACTAACAAAATCATTTCCAAGGTTCTGGCCTCCCGACTGAGTCCATACCTTGATCGGATTATCTCTTCCTCCCAGGCTGGCTTTGTTAAAGGTCGTTTAATCACTGATAACGTCCTTTTAGCCCAAGAACTGGTTTCTCAAATCGATCGTAAGGTCAGGGGTTCGAATGTTATCTTTAAACTCGATATGGAAAAGGCCTACGATCGTATTTCCTGGTTTTTCATTATCAAGGTGCTCCGTGCCTTCGGTTTTCCGGAGGATCTTATCGATTTGGTGTGGAGGCTCATCTCCAACTGTCGGTTTTCTGTTATCATTAACGGATCTGCCAGAGGTTATTTCAGAGTAGGCAGAGGTATTCGTCAGGGAGATCCGCTATCTCCCACTCTATTCGTTATAGCGGCAGAGGCTTTCATCCGTGGTATTCATGTTTTATCCGTTTTCGGCCAGATTCAGCGCTTTGGTCTACCAAGTGGATGTCCTCTCGTTTCGTCTCTGTCCTTTGCTGATGACATCGTTATTTTTTCTAATGGTAATCGTTCTTCCGTCCGGCGGCTGCTTCGGTTCATCCACCTTTACGAGAGGTGTTCGGGTCAATTGGTCAACTCTTCTAAGAGTTGTTTCGTTCATGCGAAAGACATGGACCCCTCGCGTGTTTCTTGGGTTGAGGCCTACTCTGGGTATAGGGCGTCTGCTCTTCCGCTTCCTTATTTGGGCATTGTCCTCTATAGGGGTAGGAAACTCAATGCCCTTTTTGATCCCCTAACAGACAAGGTTAGGGGAAAGATTATCCGCTGGAACGCTTCTCTTCTTTCGCAAGCAGGTAGGTTGGTGCTCATCCAATCTGTTCTATGCTCTATGGGAACTCATATCTTTGCAGCTATGACCCCCACTTCTTCTTTTTTTCGATCTTTCCAATCTTTGGCTGCGTCATTCTTCTGGGGATCGAAGGGGGATGATCGAAGGCACCATTGGGTGTCTTGGAATGTTATCTGTCGCCCTAAGGTTGAGGGCGGTTTAGGTCTGCGCAATCCGAAGGATATCTGCTCAGCGTTTGCTTGCAAACTGTGGTACCGGTTTGCAAGTAACGATTCCCTCTGGGCAAAATTCCTTCACGCTAAGTACCGTAGGCTGGCTCCTGCGGGTTATTCCGGCACTCCTTCTTTCGCTAGTGAGACTTGGAAGCATATGCAATCGGTGAAAGGGCTTGTTGATTCTCATCACGGCCTATCCGGTTGGGATGGCGGTCCGTTCTCTATATTTAAGGCTTGGAATTCTACTCGGGCTCCTTCTCCTTCTCTTCCCATTTTTTCTCGCATCTGGGACTCGCGTATTCCTCCTAAAGTCTCTCTCTTCATGTGGCGTTCCTTCCACGGTGGTCTACCGGTCGATGTGAACCTCCAGCGGATAGGTTTACCGACTGTTTCCCGTTGTAGATGTTGTGGTCATGGGGATACAGAATCTGTTGCTCATTTGCTTTTTACGGGCTGGTGCGCCAGAGATTGCTGGAATTATTTCGGCAATCTTCTGGGTGTTCGGGGCAACATCTCGTCGGCTATTGATTTATTGTCCACTTGGTGGATTCGCAGCACAGGTAAGTCTCTTCGGTCTATCCTGTATCGTCTGATTCCTTGTCTTATTTGCTGGCACATCTGGTGTGCTCGGAATAAGGCAATCTTTGAAGACTGCCCTATGGATCGTTTCTCTGTTATCCGGCGGGTTCGAAATGATGTTTACTTGGCCTTCCGTGGTCGCCCTTTCCGCGGTTCGGTCAGTCATCGCTCGAGTCGCTTTGTGAGCCTTTTATCTATCTCTTGCTCGCAATCTTCTGATCGAGCGGGAATTGGTTGATGTTGATGCTGCGGTTTGGTGTGTATTGCTTTGCAGAATCATGCTTCTTAGTCTTTTGCCACCTACCCCCCCCCCCTTTTAAACTTTAATGGTGCGCGTCTGTGATGTTTGCTTTCAGGTTCAGGCTGTGGTGGCGTGGTTTTATGCCATCTATTGCTGTCTCGTTCTGATATTGCTTTTGCCTGGTGCTATTGCTGTCTCTTTTTGCCATATCAGTTTAGTTTGGGATGGTAGCTTTGCTGTTGGTGGGGGTGATCGGCTTCTTCTTTCCATTGTCGTATCGGGTGGAGGGTATTCTTTATTCTATATTGTATGCCAACATTGTCTTCGGGCGGTGGCCTTGCCGGAGTTCGAAGACGATGCTGGTTGATCTTCTCTGGTATTTGGATCCTTGGTGCCAGTTTAGTGGTGCTCGCTTTTTTGTATTCTGTTACATTTACCGTAGGTTCAGATCTGTTGTTTGTGGTTGTATAGTTCTTTTAGTGGCTATAGTTTTATTCTTCCTTGTTTGGGTTACCTGTCAGGCCTGTTGACAGCTTTTGATAAACCTAAAGGAATAAAAGAGTCAGTTTACAAATAAAAAAAAAAAAAAAAAAAAAAAAACCTTCTTCATGCCACTCCAATAAAACACTCTCTTCGTGTCCCTATACATCTTATCACTACCCGGATGAATAGTAATTCGAGAATGGTGTGCTTTTGCTAGAAATGTTCTCGTCAAATCACCAGTGCAGGGAACACAATGTCTTCCATCTCTTCTTAGCCACCCATTACTATCAATGGAATAGCATTGGAGATGTCTAAAGACCTCTCCTCTGCTAATCCTCTCTAAAATATCCATAAGCTCTGAGTCTTCTCGCTGCCTCAAACCAATTTAATCTATGAGGCTAGGCTTAACCTCAAGTTCTGCTAATGATCCAAGAGTAATGTCTGTAGAGGGCTTAAAATCAAAGGTGTAAATAAACTCTAGGCTTTTCCACTCCACGAAAATTGGACTAAGGGTTTCTTTTTCCTACTTAACGCATCTGCAACCACGTTTCCATTACCGAAGTTATAAGCCATCTCAAAGTCATATGATGCTAGAGACTCCATCCAATGCTGCTGCCTCAAGTTTAAATCCTTTTATGAGAATAGGTACTTCAATGATTTATGGTCGGTGAAGTGCTCAAAACTCTCTCCTAGCAAGTAATGTCTCCAAGACTTGAGCACGAAAACAATAGTAGCTAACTCCAAATCATGGGTAGGGAAGTTCTTCTCATGAGTTCTCAACTATCTACTTCGATAACATACTATCCTCCCTTCTTGCATCAATACTGCTCCAAGAACTGTCCCACATGCATCAGTGTATACTGTAAAAGGCTTAGCTCCGTCGGGTAAAACTAATACTGGTGCACTAGTAAGGGACCACTTTAGCATCGTGAAGGAATCGTCACAATCCACATCCCACACGAATCCCTCATTCTTCTTAGTGAGGTGAGTAAGCGGTGCTGAAATCTTAGCAAAATCTCTGATAAGCTTCCTACAATAGCCAGCCAAAAGTAGGAAGCTTCTAACTTCGTAGCATTCTTGGAGGCCTTCCAATCTTGCACTGCTACTACCTTAGCAGGATCAACAACTAGACCCTCTCTTGAGACTACAGGCCCCAAGAAACACACTTTCTTACACCAAAAGTGTCACTTCGAGAACTTTGCTTTCAACTGATGAACATGAAGTGTACGAAGAACCTCCTCAAGATGAATAACATGCTCTTTCATAATTTTGGAAAAAACCAAAATGTCATCCATAAATACTACAACGAACTTATTTAGGACATCTCGAAAAACACGGCTGATTAAATCTACAAAATAGGCTGGGGCATTGGTAAGCCCAAACGACATAACCAACCACTCAAAGAATCTGTCGGGTGTTCTAAATGTTGTCTTATCAATACTATCGTTAGCGACCCTAAGTTGATGAAATCCAGTGGCTAAATCAAGCTGAGAAATATTGAAGAGCCAACCAACTGATTGAAATGATCGTCTTTCCTAGGAAGTGGGGAACAATTCTTCTTTGTCAGCTTATTTAACTCTCTTTAGTCTACGCAAAGTCGAAGGGGACCATCCGACTTTGTAGCGAAGACGACAGGCGCTCCCGGATCATATATGCTCCGTTTGATGAAGCCTTTCTCCAATAGCTTACCGATCTGCTTGTTTAACTCTTTCCTTTTCCTAGGAGCCATATGTCTCTGGGTAATTCCACTGGCTTAGCATTGTCATTCAGATATATCCTAAATTCGATCTCTCTCTTAGGGGTAGTCTCCTAACTTCCTCAAAAATGTCTGGGAAATCTCTAACAACTGGAATGGAGTCTAACTCTCCTAGTGCTGAATCAAGGGAATAAATGATGCTCAACATGACTGACCGCTGTGGGTCACAAGAAACTTTGAGAGTCCTACCGCTGCATGTCTATAGTCTGACGACTCTCTTCCCACAGTCCAATATCTCTCCATAAGTGGATAGCCAATCCATCCACAAAATCATCCCATATCCCGAAAACCTAGTACATAGGCGTCGCAATCAAACTCTACGTCTAGCATAAAAAATTTCAAACCTCCACAAATCATGGATAAATGTATCGATCCTCCTATGGGGTTTGAAACAACTACAGGATCTACTACTGGAGAAATATCTAAGTGCAAACAATCAACCAAGAAACTAGAAATGAAAGAATGCGATGCTCCAAAGTCAAAAAGAGTCCGAATAGGAAAATCCAAAATAGAGACTAAACCTTCTACAGAGACATTCCTACCTCGATCTGGTCAACTACTAGAAGGTGTTGCATCTAAAGCCTGTACTTGCACTGTAGGTGCACCTGCTCTCTGCCCCATCATCTAAGGACAAGCTCTACTAAGGTGTCAAGGCTGCCCACAATTGTAACACCTCCCCTTCATCGAGCCCTTCCTACAGTCCTTTGCGAAATGCTTAACCAATCCACAACCATGACATTTCCCACCTTTCCTGATCCGCTTTTGAGGTCCTACTTCTTTCCTCTTGTCCATATCCTTCTTATTCTTCCACCACTGCTTCTTAGAGTTTTCTGATTTAGGGACCTCCTTAACCTCTCCCTTCAGTTGCCATATGCAAGCCGAACTCTCTTTTGGTCCTCCAATCCTAACAGCCCAAATATCCGCTCCGTATCCCTTAACCAAGCTCGTGCCTCTAGGAAATCCTTCATGCCGGAAAATGTCTTGCCTCCTAGACTAGCGAACTCCTTGCATAGCTTAGAAAAATTGGCTACTGCAGGTGGGTTAATAGGATCTTCACCGTCTGGTGTTGTATTGGACGATTGCCCTTGCACCTCTGGTACCATAGCTCTACGGAACTAGTCAGCCATGTTATGCAAAGAAAAGAAAATTTAGGCTCGAAAGAATTGAAAGAAGGTTGAACTGGACTTTGAGGGGATTTTTATAAAAGCTCTTTTACACTTGAAAACCATTTCTATAATAAGAGTTTCTTTCTAAAAAATAATTTTAGTTTGAAGATAACTTGTTTTTGGAAAATACTTTGCTTTTAAAACAAGTTTTTAGGAATCTTGTAACCTTAGGCTCTGATACCAAGTGAAACACTGCACACCCCTTAGTATACCCCAAAAGGGCACACTAAAAGATATGGTGCATTATAGGTATAGCTAAAGCATCATCGAGACTAAGATCCACAAGACAAATAAATATAAACAACGGAATCATTTTAATGGTAACTCATTATTCAAAATAAAACTTCATAAATAAGTCTGAAAAACATCACATGTCTCAAATACCAAATACATATGTTTTACAAAAAATACCTCTCGGTCTCATAAAATCGGAGTACAAAAAATACCTTTCCCTCTCATAAGTACCAGCAAATGAAAAGAAAACTGAAAAGAAGAAGAATACATGAAGAACTCCGCGAATGTATCTCCAAGAAATCAAAATCAACTATCCTTGCATCTGCTGGCCTATGGGGGAAAAAGGAAAATAGAGGAGTGGGTCAGACTATAAGTCAGGTGAGTGAAAGTAACTGCTAGCATTTTTAAGCAAAATAAAGACAATAGACTTAGCAACAGTTCCAGTATAAAAGGAAACAGAGGAAAGATGGGATAAAATACTATTTAACTATTTTCTTTGATTGTGATTGTTTGCACTTGTCCTAGATTGATGTGATTAGGCTGAAATCCTGATCCTATTTTAATTCGGCTGAATCCTAATTCTACCCATTGATCGGCCTCCTATCTCTGTTGTGCCATTGTGAGCTAGTCCCATCCTATGGGTTCCATAGAAAAAGACATTTGTTTAGCGCTTGGAACGCAGTAGCGCTTTATCTACCCTAACCAATGCCGCACGCTCGATCATCGTCGGTACACGCTAACTGTCGTCTCCCTTTGGTGACCTCTTATCCACCCTAATCAGCATAAGCGTGCCCAGCTTCACCTAATCTATTGTGAGACCATCAGCCCTAGTCTGAAAATAATCTTGACAATCCTCACTTAAGTGTTTTGTGAGACCATCAGTCCTAGTCTAAAAGGGAATGCTACTGGTACGGGTCCTAACAAACAAAATCTAGTTGCGTCCCTCGCCTAAATCCCCCGATTTGAGCTTCTATCTATTGGCCATTTATTTACCATGTGTTCCAGCCTCACCTAGCTATTATGAGACCATCAGCCCTAGTCTGAAAGTGTCCTACCCAGCCTCACCAAATCTCGTGTGAGACCATCAGCCTTAGTCTGAAAGGGAATGCTATTGGTATGGGCCATGCTATTATCTTTTGCTTATTAACTTAGCATAAGTTCTTAAAATAAGCCTCTTCTATTATTTCTTCTCTATTTGCTTATTAACTTAATCTAAGTCTTTAAAATAAGCCTTCTCGTCTATATTTTCTTATTAACTTAATTATAAGTCTTTAAAATAAGCCTTTTCTATTATCTCTGCTATATTTTCTTATTAACTTAATTATAAGTCTTAAAATAAGTCTTTTCCATTATTTCTAATTATATCCTATGTTTTAATTTGCTTATTAACTTAGTCAAAATTTTAAAATAAACCTTTCTATTCTTTCTGCTTGATTATAACCTACATTATAATTGTTATTCTTCTTTTCTATCTTTTTAATTATATCCAATAGTTATAAACATGCTTGCAAATGTCCCAAATTTGCCTATTTCAGTCTATCTTCTTTTTATTACAGTCTTTCTTATTTTACATCTAGTTTCTGTAAATTTAGTATTTAATTCTATTTAATCCATATTTGCGAATTAATCTCTTTTGATTACTTTATTCACGTAAAAAGGAATAGAAAGAAACTAACATCTACATGCTAAATTCAAACATAAAACAGATGTAAATAAATGCAAATAACAGTAAATAATTGTAAATAACTAAAAATAACTGAATAAAAATAAATGAATAAAATAGACTGAAAAGAACTTTAAAAACTAGTTGTTAATAACGTATATAGAAATTGTCTTAAAATTATAGAAAAACTACAACTATTGAGAACCATTTTATTTTAAATTACTTAAAAATCTAAAATAATTACTAAACACTCACATGTGGTACTTATCTCTAGTCCTTGGTCTTCCTTGATCCATTCTAGAGCATAGAATATTTTTATCAAAAAGATCTTCTTCTTAGAAAAATATTCTATTTAGGGTCCTGCCTCAGGCAATGAACCCAAATAGGAGAAAATCTAAATGAGAAAAATAGTTAGGCCTAGGGTCTTATTTATAGTGTGGTTTAAGGATCTCAGACCATTGGATTTGAAGGTTAAATCTGGTGCAACCACGTCGTAGGCTTATCAGAACCGTCAGGTGGAAGCACAAACGCACAAGATTGGAAAAGAATTGAAAAATACGTCATAGTTTTAACATGGACAAAATCACATTTAAAAACAAAGGGCGGATCGACCTCTATATTGTGAAGGTCGACATGCAAGTCGACCTTACTCTAGCCTAGGTCGACCTATAGGTCGACCTGGCTTTGGTTTGGGTCGACCTGACCCTCTTATTTTTTTTCATTTTTATTCAGTTCTTGTTTATTTCGTAACTTCTTCATTTTAGTTTGGATTTTGGCAAACTGTGTATGGAAATTGATCAGAAAATTACCTCGGACACAATGGTGCAACTCCCTTGGCTCAATTCTAACAATTTCACAATCTTATTTTATTATTTAATTAATTCATCAATTAATTATTATAGCTTAAATTTCGGGTTGTTACCACTCTCAAAATAATTATTTATCATTTTTTATACTTTTCAGACTATATGTTGCTATTTTGCAAAATTCTGGACTTTTGAACTACGTATTTTTGGGACTGTGTTTCTGGGATATTTTCTAAGATGACATTTTTCTGTATTTATATTTTAATACATACCGCTGTGAGATCTGAAAGTGTAGAGTGCTTTATATTTTATCCTTTATAAACTTAGTCTTGACAATATTTTAAAAACCAACAGCTTGCATTTCTTGGCATGACGCGAGTCTAAAAGTCATCCAAAACTTTGGATCGGTATGTCTGGAGGTGTGGGTTGTTATAGATCCAAGCTTCAACCATCAGTCAACCAGTACCAATTGGGGTAGTTGACCGCTTAGGTCGGACTTAGAGCAATTTTCTCCAAGTCATAAGCTAAACTCCACTAACTCAACGTCGATCGCCGTATTTTCTTCTCTCCAACATCCTACTTCATACGCATAATCAAATGATAATACATCATCCAAAATTCACACAAACAATCACATGATCAAAATGAACTAAGATGAGAAGAAAGACAATAAATGAGATTATTTGATTTTAAGTGATGAAATATTACCAAAGACTGATCACTGATTACACACTATAAACACAATCAAACATTTCAATCATCATTACATAGTTATTTCTAGCATTGATATATGAGCGATAAAGATTCACTCATTTGAAATTTCAATAGACATCACCATGATTCTTCTTTCTTCTCCTACGTGATTTACAGTATGTCACCATACTCTCACAACTTGATCAAATCTTGATTTTGCAAGGTTTTATTAATGTATGTTTGTATTGAGAAGCATATATATTGGTTTGAGGATTTATACGATTTTATTCCATTTCATTTTGATTTTAGAAGAGGAAACTAGATTTTAAGCTTTTACTAGAAGATGATAAAGTGAAGCAACAAACCAAAAGTGAGATATAAAATAATGTTCTAAGGGTTGGGAATGGAGTCTTTGGATATATAATGGTCTGTACATTTCAAAATTAAGGTTTGTACTAAGAGTAATTGGGTTCAAGATTACCATTAACCCAATTCTTCTTCTTTTATTTCATTTCACAAAACAATTATTATTTAAATTCCCAAATAAAATTACGATTACATTATATTATACTTACAGAACATTGTATGATTATATAAATTATATTTCCATTAATTATTTATTTAAAAATTAACTATCATCAAAATTGGATAATCACATTAACTTTAAAATCTTTTATTGTTCTAATTAAAATAAATTACAAAAACCTTTTATATTCAATATTTATCTTTAGAGGAAATTATTAATTCACCACTTGATTTATTTCAGAGTAATTTTGGAATTTGAAATATCAATAACAATCTTAAAAGTACCCAACACAATTATTATTATTACTAGTTCATTACTTCAAATATCCAAAGTCACTTTTATTAATGATTTATTACTTCAAAATATATATTAAATATATAATCTATTTAGTAATCATTTTATCAAATAATTTCCTTCGAAATAATTTCTAATGTTACCAAATTAATTTATATTTTTACTCTCTTCTCATTATTAAATATTTATCGTTTAAAATCTCCAATTTTCTCTACTTTATCATTAAAATTCCATATGAATCTCTATACTTTCAAAACATCTCAAATTCCTATAAATGTACTATTAAAACCCAAATCGTTCACAATTTTTATTTAAAATCCAATTAAATATTTAATTATCTACTGTTAATGTTAATTATTTCTCCTCAATACTGAGTTGTTACAGACTCGCCCTCTTAAGGAAATTGTCTCTTTGCATTTTCTCCTTAGGGAACTCGATAACAAGCAAATATTTCTAGCTTTACCACACCATCTGCAATTGAGACTACATACACAACAATCAATCATCATACAATAGAACCATTCACAAACATAGCACATAAAGCTCCATATTTACTATCTTGGGTTAGCATGTAAAGTGATTTACATCAACCCGTCAAGTATTAAATAGAGTGATACAAAACCTAGTATTAAACCTTTTATTAGTGGCTTGTCACAAGACATTGAATCATACTCCTCACCCATTGATTATAATTATGGACTATGAATTTTAAACAAACTCATTTGGAAGATTCTAATATTTATCCAATAGTAAAAATATCTCCAATTTTTGAAATTGTCGGAAAACTTCGGAGTAATCTCTATAATACAAAGTATAGTCCAACAATTTTCAACACACGATATATAATAATAATATAAACTTATCATTTAAACTTTTCTTATTTTATAATTTGAAACCAATTCACAATAACTTACATAAACATTTTACATTTTTTACAGCATAGATACTTTTTATAATTAAAATACTAACACTTCAAGGTGTTTAAAAGATACATCCCATTCAACACCTTTTAAAAAGAAGGATGTAAAAATAGTTTAAAGATTTTCCTTTTTAAAACTCTTTAAACATATATAATATGGAGGACCCCAAACATATTAGTAAAATTTAATACTTCACAGTTGAAAACTTATATTCCTTCCCCAAAATAGGCTCTCAACTTAACATTCTCATTAATCATTATAAATTTCACAATCATAAAAATATTTTATCACTAAATTTGTTTCTTAAATAATTACTTTTTCATCTAAAAGAAAAATCACAAAAATCCAATCAATGCTCAGTTTTTAACCTCGTTCAAATTAATTTTTCACTTTGAAAATCAAGTAGTACAAAAATCCAATCTTCTTATAATAAGTTATATATATAAAAAAGTTACTTACCTTCGACTTAAAACATTTCATCATTCCAAACTTTATCGTAAGTACATTTTCAAAACTTCCCTTTCACGTACATTTAACTTGAAATTTATATTAGCACATGCATATTTTTATAACTAAAAATTTTACTTTAAAAACTCATTTAATATAAATAGCTTGTTCTTTGTTTTATAAAATAATTTTATATAACATCATTATTATTTACTAAATCCATATGATATCAAAATATTTCTTATTCACAAAATCTGAATGTCCAATAATTTGTAATTTATTCCAAGTATGTATGGATTATAATTTTATTTTAAACTTCTGCTAAATTAAAACTCATATATATAAGTTTTATATCACACTACACATATTTACAGCTATATTTTTAACTTCCATATAAGCTACAACATGTCACACACAATCATTCAAAATTACTGCACGCAATTTACTTCAGTATGCGCCATATTGTGAAGAAGTACTTTATATTTCCAAATATACATTTTCATATCAAACTACATTATATTATTTATCAAAACACCGTATGATACTTCCTTTCAAAAATGTAACCCATTATACTTCTTTGAAATATTATTTTATCTTTAATCATCTTTCCTAAAATTACTTTTTTTAGCAAAGCTATCCAACTTTAAAGTGGGTTGTGTCACTGTATAAATAATGGGAAAATAGATGTTCTACACATGCACAGAACAACTAAAGGGCAAAGGCCCATAAAACAAAGAAAAAAGCACAGAAGCTAGACTAAGGTGCCTAAACTACTAAAAGAACATGACTAGGCTTCCTCGGAAGAGAAGAACAATTACGGCCATTAATCGATGATGGACCAATATCATAGGAGAAACCTGAGAAGAGAAAAAGGCAAATGCGGATCATAACCTACTGAATTAGGAGAATATATAAATTTCCTGTCCCAATGACATCATAAAACTTACTCTTGTTCTCCTCACCAATCTCCCCAACCCTAGTAAGGCGCAAACCTTCTCCGTCAATATGGTATATTAGAAAACGACTCTCACCCTCAATATCACTGATGAAAACATAAAAGGTGTTACTCTCAGGCAAATATTTTATATCAGAAGGAGCGTGAACCCCAGCCCGTTCAACGGAATTCCAAGTAATAGCAACAGACGCAGAAGGAACCACTTCCAAGGCCCTAGATGGCAAATTGACAGATGGAACTACACAAACTGGAGCGATGTTAATGGGAGCGACATGAGCATCAACAATAGGGCAACATGAGCATTAACAATGAGGGCAATAAAAACATCAACAATGGGGGCAACGGGAGTGTGACGACCCGAAAATTTTGAATATTTGAAGTTAGAATATTTAATTGATTTTAAATATTTGATAATTAGTTTTAATATGAATTTCAAATATCACTGTTTATTTGACAATTAAATTATTAAATTTAATAAACTGAAATTGGGTAAATTATTGAATCTTCTGTTTTGAGCCTGTTAAAAATAATTTGAAGGCTTGTAAAATTTATATTGATAATACTGAAGATGGTAAAAGTGTTAAAATTGAATTTAAAGGTGATTTGTTCAATTTGAAATTTTATCGTTTAAATTGAATTTAAAAATAGCCTTCCGAGGCATAGTCTCGGATTTTGACGAAATCAATTCCATTGGGTCTGTAATATTCTATTATTATCGGATTTCAATTTTCGTAATGTTTGGAGTGGTTGTGTGAGTGTACGACATATAAACGCGCTGAATTTTATCGAAAATTCAACATAGTGGATGAGTCCAAAAAGCTATCTTCTCCATACGATTGAATTAGGGCTCGAAACCTTTTCCATTGCGTTTGGAATATGGTATAACATTATAAACGCCTAGCGACACGCCTCGCTAGGGTGTCAAGATTTTAGGCTACGAATCCGAGACAATTTAAATTCTAAATTTAAATTAAATATAACCTTGTGTTGACTGGTCAAATTTCTTTTCATATCTTGGCTATGTGTCTTCTAGTTCACGCCATCTATCATTAGCCAGTTTCTTCATGCAACCTTCTTTAGAAAAAATATATAATAAAAATAAAAATAAGAAAGCACATTCTCTCCTTAGAAAATTTAGACGATAACGTAATAAATTATAATAGCCGAGCCTTTGGACTCAAATCGAATTAAACCTAGAAAGAAATGGCGACAGTGCGAAATCAAAATCGACGTCTAACCGATTTTCCCCAAATCTCAAAGCACTGCCTCCACTAACCACAAGCCATCGCCGAGTCTTTTAACCGCGAGTTAGAGGGCAACATCACCGTCGATGTTGCTAGCAGTTACGATGAGGTCGGGATTGCTGCTGCCGAAAGGAGCGTCGATCGTGGCGAACTATTGTGGCCATGGGTCGAGCTCGACGCCGAACCAAGGTGGGTCGCAATCGAAGCAGTCGCATGGTGATGACGTAGGCATGGGATGGTCGAGATGAGGAGTCTCTGGTGGTTGGGCAACGCAGCCAAGCAGTGGATGGCGATTGTGGATCGTGTTCATTCGTCGTTCGACGGTCTTCAGCTAGGGTTTCGTTAGAGAGGCAGTAAGGTATGGAATAATTCATTTTCAATTTAAATAAATATACATATTCATATTCACATTCACATTTTAATTTAAAATAGTAAAAATATATAAAGGTAAGATGTCAAAAGTGGAAAGGTTCAAATGTTGT
Organism: Allium cepa; assembly: GCA_030765085.1. NCBI lineage: Eukaryota > Viridiplantae > Streptophyta > Magnoliopsida > Asparagales > Amaryllidaceae > Allium > Allium cepa. The sequence continues at coordinate 1,498,555 of JASFAV010000023.1, read as the reverse complement.
ATGGTTTACAAATATACTTATATAGATTTCTTAAATATGTATATAAATTTTTAGTATATAGGTAATTTCAAAAGAAAAGAAATATACATTTTAAATTTACGAGTTTATTTTAGAACAATGTAATATGATTACGTTGTTAACTTATTTAATTAATTATTTAAAGAATTTTTTTAAGGAAAATTAGTTTAAGTAAAATTGTTATTTAATTAATTTATTAAAAAGGGAAAATTAATGACTCAATTATTAGTTAATCAAATTATTAAATAGAAATTGATAATTCGATTTACTTTGAATTTTAATGAACCGTATAAATGTTTATACAAGGTCAAAATCGAGAACCAAGCAATAATAGGAATGGATTGCAAACAAAGCAAAGGTGAGTTAATCTCACTCATCTGGTTTAATTTAAATTTAAATGGTTGAATTTAAATAATTGGTTGAATGATTGAATTGATTTGATGTACTATATTATATAGTAGTATATAATATATATATATATTGGAGTGATTGATTCCCGCATTTTATAGCGGATGAGACCTTATGCGCTGCATAATAGCGGATGATACTATATTATCCCATATACCGCGATATTCCACCTCGAAGTGGAATTGATATTGTTCTAACATCTGTGGATGTAGGGAAACAGGTTGGAGGGATCCAACAGGATTCCTCAAAATTATTTAGATTGTTTAATATTCTGTGTTATAAATATTTGATATTCTGTGATGAATTATATTGATAATTGGAATATTGAGTGTTATGGTTTGCTTGAATATATTTCGGTACACTGAGTTATCAAAATATATAGAATTGGATTTTTGAAAAGAAAATTAAAGAGTGAATTTTAAGTAAAATAATTATAGAGAATTTGAATAAAAATAAGAATGAATTGGAAAGGAATAAAAGTGATTTTTAAATCCTAAAAAATTCCGGGTATGAAAAATGGATTTTGAATAAACAGAGAAATTATAAATTTTAAACCTAAGTGATGTTATATCAATAAATAAAGAATTTATTTTAAAATTCAAGGTTTGAATTTATTTAAAACGATAAAGAAGGAATTTGGAAAATCTGAAATTGGTATGTTTCAGTTAAAAGATTTTAAATCAAAGTGAAGGAATAAAATCTAAAGTTAATGGATTTTGGAAAAAATGAGTAAGTAAAGGGATTTATTTCAAAATGGATTAAATTGGAAATCAATTTGAAAATTGATTTAAGTGTTTGAAATTGAAAATTTAAAGGAGAATGTAACTATGAAATTTATAAACTAGGTTTATAAAAGTAAAGCAATATATCAGTGGATATTTGGAAGAATAAATTCCTGGTGGGAGTTTATTAAGGAATGGGTAAATTTGTTCAAAAATAAATAGTGATTTATTTTTAAAAAAGATGTGAAAGAGAAGTGTATTTCCTGGATAGACAAGTACGTTTCGAAGCTATATGTAAAAGTTTTATAGTTGATTTAAGGGTATGTTTTAGAAAATTGATTATTTTTAAATGTTTGAATTCTAAAGTAAGTTTTTAATTTATATTAGCAGCAATTATTTAAGGTAGCTTGGTATTATGTTTTAAAAGTTAGAAATTCAGTTTTATATTGTACAAAGTAGTTTTATTTTGTATATAGTGTGATTGAGTATTAAAGTAATTTTTAATTCAAATGTTTTAAAGTATGTCTTATAATAAGTGTTTTAAATTATTTGTACTTGGTGATTTCAGTGGAAATAGAAAATAATTGGGAAATGTATTCCATGAGAGGAAGATGGTTTGAAAATTGTTCCCAAAAGGAGTTGAAATTGGAAATATACCTTGCGAAGATATTTTGAGGATAATAAATAATTTGGAGAAATTATTTATGTTGGATGGTTGTTGTGAATGTTAATTGATAGTTAAATAACCGACTATCAACATTGGCCAATGCGCTGATCATTTCGAAGAGACCGGGATCGGGATTAATTTCTCGAAAACCACTTCGATCCGGTTTATATGTTTTTGTGAGGAAGACGAGGTCGGAGTCAAAGATGGAGCAGTGAAGTGCAAGGGCTAGTGGCTACTAATCTTGAGGTGATTCCAAAATGGATGTAGTAGGAGTAGTGCCTTTGGTTCCGTTCGAACCCAGGATGGAGTTGTATGGGTGAATGCTTTCAGAACATCGTCAGGTGAACGGTGAGCATTCTAAGGGATATGTTCTAAAAAGGTAACGCTTAGCCTCAAGCCTCATCAACCAGGAATGACTGAAAATCTGGGGTTATGCAGCAGGGCTAGGTGGGTAGCGCCCATTAGGGTGAGGTCATCCCTGTCTAGATGTCCCTTTTTATTCGGCTTAGTGGTGCGGTTGCTGATCCCAACCGTGGGGTGATCTTACTCGGGATTATCCAGTAAGGGGTAGTCCCGGTCTTGTGTTGCAGGGGATTGGGAGTAATCCTCGGTACGGTGATCTAGGCCACGTACTATGACAGGTGGTACCCCAGTGCCTAGTCATTAGTTGGAAATCCATTCTCTCTATGCGTCTGTATGGTTTTGATTGTGCCCAACTATTGCTGAAACGTGAGATGCAAGCATTTCAGCTAGATTCTATTTTACTTTCTATAGACACTATTATAATATCAGACGATTTTGATAAAAAGTGTTTTGGCTATCGTAAGGTAAAAACCCGACATGTTTATTTATGGCGCGGTCTTACAAGATGCTTTTGATTTCAAAGTATTTTGAAACTTTAATATTCAATTTGAGTGTGGTTTTCTCCGGCTGGTATTTCAGACTGACTCGGGTGTTATTTAACTATAATGCTTGGGTCAGACCGAGCATTATGGGATACAGAAAAAGATGCTGTGGAGCTCAGGAGACGAGCTGGATGGCGATACGTACTTCTGTACTTGACTTTTTTCCCGCTGTGCATTCAGTGTTGAGGACAGGTTTATATAACTGTCCAGTTGTATGTTATTGATGTTGTTGAACTCTGATGATGTATTTTGGTGATGTTTGTATAAACAGATATATTTGTTTTTGTGTAAGTATCATTTATTATATATTATATTTTATTCCGCTGCGATGGTTAGATTCTGATGTTGTTTTCTATTTTCTTCTTCTACCTCTTCTTATTTAACCCAAATAGTTCTTATTTCCGTTCATCTTGAGTTGAATGATGGAGAATAGTGTCGATTCAAGGGGTACGGATCTGTGGGTCATTACACTTGGTATTAGAGCGAGGGTTAAGCGAGAACCTTGGCTCTGGTGGGGATTACTCATTAAATAGAGTTTGTAGTACTCTAAAATGGGCTTGAGTGTATTAATATTATGAGCGCGTATTTGTTAGTGAATATAAAATTATTTTTATATTGTGGTGATTTATCGGTTAAGTGTTTATGAATTCTGGTCGATATGTAGGACGCCATTTTATCGATTGGGGTTTCTAAACTCTTAAACAAGATAAACCGACACGGTATTGTTTTAAAATAGGGTAAATGAAATAATTCTATCCAAATCATTTTTGTATACAAAGGAAATGATTTTTCGTAAATTATTATAGTTAAATATGGATGCTTGGTTGTTAGAAAGTGATAATATTAAATTATTATCATTGTTGTATGAGAATTGAATAAGAAATTTAAATTATAACCAAAGATTAAGGAAGAAATTAATAAAATTAATGGGATTTGTAAATATGAATTATAAATGTGATCTATAATTTGAAATAGAATTCCAGAGAAATATTGAAAATGTTTCTGAAAGAATTTGGGATTTGAAATTTTGAGAAATTTAAATTCCTTTGAATTTGGAAATGGTTTTCAAAAGTTTTAGAGAAGTAATAGTGGTAGTATTTCGGAGATATTTTTGAACTGGATTTGAAATCTGGTGAGAATTGGGATTTAAAAATATTTGAAGGGATTTTAAAGTGATAAAAGCATTGAACTCTTTTCGGTCGCTGGAAAATAGTTCCGATGGTGATCGCGACATCATCGATGTTCATTTTCGAGTTTCCAAGAGGGGATTGCTACCTGGATGTTTTGGATTAATGTTTGTTTGCGAAATTGGGTTTGATTTTGAAAATGCAGAGGAATAGTTTGATTTAGATATATATGTTTTCAAAATTGAATTCGGAACACTTTAGTAATGGTTTAAACTCTGGAGTTGGTTTGAAATGTTTGGATGAAACTCTGGAAACTTATTAAAAATGTTTATGGAATGGTAAATAAGTTTGGAAACTTAAAAAAAAAGAGTTTTGAAAAGTTGTTATGGAATTGGATTAAAATAAGAATGATTTTAGTTGCAATAAGTCCAATTCGAGTATGGATGAATTAAATATGGCCTTGGATATTATTTTAACAAATTGAGACTGGAATTAAAACTTTAAATGGATTATGAGAATGGTTAATTGAATTAAATGAGTCATGAATGAATTGAATTTGGAAATTAAAATTTGTAGTGAACGAAACAAAAGAACTAATCAAATAAATTTGTAGATTGAAATGAGGTTTGATTGAAATAGAATCAAGTTAAAGTGGAAAAAAAATTATTTGCAAATGAAGTGAGCTTAAGTTTTGAAGGTGGAAAAATTGAATTAAATTAACTTAAGTTAAAAATAATTAGAAGCTCAACTTCGCGTAAGAATGAAAGTTCATTAAATAAAAAATTTGGGTTAAATTAATTTGGAAAGTGGTTATTAAGATAAGAATCGAATGTTGTCAAGCTCAATGAAATGATTTTAAAATGTATGATTGGTGAATAAACTAGAAATGGGATGTAATTAAATATAAACTGAGTCGGAATCAATTGGATGTGGCTAAAAACTAAAATGGATATTCTATTAAGTGAATACCGTCAAATTGCAAAGAATAAATTAGCCGTTCGACTTAAATGGAAGTAAATAAAAATTCTATGAATTGGTAGAGGTAAATAAAATTGATATTTGGAATCAGTTGAAATAAATGTGAGTTGTTTGGGTTAAAAATGAATTGAATGTAAGCAATTGAGTTGCAAACCATTTAAATTGAATGAAGTGTATACGAACTGGTTGTAAACAATTAAAATTAATGTCGGAACCCTATAAGTTGCTTATAAATATTGTTTAACCTGCATTGCTTATAGAAACTCGTATGTTTACTAGTTAAATATGTAAAATGTTGTTAAGTTACATGATTTTGGCACTTACATATTTAAATTGAGTAAGTACAGGTACTGGGAAGCCGTTCGGCTGGATTTGGACGCGCTAATTGCTAAAATAACAAGCCGCTTGTTTAGAATGCTAAATAAAGGTACGCCTATGCAATAAAAATAGGAAATATGAACTGTTTTTGTTTTTCCAACCGTGTGGGTCGATGTATATATATTTATATCTCTTGTCAAATTGCAAAAGCTCCTTCGTACAAAGGAGGCTCTGCCAAAAATTTTCGAAAATTTTGGGAGCTAGAAATTTTTTTGGAAAACTTTTGTTAGCGACAAAACGATTTCAAATTGAAAATTGAAATAAATTAGTGGATGGAACTAATTTAAAATAATGACATGAATCAGTTACAAATGGAAGATAAAATTTAATATTCGGAGTTGAAGATAAATTGAATTCATATGGAAATGGGAGAACCAATTTGAATAGAAGTAGATATTAACTAAAGTGGTGAAGTGAAAATAAATATAAGAAGCGTATAAAATACTTATATTGAACTTAAGAAGAAATGGTAGAATTCTTAAGTAATATGGGTATCGGGAAAATATATTGAATAAGAATTTGAGTGAAGATTTAATAAAAATATGTGAAATGATAAGCGTTGATAAGTGAATAAAAATCAAAATGAATGTGAATAAAAGAGAATGGATATAAATACGTAGGATGTACGTATATTATTTTATTCGCATAGCGATTTGATCCAGATTCGAGCATAGAATTTCGAGATAGTTATATCAATCCGAGTTAGGATTTTTCACTCGATTTTCGACGGCGAACCCTGGATATGGATTTTGATTGATTTTGGAAATTCTCTATCATGGTTATGACTATGCAAGGAGAATGACGGTTTCTAATCAAGAAACCAGATCTGAGTCCGCACTAGGAAGTCGGGTGGACGATACTAGTTCGAAAGTGAAATTGTGTGTTCGAGAGAGCGATTGAATTTGATATTGCATACGGATGATATATGTACATCGTACGGGCTTGAATGAATAGATATTGAATTTTTATAAGGAAGCCAATAAAATGTTTTTGAATGTTGTGATTGGATATTATTGCTATGTAGGATACATAGGTATTATAAAGGAAAATTGGTTTTGATTTCAGAAGATAAATTTGAATTGCTCGACAAAAAGGTATGTGTTTAAATTTCTGTATGAAATTTGATTGGGTTTTGATCTAGCCACTTGGCTTTTTTTTCCATTTGAAATTTTGGAGTCGTAGAGGCATTTTGTACTTGTAACGAGCTAGCCGCGCAAAGGAGACGCTGGCGAAATTTTTCGTGAATTTAGGGAGTTAGAAAAAAAATTGCGAAAATTTTGATAACTTAAATTTGGGTTAAAATTTAAATTTGGATTGGAATTTACGAATGTTATGGTTAACAAGTAATATTATTTGGAAAGTAAGGTAGGTTAGGGCTGTTAGTAGAGTGATAGTGTGTCTCGAATAGAAGGTTTGTTTTGGGAAGTTGTTAAAAATTATTTGGATTGGGAAAAAAGTAAACGGGTATTGGACCATTCTTCCTAACCAGCAATTTCGGGGACGAAATTCTTTTAAGGGGGAGGGGGGGATTTGACGACCCAGAAATTTTGAATATTTGATAATTAGTTTTAATATGAATTTCAAATATCACTGTTTATTTGACAATTAAATTATCAAATTTAATAAACTGAAATTGGGTAAATTATTGAATCTTCTGTTTTAAGCCTGATAAAAATAATTTGAAGGCTTGTAAAATTTATATTGATAATACTGAAAATAGTAAAAGTGTTAAAATTGAATTTAATGGTGCTTTGTTCAACTTTGAAATTTTATCGTTTAAATTGAATTTTAAAATAGCCTTCCGAGGCATAGTCTTGGATTTCGACGAAATCAGTTCCATTGGGTCCGTAATATTCTATTATTATCGGATTTCAATTTTCGTAATGTTCGGAGTGGTTGTGTGAGCGTACGACATATAAACGCGCTGAATTTTTATCGAAAATTTAATATAGTGATTAAGTCTAAAAAGCTATCTTCTCCATACGATCGAATTAGGGTTCGAAACCTTTTTCATTGCATTCGGAATAGGGGTATAACATTATAAACGCCTAGCGGCGTGCCTCGGTAGGGTGTCAAGGTTCTAGGCTACGAATCCGGGACAATTTAAATTTTAAATTTAAATTAAATATAACCTTGTGTTGGCTGGTCAAATTTCTTTTCATATCTTGGCTATGTGTCTTCTAGTTCACGCCATCTATCACTAGCCAGTTTCTTCACGCAACCTTCATTAAAAAAAGTATGATAAAAATAAGAAAGCACGTTCTCTCCTTAGAAAATTTAGACGATAACGTAATAAATTATAATAGCCGAGCCTTTGGACTCAAACCGAATTAAACCTAGAAAGAAATGGCAACAGTGCGAAATCAAAATCGATGTCTAATCGATTTTCCCCAAACCTCATAGTACTGCCTCCACTAACCACAAGCCATCGCCGAGTCTTTTAATCGCGAGTTAGAGGGCAACATCACCGTCGATGTTGCTAGCAGTTACGATGGGGTCGGGATTGCTGCTGCCGAAAGGAGCGTCGATCGTGGCGAACTATTGTGGCCATGGGTCGAGCTCGACGCCGAACCAAGGTGGGTCGCAATCGAAGCAGTCGCATGGTGATGACGTAGGCGTGGGATGGTCGAGACAAGGAGTCTCTGATGGTTGGGCAGCGCGGCCAGGCAATGGATGGCGATTGTGGATCGTGTTCATTCGTCGTTCGGCAGTCTTCAGCTAGGGTTTCGTTAGAGAGGCAGTGAGGTATGGAATAATTTAGTTTCAATTTAAATAAATATACATATTCATATTCACATTTTAATTTAAAATAGTAAAAATATATAAAGGTAAGATGTTGAAAGCAGAAATGTTTAAATGTTGTAGGGTTTACAAATATACTTATATAGATATCTTAAATCTGTATATAAATTTTTAGTATATAGGTAAATTTAAAAGAAAATAAATGTACATTTTAAATTTACTAGCTTATTTTAGAACAATGTAACATGATTACCTTGTTAACTTATTTAATTTATTATTGAAAGATTTTTTTTATAAGGAAAATTAGTTTAAGTAAAATTGTTATTTAATTAATTTATTAAAAAGGGAAAATTAACGACTCAATTATTAGTTAATCAAATTATTAAATAGAAATTGATAATTCGGTTTACTTCGAATTTTAATGAACCATATAAATGTTTATACAAGGTCAAAATCGGGAACCAAGCAAGAATGGGAATGGACTGCAAACAAAGCAAAGGTGAGTTAATCTCACTCATCTGGTTTAATTTAAATTTAAATGGTTGAATTTAAATAATTGCTTGAGTGATTGAATTGATTTGATGTGCTATATTATATAGTAGTATATAATATATATATATACATACAGGAGTGATTGATTCCCGTATTTTATAGCGGATGAGACCCTATGTGCCGCATTATAGCGGATGATATTATATTAATCCCATATACCGCGATATTCCACCTCGAAGTGGAATTGGTATTGTGCTAACATCGGTGGATGTAGGGAAGCAGGTTGGTGGGATCCAACTGGATTCCTCAAAATTATTTATATTGTTTAATATTCTGTGTTATAAATATTTGATATTCTATGATGAATTATATTGATAATTGGAATATTGAATGCTATTGTTTGCTTGAATATATTTCGGTACACTGAGTTATCAAAATATATAGAATTGGATTTTTGAAAAGAAAATTAAAGAGTGAATTTTTAAGTAAAATAATTATAGAGAATTTGAATAAAATAAGAATGAATTGGAAAGGAATAAAAGTAATTTTTAAATCCTAATAAATTCCGGGTATGAAAAAGGGATTTTGAATAAACTGAGAAATAATAAATTTTAAACTTAAGTGATGTTATATCAAGAAATAAAGAATTTATTTTAAAATTCAAGGTTTGAATTTATTTAAAAGGATAAAGAAGGAATTTGGAAAATCTGAAATTGGTATGTTTCAGTTAAAAAATTTTAAATCAAAATGAAGGAATAAAATCTGAAGTTAATGGATTTTGGGGAAAAATGGGTAAGTAAAGGGATTTATTTCAAAATGGAGTAAATTGGAAATCAATTTGGAAATTGATTTAAGTGTTTGAAATTGAAAATTTAAAGGAGAATGTAACTATGAAATTTATAAACTGGGTTTATAAAAGTAAGGCAATATATCAGTGGTATTTGGAAGAATAAATTCACCGTGGGAATTTATTAAGGAATGGGTAAAAAGATTTAAAAATAAATAGTGATTTATTTTTAAAAAGATGTGAAAGAGAAGTGTATTTCCCTGGATAGCCAAGTACGTTTCGAAGCAAATTTTAAGTATATGTAAAAGTTTTAAAGTTGATTTAAGGGTATGTTTTAGAAAATTGATTATTTTTAAATGTATAAATTCTAAAGTAAGTTTTTAAATTATTGTAGCAGCAATTATTTAAGGTTGCTTGGTATTATGTTTTAAAGTTAGAAATTCAGTTTATATTGTACGAAGTAGTTTTACTTTAAATATTCTTAAAGTGTAAAATGCGATTAAGTATTAAAGTAATTTTTAATTCAAATGTTTTAAAGTATGTCTTATAATAAGTGTTTTAAATTATTTGTACTTGGTGATTTCAGTGGAAATAGAAAATATTTGGGAAATGTATTCCATGAGAGGAAGATGGTTTGAAAACTGTTTTCAAAAGGGGTTGAAATTGGAAATATATCTTGCGAAGATATTTTGAAGATAATAAATAATTTGGAGAAATTATTTATGTTGGATGGTTGTTGTGAATGTTAATTGATAGTTAAATAACCGACTATCAATATTAGCCAATGCGCTGATCGTTTCGAAGAGACCGGGATTAATTTCTCAAAAACCACTTCGATCCGGTTTATACGTTTTCGTGAGAAAGACGAGTTCGGAATCGAAGATGGAGTAGTGAAGTGCATGGGCTAGTCGCTACTAATCCTAAGGTGATTCCAAAATGGATGTAGTAGGAGTAGTGCCTTCGGTTCTGTTCGAACCCGGGACGAACTTGTATGGATGAATGCTTTCAGAACATCATCAGGTGGACGGTGAGCATTCTAAGGGATATGTTCTAAAAAGGTAACACTTAGCCTCAAGCCTCATCAATCGAGAATGATTGAAAATCAGGGGTTATGCAGCAAGCCTAGGTTGGTAGCGCCCATTAGGGTGAGGTCATCCCTGTCTAGATGTCCCTTTTTATTCGACTTAGTGGTGCGGTTGCGGATCCCAATCGTGAGGTGATCTTACTCGGGATTATCCAGTAAGGGGTAGTCCCGGTCTTGTGTTGCAGGGGATTGGGAGTAATCCTCGGTATGGTGATCTAGGCCACATACTGTGACAGGTGGTACCTCGGTGCCTAGTCATTAGTTGAAAATTCATTCTCCCTACGCGCCTGTACGGTTTTGATTCTGCCCACCTATTGCTGAAATGTGAGTTGCAAGCATTTCAGCTAGATTCTATTTTACTTTCTATAGACACTATTATAATATCGGACGATTTTGATAAAAAGTGTTTTGGCTATTGTAAGGTAAAAACCCAACATGTTTATTTGTGGTGTAGTCTTACGAGATGCTTTTGATTTCAAAGGATTTTGAAACTTTAATAATCAATCTGAGTGTGATTTTCTCATGCTGGTATTCTAGACTGACTTGGGTGTTATTTAACTATAATGCTCGGGTGAGACCGAGTATTATAGGATACAGGAAAAGATACTGTGGAGCTCCGGAGACGAGCTGGATGGCGATACGTACTTCCGTACTTGATTTTTTTTTCCGCTGTGTATTCAGTGTTGAGGACAGGTCTATATGACTGTCCAGTTGTATGTTATTGATGTTGTTGAACTCTGATGATGTATTCTGGTGATGTATGTATAAACAGATTTTTTTTTGTATAAAGATCATTTATTATCAATTATATTTTATTCCGCTGCGATGGTTAGATTCTGGTGTTGTTTTCTATTTTCTTCTTCTACCTCTTCTTCTTTAACCCAAATGTTCGTATTTCCGTTCATCTTGAGTTGAATGATGGAGAATAGTATCGACTCAAGGGGTACGGATCTGTGGGTCATTACAGGGAGCATCAACAAAAGGGGCAACAGGAGCATTAACAATGGGAGCCATAGAAGGAAACTTCAGAACCCACTTTCGGACAGGAGGACGAGGTAGAGTAGTGCGGTCAGCAAGGGGAACAAAGCCTATACCCGCCGACATAGAACATGCATCTGAAAGAGCCCAAAAGGCTAATAGGACGTGAATATCTCAGGTTTCCAGGTGTAGCATACTCTGGCCTCAACAAACTGGCTCTCATCTAGTCTGACCTTTAACACTGAAGGTAAAGGTTTGGCAGGAGTAATCTCGATCAGAGCTTTGGCACAAACTAATTTCTTTCTGGCCACAATGTTAGCGTCATAACATATCACCTTACCAACTAGCCCTGCTAACCAGTCAGTCCTAATAAGAGGCTGAAGAATAGAAGGAATGTGAGAAAAATGGGCCTATACAGGAATAGACAAAACTTGGTCTTTCGCTCGGCCCACAGATGGACTCCAAGTAGTGATAATGAACGGTTTCCTTCAATAAGAATTGGGTCAGCTTCCAGAATACGCTGTCTTTTATCACTATGAAAAAATTTAAAATAGAACATTTAATTATCAAATGAACACTCAAGCCTCTCCTAAGATTCCACACCTAGTTGCATCTCGCCTTAACTAAATGATAGGGAGGATTGGAGTCAAGGAAAAATACCCACCAAGTGTTCTTTCCAAAAATCCACACCGACCTCAATCACTTCCTTCTGTGGGATTATTACACCTTCAAACTCAACTATATCAAAGCAACGCAGATAATGCTCACTTACATTATTTGGCAATTTGGTAAACAACGATGTCCACTTTGTAGCAGCCCGAGATGGAGGAGAGTCCAACGAACTAGCGAGAGAAGTATCTGACATCAGAGCAAAAGGAAATGAATTGGCATTGGGAATGTTGTAATCTACATTTCTACCAGCACTTTGAGTGCAACCGCAAGATAACCCATTGTCGGAAATATTGATCTCAACAGCCTCATCCATAGACACTCGCCTATCACAGCCCAAAACACCATCAGCCTTAGGCGCAATAACAAGATCGATATGCCCACAGTCAGCATCACCCAATATGGAACCACAGTTCAACTCAACAGCAATATTAGACTAGGATGTATTACCTTCAATAGCTAATAATGAAGCCAATGGATTTAAGCCAGCAAGCAAGGGAATGACAGGCGAATGTGACAGCTATATTTGGGGAGTTCAAGCCGCACAGAAGAGCCGAAAGGGGGGAGACACGCGCACAATCAGACTCATTAGGCACGCAACCAATTTTCTGAGCTAGGAAGCAACATATGACAATAACATGTTCCACTGAACCACTAGCCTCACCAAACGAAAGAGGAGACTTTCCAATCAGATTTGGATTGAAGGAGGCAAACAGAGGAGCTTTCTTCTACTGCGACATTAGAGAGGTGAAGCAATTGAAACAAACGGATAGCATACAGGGAAATGTCGATCCAAACTGATGCCAAACCTTCCGATCAAATAGTCGCCATTAACGTGTCGTTAATACTTATCCTAAAATTATTACTAATACTTATCCTTTTCAAAATCTCAAACATTTCTCAAAATATGATTTTCAAAATATTGTGTCCAGATGTCTCATCCTAGTGCATAGAATCCCAATTGATAACTTTTACTAGATGCGTCGACCAGAATTCTTAAAGCACTTGACAGACAAATTAACACGATATTTATTTCAAACTATCTTTAAACATTTTCATAAGCTTTCTTTATAAAAAATAATTGTCTATTTAAATTAAAACAAATCTAGTATACATATACATAAACTTTACCAAAAAGAATTTCATTTAAAACGTATGCTTGATTTTATCAAAAATATTTTCAATTAATCATTATATTTACATACAAATAATAATTCACTTATAAAATTCCAAATATCACACTCATTCATCTGTATATACATAAGAAAATATCTAATTTAATTTCGCCTTACATTTTTAATTATATATATTATCTTTTATGTGAATAAAAACTTTCCATGAATGGCAGCTTCACTACCGAAGACACCATAAGATTCCAATATCAAAACTTGAGTAAGTTTTAGATTTCCAAGCAATGATTCCTACTCAGTACTATCCTTAAATAATTATTTACAAAGTCAATACAACCAAATACTAATCAATCAATCAAGCACACACATGAAGCAAACTATCCAATGCACTCAGCGAAAAGTAATCAATCGACTACGCCACTCTGATCGCTACTGGATCAAGACACAATAATTCAACACCAAGCCACCCTAGGGTATAATATTCATTGCCTATGGCAACATAACTAGTCGGACCAACAAATTCCACCTTCTCCATCACAAAAACCATTTTATATCTCATACAGAAATTTATACTCGAAAGAGGTAGAAGTAAAGATATTTTATATAAAAAAATAACAAATATGTCCCTAGATGATTACCCCAGTAATCATCTTATACACCTACTATCCTTACTGTATGGTAACTATCCAACACTCCCAAACGGACAGGGACTCGGAGTCCCACATATCGCCAAACTTGTATCTCTTATATTATGTATTACTCTGAACCTGCTTTGATACCGAATGAAGCATTCCAATTTATACCGACATTATAAAAGAGTATTACTAAGTGATATTATCTAATAATATGGAGAATGAGGTGCTATGGGTTGTAACATGTGAATATTTCCTTGATTAACACCGATAAACGCTTTAAAATTCAAATAAACGACTTGCATATATATAGTATTGACACAAAGCAATAAAAACATGCTATTCTAGGAAAGAACAATAAAAATATAAAGTAAATAACAAAGAACATAGAATCAACAATTGAAATGATAATATATAATAGAAAATATACATAAGTCTCAGTGGGTCAATATAAAAGAGTCAAATACCTACTTTCGATCAAATAAATACAATGTGTATGTCCAATACATACATCTCAACATCATCTATATACAGAGGCTGCATAGATAATGATGCACTAATCTACTAATAATCTGGCCTCCAACTATGCCCAACAATCACAAGCTGATCACTTGGTCCTTAAACCTATAATGTCTCGGACTTACCCGAGTATTACAAAGTAACATACAGGGCAAACTATTTCTAAAATAGGGATATCGACAAGTAATCATAGTGTTATGTGCATGACATGTTGATATAATGAATAGAATACAAGGTAGCATATAGCTAATCTTATCTTTAGTCATGCACAAAACAAGTCATACAATGGTGATCTCACTATTGGTCTAAAAAAAAAATAGTCAATGAATATAACATAACTAGCATGTAGCTAGTTTCTTAAAAACAAACATGCATATATAATCACATAGTTGATTACTAAAATTGGATAAGCAAGAAAATCCAATAAAATAAATAATAATCATCATTCATCAAAATAAATGATACAATATAAGATATTCATACATCCAAACATACAAATGACGACACTTGCCAGTAAAGAATAGTCGACAACACATGCCAATGAAAGATAGTTGGCAACACATGCCAATGAAAGATAGTCGGCAACATATGCAAATGAAAGATATGGGGATTGACCATACACTGGACACACAGTCTTAGGTATAATCGCAGCTCATCATCTCAAATAAGGAGTGTAAATAATATATGTATACCTACCACACACATCAAGAATCATATGAGTGATTGGAAACACACACTTGCTCCAAAAGACTGCACACATGCTAGTATAGCATGGCTCCTACAGTCTTTAGCTATCTCGATGGCTATCGTGACCCATTATCTACCACGTGCTAGTCAACGCTAAGCCCCAATCATGACCCTACAAGTGCCCAATGGTAACATACTGCTAGCCTATGTGACATTAGAACAAATGCACACAGCGATATCACACGACTGTATAATAAAATGTGTGTCATGGATCGAGGGCATGACCCCATGATCATGCCGCTAGGATGGATGCTAGCCTAATCTAGTTCTCTCCTACACGTATAATAGGAGTTTAGACAGTGATAGATATCTACATAATATCTATATAGGCGCACAGTCATATACATCCATTAACACACGACCTTATACATTCTGATACATATCCTTGCTCACCGCACCAAGCATATATGTGTATGTATGTGTGTGTTAGCGTCAAAATTGGTCACTAACCCCCAAACGTAGATGAAAGCACCAACTAACAGTCACAGATAACAGATAGAGTGTATGTAGAGAGTATAAATATGAAGAACAAAAAAAATTAGAAAGGAAGCAGTAATAACACAGGATTTATAGTGGTTCGGCTAACTCTGGCCTACGTCCACTCCAGAAATTTCTTTTTTACTGATTGAAATTAATTACAGTTACAATCTGGAGTTTTTAAAACAATAATGGCAGAGTAGCCTTAGTGGAGAAGATGAAGGGAAACAGAATGAAGATCCCTTTTCTGAAGACCCGCCCATTGTATTTATAAGCAAAATCTAAATTGCTGGGCTTCCTGCGTGATCCGGGCCCATCAAGACCATAGCCGAACCTAAATCCATCAATACGACTGACCTTGAGTTTAAAATATGCCGACCTGATATTTTCTTGGGACGACTCGAAGTAGGTGCTCACATGACCCGAAGCACGCCTGCATATGACCCAAAGTAAATTGTGTTAAGACTCGGAGTAACTTGACGCCGACCCCTTACTTCAATACACCGATCCCAGTCCAAAACCCAAGCATCGACCCAAAGTCTCCAGCATGCCAAACCGAAGAAAAATGAAGATGCCGACCCGAGCCCTTCTTTTATGCCGATCCTATAACTTGCCGACTTGAAAATGGAATGCCAATCCCATTTGTTTCCTCCAATCCTGACCTCATCTCCAAAACATTTGCCGATCCGATATAATGCCGATTCCATAGCTTTGCCGACACCATTTAATATGCCAATCCTCTAACATACCGACCCCTTTCCAAGCAGCCGACCCGATCTCAAGTCCATGCCGACCCAGAGCTACTCCAACCATGCCGATCCCATATTTACTGATCCAAAACCAAACTTTTGATCCCATATTCAAAGTTCTTGCCGAGTTGATGTTTCACGCTCACCCAAAGCCATGGCATTGCCGATCCGGAGCAATGATTTAACCGATCCCTCTGAAATATATACCGAACCCGAGTGACTCGAAGCAGGGCTCTGCCTGACCCGAAGCAACCTACTGTAAAACCCGAAGCTGACCCACTAGCAACTCGGACCAAACTCCAAGCAATCAGAAACGACTCAATTTTTTTCAAAAGTCGTATTTCAAGTATCTCACGTCTTCTATCTGTCGACTATGCCGAATCCCGGCTTTATAATCATGATCATCATCCATGATTGGTCATCTATCCATCAAAGTCAAACTTGTCGTATTCCGACCTCGAAAACCGAGCAATCGATTTAGTTAAATCCGCCTGTTTATGGCCTTGCCAAAAGGCGGGTTAACAATTTCCCCCCAAAACATGCTTTGTGATAGGAAGAAGTGTTTTGAATAGCTTTTAATCCACCATCTAAAGTCCATATGTTATCCATAGCCATACCATTTGATCCATAACCCAAACCAATTTAACCGAGTATCATTGCCGTATCCTTATCCAAATCTGCGACTAATCCGAGTCGATATCTGATCCCTATCCCATAACCAAATCCTTATCCAATTCCACATCCATCCAAACCCGATAACCGAGTTATAACCCATCCATATCCAATAAAAAATAACCCAATCCATGACCTCTCCGGGTCGATTTCCAAATCCGGGATCGCTCCGAATCATAGCCAAACCTTAGCCATTCAAAGCCAAAATCCAAATCTGTAAACTTTTTGGATTCTTTCCAAGGCACACTCCACGCTCGATGACCTGTATTAAATAATGCCATTGTGTTCTTGGTTCAGGGTTCCTAAACGTTGAGTAATGCCATGGATTAAGTCCTAAGCCGAATCCCGATCGCTCCGGACCCTTTTCAAGCATATTCCATGCTCGACGACCTGAACAACAAGTGATGGACAATATGGGACCTAAGTCCTAGGCTGAATCATAATGTCTTCGGACCCTTGTCGAGCATAGTCCATGCTCGACAACCTTTAGCCAAAAACCAGAAAAAAATTCAGTCAAATCCAATCTGAAATCTAGATTCAAACCAGAAAACCAAAATCCATATCAAAAGTCCAAACAAAAAGGAAAGCATTCAAACTAGAATCCAAATCAAAAAACAAACAAAACCAGGAGTTCAAACCAAACTCCAAAACCAAATCAGAAAAAACAAGCGTCCATGCCAAAAAGAAAAAACAGATTTCACAAACCAGAGCCTCACGGTTTATCATCATCTCATAGCATGCCTAGGGGTTGTTACCATCCCCGTACATGAGTAAGTGACTTAGACATCTGCCTAAAGTTTTCTACTTATTCCACGCCACCCTGATCAGTTGATGACCGAACGACCATCATTCATGGGCCTCGCAATGTCGTTGTTTGAGGTAGACGGTGGCTGCTCTTATTCCACTATCGCATTTCTAGTTTCGACATATTGCCACAACTGATCATTCCTTACATGCTCCTCGATTATATCCTTTAGATGTCTGTAGCTATTAGTATCATGCCCGTCCAGGTTATGAAAGAGACGGTGCCTTCCAGATGCCCTTTCGCATTCTGAGGGTTCCCTCCTTGCTGGTCTTCGATAAGGAAGGCAATCTCGAGTATCCAAGTATATACGTTCCGATGTATCATTCGGTCCTGTTAAGTGGAGAATTTTGATTCTCCCTAGTGCTTCATATTCCCTTTATCCTATCTTTAACCGAGCTTTCACCAGACGGTTCTCCATCCTTAACCATGTTTACTTCCTTTGACCTAATAACCAAACATGCATCCTCTTGTCGAAGAAATCTCTCAGCTTCGTGAAAGAATTCCCCAAGATCCATCGGTGGGTCCCGTATCAACGATACTTTGAAATCCGAATTATCCCTAACTCCTGACACCGCTGCCATTAGAACCATGATGGATCCGGCTGATCCACTGAAGCAACTGCCACATTAAACTGAGTTACAAAAGTCCTAAGCGATTCTTCTGTCTCTGCTTCATCGACGTCGATGTCATCACATTCTTTGGCCTTTTGATGTGAACTCGAAACTATTTCAAAAACCTATCCACCAATTCTGTCCATGTTCTAATAGATCCATCTTTCAGTTGTCTGAACCACGTAGCAGCTATATCAATCAAGTACAGGGAGAAATACCAGCCATAACCTCTTCTGATGCCCCCATCACTTCCATATGTCTTGTGTACCTCATCAAGTGGTTAGTGGGATCCGTCTTACCATTGTATACTTCCAGAGTGGGCAGTTTGAAATCAGGTGTATTCCTAGCCGTCCTGATGTTATGGTGGACTATTGGGTAATCCCTCCAAATCCCTATTTTTTAGACCTTCACGAATAGTTCACCTGATAATGTCAGCTAATCTAGTGTTACCTACCAAGGGTTTCCCCTCATCTACATTTCCTAGGTACTCCCTCTAAATCCCTGTTTTTCAGACCTCCGCGAATAGTTCACCTGATAATGTCAGCTAATCTAGTGTTACCTACCAAGGGTTGCCCCTCATCTACATTTCCTAACTACCCTCCAAGTCCTCAAGGGAATTCTGGTACATACTCCTCGTCACGCACTCTTGTACTCATATTGGTACCGGGCTGCGCAGCATCATCTGGTATCCCTCCATGGATGGTCCAGTATTACCTGGTGGTGTGCCTCCAAGTCTAGGTCCATCTATATTAATAGTTGTTCGTTGATTGGAAGCTGCCCCCTGTTGAACCACCCCATCTGCTTGCCTGTTGAGTCCTTCTGACCCAGCTCCATGGGTCTGAGCTCCTATAGCTCCTATTATTCCTGGCTGTCCAAATTGCCTAAGAAGGGTATGCATCATTTCCTCTTGCCTTTTCATTTTCTTTTCCTGCATAGAATCCATCATAATCTGCATCTTGTCCTTAGTGACATAGATGGATGCCTGTCTGATCTAGCTCTGGAAAACGCTACTTGGCTTCCCTCTTGATTGCTCCTTTTCGTCACTTGCCTCCTTGTCGATGGCCTAACAATTGTTCCTCGCAGAATCCGAGTTCCTAAGCCTTTAAATCAAAAATTAAGCTACAGAATCCCTGAGTGCTAGCTCTCTCAGTGAAAACACCAAAATGTTAGCGCCAAAATTGGTCACTAACACTCAAATGCAGATAAAATCACCAACTAACCGTCACAAATAATAGATAGAGTGTATATAGAGAGTATAAATACAAAGAACAATCAAAACTAAAAAGGAATCGGTAATAGCACAGGATTTATAGTGGTTCGGCTAACTCCGGCTTACGTCCACTCTAAAATCTTCCTTTTCACCGATTGAGAATTGATTACATTTATAATCCGAAATTTTTAAAACGATAATGGCAGAGTAGCCTTAGCGGAGAAGATAAAAGAAAACAGAATGAAGATTCTTTTTCTAAAGACACGCCTACTGTATTTATAGGAATAATCCAAGTTACTGGGCTTCCTGAGTGATCCGGGCCCATCAAGACCATAGCCGAACCCAAATCCATCATTACGACCGACCCTGAGTTTAGAATTTGATGACCTGATATTTCCTGGGGATGACTCGAAGTAAGTTCTCACATGACCCGAAGCATGCCTGCATGTGACCCGAAGTAAATTGTGTTAAGATTCGGAGTAACTCAATGCCAACCACTTGCTTTTAATACACCGATACCAATTCGAAACCCAAGCACCGAACCGAAGTCTCTCGGATGCCGAACCAAAGCAAAATGAAGATGCCAACCCGAGTCCTTCTTTTAAGCCAACCCCATAACTTGCCGACTTGAAAATGGAATGTCGATCCCATCTGTTTCCTCCAACCCCGACCTCATCTCCAGAACATTTGCCGATCCAATATGATGTCGATCCCATAGCTTTGTCGACCCCATTCAATATGCCAAACCTCTAACATGTCGACCCCTTTCCAAGCTGCCGACCCGAGCTCAAGTCTATGCAGACCCAGAGCTACTACAACCATGTTGATCCCATACTTACCGATCCAAAACCAAACTGCCGATCCCATCTCCAAAGCTCTTACCGACCTAATGTTTCACACCGACCTGAAGCCATGGCCTTGCCAATCCAAGGCAATGATTTAACCGATCCTTCTGAAATATACACCAACCCCGAGTGACTGGAAGCAGGGCTCTGCCTGACCCGAAGCAACCTACTTGAAAACCCGAAGCTAACCCACTGGCGACTCGGAGCAAATTCTAAGAAATCTAAAACGACTCGTCTTTTTTCAAAACTCGTATTTCAAGTATCATACATCTTTTATCCATCAACATAATCAAGATTATCATCCATCATTAGTCATTTATCCATCCAGTTGAATCAAACATGTCATATTACGGCCTCGAAAATCGAGCAATTGATTTAGTTAAATCTGCATGCCTTCGGCTTTGACAAAAGGTGGGTTAACAATATATATATATATATATATATATATATATATATATATATATATAACTATCCCCGTATGTGCTTTGTCAATTTACAAGGAATAACCAAACAAATATCAACATAAGCATCCCACATGACCTGGTGATACTCGCTTGTTGATTCAATGTTCATCAATCAAATTCTCCCCATCATAAAATTCGATACCATGAGCCAAAGGAGTAATCAAAATAATATTACTGAATGTCACATACCATATGGACATACTAATTCATATACTCATTATTATCACCACATAGAATTTCATACAATATTATTTTACTTAACAAGGCCAAAAAATAATTGAAACAATATTACCAATAGTTCAATACCAATTGGTATTATAACTTCATTTGTTCAATATTCTCATCACGCGGAAATAGAAACACACAAAGCACATAACTTATATAGAAAAGAGTTTTATTATATAGGAAAACTATAGTTATTTCAAAGCTTTATTATATACATACATACTATATATATATAATAAAATATAATTTTCCTTTTCGTTTAAAATAAAAATCAGGACTTAATAGAAATGTTAGAGATGAAGGCATATCATATTAGCGAGACCACTTACTTGGCTTTTTGGGATGATGCTTTATCTTAAACAACTATCACTTCACATTTGAGAAAAATATGGAAGCTAAATGGAGAAGTTGATATTAAATCGAATAGGAAAATATTTATTTTTTATTCTCCAATGACCAAGACAGAGAGAAAATTTTACATTCCAACCCTATTTTTATTAACAGAAAAAATTTTGTTATCACTACATGGATTCCTTTATATAGTTATGCCCATGTGTAGATCCAAAGTGTACCGATAAGGGTAAACTTCAATAGAATTCCACTAATAACCTCGACATTACTCGACATTAATTGGCTAGCTTGCCATATTGGTCAACTTGTTTGCTTTGACAAAAATACTGAAAAGTTAAAGATATTTGAGTATGCAAAGGCTTTGATAGAGGTCTCTCCAGACCATGACCACATTGAGGTAGCATGGCTTGGAAATGGTTGTCAAATTGTTATTGTTGAGTACGATTGGAAACCAAAGATATATACTGCCTGTAAAGTCTTTGGGCATGATAGGTAAAATTGTGATAAAGGTGAGAATAAAAGTGGATTAAATGATGAAATGCTACCGGCTACAATTGTTTTGCATGCTTAAGTAAGAACTACTAGTGATAGACCTAGAATATAAGCGTCGACAGCAATAACCTTATAGAGAATAACAATAATGTAGGCATGTTAAAAACAAGGTGCGGCAACAAAAGAAATAAATAAAGAAAATCGATTCTAATTCAAATTCTTCCATCAATGAAACTAACTACTGCTACGCCTGCTACTCCCATAATTCCTCTCAAATTATTACAGAAGCATCCATGATCCTCCCCTCTTCAACTGCTATAACATGTTTAGATTTCACATCTCAACCTATCAAACAAGTATCACATCCCCTAAACGAAAGCTTGCCATCACTTCTGGACCCCATTCCATTAACCCATGAAATAATGTTGCATGATTCATTTTCCCCGCCCTTACAATCCACCAATCCCTTCTTGGTAGATATTAATACATGTGTTAATCCTTGCTGTGCAACACAACCTACCTATGCAAATGAACTAAATGGAATAATACTACTGAAACCACTACAACTTGATCGTATACATCTCTTTCCATACAAGTGATATTTTCCCATGTAACTTCCTCCCACACATAAGCTACTTCGGTTAATACTACACAAGATTCATCTTTACCGATGCAGCAAGTTACTTCATTAAATAATCTTCAAGATCCCACTTTACTCAGAAAGCAAGCTACTAGTTCTATTAAATATGCGAACCAACCTTCCATTAATGAAAATCCTTCAATACATCTCTCGCATAACCCCTTTATTGTCCTTAAACAAATAGAAGATGATCACCCTGACTTTATTTCATCATCATCTAACTTAGTTTCTCCTTGTATGGTGGTCCAAGCTACCCCTTCAACCACCCAATCCATTCTTCACCTAACTAATGCAAATCCTTATCAGCGTACTGTTCCTTCCTCTCTGTAACGACCCGGGATTTTGGCAATATTATTTTAATAAGCATTTAATTTAATTAAATAAAATACAAGCTTATCATTTTAAAAATGAATAAAACTTTTGGACATTTACCATTTATATATATATATATATATATGCATGTATGTATGTATGTATGTATTGTGAAGAAAACTATGGTTTGAAAATTTAAAATAAAGTCTTTCAAAAATATTTAAAATAAAATCTATCTTATTCACATTGAATTAAAATTAAAAAGCTCTACATTATCAACATTTATTCTAAATATATGCATATGAATGTAATATAGATAATAATGTTTAAAATAAAATTAATCTTATCAATATTAAATATAAGTATAAAATAAAGTATATGATTATAATTAAGTGTTGATAGTTTAAGCTTTAAATAAAAAATAAATAAAAATAAGGATTTGTGTTAAAAATAAATATATAAGGTAACTTATATGGTTTTATGAAAACATAAGTAAACACCTATGGAAATTCTACAATATATATGTACTATGAAATACACGTGTTAAAGCAATGCAAGGCAAGAAGATAAAATAAAAACAAAAAAATATCTACATACAAGAATCAAATGGGATAAGGTTGTAAACTAGTAAGGAAGAATTGCACTTAATACTATTATCTCAGCACAAAACAAGTCATTTCGAAATACTTACATATCATTTCAGTTTTAAGAAGAAAAGAAAAAAATCTTCTGCTCAAAGAAAAAAAAGCCCTGACTAATGGAAATAATCTTGTACAGCAAGCCTACCTCTGTAAAAACCTTTTCTATATATATATATATATAAATATTTGTTCCTGTTCGTTCACAAAAACTTAGCAAAACCAGAAAATAAGCATCATTATTTTTACAAACTCAAATACAAATCAGCTGAAGCTAAACTTACAACTCAACTAAGCAAAACAGGAAGATTAACAAGAAGATCAATGGGCTTAGGCAAGCAGTTTCAAAACAAAAATTGTTCTCTGTTCAAACTCTTTTTATCAGGTGAGTAAACATACTATTTTAAAGATTTAAATCTGTGTATTTGATTCGTGAATAATTTGTGCTTTGTTGCATATTTTATATAAGTAGTTCTGTATATATCTGTTGTACTGTGAAATTTTTGTATGGCCTGTTCTTCTTTATTTCTGGCTACGGAGCAAAGTAAACTAGAAAATATATTTAATACATCTTCATACAAACATTATTAAGCTTAGGGTTTCAAACAAAATAAGTTGTTTAAACTTAAAGTATGGCCTAGAATTTGTTTAAAGCTTAATAGTAGAGTATTGACTCTGTAAAATTCAGTTTTACAGTGAAAAGATGAACCCATAATAGATTCGAATATTTTAAAACATCGATTCAATTACATAACATGAATCTACTCTTCAAAGTAGGATTTTTAAAACGAAAATAGTAATTTTTAATTAAGTATGCTTCGAGCAATTTATAGATGAACCGAAAATGCTTTTTTTCCAATTTCCATCGATCAAAGAAATATTGAATGTTGAGATCTTGCTTGAAGCTTGCTTGGCCATCGATGAAGTTAGGAAAATTGCTAAATAATTTTTCCATTGCAAACAATGATTGAACAAGGCAAAACTAGGGTTTAACGTTCGAGTTTGTTGTGGTCTGGAAACGAGGTGATTTCATTATCTCTGATTGATCGAACTGTATGAAATTCAAGGGGATGGTAGAATGGGGTATAGGCGAAGTGAGGCCGGAGTTGTATCACCTCTGATGGTCGGCGTGACTGAGGCGAAGTGTTTTTGTTTGGTGAGTTCGAGTTACAGTTTTCGAACGAAAGGCTAAGTTTTGATCTGGAATTTTTAGCGTCGAATTGATTGTCGCTTTCGAGTGTAGGGGAGTTTCGCGACTCGCCGAAGGATGCGAAGTTCGCCAGAGCGCCGGCGAAGCGCCGTGCACGTGCACGGCCGTGAGATGGTGTCAGGAAATTTGGTTGTGAGCAACTCGAGTTGATGCTCGAGAAAAATGAGGGGTTTCTTCGAGTGAGAACTGAGTGTGTGAGTGTGTTTTCCTATTATTTTAGTTTAACACTTAAATTAAAAAAAAAAAGAAAGGTATGTGGAGAAGAAGAGGGGGCTTGGGGAAATTGGAGGAGAAACTCGAGTTTTAACTCGCGTAAACTGGGAATTTTTCTCAGGTTGGCATTCAAGTGCTTAGCGTAATTAAATTTGAAGTTAATTTTCTTAAACAAATTTTATGTATTAATGATTTAGTTAGTATTTGACAAATTTAAGTTACGAATTTATTATGATTTTTAATGATTTAAGTGAATACTTAATAATGTTTTTAAAACTTAATTAATACTTTAATTAAGTGGTTAATGTAGGATAAGTGTTGGACATTTAATTAACATTAAAGCTTTTAAGTTAGTAACTAGTCTACTTAAAGTTATTAAGGAAGATTGGAAAATGTTAAGTAGGAAGATAATTAAGTTAAATAATTATTATTAATTAATTGTTTGAAAAGGGTATTTAATAATGATTAATTAATTTATGATTGTAATTAATTATGAGATTAGAGATTAATTAATTTGTAATTAAAGATTGGTTAATTAATAATTAAGTGTTTAATTAATTTGTAATTAAGAATTTTAAATTAGCTAATTAAAGCTAATTAATAGATAATTAGTAATTAATGATTAAGTAATGGGAAATTAAGGAGTCAGGTGAACGATGAGCATTCTAAGAGATATGTTCTATAAAGGTAATCGCAGCCTCAAGCCTCATCAACCGAGAATGGCTAAAACAGGGGAGATGCAGCAAGGTTAGGTGGGTAGTACCCAAGCAGGACGAGATATACCCCTGTCTAGATGTCCCTTTTTATTCGGCTGTGTGGGCGGTTGTTAGCTACAACCACGGGGTTGTCTTGTTCGGAACTATTCAGTAAGGAATGGTTCCGGCCTTGTGTTTTAGGGGTCGGGAGTGATCCTCGGTATGGTGATCTAGGCCCCGTACTATGACTGGCGGTACCCCAGTATCCCTGCCATTGTATGGAATCCAATCTCCAATAAGCGCCGTATGTTTTGATTATGCCCAACTATGTTGGAATGTGATATGTAAGCATTTCAGCTATTTCTATATTTTACTTGAAAACCCTGGACACTATTATAATATCACTGGATTTCCTATTAAATGTTTTGGTTAGCGTAAGGTAAAAACTAACCCGTGTTTATGTGTGGGAAGTCTTATGTGATACCTTTGTTTTCAAATGGTTTTCAAATTTAAGCAACTTTAACCCATTTACTCACACCAGACCCATATCTGACCCGAAGTTTATTTCTGTTTTTCATAAACTCTTGGGTACTCGAATTTTTATGGGTAGCCAAGTGATAGGTTTTGGATTGTTGGAGTCTGGAGGAGCTTGGAACAGGAGTCCAGACGTATCTATCTATCTAGTTCGGCCGTGTTAGTTGATGTATGTTGTATTTTGGGATGTATGTAATGGCAGATATGTATATGACTGTCTTGTTGTATGATGTTGTGTAACTCTGATATATGTTAAACTATGTAATAGTTATGTGATGTATTATATTTTGTTCCGCTTCCGCTGTGAGATTCTGATGTTGTTATTCTTTCTTTCTATCTTTTCTATTTCTATCTCTTTCTTTTCTTCTTGATGATACGTCTTTCTATGGTTTGAAAGGCGGGTCGTCACACTCTCACTTGGAACTCCCTCCTCCATTTTCTAAGCAAAAAATCACACTTATTCTTTACCTGACCCCTTTACCTACCTCAGAGCCATCCTAACCAAGCAATAAACATAGTAGAAAGAAAAAAAAATTGTAACCGATGATTTTGATTTGGGTATGGAATACCCTACAAACCAAATATAACCTATATATGTTCATCAAAATCACTACCAACCTCGACCACCTGTAGGCATACTAGACTTCATGCATTTCCCCTCATCTCCCTATTTAAATGAAGTTATAAAACATAGCAATGTGGAACATAAGGGAGGCTCATCTTCCCTTTAAGTAACTAGAAATAAAGAACTTCATCCCAGAAAATAATATTCGAATCATGGGTGTGTGAAATTAAGCTTAGTGAAGCTTTAACCATCAAGGCAGGTCAAACCATTATGAGACCATGGAATATAGAGCATAATCTTGGTCACTTCCCTTATGGTTGAATAATTGTGATCTAGAATCAAGCTATATATTCTGTTGACAAACTTAACCTTGCTGAAAAGTTAAGTCACTTCTCTCGCACTTACCTTCCTACTATCTCTACCTTCAATCTCACTTTTATCTATATGCATAGCCATCTTCAACTTAGGATGAACCTCCTTAATAGTCTGCCTCTTCTTCAATCTGCTACCCCTAGGATATGTGTGGGTGACTTTAATTGTATGAATCACTCAAGCCACAGAATGATTTATAGGATCAAATCCTCTCACCTTAAAGGAAATCATCCCTCTTAATAAATGTATTGCAAATGCCAACCTTCTGCCTATGCACACTTCTGGTCCAATCCATATTTGGAACAACAAATCAAGATATGGTGTTTACACCTACTGCAGATTGGATCATGCCTTTCATAACCTTGCTTCCTTATCCTTATGGACAAATATACATTACGCATCCCTTCCTCCAACTTTTTCTGATCAAAAACCCCTCCTTATTAGATAGGGTGGTAATGCCATGGACTTGAATTTTCTTTCCTACTTTTAGATTTTTCAACTTGGGTAACAATCAACACCTTTAAATATCTTGTTTTATAGGTTTGGCCAAGTAATGTCTCTGGTAATCCTCTCTACAAACTATAAGGAAAGCTAAAAAGAACAAAGAAGAGTTTATGGATGTAGGCTTCATATATCTATGGCACTGGCATCAAAATGTCCTCCAAGTCAAAATTTGTGTATTCCCTATACAGAATCAACTTTCATTAAACCCTCGAAATTCATCTCTATTTGGATAAGAGCAGCATCTTGTTGATCAGCTTAATTCTTCTTTGCTTAATGAGTCATACATGAACCACTAGAAATCAAAGGAACAATATGAAGCTATGGCAGATGGAAACACTACATACTTATGCTCTAAGCTCTCGGCTAAGAAGGCTTCTAAAATGATATATTCCATATAGGACAAATGAGGTACATTTCATACTCCAAATAAGTCTATAAACAATGCATTTGTTGAACACTTTTAGTCTGCTTTTGCATCTCCTGAACCATACATGCATGATATAACTGCTCTCTACTGAATAATTCTTCCAACCATATCTTAAGATCGGGATGATAATATGACCTCATAGGTATCTGCTTCTGAAATTAAAATTGCTTTTTTTCGTAATCAATTCTAGTAGTATAAGTGGTCGGATGGCTTCAATGCTTTATTTTTTTAAAATTCTTGGGATATCATAGCCGAGAACTTTATTAAAGCAGTTTTATAATTTTTCAAGGCCAATAATCTTCCTCCCAGCCTAAATGCAATTAATATCTCCTTAGTTCCCAAAACTGAAATCCTGAACATGTATCTCATTTCAGCCCAATTGCTTGTGCTAACACCATATACAAATGTACTACGAAGATAATAGTCACCAGACTTTAGATGGCATTGAATGAAATTATATCCCCTAAGCAAAAGACATTCGTACATGGTCAATCAATTTCTGATAACCCCATCCTCACTCATGAGCTACTAGCAAGCTATAAAGGGATAGTATATCACCTAGATGTATGTTAAAACTTAATATTCAGAAGGCATTTGACACAATATTATGAAAGGCGATGGCAGTAATTCTTTCGAGAATAAACTTCCCATTTCCTCTTATAACACGAATCTATACATGCATTTGGACATGCTCTTATCTAATCATTGGGAATTGATGCTCTCATTGTTACTTTAAAGGAACACAAGATATCCAAAAGGGTGACCTAATCTCATCATTATTGTTTGTGACGGTAATGGAAGTACTGATACCATGCTATGTTGTTGTAACGATCCCGATTTTTGAGTAAAATTAAATTTGGTAATTGATAAAATTTTGTGAATTTAAGTTGTAAATTTAATTGATTTTTCCAAGATTAAATAGGATATTTGTTTATTTGGACATTGCTTTTAAAATTTAATTGTGGATTTGAAATTCTATATTTAATATTTTTTAAATAAATAAAATTTGGATTTGAAAACTATATAATTTTATAATAGTAGAAATTTGTTTTCTAATTTTAAGAGGCATATGTAATATTTAATTTTGAAAGTTATATTTTGAATTAGATATAATTGATTTTCAAAACAATTGTTTAAAATTAAATACTATTATATATGTGTTTATTTATTAAAAGCATAATTAGTTTAAAATCATTTCTTTCTTTAAATTGGTATAAGTAGAAATAATAAACAAAATGTATATAAAACAAGAAATAAAAGTTTAAAATAATACATATATAGATAATTATTTACTCAAAAGGTATGATAGTCTTAATTCAAAAAGTATAATGAACTAAGCTTAAAATAATATTGGTTATAAAGATTTGAACATTTTCATTTGAAAATAGTTTGTAAATGTATAAAAGTATAAATTTGAGAACATGAAACATGATTCTTGATATATACAAAAGTATAAACTTGGAAATATGATAACAAGAGGGTTTAAAAAAAATTAAAATAAAATTTTATAAAGGGTTTCAACATAAAAATACAAATTAGGACAAGTGTAGATCATGCACATAAGTAAATTTACAAGTGTAAGAATTTTGGCATGCAAACAAACAACTGTCAAAATGGTTTTATAAAAAAAATATCAGGCCATAATACTTCAGTGCAAACAAACAACTGTCAAAAATATCACCTTTATCACAATACTTCAGTTCAAAAGAAAGAAAAGAAAAAAAACAGGCTGAGAAATTCATTCTTCTCTTCATTCTCGTTTTCAACTCTGGGAATAAGAAAAATCATCAGTTCAAAATATGAATTCAGTTCAACATCAAGGATCAAACTCAAGCAATCTTAAGCCTGAGATCAATTCAGAGCTTTAATCAAATACCAGTTCAGATTTAAAAACAACAACAGATCTGAAAGCAAAGTAATCAAAGAAAGGGTTAAAACCAAAACCTGAAAGGAAATTCAAACTCAACTCAGCTAAAACAAAGATCAACTCAAACCTAGAAATTTAAAAAAAAAATTGGATCAAGCAAAGATCAAAGCAATGCCTGATCAAATCAAATTTTCCGGTCCTCTGTTCAAAGTTTCAGGTGAGCAAACTCACTTATCTACCCTTGTGCCTTTGATATTCTGGTTTATACTTGAAGTATGATGGTTTAAATGCCTGCATGTTTGAACTTACTTATATCTGTGAGTGTGAATGTCTGGGTATGTTTAAAACATATCTCTGTTGAATGACAGGTCCTAAAATTCATATACCAACTCATATCTTTTTAATTATACAAATTCAAGCCACGATTTTTAAAAGAAAAATGACAAAAGCAATATAATATCATAGTTAAAATTTATTCCATGTTTTTATGTTATGTATATGTTTCAAAAATGAAGAAAAAATGGTAGAAATCATATGTAAGTTGAAAATCAATGTTCGAGTTTTCAAATTTGGACTTCATAATATGATTTGTGATGGGAAAAAATGATTTTTAATGATAAAATCAGGATTTTAAAGTTGTTATTCAAAGAGAAATCACAAGTTGAACAAATTTTTCATTTTTATAAAAATCTGGTGATCGGCATGGAGTTAGTAGTCAAGGTTAATGGTGAAGGTGGTTTGGATGTGGTAGAATCGTGGAAAAATACTCGCAAATTTTATAATATGATGGGGTAAGAGATTGACATGATTTTAGGGTTTTGTACCTAGATATTGTCGATGGGGATTGGGGGAAAAATTTGTCATCAGCGTGACATCGAAAGGCACCGGACCAGGGGGAAAAGGTGTATGGGGTCGTGATGAAGTTTTGGACGAGCCATCGAGATCTTTGGCGATCGACTTGGTCGGAACGAGGTGATTCAAATGTTCGGTTTGGGTTTCATCTGGTTCAATAATACTCGATTTCGATCTCAAAGATGATTCGAAAATCTATGCGTTCGTAGTGAGATAGAATGTGTTTGGTGACTTTGTGGTGATCGACGACTTGGTCGGAGGGGGCCAGCTTGATCGTGCACGTGCATGAATGACCTCGTGTAGCTGTTTCAGGTTGGTAGTTTGGGGAAGAAAATGAACAATCGGGTTCGTGCTCGAGTTTGCTACTAGGGAAGTGTGGGTTTTGCTCGAGTGTGTTATTGCATTGTTCGAGTGTTCAATTTTTCAATAGGAAGTTTAAAAAAAAAGTAAAATAAGAAGAAGAAGGAAATTTGCTTGGAATGTTACACGGGGGAGACTCGAAGTATGTAGGCATTTTTCTCGGGTATTTCGGGTTGTGGACTCGGGTTTTATGTGATTATATAGGCATTTTAAAATACAAGAAGTTTTAAAGTTACAATGTAAATTTTGTTCAGTTTTAAAGGCAATAGAAAGTGTACAAAGTTTTCAAGCAATTTTTATTCAAGTTTTTAAAGTACAAGAAATCAAATAAGTTTCAAAATTAGAATTATTAAATAAGATTTTAAAACAAGTTCAAGGGTTAAAGGTTAAGGCTAAATGTTTTAAATTGTTTTGAAAGATAAATTGATTTTGAAATGGTATGATGATAATGAATAAATTTCTAAGTATTTTCAAATGGAGTTCAATAATGTTTGAATTAAGAAGGTGATTATGGTAAGTGTATTGAACTTTAATTAATCAATATTTTTGTATAAAATAGTTTCGAGCATTTAATTTAGATGATGAAATTAAGTAATGAATTAAAATAAAATGGTTTATCTTTAATTAATTAAGATGGATAATCAAAGGAATAATTAATTAAGGTAATTAATTTAAGGTTACTTACTTAATTACTTAAAGAATAATTTGTTAATGTGATTAATTGATGGTTAATTTATTAATGTAATTAATTTAAAAGATAATTAATTTGTGTAATTAAATTAAAGTTAATTGCTTTGAGTAATTGATTTAGAAGCCAATTACCGAGTGTAATAAATTAAGGATAATAAATTAAGGGTATTTAATCACTTAAAGATAATTACTTAATAAAAATAATTAATGATAATTAATTAATGATTAAAGGTTGATTAATCAAGTGATTGAACAATAATTAATTTAAGGATAAGTAATTAAGGTGATTAATTAATCAAGGTAATTGATTTAAGAATAATTTATAATTAAAGGTTAATTAATTTATTAATTAAAGATAATTAATTAAATGGTGAATTAAATAATTAAAGGTTAATTATTTAATGATTCAAGGTTGATTAATTATAATTAAAGGTTAATCAAATTATTAATAAATGGTTAATTAATAAATGATTAAAGAATTAATCAAAATGATTTGTAATTTATTAATGTTAATTAAACAGGATTAGTAATTCATAAGTAATTAATCTGATTTGAATTAATCAGACAATTAACTGATCTAACTTATGAATGTTTGGATTCTATTGGATGATTGAATTGTTTGATATCTCTAATTGTGATGCTCTGTTTTGATTTGAGCTGTGCTTAACATAATTTATTATCTATGATATACATCTGTGATCTGTGAATGAAAGATAAGCGTTATAGTTTATACCGCTTATCAAATATATTGCCATTTTGAATCTGTGATGATTGATGATGTTGCACTTTCATTATGTAAAACCCTTGGACCACACTTATACACACACAAATATGGATTGCACGTAGAAATTGGTTAAGTCACAGATTTTTGAAATAGTTTTAAAATATATTTGAATCCAAATGGTTTTGGAAATGGATTGGGATTAAAGTAAGAAAAAGTTTTTGAAAAGGAATTTCAAAGATAAAATTTATTTTTGAATAACTTGATTAAGTCTTGAAGTTTAAATAATTTGATTTAAATTTAAATTCAAAATTTGAAATTGAATTTATGTTTGGGAATTAGGGATTAAAGAAGTTATACAAGTTATATATAGGTTAAACCATTTTAAAGGTATTGATTTGGGAATTTGAAATTAAATTCAAAGGCTTTAACTCGTGCAAATATAATTGGATTTTTCTGAAACGAAACTATTTATTTTCAAATAATAAAAGCTTTCATATAAGAAATGAATTTCCAATTTGTTTTAAAAGGGATTTTAAATTTGAAATGGAATGGTTTTCCAAGCTATGAATGAATTTTTGGAAACAGATTTGGAAGCTATAAGTTAAATCTTTGACTTAAAGATTTAATGAGTTAATCCAATTGAAATGGAAATTATTTTGAAAATCTATGAATGAATCTTTGTGAAACTGGGTGAACTTTGTGAAGTAAATCTTTTTGTTGAAAGATTTGGAATCGTAATTTGTTTAAACCATTTGAAAAAAGATTTTGGGTTTTTCAGAAGTTGTGACTTAACTGAAATCTCATATCCATATATTTTTAAATATTGCGCTCATTATTCGGTTTAGTCGGGAGAGGACCTTGTGTCATATAACCCATTCCGAATAATGATACGACGTTATGGATTGCATTTTAAGACCGGTGTTGAAGACCGTGTATTTGCAAGAACGATAGGATAACATATCGATTGTCTCAGCACCGAGTAGCTACAGTATAGAGATTCCTTAAGTGATGGGAAGTCCGATCGGGATTGTGGATACCCGGATTGTAAGGGCTTCTTCCTTTACTGGACGAAGTGCCTTCGGTTTTGTTCGAACCCAGAACAGACTTGTATGGTTGTATGTCTGACACTACGCTTTGAGATATAAAACTGATCTCTGTCAAATACATTTCTGTTTGGTGGCGGAGAATTTATTCTCTTGGCTTAACATCCTTCTCTGAGACGTACAAGCTCAAAGGTTATGTAGTTGATAGTTATCGGTGATATACTCCTAAATTGGTAGTGTGGCATGCTGAGTGCTGCTGTGTATCATTTGTTGATCAAAGCATGACTTTTGTATAAAGCGTAGCTTTATGGACGAGACTGTCAGGACCTCACACCCCGAAAATGGTCGAAACAGGAAAGATGCGGCAAGGTTATGAGCGTCGCTCCCTTTAGGGTGTGTCATTCCCTACTGGAAAAGGGTGGTATCATGGTATGGAGCCCAAATACTTAACCCATGTGGTCACAGCAAATCTATTACTTTGTGATTGCTTTGTGGTTGAGAGGCGCCTTGAATAAAGGTCCCAAAGGACCGGGGGATGGCATGCTCGTGTAGTAGTTACCTAGTTACAGAGGTAACCCGGCCTTGTGTTGGCAGAGAGCTGGTTAAGCACTCGGGACGTCCCTCCAGAGGCGTACCCATGTAGCAGTAGGAAGTTCCTTAGCCTGACCATTTGTTGGAAATCCAATTTTCAATACGCGCCTTGTACGGTTTTAGTTGTAGAACCTGCCATTTACTTATGGTGGTCACCACTATTTAGATGGTAGCTATAGTAGGCATACTTCGGAATGTCTATGCTGGCTAGGATTAATATTGTACTTTCAAAAGGGTTTTTCTACACTATGCACTAGTAATGATATCAAAGAAATTTTCTCATATCATGCATATTTAACTATCAAAAGGAGAAATCCCCTCCAATTCCGCGTTTGCATTGTGTGTGTGGTGGGATACCTTATGATAGTTTAATTTTCTAAAAACATTGCAGATTTCAAATTTCAAATTCTTTTGTTGTTTGTTTTAAAAGATAAACTGTTTTTTTTGCTCATACCAGTCCCACGACTGACCTGGAGTTTATTGTTCTCTTCCTAAACTCTGGGTGCCCACAATTTTCCCACACGGGCAGTCTAGAGTTGGGTTTTTCAGATAATCAATTATAGGTGTAGATTCGATAGCTTTCAAAGTCTTTGGTTTGGTAGCTTTCAGTCCTTAGGAATCTTCTTCAGTCTTTGGACGACTGACCTTGCTTATCTTTGTGCTTCGTTATTGGGAGTTCGAGCTATTTCTGGATTGATGCCTTGGAGATGGAGTTTACCGATACTGGAGTTCTCTCGTAAAGACCATATTGGAGATATTGTTGAATATGCGCTTTGCGCTATATGATTTTTGTTTGATGATAATAAACATATATACATTCATATAAATGTATTTGGTAATGTACTATTTTGTTTTTCATAGTTTAAATAAATATTTGTTGAATAAAATTAAATCTCACAGAATTTGAATTTGAATTCAAACAAAACAAGTTAAACAGATTTTGAATTCAAACAGAAATTTTATTCAAACAAATATTTTGTATAGTATGTATTTGGTTAGATAAATATCTGTTGAATAAAATAAATTACACAGAATTTGAATTTGAATTCAAACAGAACAAGTTACACAGTTTTTGAATTCAAACGAATATTTTATTCAAACGAATATTTATTACAAACTTGAATAGTACAAATTCATGCTCTCACTATACATATACATTTCTGATTACATCACGATTACATCACAAATATTTTTACAGTGATAACCTCACTACATATCACTCACACTCGTATTTTGTTTTCAACTGCATTCCGGTTTGAATCCAGCATCTGAGCAATCTGCAAAAATATAAACTAACGCAGTAAAATTGAAAAAGAAATATTTTTGCAATTCAAAAATAAAATATGGTTTTTTGAAAATAATATTTGCCTCAGTTATTTGGGTTGTTCGTCATCATTTAAATTTGAATTCATCATACACGAACAACTTGTGACATACACAGTGTATTACTGTATATGCCACAAGGCCGTGCACACCGATATATACACTTGATAGATATTATAGGGACAGGTAACCATAAGTGGCTGCAATACACACGTGTACATTCATACACGTGTGCACTGCCTCGCCAACTCGTATGCGCAGCCAACAAGAGCAAGTGTACAACAGTGTCAAGTTGCAAACAGTCAAAGGCAAGACACATGGAACAATGTAACACAGACCAAATGCTCAAGCCACCAAGATGACCAAGCAATGATCAGAGACCAGACAGGTCAAGCAAATGTGCAAATCAGTGAAAATATACAATGCACCAGAAACATGCAAGTGTCAAAGTACAGGTGCAAGTGTACATAAGAGAAGTACAAAATGACCAAACAGCAACAGTGAATGGGGCAAAGCACAAATGTCCACACAACAACATGAAGAGAATCAATTTCAAGGCAGTAATGTACACAAAGACAACAGCCAGTTCAAATGCAACATTGAAAACAAGCTGCATGAATACAACATGAAGTACAACCACAAAGTTCACAAGTGCAGCATCACCAAAGACTCAACAGGGAAAATGGAACCAGACACAACAGTGAAAGTGCAGACCAAGACTCATGGAACAGACCCAAAAACTAGTGCCAACATGAACATAACATGTGAATGCATCAAAGCAAGAAAACAACACTGTCGAGCTCGAGATAATACTGCTACAACATGGACTGCAACAAATACATGATGCACAACTCAAATGAATATCAGTGCAAGTGTCAA
Source organism: Allium cepa (assembly GCA_030765085.1). Lineage (NCBI taxonomy): Eukaryota > Viridiplantae > Streptophyta > Magnoliopsida > Asparagales > Amaryllidaceae > Allium > Allium cepa. The sequence continues at coordinate 1,462,232 of JASFAV010000023.1, read as the reverse complement.
CCAGGTAGCAAGGAAGATCAACACAGCAAGCTACAGCATCAAGTTGATCAAGATGCTACAGATTTCAACCAATGAACCATCAAAGAATGCAAGAAGAAAATTATATGTCAAATTATGATATGAACACAGTGCAATGACCAATGCACAACAAACTCAGTGACATGCTACAATTTCAAACAGGCAGTGCACATGTGAATCAAGTGACCAACCTGAAGTACAAAGCATGCACATAAACAACATGACATGAACAATACAACTGATCAAAGCTCGGCCAACATGAATGCAACAAAGACCAAGCTGCAGCATCAAGATAAGAAGATCAAAGTGAACCAGATCAATAGCAGCTCAGTTATACAAGCTAACCAAGTTTATATGCAATGCAAAGACCACGGCTACAACAAATGTACATATATGGACAGTGAAAACAGAAGTGCACAGCAACAGTAAGGAAATGGACAAATGCAACTGAACCAACTACACAAATATACTATGCAGTGAAGCAATACACAGCAGTTCATACAAAGAAGCCATGGTCAATGCAAAGCAAAAGTGAAGATACAGTGAAATTCTACAAGTCAAGGCCAAGCATGATGCAGTGGTGATGCAATACATACAACAAAAGAAGCAGTGCCAAGAATACATGTACTCAAGGCAAAATGCACAAGTAAAAACCAAAGTGACATACTGCAACAACCAAAGCCTTGACTACAAGAACATCACAAGTAAATCGATACAGCACTGACTCAAATGCTCAGCTACAAGACATAGCAACTGCACAGCCGAATGAACAAGACACAACAAAGTTCATAAGTGCAGACCAAATGCAGTGACAAGTTGAAGCAGTAGTTTCTGCAGTGGCAACGAGGAAATTCATGTGTAAACAATCGAAAATATACGAAATTGACAAAGTCAAATATCACAAATCACGAAATCAATTTAAAGCCGTGGTCAACACATAAATTCGAAACCGTGTTGTTCAAGTGATTTGAAGAAGTCAGAATCAATCTCAAACATTCAAGCATCATCAAGTGGCCGAGGTAATTCATTGACAAATTCAAACATGAATATACGAACGAAAACTCAGGGGATCGAACCCTATAAAAACCAAATTATCATCATCGGCATAAAGGGGAGTTCGCAATACAGAAGTCAAGCAATTGCAAGCAATAAAAAGAACATACCAATTCGAACACGAACTCCATCGAAGCAGCCACATAAGCAACAAGGAATAAATCGATCAAGGCGACACGCAAAATATCAATGGATCGATCGAATTAAAGCCAGCGACTTCAAGCCCTAATTTCCAGAGCAGAGAGATCGAAAGCCCCAATTTTACAAGCCCTAATCTCAGAAAGAAGAAAACAGCGGCCGGCATTATTCTCAAGAAAAAAGGGGAAACCAGGCCGATAAAATAAAAAGGAGAAAGGGGACACTGTTTCTAATTAGTGGGCCGGTCCTTTTAAAAAAAAAAGGGGGTTTTTGTTTATAAGGCTTTATTAATATTGTTTTAGGGTTATTGTTTTTAAATTATTGCTTTTTATTTTACGAATCAAAAAGTTAGTAAATCACCACCTAGGTTTAGGTAGTGTCAGATTGTCTATTTTGAATTAGTTCAGTGAGCAGGGCGTGCGAGTTTGCAAAGCTCTATAGGCGGGAGCAGTGTTTGCGAGTGAGCGAAACTCTATAGGCGGGAGCAGGGTGTGCGAGTCTAGTAGAGTGTTTGTGAGCGGGAGCAAAAGGGTCTGCGAGTCTAGTAGAGTGTTTGTAAGCGTGATACTGTTTAATTCTAATAGAAATCTGTGAATGCAGCAGTAGGCAGGGGTTGCCGAAGCTGGGTAAATTTTGTGTGTGATTTACTTTTCAGCATATTTATTTCTGCTATTATATTTCTGTGTTTAATTCGAGAAAATTTGCTATAACCCTATTCACCCCCCCCCCTCTAGGGTTAATCTAGATCCTACAAGTGGTATCAGAGCCCGGTAAATTTTTTTTTATTTAACTCTAGAGTCATGAGTCTACAAAATAATGCTTTTTCTGAGGGGCAATCTATTGCTAGGCCACCCATGTTTAACGGGAACGATTATGCTTATTGGAAAGTTAGGATGAGTATTTATCTTAGTTCCGTTGATTATGATGTTTGGGATATTATTGAAACTGGCTATAAACCTCCCACTATAATCGTTGGTGGTACTGAGATTCCTAAACCTAAGGATAGGTGGGATGCAAACGATAAGAAATTGAAAATGACAAATGCTAAAGCCATGAATGCTTTGATATGTGCTCTTGATAAAAATGAATTTACTAGAATTTCTCATTGTACAACAGCACAGGAAATATGGCATACTTTGGAGGTGACACACGAAGGAACTTCTCAAGTCAAGGAGTCTCGGCTAGCCCTATTCAGCAATGAATACGAAAATTTTGTAATGGACAAAGACGAGAGCATAAAGGATATGTTTGGACGTTTTTCAACCTTGGTATACAATGCTAGAGCGCTTGGGAAGGTATTCACTGAGGTAGAGCTTGTGCGGAAGATACTACGAGTTTTACCAATGAACTTTGAGGCAAAAGTCACAGCAATCCAAGAATCGAAAGATCTGAGCAAACTAAGCATGGAGGAGTTGATTGGCAACTTGATGACATATGAGCTTGAGTTAAAAGCAAAGGAAGAACGCAACAACTCCGAACCAAAGAAGAAGACGATTGCCTTAAAAAGTAAAGAAGAAAGCGATGAAGAAGATCCAATTGAAGAGCTTGCAATGGCTGTCAATAATCTTAGAAGATGGTCTAGATTCAAGCCACGCAAGAAGAAAACAAAGGGCAATAGGTCAAAAGATTCCGAAAATTCCGATAATGAACTGACATGTTATAACTGCAACAAGCCTGGCCACATCAAACCAAAATGCCCACTTCTCAAAAACAACAAAGAAAAGAAAAAGGCGAAGAAGGTATTTGCAGCGACTTGGGATGATGAAGAAGGAGAGGAAGCTTCGGATAGCAGCCCAGAGGAGGCTAACTTGTGTTGCATGGCAAAATCAGAATCAGAAGCAACCTCCGACGAATCTAGTGAGGCAGGTGAGTTTTCTTATAAAGAACTTGTTTTTATGTGTTCTGATCTTACTAAGGTAGTGGATACTCTTGAATCTAAAATTGAAAAACTGAAATCTGATAGGAGAGAATTTGCTCGTGAAAATTTTAGGTTAAAAACTGAACTTGAAAATATTCAAAACCTAGAATGTAACCAATGTAAAATTTTAGATTCGGAACTATCAAAAATTAGGAATAACTTTGAGAATCTTGAAAAAGAAAACTTGAGTCTTAAAGAAAACATTGACACTAGAAAAAAGGACTTTATAAATCGATGCACCTCACTTGTCGCTGAAAATACAACATTAAAAACCAAAGTCCAAAATCTTGAGAAATCTTTGAATAACTTTTCAAGAGGCGAAAAATCTTTCAACATGCTATTGGGAAATCAAATTTTTGCTAACAATAGAAAAGGACTAGTTTTGGAAAATCACAAGATGATGATAAAGGTAAAAGTGCTGCTCGATCTGAAATAATTGGAAATCAGGTTGAAAATCATAGTCATAGGAACACAAAATTTAATCAAGTCAATTTAATGAGCACGTTTTGTAGAGAATTTGGACATAATCGAAATAATTGTTGGTATAGACCCAAACACGTGAAAACTATACCAATTTGGGTTCCAAAAGGTACAAATATAAAATCTTTGAAAGTCAAACAAATTTGGGTGCCAAAAGGAACATGTATAAATAGTTTTGAGTCTCCAAAAACATATTTTTCATATTCTGCCACTAACAACAATGGACCTATAAAAACAAATAGGTCACATAAATCTTTTGTCGTGTAGGTGTGGTGGCAGGCTAAGGAACAACAATAGTGTTCTCTGGATTTTGGCTGTTCCAGAAACACAACGGGCGACAAAGCAAAGTTCCTTAGCCTAGTTCAAACGTGACAGAATCACAAACGGACAACAACGAAAAATATCGTAAAGGTAAAACAGGTATGGTATGTTTTAAACGATATATTAATTGTGATAATCTGCACCGTATTTTGAATTAATTCAGCCAATATTGAGATGAACAAAAGATGATTTTTTAAAATATTGACTAACCATCTTTAAAGAGAATTACTTGGAGTAATTATGATGGTTGACTGATTCGAACTTAATTGATATGATTTTTTGACTTGTTCTTATTTATGGCATTAATTTGTGCTTAATTGATGACCAATCAGTTTTTCAATTTTGAACTAATTTATATAAATTTGATCGGTCAAATGCTGGTTACTCATGCTACACGTAGATATATTGGTTCTGACATTTTGATCACTGTTTGTAAATTTGCACGATTTCAAATTCATGAGAAAAAGGATTTTAAGAAATTGTTTTTGAAATAATTATGATGTTGATTGACTGATGATTACTCATGAAAATAATTGTTTATCCTCTGGTTTCTGAAATTAACATCATGATATTTGTTTGAGTGTTAACACGGCTTAAATTCAAATTCAAAAGAATGATGTTTTGAAATTTTTGGTGCACATCTCATGGTTTGATTCAACAAGTGAATATTGAGTGAAATTTAAATTCAGATGCGGATTACACTGGTAATATGGTTGATAGAAAAATTACTAAGTGTAACGTGATTAATTATTTTTGAAACATTCATTTGCTGCATTTTTTGAAGAAAATATCTGCATATTTTTCACTTGAAATAATTTTCAAATAGCAGAAAATTTTCTTATAAAACTCCCCTCAAGAAATCATGTTTGACCATATTTACAGCTTAATTATTTTTGAAAAATTGATTTTATAATTTTTAATTTGATTTTAAATGACAAATTTGACTAATCTGACTCCCTTTGATTATCGAAAAGATAAATAGTGATTGAAAAAGAGATGAGTGTTGATATTTATCATATATTATAACTCGAGAAAGTATAATTAAAAAATTTCTTTAGAATTTCATAACAAGAGTTATAAAAACTTTTTGTTGGATAATAATTCCATGACCATTTCTATTTCTATCATCTTTCTATCGAACATCACTCATCAAGATCATATTTAATATGTAAATTTGTGGTAGTTTACAAAGGAAATCATTTGTTCTTCAATATCTTTAAATCGGTGAAGGAAATTATTTGTGCTTCAAATTTCTTATATTCAGCAATTAAAAATAAATATCCAAAGTATTCACTCTCATTTAAAAGTCCTCACGGTCATGCATGGGTGAATTACTTGGATTTTTGATTATGTGCTTTCATGCTCATTTAAAAGTCCTCACGGTTATGCATGTATGGAACGCATATTAAAAATAATTAATTTAATAGACAAGTTGATTCTAATCCCATTTAAAAGTCCTCACGGTCATGCGTGGTTAGAAGATACTTGATTTCATTTTTTAAATTAAATAGGAATACTACTAATCTCATTTAAAAGTCCTAACGGTTATGCATGGTTAGTAGATATTCAAATTTCCAGAAATAAATATACCACAAATAGACATATCTATATGAATTTTTGATGATTCTATCTCCATCACTTCTGAAAGTGGAATATGCGCTTGACAAGGGTAATTATGATTTTTGTTTGAGTTTTATTGAAATTTGATATTTATATTTAATTGAGTTAAATGTTTGATTCATGTCTATCACTTCATCCCTATTTTTATAACACTGTTATTCTTTTGCTGATAACAAAAGGGGGAGAGAAAAGTTAAGATTTTGTCAAATAGAATCAAGCAAAGGTCAAATAACTTTCAATTTGCATATAGGCTCATTTACATATTTTTATTTATATGCATATATGTAGGGGGAGCCATATATGTAGGGGGAGTATCACATAAAAAGGAAGCATTCAAATAGGGGGAGCAAATGAAATTATCAAATACATTTAATATATTCAAAATCTTAAATATATGTTTGTTATCATCAAAAGGAGGAGATTGTTGAATATGCGCTTTGCGCTATATGATTTTTGTTTGATGATAATAAACATATATACATTCATATAAATGTATTTGGTAATGTACTATTTTGTTTTTCATAGTTTAAATAAATATTTGTTGAATAAAATTAAATCTCACAGAATTTGAATTTGAATTCAAACAAAACAAGTTAAACAGATTTTGAATTCAAACAGAAATTTTATTCAAACAAATATTTTGTATAGTATGTATTTGGTTAGATAAATATCTGTTGAATAAAATAAATTACACAGAATTTGAATTTGAATTCAAACAGAACAAGTTACACAGTTTTTGAATTCAAACGAATATTTTATTCAAACGAATATTTATTACCAACTTGAATAGTACAAATTCATGCTCTCACTATACATATACATTTCTGATTACATCACGATTACATCACAAATATTTTTACAGTGATAACCTCACTACATATCACCCACACTCGTATTTTGTCTTCAACTGCATTCCGGTTTGAATCCAGCATCTGAGCAATCTGCAAAAATATAAACTAACGCAGTAAAATTGAAAAAGAAATATTTTTGCAATTCAAAAATAAAATATGGTTTTTTGAAAATAATATTTGCCTCAGTTATTTGGGTTGTTCGTCATCATTTAAATTTGAATTCATCATACACGAACAACTTGTGACATACACAGTGTATTACTGTATATGCCACAAGGCCGTGCACACCGATATATACACTTGATAGATATTATAGGGACAGGTAACCATAAGTGGCTGCAATACACACGTGTACATTCATACACGTGTGCACTGCCTCGCCAACTCGTATGCGCAGCCAACAAGAGCAAGTGTACAACAGTGTCAAGTTGCAAACAGTCAAAGGCAAGACACATGGAACAATGTAACACAGACCAAATGCTCAAGCCACCAAGATGACCAAGCAATGATCAGAGACCAGACAGGTCAAGCAAATGTGCAAATCAGTGAAAATATACAATGCACCAGAAACATGCAAGTGTCAAAGTACAGGTGCAAGTGTACATAAGAGAAGTACAAAATGACCAAACAGCAACAGTGAATGGGGCAAAGCACAAATGTCCACACAACAACATGAAGAGAATCAATTTCAAGGCAGTAATGTACACAAAGACAACAGCCAGTTCAAATGCAACATTGAAAACAAGCTGCATGAATACAACATGAAGTACAACCACAAAGTTCACAAGTGCAGCATCACCAAAGACTCAACAGGGAAAATGGAACCAGACACAACAGTGAAAGTGCAGACCAAGACTCATGGAACAGACCCAAAAACTAGTGCCAACATGAACATAACATGTGAATGCATCAAAGCAAGAAAACAACACTGTCGAGCTCGAGATAATACTGCTACAACATGGACTGCAACAAATACATGATGCACAACTCAAATGAATATCAGTGCAAGTGTCAACCAGGTAGCAAGGAAGATCAACACAGCAAGCTACAGCATCAAGTTGATCAAGATGCTACAGATTTCAACCAATGAACCATCAAAGAATGCAAGAAGAAAATTATATGTCAAATTATGATATGAACACAGTGCAATGACCAATGCACAACAAACTCAGTGACATGCTACAATTTCAAACAGGCAGTGCACATGTGAATCAAGTGACCAACCTGAAGTACAAAGCATGCACATAAACAACATGACATGAACAATACAACTGATCAAAGCTCGGCCAACATGAATGCAACAAAGACCAAGCTGCAGCATCAAGATAAGAAGATCAAAGTGAACCAGATCAATAGCAGCTCAGTTATACAAGCTAACCAAGTTTATATGCAATGCAAAGACCACGGCTACAACAAATGTACATATATGGACAGTGAAAACAGAAGTGCACAGCAACAGTAAGGAAATGGACAAATGCAACTGAACCAACTACACAAATATACTATGCAGTGAAGCAATACACAGCAGTTCATACAAAGAAGCCATGGTCAATGCAAAGCAAAAGTGAAGATACAGTGAAATTCTACAAGTCAAGGCCAAGCATGATGCAGTGGTAAACTGATTTGGTAAACTGAATGCAGAATAAATATTGTTGTTATTCTGATTTGGTAAACTGAATGCAGAATAAATATTTTGATCTGATCTGATCAATCATTTCTTTATTTATCATCTATTCTTTGTTGTCTCCCTTGCAAATTTCGAGGATGAAATTTTCTTAAGGAGGGGAATCTATAACGATCCCGAGTTTTGAGTAAAATTAAATTTGGTAATTGATAAAAATTTGTGAATTTAAGTTGTAAATTTAATTGATTTTTCCAAGATTAAATAGGATATTTGTTTATTTGGACATTGCTGTTAAAATTTAATTGTGGATTTGAAATTCTATATTTAATATTTTTTAAATAAATAAAATTTGGATTTGAAAACTATATAATTTTATAATAGTAGAAATTTGTTTTCTAATTTTAAGAGGCATATGTAATATTTAATTTTGAAAGTTATATTTTGAATTAGATATAAGTGATTTTCAAAACAATTGTTTAAAACTAAATACTATTATATATGTGTTTATTTATGAAAAGCATAATTAGTTTAAAATCATTTCTTTCTTTAAATTGGCATAAGTAGAAATAATAAACAAAATGTATATAAAACAAGAAATAAAAGTTTAAAATAATACATATATAGACAATATTTACTTAAAATGTAGAATAGTTTTAATTCAAAAAGTATAATGAACTAAGCTTAAAATAATATTGGTTATAAAGATTTGAACATTTTCATTTGAAAATAGTTTGTAAATGTATAAAAGTATAAATTTGAGAACATGAAACATGATTCTTGATATATACAAAAGTATAAACTTGTAAATATGATAACAAGAGGGTTTAAAAAAAATTAAAATAAAATTTTATAAAGGGTTTCAACATAAAAATACAAATTAGGACAAGTGTAGATCATGCACATAAGTAAATTTACAAGTGTAAGAATTTTGGCATGCAAACAAACAACTGTCAAAATGGTTTTATAAAAAAAATATCAGGCCATTCAACTTCTCAAATCTGAAAATCAATTCTTCCTCAAAACCAAAAAAAATTATCAAACATCTTCAGCCTGAAATTCGTAAACAATACTTTAGTTCAAAAGAAAGAACGGAAAAAAAAACAGGATGAGGAATTCATCCTTCTCTTCATTCTCGTTTTCAAACCTGGGAATAAGAAAAATCATCAGATCAAAATATGAATTCAGTTCAACATCAAGGATCAAACTCAAGCAATCTTAAGCCTGAGATCAATTCAGAGCTTTAATTAAATACCAGTTCAGATTTAAAAACAACAACAGATCTGAATGCAAAGTAATCAAAGAAAGGGTTAAAACCACAAACTGAAAGGAAATTCAAACTCAACTCGGCTAAAACAAAGATCAACCCAAACCTGGAAATTTAAAAAGAATCTGATCAAGCAGAGATCAAAGCAGTGCCTGATCAAACCAAATTTTCTGGTCCTCTGTTCAAAGTTTCAGGTGAGCAAACTCACTTATCTACCCTTGTGCCTTTGATATTCTGGTTTATACTTGAAGTATGATGGTTTAAATGCCTACATGTTTGAATTTACTTATATCTGTGAGTGTGAATGTCTGGGTATGTTTAAAACATATCTCTGTTGAATGACAGGTCCTAAAATTCATATACCAACTCATATCTTTTTAATTATACAAATTCAAGCCACGATTTTTAAAAGAAAAATGACAAAAGCAATATAATATCATAGTTAAAATTTATTCCATGTTTTTATGTTATGTATATGTTTCAAAAATGAAGAAAAAATGGTAGAAATCATATGTAAGTTGAAAATCAATGTTCGAGTTTTCAAATTTGGACTTCATAATATGATTTGTGATGGGAAAAAATGATTTTTAATGATAAAATCAGGATTTTAAAGTTGTTATTCAAAGAGAAATCACAAGTTGAACAAATTTTTCATTTTTATAAAAATCTGGTGATCGACATGGAGTTAGTAGTCAAGGTTAATGGTGAAGGTGGTTTGGATGTGGTAGAATCGTGGAAAAATACTCGCAAATTTTATAATATGCTGGGGTAAGAGATTGACGTGATTTTAGGGTTTTGTACCTAGATATTGTCGATGGGGTTTGGGGGAAAAATTTGTCATCAGCGTGACATCGAAAGGCACCGGACCAGGGGGAAAAGGTGTATGGGGTCGTGATGAAGTTTTGGACGAGCCATCGAGATCTTTGGCGATCAACTTGGTCGGAACGAGGTGATTCAAATGTTCGGTTTGGGTTTCATCTGGTTCAATAATACTCGATTTCGATCTCAAAGATGATTCGAAAATCTATGCGTTCGTAGTGAGATAGAATGTGTTTGGTGACTTTGTGGTGATCGGCGACTTGGTCGGAGGGGGCCAGCTTGATCGTGCACGTGCATGAATGACCTCGTGTAGATGTTTCAGGTTGGTAGTTTGGGGAAGAAAATGAACAATCGGGTTCGTGCTCGAGTTTGCTACTAGGGAAGTGTGGGTTTTGCTCGAGTGTGTTATTGCATTGTTCGAGTGTTCAATTTTTCAATAGGAAGTTTAAAAAAAAGTAAAATAAGAAGAAGAAGGAAATTTGCTTGGAATGTTACACGGGGGAGACTCGAAGTATGTAGGCATTTTTCTCGGGTATTTCGGGTTGTGGACTCGGGTTTTATGTGATTATATAGGCATTTTAAAATACAAGAAGTTTTAAAGTTACAATGTAAATTTTGTTCAGTTTTAAAGGCAATAGAAAGTGTACAAAGTTTTCAAGCAATTTTTATTCAAGTTTTTAAAGTACAAGAAATCAAATAAGTTTCAAAATTAGAATTATTAAATAAGATTTTAAAACAAGTTCAAGGGTTAAAGGTTAAGGCTAAATGTTTTAAATTGTTTTGAAAGATAAATTGATTTTGAAATGGTATGATGATAATGAATAAATTTCTAAGTATTTTCAAATGGAGTTCAATAATGTTTGAATTAAGAAGGTGATTATGGTAAGTGTATTGAACTTTAATTAATCAATATTTTTGTATAAAATAGTTTCGAGCATTTAATTTAGATGATGAAATTAAGTAATGAATTAAAATAAAATGGTTTATCTTTAATTAATTAAGATGGATAATCAAAGGAATAATTAATTAAGGTAATTAATTTAAGGTTACTTACTTAATTACTTAAAGAATAATTTGTTAATGTGATTAATTGATGGTTAATTTATTAATGTAATTAATTTAAAAGATAATTAATTTGTGTAATTAAATTAAAGTTAATTGCTTTGAGTAATTGATTTAGAAGCCAATTACCGAGTGTAATAAATTAAGGATAATAAATTAAGGGTATTTAATCACTTAAAGATAATTACTTAATAAAAATAATTAATGATAATTAATTAATGATTAAAGGTTGATTAATCAAGTGATTGAACAATAATTAATTTAAGGATAAGTAATTAAGGTGATTAATTAATCAAGGTAATTGATTTAAGAATAATTTATAATTAAAGGTTAATTAATTTATTAATTAAAGATAATTAATTAAATGGTGAATTAAATAATTAAAGGTTAATTATTTAATGATTCAAGGTTGATTAATTATAATTAAAGGTTAATCAAATTATTAATAAATGGTTAATTAATAAATGATTAAAGAATTAATCAAAATGATTTGTAATTTATTAATGTTAATTAAACAGGATTAGTAATTCATAAGTAATTAATCTGATTTGAATTAATCAGACAATTAACTGATCTAACTTATGAATGTTTGGATTCTATTGGATGATTGAATTGTTTGATATCTCTAATTGTGATGCTCTGTTTTGATTTGAGCTGTGCTTAATATAATTTATTATCTATGATATACATCTGTGATCTGTGAATGAAAGATAAGCGTTATAGTTTATACCGCTTATCAAATATATTGCCATTTTGAATCTGTGATGATTGATGATGTTGCACTTTCATTATGTAAAACCCTTGGACCACACTTATACACACACAAATATGGATTGCACGTAGAAATTGGTTAAGTCACAGATTTTTGAAATAGTTTTAAAATATATTTGAATCCAAATGGTTTTGGAATTGGATTGGGATTAAAGTAAGAAAAAGTTTTTGAAAAGGAATTTCAAAGATAAAATTTATTTTTGAATAACTTGATTAAGTCTTGAAGTTTAAATAATTTAATTTAAATTTAAATTCAAAATTTGAAATTGAATTTATGTTTGGGAATTAGGGATTAAAGAAGTTATACAAGTTATATATAGGTTAAACCATTTTAAAGGTATTGATTTGGGAATTTGAAATTAAATTCAAAGGCTTTAACTCGTGCAAATATAATTGGATTTTTCTGAAACGAAACTATTTATTTTCAAATAGTAAAAGCTTTCATATAAGAAATGAATTTCCAATTTGTTTTAAAAGGGATTTCAAATTTGAAATGGAATGGTTTTCCAAGCTATGAATGAATTTTTGGAAACAAATTTGGAAGCTATAAGTTAAATCTTTGATTTAAATATTTAATGAGTTAATCCAATTGAAATGGAAATTATTTTGAAAATCTATGAATGAATCTTTGTGAAACTGGGTGAACTTTGTGAAGTAAATCTTTTTGTTGAAAGATTTGAAATAGTAATTTGTTTAAACCATTTGAAAAAAGATTTTGGGTTTTTCAGAAGTTGTGACTTAACTGAAATCTCATATCCATATATTTTTAAATATTGCGCTCATTATTCGATTTAGTCGGGAGAGGACCTTGTGTCATATAACCCATTCCGAATAATGATACGACGTTATGGGTTGCATTTTAAGACCGTTGTTGAAGACCGTGTATTTGCAAGAACGATAGGATAACATATCGATTGTCTCAGCACCGAGTAGCTACAGTATAGAGATTCCTTAAGTGATGGGAAGTCCGATCGGGATTGTGGATACCCGGATTGTAAGGGCTTCTTCCTTTACTGGACGAAGTGCCTTCGGTTCTGTTCGAACCGAGAACAGACTTGTATGGTTGTATGTCTAACACTACGCTTTGAGATATAAAACTGATCTCTATCAAATACATTTCTGTTTGGTGGCGGAGAATTTATTCTCTTGGCTAACATCCTTCTCTGAGACGTACAAGCTCAAAGGTTATGTAGTTGATAGTTATCGGTGATATACTCCTAAATTGGTAGTGTGGCATGCTGAGTGCTGCTGTGTATCATTTGTTGATCAAAGCATGACTTTTATATAAAGCGTAGCTTTATGGACGAGACTGTCAGGACCTCACACCCCGAAAATGGTCGAAACAGGAAAGATGCGGCAAGGTTATGAGGGTCGCTCCCTTTAGGGTGTGTCATTCCCTTCTGGAAAAGGGTGGTATCATGGTATGGAGCCCAGATACTTAACCCATGTGGTCACTGCAAATCTATTACTTTGTGATTGCTTTGTGGTTGAGAGGCGCCTTGGATAAAGGTCCCAAAGGACCGGGGGATGGCATGCTCGTGTAGTAGTTACCTAGTTACAGAGGTAACCCGGCTCAGTTCAACATCAAGGATCAAACTCAAGCAATCTTAAGCCTGAGATCAATTCAGAGCTTTAATCAAATACCAGTTCAGATTTAAAAATAACAACAGATCTGAATGCAAAGTAATCAAAGAAAGGGTTAAAACCACAAACTGAAAGGAAATTCAAACTCAACTCGGCTAAAACAAAGATCAACCCAAACCTGGAAATTTAAAAAGAATCTGGATCAAGCAAAGATCAAAGCAGTGCCTGATCAAACCAAATTTTCTGGTCCTCTGTTCAAAGTTTCAGGTGAGCAAACTCACTTATCTACCCTTGTGCCTTTGATATTCTGGTTTATACTTGAAGTATGATGGTTTAAATGCCTACATGTTTGAATTTACTTATATCTGTGAGTGTGAATGTCTGGGTATGTTTAAAACATATCTCTGTTGAATGACAGGTCCTAAAATTCATATACCAACTCATATCTTTTTAATTATACAAATTCAAGCCACGATTTCTAAAAGAAAAATGACAGGAGCAATATAATATCATAGTTAAAATTTATTCCATGTTTTTGAGTTATATATATGTTTCAAAAATGAAGAAAAAATAGTAGAAATCATATGTAAGTTGAAATCAATGTTCGAGTTTTCAAATTTGGGCTTCATAATATGATTTATGATGGGAAAAAATGATTTTTAATGATAAAATCAGGATTTTAAAGTTGTTATTCAAAGAGAAATCACAAGTTGAACAAATTTGTCATTTTTATAAAAAATCTGGTGATCGGCATGGAGTTAGTAGTCAAGACTAATGGTGAAGGTGGTTTGGATGTGGTAGAATCGTGGAAAAATACTCACAAATTTTATAATATGCTGAGGTAAGAGATTGACGTGATTTTAGGGTTTTGTACCCAGATATTGTCGATGAGGTTTGGGCGAAAAATTTGTCATCAACGTGACATCGGAAGGCACCAGACCAGGGGAAAAGGTGTATGGGGTCGTGACGAAGTTTTGGACGAGCCAGCGAGATCTGGAGATCGACTTGGTCGGAATGAGGTGATTCAGATGTTCGGTTTGGGTTTCAGTTGGTTCAATAATACACGATTTCGATCTCGAAGATGATTCAAAAATCTGTGCGTTCATAGTGAGATAGAATGTGTTTGGTGACTTGGTAGTGATTTGGCTTCTTCCTTTTCTGGACGAAGTGCCTTCGGTTCTGTTCGAACCCGGAACAAACTTGTATGGTTGTATGTCTGACACTACGCTTTGAGATATAAAACTGATCTCTATCAAATACATTTATGTTTGGTGGCAGAGAATTTATTCTCTTAGCTTAACACCCTTCTCTGAGACGTACGAGCTCAGAGGTTATGTAGTTGATAGTTATCAATGATATACTCCCAAATTGGTAGTGTGACATATTGAGTGCTGCTGTGTATCATTTGTTGATCAAAGCATGGCTTTTGTATAAAGCGTAGCTTTGTGGACGAGACCGCATCAGGACCTCACACCCCAGAAATGGTCGAAATAGGAAAGATGTGGCAAGGTTATGAGGGTCGCTCCCTTTAGGGTGTGTCATTCCCTTCTGGAAAAGGGTGGTATCATGGTATGGAGCTCAGATACTTAACTCATGTGGTCACTGCAAATCTATTACTTTGTGATTGCTTTGTGGCTAAGAGGCGCCTCGGATAAAGGTCCCAAAGGACTGGGGGATGGCATGCTCGTGTAGTAGTTACCTAGTTATAGAGGTAACCCGGCCTTGTGTTGGCAGAGAGCTGGTTAAGCTCTCGGGACGTCCCTCCAGAGGCGTACCCATGTGGCAGTGAGAAGTTCCTTAGCCTGACCATTTGTTGGAAATCCAATCTTCAATACGCGCCTTGTACGGTTTTAGTTGTAGAACCTGTCATTTCTTATGGTGGTCACCACTGTTTAGATGGTAGCTATAGTAGGCATAGTTCGGAATGTCTATGCTGGCTAGGATTAATATTATACTTTCGAAAGGGTTTTTCTACATTATGCACTAGTAATAATATCAAAGAAATTTTCTCATATCAAGCATATTTGACTACCATAAGGAGAAATCTCCTCCAATTCTGCGTTTGCGTTGTGTGTGTGGCGGGAGGCCTTATGGTAGTTTCATTTTCTAAAAAGCATTGCGGATTTCAAATATTAAATTCTTTTGTTGTTTGTTTTAAAAGATAAACTGTTTTGTTTGCTCATACCAGTCCCACGACTGACCTGGAGTTTATTGTTCCCTTCCTAAACTCTGGGTGCCCACAATTTTCCCACACGGGCAGTCTAGAGTTGGGTTTTTCAGATAATCAATTATAGGGGTAGATTCGATAGCTTTCGAAGTCTTTGGTTTAGTAGCTTTCAGTCCTTCGGAATCTTATTTCTTTGGATGACTGACCTTGCTTATCTTTGTGCTTTGTTATTGGGAGTTCGAGCTATTTCTAGATTGATGCCTTGGAGATGGAGTTTACTGCTACTGGAGTTCTCTCGTGAAGACCATATTGGAGATATTGTTCCGCTGCTGGTGTTATATTTTGTTTCTACTGTTATTGTCTCGTATCATATCTCTGATGTATATTGATATTCATTGTATCATCATTGTATCTGAATATTGTATCAAATGTTATATATCAAATGTATTGTTGATTTCTTCCATTGTGTTTTACTTAATGTGTTATAAGCTCCGGCGAACCAGATTCGACGTTTGGATCTGTGGCATTTGAATACGAGTGTCGTATTCGGTGCCGATTTTCGAAGGTCGAGTCAGGACCCTTCGAGTTGTATTATAAAGTACAAAATATACATCTACAACTACATCATAAATGCAAGGATCCATCTATTATCACCATTCTTTTTTCTGATGATCTAGTGTGCTTCACGAAACCTTCTGCCTCCATATCTCCTGCATCCTCCAAACTCTAGATGAATTCAAAACCTTAACATGCTTGTCAATAAATATGAGTAAATCACAAAGACTGATAGTTGGCCTTCCTAGATCTGAAAAAGAAGCAATTATTAATCTTTCTTCTCTTTAGGAGATGCCTATGATTCTCACTACCTAGTGATGCTTTTACTAACAAAAGGAATAACAACCTCCTACTGCCTCCCACTACATGAAAATATAACTAGGAAACTCTCTAGCTGGCCTAATATTGATCTTTCTTAAGCAGGTAGACTGATTATGATTTCAATCAATTACGACTGCGATAATCTCCTATCGTTCTAAGCATTTCATTCTTCTTTCTAAACAAATCTCAATGGTAAAAGAGGCCCTTCATAATTTTATTTGACATGGTACTCCCCATGCAAACAAAATGACCCATATTTCCTTTAGCAAGATTTAACTACCAAAAAACAATGGTGGTCTTGGTTTATTGAACCTGAAAAAAATGGAATCATGCATCTATCCCAAATATATCTATTTAATTCTATCTCATGATGCAATCTTTGGTCAAGATGGATTAACAATAGTCTAATCAAGGGAAAGAAATTTTGGTTAATCTTAATTCGTTCAAATGCTAGTTGGAGTTGGCACAATATTTTCAAGCTCATACCTACCATCCTACCGGTCATACAATGCAACTGCTTGAAGCTTCCTATAACAAAATTTCAGGACAACTCTTAGGCATGTCTTGGTCCCTTTCTAAGACACTGTACTTATCAAAATCTTCAATATTTTCCAAAAATATCTTTGAAAATCTACGATAGAGACTATATCATTGATGGTCACCTATACTTCCTTAAAGTAGCTTTATTGCAGTTAGAAATCTCTGGGTACTATATTGTCGACATTATTTTGCATCCTCTATAGAATTTGTTATGTGGTCAACCAGCAACAATCTCCATAATACCTCTGCAATATACAAGAAACTTGTTGGTAGTTAGCAATAATTCCCTTGGTCAAAATGCATTTTGAATTCTGATAGATCAATAAGAATAATTTGCTTCTTTGGATAGTAATGGAGAATGTGATTCTAACCAAAGACAAACTGCATATGTTTTGTCATATTCAGGCCTCTACTGTGTTGTAACAACGCCCTTCGTAATATTCTAAAATCCACATCAAATGAAAACGTCTGACTTTTGAATGCCACAAAAGACATATTGTCCGGAAAGAAAATTAAAACACACACTATACGAAGGAATATCGACAGATCTCTGCACAATGATAATATATAATATATTGAATATGCAACCTTGATGTTGAAACTAATACCCATTTAGTTTTTGACAATCCCTTCTCCAAGAAAATATAGATTGCTCTCATTAGACATGGAAATTTTCCTTCTTCCACTGCAAACATGTATGATGAATGGAACATGTTCATGAAAACAAGATGGAAAACTCACAGTGCACTTTCACTACTGATTCTTTTAAAGAGGTTTGTGGTGTTAGTTTGGATTGAAGAAACAACATGATTTTTGGAAATGTTTTTGGATCTGAATTGAATATCCATAGAATTCTTCAATGTTAAGTGTGCGAAGATGTAACTAGAA
Organism: Allium cepa; assembly: GCA_030765085.1. Taxonomy (NCBI): domain Eukaryota; kingdom Viridiplantae; phylum Streptophyta; class Magnoliopsida; order Asparagales; family Amaryllidaceae; genus Allium; species Allium cepa. The sequence continues at coordinate 1,444,238 of JASFAV010000023.1, read as the reverse complement.
AGAAGAAATGGTGCATGTCCATTGATCCAAGACTAGGGATAGGCTGATTTTAATTATTTGATTTTCGGCCAGTACTACTATATTCATTTTTGCTTCAGGGGGGCTTTTTGTTTACGACCCTATTATATCTGTACGGTTTTTCTATTTAATTGATGGACATGGCTCCCTTAGTCCATGCTTTCAAAAAATGGACTTAATCCATAATATACATATCTCAACCACTTTTCTATATTCAAATCTCATAGAAATCTTTCTTACGATCACAACATATATATAAAAGTCACCATATAATGTATTAAAATTAAATAAAAAAATTAAATGAATTAATAAACTTCAAAATCAGTTTCTTTTATTTTTATGACATAGAATGTATCTTTGAAATCCCTTTTACTCAAAATCACGGAATACACTTTAAAAACCATAAAATATTAATTAGAAACCATTTCATATTTTTCTAGAATTAAATGGGATCTTTAATTAATTATTTAAACCCAAAATTCAATTTACCTTTAATAAATCAATTTCTTTAATATAACAACTAATATTAAATTTAAACAAACTTTATAATTTAACATATTTACAACGCATTCATTTTCAAATTAATAAACTAAAATTTTAATTTAATTAACAAAAATATTTTTATTACATGCACACATTTATATATGTGTGCGTGCGTGCGTGCATGCGTGTGTGTATGTGTGTGTTCCGATACCATTGTCGGAACTAGGTCAGCCCGCAATATAAGAAATGGGTGGGTTTCAAAAAATTTAGCCATTTTGAATCTTTGATGAGCCTATGAAGTCTAAATCCATTTGAAGCTTTTCTAAGTTTCTTTTAAATAAAATCAATATTTTATTTAATTTCATAAATAAATTTTCACTTTAGTTTAATGTGTATATAAGTTAGAGTATATAAAATACACTCTTTTGAATATACTCTAACTTACATCCAAATTAAAGTGACTTTATTTATGAAGTTAAATAAAATATTGATTTTATTTAAAAGAAACTTGAAAAAGTTACAGATGAATTTAGACTTCGTAGGCCCATTATGTGACGACCCGCCCAGAAAGACGTATCATCATTAAGAAACCAGAAAGACGTATCATCATTAAGAAAGAAAGGGATAGAAATAGAAAAGAATAGAAAGAAAGAACAACATCAGAATCTCACAGAGAAACAGAACAAAATATAATACATCACATAACTATTACATAGCTTTTACATATATCAGAGTTATACAATAACACACACATGACAATCATATATGCATCTGTTACAATACACATCAGAGATTACAGCATACATCAACTACACAGCGGAACTAGATAGATATATAGATACGTCTGGAAACTCCTGCTCCAAGCTCCTTCAGAAATCAAAGTCCAAAACCTATCACTTGACTACTCATAAAAATTTGAGTACCCAAGAGTTTGTGAAAAACAAAATATAAACTCCAGTCAGACATGGGTCTGTTATGAGTAAACGGTTTAAATTGTTTAACTTTGAAAACATTTGAAAAATAAAGGTATCACGTAAGACTCCCCACAAATAAATACGGGTAAGTTTTTACCTTACGCTAACCAAAACATTTTATAGGAAATCCAGTGATATTATAATAGTGTCTAGGGTTTTCAAGTAAAATACAGAAATAGCTGAAATGCTTACATCTCACATTTCAACATAGTTGGGCACAATCAAAATGTACGGCACTTATTGGAGATTGGATTCCATACAATGGCAGGGCTACTGGGGTACCACCCATCACAGTTGTGGCCTAGATCACCGTACCGAGGAGCTACCCAAACTCCCCTGCAACACAAGGCCGGAACCATTCCTTACTGAACAGTCCCGAATAAGATAACCCCGGCAGTTGTTGCAATCAACCGCCCACACAGCCGAAAAATAAAGGGACGTCTAGACAGGGGTATATCTCGTCATGTTTGGGCATGACCCACCTAACCTTGCTGCACCTCCCCTGTTTTAGCCATTCCCGATTGATGGAGCTTGAGGATGCGATTACCTTTTTTTTGGCAAGGCCGACGGTTTTATAGTGGACCGACCACTTTTATTACGAACGTAATAAAATTTGAAGTACAGGAGTAAGGTAAAGGCACCCTAACTACTATGAAAGAAAGAAATAAATTACAGCACAGGAGTATGACAGACACGTCACAGCTACTAGATAAATTACTAGACTAGTTCTCCTCCGAAGAGGAAGAATCACAATCGCTCTCATCAATCCGGGTAGAAACCAGCGAACCACCTCCAAGAAGACCAATAAAGGGGCGAAAAAGAACAGCAAGAGAAGGATCATAACTGTCAACGGCAGAAGAGTAGATAAAAGATCGATCCCAAGCAGAGTCAGCAAGGATAACAGAATTTGTCTGAGCGTGCTTACCATCCAAGTCAAGAACCAAGGAATCACCAGAAATTTTGTAGTGGAGGCAGCGAAGGTCTAGAAGATCATCAGATACATATCTAAAATAGGAGTCTTCCACAGGGTTGAATCTCATATCTGAACGGAGATCAACCCAACTATGTTCAGTGTCAGCCCAAACAACAAGATCCGGCACAGTAGAGGAAACGGCAGGAACTGGGGAAGCAGGTCGCGCTAAGGGGAGGGAAGGAACAGGGTCAGAAGGTTGAGGAGCAACCAGTTTGACCTTGGGAACCCATTTCCTAAGAGGAGGCCTAGGCAAAGGGATCTTAGGAGCAGAAGCAGAAATATCCGAGTGCTTGCAGGCAGAGGCAATATGGCCGAAAGAGTGACAGGAGGTACAAATGTCAGGGACCCAACCATATCGAACACGCACATCCACCACATGTCCAACAGCAAGCTGAACAGGAATAGAGGTAGGAAGAGGCTTATGGGGCGAAATCTCAATCAGTGCCTTTGCATAAACAAGCTTATCACGCGCAACAGTATTGGAGTCAAAACACTTCAATTTACCAACATTGCAAGCAAGCCAATTCAAACCAATCAGCGGTTGAAGAGCAGTAGGAATTTGAGAGAAATAAACCCAAACAGGGATAGAAAAAACCTGTTCACGAGCTCTAGCAACCGTCGGTGACCAGGGGGTAATTATAAAAGGCTGTCCATCAAAGAATGTAGGCTCAGACTCAAGAATACGACTTCGTTCCTCAGGGGAGGAGAACAATATATAGTACAAGGAATCAATCAACTTGACTTTAAGACTACCATGTAGTCGCCAGGCCCTACGACAAATAGCAGCCACATCATGAAGTCGATGTTTAGGGTCCAAAAAGAAGCCAACAACGTATTCTGACCAAAAATCCAAACCGGCTTGAATAACACTGGTGGGAGGTACCATAACTCCGTTTTCCTCAAGGATTTCGAACTCAACTGGTTCATAAACACCCGCATTACGAGGCATGGATTTAAAAAGTGAAGACCAAGTTTTAGGAACCAATGGGCTAGTATCAACAGGGCGACACTCCAACACATCAGTAGAGGCCACAGAATTGGGGCATTGGGCAACAAAGGGAGAATGCATCTTATCACCAAGTTTTAACACATTTTGCACTGTGCTACAACGGCACTGACTGAAGAGCCACAAGATATACCAAATTCGGGGCGTGCAATCGAAGACGAAGGATGCCCAGGACGAATGACAACAGATGGCAGGGTCGTAGTAGCTTCAATTAGACTAAAAGCACTGGTTATAGGTCCATAACCCTCTTTATCATTGTTACAAACACTTGTCGTGCAACAAACAAGCACGTCAGACTCAACCTTGCCTAAGTCATCACCTGACAGTCCACCAAAATCACGCACTAATGCCATAGATTCCAAAACTTGCTCACCAATAACACCACAGGGAGACCCAACGGAAGCCACTTTGGATCTGGCATTAGATAATGGTTGCGTACCTGATGTTAACAAAGTCGTACTCACATCAGAGAAACCAGCATCAGTAGCATCAGTCAGGCAAGGGCGTGCAGTAGCTCCAAGTGGGGGCTGTTTGATAGATAGTAGGGGAGGAAAATCTCGGGGAGAATGAAGATCTGGACGGGCGACGTCATCAAGGACCATGGCTCCAAAGCGACGGCCAGAACGAGTAGAAGATGGGGAGAGCAGACGTGGAGGGTTGAGAAAAGAAGGAGGAGAGGACATGAGGGGGGCGAGTGAAACGAAGAGGGGCAAGGAGTCACGGAGGGGAAGTAGAGAGCATTCGCCTGGACGCGGAGGACATATTAAATATTTATATAAAGGATGCGATTACCTTTATAGGACATATCTCTTAGAATGCTCATCGTCCTCCTGACGATGTGCTGAAAACATTCAATCCATACAAGTTCGTTCCGGGTTCGAACGAAACCGAATGCATTATCTCGTTACACTCATTTTGGAATCACCCTCGGAGTCAACAACGATAACCCTTGCATTCTGAAAACACCATCTCGATCTTCACTTGAGATTCACGACCTATCGTTTAAATTAGATCGATGTGGTTTTCGGATAATCATAAATGACACCCGATCCCGGTCTCATCGAAATCCAAACGCCATTTTAAAGGCCAAGTTGTCTAATTAACTTAAACAGTATAATTTCAATAATTGAATTCACATAGCATTTATCACAGATAAATCATACACAATCATCATAGATATATATCAAAAGCATAACATAGAACATCACAGAATATCATCAAATAAATATCACAGATCATATATTCTATATAAACAATTATCCATAAGCAATCATCTTCGATTCTTATCGTAATTAATTTAATTTAAATTAATTACTCGAGAATTAATCATTTAACCTTGTTTAATTGATCATTAATTATCAATTAATTACTTATTTCATTTCAAATTATTTAACTTATAAATCATTTCTAAATCAGTTATTAAGTCTTAATTACTTAATTACTTGCCCTTAATCATTAATTAATAACTTCAATAAAACTTAATTATCCATTTAATAACTAGTAATTATTTAGTTAATCAACTGTTAACTCTTAATTAAATTTCTTAATTAATTAACTATTAATTATTCATTAATTAACTTAAGTAGTTAATTACAATTTTATTAATCACGTAATTCATTAATTAACCAATCTCTATTATAATTATACTGTAATTATTATTAATTACTTTCTAAGATAGTTAATTGAATAATTAACCATACTTAATTGCTTCCCAAAAATAATTAAGTAATATTAATTGTTCAACTTAATTAATCGTTTAAAGGTCTTCTTTTACATTTGAAAAATCAATTTATTATTAACTACAAATTTTAATGTTAATCAATTTCATACTTAACTTAACTTAATTAAAATAATAATTAAGTGTTAAATACATTGTTAAGTATTAACTAAATAATTAAAACTTATATTTAAGTTTTAACTTAAAACTGTTAAACACCCACCAAGTTTACAGTATTTAAAACTGTTGAAACCAAATTTACTAAACTTCAATCCCTTTTTTTATTCTGCAGTTTTAAAAAGAACAACCCGAGACTTCCCTTTTGCTCCAACTCGAGTAACACATCGCGTTGCACGGTAGATTCCCCGAGCCACACACCCCATCTCCACGCAACCCTTCTTCTTCCCCTTTTTTTCTTTTACATCTGTAAGTTAAGTTTTAAACTAAGTAAAAAAAACATCAGGCTTCTCACTCGAAATTGAAGATTAACCCAAAGAAAACATCCCACTTGCTCGAGAACGACTCGTGGCCCAAGACGTTCGACATCGCTGACACCAACGCTTTGTCGTACACGTGCACGGCGACGCGACCCTCCTCCGGCGATCACCAACCTCATCGGCAAGTCACAATCCACCCCTACACTCAAAATCCAAACTCAGATTGTCCCTAAAATTTACGAATTGAAATTTAGCCTTCACGCTCGAAAAACTGAAACAAACACCTTCTGCAATACGCCTCGCCACCGGCGCTCCATCCACCTGCGGCACCCAAACTTTCGCCCACACGACGACAACACGTTAAACCCCCAACCTCCAGAAAATCGAGCCACTCGAACGCGTATTGGTGATGAACTCGATACATGTACAGACAAGACTAAAAACTTGAAGTAAAACCCTAGAATGATCACGTTCTACCAATCCTTGTATTCGAAAAATTATTCAACAATTTTCCTAACCTCATGGGTATTCAAACTTGCTTCAAAACAAAATTTCAACGTTTATTATTGATTCAATCACTAGAAATTGGTAGAAATGCAATTTTTATTCAAATGCGAACTGCTCTTGAATCATTGAACTAAAAATCTTCCTTTTTGTTTTAAAAATCATCAATTTCATTAAGGATTCAAAATATAATCTTGAATTAGCTTCTTGTAACAATTGAATTTATCAATAAATTTCATGATTGCCTGTAAAACCATATTATAGTAACATACCTTTACAAAGATGTTTTAAACAGCTTACAAATCTTAGTTTTAGTTTAAATACCTTGTTTGATTGGAAAATTAAAAATTAACATGGATTAGCAACAAATAAATTTAAGTTTTGAACCAAATGCTCACCCTGTATCAATTTAAACAGAGAAGCATATGCAATCACAGGATCATATTCAAGATTAAAACATATACCATAAGATCACAGAATCTCCTTAACTGTTTAATTAAAACTTAAAGCTTTAAGAATTTAGTTTACTCACCTGTAAGTTCTTGAAAACCTGAAGTTCGAACTGCAAATTTGAATCTATCCCGAGATTGACTGTTATTAGTTTGAATTCAAGTTGAATTTGCTTCTTTTTTTTGTTTTTATTTTCTCTGGTTTCCTATGGTAGCTGAACGAACTAGAAAGACAAGATACAAATAGATATATATAGAAGATAATAAGATGTATAAAGGAAGGCTTAACTGGTCAGTTGTTTTCTTCCTTTTGTTTTTAATGAATAGATTTTTATTTCTGAATGGTAAAGATTTGTAAATATTTGTAAATTGACAAAATGTTAGGCTGAGAATATGGTAATTTAATGCCTTGTTTCTTAATTAGTTTACATGTTATAATTGTGACTTGCTGTACATATAGATATTTGTATAAAATTGTTCACTTTGCAGTTAACCTATGGCTTGTATATGAAGCTATTTATTTATAAATATTTGTTTTATTACTTTGTGCTTATTTTAGCTTTATACATTTGTGCTTTCAAATTTCAATTTATGTTGTATGTTTAACAAAATTATTTTATCCTTGCTTTATATTTTACATTTGTATTTTATATTTTAACAATCAATATTTAAATTAGATTCATGAGTTTACTTATTTATTTATATTTGTATTTCAACTATCAATAATTAAATTAGATCATATGTTTGACTTATATTTTATATTGATAGAATTAGATTTTAATTCAAACATTATCGTTCATATGTATTTATTTATCAAATGTTAATAATGTAAAGTATTTTAATTCAATTGTATAAGACAAATTTTATTATAAATATTATCAAGAGATTTTATTTTAAATTTTCAGAATCAAATTTCCTTTTCAAAAATACAAATCCATACAAATAAATGGCAATATTCCCAAAATCATATTCATTTTAAAATGATCAGTTTACTTTTCATTTAATTAGATTAAATATTTATTAAAATAACAGGGCCAAAATCCAGGGTCGTTACATTCCTCCCCCTTTAAAAGAATTTCGTCCCCGAAATTTAAAACAAAAGATAATTCAAAAGCTGTTATACCAACCATTCAAACATACATATCATTCATATATAGCAAACAACCAAACAGTCTACCGTAACAAACATCACTAGCTATCCGAACACAAATCCGGATAAGGTTTCCTAAAACTATCCCGAGTTTCCCAGGTGCAATCCCTGGAATTCTTGCTCCACTGCACTTCGACAAGCTTCACGAATCAAATCTGGCCTAAACACAAGACAATATTCCGACTCTATCCAACAGAATGGGGATCTATACGGTCTTCCAAACAGAGCTTCATAAGGAGCCATCTTAATACTAGCTTGGTAACTGTTATTATATGAGAATTCTACCAAATGAAGACGGTTTTCCCAAGATCCACTGAAATCAAAAACATAAACTCGTAGCATACCTTCTAGAATACGATGCAATCTCTTCGTCTGTTCATTTGTGTGAGGATAATTGGTCGTACTCAATCTCAAACTTGTTCCCATTGCTGATTTCAGAGCCTCCTAAAATTTGCTGGTGAAATAGAATCACGATCACTTACTATGCTGATAGGAACACCATGCAATCTGATTATCTCCCTCAAGAAAATCTCTGCAAGAGAAACTGTAGTACGAGTTACTTAACCGGTATAAAATGGATGCTCTTAGTTAAATGATCCTCAATAACCCATATCCCATCGTTTCCTTTCTTGTTTCAAGGCAAACCGCCGATAAAATCCATCGAAAACATCTCCCATTTCCATTCTGGGATTTTCAAAGGCTGCAACAAACCGGCTGACTTCTGTTGATCTCCTTAACTTGTTGACAGATGGCACAACTATTAACGGAAGCAGCTACATCCCTCTTCATGCTCGGCCACCAGAAAATCTTCTCATATCTTTATACATCTTGGAGATTCCTGGATGAATACTCAGTCTGGAGCGATGACACTCAGCTAAAACTTCTTGCCTCAATCCATCTATATTAGGCATATACAAACAACAATAAATCCTCAAAACACCTTGATCATCTATCTTGAAATCTGAATATCGACCATCCTTAGTTCCAAGAATCAGTTCCACAAGAGATCTATCCTCCATTTTCTTACTTACGATTCTTTCCTGGAGAGATGGATCAACTTCCCATAGAAACAAAATTGCATTCTTGCTAAGAGCATCAGCCACAATATTCGCCTTTCTTGGAGTATACAGAATATCCAAATCATATGATGCCAGAAACTTGACCCATCGCTACTGCTCAAATTAAGATCCTTTTGAGAGAACAAAATATTTCAATGGTTTGTGATCCGTGAATAACTCAACTTCTCTCCCAAAAGATAATGTCTCCAAAAAAACAAAAACAATGGCTAACTAATCAAGATCGTGCGTAGCGTAGTTCCTTTCATGTGGCTTTAATCGCCGACTCACATAAGCAATTATTCTTCCATTCTGCACCAAAAATGCTCCTAAACCAACTATACAAGCATCTGTATATACTTCAAATTTTGCTCTTCCCATCCGGAATAGCAAACACTGGTGCACTGGTTAGTCTCGTCTTTGATTCGTGAAAAGATTCTTCACACTGGGGTGTCCATTTGAATTTAGCTCTTTTCTTGTTAACTTAGTCAGATGTGAAGAAATCTTGGAATAATCCTTGATAAATTTCCTGTAGTAGCCAACTAAATCCAAAAAAATGCGAACTTCCGTCGGTGACTTTGGTTGCTTCCATTCCAGAATAGTCTCCACCTTCACTGGATCTACATAGATACCTTCACCAGAAACAATGTGCCCTAAAAAAGTTGACTTCCGATTTCCAAAAATGGCACTCTGAGAACTTCGCCTTCAAAACATGTATTTTCAGTGTTTCCAACACTATCCTCAAATGTTGTCTGTGCTCTTCAACAGACTTAGAATAGACCAGAATATCCTCAATGAATACCCAAAACAAACTTATCCAATACATCCCGGAAAACTCAATTTATCAGGTCAACACAAAACCTTTGCGATCCATCCGATTCTCCAAAAGATCATGAGTCTGCTTAACTAACTCTTCTCTCTCTCCAGGAGTCATTCTACTACTAGGCTAAATCACTGGCACTGCTCTTGAAATTAAATCAATACGAAACTTTATCTCTCGATGCGGAGGCAAATACTTAACTTCCTCGAATACATCAGGGAAATCTTGGACCACATCAATATCTTCAATATTCTCCTAAGAAGTCTCCGCTCCATGAAAAAGACTACTCAAGTGAATTCCAAAATTATCACACGACACTCTGGCAATTCGACTCAATCAGTTCCCAACGAAACTGTTTTCCCATCACAATTCAGAACAGCCTTATACTTATCGAGCCAGTCCATCGAAAAAATTGGAACCACTCTGCTGCTCCTGAAATTACCTCGAGGAAAACTGCTAACCAGAAAATCTCCTTGACGGCACACAGAATACTTCGAGCTACACTGCTGACTCAGATGCTCAAAGACTTCTTATCCAAAGCTCTTCGAGAAACTCGAACCTCGAACCAAACTAAACATCCTACTGAACTTAGCCACAACACCGAAGCAAACATACTTCCTTAACTTGTCCCAAAGAAACATCTTCGGAGACATCCAAAGTCACTGTGTCTCATCACACAGTTACTACATCCTGAGGTATCAAGTTATCATAACTTGCTTCCGTCCAATCGACAGATCCAAACTTTAGCTCATCCAATCTTACACTTCAAAGATGAACTCCGAACTTTAACAAGTTCCCTTCAGAGATCAATAAAATCCTTACACTACCCAAAGTTTACTCGAGACGGTAATAGGTCTACAGTCTCGACAGATACACTTCCAACCTCAACCATTCAAAATCCAACCATTGGTAGTCGTGTTACACACACCACTACTCTATCTACCTTTCTAACTTATATTGGAAAACCCGAACAAGTAACCCAACAAATAGGTAGAAATAAATGTGTGTGTGTATATATATATATCAAAATTACAAATACGCTCTCTCAAGTAAGAAATTACTCAAGAGCCTAGGTATTCGCTCAACCTAGTGCTCTGATACCAACTGTGGCGACCCGCCCTTCTACTCCCAGAAAGACATATCATCATTAAGAAAGAAAGGGATAGAAATAGAAAAGAATAGAAAGAAAGAACAACAACATCAGAATCTCACAGCGGAATAGAACAAAATATAATACATCACATAAATATTACATAGTTTTTACATATATCAGAGTTATACAATAACATACACATGACAATCATATCTACATCTGTCACTATACACATCAGAGATTACAGCATACATCAACTACACAGCGGAACTAGATAGATATATAGATACGTCTGGAAACTCCTGCTCTAAGCTCCTCCAGAAATCAAAGTCCAAAACCTATCATTTGGCTACTCATAAAAATTTGAGTACCCAAGAGTTTATGAAAAACAAAATATAAACTCCGGGTCAGACATGGGTCTGGTATGAGTAAACGGTTTAAATTGTTTAACTTTGAAAACATTTGAAAATAAAGGTATCACGTAAGACTCCCCACAAATAAATACGGGTAAGTTTTTACCTTACGCTAACCAAAACATTTTATAGGAAATTCAGTGATATTATAATAGTGTTTAGGGTTTTCAAGTAAAATACAGAAATAGCTGAAATGCTTACATCTCACATTTTAACATAGTTGGGCACAATCAAAACGTACGGCACTTATTGGAGATTGGATTTCATACAATGGCAGGGCTACTGGGGTACCGCCCGTCACAGTACGTGGCCTAGATCACCGTACCGAGGAGCCACCCTAACTCCCCTGCAGCACAAGGCCGGAACCATTCCTTACTGAACAGTCCCGAACAAGATAACTCCGGAAGTTTTTGCAATCAACCGCCCACACAACCGAAAAATAAAGGGACGTCTAGACAGGGGTATATCTCGTCCTTCTTGGGCATGACCCACCTAACCTTGCTGCACCTCCCCTGTTTTAGCCATTCCCGGTTGATGAGGCTTGAGGCTGCGATTACCTTTACAGGACATATCTCTTAGAATGCTCATCGTCCGCCTGACGATGTGCTGAAAGCATTCAATCCATACAAGTTCGTTCCGGGTTCGAATGAAACCGAAGGCATTATCCCGTTACACTCATTTTGGAATCACCCTCATATTCAACGACAACAACACTTGCATTCTGAAAACACCATCTCGATCTTAACTTGAGATCCACGACCTATCATTTAAATTGGATCGATGTGGTTTTCGGATAATCATAAATGACACCCGATCCCGGTCTCATCGAAATCCAAACGCCATTTTAAAGGCCAAATTGTCTAATTAACTTAAACAGTTTAATTTCAACAATTGAATTCATATAGCATTTATCACAGATAAATCATACACAATCATCATAGATATATATCAAAAGCATAACATAGAATATCACAGAATATCACCAAATAAATATCACAGATCAGATATTCTATAAACACAATTATCCATAAGCAATCATCTTTGATTCTTATCTTAATTAATTTAATTTAAATTAGTTACTCGAGAATTAATCACTTAACCTTGTTTAATTGATCATTAATTATCAATTAATTACTTATTTCATTTCAAATTATTTAATTTATAAATCATTTCTAAATCAGTTATTAAGTCTTAATTACTTAATTACTTACCCTTAATCATTAATTAATAACTTAAATAAAACTTAATTATCCATTTAATAACTAGTAATTATTTAGTTAATCAACTGTTAACTCTTAATTAAATTTCTTAATTAATTAACTATTAATTATTCATTAATTTACTTAAGTAGTTAATTACAATTTTATTAATCACGTAATTCATTAATTAACCAATCTCTATTATAATTATACTGTAATTATTATTAATTACTTTCTAAGATAGTTAATTTAATAATTAACCGTACTTAATTGCTTCCCAAAAATAATTAAGTAATATTAATTCTTCAACTTAATTGATCGTTTAAAGGTCTTCTTTTACATTTGAAAAATCAATTTATTATTAACTACAAATTTTAATGTTAATCAATTTCATACTTAACTTAACTTAATTAAAATAATAATTAAGTGTTAAATACATTGTTAAGTATTAACTAAATAATTAAAACTTATATTTAAGTTTTAACTTAAAACTGTTAAACACCCACAAAGTTTACAGTATTTAAAACTGTTGAAACCAAATTTACTAAACTTCATTCCTTTTTTTTTATTCTGCAGTTTTAAAAATAACAACCCGAGACTTCCCTTTTGCTCCAACTCGAGTAACACATCGCGTTGCACGGCAGATTCCCTCGAGCCACACACCCCATCTCCACGCAAACCCTTCATCTTCCCCTTTTTTTCCTTTTCTTTTCTTTTTCATCTGTAAGTTAAGTTTTAAACTAAGTAAAAAAAACATCAGTTTACTTCTTTTTCTGGTTGACTATTATTAGTTTGAATTCAAGTTGATTTGCTTCTTTTTTTTTGTTTTTATTTTCTCTGGTTTCCTATGGTAGCTGAACGAACTAGAAAGACAAGACACAAATAGATATATATAGAAGATAATAAGATGTATAAAGGAAGGCTTAACTGGTCAGTTGTTTTCTTCCTTTTGTTTTTAATGAACAGATTTTTATTTTTGAATGGTAAAGATTTGTAAATATTTGTGAATTGACAAAATGTTAGGCTGAGAAGATGGTAATTTAATGCCTTGTTTCTTAATTAGTTTACATGTTATAATTGTGACTTGCTGTACATATAGATATTTGTATAAAATTGTTCACTTTGCAGTTAACATATGGCTTGTATATGAAGCTATTTATTTATAAATATTTGTTTTATTACTTTGTGCTTATTTTAACTTTATACATTTGTGCTTTCAAATTTCAATTTATGTTGTACGTTTAACAAAATTATTTAATCCTTGCTTTATATTTTACATTTGTATTTTATATTTTAACAATCGATATTTAAATTAGATTCATGAGTTTACTTATTTATTTATATTTGTATTTCAACTATCAATAATTAAATTAAATCATATGTTTGACTTATATTTTATATTGATAGAATTAGATTTTAATTCAAACATTATCGTTCATATGTATTTATTTATCAAATGTTAATAATGTAAAGTATTTTAATTCAATTGTATAAGACAAATTTTATTATAAATATTATCAAGAGATTTTATTCTAAATTTCCAGAATCAAATTTCCTTTTCAAAAATAAAAATCCATACAAATAAATGGCAATATTCCCAAAATCATATTCATTTTAAAATGATCAGTTTACTTTTCATTTAATTAGATTAAATATTTATTAAAATAACAGGGCCAAAATCCGGGGTCGTTACACATTAAAGATCCAAAATAGTTAAATTTTTTGAAATTCACTCATTTCTTCCACTGCACGCTGGCCCAGTTCCAACAATGGTATCGGAGCCTAGAGCTATATTGCTCCAAGCTTCGACCATCAGTCGACTAGTCCCCACAGGAGCGATCGACTGCTTAGGTCAGACGTGGAGCAATTTGCTTTAGGTCGTGAGCCAAAACTCCACCAATTCAATGTCAACCACCATCATTTCTCCTTTCCAACCATCCCACTTCATATGTGCAGGCAAACAATGATACATCATCAAAAATTCACACAAATCATCACAAGATCAAAGTGAATTGAAATGAGAAGAAAGACGGTGAATGGGTTTTTTTTGATTTTACAGTGAAGAAACAATACCAAAGATCGATCATTGATTACACACAATCGAACATTTCAATCATCACCACAATTATTTCTAGTATAGATATCTGAGTTATGAAGATTCACTCAATTGAAATTGCAATAGACGTCACTCTATTTCTTTTTTTTTCTCCTCCTTGATTTATAGTATGTCACCATACTCTCTAAACTTGGTCAAAATTTGATTTTGCAAGCTCCTATTGGTGTAACTTTGTATTGAGAAGTCTATATATTGATTTGGGAATTTATACCATTTTATTCTATTGCATTTGGATTTTAGAAGAGGAAATTATAGAATTAATCTTTCATAAAATATACTAAAATTTTCGTATCTTGCTATTTCTTTATTTTATTTTTAGTTTGTTCACCTATTCTGCTGCGCGTGAAGATATAAGAATGACATCAAATCTGGCCTTACTCTAACGCCTTATGAAGTGAATATGCTTGTACATTGTTTTGTTTAGTCCCACATCGTGGGATAAGTTCGGTCCTTACTTCTGAAGCCTTTATATAAAGTAGGCCATGTAATGTAAATATAGATTGATTCCCTGAACGAATAAAATTGTTCTCTCTCTAATGGCTTCTATTTTCTTTATTCTATAACACGTTATCAGCACGATGTTTTATTTTTAAAATTTTCTTTATGCATTTAAGATCTATTTCTTTTCTCTTAGGATCTAATTTTATTTCGTAGATCAAATTTCGTTTTGTAAACATTTGTTTTGATCTCATTTCTTTTTCCTGGATCTCATTTTGTATATCTTATAATGTTGATCTAATTATGTGAATCTAATATTATTTATTTGTATAGATCTAACTTTGTAGACTTCATTTTTGAGATCTCATTTGTAGACTTATTAAATTGATTTTATTTGTAGATGTTATTATGTTGATCTCAATATGATCTAATTTTTCTGATCTAATTCTATTATAGATCTAATTTATAGATCTATAATATTTTATATTTTATATGCTATTGTTTTTCTTTTCGATCCACAGCCTTGACATGGTATAACGATTGATGTCTGTTCAACGTCAAGTTTTATGTTGGATTTATCGACTGTTGGGAAGGTAGGGTTTTTTCTAAGTCAATAAACGATTACCATCTTTTCTGCAATGAAGGGTCGTGAAGCTGCACTTATATTTCACGAGATTCCGCTGTTTTGAAATCAGCTGATATTGGTTGATTTATTTTGCAACAGTATTCAACTTTCGTTTACCGATTGAACTGACAATTGTGATTTGAAATCATGCGTAATGTGCTTGTGCAATTTTCCTATGTGCTTTCTAACTAAAAGGTTTTATTTTATTTTTTTGTTACAATTTGATTGATTAGATTATGAATTTTTTCTTGTACTATATCAGATTAGTGAAATGGCTCATTTCGCTTGATACCTATGCTCACTAATTAATTTCGCAAGTCTCATTTCTGCACACGTTTGGTACCTCTTTTGGCAAAAAGTTTGAACATCCTTTTAGTTTCTAGGGATAGAATTAGCAAACGGGCTATAATGTGGTTTTATCTTTTAAGAGTTTTGTGTCTGGACATCATATACATGTGTTGGCACTTGGCACGTCAAGTCGACCAAAAAAATTAAAAAAATAATTAATGTTTTGATTATGTGCTTTGATAGATATTGGAAGACACATGATGAACATGTTGATTTTACAATCCTGAAGGATTAAGCAGGAATGCACAAGTGTGACTTGCTAAAGCAGGCTAGTTAAGGGGATAAAAATGCATAAGAAAATTACCTTATTATTTTACTGTATAGGCTACGGTCTTACAAGAAATTAAAAAAAAAAAAATCATTTCTGCAGTTTATCCACTCCATTCCAAGAGGTTGAGCATAATTTGAATTATAGTTCATATGTTAACAATGCTTCTTTGATCTCCATAACTAATTTATGAAAATTGTAATACCTGCAGCAATCACTGAAATATAATGGCTATATAAGTGTTAGCCTTTTGAAATTGACTATCATTATTTTTGAGCAACCGTCGTTTTTAACTTTGGTATGGTTCCATTGTTTTCAACTGACAGTTGTATGTATGAAGTTTAGCAGTTCAACTACATATGTTTTGGTGCAGTTATAAAAGAAATTAGTTTCCACAAAATGATAAGTGTACTTTGTAACATTGGTTGATAATTGATTCCTTCTGCTTTCAGTTATCAATACCACAGCAATACGGTTAGTTGAGTTAATTGATCTTGCGTTTTTTTTTGCGGTTGTCCAGAAGAAATTGCCTACACTACAAAAATATAACCAACTAAGGAAGATATATACCAATTATTCAGCATATATCAAGAAGCTAAATTTTCATGGCTAGTATTTTGCCAGGCGATTCTTCTCATAGTGCAACCGTGGAAAGTAGTTCCTATGTGCATGGCAAGTTGGAAAAAAAAGATATTGTATACCAATGTTACACTCCAGAAGTAGTGGTTTTATCTTTCACATCTTACTTTCATTTGGTGGATCTAATTTTGTTACTGTATTGAAAGTCTGATATGTCATTTCAAAGATAGTTACAACAAATTTCCAGTATGGATGTTTTATGTTATTGTAAAGGTAGTAATTATGTAATTTCTACAAATAGAAACATTGTACATTGATATGACATTCCAATAGTACATATATATATATATCTCTAGAAGAGATAAATTCACTCCAGCAGTAGTGATAATAAAATATCTCTAAAAGAGACTAATAAATTAGGAAATGATAGCATATCTCTAGAAGAGATTTGCTTATATATTTGGTAATTTTATTAAACCAAATAAATGCATAGAAATTTGATTATAAAGGATCCTAATTTAGTTTAGATTAGATCCTAAAAGTTTGAGTGCTATACATACGATCCTAAGGAAATCTGTATCCGTAACATTCCAAGCATCCAGAAGATACTATTATTATTTTTGCTATAATTTTTTTACGGAACTCTCAATAGAGATGTGTAGAAATGTCTATATGCAATTAAAAATTATTCCTTGATAAGTAATCATAATTAGTGTTCAAAACTGATATTTGAGATATAATTGATGAATAAAACTTAACAACTTGAAGTTGTATATATTTTGTTCGAACCGGAAGTTCGATATGGTTTCAAACTAAATGTTTTGAACATTATCATGCGGTTTTGACAGGTTTGCATTGACATTGATTTATAAATAGAAATTAATAGTTTGGATCCTTGTAATAGTTTGTTCTAAAAATCACTAATTCAAATGAGAAAGAATATGAAAAATTTATAATATATATGTGATACGTGGACGCACGTATACATCCATATATGTAAATATTTAGCTAACAACCTGAAGTTTGTTATAAGCTCATCTTATAGATTATGCATAGATATTATTTAGTGATTTAAAATTCAATCAACATAAATGTTGAATGATCTGAAGTCATGTATGTATTCAAATGATCTACACAATAAGTAAATTCCTCTAATTGCTTAGATCAATGAATGAGAACAAACTATAATAATCAATATCAATTGAATGCATCTTATCAACTAATAAAAGAATTAACCTCCTATTATTAATATGTATGATGTATTTGCTAGCAGCAATGTGATAGTGGATTAAGATGAGAATCCAAAGAGGATTATTATTTAATGTGACAATTGTCATCATTAAGGGGGAGGATAAAGGGATACAAGTTCATTTTGATCATCAGTGTTAAATATTTATTAAAATATACAATGATGCAAAACATTATCAATATTATCCCTAGTAGACTTTCTCCAATATAGATTTGAATCCCTGAAGGATCAAAATTTGTAAACCACATATGAAATATGGTTCAAAAGTCAGTTCAAAATATCTTTGGAGTAAGTAATAAAGATGCCAAATAATGGAGGTGGGTGATCTTGAAGAAATGCTTAAGGGTCCTCTTGAAGAGACCAATGACATGATTGTCAAATTACTTAGAAGTGCTTTAGGTACCTAAAACATAATTAAAGAGATCTCAATAAATCATGTCTAGAACTGATAAGAAATAATCATCGATGATAAATATGTAAATAATAAAGCGCTTATATTTATAAATAGATTAAGAATCTTGAATTAGGGGAAAATATGACTGGCCATCATGAATCCTTTAATAGTAGAGAAATATGGACATGTAGTCCGCAAAGTACCGAAAGTACTTGAAATGCTTAATATACCCTGAAGGTATAAATGTGGTTTAAAATCATATTAAATAATGAAAGTATACAAATTCCTGAAGAATATAAATAACTTTCATTGTTATAAAGAATGCAAAGAACAAGGAGAGTAAATTTCAACCTACTTTTAAGTATTGTTGTAATGAAAATCTTGATATAATTCATGATGAGTATATTACTTCCTATTTTTAAGCATCATTGTAATGAAAGCTTAATATCCATTGAAGTGATAGTTGCGATATGCAAATACTTATTAAAGTATACAAATTTCTGAAGAATATATATAACTTTTGCAGTTATAAAGAATGAAAAAGACATGAAGTGTAGATTACAAATTTCTTCTAAGTATTGTTGTAATGAAAATCTTGATACATCAAGATGAGTAGATTACTTCCTGCTCTCTAGTAATGTTGTAATAAAATTTTTAATATTCATGAAAGATATATAGTTGCAATGCGCAAAACTAATTTGAAGCACAAAATGAAAGCACATGAAGTGTTTTTCATAAAAGTAGCATACAAATGCATAAAATGCGAACCATATTTGAAGAAACAATCTTAGAAAATTTGATTGTATCGAACAAAACTATTAATAAATTATATTATTAATGAGATACATATTTATGGATCAGAAGTATCTATAACCAATTTAAGTTATCGAAAGACGAATACGAATTCAGAGAAACTTTAAATCAGGGGGAGCATCCATAAGTATTTTATAATGCACCATTTTTCCTTAACTAAGATTTTTCTCACTGGGTTTTTATTAGTAAGATTTTAATAAGGCATTATCTTGATCCAGAAGTATCAACTCCCCAGTAACATTTGAAAATAAGTTACAATGTACTCTTTTTCCTTATTTAAGATTTTTCCCACTGGGTTTTCTTACTAAGTTTAACGAGGCATTGTCTTGATCTAAAAGAATCAAACATCTTTTCAAGAAATAACATCTCAAATATGTTAGTTAAGTTAAATTGTATTTTTATCCTTGACTAAGGCTTTTCCTACCGGGTTTTCCTTTGTAAGGTTTTTAATGAAGTATTATATTGATCCAGAAGTATCAAACTCTATTTGATTCTGTAAACTATTGAAATATCTCATACTATATTGTACTCTTTTTCCTTCACTAAGATTTTTCCCATTGGCTTTTTCTTAGTAAGGTTTTAATGAGGCATTAATTTGATCCAGAAGTATCAAACTTCATTTGAAGAAATGAGAAAATAAAATATATCATTGTACTCTTTTTCCTTCACTAAGATTCTTCCCGTTGGGTTTTTTTTAGTAAGGTTTTAATAAGGCATTATTTTGATCCTGAAGTATCAAACTCTTAGAAGGAATATCATTTTTAGTATGATATTTATGATTTCACAAGTTGCACTCTTTTTCTCGTTCAAGATTTTTTTCCACTTGGTTTTCCTAATAGAGGTTTTAATGAGGCAACAGACAATATCTATATTGACTGAATCGATAAATGCAAGCAAGATAATAATGATGGGAGCAATCATCGTACACGTTTCGAAATGGAAAATTTCAAATTATCCGAGCATTCAAGATTTTGAAGACGCATATTCAAATGGGAGTGTTATAATATATGTATATTATGAAGTGAATATGCTTGTACATTGTTTTGTTTAGTCTCACATCGTGGGATAAGTTCGGTCCTTACTTCTGAAACCTTTATATAAAGTAGACCATGTAATGTAAATATAGATTGATTCTCTGAATGAATAAAATTGTTCTCTCTCTAATGGCTTCCACTTTGTTTATTCTATAACATATCTTACTATTTCTTAATTTTATTTTTAGTTTATTCAACTATTCTGCTGCGCGTGAAGATATAAGAATGACATCAAATCTGGCCTTACTCTTACGCGCATGATTATCAGACTAATATGAAGTCCACTAATAAAGTCTGTGTTGGGCTAAAGGCCCACGGTCCCAATGCATTCTAATTCTATCCTTCCCCCAACGTGTGGCTGGTAAGAATGTTCACAAACTAAAAAATATAAAATGAAATATAAATTCTATTTATTGTCTACAGTCAATCAATTTCCGTATCAGTTCACTTATAATTCCGATCGTATTTGCAATAACGATAATGATGAGTAGCAGCACTAGCATCACTTCTACTGCTACTAAGATTCAAATTCATTCTTATCCGTCTTCCTCTAGTCTGACTACACCGTCGCCGTCGATCCACCGCCGCGCCTCTCGCTTCACAGTTCGTGCTGACAAAGGTACGTCTTCCTAATTTACAATACTTCGAAGTTGAAATAGGTTTAATTCTGGATACATATCATGATTTTAAAACCGAATACTTGAAAGCATTAACTAAATTTCAAATCTTGGTTTAGTTTTGGCTAGGTCAGTTATTAAATGTTGACTACATGAATTGCAGTGGAGCCAACTGAAAAATCTGTTGAGTTAATGAGAAAATTCTCGGAACAATACGCACGTCGCTCAGGAACATACTTTTGTGTTGATAAAGGAGTTACATCTGTTGTTATCAAGGTATTTACACCATTGGTATCTCTATTTGATTTGATTCATGGAAGCTTTTAAACTAATCAAAGAGGTAAAAATTATGACATTTATGTTATGCTAGTCGCTTAGGTGTCAAATTATGGTAACATGTTATGCAACTATTATGGTTTCAACAATGCCGTCTATGGAGATGCACATCTGCCTTATATTCTAATAATCAAATCATTGGTACACAATATCTTACAAGCATTTTCATAAATCCAGTAGTGCTGACCGTGTAATCTGATCGACTGAGATCCACACTAACAGTGAGATAATTGAACTAAAATTATGTTTTATAACATTCTACATCCATAATCGTAAACATTATTGATATTGTATCAAGTTAGTCAATTTAACCACATGTGTCAAACCACCGTGTGAGATTCCGCTCTTGAAAAGTCCTCGTTGTTATTCGAAAGTACGAGTCAGTATTTATATGCTAAATAATATATACTTTTCCCAAATAAGACCATTTCTCTTAGGTTGTGACAATTGTCACTGTTAAAGAACCCAAAATTTTTGTTGGCTAGACAACATGAACATAATCCACCCAAATATGGTGATTGTAACTCTTTCTAGTGATACCATGATACCTCGGTGACCATAATATACTTTACACGCATCCTTGTAACATTGATATCATGTTATAATCCAAATTTTCAGTTAGGACTTGATTTTGATACCATCCATAGTAATCTACTCTTGCAAACAACATTGGTAAGCCGTATGGATCAAATCGGTCTGTGGATGCTTATTTCTTAAAGGGCCCTGTTGTTACTTGAAAGAAACGTTGATATTTGTGTTCGAAATTTATACATACACTTTTGTGAGACTATTTTTCCTAACATGCTACAAGTTGTAGCTCCCGTATTTTTTCTTGCAATTTATTTACCGAGTTCTATTGTTCATATTTAAAGGATTTTTCTTTTTTCCTTTTCTTCTTCTTTACTACCCTTTCTTTGTAACTTAAATATTTCAGCTTCCTAAACTTAGTATGTATTATCCCGCCTTTTAGCAAGGCCGTGATACCAAAAGATTAATTGAAAATCAAAGACGGTTCTCCTCGATTCTCAGTTATGTACAAGTCAGCTATGAATGTCGATAAATTTTGACGGAGTCCAAATCAAGCTACAATTGATATGACGAGACATGCGAAGCTACGGAAGCCAACGTTTCAAATTCAAGTCAATCGAAGTTCGTATGCTTAAGATATTGATCGATCAAAATCGAGTCGCTTCGAGTTGCTTGAGGTTTGCTTCGAGTCGCTTGGGGTTTGCTTCGAGTCGCCCCTAGCTTTACTTCGGGTTTTCAGGCATACTACTTCGGGTCAGAGAAGGTCCTACTTCGGGCCAAGAAGATAGCTATTTCGAGTCAGAGCTGTGAATCGAGCAAAGTCAAAAGCGGAGCTCTTAGTTCGTATCCATCAAATCCTATGCTCGTTTGTATCCATCAAATGTCACTCCTTTCCGCATCCATCAAACATCCTTACTTCGTATCCATCCAAGGCAGCCTCCTTCGTATCCATCCAAGTCGACCTCCTTCGTATCCATCAAAGTCGACCTTGTTTGTATCCATCAAAAGTCATCATTTCGTATCGATCCTGTCCTTACATGCTTCGTACCGATCATTTTATCAACAGATGTCTATTTCGTATCGATTTCCCTACATACGAGGAGCGGCAGCGGATAAACATCCACCATTGAAACGAAACCGGCACCTTCTATCGATACGAAGCCAACCTCAAATGATCAATGCGAAGAAAGCACGCCAGCATCGATACGAAAAGGATGACACGTGGTCGATACGAAGACGGCAAAGTCAACTCGGCATAAAAAATGAATATCCCTTGAATTCTCGAGCCACGTCATCGATGCGCATGACATGGATACGAAGAACGATGGATGTACAACTCTTGATCGATACGAATGTGACAGCCTACCTACAATATCAAACTTGCATCGACTAAAAATCTACAAGTCCAACTGCTATCAAATTTTCACAGGTGCTTGCGTACATCTTCAAGAATGTTCATGATCGATCTCGTCTCGATTGAACAATATATTGATCGATAAGAAATTCGTTCGTATCGATCACGGACCGAGTGCAAATGTTATGAGATCAATCGTATTGACATACTCACGTGAGAGAAGAGGTCTTTCGAGATATGGCGAGATATTTGCAGCTTATACCTATAAATAGCAGTCCAAGAGCTTCAGAAAAGAGATCTTTTACTCTTCTCCATTCAGACTCTGCCGAAACTATTTTGTACTTCAATTCTACTGTTGTAATGCCTTGCAACCACCGAACAAAGATCAATAAAAGTCAGCCATTTCATAGTGGACGTAGACTATACACCGAATCACTCTAAATCTGTGTGTTTCTGCATATTTTCTTTTTAATTTTGAGTGTTCTTCACATTTATTTTCTCTACATTTCTGATATTTGTGATCTGGAATTGTAAATGGATGTTTTCATCGGTAATTGGGTGTTCTGACTAATTTTGACGCAAACATTTTTGTGCTTTCACTGAGAAGAACTCAGGAATTTTACAACTTGAACTTTGGATCTGGAAAGCTATGGTGAAGCAATCAACAAGGAAGACCGAGAGCAGAAAGAAGCCAGCATGAAAGAAGTCAAGAGACTTCCTCAGAAGCGAATCAAGCTTCAGTCTTCATCATCCTAGACGAGATGGAGATGATGATGAAAGCTATGCAGGAGGGAACTTTGAAAAGGCAAGAAGAGATGATGCAAAACCTACTTCAGCAGATTGGACAAGCAAGAGTGCAGAGTCAAGGGAACGCCACTACAAGGGGTGCTAGAGATAGGGATCAGGAGCATGGAACAACCAGGATCCAGAACAGAACGGGACCATCAGGGGCAGCACCAGAGCTAGAAGGCACTCCCCAGGAGCATGTTGATCTAATCTCAAGTAGGATACCAGGTGGAGCTGTTGAACACGGCATTGATAGAGGAATGGACGCCCGTCTAGGAGAGCAGATTACAGGATTCACTCGCGATCTCGGAAGGCAGATCGGAGGCAACGGACAAGGTTGCAGCTAGATGACATTGATAGATTGGCGAAGATAGTCAGACAAGCCATGAGAGGTGGACTAGTGAATAGAGATCTGGAAGATGTTAACAGGAGCCACTTCACTCCCACAATTAGGCAGGCTAGAAATCCACCAGAATTCAAGCTACCGACATTGGAGATGTACGATGAAAGGACGGATCCTGCTGTTCATCTGACGAAGTATATGCAACATATGGAGGTACTGGGGCATCAGAGAAGATCATGGCCCAATGTTTCTCACTATATCTGATGGACATAGCAGCACTATGGTTCATACAATTGGAGAGCGGTTCCATTAGAACATGGACCGAGTTGACTGAGAAGTTTATGAGGCAAGTCAGAGTCCACATTTCAAGACCTAAGAATGTGATGAGTTTGATGACACTGAAGCAAAGAGTCGGGGAATCTTTGAGGAGCTTTCTGATACGATTCAATGTAACGACAGCGTTGGTAGATCGACCAAATCCATCCATGGTTTTAATGGAAGCTGTATCCGGCATAACTTATGGCACAGAATTCAAGAACTCGTTGACAAAGAATCCATCCATGGATCTAGAAGAATTTTATCATGAAACAGAAAGGTTCCTACAGCAAGAGGATGCAAATGCTGAGAGAGAGGAAGGAGAGGGAGTTATGTTTATGCAGTCAAAAGCGGAGATCCGTCCGGAAAAGATTCAGGCAAGGATAAGGGGAAACGGAAAGCCGAGGATAACGATGATGAACCAAAACGGCTGCGAAAGGAACCGAGATTCACCTCTTATACTGAATTGAATGAAACTTTGGAGCTGATCTACCAGGACGCCTAGGGAAGGTTCCTTATCGAAAGCCAATGAGAAGGGACCTGACCAACAATGAAAAAAGATCAGATAAGCATTTCTTATTACACGAGCTAAATGGTCATAGTACGAACGATTGCAGACACTTGAGGGATGAGATAGAAGGACGTATTCGGAATGGTCTACTATCGCAATATGTGAGAAGGCGAGCAACAACGGTGGAACGAGAGCAACCACCACCTGCATCAAATGAAGGTGGCTCCGGACCGAAGTGTCGGCTTGTCATCATCTGATCAGAATAATGACGAATAAGTGACAAACTCCACACCAACGCGATTAAGTCATTTACACATGTACAGGATTACGAGCGATCTTTAGGCGTGCTCTGATACGACCATCAATTGCATCGGTATAGGGGTTTGTACTTTGACATCTCCGTTTTGCTTTTGGTTTTTATTTCGCTCATTTGGACTTGATTTTGTTGAACATTTCTGTTGAAAGACTCATTTGAATGTTAATTTGATTTTAATAATTCTATAACGGCCAAGTCACTTACACATGTATGAGATCGTGAACGGTTCTCGGGTATGCTCCGAGATGACGATAAACCATCATAAAAAACAATTCAGAAACTAATTCGAACGTGAAATCTGACATTAATGGTACTAAGTCCCTCCATCCCTGGCACACACAATTCGCCTCGACGCGAACGGCTACAATTCGCCTCAAATGGCACCCGACCGCGAACAGTCACATGCCGCCTCGAACGGCACCCGACCGCGAACGGTCAGATACCACCCCAAACGGCATACGATCTCGTACGATCGCCATACGTGGCCTGGTAGGATTATCAATCTCTTTGTAGGTCATTAACAAGATATGAACATCCAGCTTATGACATTACAAAACACACCTTATCGCAAGGCCTGTTTTGGAGGGCAAGTGTTATCTCACCTTTTAGCAAGGCCGTGATAACAAAAGATTAACTGGAAATTAAAGACAGTTCTCCTCGATTGCCAGTTATGTACATGTCAGCTATGCATGTCGGTAAATTTTGACCGAGTCTGGATCAAGCTACAATTGATATGACGAGACAAGCGAAGCTATGGAAGTCAACGTTTCAAAATTTCAAGTAAATCGGAGTTAGTATGCTTAAGATATTGATCGATCAAAATCGAGTCGCTTCGAGTCGTTTGGGGTTTGCTTCGGGTCGCCCCTAGCTTTACTTTGGGTTTTCAGGCATACCACTTCGGGTCAGAGAAGGGCCTACTTCGGGCCAAGGAGATAGCTATTTCGAGTCAGTGCTGTGAATCGAGTA
Organism: Allium cepa; assembly: GCA_030765085.1. Classification (NCBI taxonomy): domain Eukaryota; kingdom Viridiplantae; phylum Streptophyta; class Magnoliopsida; order Asparagales; family Amaryllidaceae; genus Allium; species Allium cepa. The sequence continues at coordinate 1,418,011 of JASFAV010000023.1, read as the reverse complement.
AAGTCAAAAGCGGAGCCCTTAATTCGTATACATCAAATCCAGGCTCGTTCGCATCCATCAAATGTAACTCCTTTTCGTATCCATCAAACATATCCATCCAAGGCAGCCTCCTTCGTACCATCAAAGTCGACCTTGTTCGTATCCATCAGAAATCATCATTTCGTATCGATCATGTCCTTACACGCTTCGTACCGATCATTTCATCAACAAATGTCTATTTCGTGTCGATCTCCTTCCATACGAGGAGCAGCACCCAGTAAACATCCACCATCGAAACGAAACCGGCACCTCCTATCGAAACGAAACCGGCTCCAAATGATCGATGCGAAGAAGTGCACGCCAGCATCGATAAGAAAAGGATGACACGTGGTTGATACGAAGGAGTCAAAGTCAACTCGGCATAAAAAATGGATCTCCCCTGAATTCTCGAGTCATATCAACAATGCGCATGGCATGGATACAAAGAATGATGGATGTACGACTCTTAATCGATACGAACGTGACAACCTACCTACAATATCAAACATGCATCGTTCATAACTCAAAATTTACAAGTCCAACTGCTATCAAATTCCCACAGGAGCTTGCGTACATCTTCAAGAATGTTCATGATCGATCTCGACTCGATTGGACAATATATTGATCGATACGAAATTCGTTCGTATCGATCACGGACCGAGTGCAAATGTCATGGGATCGATTGTATGGACCCACCCACGTGAGAGAAGAGGTCTACCGAGATATGGACGAGATATTTGCAGTCTACGCCTATAAATAGCAGTCTAAGAGCTTTAGAAAAGGGATCTTTGGCTCTTCTATGTTCAAACTCTACCAAAACTACTTTTGTACTTCAATTCTACCGTTGTAATTCATTGTAACCAGCGAACAAAGATCAATAAAAATCAGCCATTTCATAGTGGACGTAGGCCATACGCCGAACCACTCTAAATCTGTGTGTTTCTGTGTGTTTTCTTTTAAATTTTGAGTGTTCTTCACATATATTTTCTCGACGTTTCCGCTATCTGTGATCTGGAATTGTAAACGAGTGCTTTCATCAGTAATTGGGTGTTTAGCAATTGGGTGTTTGTGATTAATTTTGGCGCAAATAAGTATTACTTTAAAAATGAGCTTGCTCCTATCATGGTTGCACTATTTGTTGGTTTTAGCTATGTTATTTGTTCTTTTCTTGTATATCCCTAATATTTGTTGAGTGAACTTTGAATGAGATTTTAGTGAGCTAGTGTTTTGTGCTTATTAAATTTGCAGGGCTGTTTCCATGTCACGTTATTTATTATATATTTGTTTAAATATGAAAAAATCATTGTAAATCATTTAAATGCCATCACTTCAATCACAAGCTGTTCTCCAAAATTCTTTCAGGGGCTCGCTGATCATAAAGACTCTCTAGGTGCACCACTGTGTCCCTGCAGGTGAATAAACATTCTGTGAACTTGCGAGTTTATTCTCATATTTGAAGTATCGCAGTAATGCGTATTGCAACTCTATTTTAGACATTATGATGACAAAGCTGCTGAGGTAGGGCAGGGATTTTGGAATTGTCCATGTGTGCCTATGCGAGAAAGGTATGCTAATTGTGTCAAATATTATATGGTTATTTCTTTGTAAATAGTTTGAGTGATCTGTATTAAAAACATCTAGGTCAAATTGTAACTTCAATGTAAAAAAACAGTTCGTATGTAAATCTTTGTGTGTGTGGAAAGGGGCTCATATATTTGGTTATGCTTACCTACATGTACATAACCATTTAGTTTATAATGCCTTCTCATCAATGTAGATTCTATGTTTAAGTTTACATGTTAGCATCGTTCCTTGATTAACATGTATTGTCACTTGTCAATACCTGTTGGAGCATTAAGATGCCTTTATTAAATGAATTTGAATCACGCAGGGGCATGGTTAGTTAACCAAATGTGCGTTATTCATACTGTTTGATGTTAGCTGTTTGAACTCACGACAAAGTAGAGAGGTGTCACCATCTATTTCATTGATTTAATAACTTATATTGTTTATCTTCCATATGCTTTGGAAGGCTTTGAGTTGTACTAGAAGGAAAAAGCATGTTTTATTCAATAAAATTATTGGGATGTATTTCTTGATTTACATAAACGAGCGTAAATGTGCGTGTTCCTGCTCGCTTTGGGGTAAAGATAAAAACTAAGTACATTTTTAGGCTACAGATAGAGGTTTTATATTTTTGGGGATGGCATTTGGTGTCATTCTACATACAAGCTTCTAGACCATTTTTAAGACGTGATCTATCATCTACATGTGCTTCGAAGGTCATAAGAAGATTGTTTGCCTTTTTTGTTGCTTCTTATCAGTAATATAAATTATTTTTGAGTTATTTTTATGTTTAAAAATGGTTTTTCTGAATCTATATCAGAATCCATAATGTTTTATGATGGTATAGCTACAGTAATTTGGAAATTATATCTTATCTGATCTGTGCAATGACGAAAGACGATAAAATTCATAACCGGAATTACTGTAATTGTGGATTAGTCCCAACATTTATTGAAAAATATTCAATCCAGTGCTTCTTTTATTATCTTATCACCTAGATGCCTGGCACATAGGAATGCACAAGAACAGTAACTTCCATCTCTTGCCAAAAATGTATTATTCAAAGGATTAGTTTTATTTTCACAAAAAGAACCAATGGTTCAACAAAACCCGACATGTTGTATCGTTTAAGGCTTTAAGCACAGCTATAAGTGAAATTTCCAGTAAGATTATTGGGGGATGGTGTAATTTATTCGTTTCTCTTACTGTCTGCAATTGCTCCATTATACAGGAAGGAGTGTCATTGTATGCTTTTTCTTACACCAGATAATGATTTTGCTGGAAAAGATCAGGTATGTCTCTACCATAATTCATGCATTCTATCATGCCTTCACTTTAAATGTTCAATGATGATTTATATCTTTAAGAAAGAAAAAGTTGAATGCAGTAATGCCCTTCATGTGTGCGTGCTTCAAATTTGATTTCATATAGGATGTTCACATTGTCTACATTATGTGTGTAGGATATGTAGACTATAGAAACGAACAATTTCAACTTGTGCATTATATTAAGGATGATGGTAAAAATACGAACCTTTGGGATATTCCTATCTCAGGGACAAATATCTTGAAATATATTGTTATAAATTAAGCTGATCTTCCTTTTATTTTTATTGTTGTTACTATTGTTATTAAGTCAGAATCATTTTACTGTTTGTTGACTTAATTTCTATGTTTTGCAGGCAATCACCTTGGAAGAGATAAAAGAGGCCACTTCAAACCTTTAGGTTTTGGCATTGAACAAATGAAATATGTAATTGAGAATATATGTGTAATGATTGTCAGATATATATAACAGGTCATGTAATATCAGAAGTTAGTTGATGTATTTCTAAGCACTAAGCAGACAGATAAGTTACTTCAGCTGATCAATTTGTTGCTATATTAATTATTGTTATTTTTAACACCCTTTTTTTTTTGGAATCTGTAGGTTAAATGTCAGGCATACGATATGTAACGAGGGATTTTTTTTTTTTTTTTTTTTCAACTTTTTTTTTTTTGGTTCTATCAACGATGTCAATTATTTAATGCTTTGTTGACCAGACCAGAAACGGTTACATTGGCGTCAACGGTGTGAACGCAAGGGCTTCGAGTCTTCTGACTACTTGCAAGCACATGGCCTGATGTAATAATGGAATATTAATTTGTCTATGCAATTTCCAAGTTTAGCTTTCATTTTGTTGTAGAAGTCGGTCGCAGATGATCCATCAGTTGCATCATGTATGCAAGTGTCTACACGTCATGCTTAGCTTATAAATAAAGTATGTAACTTAGTCTAATAGGTGTGAGCTCATTTTGTACAAAATATAACATTGCACGAATAAATTATAGGGGATTTTTGAACAAATTGGCCGATGTATAAAGTTTTAACACGTAATACAATTTGGTGCCTTTGTAGACAATTTATACTCTGTTCCAATTTTCAACTGCACCAAGGAGAATTGAATTGTTCAAGGTCAATGCGTAGACAATTTAACACGTCCAGTTGCATCTCCATTTATATAATCCTATAATCCTATCACCTTCCAATTTTTTTTTTTAAGATATATCTACATCCATCTAAACGCTTACTAACGCCGGTTAAACACTCATTAAAATTAAATCAAAAAATTTACTATAAAAACCTACATAAATATAAAAGATGAACATGATCGATTATGCGTAACGAAACAACGTACAAATAAAATAAAATTTAGTTCTTAAAAGTATCTATTTTCAATCCTATCAACCTTTTATGACAGAAGAAAATGAGCCGACCAATGTAAATAAAAATGTTTTATCAATTTAAGAATAGGAGTTTATGATCAAAATATTTAATTATATTTTTAATGTGTATGTAAAACTATATATTTATAATTCATTTAATTTTATAGGAAAATTATAATGATAATTAATTATTGTAACGACCCTCAATTTTATCGTTTTGATTTGCGAATATTTAATTTATTTTAAATATTCAATTAATGGTTTTAATAATTAAAATACCCTCTTTTAATTTATAATTATTGATAGAAATTCATTTTATAACTTTGTTTACTAAAATAGGTAGTTCGATGAACAACAGAAAATGTGACCGAAACTTATTTTTGAATTTCGACTTTTTATCAAACAACAAGATGTTGAACCTTTATATACATTTTGAAACAAAATTTAAAAAATTAAAACACTTTTATTTTGAAATGTATAAATAAATAAAATAATAATAAGAAGAATTAATTTTAAAATTAAAATGAAAGGATGGATTTGATATCTTAAGTGTAAAAGTGATTTAAGTACATGATTCATCACATTATCCATTATGTTTTGCCATGTATGGTTCTAAGATGTGACGAAATGATGGAAGTGTGTAAGAGGGGGAGGTGGGGGTAGGGGTAACGTGTGTAACATGTTAGGTGCGGTGATGTAACAAGGTTTTGTGCAGGGTAAGTTTCCAAAGGAAAAAAAGGGTAAACTGCTATCTTCATTTTATATAAAACTATTTCTCCTTTTTTTCTAATTTTGATTTCGCTTCCAATTCTTCGTTTCAAAACTTACTTCCTCTTTCAAAATGCTCCATCGTTTCTTTTTAATGGCTTCTAAAAGTTTTTCAAAATTTAAAAGTCAAATCTTTTTCCATTTAAATCCTTAAAATCGAGTTAAACTTTATTCCTTTCATTTTCGACATCTCATCTCTTCTAAAACAAGCCCAACCCCCCCCCCCCCCCTCCTCTAGCCAAGACTGAGCCATATCTCCCTATGGTCGAACCCATTTGTTCATCTTTAGGTGCATTAAGTTACAATTTTTACAAAGTTAATTTAAGATTTAGAGTTGATTCAAGTGTTGTGGTAATTTGACTTGTTTTCGGGTGACTTTTGGTAAGTAAAAGCTCACCTTTTTAATTAAAGTTTTAAACTTTATATTGTTGAAAAATTGTGTGGTTGCTTGGTTGGAAAACAATGTTGTATGTGCTTTAATTTGGCATGTTTATTGTAATGTTTGATTTTGGATTTGGAAACGAACAGAGCATGTTAAGTGATGTTTAAATTTATGATCTTTACTTTGTATTTGAGGTTATGGCATGTGTGTAAATGTTTGAGCTTATGTCATGGAGTTAGTAAGCTAAAGAAAAGTTAGCATTGGATCTTGTGTGACATAGAGAAGTCTTGGTATTTTTAAAACTTGTGTACTTTTCTTATTTTTTGGCAATGGTTTATAAAGTTTCAATCTTTACTTTTTAGTTCCCAAAAAAAAAAACTTATACTAAGTTTATAGAATAACTTGAAGGAAAATGGTAAGGGCTAAAAGGGATTTGGTTTGTAAAACTAGTTTTGAAGTATGGTATCCATAGCGATAGTTGCTATGGATGCAATTCGTAGAACAAAAACTTTTTTGAAATTTGAAGATGATTTTCTTTTAAGTGTTTTGGAAAAGGTAATTCAACATATTTTAAGGGATAAAACGTACTTATTACTTATTAATTAGCATTACTGGTTATTTAATTAATTAAGTAAAGATAATTAGTACTTAATCAATAATTAAGTGAAAGTAATTAGTAATTAATTATTAATTAACTAAGATAATTATAAATAGTTAATGAACAAAAGGTTAATTAATTTTAATTTAAGTAAGGTCAATAATTTAATTAATTATAATTTGAGAAAGGTTAATTATTTAATTAATTATTTTGTAAGGTTAAATTATTAATTAATTGTTACTTAAGTGAGGTTTAATTAATTAATATTTAAATCAAGTAGGGTTAATTATTTAATTAATTACTTACTAAGTTAAGGTTTAATTAAAATTTAATTATTATTAAATAAAGATTTAAACTGACTTTAAATTAATTAAATAAAAGTTTTTATGTTTAATTACATTATTGTTAAGGATTGGTTTGTTTAAAAAGCAGTTTTTTACAAAGAATAGTTTAAATACGAGAAATTCTCTTCGTCTGTGTCATTAAGTAGCCAAACAAATATGAATAAATTATTAATGACATTTGTCTTGTAGAATAAATCCATGTTCTATTATAACTAATTGAATAGATTATTTTGGATATCTGTTTAATAGAATAAATCCCTATTCTGCTATAATTAGATGGCATAGATTATTGATGATATCTGCTTAGTAGAATAGATCTCCATTCTGCACTAACTTAATTGAATAGATTATTTTGGACATTTGTTTAGAAAAATAAATCATGTTCTGCTATTAAATGGAATAGATTATTAATGACATTTGTTGAAACGACCCGAAATTTTCAACTTCGAAAATCCTAGATTCTTAAAGAAAAGAAGAAGAAAGAGGTAGAAGAAGAATATAAAACAAAACTCAGAATCTCACATTTCGCAGCGGATCAAATATAATATCGAATAATAGCATTTATACAAAGAAAAGCTGTAATTGTTACTTTACATTCAAAACACCAGAGTTACAACCATATACACGTAACTGGACAGTTATATCATCTTGTCTCAGACTAATATCAATACAACTCTCAAATACACAGCGGTAAACTCCATATGTTCCTGCCATCCAGCTCGCCTCCTTAGCTCCAGAACGCCCTAACCAGAAAAGCTGTAATACTCGGACTGACCCGAGCATTACATCAAAGTAACACATGGGTCAGGCTGGAAACCAGCGTGAGTAAACACATCTAACATAAAATACTAAGATATAAACCTTATTTTAAAACCCGGGGTAACTCGTACCTTACAACGAGTTCTTAACTTGTTAAAGCCAACACTTATTTCACACATCAATATCTAAGTACCAAACTTAGTTTAAATGGTCCGGTTTACTTAAATTATTCCATTCCATCCTATTGATTTCACATATCAAATCTATAAGAATTATTATAGATTGCAAATCGAAGTGGTTTCGGGCATTTGCTGATTACCCGACCTCGGTCTCTTTGAATCAAATATCATCTTAGCCCAAGTTATTTGAGTGAATACAATTACATTTATATCCAGAATTACATATTTACATAGCCATTCATCACTGATAAACAAACCATATTATCACAGTTCAACCCAAACATATTATATCACATAGCATCACAATCACATATTAGAGATATCAACTAATCTAAGGCATACAATGTCATTCAATCATTCAATCATTCATAAGCAAGATTAATTCGTCACACCATTTCTAAGTAATTTAAATAAATTAAGTTAATTACTTCATTCACCTTTTAAATCCTGCTTACTTAATCATTTATTAATTATAAACCATTGATTAATCACCGTTTAACTACCCATTAATTTTCCATAATTACTTCCATTAAGTAATTATCCATTGGTTAATTATTCTCAATTATCAACCTTTAATTATTAATTAATTATCCTCTAATAATTAATTAACTTAATTTACCCTTAACAAGTTAACCCTTAGTTACTTACATTAAGTAATTATCATTTAAGTAATTAATCTCTAATTACTTAAATTAATTAATCTCTAATTAATAATTAATTAATCTATAATTAATTAACTTATAACCTTTAATTATTAATTAATTAACTAACACTTAACCATTAATTAATTAATTTCTCTTTAATTACCTAATTAATTAATAAATCAACAATTAACCCTCAACTACTTCATTAATTAATCTTTAATTATCAATTAATTAATTAATTAATTGCTCTTTAATTGCTCAAACCTAAATTTATTAAAGATGAACCATTTATCTTAATTACTTTCTCAATTATCATTTAAAATATTTTTTAATAATCTTGGAATTAATTTATCATTAACTGATAATTTAACTTAAGATCTTTAAGTTTAATTAATGATAAAACATTTATTCCCTTAATTCCCACTTAATCACATTATTGATTAACTTTAAATAAACTTAGGATCTATCTTAATTAATTTAAGTTAAAATAAATTACATAACTTTTAATTAACCAATCATTTTAAATAACATTTATTATTTTAAAGAAATAGCTTAAGAATTAGTTTAAACTTGATTATCATTTAACTTTTAAACTTGTTAGCCTCAACATTCTACCCAAGCCCAAACTAAATTTTCCCTAAGCCACCTACGAACTCACACGTGTACGGCCTTCCTCGAGAAAAACACGAGAAAACACGAGTAACTCCCCGCGCCATCCTTCTTCCCCAAAGACTCAAACTTTACCAGACATTTACGTGCACGCGTGCACGTGCATGTCGCTCTGGTCAACTCCAACACCTTGTCGTGGCCTTCAGCGAGTTGACGACCAACTCCCTGAATCACCCATCCATTTAGATCGATGCAATCGACAGCACATCAAAATCGAACCCACCGATTCAAAAACCGGAAACAACCCAAACGAGAAAACCCCTCGTCGACGACGAATCCCACCACTAGAACTCATGCCGCCTTGCCTAGAGTAGCATCACGGACCTCAGCAAAGATCCCCCGCCTCGCGATCAACTCCAACCTTCCCATGGCGACGCGGCAACCCATTTTCCAACTTCGACCCAAAACCTGACTTAAACCCTACTTCACCGTCAATTCGCCACCACAACATTCGAGAATTTCAGTCACCTTTTTTCCCTGGGTCCCCATACTTTCACCTTCCTTCAGCAACGACCACGACCACCCCCTTTACGCTGATCGTCGGAATTTGGTTGAAACGTGTTTTACGTTCAACCCAAAAATTCTCAAAATCCAACAACTTAAAAATTCCCATATTATTATTAAAATTCATCAATTTTTAAATGAATACGATTATACAATCAAAGCATGGAAATTTGATAGTCGATATTCTGTCATTTGTTGGTTCATCGTTGTAATATTTCATTTCTGTGATATTTGCTAAACATTTTCACCTGAATCAAATTTTAAAAATGATGTTGTACACATAAAAACACTTTCCTTTCAGAGATCAAAGCCTAAAAACCATTTAATTGGATGATTTTAATTTTTGGATCAGGTTTAAAACCTAAAATGTTGAACAGAGGCCTGTTATGCCTATTCCAGACATGTACACAGATACTAACACACACATATATATAAAAAAAATCATTTTTAATCAACGTGCACATCATAATTCATATCATATTTCAAGGATCATCACATGCAAATTCAAGATGTATCAAATTTTAAGAGTTTACTCACCTTTATATTTTGAATAGAGGAGCTTTTTGAAACAGTTTGGGATTTTTGAAAACTTAAATTGCTGAAAAAAATGCTTGATCCTTGAAGACTTGTTAACTGGAAATTTTCTAGCTTGAAAAGTGGAAAATACTTGATGATTTTTGCTAGAGGTTGTTGAAAAGGCTTTGTTGCTAGATTAATCATGTTGATTGCTTGACTCAGCTTTGATTCCTTTTTTTTAGTTTCGAGTTTGAATTTTTGAAGTTGTAAAACTTTTCTTTGATTTCATTCAGGCTGGTTTCTTTTTGTTTTGAAATTGAAGATAGGGAAAAAGAAGTGAAAAGATGAGTTATATGTATATGTAGGCTTAATTAGGATTTATTAAAAATAAAAGAAATAAAAATAAAAAGTGACACTTGTTAAAAAATCTAACATTTGTCGTTTGGCTTTTTAATCATCTTACACTTGTTACAAATATGATTTAATCTATTAAAACTTGTAATTATGCAATTTTTAATTATTTTTAAATGTTAATATAGAGCTTCTGTATTCATTTTACTATTTAATAAATACTTTCTTAATTTATATAAATAAAGTTCTTTTAAAAGAAAATAAAATAGAAACCAATTATATTCTAAATAAAATCACATATAATATATTTTTAAATCCAAAATATATTTAAGATATGCATCTTTTAAATTTCAAATTTAAATCCAAATTCAAATTCAAATTCAATTTAAAATCCAATTTAAAATTAACACAAATATATATAGATATAAATATTTATTATCTGATCTATTTGTTCAATCTATAAATCAGTATTTCTTTTAATTAACCAAGTTAATTATCAATTAACAGATATTCCAAAATCCAGGTTATCACATTCTTCCCCCCTTTGAATCTTTTCGTCCTCAAAAAGGAACGAAGCCAGAATTTATTCAATAAATTAAAATTAGATAAAACACTCTTTGATCCTTTTTAAAACACTTTTAAAATCCACATAATATTATAAAATAGTTTTTTATAAAAATACTTTTTATAACTCGATGTCTCAACCAGTCCATCCTTGTTTTCACAGAAATTCGATCATACGTTGATCAGGCGTAGGACTGAAAATCTATAAGTACTTAGCAGACCTATTTTAAACACCCAGTGAAAATACTTGGAAAACATTTCTGAAAAATTTATGAAAATATAGAAAATATTTTTAAAATAGAGGAAATATATTTGGTGAGAATGCTCTGGAAATCATTACCCCCTCTATGGTCGCAGTTAACCGATGGTTACGTTGCCATTCCGGCAAAATCCATAGATAAATGTAGGCACTCCACGCTCCTCGATTACGCCATGGAACCCGCCATAGATCGCAGTTACATCCTAGGTTACGTTGCCATCACAGCAAAAGTCCATGTAACTGTAGGCATCAAGGCCCTCGATTTTCGCTTCCAAATGAAACTTCACCACTCCCACATAGGTCGCAGACTACATCGGTTAAGTCCCAATGTAGCCTTAAGCTCTCACAGCCTCTCGACTTTCGCTATGTCACCATAGGTCGCAGTCTACCGATGTTACTTTGCCATCGCGGCAAAATCAAACGTAGACTGCTGGCTCTCAACAGCACACACGACTTCCGCTATGGTCCACAGTAGATCGCAGTTACATCGAGTTACACTATCGTCACAGCATAACCCAAATGTCTCTGTAGGCATCAGCACCCTCGATTTTTGCTACCCACTACAGATAATCCTCAGGAACTTCAGTTTGTCCGGACTTCCTCACAGGATTCAATTTAGAGCCTCCTCCTTAGGGCTCAAGGCAGACCCACCTGTGGATCTCCTAATGAAGTTCATTCCAATGGGAGCGCCTTTTTCCCCAAAGCCAATCTCAAATTACTTTATACTATGCACTAATAGTATCTTCCAAATCATACCCTTTATGATTTACATAAATCTCTTTTACACAAAATCGATTCCCAAAATCGATAATTCTCAAACTAGGCTTTTCAAATTCCTAAAATTTGATTTTCCCAAAAATCAAAAGTCTTTCCAAATCCATAGGTTCCAAAACCTTTTTTTCAAAATCATTCTCATAAAACCATCTATATATACATAGATATATATAATCTTGAAAAATCTTTGGATCACTTCATACTTGTATAAATTTCCTTTTCATACTTCAAATACTTTCAAAAACCTTTCTTCTGGCTATAGATTCAACAAGGGGAGTTTATCATGTGTAACAAATATATATAACTTTATTTATACCAAATCAAATATTCAAATTTGATTTCCCTTATAAAGTTATTCACTACATTACTTGCTTTTTATAAATGAGTTCTAATCATAGAAATATCCAACTTTCATTTTGTTTCATCATTTATTTATCAAAATATACCCTTCCATTTCAAAAATCGTTTCTCATTCTTACAAAATTTCAATATCTATTTCATTTAAGCACGTACGATGTACATATATCATCCGTATGCAACATCAAATTCGATCGCTCACTTGATCACACAATTTCACTTCCAAACTAGTATCGTCCACCCGACTTCCTAGTGCGGACTTAGATCAGGTTTCTTGATCAGAAACCTTCATGCTCCTTGCATAGTCATAACTATGATAGAGAATTCCCAGAATCAATCAAAAATCCATATCTAGGGTTCGCCGTCGAAAATCGAGTGAAAAATCTCGACTCGGATCGATATACTATCTCGAAATCTATGCTCAACTCTGGATCAAATCACTGTGCGAATAGAATAATATACATACATCCTACGTATTTATCTTCATTGATTATTAACTAAATCAATATTCTTTCTATTCACCTCCATTTTGATACCATTCACTTATCCACAATTTCTCCCAATTTTCCTTTGGGTTAACACTTCAATTCTTATCTCTACTGGTATTCAATTATAGATAGTTTGCACTCTAACCCACTTGTATTAAGAAAATAGCTTGAATTTTTTTTAAATAGATAATAAGTTGTAAAATAGTTATTAGTTGCAAATAGTAGTAAAATAGTTAAGTAATTTTAAAATAGTTGTAAAATAAGTATAAGATAGTTTTGGGTTTTTAAAAAAGAAAAGTTGTATAATAAATAGCTAGGAAAAATATATTTAAGAAAGTTTATATTGAAATAATTTATTTTTGAAAATATTCCTGAGCCAAATTGTTTAAATTTCCCAATCTCTCAATTCAATTTAAATTTCCACTTCTATTTAAATTGATTCAATTTCAATTCAATTTAAATTAACTTCCATTCCCATCCCAAATTCAAATCAACTTCCCATTTGAATTGGAACTCATTCAACTTCAATTTCATTTCAAATTAATCCAATTCAAATTTTCCATTTTAATTTAAAACTTATCCATCTTTAATCATAATTCCAATTAATCCAAATCATATTCAATTTGAACTAATTCGATTCAAATCTCAACTTTAAACCATCTCGAATTATATAAATTCGAGTTAAATTTTAAATGTTGATTTAATTCTTTAAATCAAATTAACCTTTACTTTTAAAGTAACAACTTAAATCTTTAAAAAATTTAATTATGAGTCCGAATTTCAAAATTCCATTTTAAATTATCGTTACTTAACTTATTACAAGGTTCAAATAAGAGTTCAAAAACAATTTTATCTTCAAAATCCAATTTATCACTCAATTTTAACTTCAAAACCAATTCTCAGTTTCATGGATTATTTATAACAATATAATGATATAAGGATAAATAAACATCTAAATTTATCCAAACACCAATCATCAGCATCCATTTTCAATTTCCAGATCTCAAACACATTTTGAGATCACTCATAACTCCCATTTTAAATCAACCATTTAACTTCCTAAGTTAAATTTCAATTTCATCTTGAAATTTCTAATTCATGTTATTTGTTCTAAACTTATTTAACTTTCCTTAAGTTAAATTCGCTTCAATTTTATTCTAGTCAACTTTACCCAATTTGAATTCCCATTTCAAATTTTAAACTTCATATTAATATCCAATCCCATTTATAACTTCAAAACCTTATCACCTTGGGTTTTCACATCACATTCCAAGTAAAAATTAAAAACTCAACACTTAGAGTTTATTTCAAACCATTGATATTATGTTGGTCCCTCATATATACATACTTATTTCCTTTGCACACCAAGTTATCCTTAAATTTTAAACCACCTTTGGTTTTAATTCAAAACAAATTTCTTTAAAATTTTCAAACAACTCTTGTTTGAAACAGGACCCTTTCATTCAAATAATGCTATTTATTATTTCTTTCATCACTTTGAAACAAATCCCTAATTTTTGGGACTTAGATTTAAAACTTCACAATTTAAATTATCTTCAGTCCCATTTATAAGTCATACTCACCTAAATGTTTACTTCCCTAAAACATTTCATTTTGCTTAACCATTAACAAACATTTCATTATCAAGATATAACAAACATTTTAGGATAATAACCAAGGTTATCATATCTGAAAACCAATTCACTATATTTTACCTTATTCTGAAAACACTTCTACAAATTCAGGATTTTAATTTCAGTTTGGATCCATTTATCTTATTTATATAGTTTATATTATCCAATTACTATTACCCCTTAATTCTCATTATTTTATTTAATTCCAATGATTCAACAACCAATTAACTTAGTATTTATAATAATTAGGTATTGCTATATATATCAAAATATAAACTTATATAAAAACTAGTTTTAAAACCATTTTAAAATCTTTTTATAAGAAAATAACAAGTACGCCCTCATATATTATACACTCAACTCATTCCAGGGTACCATTGACCCTATCCTTAATAAGTAAACCCACCAGAGCCAAGGTTCTTGCTTAACCTTCTGCTCTGATACCAAAATGAAACGACCCGAAATTTTCAACTCCGAAAATCCTAGATTGGAAGAAGAACAGAAAACAAAACTCAGAATTTCATATTTCGCAGCGGATCAAATATAATATCAAATATTAGCATTTATACAAAGAAAAGCTGTAATTGTTACTTTACATTCAAAAAACTAGAGTTACAACCATACACACATAACTGGACAGTTATATCAACCTGTCTCAAACTAATATCAATACAACTCTCAGATACACGGCGGTAAACTCCATACGTTCTTGCCATACACATAACAGGAATTAATTTATCATTAACTGATAATTTAACTTAGGACCTTTAAGTTTAATTAATGATAAAACGTTTATTCCCTTAATTCCCACTTAATCAGTTTATTGATTAAGTTTAAACAAACTTATGATCTATCTTAATTAATTTAAGTTAAAATAAATTACATAACTTTTAATTAACCGATCATTTCAAATAACATTTATTATTTTAAAGAAATAGTTTAAGAATCGCTTTAAACTTGATTATCATTTAACTTTTAAACTTGTTAACCTCAACATTCTACCCGAGCCCAAACTAAATTTTCTTCGAGCCACCCATGAACTCACACGCGTACGGCCTTCCTCGAGAAAAACACGAGAAACACGAGTAAATCACCACGCCATCTTTCTTCCTCGAAGACTAAAACTTTGCCAGACATTTACGTGCACGCATGCACGTACACGTCGCTCCGGTCAACTCCAACACCTTGCCGAGGCCTTCAGCGAGTTGACGACCAACCCTCCGAATCACCTATCCTTCCGGATCGGCGCAATCGACGGGACATCAAAATCGAACCCATCGATTAAAAAACTGAAACAACCCAAATGAGAAAACCCCTCGTCGATGACGAACCCCACCACTAGAACTTATGCTGCCTTGCCCGGAGTAGCATCACGAACCCTAGCAAAGATCCCCCTTCTCGCGATCATCTCCAGCCTTCCCATAGCGAGGCGGAAACCCAATTTCCAACTTTGACCCAAAACCTGACTTAAACCCTACTTCATCGTCGATTCACCACCACGACGTTCAAGAATTTCAGTCACCATTTTTCCCTGGGTCCCCATTGTTAGTCCCTGAGAAGATGGTTTTGATGACAACAAACTTAAAATAAGATTATAAAATATAAATACTAACATTATAGTTTAGATATATATGTATATGCAGGATTTAATCACACATGTACCAAGAATGAAGACTGTACAACATAGAGATTCAAGACTGAAGATATCAAGATTATCAAGAGTTTAAGATTTCAATATAAGTAATTTAATTAGGAATTTTGTTAAAACTCCTAGAAAAGCACTGGCATCTTAAAATCCAATTTATTCGTGGAATGGAATCCACTTCGAGCCTGTTAAAGGGATGGAACCCTAAGTAGGATAGAACCTACGAAAAATCTAGTGGAACATTGTTCTGTATCCATTAACTTTTATTCAAATGTTTTACAAAATTATATCTTTTTTTCAAAATGATTTCAAAACCTTCCTGTTAAAAGAATAAAAAACATCTATCCTGGTTTTAAAATACTTTTAGCCTCAAAATAATCTTTATCTTCAAAATCAAAGTATCCTTGGTTTTAAACTATCTTTTAATTATAATATATTTAACTTTTAATATTTATACTTAGATTTAAATATATAGTAAAATTTTATATATACCAAAATATTATTCTCTATACTTATTTATGTATTTTGACTATAGTTAAGTATATTTATAAAGTTTAGAATAGTTTTAAACAAGATAGAAGTTATTTTCAAAAAAAAACAAATCAGCAAAAATACCATAGGCCTGTCGACAACCCGTAGGGACCCCTGTTGATAAGGTGGCAGTTTATTTTAAAATTTTGAATTTCAAACGAAGTGTCTATTCGTCATATCCTTTCACGAATGGACATGGCTGTTGTTCTACTATAAATAGGGGCAGTTTTAAATGAATTAAGATATATTCTTTCTCCGATTTCACTCCTCTTCTTCTTTCACATTTCTTTGTATATATTTTTTTACCATTACTCTGCCGAAATCAACATTGAATCTAACTAGATCAATTCTGGTTTGATTCTCTATCACTATCTCAACAAGATCCCAGTGTTATTCAGAGTTATAGGCTTCTTTGTAATAATTGAGTGAGAAAAGGTGTGATTGTAGCCTGTGAAATCAATCAAGTGAGAAAAGGTGTGATTGTAGCCTGTGAAATCAATTGGATGAACTTGTTGCCCGTAAAATCAAGTATCTCTACCAAGAGGATTGTGAATCTGGAGTGGTGTATCTCGTGTACTTGAAATCGAGGGTGTAATTGTAAAAATTGATTTTGAAAGGAAATCCGTACTTTTGTTGCGAGACTGGATGTAGGGTAACTCCGAACCAGTATAAAATCCGATGTGCTCTTTCCTTTATTGTTTTACTTTATATTTGCATCTTTGTTTGATTCTGTGATCATATCTATGTTCGAATATTGTGTACATTTGTGTTCAAACTAATATAAACTCAAAAAGAATTAGTAATTCCTTAAAACACTATTCACCCCGCTCTAGTGTTAATTCTAGCCTTAAGATCCGTATTCGCATTTCTTGCATTTGGTATCGGAGCAAGATTTTCAAAGTTTCGTAGTCTGAATTTTGAAAAATTTTCAAAATGGCTACCAACACTGGTACTGTTAATACTACCAACACTGGTTCTATTATCCCTATCACTAGTTCATTTGTAGAAGGTCAGTCTACTGTTAGACCACCACTTTTTAATGGCAGTGACTATGCATATTGGGCATGTAGGATGAAGATATATTTACAATTTGTAGGAATAGACACTTAGAATATCACACAGATTGAATATTTTGAACCCACAACTGATTTTGTATAGTGGACTGCAGAGCAAAAGACCGTTGTACAAAACAATTCTAAAGCTATGAATATATTTTTCCGTTCACTTGATAGAAATGAATTTAATAGAGTGTCAGTTTGTAAGTCTGCATATGAAATCTGGAAAACTTTGCAAGTTACTCACGAAGGAACAAGCAAAGATAAACAGACCAAAATTTCCATGCTCACAAATCAGTTTCAGTTATTTAAAATGAATGCTAATGAGTCTATTTCACATATGTATAGTAGATTTCAGAATATTGTGCATTCTCTAATATCCTTGGGAAAGGAATTTTCGGAAGAAGATCAAGTCAGAAATATCTTAAATTCTCTTACTTCAGAATGGGATCAAAAGGGCCTTGCGATCGAAGAGGCAAATGACATCAGTACCTTAAAGATGGAAGAATTAATTGGAAATCTAATGTCGTTTGAAGTCGAAATGATTGAGAGCAGAGAAAGCAAAGCATCTGAAAAGAAATCAATGGCATTCATTGCATTGACCGATGGATCAGACTCAAATAGCGATAATGATGAAGAGATAGCCTTTATGACCAAGAATTTTTGAAAATTCCTGAAATATAGAATGATGAATAATCTCAAGAGAAACAACTATAAGAACTCTGGTAATCAGAATGTAGTGTCAAACTATATCAAATGTTTCAACTGTGACGAACGAGGCCATATCAAAAGAGACTGTCCGTATCCAGATAGGAAAAATCTTCCTATAAACAATGATTCCGCAAAGAAATGAAAACGTGCATTTACTGCTACTCTAGATGACTCAGACTCGTCCTCAAGCAATGATGATCAGAAGACAGATAATTCAAATATGTGTTTGACGGCAGTTCAACACTTCGACGAATTCAGAGAAACGGACTCAGAAAAAGGTATACATTTACAATACATTGGTTGAAATTGCATGCTTAGAATTGGATGCTTGATTGGTTGATTTTGAATTGATGTGTTGTTTGAATTTTAAAAAATTATTTTTATTTTTTATTTTTATTTTTATTTTTTAATAGTATCATAATATTTTATGGAATATACTATAATTCTAGTAATATTCCAGATATATATATAGACATTAAAAATAATATATATATATATATATATATATATATATATATATATATATATATTATAGTACTTAAGAGAAATAAATCATGAAAATTTAGAGACACTTGTCGACAAGGTCCCCACCATGTTGTCGACAAGGGTACAGAAATTTGAAATTCAAATTTTGAATTCAAATGTTGAATTTCCCTCCATCTTTTCACTTCATTCAAGACTATGAAAAGTCACCTTTTGACCAGAGAAGATGTCCTTTGAGAATCTATTTATTTACTATCTCTTATAACAACTTTTCACTTTCATTTTCAAATTCAAACTCTTATTTCAAAATATCAAGCTCTCTACTCTCTACTCTAATGGCTTCTTCAAGCAACCCTTCCACAATGAGAATTTCTAGAAAGATAAAAGAGCAACTTTTCAATGATCCGAAGGCTATAAAAGCATATATCAACTATGCTAACTATGAAAAGTCCATCCCGGGAAGTTTTCTTTATTTCAAGATTTCTCTACTTATGAAATCAATTCTCTTTTTGCAAACAACCAAGTTCTTAGTCTTGTTGATGCTTCACAAATGATTTTGTTTGTTATCCAAATCTTTTTATAATTTTTTATGCAAATCTCGATCGTGGATTTTATAATGGAAATGATGATGAAATTTGGAGTAGTGTCAAAGGCATTAGAATCATCTTAAATTGTGATCTTTTGGGTACCAATCTAAATTGCAAGAGCACAGGAATGGATCTTTCTAGTTTTAATATCGATGAAAATGATCGTGAGATATTTCATCATATTTTCGAAGGAGATAACTTTGAATTCATAAATCGAAACTTTCGACCAAAAGCTAGAATTGTTAATCTTCTTTTACAACATACTTTGAACCCAAGATCGGGGAGTTTTAACAATCTAACTTCAAAAGTTTGCAAAGCACTTTTTGCTATTTTTGAAAATTATGATATTAATTGGGCGCAAGTTATTTTGGATGAATTTCATCCCAAAAATCCTGAAATGGGTGAAAACACTTTGCATCATGGAATCTATCTCGCTTGAATTTTTAATTATTTTGGAGTAGATTTCAAAGGAGAAGAATTTGTTTCAAGAAAAGTTTTTAATCACTCAAACATTTCTCTTATGAAAATTCCATATGTTTTTCAACCATATGAAACTCTTGCCAAAAGGAAGAGCGTTTGGCTCATGAGGAGATGGAAGAGGAAGAAGAAGAAGAAGAAGGGGATGAAATGGAAATAGAAGAAGAAGAAAGTGAAACATCCTTGGAAAGTATTGACTATCCATCTAATCCAACCAACAAAACCTTACTCAAAAATCAAAAAGATCATTGTTGAGAATCAACGGACACTTAAATGATCAGTTAGTAAGAAGTTGGATAAAATGTCATCTAAGATGAACAAGTTTTTCTCCAAAGTCAGCAAGAAGCTTGGATTATCTTCATCTTCGTCATCCTCTAACTAGTTCTACCTTTTAGTTTTAGTTTGTTTTGATTTGAATGTTCGTGTAGTTAATGTTTAATCATTGTATCGTTCTATTATGAAATGAAATTGAATTACTTTTCTGTTATCTAGCTTATCCTATCTCCAAAATAAATGCTAGTATATTATATATATATATACACACACACACACACACAGTTATCCACAAAATCAAAATGAGTCGTCAAAATTAACTGACCCCTGTCGACAACCCCTAGACCCTGTCGACAGGTACTAGTCAGAAACGACTTTTCATTTTAAATTTGAAATTTGAATAACTACCTTGTGTCTATTCATTTCAAATGAATTTCTACACCTATAAATACATATTTCTTCCAGAATTCATCACTCAAATTCATTTCTTATCTACGTTATCTAAATTTCTTCTCACAAACTCAAATATGGCCAACCTAATTCATGGTTTGACCGAGAATCTTGAAGAAACTCTTAACTCTATCAAAAATATTCTCTTTCATTCTTCATAATCACCGACACTTAGAGTTGTGTCAAATGCAGATGATCAAGGAGCAAGAAAAGCATTTCGATATGATACGATGGATGATTTCCTTCCTGCACAAAGATGATAATGAAGCACATCCTTCAGTCTCTCTCACCAATGAAAATGAAAATTGAGATGCCATTAAAGTAGACCCTATATTTGGAGAAGAAGGATGGTTGGAAGTTCATCATAATGTTTGATTTATTTGATTGCTTTGTTTGATTTGAATTAATTGCTTGGATTGATTTGATTTGATTTGATTTGATTTGGTTCGGTGTGGATTGATAATTGCTGTGTAAAACATAATATGTATAAATACACATTACTTACTTTTCTCTCTTTCTTATCATTATATGATCTTACTTATGTTTTCTACGCAAATGTAAATATAACAATATATAATTAATAAATGATTTGTGCTCTTATATTTGATTTCTCATATTATCACTATTATAAGTATTATCATATATGGATTCTTAGTTAGGATAGTTAGTAATTAAGGACTAAGTTTTAATTTTAGAATCAAGTGTTGATTATTTATGATAACACTATCATTATAATCACATGTCATATAGTATTAGTTTTAGGGGGAGTTATATAGTTTGAAGTTAGTTTTTGTTGAGGACAAAGGGGGAGAAGTATAAAATAGGAAAGTTAGGCATAGATTAAGGGGGAGTTGTTAGTTTTAAAGGAAGTTATTAGGATATAAGTAATATTTTATAAACAAAGGTTGTCATCGCCAAAAAGGGGGAGATTGTTAGTCCCTAAGAAGATGGTTTTGATGACAACAACCTTAGAATAAGATTATAAAATATAAATACTAACATTATAGTTTAGATATATATGTATATGCAGGATTTAACCATGCAGGTACCAAGAATGAAGACTGTACAATATAGAGATTCAAGACTGAAGATATCAAGATTATCAAGAGTTTAAGATTTCAATATAAGTAATTTATTTAGGAATTTTGTTAAAACTCCTAGGAAAGCACTGACATCTTAAAATCCAATTTATTCATGGAATAGAATCCACTTCAAGCCTGTTAAAGGGATGGAACCCTAAGTAGGATGGAATCTACGAAAAATCTAGTGGAAAAATGGAACCCTAAGTAGGATGGAACCTACGAAAATCTAGTGGAACATTATTTTGTATCCACTAGCTTTTATTCAAATGTTTTACAAAATTCTATCTTGTTTTCAAAATGATTTCAAAACCTTCCTTTTAAAAGAATCAAAAACATCTATCCTGGTTTTGAAATACTTTTAGCCTCAAAATAATCTTTATCTTCAAAATTAAAGTATCATTGGTTTTAAACTATCTTTTAATTATAATATATTTAACTTTTAATATTTATACTTAGATTTAAATATATAGTAAAATTTTATATATGCCAAAATATTATTCTCTATACTTATTTATGTATTTTAACTATAGTTAAGTATATTTATAAAGTTTAAAATAGTTTTAATACAAGGTAGAAGTTATTTTCAAAGAAAAACAAATCACCAAAAGTACCATAAGCCATAAGCCTGTCGACAACCCCTAGGGACCCCTGTCGACAAGGTGGTAGTTTATTTCAAAAATTCGAATTTCAAAGGAAGTGTATATTCGTCATATCCTTTCACGAATGGGCATGGCTATTATTCTACTATAAATAGGGGAAGTTTTAAACGAATTAAGATATATTTTCCCCTAATTTCACTCCTCTTCTTCTTCCACATTTTTTTTACCATTACTCTGCCGAAATCAACATTGAATCTAACTAGATCAATTCTAGTTTGATTCTCTATCACTATCTCAATAAGATCCCAGTGTTATTCAGAGTTATAGGCTTCTTTGTAATAAATTGAGTGAGAGAAGGTGTGATTGTAGCCTGTGAAATCAATCAAGCGAGAAAAGGTGCGATTGTAGCCTATGAAATCAATTGGGTGAACTTGTTACCCATAAAATCAAGTATCTCTACCTAGAGGATTGTGAATCTGGAGTGGTGTACCTCGTGGCCTTGAAATCGAGGGTGTAACTGTAAAAATTGATTTTGAAAGAAAATCCATACCTTTGTTGTGGGACTAGATGTAGGGTAACTCCGAACCAGTATAAAATCCGGTATGTTCTTTCCTTTATTGTTTTTACTATATATTTGCATCTGTGTTTGATTCTGTGATCATATCTGTGTCTGAATATTGCATATATTTATGTTCAAATTAATATAAACTCAAAAACAATCAATAATTCCTTAAAACACCATTCACCCCCCTCTAGTGTTAATTCTAGCCTTAAGATCCGTACTTCGCATTTCTCACACCCATACTTTCACCTTCCTTCGGCAACGACCATGACCACCCCCATTACGTTGATCGTCGGAATTTGGTCGAAACACGTTTTACGTTCAACCTAAAAATTCTCAAAATCCGACAACTTAAAAATTCCCATATTATTATTAAAATTCATCAATTTTGTAAACGAATATGATTATACAATCAAAGCATGGAAATTTGATAGTCGATATTCTGACATTTGTTGGTTCATCGCTGTAATATTTCATTTCCGTGATATTTGCTAAACATTTTCACCTGCATCAAATTTTAAAAATGATGTTGTACACATACAAACACTTTGCTTTCAGAGATCAAAGCCTAAAAATCATTTAATTGGATGATTTTAATTTTTGGACCAGGTTTAAAACCTGAAATGTTAAACAGAGGCATGTTATGCCTGTTCCAGACATGTACACAGATACTAACACACATATATGTAAAAAAAATCATTTTTAATCAACATGCACAGCATAATTCATATCATATTTCAAGGATCATCACATGCAAATTCAAGATGTACCAGGTTTTAAGAGTTTACTCACCTTTATATTTTGAACAGAGGAGCTTTTTGAAACAGTTTGGGATTTTTGAAAACTTAAATTGCTGGAAAAAATGCTTGATCCTTGAAGACTTTTTAACTGGAAATTTGCTAGCTTGAAAAGTGGAGAATACTTGATGATCTTTGCTACAGGTTGTTGAAAAGGCTTTGTTGCTTGATAAATCAGGTTGATTTCTTGATCCAGCTTCGAGAAAGCTGTTCGTACACTTCACATGAGCTCATTTTTGACTTCAAGAAAGTAATAATCGAAATATATCCCCAATTAATATACTGGGTCCGGGGTTTTCTCTCAACTAATTATCCGGTACCTTTGCTTCGCAACCGGTTCGGAAGTGTTGTATACTAGTCTAGATTCCTAGGCACATAAAGACCACACCGCATGAATGGCTTCATTGAACCATATTCGGGAAATTCCCACATCCTGGTTCCTTTTTTTTAGTTTCCAGTTTGAATTTTTGAAGATGGAAAACTTTTCTTTGATTTCATTCAGGCTGGTTTCTTTCTGTTTTGAAATTGAAGATAGGGAAAAAGAAGTGAAAAGATGAGGTATATGTATATTTAGGCTTAATTAGGATTTATTAAAAACAAAAGAAACAAAAATAAAAAGTGACACTTGTTAAAAATCTAACATTTGTCATTTGGCTTTTTAATCATCTTACACTTGTTGCTAATATGATTTAATCTATTAACACTTGTAATTATGAAATTTTTAATTATTTTTAAATGTTAATATAAAGCTTTTGTATTCATTTTACTATTTAATAAATACTTTCTTAATTTATATAAATAAAGTTCTTTTAAAAGAAAATAAAATAAAAACCAATTATATTCTAAATAAATCACATATAATATATTTTTAAATCAAAAATATATTTAAGATATACGTCTTTTAAATTTTAAATTTAAATCCAAATTCAAATTCAATTTAAAATCCAATTTAAAATCAACACAAATATATATAGAAATAAATATTTATTATCAGATCTATTTGTTCAATCTATAAATCAGTATTTCTATTAATTAACCTAGTTAATTATCAATTAATAGATATTACAAAATTCGGGTTATCACATTTGTTTAGCAGAACAAATCCACATTCTACAATTATATTAATTAGACGTTTGCTCATATGCCACTTAATTCATATATGGATTGATTAATATTGGATAAGCAGTGGATTAGCTAGTAATTGCTAGTTAATCTTATTTGCATATGCTTACTTATGTAATACGGATTATGTGACCTAAAAGGTCAAATTGAATTAAAATGTTAACTTGATTTAGTACCATTGTGGTCGCTAAGCCTCTTTTCAAAATTGAAAACATATGGATTTAAAATAACCTAAATTTTATAACAATTTGTGGTCAAATGTTTATAAATGATGTTTTAAAGTAAGTTAGTTAATTATTTGTTAATGAGATTTTAAAGTTAATTAATTATTTAATTATGATGTTTAAAGGAAATCAATTAATTAAATAAAGGTATTTATAAATAATAATAAGTTTATAAAAGGGATTTTATTTAGATTTATTTAAAGGAGATTTCAAATGATATTTGGTAAATGATATTTTATAAAGGAGTTATAAAGGAAGATTTATAAAGGAGTTTTATAAATAGAAAGGGATCTTATAAATCATTTTAGAGATTCATAAAAGAAGTTTTTGTAAATTAATTTAAAGATTTATACAAGTATTTGTAAATATGAAGTGGGCTTATATAAAGGAATGATATTTTTTTGACAACTAATCCTTCTTAATTATGGTGGTATGAAAATATTCTTTCCATACTTAACACCAAAGGATAAGTGATCTGGTTTATAGAAAGTAATGTTTGAAATGATATTTGTTTTAGCCCATTTAAATATAAATTCATATGAGAGAATATCTTTCTTAGGTTTTGTTAATATACTTATACTGTTGAGATAAATATATGGATATATTTTCTAAGCATTGAAAATAAAATGGGTTGTGAATATGCTTATAATGGTGAGATAAGTATATAAATGTTTTCCAAGTGTTGAAAGGAGTATAAAGGGTTTGTGAAGGTATTTTAAGTTAAATAATCGAAAGAGATTTAATTAATGAAAGATTAATTAATAAGAGGCTTAGTGGATCCCATATGGAATTAAATCTATGTTTATTTGATAGTTAAATAACCAGCTATCAAATCAGGACCAATTTTTAACTTTGGAAATACCTAGGAGAAAACACGAGAATTATATGGTACAGTTATTCTCGAGGATGCTATAATGTATGTATAAACTCATGCATTCTTCTAGGATAAATGATAAGGAGATCCGTCCACTTAAATGGTTAGGAGGTGATCCCTGCTCTTATGTATTGTCTGTTTACTTTTGAAAGAACTGGAGTTGAGTTTACTGGAAACTATCGAATGTTGGTTCGGAGAGACCAGGATCAGATAAGTATGAATTATCCGAAAACCGCTTCGAACAAACTCAAACGTTTGAATTGAAGACATCTTGAAGATGATGGGATCGAAGATGGTGCTCTTTGAAGTGCAAGTGCTACTTGCTACTAATCCTTAGAGTGATTCCAAAATGGATGTAGTGGAAGTAGTGCCTTTGGTTTGTTCCTATCCTGAACAACTTGTATGGACGAACACTAGCATTACATTATCGCTTGGAGGGCAGTGTTAGCATTCCAAGTGGGATTGCTATCTAAAAGATAAAATGTAGCTTCAAGCATCATCAATCGAGAATGATTAAAACATAGGATATGCTTCAGGGCTATATGGTTCACTACCATTAAGGTATGTCATCATCCTTCTATACATACATATACATATACATACATGCATATATATATGGATTTGGTTGTGCATGAGAGTTCTCGACAAAAGTTTGCAAAGCAGCTGGAGTGGTGACATATTCGGTACTATCCTATAAGGGGTAGGCTGGTCCTGATTCATAGGGGGTCTAGGCATGGCCCTCGATACATTTTCTAGAGGTTTACTGTGGCAGACGGTACCCCAATAGCCTTGTCATTATATGGAATCCATTCTCCAGTAAACGACGTACAAACTTAGTTATGCCCAACTATGTTGGAATATGAGATGCAAGAATTCTAACTATATTCATAATTTATTTTAAACCCTAGACATTATGCTAATATCATTGGATTTTCTATAAAATGGTTTGGTTAGCATAAGATAAAGATCCATCCATATTTATGTGCAGCATGGTCATACAGATACCTTTATTTTGAAAGATTTTATAAAACATTAAGAATCCTTTTGATTGTGTTTCTTACGCTGGGTTTCCCAGATTGATCTGGGCACTATTTTTTTATAATGCTCGAGTCTGCCCGAGCATATTTTTCAGATTTAGCTGGGCACTTGGAGCTACAGAAGGCAAGTTGGATGCTTCCAAGACATACTACCCTATTTTCTTTTAACTTTCGCTATTTGTTTCTTGGCCGTATTTATTAGCAATTGTAAGGACGTGCTATTTTAACTGTCCAAGGGCTGATGATAGGGCGGTTATCTTTTGATTGATGTATGTATATAAAAGTTTTTTCGTTAAATTCGTTAATATATTATAGATTACTTATAACGTTGTGAGATTCTGTTCTTTCTTTTCGTCTCCTTCACCCCAACGATCTATCTTTCCGGCACTTGGATGTTCAGCAGGAAAATACAGTGGATGTATTATTGTCGACTTCTGAGGATCGAAAAGGCGGGTTGTTACAATTATATTTGACAATATCATACTATTTTCTAGTTCAAATGGTTTCTTTATTCTTTTTTCTTTTCTTCTTAAAACAAGACTAAAATTAACAATAATGGGATATTTTTGATTGAAGTAGTGACGAAGGCATGTTACTATGTTCTATCGTTGTATCAAATTTAAGCTACAAATTATTGTTTATTATGTTATTATTAGTTTGGATCTATGTAGTTAAAGCCCCACACATTTTCTTCTATAGCGCATGGCACTCTTCTACCGCTATGCTTTTCATTTTAGCACTATTATACAATATATCCACTTTAAGCCTCGCTATTTTCCGCTATACCCGCTAAATCAATGCTTTTTAGCACCCACTTTATGAACATTAGTATAAAAAGAATGATTTGACAAGTTCTCTTTTAAACCAAATCAATAATGTTGGGTAAAGACCTAATTTTAAGGCATAGTAGCTCAATATTAGTTAAAAATATATTGTAGTCACCAAATCTGAAATGCATAAATCATAATAACTTAAGACAAAATCTGTACCCTTTGAATCGACAATAATCCACATATGTCCGACCAAAAAAGCACAGACTGACGGAAAATCAAAAGAAAGAAAAGAAGAGAGAAGAAGAGAAGAGAAGAAAGAGAGAAGATAGAACAATACAAAATCTCACATCGTTGCAGAAAAAATATAATATCCTATCAATGATCTTTACAAAACAGAAACTGTATATATATATATATACATATTAATCAGAGTACAACAATCAATCAACAGTTATCAGCCTGAACAGTTATAATAACCTGTCCTTACAAATGCTGATAATTACAACAACTAACAAAGCACAGCAGATAATTAAAACAAGTACGTGTATACGGAAATGAAGATCTCCAAGCTCTCCTGCTGAAGCTCCAATAGCACCAAATCTGAACCAGTAAATATACTCGGTCTGACAGCATTGAAAGGGAAGAACACCCGGATCAGTCTGGTAAACCAGCGTCAGAAACACACTCAACTGAATTTATTAAATTACTAAACTTTTCCTTAGTTTTCAAAACAAAAGTATCTCGTAAGACAAGTCCACACATAAACACGGACATGTTTTTACCTTATGATAACTAAAACATATCATATCAAATCCTCTTATATTATAGCAGTGTCTACTATATATAAATAATATTAATCATAGCCGAAATTGTTACATTGATTAAATTCAAGCATATAACCTAATTGGGTAATACAATCAAAATAGCAAACACATAGCGGAGTTTGGATTTCCACACAAATGACCAGGTGAAGGGATTACCTTCCGGCAGTACATCTCTAGAAGAATGTACCGAGAAACCATCATAAAGTTTCTCTACCAACACAAGACCGGCCCACCTGTATAACTAGATGCTACCGAATATGTCATCCTCCGGCCGTTACCGACCTTTACCGAGGGCCCTCTAGCATACAAACCACAATAATTAGATACACGACGTCATAACGTGTAAAGATATATCTAGAAGAGGATGATCATACCCTACTTGGGAATGACCTACTTACCCTTGCTGCATCTAACCATGTTTTGGTCATTTTCGGTTGTTGAGGCCAGAGGTAGCGATTACCTTTCACAAAGCACAATCATATCACTTGGAATGCCACACGGCCAATTCCATTGACTACTAAATGCCTTCCACAAAAATACAACCCTTAAGCTCATACGTCTCAAGGAGGATGTTAAGCTAAGAGAAGTTGCCTTCTCGGCCACCGCTGATGTACGTTTGTAAAAACCAATGTACATAATCTTTAGAAATGCAATGTCAGACAAACATCCATACAATTTGTCCAGGAAAAGGACAAACCGAAGGTACATTCCTACAACATCCTATCGGGAAATCCCTAGGATTAGTAGCGAATAGTCCACGCATTGGATATTTCATAAATGAAGAGACCACTGCTACTAGATTTATATTGGAATTTTAACCCCAAATGATCAACAAGCAGTCTGAAATGACCCAACTTTCTCACCACAGAAAGACGCATCATTTTTAAGAAAGAAAGGGATAGAAAAGAGAAAAGACATAGAAGAAAGAAACAACATCAGAATCTAACAGTGGAACGAATAAATTATATTAATCACATAATATATTATATAGTACCATATACATCAGAGATACGCAGCTAAACAACACATACTAGATAGTTATAAACACCTGTCTAGTTATACAACTCAATATACAACACAGACAAACGACTCAGAGAACACACAGCGGAATACTATATATCTATACGCAGAAGCCTCCTGCTCCATTGCTGCTCCAGAATTCGTCAAGCCGACCTGAATCCCCTGGCTACTCGTAAAAATTTGAGTACCCAAGAGTTTAAGAAAACAGAATAAACTCCGGGTCAGACATGGGTCTGGTATGAGTAAACGGTTAAAGTTGCTTAACTTTAAAAACTCTTTTGAAAGAAAAGGTATCACGTAAGTCTTCCCACACATAAACATGGAAAAGTTTTTACCTTACGCTAACCAAAACATTTGATAGGAAATTCAGTGATATTATAATAGGTCTAGGGTTTTCAAATAAATATGAAATAGCCGAAATTGTTACATTTATTAAATTCCAGCTACTAGCCACAAAAGTGGATAATACAATCAAATCCGAGGGCGCTTATTGGATTTTGGATTCCATACAATGGCAGGGCTACCGGGGTACTGCCCGTCACAGTACGTGGTCTAGATCACCGTACCGAAGATCACTCCCAATCCTCTACAACACAAGGCCGGAACCATTCCTTACCGAACAGTTCCGAACAAGACAACCCCGCAGTTGTAGCTAGCAACCGCCCACAAAGCCGAATAAAAAGGGACCTCTAGACATGGGAAAATCTCGTCCTACTTGGGCATGACCC
This sequence comes from Allium cepa, assembly GCA_030765085.1. Classification (NCBI taxonomy): domain Eukaryota; kingdom Viridiplantae; phylum Streptophyta; class Magnoliopsida; order Asparagales; family Amaryllidaceae; genus Allium; species Allium cepa. Next base: position 1,388,078 of record JASFAV010000023.1, on the reverse strand, counting down.
ACTTAACCTTGTTGCACCTCCCCTGTTTTAGCCATTCCCGGTTGATGAGGCTTGAGGCTACGATTACCTTTAGTGAACACATAACTTAGAATGCTCATCGTCCACCTGACGATGTTTAGAAAGCATTCAATCCATACAAGTTCGTTCCGGGTTCGAACGAAACCGAAGGCATTATCTCGTTACACTCATTTTGGAATCACCCTCAGAGTTAATGACAATAACCCTTGCACTCTGAATCTTCATCTTCACTTGAGATTCACGACCTATCATTACTTTGGATCAATGTGGTTTTCGGATATTCAAATATGGAAACCCGATCCCGGTCTCATCGAAATCCAAAACGTATCTTTTAGGTCCAAGTTGTTTAAGGTTAAACAATTCAATTCAACTATCTATATACACACAGATAGATAATTCACAATAGATAATCTACATTATCATCACACCAGATAATTCATGTTATCATCACAAATAGATAACTTATACTGTCATCTCAATGCAACCAAAGCATCCATATATATCACACATATCTCATCAGAGATATCAAGCAACTAAGCCATTCAATATAAATCAGCCACCCATAAGCAATGATCTATAAATCACACCAATTATAATTAATTTAAAATGAATTAAATTAATTACTACATCTCTTAATTAATTTAAAATTAATTAAATTAATTACATTTATCACATTAATTAGTTACATTATTGCTTAATTAATTACATTAATTAATCATGCTTAAATTAATTAAATTTATAATTATAAATAGTAATAAATTACTCTTAATTACTTTTAATTACATTTATAAATCCTTTGATTTATTACGCCAAGTAATAAATCCTTAATTACTTTAACAAGTAATTATCCATTTTAAAATTACTTCCCGATAAGTAATTTCCCTTATCTCAATTACCTCCAGTAATTTATTCATCAATTACTTATCATAAGCAATTACTCTTATCAAAACTCATTAAGTAATCATACTTAATCATTTATCATATGACTATCTTTAATTAATTAACAAATTAATTAACTTAACTTGATCACAAACACCTCATGAATCATAATCGAGTAATTCGTCCCTTAATTACTCTTTAACCAAATTAATCTTCAACTATTAATTAATAAACCTTAATTATTAATCAATCCTTTAATCCAAAGTAATCAATCCCTAATTACTTTTATAATTAATTAATTAACCTTAATTAAATAATTAATTATCTCTTAATCATTAATTAATAAAACTTAATTATTAATTAACAACCTTAATTACAAATTAATTAATCCATAATTATAATCAATAAATCATTAATTATAATTAATTAACCTTTAATAATAGTTGATTAATTCTTAATTAACTTGCATTATAGATTAATAACCTCTTAATTATTATTCAAGAAAATCCAATTATCACTTAATAAAACTTTATTAAGTATTCCTTAATTACTAGTTTAATAATCCCTTAATTACTTAATTAATAAATAATTATAATTTAATTAATCATTAGTCATTAATTAAATCATCATAATTATTAATTAATTAAATTAATAATTATACTTAATTAATTACTTAATTAACCCTTTCAAATAAATAATTAAATTAATTAATTACTTAAATTTTCATAATTAACTAATTAATTATTATTCATTAAAACTTAATTATCCTTAAGATAAAACATATCTTTAATTAACCTTGAAAAACTTTACTTAATTTAAGTCATTAATTAGTTTAAAATATAAAGTAATCATCAATTACTTATCTTTAATTATTAATTAACTAATTTAAAAAAAACATTTCCTTATAATTTCCTTTTTATATTTCAAACTAAGTTTGAAAAAAACATTGAGGTTTTAACTTTAAACATTTAAAACAATTCATACAAATTCATTTACATAAACAATTCAATTCAAAGAAATGGATTTCAAGAAATGGATTTCAAGAAATTAATTTTAACTTAATTATTTAAAGTTTTTAAACTTACTTTATTTTAAATTAAAAATCTGGTTAAACTTTTCAATTTGGGTTCAACCCATATGTACTTGAACCAAGAACATCATCTTTCTTTTTAAAAACAATTGGACTTAAATTATAAAAACTGTTTAATTAAATAATTAAAATTGTTAAACTTAACAGTTTAACAGGGCTTGTAAAAACCCCAGAAACAACTCGAGACACAACCAAGAATCACGCGAGTTTCCCCGAGTCAACTACCCTATACCCCGAGACCCTACTCGAGAAAAAACCAACAACCCCAGAGCAACAATGGTGCACCGATCACGATGTACACCTGCACCTATTACTGGCGAACTTCCGACATCAACGACGATCGTTGACAAGATCCATTCGACCTCCTCTCACCATTCAGTCATTCAGATAACCACAACAATCCCTGAAACAGGGTTGAGCCACCTCGATTGAACTGTCCAGTAGAACTAGAATTGACCACTGCCAGAAAACCCATCGTCCACACGCCACTGACCACCGGAGGATAAACCCCTTCGTCCACACCTTGCCACACACCTACACAACCACTTCCTTCAACCACGACCCACTCGATCGATCAATGGTGACGACCTCCTCCAAATTCTGACCACAACCCGAAATTAGGTTTAGAAACCCAAATCACGTACCGCCGTCACTACGGTGGTGATTCAACATTTCCACCATTTCTCCCAACAACTCTGACCCTTCCTTCATCTCCAATAGAAACGCCGACCACGCTAAATGTTCTGACCACCAAAACTTGCCCAAAAACCCATTTCTAAACAAATCCCAAATTCAAATTCATTCCTTTATTTAAAATTGTAATTTTAATTTTAAAAATCCCAACTTCTAAAATGGATTCAAGTCATAAATTTGAGATAGTGAATTAAAGTAACTGGATTTATCATGTTTATAAGAATTTTTGCTGAATCCTATTTCCCTGATGATTTGCTAAATATTTCTACTTAAATTCATTTTTAATATTGAATCTTAGCTTAAACAAACATTTAATGCTTGATAACCAAATCCTATCTGTAATCAGAGTAAGTGCAGCATGGGATTTTGTTTAAACTTGATAATCTTGAAACAAAAACAGGGGGAAAATGTAACACAGACATGCACACCTTTGAACACAACCAATTAAATAAAAGCACTACACTTATATATATAAACATGTAGAGCATTCTCACCATAGAATCTCAAAGCAACTTAATTTGTCTACTTAACTTTTAATTAAAAAGTTTACTCACCAATTAAAGAGGCAGAGTGTTAAAGCAAATTTTAATCAGAGCCAAGAAAAAAAAGCTGGAACTTTGAAACTGGTTTTGCTTCCATTCTTTAAAAACTGGAGCGCTTGCTTTAAAATTTTTGAAATGCTTCGAAAAATTTCTACCTTGACTCAAATTCACTTGCATGCACTTGAAAGACAGTTACATACTTGATTTGTAAACAGAGAGTGATGTTTTTGAGGAGTGTTTATAGGCTTTGCATTTGAAAAGGTTAGCAGGTTTTGGGTATAAGGAGGTTACAGGAAAATAAACATTGCAGCTTTGATTTGCACTTGATTTCAGGTTATGGTATTTGGTTTGGAAAATGGGTTACAGGGCCTCAAATTTATTTCTGGATTGTGTTTGAGTTTGAGGAATTTCAGATTTTCATTTGAACTTGAAAGGTATTGATTTTTGAGGAACTTTTCAGGCTTTGGAATGAATTACAGGTTTTTAAACTTGAACAATGGTTTCAAATTTTGGTTTTGAGGAAAATTTCAAGTTTGAATCTTCCATTGTTGGTTAGCTTTTGAGAAGAAGATTGTAAAAAAGAAAAATGAGAAAGAAGATTAGGAATGCGTATAAGTAAATTTAGATTTTATTAAATTTAAAAGAAAATGCAAATAAAATGACACATGTCACTAGCTTATTTTAATGTTTAACACTTGTTATCAAAGTGATTTATAACTTAACACTTGTCAACATTTATTTATTTTTATCCTAAAAGAAATTTTAAAAGCTTTTTAAATTAATTTCCTAATTAACTAATATGTTTTCTTAATTTAAAAATGATTTTTCTAATTAAATTCCTAATTAACAAATACATTTATAAATTTATAAATGTTTTCTAAATTTATATAAATACAACCTTTAAAAGAAAATAAAATAAAACCAATTATAATTTAATTAAAATTATGTATAATATTGCAAACTCATTTTAAAATGCTTTTTCAAAAGTCCTTGTATTTATTCTTATTAAATAAATACATATCCAAATTTCTATAGATAAATTTATATAAAACAAATCCTATTTTTAACTAAATACATTACCTATATATTTTAAAACCAAACTATATTATTATTTTATTTTAAGATGTATGTATATTCCCTTAAATTCAAATTTATATTCAATTTCAAATTCAATTTAAAAATCCAAATCTAAAATCAATTTAAATAAATATAAATATAAATTTTTAAATAAGCTCATTATTATTTATAAATAATTTATCCTATTTTAAAATCAATTTTAAATATACACACACACACACACACACACACACACATATATATATATATATATATTTAAACACACTTATTAACTTTGAAAACAATAAGTCAATTTAGAATTTATACAAACAAAATAATTATTCATATTATAAAACCAATCTATAACCATAATTAAGACATTATATTATTATTACTTGGTTATTTATTTTTGAAAATAACAATTTTATCAATTTCAAATAATTTAAATTAAGAGATTATCACATTTTAAATTCCTGGAAATTCCGGGATATTACATTCCTTCCCCCTTAAAAGAATTTCGTCCTCGAAATTTAAAACAAAGATAATCCAACGTTTTATTTTATTTCAACCAATTCAAACATACATATCATCCATACACTATCAATTAAACAAACAATTTCATCCAAATATCCAATTCAATCAAATAAATAACACTAGCTATCTGGACACAGATCTGGATAAGCTTCCTAAAATTATGTCGAGTTTCCCAAGTACAGACACAGGGATACTCGCTCTACTAAATCCAAACTAGCTATACTTCTAAGCTACTGAGATCTTACTCATATAGATCTAAAATCTGCACAAGATACCAGACCACAGACAAGTCTGATCAACAACTAAATCCTTCACATAACTACTGGTCTCAAAACTAGTGATGGACCAAACACATACTCCCTCAGAGACACGTGAAATATTATGAATTCCAGTCTTCCAAACTGGCAATTCAACTCTTCAAACCAAAGCACTTATCCTTACAAAAAATAGAAGAATCCAATATACCTTGGAGCTTACCTCATAATCTCACCAAATCTTATTGCTCCCTTTACCAGAGAAAATCTCAACAACATCGAAGCCTCCAATTCGAATTCCAAATTCTTCCTTTTTTTAACCTCAAAACTTTCCGGATGATCCGGGCTGCCTACAGATCCTTCCTGATCAACTCAACCTTCGCTGATGCTTCTACAAACCAACAGGATCAAAACAACTCAACAAACTGATCCTCACAAGATCTACCCAAAATCAAAATCACACTTTACTATCAACAGTAGAAAACAACTTCTCCCATCCGGAAAAGACAGAACATAATCACTCGCCAACTTGCCTCAAACCCTGAAGAAAAAAATCAGTAGAAACTCTCAAATCCAAAACACTGCAACTTCCAGTTGCTTCTACTCAAGAACAGCAGCCACCTTGCTTCCACTGCACAACTCTGATCTGGAGCAGATGAGAATGCCATCGATGAACACAAGCACAGACTAGACAGCACGTCTCTGAAATAAGGTTCAACAGAAGTTCCAAGAAATACAGAGCTGCCTCACCAAACAATCAACCTAGGAGACATCCTTCTACCCAGCTGAATCACCGATATCACTCGTGACATCAAGTCGATTCAAAACTCAATCTCCAATGCGGGAAAATCTCTAACTTTCCTGAAGATATATCCAGAAAATCTTCGACAACTCCATAACTCCAACATCCTCTAGAAATGCCACAAACCCAAGCAAAAGACTATCTAAGATAATCACCCAACTATCGCAAGTCACTTTTGCGATCAACCCAACCTAAATTCCAAAAATACTGCTCTCTCTTCACAAATCAGAATAGTTTATCCTCGAGCAACTAATCCATCGAAGGAACGGGTCCTCTCTGCTGCTTCTGAATTCCACCTCTAGGAACTACTAAGCCAAAAAGACCTTCCTGCTGGAACACAGAACACTCCCGAGCTGCACTGCTAACACAGATGTCAAAGACTTCTTATCCAAAACTCTTTGAGACACTCGAACCTATAACTAAACACATACATCCTGCTGATCTCGGCTACAACCCCGAAGCAGACACACTTCCTTAAACTTGCTCCGAAAGAAAACATCTTCGGAGACATCCATTGTCACTGCGTCTCATCACGCAGCTACTACTTTCTGAGGTTGCCAAGACATCATCGCTTGCTTCTGCCTAACCAACTGATCCAAATTCTCAAAAATCCGCTGACACGAGCGCGATCAAACTTACACTTCAAAGATGAACTCCGAACCTTAACATGTTTCCTTCAGAGATCAATGAAATCCTTACACCAAACTGCAAAGATTACTCGAGACGGTATTAGGTCTACAGTCTCGACAAACACACTTCCAATCTCAAACATTCAAACTCCAAACAATGGTAGTCGTGTTACACACACCACCACTCTATCTACCTTTATAACTCATATTGGAAAACCCGAACAGGTAACTCAACAGATAGATAGAAATATATATATATATATAGATATATAATTATATATAAAAATTACAAGTACGCTCTCTCAAGAAAGACAACACTACAGAGCCTAGGTATTCACTCAAACTATGCTCTGATACCAAGTGAAACGACCCGACTTTCTCACCATAGAAAGACGCATCATTTGAAGAAAGAAAGGGATAGAAAAGAGAAAAGACGGAGAAGAAAGAAAGAAACAACATCAGAATCTAACAGCGGAACGAATAAATTATATTAATCACATAATATATTATATAGTATCATATACATCGGAGATATGCAGCTAAACAACACATACTAGATAGATATAAACACTTGTCTAGTTATACAACTCAATATACAACACAGACAAACGACTCAGAGAACACACAGCGGAATACTATATATCTATACGCAAAAGCCTCCTTCTCCATTGCTCCTCCAGAATTCGTCAAGCCAACCTGAATCCCCTGGCTACTCGTAAAAATTTGAGTACCCAAGAGTTTAAGAAAATAGAATAAACTTCGGGTCAGACATGGGTCTGGTATGAGTAAACGGTTAAAGTTGCTTAACTTTAAAAACCCTTTTGAAAGAAAAGGTATCACGTAAGACTTCCCACACATAAACATGGAAAAGTTTTTACCTTACGCTAACCGAAACATTTGAGAGGAAATTCAGGGATATTATAATAGGTCAAGGGTTTTCAAATAAATATGAAATAGCTGAAATTGTTACATTTATTAAATTCCAGCTACTAGCCATAAAAGTGGGTAATACAATCAAATCCGAAGGCGCTTATTGGATTTTGGATTCCATACAATGGCAGGGCTACCGGGGTACCGTCCGTCACAGTACGTGGCCTAGATCACCGTACCGAGGATCACTTCCAATCCCCTGCAACACAAGGCCGGAACCATTCCTTACTGAACAATTCCGAACAAGACAACCCCGCGGTTGTAGCTAGCAACCGCCCACAAAGCCGAATAAAAAGGGACCTCTAGACATGGGAAAATCTCGTCCTACCTGGGCATGACCAACTTAACCTTGCTACACCTCCCCTGTTTTAGCCATTCCCGGTTGATGAGGCTTGAGGCTACGATTACCTTTAGTGAATACATCCTTAGAATGCTCATCGTCCACCTGACAATGTTCTGAAAGCATTCAATCCATACAAGTTCGTTCCAGGTTCGAACGAAACCGAAGGCATTATCTCGTTACACTCATTTTGGAATCACCCTCAGAGTTAACGACAATAACCCTTGCACTCTGAATCTTCATCTTCACTTGAGATTCACGACCTATCGTTAATTTGGATCGATGTGGTTTTCGGATATCCAAATATGGAAACCCGATCCCGGTCTCATCGAAATCCAAAATGTATCTTTTAGGTCCAAGTTGTTTAAGGTTAAACAATTCAATTCAACTATCTATATACACACAGATAGATAATTCACAATAGATAATCTACATTATCATCACAACACATAATTCATGTTGTCATCACAAATAGATAACTTATACTGTCATCTCAATGCAACCAAAGCATCCATATATATCACACATATCTCATCGGAGATATCAAGCAACTAAGCCATTCAATATAAATCAGCCACCCATAAGCAATGATCTATAAATCACACCAATTATAATTAATTTAAAATGAATTAAATTAATTACTACATCTCTTAATTAATTTAAAATTAATTAAATTAATTACCTTTATCACAATAAATCTTGCTTACATAAACATTAATTAAACCAATTAATTAATCACCATCTTAATTAATCAACCTTGATTAATTATCTCTTAATTAAGTAATTAATCCTTAATTATTCTCATTAATCATATTAATTAATGTACCTTAATTAATTACTTCCATTAATTAATTAACTATAATTAATTACATTATTGCTTAATTAATTACATTAATTAATCATGCTTAAATTAATTAAATTAATAATTATAAACAGTAATAAATTACTCTTAATTACTTTTAATTACATTTATAAATCCTTTGATTTATTACACCAAGTAATAAATCCTTAATTACTTTACCAAGTAATTATCCATTTTAAAATTACTTCCCAATAAGTAATTTCCTTATCTCAATTACCTCCAGTAATTTATTCATCAATTACTTATCATAAGTAATTACTCTTATCAAAACTCATTAAGTAATCATACTTAATCATTTATCATGTGACTATCATTTATTAATTAACAAATTAATTAACTTAACTTGATCACAAACACCTCATAAATCATAATCGAGTAATTCGTCCCATAATTTCTCTTAACCAAATTAATATTCAACTATTAATTAATAAACCTTAATTATTAATCAATCCCTAATTACTTTTATAATAAATTAATTAACCTTAATTAACTAATTAATTATCTCTTAATCATTAATTAATAAAACTTAATTATTAATTAACAACCTTAATTAAAATTAATTAATCCATAATTATAATTAATCAATAATTAATTACAATTAATTACAATTAATTAACCTTTAATAATAGTTAATTAATTCTTAATTAACTTGCATTATAGATTAATAGCCTCTTAATTATTAATCAAGAAAATCCAATTATCACTTAATAAAACATTGTTAAGTATTCCTTGATTACTTGTTTAATAATCCCTTAATTACTTAATTAATAACAATTCTAATTTAATTAATCATTAGTCATTAATTAAATCATCATAATTATTAATTAATTAAATCAATAATTATACTTAATTAATTACTTAATTAACCCTTTTAAATAATTAATTAAATTAATTAATTACTTAAATTTTCTTAATTAACTAATTAATTATTATTCATTAAAATTTAATTATCCTTAAGATAAAACATATTTTAATTAACCTTGAAAAACTTTACTTAACTTAAGTCATTAATTAGTTTAAAATATAAAGTAATCATCAATTACTTATCTTTAATTATTAATTAACTAATTTAAAAAAACATTTCCTTATAATTTCCTTTTCATATTTCAAAATAAGTTTGAAAATAACATTAAGGTTTTAACTTAAAACATTTAAAACAATTCATACAAATTCATTTATATAAACAATTCAATTCAAAGAAATGGATTTCAGGAAATTAATTTTAACTTGATTATTTAAAGTTTTAAAACTTACTTTATTTTAAATTAAAAATCTGGTTAAACTTTTCAATTTGGGTTCAACCCATGCGTACTTGAACCAAGAGCATCATCTTTCTTTTTAAAAACAATTTGACTTAAATTATAAAAACTGTTTTAATTAAATAATTAAAACTGTTAAACTTAACAGTTTAACAGGGCTTGTAAAAACCCCAGAAACAACTCGAGACACAACCAAGAATCACGCGAGTTTTCAACTACCCTATACCCCGAGACGCTACTCGAGAAAAAACCAACAACCCCAGAGCAAAAATGATGCACCGATCACCATGTGCACCTGCACCTATTACTGGTGAACTTCCGGCATCAAAGACGATCGTTGACAAGATCCATTCGACCTCCTCTCACCATTCAATCATTCAGATAACCACAACAATCCCTGAAACAGGGTCGAGCCACCTCGATTGAACTGTCCAGTAGAACTGAAATTAACCACTGCCAGAAAACCCATCGTCCACGCGCCACTGACCACCGGAGGATAAACCCCTTCATCCACACCTTGCCGCACACCTACACAACCACTTCCTTCAACCACGACCCACTCGATCGATCATTGGTGACGATCTCCTCCAAATTCTGATCACAAACCGAAATTAGGTTTAGAAACCCAAATCACCTACCACCATCACTACGGTGATCATTCAACATTTCCACCATTTCTCCCAACAACTCTGACCCTTCCTCCATCTACAGTAGAAACGCTGACCACCCTAAATGTTCTGACCACCAAAACTTGCCCAAAAACCCATTTCTAGACAAATCCCAAATTCACATTCATTCCTTTATTTAAAATTGTAATTTTAATTTTAAAAATCCTAACTTCTAAAATGGATTCAAGTCATAAATTTGAGACTGTGAATTAAAGTAACTGGAATTATCATGTTTATAAGAATTTTTGCTGAATCCTATTTCCCCGATGAGTTGCTAAATATTTCTACTTAAATTCATTTTTAATATTGAATCTTAGCTTAAACAAACATTTAATGCTTGATAACCAAATCCTATCTGTAATCAGAGTAAGTGCAGCATGAGATTTTGTTTAAACTTGATAATCTTGAAACAAAAACCGGGGAAAAATGTAACACAGACATCACACCTTTGAACACAACCAATTAAATAAAAGCACTACACTTATATATATAAACATGTAGAGCATTCTCACCATAGAATCTCAAAGCAACTTAATTTGTCTACTTAACTTTTAATTAAAAAGTTTACTCACCAATTAAAGAGGCAGAGTGTTGAAGCAAATTTTGATCAGAGCCTGAAAAAAAACTGGAACTTTGAAAACTGGTTTTGCTTCCATTCTTTAAAACCTGGAGGGCTTGCTTTAAAAATTTTGAAATGCTTCGAAAACTTTCTGCCTTGAATCAAATTCACTTGCATGCACTTGAAAGACAGTTACATACTTGATTTGTAAACAGAGAGTGATTTTTTTTAGGAGTGTTTATATGTTTTGCATTTGAAAAGGTTAACAGGTTTTGGGTATAAGGAGGTTACAGGAAAATAAACATTGCAGCTTTGATTTGCACTTGATTTCAGGTTATTGTATTTGGTTTGGAAAATGGGTTACAGGGCCTCAAATTTATTTCTGGATTGTGTTTAAGTTTGAGGAATTTCATATTTTCATTTGAACTTGAGAGGTATTGATTTTTGAGGAACTTTTCAGGCTTTGGAATGAATTATAGGTTTTTAAACTTGAACAATGGTTTCAGATTTTGGTTTTGAGGAAAATTTCAGATTTGAATCTGCCATTGTTGGTTAGCTTTTGAGAAGAAGATTACAAAAAAAAAATGAGAAAGAAGATTAGGAATGTATATAAGTAAATTTAGATTTTATTAAATTTAAAAGAAAATGCAAATAAAATGACACATGTCTCTAGCTTATTTTAATGTTTAACACTTGTTATCAAAGTGATTTATAACTTAACACTTGTCAACATTTATTTATTTTTATCCTAAAAGAAATTTTAAAAGCTTTTTAAATTAATTTCTTAATTAACTAATATGTTTTCTTAATTTAAAATGATTTTCTAATTAAATTCCTAATTAAAAAATACATTTATAAATTTATCAATGTTTTCTAAATTTATATAAATACAATCTTTAAAAGAAAATAAAATAAAACCAATTATAATTTAAATAAAATTATGTATAATATTGCAAACTCATTTTAAAATGCTACTTCAAAAGTCCTTGTATTTATTCTTATTAAATAAATACGTATCCAAATTTCTATAGATAAATTTCTATAAAAAGAAAAATATAAAACAAATCTTATTTTTAACTAAAAACATTATCTATATATTTTAAAACCAAACTATATTATTATTTTATTTTAAGATGTATGTATATTCCCTTAAATTCAAATTTATATTCAATTTCAAAGTCAATTTAAAAATCCAAATCTAAAATCAATTTAAATAAATATCAATATAAATAAATATCAATATCAATTTTTAAATAAGCTCATTATTATTTATAAATAATTTATCCTATTTTAAAATTAATTTTAAATACACAGATATATATATATATATATATATATATATATATATATATATATATTAAACACACTTATTATCTTTGAAAACAATAAGTCAATTTAGAATTTATACAAACAAAATAATTATTCTTATTATAAAACCAATCTATAACCATAATTAAGACATTATATTATTATTACTTGGTTATTTATTTTTGAAAATAACAATTTTATCAATTTCAAATAATTTAAATTAAGAGATTATCACATTTTAAATTCCTGGAAATTCCGGGATATTACACAGTCCCTTACTATGAAACTCTGGAATATCAATATCATCACAAGCAACCTGCACAATCGTCGCATATACGTTGGTCCGAAGTGGTTTTCGGCTAAACCGATTCTAGTCTCTTCGCACCAACAAAACAAAAGCGTTTCTCAACCTTACACAGAAACTAAGTCTTATAGACTTATCACATCTCCAACTTTCAACTTGCTATCCTTCAGGCCAAGAAGGAAGCTCGATAGATTGGAGTAATACTCTGCACTATATGAATCAACATCCTCAACACAAACGATAATCAAGTGTAACATCCCGTATTTTTAAGCTATTCAAATTGAACATTTAATTCATTTTAAATGTTGAATATGAATTATAATTTGAATTTAGAGATAGATGACTTTGGTTAAGTTAATAAAATTAGTCAAAATTTCAAATACGGGAAATTAAATTGGAAATTGGATAATAATAATTGAATATTGGATTTAGATAATTTGGGAAATTAAATGTGAATGGTTGTAAAATGATGTTTAAATGTGTTTTTAAGTTCTATGGGACATAATTTATATTATTGGATTTTTGGAAGAATTTTAAAGTTGATAAATTAATATTTGGGAATTTATATTAATTTAAAATGAATTTAATATTGTTAAAATGCAATTAATCCAATTTAAGTCCGGAATGAGCCAGAATGATTTCTATTGTGATTATAAATTCAATATGAATTATTTTCAAGTTAATAAAATTTTAAAAGTGGAGTTTTGGAGTGATTCCGATAATTTCGAAATCGCTTAATTAAATTGACGAGTTAAAATAGCCTTCCGGGGCATAGTCTCGGAATTTGACGAAATCAGTTTCATTGGATCCGTAATAGTTAGTTATTACCGGATTTCAATTTTCGTAGCAATCGGAGTTGTCGTTTGACCCCGGCAGCTCGAAACGCATCGAAATCGTTTTAATCGGTTTAATTTTAAATTGATCGTTTAATTCCGTATCTCGCGCATACGATCGAATTAGCTTACGAAACCTGTTCCATTGCGTCCGGAACGTTGAAAAACCTTAGAATCGCCTATCGGAACATGAGAATTGGAGTTCGTTTGCATAAGTTGTTAAACGGAGAATTTTATAAATAAAATATTATTAAATTATATATATATTAACCTAATATCTTCAAAACCCTAGCATCATTCTTCCCAGCCGCCACTTGAGGCCTTTCATGGCCGAAAATCAACCTCCTTTTCCCCTCGATTTCTCTCCATCCGCTCGCTTTTAGTAAAAAGGTTCAACTAGAGAAACGTAGAGGTCGATGCACTCTTGAAATCCGACGGTGGTGATCGTGTGGAGTGGTATGGATTGTCGGCATGTGCCACTCGAAGGCCGGCCGTTCGTGCTCCGTGTTCGAGCTCTAGGACGAACCGCATGTCTTGCGCTTTGGGCCGTAGGTAGAGGTTGCTGAGACGGTTCTCGGGAGGGTAGCTGATCGATTTATCGTTGGGTGTGGGGGTCGCGGTTGCAAGCCCTAGGAGCACGTTGATGGGTTTTGTTGTACTGGAACTTGCGTGCTCGCGTGAGGATGATGAGCAACAGGAGCGGGCCGTGTTTTGCTTTGTGATGGTATTGGAAATTTAATATAAAAATGGAAATTGTTTTAAAAATTCAATTGAAAACTTTAAAATTGAATATCTCACGCGTTTGTAATCAGATTCGAACGAAATTTGCGGCGCAGGAATCGCAGAAGCGCGTACTACGCAATGGAGCAGATCCGGATCCATTCCGGGCAAGTAGAAATTTGGGTTAAATCGGACACCGTCCGGTTTAATTTAAATTTCGAATGCTCGCCGAAACTCAAGGTGAGTTATTCTCACTCACATCTGGATACTAGTAAAGTAGACAGCTAGTATTGATTGTTTTTTTGATGTTTAGCTGAATATGTTAATTATTATCAAATTGAATTGATATATATTTGGTTGTGCTAATATTTGTGGATGCAGGGAAAACAGGTTGGAGGGATCCAACTAGATTCCTCACAATGTAGTATTATTTTTATAATTGGTGATGATGCCTGTTATATATATTGTGATTGATAAATTTGGAATTTAATTGCATTGTGATATTGTGGTAATTACTATAAAACTCAGAATGTTAATTATAAAAGAATTTGGAGTTTTAATTTTTAAGAAATTTAATTGGGTTTCAAAAGAAACTAAGAAAATTAATAAATATGAAATTTGAAAGAATATAAAAAAAAAAAAAAAAAAAAAAAAAAAATTTATAATCTGTTGGATGGGAAAACTGAAATGAAATAGTATTGGAATATTTCTAAATAAATTAGGAATCCATAATTAATTGTAAATGAATAAATTGAATTTTAGAGAAATAAAAGATATGGTTAATAATGAATTTTAAAAGATTAAAATTTGAAATCTATTTAGAATGGAAATTGGAAGTCGTAAAATCTGGAATGATAATTAAAGATAAATGTTATTAGTTGAAGATTTGGGAAATAAATTTATGTTATAAAACCATAAAACTAAAGTTAATAAATGGACAGAAATCGTGAGAAGGATTTCTGTGATGATTTAGTAGAAATGAGATTTCCTTGGGAAAAACCAAGTTCGAGTTTTAAATTGATTTTTATAAGAAGAAAGTTTTAAAATCTTAAACTGGTTTTAAAGAATGTTTTGAATTTTTTTTATTTTAAAGTGATTATTTATAAATTAGCAATAGTAAATTGTATAAATACCTTAATAATTATTTTTGCAAATGGATTTTGCGTAAAGCTAGTTTTTGAATAAAGTTGTTGAAATTTATTAATTTCTTTAAAAACTTTACTTTTTAATTATAGTATAACTAAAACCTTATTTTAAATCAAGTTATATCTTATATATAGTAGTTTTGTTTTAAATAATTTGAAATTATATTTTGAGTAAATAATTAGTAGTAAATTCATCTATTTAAAAGTATATTTTAAATTAAAATGTTTTTAACAGTTTTAAATCTAAACTGTTTTGAACTTGGATATTTCCAATGGGAATATATGGTAAATGATTTACCTTATAAAGGAGGAATTTTGGGAAAATGTTTTCAAATGAGTTTGGAAATTTGAAAATATATCTTTTAAAGATATTTGAGGTAAATAAATAATGTGGAATATTATTTATTGTGTGATGGATGTTATGGATGTTTATGAATATAAATTGATAGTTAAATCACCGACTATCAATATTGGACAAATGGCGTTGATCGTTTCGAAGAGACCGGGATCGAGATTTATTTCTCGAAAACCACTTCGATCCGGTTTGTACGTTTTCGTGCGATAAAACGTTTTCGGAGTCGAAGATGGAGCAGTGAAGTGCAAGGGCTAGTCGCTACTAATCCTGAGGATATTTCCAAAATGGATGTAGTAGGAATAGTGCCTTCGGTTCCGTTCGAACCCGGGACGGACTTGTATGGACGAATGCTTCGTGACATCGTCAGCGGACGATGGGCATTCTAAGGGATATGTGCTAAAGGTATCGTTTAGCCTCAAGCCTCATCAACCGGGAATGACTGAAAATCAGGGGATATGCAGCAAGGCTTCGTGGGTAGCCCCCACTGGAGAGTAAGGTCATCCCTGTCTAGAGGTTCCTTTTTATTTCGGCTTAGTGGTGCGGTTGCTGATCCCAACCGCGGGGTGATCTTATTCGGAATTGCCCATAGGTGATTCCGGTCTTGTGTTGCAGGGGACGAAGGGAGTAGTCCTCGGTACTGTGATCTAGACCACGTACTGTGACAGGTGGTACCCCAGTGCCTAGTCATTGTTGGAAATCCATTTTCCCTACGAGCCTTGTACGAATTTTGTTTGTATTACCCACTTCGGTGGCTAGTAGCTGGAATTTAATGAATGTAACAATTTCGGCTATTTTATAAGTATTTGTAAATAGACCCTATTATAATATCAGAGGATTTCTATAAAAAGTGTTTTAGCTATCGTAAGGTAAAAACCCGACATGTTTATTTGTGGCGTGGTCTTACGAGATGCTTTTGTTTTCAAAAGGATTTTTGAAACTTTAATAATCAATTGTGTGCATTATTATCAGCTGGTATTCCAGACTGACTCGGGTGTTATTTCGTTATAATGCTCGGGTCAGACCGAGTATTATATGTTCAGGATAGGTTGCTATGGAGCAGGAGAGGAGCTGGAGTCCGAGACGTATTATATGTACCTATATATATATCCGCTGCTATGTTGTATGGTATGTCTGTTATGTGATGATTGATGTATGAGTTACTCTGATGATATGTTGTATAAACAGTTATAGATTTCATTTTGTGTAAAGATATATAGTTGCTATTATATTTTATTCCGCTGCGACTGTGAGATTCTGATATTGTTTAGTTTCTTCTTCTTCTATCTCTTTTTCTTTAACCTCAATGGTTCGTATTTCTGTTCCACTTGAGTCAATTAGGGTAGAATAATGTTGATTCAAGGGGTACGGATTTGCGGGTCGTTTCACTTGGTATCAGAGCTTAGGTTGGCGACAACCTAGGCTTTGGTGGGGTAATTACTCGTTTAATAGAGTCGATAGTACTCTATAATGAGTTGAGTGTATTAATAGCTATGAGAGCGTACTTGTTAGTGCTTATAAAATTGTTTTTATACTGTGTTGACTTATCGGTTGAGTGTTTATGAATTCTGGTCGGTGCGGGAAGTACAACCGTATCGATAGGGGTTTCTAAACTCTTGAACAAGATAAACCGACATAGTATTGTTTTTAAAGTGGGTAAATGAAATAATTTTACCCAAAATTATATTTTAATATAAAAGAAATGATTTTCTAGCTTATTATATATTGGGTGATTGTTGGATTGTTAATACCATAATTAAGTAAGAATCTTGAATATGATCTAAAATTTGAAATGATATATATAAGCAAATAAGGAATTTAGGATAGTAAAATTGAAATGGTTATAACCAAATAGAATTAATTAAATATGTTGCAAATAAGAAGTGAAATTAAAATTTGAATTAAACCAGAATTTAAAACCCGGAAGTTTTGGAAAGGATTTTAAATGTATTGAAAATAAAAGTTTGGGAATGTTTTCCAATATGTTTGAAGGCAATAATGGAATGTTGTTTTGGGTAATATTTTTGAATGGCAACTGTTTTGAAATAAATTTGGGAAAGTAAGAAGCATTGAACTCACTGCAGTCGCTGGAAAATAATCCTGATGATGCTGGCCACATCATTAGAATTCATTTTCGAGTTTCTAAAGTGATGGATTGCTTCCCTAGTAATTGGTTATGGTATTGTTTGGATTTGTTGGGGATAAC
Organism: Allium cepa; assembly: GCA_030765085.1. Taxonomy (NCBI): domain Eukaryota; kingdom Viridiplantae; phylum Streptophyta; class Magnoliopsida; order Asparagales; family Amaryllidaceae; genus Allium; species Allium cepa. The sequence continues at coordinate 1,370,095 of JASFAV010000023.1, read as the reverse complement.
AGTTGTTTTGGATATTTCAAAAATGAGAATTTGTTTTGGGATATGAACAAATTGTTTTGGGTACAACCAAATTGGTTGGGAAAACATGGAGATTTGATTTGATATACCAAATGGGTATATATATATTTGATATATTTCAAAATGGTTTTGAGATAAAACCGGGTAAATTGAATTCTGGGAAAGTTCTAATTAAATAATGAGTAAAGTTGAAATGAATCAACTATTGAATTTGTTAAGTGGAGCTAATGCTAATAAGAAGGAAATGAGAAATTTTAATCATGGAATTAAAATTTAATTTGAGTAATTGAAAGTGAATAAAATGTATTGAAGTAAATGAAGGGTATTGAAGTGAATGGAAATTTAAATTTAACTTGGACAAGTTAAATATATTGGACCCAGAATTAAATGGATTTGGGTTTAAATCAAAAGTAAGTTGATTTGAAAATTTGGGTTGTTGTGTAATAGATTATACCCATAAGCTATTAAGTATTATACTTATAGTTTGAGGTTGTGAATTTGAAGTTTGCAAAGAAATAAATTAAGAGAATTTGTATCCTGAAGAATTCAGATGTATATATATACATATGGAATTTAGAATTGTGATTATAAAATGATGGTGGAGTAAAATGAGCAATATAAGCTTTTAAAATAAATAAGTTGGTGAACTTATAAAAATTGAAAGTGAGATTATAATCAGAAATGGAAATAGTTGAATGGAATGGTGAATTTAAAAATCTAATCTCAAATGAATGTGAATTGAGATAAGATAAGGGGAATATAAAAGGAGTGAATAAACTTCACTTAGTAAACAAGTTTTGAACTTGTATTTGGAAAATTAAAATTGTGAATTTGAAATGAAATAAACCTAGATGAAATGGAAAATTAAAATTGAGGAATTGGGATTTAATTCAATCTTGATGAATTGGAATTAAAGTAAATAGTTATAAAGGTGAAATGTAAATTGTTTATAATTGCATAAAGGAATTCATATTTTTAAGTTATTAAGTGTTATAATTTGAATATGTGATTATGAAATGGAAAGGGTTGAATGGTGTGGAAAAATTCAAAACTTAACCATAAATGAAAAGCAAAGTCTAATGAAGCAAAGCGGGAATATAAATGTGAATGTTCTTAAGTGGCAAATAAGTTTTGGACTTATGTATGGAAAAATGGAATTTGTTTGATAATGAAATTGAAATTGAATTTCAATTGTGTAACAAATAATATTGAAAGAAATTTAAATTCTATTTAAAGAAGTATACGGGAAGGTAGGAATTTAAATTGTTAAATGAAATAATGGGAAAATGGTGATATTATAATTGGATTCAGTGTGAATTGGGAAAAGTGTATTAAAACCTAATATGGGTTAGGTTAGTGGCTAAGTTGAATTACAATTAATGGAATTTGTATTGTAATGGATAGAATTTGATAGTCAGTCAAAATTTGAAGGTAAATAAAATTCCTGATTTGGATTTGGATTCAATTATGGTAATAAATATTGGAAGTGTGGAAGAATAATGGAATTTGGATATATTAATGATGATTTGAATTGTGGATAAAATTCAAATGAGAGGAATAATTTAAATGGTCTCTTTGTTAATAAAATAAACTTAACTTGGATTGGATAACTAAGCAAAGAGCATTAAATTTGTATATGGATTGAAATTTGATTTGAATGAGAATCAAATGAAATAAAATTTGATTTATAAGGAAATAATGAAAATATTGTTAAAGAATTTAAGCAAATTAAATAATAATTGTGATTAAGCTTTATAATGTTGTCTTGAATAAATTTTGTTTGGGTAATAAAGTTGAAGTGCAAGTGGAAATGGTTTTAATTAATATTGAGATATGGATATAAGAGATGTAAATAATCCAGGATGAAATGATATTAATATAAACTGGGATTGGTTAAAGAAATAAAGATGTAAGGAAATGTAATTTAACAATTACATTGGAAAGGAGAAAAAAAAAATGTTTGAGTTGTGAACCTGGTAATGGAGTAAGATTAATATAAATCTAAGTTGAAATTAATTTTAAATGGTTATAAGCTTAAGTGGCAATTGTTTTGCTTGAATGACTTGAATATTTGAATGTATTTAGAATTGAGATATTATGCAATTGAATTGATGTTTGAATAAATTGATATGGATTAGAATCCAATTCTAAGAGTTGTATATATAAATGCAATCAAATATAGTGATTTTGCATATGAATGGGCATAGGCATAAAAGAAATGTAAATGCTTCAAAATCTGAAATAAGAATTTGGTTTGTGAATCAAACTTGATATTGAAATGATATAGAAAGATGTTAGTGAAGCACATGTTTATTATATGTTAAATAACAATGAATTGGTTGAAATAAATATGGATTGTATATAGTGGATTTGAGTATAAATCATTCAAGTGAAATTAAAATGAAGTTGGACTTGAATAAGCAATTTGAAAGGTGATTTAAAATCTTGAATTGTTGGTAAAGGATGGTTAATATTAGTAAATTTTGAAATTTGCTTGGTTTGGATTATGCCATAGATATGTTGGATTGCTTTTATATTGGAAAATGTTGATTAAAATGCACAGATCTTGTAACTAATGAGTATGTTGAGTAAGTGCAGGAATGCGAGGCGCTCGAGAGGGTTTGAAGCGCGTATATGCATTATATATTAGCTACTTGCTATTAATTTTGCTAAAAGGTACGCCTAGGCAAATAAAATTGGAAAATGATATATATATTGTGATATATTTTGGTTTCCGGCCGTGTGGGCCGATGTATATATATTTGTGTATCCTGCGATATCGCAGAAGCTCCTCCGTACAGGGGAGACTCTGCCAAAATTTTCCGGAAATTTTGGGAGTTAGAAAATTTTTGGGTTTTGGGAAAAGTTAAATAACTTGGAAAGTTATAAGTTAAAAAATGAAGCTTTAGAGTTAATAAAGCAATTGGGTTAGGAATTGAGCAAAAAGGATTTTGTGAAATGTATATAAGCTTTTAACTAAGCTAATGGGATAAGTAGATGAGTTTGAGGGTATGTTCTACCTTATACAAATTTCGGGGACGAAATTTTTATAAGGGGGGAGGAATGTAACATCCCGTATTTTTAAGCTATTCAAATTGAACATTTAATTCATTTTAAATGTTGAATATGAATTATAATTTGAATTTAGAGATAGATGACTTTGGTTAAGTTAATAAAATTAGTCAAAATTTCAAATACGGGAAATTAAATTGGAAATTGGATAATAATAATTGAATATTGGATTTAGATAATTTGGGAAATTAAATGTGAATGGTTGTAAAATGATGTTTAAATGTGTTTTTAAGTTCTATGGGACATAATTTATATTATTGGATTTTTGGAAGAATTTTAAAGTTGATAAATTAATATTTGGGAATTTATATTAATTTAAAATGAATTTAATATTGTTAAAATGCAATTAATCCAATTTAAGTCCGGAATGAGCCAGAATGATTTCTATTGTGATTATAAATTCAATATGAATTATTTTCAAGTTAATAAAATTTTAAAAGTGGAGTTTTGGAGTGATTCCGATAATTTCGAAATCGCTTAATTAAATTGACGAGTTAAAATAGCCTTCCGGGGCATAGTCTCGGAATTTGACGAAATCAGTTTCATTGGATCCGTAATAGTTAGTTATTACCGGATTTCAATTTTCGTAGCAATCGGAGTTGTCGTTTGACCCCGGCAGCTCGAAACGCATCGAAATCGTTTTAATCGGTTTAATTTTAAATTGATCGTTTAATTCCGTATCTCGCGCATACGATCGAATTAGCTTACGAAACCTGTTCCATTGCGTCCGGAACGTTGAAAAACCTTAGAATCGCCTATCGGAACATGAGAATTGGAGTTCGTTTGCATAAGTTGTTAAACGGAGAATTTTATAAATAAAATATTATTAAATTATATATATATTAACCTAATATCTTCAAAACCCTAGCATCATTCTTCCCAGCCGCCACTTGAGGCCTTTCATGGCCGAAAATCAACCTCCTTTTCCCCTCGATTTCTCTCCATCCGCTCGCTTTTAGTAAAAAGGTTCAACTAGAGAAACGTAGAGGTCGATGCACTCTTGAAATCCGACGGTGGTGATCGTGTGGAGTGGTATGGATTGTCGGCATGTGCCACTCGAAGGCCGGCCGTTCGTGCTCCGTGTTCGAGCTCTAGGACGAACCGCATGTCTTGCGCTTTGGGCCGTAGGTAGAGGTTGCTGAGACGGTTCTCGGGAGGGTAGCTGATCGATTTATCGTTGGGTGTGGGGGTCGCGGTTGCAAGCCCTAGGAGCACGTTGATGGGTTTTGTTGTACTGGAACTTGCGTGCTCGCGTGAGGATGATGAGCAACAGGAGCGGGCCGTGTTTTGCTTTGTGATGGTATTGGAAATTTAATATAAAAATGGAAATTGTTTTAAAAATTCAATTGAAAACTTTAAAATTGAATATCTCACGCGTTTGTAATCAGATTCGAACGAAATTTGCGGCGCAGGAATCGCAGAAGCGCGTACTACGCAATGGAGCAGATCCGGATCCATTCCGGGCAAGTAGAAATTTGGGTTAAATCGGACACCGTCCGGTTTAATTTAAATTTCGAATGCTCGCCGAAACTCAAGGTGAGTTATTCTCACTCACATCTGGATACTAGTAAAGTAGACAGCTAGTATTGATTGTTTTTTTGATGTTTAGCTGAATATGTTAATTATTATCAAATTGAATTGATATATATTTGGTTGTGCTAATATTTGTGGATGCAGGGAAAACAGGTTGGAGGGATCCAACTAGATTCCTCACAATGTAGTATTATTTTTATAATTGGTGATGATGCCTGTTATATATATTGTGATTGATAAATTTGGAATTTAATTGCATTGTGATATTGTGGTAATTACTATAAAACTCAGAATGTTAATTATAAAAGAATTTGGAGTTTTAATTTTTAAGAAATTTAATTGGGTTTCAAAAGAAACTAAGAAAATTAATAAATATGAAATTTGAAAGAATATAAAAAAAAAAAAAAAAAAAAAAAAAAAAATTTATAATCTGTTGGATGGGAAAACTGAAATGAAATAGTATTGGAATATTTCTAAATAAATTAGGAATCCATAATTAATTGTAAATGAATAAATTGAATTTTAGAGAAATAAAAGATATGGTTAATAATGAATTTTAAAAGATTAAAATTTGAAATCTATTTAGAATGGAAATTGGAAGTCGTAAAATCTGGAATGATAATTAAAGATAAATGTTATTAGTTGAAGATTTGGGAAATAAATTTATGTTATAAAACCATAAAACTAAAGTTAATAAATGGACAGAAATCGTGAGAAGGATTTCTGTGATGATTTAGTAGAAATGAGATTTCCTTGGGAAAAACCAAGTTCGAGTTTTAAATTGATTTTTATAAGAAGAAAGTTTTAAAATCTTAAACTGGTTTTAAAGAATGTTTTGAATTTTTTTTATTTTAAAGTGATTATTTATAAATTAGCAATAGTAAATTGTATAAATACCTTAATAATTATTTTTGCAAATGGATTTTGCGTAAAGCTAGTTTTTGAATAAAGTTGTTGAAATTTATTAATTTCTTTAAAAACTTTACTTTTTAATTATAGTATAACTAAAACCTTATTTTAAATCAAGTTATATCTTATATATAGTAGTTTTGTTTTAAATAATTTGAAATTATATTTTGAGTAAATAATTAGTAGTAAATTCATCTATTTAAAAGTATATTTTAAATTAAAATGTTTTTAACAGTTTTAAATCTAAACTGTTTTGAACTTGGATATTTCCAATGGGAATATATGGTAAATGATTTACCTTATAAAGGAGGAATTTTGGGAAAATGTTTTCAAATGAGTTTGGAAATTTGAAAATATATCTTTTAAAGATATTTGAGGTAAATAAATAATGTGGAATATTATTTATTGTGTGATGGATGTTATGGATGTTTATGAATATAAATTGATAGTTAAATCACCGACTATCAATATTGGACAAATGGCGTTGATCGTTTCGAAGAGACCGGGATCGAGATTTATTTCTCGAAAACCACTTCGATCCGGTTTGTACGTTTTCGTGCGATAAAACGTTTTCGGAGTCGAAGATGGAGCAGTGAAGTGCAAGGGCTAGTCGCTACTAATCCTGAGGATATTTCCAAAATGGATGTAGTAGGAATAGTGCCTTCGGTTCCGTTCGAACCCGGGACGGACTTGTATGGACGAATGCTTCGTGACATCGTCAGCGGACGATGGGCATTCTAAGGGATATGTGCTAAAGGTATCGTTTAGCCTCAAGCCTCATCAACCGGGAATGACTGAAAATCAGGGGATATGCAGCAAGGCTTCGTGGGTAGCCCCCACTGGAGAGTAAGGTCATCCCTGTCTAGAGGTTCCTTTTTATTTCGGCTTAGTGGTGCGGTTGCTGATCCCAACCGCGGGGTGATCTTATTCGGAATTGCCCATAGGTGATTCCGGTCTTGTGTTGCAGGGGACGAAGGGAGTAGTCCTCGGTACTGTGATCTAGACCACGTACTGTGACAGGTGGTACCCCAGTGCCTAGTCATTGTTGGAAATCCATTTTCCCTACGAGCCTTGTACGAATTTTGTTTGTATTACCCACTTCGGTGGCTAGTAGCTGGAATTTAATGAATGTAACAATTTCGGCTATTTTATAAGTATTTGTAAATAGACCCTATTATAATATCAGAGGATTTCTATAAAAAGTGTTTTAGCTATCGTAAGGTAAAAACCCGACATGTTTATTTGTGGCGTGGTCTTACGAGATGCTTTTGTTTTCAAAAGGATTTTTGAAACTTTAATAATCAATTGTGTGCATTATTATCAGCTGGTATTCCAGACTGACTCGGGTGTTATTTCGTTATAATGCTCGGGTCAGACCGAGTATTATATGTTCAGGATAGGTTGCTATGGAGCAGGAGAGGAGCTGGAGTCCGAGACGTATTATATGTACCTATATATATATCCGCTGCTATGTTGTATGGTATGTCTGTTATGTGATGATTGATGTATGAGTTACTCTGATGATATGTTGTATAAACAGTTATAGATTTCATTTTGTGTAAAGATATATAGTTGCTATTATATTTTATTCCGCTGCGACTGTGAGATTCTGATATTGTTTAGTTTCTTCTTCTTCTATCTCTTTTTCTTTAACCTCAATGGTTCGTATTTCTGTTCCACTTGAGTCAATTAGGGTAGAATAATGTTGATTCAAGGGGTACGGATTTGCGGGTCGTTTCATCAAGCCTACACAGAAGGATACGTACTAAGTGTACGACTAAATAGTTCCCACATCAAGTCGAGGAACTAAAATTTTGGCCAAGTTTGATAGTCGGTTATTTAACTATCAAAACAAACAAACAAATATTTTGCATTATAACAATCACTAGGCTCTTTTTAATTAATCTTTTATTAATTAAATCATTGCCAAATATTTACTTCCATTCTATCTTTAAAAGATATAATCACAAAACATTTCACTTCATATTGGAAAACATTTTCAAATACTTATTTAATAATAAGTAATTCACAGTTCAATTTATTTTCAACACTTAGAAAATATTTCATATACTTAAATCAGGATTAAGTATATATTTTATTCTTTAAGGAAAACATTCTCTTTAAACACATTTATTGGGTCAAAACGAATGTTGTGTAAAATATCATTACGACAACCTAAAATCACTAGTATAGGGATTCGAAAATAAGATAGATATATAAATCCTAATACTATACAAAAATATTTCTTCTTGAAAATCATTTACTATAGCAACAGTGTTATAGTCCATCATCTCCTTATACTTTTTGAAAACGTCCATTTCAACAATAAATGTTGAAATCTATGGTTTTGATACTTAACACATTTTAAAACATCTTTAAACCATTTTGCTTCATTTAAAATACCACTTCCCAAAACATTTCTTTAATATATTATTCACTGTCCAAAATCGTGAATATAAATCATTAACCAAATTAAAGCTTTACACATTTAACTAAAGGATAATCCACTTCCAAATTCATGGATTTACTTCATTTACCAAATTTATTGCTTCTATATGTTCATTAAAGGATTATCCACTATCCAAAATCGTGGATATATCTCCTTTAATAAACTTTTATATTTACTTATCAAATTCGATTGATTTTGGATTTATAAAACAATGTTTATAAATTCATAATTATATTTTATAAAAACTTCAAGTTATAAATTACTTTTATTTACCATTTCCATTTTCATCTCATTTATATGCCAAATCCAATTTATAAGTAAATTACTTATAAATCTCTTTATTTACAAAATCATTCTTTTTATAACTTCACAATTATAAATCTGTAGATCTTATTTACTAATAAAACCCATTTATAACTTCATTTTAACATTCACAAATCTCCTTTAAAATTTCATCATTTCAATTTATAAAAATCCAATTTTATAAATCTTATATATAAACCTTTTATAATAAATTCAAAAATCACCATTTAAACTATATTTCTCCAAAAACCATCAATTATATTTCAAAGATATCATAATTTTTATAACGATAAAATTATAACATTTATTTATTTAAATAGTTTCCTTCCTTTATAACAAATCAAATCACATATTTTCAAATCACTTAAAAATCCTTTTTTATTTTAAAATGATCACTTAAACATTTTTAAATTTCCAAAAATAGGCCCAATGCTGCAACAACACCAAATACATCAATCACAGCATCCAAAACATCATATATCAATATGATAACATAATATATCACAATATCTGTAAATAAATCAATACTGTTGAGGAATCTAGTTGGATCCCTCCAACCTGTTACCTGCAACAAATATACATATTAGAATATATGTACAATGTCCGCTTCAAGGCAGACGCACGTACAAAGGGTCATCCGCTCATACACGGGAACGTATAAGGTCATCTGCTCCACTAGGCAGGTATATATCCGAATGTCAATCAATATATCATATATCATCCAAATAATCATCAATCATCATATAATAAATTATTTCTCACTTATATAAACATATTAGTGAGTCAGAAAGAGTGAGTTGTACTCACATTGCTTGCAGTCGTCGCGATAGCGATTTATTCCGATTAAAATTAAACAAGCGTTTAATTTCAACCAAAATTTTCACTAGATCAAATGAATACCAATCCAGCTCCATAATGTAGTGCTCGTCAATACGAACCCAACGCAATTCGTTTCGTGCGAAACATGCCTCGCATGAAAAAGATATGACGTTACAAAGTTTAAACGATTTAATATATAAATTAATTCCATTTTCTTTTTTATATTTTAACCTTTAACATATCTGGGTCGTACATTTTCTCAAGAAAATCCAGGCCACATAACATTGTTTCTTCCTCCTCCGTGAAAAAAGACGCGATCGAACCCATTGTCGTTCATGACCATTGAATTTTCGCGACCTCTCCTCACGTTGAGACGATGATCAAACACTGCCATTGCAAAGCTCGCACTTGCCTCCACCAACACACTTAACGGCTCGAAGCTCACTTCATTTAGGGCCGAGAAAAATGCCCAAAAACGTGCGTCGTTCATTAGCTGATTACGGCGAATCCACCAGTCCAAACACCATCACAACCGTTTAGATCCTAGATCTCAATGCCCTCTAAAATTTTTGTTTAGAACGTTTTTCATATAATTGCGTAGATTTGAAGAGATTGAGGGAAGTAGAAATGAATATTTTGGCAATTGAATATAGAAGGTGGCGGCTGAAAAACCTAGCTAGGTTTTTATTCAAATAGAAAAGGTTAACGTCCTTTTATAGAAAATATTCGTGCACTATTCATTCGATTTTTTTCCCAAACTCGAAACGGAACATGCCGCCTGGTATTATAATGTTTTACCCCTATTCCGAATGCAATGGAATATATATCGGGAGCCAATTCGATAGTTAATGAAAGATAGGTTTTCAAATCGAATATTTAAATTTAAAAATTCACTTAAACTGATTTTTACGCGTTTTAGCTTGCCCCGGACAAACCGTAAGTCCGATTGACACGAAATTTAAAATCTTATAATAATATAACATTACGGATCCAATGAAACTAGTTTCGTCAAAATCCGAGACTGTTTGAAAAATGTCTATTTTTACCCGTCAATTAACTATTAAAATATTCAATTTCTACAAATTAACTTCTAATTCAATTTTAAAAGTTATATAACATCATTCTAATTAAAATAGAATTTAATACAACTTTATAAATCATTTTTATTCGCATAAAATTCAAATTCTAATTATTACACAATTTCAAATATTAAATTAACAATTTAATTATCCAATTTAATTGCTATATTCGAAATATTATTTATTCAGCTTATTAAATTTACTTGTGCATATTTAAAATCAATTAAATAAACGAGTTTCAAATGACTGAAATTCTGGGTTGTTACATGAAGCTTTTGGCACCCTCGTTATTTTCCGCTACAATTTTTGCACCTCTACTGCTTTAGGGCCACTAAGCGATTTAACTGGACATGTTAGGGTCACGCAATTTACATAAAAAGGGAAAATCTATGTATAAATAAAGCCAATAATAACTTAGTCACAATCAGATTAGTTTGATTTATATATATTGGTCAATCATTAGATGAAAAAATATTGGTTGATAGAAACTGGATGAGGACATTTAGATTTTGTTATTTGAATAGGAAGAGAGAGGAATAGTAGAGTTATGGTTTTGAGAAAATAAAAAATATATAAAAAGGTGGATGTAGTTTGGATGAGTGAAGTATGTGAATAGGTAAGAAGATAAATAGGTGAGATAAGGTGTTTATGTGGGTGTAAATAGTATCACCATTTTTTTAACCGTTTCCCTCTTCCTCTTACACATTCTCTCCTTCCTTTCTTACATATCATTGTCAGTTAGCGATTTTGATTATTAAAACTAACAATCTCCATTATAATAAATGAATTTTTGAATGAAAGAAAACACTAAAAAAGCTAATTCACACTTCAACTTACAAAAGCATGCATTGAGTTACTGATATCAAAATGAACCAAAGTCGAAAAAGGAAAATTCTCTTTCTTCCATTTAAGTTTACGTATGATAATCGAAATAATTTTCGAAATATGAAAGAAAAAATTTATGAGTTTTAATATGTCAACTTACCGATTTCCAATTCAATTTAAGGCGGTTCTTGCTAAAATGACTATTCATAATTTCATTTAGAAATAAACCAATTGGAATGTAGACTTTATATCGTTTGATGATGTTCCCAATCATATTCTGGGGGAATAACTTAGATGGAGAATGCTACTATATTCAGGCGATCGATGAGAAAGATAATGAACCAATCAAAAGAATTTTCTAATATAACATAGCGTTGGTTCGAAATAACATAAATAAGGAAATAATTTTTGTTGGACATCATCAATAGTATTGTTTATCATATCTAGATCATTATATTTACATTTTTAAATTGTTGCCTCTATTCCGATGTATTTGTTATTATAAACTATCATTTTTTATTGCTACTTTTATTAGTCATACATGATACTTATTGATCACGAAGTAATTACCATCTGTGAGGATTATTATAATACAAATACAAATAATCATTTCCCTTCCATTGAGCCTTTCATAACATAAAAACACGTACCCTTTCATTGAATTTTACCCTTTTGCTGTACCTTTCGAAGCACACCATGCATTCAACTTTCATTCAAATTCTTTTTTAACCTCTTTTAGAATACCTCTTTCGTACGCCTCTTTCAATTAGTGAAAAACACACCCTTATAATTATGTAAAAGCAAAAATAAGTCTTTAGAAAAATTCTCAAATATATATCAAACAATAATGGCGGGAAGTTCAAATTTTACTCCAGAAATTTTGAAGCATTTCTTTCAACACTTTTACTTTCTCTGGTTCAGCTATGCAACATGTTATCGACATATGGTAAAATAAAATGATAATCTCTCAAGATAAAATGTGTTTTCTGAATTAACCTTATTTGAAGCTAATATTAGTAACATAATTTTCATAATCTAACAGAGAACTCTTAAAAAGTCACTATTTTGTTACATGCAGTGCAAAGTTAAATACTAGAAATACTTTATTTTTAAACAAGTTATAAGAAATCAAATAAGGATTAAAGATATCCACAAAATTGATATTGCATAGTATACATAAAATAAACAAAAACAATGTTAAGTATCTTTGAATTGCTACAATTATTCTAAATATGAACATGGTCTTGGGTAAACTCAAAGTCTTATTTTTAGGATTTTAGGATGTGAGTATAACATCTGTAAAATCTTATACAGTCAATCTAAAGTTTAATGATAAGGATACATCAGTCTATGGCATAGTTTCCTTTGTCACTTATTTAAAGTTTATATTGAAATTAGTTAGACGATCCTTCCATTCAATAAGCTATATGTAATCTTTGTTTTTATTGAAAACTAATTATTCGACCATTACAAATGAAGGATAGAGGCATGCTTCTAATGTCCCTTCAAATGATACTATGAATATATATGCTCTTGTTGATTTAGGATAATGATTATTTAAATATTTTATGGTGCTTATTAATGCATCGGTAAGATGAGCTCTTGTTACTTTGATTCATAGTGTTTCATTTATGCGACCATCTATTTGAATTATCAAATTACAACCATATTTTCCCTAGAATAGAATCTGAAAAATTCATATGGACGGTGCCAAGGGTTTACGAGTGTTCATCTAAAGACTATTGTATATATTTTCATCACGTGTATTGAAATCATAGTCATATGCTTCTTATTCAACATTTAAATTGTTGGATATGAATGAAAACCAACTTGAATTGTTGGGGGTGGGTGACTGTGGGTCACTCTAATAAATTAATCATTTAAAGATGACACACACTCCATGTTGAAATGCTATTGGCATAGAATGTTACAAGAATAATTAATTGTTAGTGGTCTAAAACAATAACGGCCATGCTATGAGGAATCATAGTATGTCAAATCATCTTTAGTTTGTTGAGTGTAATGTATATAAGGTAGAATATGCAAGAAAGTATCTTAAAAATATTCCAAGAAAGTTACATGGCCATACCTAAGTCAGGACCAAAATCCAGTAAATACTAGAAAAAAATCGACGATCATTAACAACCATGGGGTTCATAGTTGACAGGATCTCTAGGTTAAGAAAGAACTTCAATCTTTCATTCAACTGTGAAAATTTTCACTAATATTACGAAACTCAAAGGCCTAGTTTGCCGACTAATTACTAGCAATTTACGGGAAACAATATGGGAAATCAACAAATATCCAATAAGAATTTGCAAAAAAAAGTGATGCACGCAAAATCAACGTGTTATCAAAAATTTCATACATCCACAACCTAACAACTTTTATTATTTCATTCAAGAAATATAGTACAAGAGAGAATACAAGTTACAAAAATGAGCTCATATATTTGTAGATGCATGGATGTAGCTTCTCTTATATAAAGCAATGTTTCTAATTGGAAAATAAATATTAAGCATGAAGGAACTATTATGGCAAGAAATAAGAACCATGTGATCTTGAAATGGAATGACAATCTGTTAAATATGGAAATACATAAATTTCCCAGCATCTGCAAATAATATATCCATATAGACCCATGTCAATTAATGTGTACATAGTCATTTTTTATCATCTTACGTAATATATTGACTAATTGATTGATTGATTTTTAAATTAATTTCCTTCCAATAAAAAATATCTTATAACTTTCTATTGACTAGTTTTTTAGGTGACCTCAGAACAAGACCAATGCGGTATGAAGAGCAATTGTTACATGCTAATCACTTGGCTTAAAATGAAAATTAAGGAATTAACTATGCAATTGAAAGGTAAATAACACAAGATATAAAGTGGATTGGAAAAGATGTTTACGTCCAGTATGAATTTCTCTTACTATATATTTCTTTTTAAATTTCAAGTAATTGCAAGAAAGTAGTAAGAAAAAAGGAAGCATTTAAGACCGATAAAGTTATGTAATCTTAAGGAGTAGCAGTAAAAAGAGCCCCGGATTGTATATAGTATTCAGAATTCTTGTATGTTTCAAACCCCTTGGTAGTTGCAATGCATGATTTATTTATAGTAGCTGAAGTGGAAAATGAACGGTTGAGATTGAACTGTAGAATTGATGGAAAAAGTACTTGATTGTTGATATGTCTGCAAGAACAAATGAATGACAGATGCCAAGGAGTAAGAAGATGTATGGCGGATAAAAAGAATACTCATTGCTCCTCTTCATCAAGCATGGACTTCATATTTAATGTGCAGACTTCACATTAAATGTGCATTTAATGTTGATGGAATGCCATATCAGTTTACCCACCTATCTATAGTGCTTTAGATTGGTGGATGGATGTCATTTTACTTGAGTGCTTATGTGACCAATCTTTCTGAGCCGATCGAATGGCTATCGACAATAAAAAAAGAAACTAAGAATCTTCCTACGGACCATGTTGGACAGATGATGCACGGCAATGTATGAGGTGACAGAGAGGGTTGTCTGAGACGGGACAGAGGCGGTTGTACTAAAGTTGGGCCAAGGATGGGTTACTCTTGAGTCAATCTTGTTTGATGTACCGCTTAATGAAGCAGGCTTGGAGAGGTGTTGACCGTCAGCTAGAGCGACATCGAGCGAACATGTTGACGAGGAGTTGTGTTGAAAAAATGTCAACAAAGGAAAGCTAGTTATTACCGAGCCAAGCCGAATTGGATGGGGAGGGACCGGGAACAGATCTTGCCTAAATATGAAGGGTGCCTAAAATGAGGCAACCAAGCCTCCCCTTGATGCCTTATTGAATGGAAACGATGGTTTAAAACCATTACGGGCTTGGGCCGTTCTATGCAAGCCGGTTACATAATAGTGGGGCAGGCATTGATTGGGTCAGCCTATCTTAAATTAGTTCACTAAATACTTGTGAGAAAATTGAGCAATATTCCCCCTCCCCAGTTCCATATATGCATGTACATACAGGCTTGTCACAACATAAAGAATCTTACCGATAGACAGTCATGTAATGCATTTAATGCACCAACCAAGTGGCCTTACACTATTAGCTATGATGACGTTTTTCCAAATGTGTAAGAGGCGTGTTGTATCTCTCATGTGCTTGAGTGGAATTTGCACCAATTTCTTCTAATTGGCTAGGATTCTTTTTATCTTTTTAATGCAACTCACACAATTTAACGTGTAGGTATATAAATTCTCGAGCCCATAAAATCTTACCCATGAAAACTCTTCCTAATCTATGATTTTTCTCAAATCTTTACCGATAAAAAGCAGCTAGCTTCATTATATCTTTCCTTTCCAGACGTCTTTGCATGTGTGGGTTTTTATCTAACTTGTTTGGTATGATGAGAAAGGAGAAAGCTATCTTAATGTTGAACTGCCACTTGTTGATTACAGTTCAAACCGTCATATGGAACCTTCTTTTGAGATGGATCTTACCTTGTCGCTTGGCTTGTGCCCATGTCTGCTGGCTAGGCCTTCGATGGTGATTGACGATCGTTGTTATGCTAATGGTCCAACCGCGGTTGGTGGATTTCCTCTCCATCTTGGTCTGGTAGGTCTGAACCTAGGCTTGGTTGGATGCTTCAACACCTTGTTGGAATGACTAGTGGCTATCACCTCCGCCTTCCTTGTTATAGCTACTAAAGTCCCGGACATCCTCTTGGCATTGTTGACTAGAAGCTTTTTGAGATTTTTTGCGATATTCGGTATGGAAGGCTTCGAAGTTGGTAGCATAATCCCTTTTCTTCAATAAGTTCTTATACTTTTGAAGTGCCATGGAGCTTATCTTCGCATTTGAAGCTAGATCTTCTAAACTGTTTTATTGACGTGCTTCTTCTTCTCTTATCTTTCTTCTTTTTAACTAGTTAGCAATAAGAACATTGTAAGCCTAGTGGGGCAGGCATTGTGCCTCTGCATTCTTTGAACTGAATAAAATGAATCTTTTGTTGCAAACTTTGATTGAGAATCTTGTTGCTATTTTTGCTTGTTTATCTATGTATGACTTGTTGAGAAAAGCATTTTGAATATCAATTAGTTCGTCTATTTATTTTGTATAAACACCTTTCTTTGTAGGATATGTTAAATATCAATGTGATAATAAGGTAGTCTGGGTAAATTCGTTACTGTATACTAGTTACTAGTCAGATGTAGAGTGGCAGCTTATACCGCCATGAGTTGAGAGGCAAGTTTGCTCATGGGTTCTCTTAGGTTTCAAGCAGTCAAATAAAGAGTGCAAACGAGCCCTGGCTCGAACCTGAGCACATGGGATTGGTTCTCCTGAGTGATATATTGCTAGTTATGAAATGACCGTTGATCCCAAATCAAATATGAGTGCATTATTTAGCTTGCACACTCTAATGCAAATGAGCTGTATGATGATTGAGGCGGGCTATATGTAATATGCTCACAAGGACTTATAGATGGGAGTTTTTTAGAACTAACTTATTGTAATGGTGGATCTGAATCGAGGTTGTGATGCCCAATTCTTAGTTGAGGTGACGGTTATAAGAGAATAGGAGATGCCATTGATGCTTCATGATTGTGGGGTCTTGGCAAGAACCAGGGCATTGGCTGGCCCATTGGATGTTGAGAAACCCATCCCTAATTGTTTAATGCTCTGCTTCAGCGTGAGCACACCCTTCTTTTTTTGCCTACCTAAGGGAAGTCCCATAACATTCCCTTGCCTTTTTTGATTGTCCTTGTTTTCTTCGACCTCGTCTTAGAGGGGAACTTCATGACAAGGCAGTTATATGAGATGATGACATCCATCTTAGTAAGTGTCGATTATCCTTCTAATAGGTTATAAGCAGATGGGCAATCAACTTCTACAAAATTTACTTAGATGTTTACAGCAAGGGGTTCTTGGCTGAAAGTTATTACAAGCGAGGTTGTTCCCATTGGAATAATGCTTACACCCCTAAAGCCAAACGTGGGCAGGGAGCAAAGGGTGAGGTTAGAGGCATGGAGCCTGAGAGCTCCAAAGACATTTTTTAAACATGACATCGAGCAAGCTTCCCCTATCCACGAAGGCCTGATGTACAATAGATTCAGCCAAGGCAAGAGCATTGGCCATGAACTCGTGATGGAAGTAGGGGAATGCATCCCAGTCTTCAAAATTGAAGCTGATTAGTTGTTCTGACCCAGTCGGGGAGATTTGGACACCCGAGTCTCCAGTGAATAAATTTTTCTAGCAGTACCCACTACTCTTTGATACCAGGACTGTCCCCTCGGCTATTGTTGGCCACATGTGGGTCACATCATATGGTCAGAACCTCAATGAAGGATTGGACATTGGTACTATTAGGCCGGGGAGGTTGATTTTGTCGCTCTTTATGATTCGCTCTTTCTTCGACCTAATGTCAAACAAAATCCAAGAGTATTCCTTCATGGATGAGACTTTCGATTTCATCCTTTAACATATAGCAGTCTACTATAGAGTGGTCGTTGATTTGATGGAACTCACAGTTCTTACCGTTACCGCGAGGTTCCTCTCGATTCCCATCCCTAGTAGTGGGGGGCCTTTGAAATTGCACTCGGTTCATGGCGGCTAGGTAGATTGTAGCGATGCGCTCGTTTAAATGAGATTAATTATTGTACTTAGGTTTATACTAAGGACTGACCTTTGGATGCCTTCTAGCGTTAGCTTGATGATTATTGTTTCGACGTGTTGTTATTATAGGGACCAACTTGGGCAGGATGCATTTCCTCATTGTTATTATCTAAAAGATCCACATCCTTCATCCTCATCATGTCGTTTTCTCATTGAAAAAAGTTGGTTAGGGATGAAGTTCGCTACTTCTGGAGCTCTCACTACATTCTGGACATGTATTTGACACCTAATCATAGGACCACAATCAAGTTATTCATATCTACACCCCTGGCCTAGGTGGATTTCTTGTTAAAGCAGCTAACACATGACCACAACCTTTTAGAATGCCTTTTTTGATACTGTCTAGCTCACTAGCTAATATGACATTGGCATGGTACATGAAGAAACCAATCTTGAACACTGATCATAATTGGGCTCAAGAGCTAAACTGCCTGATTGTAGATGCAAGGACCAGCTCGATGCCAGACCTGAGAGGTTAAAGGAAAAGAGAAAACACTTTGCTAAGCCGAAAAGTAGGCTAGCACGAGTGGCGGAGTTGAATGCCATAATGTGGTCAGATGGGTCTGCACCTCCATCATACTTCTCAATATGAGGCAAAGATATCTCAAATGGATGTAAGCATCAAGGACTTTGTCGAGAAACGAATCTTCATTCTCATCAACTTAGAATATATCGCCCTTAGCATTGCACCTTGCATTCTGTTGAGCTACTGGTGAAGGATTTGCATTTCTTCCCTAAGAATGGCACTGGCCTATTGTGGGATGTTTTAGCTAAGCATGGGATGAGGGTTCAGCCTGCATCTTAGTGGAGTAGGAGATCGGCAATGTAATGGAGAACGATGATGAAGAGTAGGGGATCTCCCCTATGCACAGAGGGCGATCTTAAATGCATGACCCGTTCTTCTCTTTATCTATTTTTGGACACACCCCTATGGAACTTGAGTATGCGAAGAAAGCCATGCACGCCCAGTCGATGGCCGGGGGTTCTACCATTGAGACGATCAAAAGCTGAAGTTCACGGGATGATCAGAGGCTGGTGGTCATTCTGATGAAGGGGGACGACGATGACTTGACCCCATAGATGCAACCATATATGGGGCAAGATTAATTCATCTAGGTACACGTAAAACATATCTTCTAGAATGGACTTTGAACATACATAAATAGAGTTTTAGGTACCACCCTCTCTTTGGCTTCAACGGTGTTTATGAGCTCATAACTATAACAACTCGCAATTTAAACAATAGGGTATTTAAATAATTAATTTAAATATTCAATCGTTAAAAAATTAAAGGTCCAAAATCTAATTTTTCACATATAATCAATCAGGACTCAAGACCACTTCCATTGGGAAAGGATCGATGTTGCAAATTAATATGAGTATAAACATCGTTACATCTGATGTTATGATATTTTTATGATTTACATATTATTACATGCAAAATACATGCATAGTGAAGTTTGGTGGGATCTCGCCTAACGGCTTGTGATTCTAGAGTGAGGACTTCATTTTGAGATGTATGGTTGAATAATTTTTGGAATAGGGTGATCCGATGACCAAAATAGCCTCAAAATGCATGAAGGCGATCTGATTATCAAAACAGCCTAAAAATACATGAAATTATCATCCTGAAGTGCAGTCTTGGATAGCAATGAAATTTATACCATTGGGATCGAAAAAATAAGGTGATGTACGTCGATAAGTATCATGGAGATCGGATGTGCCATATGATTGTACAAGCTTAAAACATTTGGTGATTCTTTTGAGAAATCAAATAAAAAAATATTATTATATATAAACATCCATCTCATTTAGATATTTCATCTCCTCAATATTTTCTTTCTCACCTCAAAATAAAATGGGTCACGTTAATGGATATCAGATCTAGGTCGATTGGTGGAGCTTTAGGCCACAAGAGATAATGGGGTTAGGTCCGTTGAACTCGTGGCGAGATGGAGATCGCATACATATGGATGTTGAGGGGTACATCACTACTTAATTGAGGTCGTCATTTCTAGCTGTCGACTGGGGCGTGTTTTTGGAGGAGCTTGGGACGTAGTCAAGTAGAACGGAAAGCACTATTATTTTACACTTGGTCACACGCATCTGCTCATACCAATCTTCAAAGCTTTGGCCAATATAGGTGAATCATGACATTTTGAGGCAAATGGGAGGTTGTTAGGTCGCATTTCATAAGGGGGACCTGAGGATGATAAGTTTGGGTGGTCATGGAGAGCATGTGAAGTGGATCACTATAGAATTGATCACTCAACGTTTCATGAAGTAGAGAGTGAGAATTAGAGGGATGTTCATGTGTGTTAATGGTTATGTTTGTGCATGTTGTGCACATGAGTGAATTGGGGAAGAAAGGTTAATAGGATAATTAGTTAAGTAATTATATTAATTGTTTAGATTAATCTCTTTTCTATAAAATTTGTATTATTTGCATACACGATCTAATCAAGACGTGGCTTTGCTATTGCACTGGTGGTGAGATTATCTACGACATGGTATGGGGTTGGACTAGATGTGTATGCTGGAGGAATTACGAATTAGTTTAGCGGAATTATAACTCTAAATTTATATTTCAGTATAAATCCCCGTAATCATATATATTGTAAAATATTACCTAGAAGAGGTAGAATAATCTATATAGAAGTAACTATTTTCCTATTTGATTTGGTTGGTTTGAGTAGATATTCAGGATAGTTAGTTGTGACCTTAAATGTATGTATGTGTGTGTATGTGGTGTTCTATTTGTATTAAATAGAGTTAGAAGATAGATTTAATATTAATCTAGAACATGGTTATAAATTAATTAAACTCTAATTTATAGTTATATCGGTGCTATAAATATTATTATATATTTTATTACTGATATAGAGATAATTTATTAAGATCCATATATATAGATATTGTGTTCAATCCATGTTGAATAGAGCTAGATGGAGCTGATATTAATTTATAACATGGTTATAAATTAATTACACTCAAATTTATAGTTATATCAGTGATAGAAATATTATTCATATTTTATTATTAATTGAAAATTAGAAGTATGACTTTTAAAATAAGCTGTAAGACCAATATAATGATTTATGCGGGTCAAAGTTATATTAAAATGGCTTTGAAGTTTATCTGACCTCGATATTGGTTTATTGAAGTGTAAATCAATAGCTGACAAAGTAGAAAATTTCAATAAAGATGATTTGAGAAGTTAGAAATTACAAAGGAAATATTGTATTATTTAATTCAGTTTGATTAAGGTTATAAAATCCTAAAAAAATTTATAACGCAATTTATTAACTTTAGACCCTAATAAATGTTTTGAGAAATATTTGTATACATAGACATAGAAATTATATACATGAGCAATATATTTTAAGGCCTTATTGAAAACTAAACTTAATTTAAATAGAAGAATTATGTGAATTAAGCTATAATATGATTGACAGACAAGTGCATTATTTTATAAAATAAGTTTGAGACTTCTATATAATAATACGGAGAAGATGTGATTTGAGTAAATAAATAAACTATATCATTATTGGTTTAATTACTCGAGTAAGCGCATTTGGTTGAATTGGATGTGAGGATTTATAGGAATTTCTTAATGGTGTGAATTAGCTAATTAGTTAATATAATTTTATGGAATGCATGTGTCGATTATATTTAGCAATTAAATAAGTTGAAAGGTTAAACTACGTGAAAGAATATGCGCACATTTATACGTAGTCTATATATTCAATGTAATTTCACATAAATATATTTAGTGAAGTTTGATATTCAAGAAACATATTTGATAAGCTAATTAATTAAAGGATATAAATGTTGCAGATTGTAGTCTAGTTTTTCATGATGTATCATGTTCTGGTGCAAGTCGATGTAATGAATGTAGTCGAAACGATGTTGGTTAATAACCAGACGTTAGCTAAAATGGGCAATATGGCCAGGTCCAGGTAATTTTCACTTGAATCTCGATCTAATCCTTTCAATATTAGGTGTGTAGTTTCTAGGAGACTTCTATGAGGACTTGGCAAAGTCGACGCAAAGCAAGATGAGACCCTTTTCGAATGAAGGAAATAATTCTTAGAATGAGGTGGAATTCGTGTAATGTTTTCACTCGATGCGAACAAGATCTTATCGAAAAGACTTGACTGTAATAGCCTGATTTTTGACCCTCAAATGACGACACTAAATACATCCATGGTGTTCATGTTCTGAGCACCCAAGTTTTAAAAACTTATGTAGTTAGGGTAAAATAAAAAAACAAGAATAGAACAAGAAAGAAAGAACACAGCATTAGAATCTCACAATGGAATGATAATATATAATATCAAAAGAACAATACAAAGGGTTACTCCAAATACAGAAATTTCAGAATTACCAAAACCTAAGTACTATTATCAGCCTAGACAGTATAACTGCCTGTCCTCGCAACGTTGATACATATATACATAACACAGTGCAACTGAAATAGAAATAGATAGGCAACGGAAGCCTCCAGCTTGTCTCTTGAACTTTGAAGCATCCAGAGTGAAACCTGCTTTACTCAGCCTACTAGAAAGAGTATGCAAGGAATTTAGGGAAAACAAAAACCAAGCATCAGACATACGTCTAGCACGAAAGAACCCAAGATAGCAACATTATAACAATAATTGTTGAGACCGTACAGATTACTATAACGATTTTCCCCTCAAATGAAACCAACTATCTAATGAGTGAATATATTGGTATAATAGATAATATCTAGGGTGTAGGACATAAATGAAAAAATAGCCGATGTTCGTACGACACAACAATACTAAGTATATAATCAATACCGCTAAGACGCATTTGTATATGGCTTTTCAACGGAGATCTCTTCAGTCTAGCATAATCTGAACTCCACGACAGGGATCAGAAACTACCTTCTAAGCATCATATATCTCTAGATAGAATATACTATAAGGTGAACACGACTGATCCAATAATGAGCTGTGTGGCATCAAGTATCATCAACTCCTACACGCAACATATTGATAAGCATACTCTAGATCTGGAGTTGATATACCCTCATAGGTAGGCTAAAACCGAAATTGTGCATCCTACTCTTGTTTTAGTCATTTCCATGTCGAGGTTACATTCAACATCTCTCACAGGAGTCTTCATCACTCGAACAGCATAAGAATCCCCAAATGGATTCTAGCATCTCGAACAGATCACGAATCACTACATGGATTCAAACACCTCAAACAGTTCTCGACTCTCCATATAGATTCCCGAATAAGTCCTCCGATGAATGCCAACGTTGTCCTCTCACTTAGAATAGTCCTCAAGATAGACAGTCCCATACAATAGCATCGTTCCAAATGTCAACACTAATCTCTCCCTTGGATTTAACCTAAGGATAAAAGGTGTAAATCTCTAACATTTTACTTCATAACTGCTTCCAAAACATAGATTGCGCATATGGTTTTGAAGTGGTTACGGGTTCGAGTCATCTCATATAAGTACACTTCCTTTGCTTATCGGACGCTTCAAAACCAGTCGATGAATTTTCGATTAACTTAACCCCCATTCTTTCATAAATAAACAAAATAGTGGAGATCATCTTCGATCCGAACAGATTTCCTTATCATTTGTCTTAGAAGAGCAAGACAAGTTTATACGTACATTATAGCATCTCTAAAAATAATTGTACCATATAGCTCTCATGTTTCTTTTAGATATTACCTAAGATATTTTGGTCAATTTCAATAGTTAACTAATCGACTATCAAGTTAAAAGTGATTGCTTACAGAAATCAAGTTTTACGTACTTAACACCTTTCTAACATTCCAACTAATACTATCCCTCGATCAAGAGTGAAGCCAGGTAAGTTAGAACACTGGTTGCATATTAAAGCCTTGCACAGACACTTCATTCTTGACTCATACAGATAGAAGAATCTACCACATCGGCTTCAGTGTTAAGTATAATGTTACTGTCATTCCATATGTGAGTAAGTAATCAACATGATTAACACATTTTCGACATTCTAACTTAACTATTCCTCGGTCAAGAGTGAACCCGATAGGTTAGAGCACTATCACTTCCATCCTCTCAAACATCAACCTTAACTCTCATAAAATGAGAAGGCTACTTCGTCCGCTTTTAGTGTCAAGCATAGTTAATTACTTTTTAAACAAGTAGGTAAAAAAACATGATTTAGCCATTAAGCAATTCCTAGCCCCTTTCTAAACTTTTGGTTTATGAATATAACCCTTTTAAAATGAAATGTATGTATGGTAATCTATTTATAAAACTAGATATTAAATGAAACAATTTAGAAGATATTTATTACATAAGATATTTAATTTTAATAAAATATTCAACATATTTTCTAAAAACTGTATATACACAAAAATACTTTACATACTTATAATAGGTTTTGTAAAATATTCACTCAAAATATTACTTGAAAAAAAGTTTATAATTCACTTGAAAACTTGGAAAAACCATGTTTTCCTTATAGTTAAAATAAACCCTTCTACTTTAAAAATTCATAAAAACCTTAAACCACTTTAAATTACTCTAAGTTAGAAAACAATTGTAAAAAGGATGAAACAAAATACTTAAAGTTAAATATCTTTTCAAACCTTTAAAGTCTAAAACAATGGCTGAAATGGGGCAGTTTAGCACAAGTGGAAATATGATCACTTTTCGATATGTTAATCAACTCTTCATCATCCAAAATTTTCATGACAGCAAGAATATATTTAAAACATCGCAAATATAATGAGAAAACCCTAAGAGTCTCTGTAAAAAGTTCCTTGAAAATAGCCAAACATAAGGCAATTCCTAAGTTCTTCTATAGCGACTATCATTATAACAACACTTTCAAATCCAAGTCCAATCTAAACCAAAGTTCAACTACAACCTATGTTCTTTATTTCAAGGCAATGAAACAAGTCATACAAGTCCATTTAAGTCCATTCCAAGTCCATAAATATGGATCACATATGTCATTTTCTTTCACGGCAAGAATCAAATCAATATCAACATATATCGATATTCATTCAATCACATAGAAGCAAATTAAATAGTCAATTACAAGCACATATACACAATATATTTTCATTAAAGGTGGTGAGTTAGTTCACCCTTAACCAAACAAACAAGCAAATCCAAGCACCACGTCCTACCTCAACCTGGCTAACACCTCACTTCCTACCACTTTCTAGCTTTTGCAATTGCCTAGGTTAAATTACAGCCCCAATTGCTCACGGCCTTCCTTTGAGGGAAAAGATTTTCTTTACTTCTTCCAAATCCAAGTAGCTATGAGATTTTGTGATGTTGTCCTAAGGCTTAAGTCCAATTTGAGTTGAATTGGGGTTATTTTGAAATTTATTTTCTTAGGAAATTAATGAAGGGAAAGAGTGATTACTTTTTTTGTAAAAATTGTGAAATGGGTTCAAGGAGTATGCACCTCCTTTTATATGCTTCAAAGGGTCTTTCCTAATCTTCCTCTCAGCCCCTCCCGCCACCATGCCATGGAAGGCTGACCCCTCCACATGCCCATCGCTTTTCCTTTACACCTCTTACCTTTAGCAATGCCCTTTTTACCCCTTTCAATCGGATATCTCTTATTCGTTAGAAGCTTTTAGAACCTTCCAAATATCCTATAAAGTAAAGTGTGTTAATTAGCTCATAATGTGTTCATATGTTCATTTGCTTAGTGAAAAAATGATCGAACAACTTATTTTGAATAAAAAGATGTTTATCGATAAACCGATTATTGGTCACATTATTGATTTTTCTTCGAAGAACTTATTTTCCAAGTTTTCAAGTGAATTATAAACTTGTTATTTTCAAATAATATTTTAAATAAATATGCGTATCATGGTTGTGCTAATTATAAGTTACGTTAAATGTTATATGCACAAAATAAATAGTAACTCATATGGCTCCCATCATGCTCCCTTTCAGTTCGAATCACCATAAATACCTCATAGACATGACTCTATCAAGTGACATCTACTTATAGAGACTAATTGAACATATATCAGCTTGGGCATCTCATACCATCCAGTATTACTCGAACATTTACTCAACGCTTGTAAACTACACTTGCCTATATACGGTACAATAATATTCTATATAACAATTTCAAAGAATAACTGGAGTAATATTAACGAATTCCCCATCCCAAATGGTATTACTAATTTATTTACTCAAATTTATCATAACATGTAATTAGCATAACCATGACACACATATTTATTTAAAAAGAAATATAAATATATGTTTAATAAAAGCATTTATAGATTTTAAAATTTTCACATAATTATTTTCCAACCTTTTCTAAATTTAAATAAGTATTTTAATACTCACAAATAACTTTTGAAAACTCATTTCTTTACTTTAAAATCTAGAAAAAAATATGTCATAATACTACATATACTTTTGAAAATTATTTGTTAATTTTCTATGATCAAATATGATTTGTAAATAAATTTATAATCACCAAATAAATTTCTTATACTCCAACTCCATTAAATATATTTTTCAAAACTTTATATTATATTCAAAATTCATGAAATAGACTTTGAAAATCATAAAATAATAATTAGAAACCATTTCATATTGTTCAACAATTTGACAGGACTTTAAAGATTTATTAAATATCAAATATTAATTTTCTTTAATAAATTGATATCTTTAATAAAATAATTAAATTAAATATTTTCATAAAACTAATTTCATATTTGAAATTCATCAAATTTCTACACTCAAAATAATATTTTTATTTAATTTTTTTCAAATAGGAAGGAGATGGTGCACTGGTCCACTTAGACCGGTGGGCCGGTGCCTTACTAGGAACTGAAATATTCCAGGTTATACAGCCCATATTCGATGGCTTCCGCCACCCGATCACCCTTACTCAAATCATATGTTCACAAAACTCATTATTTCATATTCCAACCATCCAAACATCAACAATTAATTCGAAATTATTCAAGAATCTAAGCGTGAATGGGGTTCAAGATAGGCGTGCATCACATAATTCATATACATGGATAATCAACAAAGGTTTAAGCAATTTTAAGCATAGATGCGAGTGAGTAAATACTCACCTTGGCTATAGCCAGCCTAAAATACTTTCCACTCACTCTTTTCCTCTTCTTTGAGGATCTTTATACACCAAAAACTTAGTAAAGATGCAAACTTCTTCGTGGAAAAGGGTATATTGTGGTGGTGAGATACATTTATGCTAATTTGGTGATTTTAGGAATATTATTTATATTTTGTTTCGATTTTAGAAAGAAGATGAGGGGTATCCATAATTTTCTTTCGTGAAGCAAAAGAAGAAAAATAGGAGAAAGATAGAAATGTGAAAAAATTTCTTGTGTGAGAGAGAGGTTTCTAGACTTGGGGAAAAGTCTAGACTTTGGTTCATGAGGATAGGTTGGGCTTGGGCCTTAAAGGCTAAAAACGGTTGTTTTCCTTCTTATTTACATTTTGAAAACTATTTTCTATCCAACCCAAACCACTACAAATTTTCAATTAAAATCATATTTACATTACTTAAACGATAACACTACATTCTGAATTTTAATAAAAATTATTTTCCCATAATTCCTTTATTTTAATTAATTATATCAAAACTACCATCTTTACTTTAATAAAAATTCTTTGATTAACCAAAATTAATCCAAATCTCTGCCAGAAACCCATATTATCGTTTATTATATAATTTTAGAAAATATTATTTCCATATTTTAATTTATTTTTCTTAATTGCATTTTAAATATCTTTATTAAATAAATTCCAAAACTTCTTGTTTAAATAAAATAAATCTTTTCTTTTTAATATAAACCTCAATCTTTTTTATTATCGTTACTAGACTTTATAAAAATGTTTTTAATCTTGAAATACTAACATTACTAAAATAATAATTAAATTCATCATTTATTAGATAATTCATCACTTAGATATATTTAATATCTAAATTAATTCATTCCAAAATCTTGGTAACACATATTCTTCCTAAAATTAATAAACTTCCCTAACAAGTGTGTTTATTATCAAACCTAAATTTAAAATTATTCTCAGTTAATTTTTAAAATCCATCTTAATTGATTAAATTATTATTAATAATTTTAATTAATTGTTTTTCAACAACGGGTTGTTGATTATTCTTGTTGATTAAAATTGCTTAAGAAAATCCACTATACATAATCTATATATTTCTAAATCCACTTTACATAATCTATACTATGTCGATTTATATTTCTAATTGTTATTCATAATAATATAAATATTTACATAATATATATTAGTTCGAATAAACCGAAAATAATATAAATATTTCTAAATCCACTTTACATAATCTATATTTCCTTATCACTTAAATAAAAAACTTTCATTAACACTTGAAAATGTTATACACGGAATCTTCTTTGAATATTGCTCTCAAAACTCAAATACTATTCATATAATACTAATTGCTTAGTTTATTTTAAAACCTCACTTCACAGCAAAACACACAAAATCAATACTTTTCTAATAGTCAAGAAATACTATTATAGGTTTCAAAATTACATCATTTAATTTCACAAAATCTCTTCAATTATCTACTACAAAAATATTTCTCAATACTTATTATTCACAAAATAATATTTCTCAAAATAATCAACTCTTTTTCTTAAGCCTTTTAATGCATATAGTTTCAAAAATAATTTTAAGTTGAAGAACTTTCATATAAAAATTTATGTATCACAATAAATCATATCACCAACATATATTCACATCATTCATCTAAATCATAGACGATCACACAACGTGGTAGGCATACAACCACAACATCATATGCTAAACAAATTCAAATATATAAATATCTAACGTTGATGCCTCGCCATGAATTTCTAGTGGCCTACTTCGCCAGTTGGCTGTAGTGTTGACCATGTAATCAACAATGCCTCGCCATCGACTTCAGTTATCCACCGATGCTCGTTGGTTGCGATCACCATATAAAATATATAACACACACACAGATGTTTATGTGTGTGTGTGTATAAACATATGAAAACATAATTTTGTTATCTTAAAAATAATTCTTAACTTCACCATAGTAATACGCTTACTTATACATATAAATTTTAAATTCAAAACAATTTCTAAAACTTCAAAATTTTATACATCTTTTTGTGTCACATAATTTACTAAAATATTCAAAATTTTATACATCTCACCATGTCGCATAACTTACTAAAACATTATTTCAAATAAGATTTATTTTACCAAAATGTTTTGTATCGTTTCTTAAACCATCACTTGTATTCTTTCCAAAAATAGCTCAAAATATTTCTTCAATATGTGGTTTTTTCCACTTTAGAACACATTTCCCAAAAATATCATATACCTTTCCACAAATTATCTACTTTACCCAAAACACTAATTTTCATTTCTAATTATTGTTCTTATTCCAAAATTTTCTTTATATCATTCTATACTTCCCAAAACATGAAATATAATTTTCTTCGAAATATCACTATAAAATATTAATTTCAATATATTTTGAAATATTATACCTCTATTCAAAATATTACATTACTTTTCAAAAAAGTTCAAACCTAGCAAAGCCTTTCAAAACTTTGTATCCATATGTCTCGTCCTAGGGTTAAGGAATCCCTACTGATAACGCTGATCAGACGTATCAATCATAATTCTTAAAGCACTCAATGGAAATATTAACATTAAACCACTTTCAAAATTTCTTCAAAATAAATACATCTATATATTTTAAGATACCTTTCATATGAAATAATTGTTTGAAAAATTAAAATGATTTTCTAATACCATACAAAGATATATATATATATATATATATATATATATATATATATATAACTTTTATCACAAAGGCACTAATTACAAAATATATTTGCTTTCTTTAAAACATATTACAAATAACTTTAGAAGAGTACTTCTCAAGCATACTTACAAAAATCCAAACATCACTAATCTTTCATCATACAGATAGATATGCAAGTTTTCTCTTCATTTTTATTTTAATCACATTTTATATTTTATATACAACTATACTATTTTACATCTTTTTATATATAAATTCAGTTTTAGTTTAGGGTGATCCAAATTGCAATTATCCCATATGGTAACTTCAGAACCAAAGGCACCGTCGAGTTTTTAATATTAAACTCTTGTGGGTACACACCTAGAGTGATAGCTCCTACTGAACACCACACTCAAGGCGGATTCCCATCCAAAGCATCCATCAATCAATGCAATCATACAAAGAAAGAAAAACATCCATCAAGCCAATCAACAAAACCAAATAACTGAAATTCCTAGCGAAAAGTGACCCAATAGCTTCTATTGTGCACTCTGATTCTTAATGAATCAGATCACATTGTTCAAAGCCACGCCGAGGTCTAATATTTATCAACTTAGCTGACACTACGTCGTGCTAATAACTTATACCTTCACACCTTTAAGGACTACTATGTATCTCATACAGAGATTTACAATCAAAATGGTAGAAGTGATATATATATATATAGTAAGTAAAAAACAAGTATGTCCCTTAATGATTACCCCAGTAATCACCATATATAAGTAATATGTATACACCTATTATCTCTTAATATAGGGTAACTACCCAATAAATCTAAAGGGCCAGGGACTCTAAGTCTCGTATAAGGTCATGCCACATGCCTTGTGTATGTGTTTGTGTATACATATACATACATACATTTATATATAACATATTGTTCTCAACTTACTCCAATAACAACTATGAGAGCCCACCTCTATACTCATATTATCCAAGAGTATTACTAGGTAATACATAATACGGAGAATGAGACAATATTGTGCTACAACATGTGAATGTTTCCTTTGGTTAACATTGGTACGTATTCAAAATCGAATAAATAACTTACCTATACATACATAATATCGACACAAAGTAAAGACACGTGCATTTCCAGGATAGAACAATACATAATATAAAACAGAAGATGTAGAGAGCACAATGTAAAAAACATAGCAATAATATATAATAGAAAATGTACACAAGGCTAAATGGGATACAATATTCCACTATCTTGATAATAAATACAATATAGAACCAATAAAAAACACAAAGACATATACATGAGGTAACCTAATACAAAATGGTACACATTAATACTCTATCCTCTATTTATGCCCAACATTTAGAAACTGGTCATCTAGTCCCTGACCCGTTAATGGACAAGTAATATCACCCATATAAATGCCTGGTAGAACTACATATTAGGTGTATAATGTCAAATGGGTGAAACAACCTATGCATCCAAATGTCATCAGGTATAAATAATCACAAACGACATAGGACATGCTTTCAGCAATGTCTAAGATTAACCCTTAAATAATCGTAAAGTAGACATACTCG
The DNA here is from genome assembly GCA_030765085.1 of Allium cepa. NCBI lineage: Eukaryota > Viridiplantae > Streptophyta > Magnoliopsida > Asparagales > Amaryllidaceae > Allium > Allium cepa. The sequence continues at coordinate 1,339,009 of JASFAV010000023.1, read as the reverse complement.
AGGTTCCGTCATAATCAACATACATAAAGCGTGCACAAAAATTCGTCCAAATCAAACAAACAAGAAATACATACATGGCATCACCTTCGTAGCCAAGATTATCTCTCAGATAACAATAAAAGATCGGTCAGGGTCTAACTTCATGATCTCAACATCTCTAGCTATCCTCGATAGTTATACAATCAATGTGTATAGGGTTACACAACTATGTGGACATATAATCCAATGAACAGACAAGGAGATCTGTATCATATGAGGATCACCCAGACATGTGGCCTCGTAGTAATTGACTCTCAGGCCTCTGGTAATCCACTCAACTCTAAGTATCGTGGAGAATCAACTAGTAATCTCAGTCCAATGGTCTCTCGGCACTATATATATATATATATATATATATATATATATATATATATATATATCGACATCAGTCTCAATAAATGATCTAAACAACTCTTAGTACCATATATATAACCCCACAATCGGGCCGCTAGGATGGATATTACCCAATTTAGTTTACTCCATGATGTATAATAGGAGTATACACATAATAAATAGTGATAGTTCGGCATAGGTCCCTAATAAGTTTTAAAATACACAAAAACCCCAGTAAAAAGAAGTTTGTAAATTAGGTCCCTAGAATTAATTTACTGAATAATGACATACACTTATGCAAGTATTCAGTGAATAATTGCAGACATTTATGAAATTATATCAAAAAATTGCATAAATTTCCACAATTATTCACTGAAAAGTTATGGAAATTTCCGCAATTTTTCAAAAAATTGCGGAAAATTCCACAATTATTCACCAAAAAAATTGCGGAAATTTTCGCATTTTTTTCAAAAGTTGCGGAAAATTCTGCAATTGTTCACCAAGAAAATTGCGGAAATTTCCGCAATTATTTACCCAAAAAATTGCATAAATTTATGCAAATTTTGGATATAATTGCATAAATGTCTATAATTATTCAGTGTATAATTGCATAACTATATGCAATAACTTAGTAACTTAATTCTAGGGACTTAATTTACATACTTTTTTTACTGGAGTTTTTGTGTATTTTGAAACTTATTAGGGACCTGATCCTAATATTCACTAATAAGTAAACACTCTTATGGCTCTTAGTCTACTCACTCTTAGTTCACGTCACCATAAATTACCCATAGACATGACCCTATAAAGTGACATCTACTTATAGAGAGCAATCGAATAAGTATCTGCTCAAGCATCCCATGCCACTCAATGCTACTTAAACATTTACTCTGCTCACAAACTACACTCCTTTGTATTTGATATAATAATATTCTATACAACGAGTCTAAAGAATAACCGGAATAATATTACTGGTTGCCTTATTCCAAACGGCATTACTAATCGTTTACTTGGTTTCTCATAACATAAAATTAGCATAACCATGGAACATATATTTATTTAAAAGGAAATATAATAATAAAATCTTCAATAAATTTTAAATTACCAAAATAATTATTTTCCAACCTTTTACAAATTTAAATAATAATTTTAGTACTTGCAAATAACTTTTAAAACTCATTTCTATATTTTAAATCTAGAAAATATCTTATAATACTAAATATTACTCTTAAAAGTTGTTTATAAATTTTCTACGATCAAATATTATTTTTAAATAAATTTATAGTCTCCAAATCAATTTCTTTTACTCCAAATCCATAAAATATATTTTTATAAACTTCAGATTATATTCAAAATTCACAAAATAACTTTAAAATCATCAAATAATAATAAGAAATCATTTCATATTTTTCAATAATTTTGTAGGACTTTAAAATATTTATTGAATATTAAATATTACTTTTTTAATATATCAATATCTATAATAAAATAATTAATAGCAAAATAAAATATTTTCACAAAACTAATTTCATATTTGCAATTTATCAATTTTCTACTCTCAAAAGAATATTTTTATGTAATTTTTTCAAAAAATAATAATAATTAGGAGGTGGTTGGTGCATTGCTTAGGAGTTCTTGGTCGTGCACCATCGGTAGACCGGTCCAATAGATTGTCCACTTGGACTGGTGCTTGACCTGGACTGAAACATTGTAGGCCACTCAGTGAATTTTCTATAGCATTGTTCCGCCCAATCACCCTCCACTCAACTCATATATTTACACAACACAATATTTCAAATTCCAGCCATCCAAACATCAACAAATCAATTCAAAATTAATCAAGAATCTAAGCATGACTGGGGTTCAAGATAGGTGTGCCTCGCATAAATCAAATATATGGACAATCAATATGGGTTAAAGTAATTTTAAATTTAAATGCTAGTGAGTAAACACTCCCCTTGGCCATAGCCACCCTAATATGCTTTCTACTCACGCTTTTCCTCTTCCTTGAAAATCTTCGAACACCAAAACTTGGTCAAGATGCGAACATCTTCATGGAAATAGATATGTTGTGGCGTTGAGATGCATATATATTTATTTGGCTATTTTAGGAATTTTATTTATATTTTATTTTGATTTTAGAATGAAGAGGAGAGGTATTCATAATTTTATTTCAAGAAGCAAAAGAAGAAAATGAAGGAGAAAAAAAAATAAATGTGAATGATTTTCACATGTGCGAGGGGAGGTTTCTAAATTTAAGGAAAAGTCTAGACTTCGATTCATGAAGGTAGATTGGGCTTGGGCCTCATAAAGGGTAAAAAAATATTATTTTCTTCTTTTTTACATATAGAAAACTATTTTCTATTCAACCCAAATGACTACAGAATGTTAAATAAAAATCATATTTGCATTACTTAAGTGATAATACCACATTATGAATTTTTATAGAATTTATTTTTCCCATAATTCCTTTATTTTAATTAATTATATCAAAACTACCATCTCTACTTTAATAAAACTTCTTCTATTAACCAAAATTAATCCAAATCTCTACTTCAAAGTCATTACTATCCTAAACCCATATTATTCATTTATTATATGATTTTAGACAATATTATTTCCATATTTTAACTTTTTTCTTAATTTCATTTTAAATATCTTTAATTAAATATCCCAAAACTCCTCGTTTAAATAAAATAACTTTTATTAAAATAAACCTCAAATCTTGTTTATTATCATTACTAAACTTTATAAAAATATTATAATAATTTGAATCTTAAAATACCAACATTACTCAAAAATAATTAAATTCATTATTTATTAAATAATTCATCGCCTTAAAATATTCAATCTTTAAAGTAATTCAATCTAAAATCTTGGTAACACGTAACTCTTCCCAAAATTAATAAAATTCTCTAATAAGTTTGTTATTATCAAACCCAAATTTAAAATTATTCTCAACTAATTTTAAAAAATCCATCTTAATTGGTTAAATTATTATTTTAATTTTAATTAATTTCTTCTTACCCTGGATTGTTACATTTATAGCAACTGAAGTGGGTGATAAATAGTTGAGATTGAGCTGTAGAGCTGGTGGGAAAAATGCTTGACTATTGATATAGCTACGAAAACATATGGATGATAAATGCCAAGGTGTAAAAAGATGTGCGGCGAATAAATAAAAGTACTCATTGCTCCTCTGCACTAGGTGTGGATTTCGCATTTAATGTGTAGACATTGCATTAAATGCACATTTAGTGCTGATGGCGTGCAACATCAATTCAATTGCCTGGCTACAGTGCTTTGGATAAGTGGATGGACAACTTGTCGTTTACTTGAGTGCTTATGTGATAAATCTTGCTAAGCCGGTCGACTGGCTATTGATAATATGAAAGAAGCTAGGAACCTTGCTAATGATCATGTTGGGAAGATGGTATTTGGTTGGGTGTGAGGTAATCGGAAGAGCTGAGTGGGGTCGATCAAAGGAGATTGTACTGACGTCAAGCCATGTAGGAGTCATGCTTGAGCCAATCTTGCTTGATTTGCCGTGAGGTGGGCTTGGAAAGGTGCCATCCATCAACTAGATGAACGTCAAGTGAACGTGTTGATTAGGAAGTTATATCGGAAGAAAGTTGACATAGGAACGCTAGTTATTATCGACTCAAGTCTATAACACCCCGTAAATCTACCATAAGTAAATTGAGTGAACCGAATTAAATAAAATAGGATCGAAAATGAAAATTTATAAATGTTGTAATTTGACCACAAAAATTATTATGTTGCATTCATGGTGAAATTCTGATTTATTTTCATATATAGTATGCTAAAAACGAAGCTCAAACAAAGAAGTTATGAGCATTCGAAGTTTTCAGATTTAAATTAATTTAGTTTGAACTCAAATTCAAATGAATGTTAAAATTTAGTGTTTGAATTTCCAAAATTAACTATAGGTTTACTTGGGAGTTAAGTAACCGTTAAGTTATTAAAAGTTAATTGGAGAATAAATAAACAAGCAATGTAAACAAATCAACGCTGATAGAGTAAAGGATATGCCCTAGGAGCAATTATGTAATTTTTACATATATCTAACTCGTTGACAAATCCTATTGAAAATAAAAGATGTTTTCTTTCTATTATATTATTAATATAGTGTATTATATGAGTTAGTAATTTAATTAAAAGTATATTTAATAGAAAATCCATAAATGGAACATTTTATGATAGTATTTGCAAAGCGTTGTAACCGTGAGTAATTTATCGCAATGAAAACAAACATACCATTTTAAATGTTCCTAGTCAAGATGCATCGAGACTGGATATCGATGTATTCATTGAGACTAGAATACGTAACGCTCTTCAATTATTGGGCATTGTATTACTCATGAGTGCTGAGGGAACCTAGGGGTTACATACTGATAGTTATTAGATAACTATGGAATGACTCGCTCCATAGTTTTCTGTTGGTTAATATAACTGAGGTCAAACAGAAAATATCGATGTGGTTGATTTATACAGTTCTCTCGACCTGAGAATACCGTGGATATTCAATATGAAAGCTCCACTTTGATTATAGCCAAATCATGGCATGGCATTCATCGAGTTGTAACGACCCGTAATTTTTGATAATCAAATTTATTAAATTAAATAAGTTTTGGAGTTTGATGTTGTGAAAAATTAAAAATCTAAGATTTAATAATAATAATATAACTGGAATGAAAAGTAATAGTATTGGTTTAAGTTAACTGATAACTACTTTAAATGCAATTCCAATTAATTGCAGTAAATAAAGGTTATAATTAGGTATTGGTTGTAAATAAGGAAATAATTTAAATATTAATTAATTGGTGAAATAATACGTAATTCATTGTAATTGGGAAAAATCAGGGTGGTGTAAGTAGTATAACATTTATTTGAAGATAATAAACTTATAAGTGTGATTAGAGTAAGAAAAAGTGACAATTGTTATATGTTACCTATTTAATCAATCTGTTGAATTTAATTGGAAATAAATTGCAATAGATGTAATTAAATATTACGTTAATATAAATTAAAATGATAATTGTAGAATAAGTGTAATAAGATGTAACCCAATGTTAATTTTATTCGTAATATGACAATTGATTGAATAAAAAGATTGAAATCGAATTAAATCAATTTATTGGAATTAAAAATATAACTAATTGGATTTTATTATAGTCGAAATTGAACACTGTAATTAATGTAATATTTAACAATGAATTGATGTGTAAATTTGTATTAAATTATTGTAAATGTCTAAGTAATCAAAAATGATGAAAATTATTAGTTCATAAATATTGAATTAAAAAGTGATTTAATTAATTTAATATTAATTTATTTAATTAACGTGAAAATAGCCATTTTGATCGTTGTCTCGGATTTCGATGAAACCTGTTTCATCAGATCCGTAATGGTGAATCATTGTAAGGTTTTTAGTTTCATAGCGATCGGACTTGTTTCTTTTGATCATACGGACTCGAAACGTGTAGAAAGCAATTTAATTGAATTCAACTAAAATAAGCTGATTTTAAAGCTAACTTTTTCATATGATGGAATTAGGACTTGAAACCTATTCTATTGAGTTTAAAAATATCAGAAACATCTTTTTTGATATATGGGATGACCACTTTCGTTTCGGAGTCAGAACGGGCTTTATGGGTCGCCATTCGTCGTTCGTAAAAATTCGATATGTTTATTTCCTTACCGAGCTTTGTTAATATATATGGTTCTGTTCTAACCCTAGCAGCCTTATTACTTCTCACTTCTATATGTATCCATCTATTCCATCAATCAGCTTCTTCTTCTTCCCAATGGCTGCAGATACAAACCCTAATTCAATTTCAAAACCAATTTCAAAAATTCAAACTCCTCCAAACCCCAACATATTATATATCATTGGAAAGCTTTCGACGAGCATAATCCACTGCTATAGTTCATTTTTTGATTCGAGTCACCATTGGTTCAGAATTCATGAATCAATTCCAGCCGTCCATATTGGGTTTTGATGATGCAACGGTGGATCTTTGCCCGATCGACGATCGGCAAGCGTCGTTAGGAAGAGCATGTCGAGCAGGTCAAAGGGTTTGTGTTCGCTGGTCGTAAGGCAATCGAAAATCGCCAATTTTGGATGTGCAAGGGGCGGCGGCACGTTTTGATTGGGGCTTCTAGTGGGGTCGCGCGGCCATGGTAGGTGCGGTAGATGGAGCGGCGGCGCCTGGCGTGGCTGGATGGAGGCGAAGGTAATCAAAGCCCAAGTGGTCTCTAGTCAAAGTTGAGGCAGCGGTCTTCGTTCGTGCACGCTTTCATTCGTACGTGAGCTAGGGTTCACATGAGAAGGTAAAGGGTTGATTTTATTTTTATTCTTTTTTTATTTACTTGTTTGTATTATAAGTCGTAAACTTCTAATATCAATAACTTGTACATACAAGCTCGGATTTGAATGTAGTTTCTTGCGTAGGGATCGAATCAAAATTCCAGACATTATGGATTTAGTTTGGTTGGATCTAAGGCTATTTAAATTTTGGACCTAAATTGGATTTTAAATGATTTAAATTTGAATGTGAGTGTTTTAACCCACTCACAATTACTAAATTATTTTATGTCAGTTAAATTAAATTTATGATGTGATTAGAAATTGATTGATTGATGTTTGGTATGTTTAAATTTGTTATTCTAGTTAAATTGGACTTTTATTGCATTTAATCATCGTTTAATTTAATATTGAATTTAATTGTCAATTTAATACATGTTAATGATAATCAGTTATCTATTAATGTTTATTGGTTGATTTTGGAAATGATTGTGATGTGTGTTTGATTGTTGATATTGGATGACTGAATGTTATATTTTTATATTGTTTTAACATTAAAAGCTCCCTATGGATTGAAATGATACATACCCGAACGATCTATAGATTAGGAAAAATTGTTATGGGTTGAAATGATAGACTCGAGCGATTTTATGGATTTTATTTTAATTCGAAATTGCAGGTTGAAATGATATATACCCATAAATTCAAATATTTGTAGATTGAAATGATAAATACCCGTATCACTTGACTATAGGGTAGAAAATTATACATGGACACCAGATAGGTAAAATTAAATGATTTTAAATCTTCAAAATTTGAATTCAGCTAAATGATATTTCGAAATAGAATTTGATTTATATAAACTAAATTGTTTAAATGAATCGTTTAAAGGAATAAATTTGAAAATTTGGAATTGTATTAAGTAAATTGCTTAGAAGGTTTAAATTGGAATTCTAAAGTTGAATTTTGAAGAATAAACGAAACTCATCATAATTGAGTCATTAAAATGTTTGAACTTTGTAACTTTGAAATCTATTGAAATTGGAATAGCTTAAAATTGATATTTTAAGATTTGAAATTGGGTTTTGATTGGAAATCTGGATATGGTCCAGATTTGTTGAAATGGAAGAAATAGTTAAATTTGATGTTAATTTCAAATTTAGTATTTCAATATAAACTGATGAAATTGTTATTTTAAATTCTAATTAGTAAGATTTTAAAACATTCAACTAAGTAAATCTATTTTAAAATATTTTAAACTATTTAATCAATTTAAACTATTTTAATTTATTTTCATCATTTTTAATCTATTTAATCCAATTTAATCAATTTCATCCTATTTTAAACTAATTAACCCATTTTAATTTGTTATAAATTCATTAAATCTATTTTAAATTTATTTAGTCTATTTTAAATCTATTTAATCTTTTTTAAATCTGCTAAATTTATTTTAAAGCTACTTAATCTATTTTAAAGCTACTTAATCTATTTTAAATCTAATCAATCAATTTTATATCTATTTACTCTATTTTAATTCTATTAAAACTATTTTAAATCTATATAAACTATTTTAATCCACTTTTTAAATTATTTTAGAGTATTTCAAACCATTTAAATTAAAATTTCAAACTATACTAAATTATTTAAACTATTTGCGACTGTCTATTCCATTTTCTAAATTCTAAGTTGTAAAGTGGAAGTGGTTATATTTAAATCCTTGATTTAAAAGCAAATATGATTAAAAGTTGAAATAACCTAAGTTGGGATTTGAAATGATATTTGCTAGTGAAATGACTTCTTTGAGTATATATGATGATTTCGAAATGAGGATTTAATTAACCCATCTTATCGATATGATTTCGAAAGTGAATATGATTTGAAAGTAAATATGGTTTCGAAAGTGATATGGTTTGAAATTGAATATAATATTTTGGTATCAGTTACGAATCAATTTTGGAAATGTAAAGGAACCATCCGGTGTGAAATAAGCATTTGGTTGTTAAAGGGACCGGGATCGAATATTGTCATACCCTCTGCCAATACCGAAAACCACTCTAACAACTGTGTATGTGGTGGAGATTCCAGAAATGAAGTAGGATGGTTTGGTGTACGATTCTGTATAAGGTATTTACGTGAACCTAACTCCCATGAGTCGGCTTAGATGTGACTAAAGCAGGAGCCACGTCGGGCCAAGTGAGGTCATTCCTTCTACATGCTTCTTCGATACCACATTATGACTTTGTGATGATTTGGTGGCCATCTTTTGATTTTGATTATGGGAGTTTGTTCCGAGGTGAGCGGTAATAGCTGCTATGCATTACCACCAGTCAAGATCCGCAACTTGTAGAATCCTACCTGGCATTTCCTCGAGTGTCGTGTTCATATGCCCTGCTTCACCTTCTACGAGTTTGGTTTGTACCATACCTATGGAGTGCCCTCTGAGTAAACCTCACAAAGGGGCTTACGGTACTGTATAGAATACGTGAATATATAAAATGTATTAAGAAGGATATGGGTAACGCCTTAATGCTATTTTAATACTTTACTTTACTGTAGAAGCGTATTGTACTATATATGTAGATAATTTGGCAAATCCTTAGAAGATGTAAATCCCGAACATCTCTCTGTGCAGTTAATGCGCTCGGTAGATTCAAAGCAGTGGAGGTGCAAAAAGTCATAGCGGGGATACAGCGCGGATATAGTGGGATATAGCGGATGGCTCTAAAATAGAATATAAAACTCGTACTTAATGTTTTTACAAATATGTAAATGGTAATTAAATGAAAATTATCATTCAATTGAATTATAAATAGTACATAAATAATTTTAAATAAAAACATGTGCGAATATACTTTAAATAAACGAAAAACTATTATATAACATAATTGAATTCGGTAGAATATTAGAGTATTTTCATTTCTAAAAATATATCAAAAATTAAATCAAATAAATTAATTTCATAATTTTATAATGTATAAATGTAATTTTTCAATTCATTTTATTAAAAAAGATATAGCGGAAATAGTGGAATATAGCGGAAATAATGGGATATAATGGAAATAACAGGGATTAAAGCGGAAAGGCTATATTGTGGGGCTATATGGAAAAATCGTAGCGGTAGAAATCCGCTATGAGATATAGCAGGGTTGTAGCGGGGTAATAGCGGGGCATTAACTACACAGACATCTCTTAATTTATTGCACTCGTATTGGTACTAGATAGGAGATGTCAAACCCCGTAAACATCTCTGATGCCATCACACTTATATTTATTTACTATTGATTTAACTTATGTAAGATATTTTAGTTCTGACTCGAATGTTTAATCTTCTCAATTCGCTCAGGTCGACCTGAGCATTTCAATGTTGTAGGCCCTACTTCTGGAGGACGAAGGCGAAGATTTGTATAACATTTATTATATATATGTTCCACTGCATCATATTGTTCCGCTGCATAATTTACTTATTACTTCTATATGTACTCTGACTCTGTATTGTAAAAGTATAATCAAATGTTATTTGTAAACAACTTCATAAACTGGTTATTTGATTATTATATTTTGTCATTCCGCTCTGAGATTCTGTATTTGTTTTCCTCCTTTCTCTGCTTTTTCTTATTACCTCATAACAATCCTCCCTTTTGAATGGTTTGAGTCTAACGTGTGTGGTCTATCATCGATTTAAACCGTCCAAAAGGCGGGTCGTTACATTTGGTATCAGAGCCAAGTTTAGCGATAACCTTAGCTTTGTGGGGTTTGACTCATATAAGATAGGGTAGAAATACCCTAGAATGAGCCGCTGAGTGATATATGAGAGAGCGTACTTGTTAGTGTTATAAAAGGTTTTGTATTGTGTTAATTTATTCCATTTTGTATTTATAAATTCTGATTGGTTTATAGGGCGCTATGACATCGATAGAGATTTCAAAACACTGAATAGGGCAGATCGACACAATATTGTTTTCAAATATGGATAAATGAAATAACTTTACCTAGTACTATATTTTATATATAAATGGATAACTTTTATAAATGATATAATTGGATGTAATATGTTGTTTGATAGAAGTCAAAATTTTATAAATATTGGCTATAAAATGGGATTGAAAATAAAATAAATATAAATTGGAAAACGAAGAACTAAAGTTCCAGGATTTTGAAAATTTCTTTCGAAGGATTTTGGAATATAATATTAGTAATATTTGGAAGTGTTTTTTGGCATAAATGTCTCACTATGACTCGAAAGAATGTTTAAAAGAAATTTTAAAAGGAAATAAGTTCTGTACTCCCCTCTTTGTCACTGGAAAACAATTTCGGTGATGAATGCACGCTTCATCGACGTTCATTTTCGAGTTTCAAAGTGGAAAGGCCGCTGTAGTAATTGTACTGCACTTTTGTTTTGATTACAAATCTTAAATTTTCTAAATATGATTTGGATATATAAAAGATATTATTATAGAATTACTTTAAATGGATTGAAAGGGAACCCAATATTTAGATCAAAAGTTATTCAATAGTGGAAGGTCGCTGATTCCAAACTAGCAATCTGACGGATCAAGGAACAATTAGGGAAAGAGAATTAACTATTCCAACATGGAATTGAGAGTACCTATAGTAGGTAACATTTGTTTATATGGATATTAAATATATTATCATGTTTTATAATGTATTAATCATGTACCCCTATATATATGAACATATTATTGTTATTTAATAGATATGTGAGATTTTTGTATATAATGTTGTTGTCACAATAGAGATTGAATATGTGTATAATATTTAATGTCTATATTCATAATATACTTTTTACAATTTGATATTATATGAAAAACAATTTTTTAGTTTAATATTGTATCAGCTTATATATATATATATATACATATACATATATTAATTTGTGCATTAGTATTCATGTATAATTTGTATTAAGCGTATATATTTATATTTATTATGCAATATCGATCTAAAATTTTTATAATAAATTTTTATGTTTATTATAAATTATAAATGCTGAATATAATTTTAATTAATATTATATATATATATATTATCAATATTTAATGAATATTTGATTTAATAAATTTGTATAAAATAAAAGCATGTTTCAAAAATTTAATTTTATATTTTTCTAAATTAACTGGCGATTTAAAAAGCTCAAAAAATATTTTTAGAATTTTTCAACTTTATTTTATATTTTTGAAATTATTTTTAATTCGAATGTACATTAATTAATTAATGAAAATATTATTTTAATTCGTAAAATTATGGAAATTTTTTATAACACCTAAAATGTTATCCTAGATTTTTTAGAAATTGAAAATCTGAATTTTTATTACATAATTATTTTATATTATTTAATTAAGGGCCGAAAATAATTATTAACTCATGATTTATGCATAATAAAATATTAAAATCATATTAACTTTAAATCTATGATATTTTTGAACCAATTTTTTTTTATGTGTGTATATATAATTCTGTACATACTTATATTTATATTTATGTATACATAAATTATATTATATTATAAATTAATTTACTATAAATTGTTGTGTTGACTAGCTATGCTTATATATACACATATAAAATTAAATAAATAGTTCATTTTAATTCATATTAAAAATATTATTTTATTATACACACACACACACACACACATATATATTAATTTTTACTTATAATATAACTTGTGGTTTACATTAATATATTTTTCTATAATGTTTTAGTAGTGGAACATATTTATATATATTTACTTTTATATGTATACATACATATAAAAATATAATTATGTGGAATTTATAACTATGTGTACATGCACATATTTGACAACACATAATGCATATAAAATGAGCAAATGTGTCCGTTGCGATGTAAATCCCAACATCTACATACATGCATATTATACTTTACACGGATTATGATGTTACACATGCACACACACGTGTATACGATACATGTGTGTCTGTATGTAAGGTAAAACCAAAATTAAATAAATTTCAACTATAGTTTATAAATTTAAATAAAATATAAGATCTTATTTACAGTAAATTTTAAAACGTTCTAAATGAATTAGACTTTAAAGGTCCGATAAAGATCCAATAAGGCAAAAATAATTGAAACTCGCCCATATCTTCCACTACAGGCTGGACTAATTCAACAATGGTATTAGAGCCCAATAACCTATGAGGTCTAAATTAATCATATTTGGTTTCACTATTAAGCTCACAGTCTAGATAGTAGGGTGTCTAGAAAGGTAGTGTCGAAGGATTGGGAGTGGATAATCAAGTACTCTGCCCTAGCTGACTATCAGCTTGGCACGAATAGATATGTAAGCCCAAAGCTTTCCCCTATTAGAAAAATCCTACTTCGAATTGGTCCTTGGGCTAGTTTTCAAAATTATTTGAAAATTAAAAATGTATAAGATTTTAAATTTAAAAGTTAAATTTAAAATAAGATATAAAGTATTATAAAAGTTATAATATAATAAAAAATTTCAAAATGTTTGAAGAAAAATAGTATATAATAATTTTTAAAATTATAAATTTATTAATAGGATTAATACAATATATATGATGTATTATATATTATGATATATGTTGTGGTATTTCAAAATGTTTAAGATATCATAAATATACATGTATGTACATATAGTGAATTTTCAAAATAAATTAATTTAACTAAAATTACTTACTTAGGTAAATTAATTATAAGGTTATTTTATTAAATAATAAAAAATAAACTTTAAAAACCAATTATTCATATAAATTAGATTTAAATTAGAAATGGTGACCTCTCACTCTTGTAAATGGTGATTCTTATATGCCTTCCATTTCTAAGTCCTTTCTTCCACGTCGCCTGTTCGCCCTATCTCACCCTCAAATTCGCATCGCCTCTCCTTCCTAACCTCCATGCCCCTTCTTTCGTTCATGGTCAACAATCAAAAAATAAAATCGAGGCTTTCTTCTTCTGCAAATCTCTCTATAACCAAATCTGGTTGCGCCTATGCTTCAAATTTGTCATCCGTTCCCCTATCTGCTGCAACCGGATTTGGAGATCCTCTTCTAGCTTGCAATGGCCTTACAAAATCTATTGGAAAGCCGAGCTCGTTGGTAACTTTCGCATCCGACTGTCATAATCTATCTCCGAATTTAGGTTCCATATTGGGTATTCTGAAACCAATTACACACACTATCGTAGCTCCTATACTCTAGCATACTTCCTCTACTTGGAATGGTAATGTATTTTCGCAACTTGATAGTTGTAATGTCTTGAATAATGTCGTTAGTAAAAAAAGCGTTGTTGGAACAAATATAAAATCCGTTGAAACTGTTGATGTTAAAGTCGTCGAAACTTGTATTGATACTACTGTGTTGACTGGCCACTATGATAGTGCTCTATCAGTTGGACAGGTTGCCTTTTCTAATGGTTGGATACATATATCAGATGATATAGTTTGCAGTGAGATTGACAGTTCAAGATTGAAAAAAAAATGTCGAGGGTAGCAATGACCAGGCTGCTTCTGATAGACCAGTTGATGCTGCTATGTCACACGAAAAATCCCCATCTTCAACAACACTCCAAAAAAATGAGCCGAAGTTAGGATTAAAATGGTCCTCCTTATTCTCAACTTTGCCAAATAATGCGGGTTCTTTTGTCCCCCGTAGTTTTGAAATGGTTAACAAAGACGGTGTTATGCTTCCCCCCCCCCCCCCCCGGAAGTAATTCAAGCTGGTATTAATTATTGGTCGGACTATCTTGTTGGCTTCTTTTTAGACTATAACCCTCCTTATCTAATAGTCAAGGAACACTGTTTCAAAGCTTGGCAACTAAAGAGAAGCCTATTAGTCCACATGGACAACTCTATACCACTGTCACGACCCGCCCTTCTCGACCCTCGAAAATCGACACAAAATACGCCACAGAATAATATGCCGACGCTCGAGTGCCGGAAAAGACAGAATGTTGAGGGAAAGAAAGAAGATAAAAGAAAGAAGGAACTAAACAATAACAGAATCTCACAATTGCAACGGAAAAAATATAATAGACAATAATAGATCTTTACACAAAATGAAAACTAGATCTGTTTTATATATTACACCATCAGAGTATCACATACAAACAACAATTACCAGCCTGAAAATTTCAAACAATCACAACAGCGGATATAGACAAATACGATAATACGTCTCAAACTCCAGCTCCTCTCCTGAGCCCAACAGCATCCTATCCTGTAATCTATAATACTCGGTTTGACCCGAGCATTATAATAAAACAACACCCGAGTTAGTATGGAACACCAGCGTGAGAGAAATACACCAACATTGATTATTAAAGTTTCAAAATCTTTTGGAATCAAAAGCATCTCATAAGACCATGCCACAAATAAACATTTTGGGTTTTTACCATACGATAGGTAAAACATTTCTTATAAAATCCTCTGATATTATAATAGGGTCTACATACAAATACTTATTAAAATAGCCGAAATTGTTACATTAATTAAATTCCATCATACTAGCCACAATCGTGGGTAATACAAACAAAACCGTAAAACGCACGTAGGGAGAATGGATTTTCAACTAATGACTAGGCACTGGGGTACCATCTGTCACGGTACCTGGTCTAGATCAGCGTATCGAGGATCCACCCTAAATCTCATGCAACACAAGATCGAGACTAACCCTTACTTGATAATCCCGAGTAAGATCACCCCACGGTTGGGATCAACAACCGCACCACCAAGCCGAAATAAAAAGGGATATTTAGATAGGGATGACCTCACCCTAATGGGTGCTACCCACTTAGCCTTGCTGCATATCCCCCGATTTTCGATCATTCCCGGTTGATGAGGCTTGAGGCTAAGCGTTACCTTTTTAGAACATATAACTTAGAATGCCTACCGTCCACCCGACGATGTTCCGAAAGCATTCATCCATACAAGTCCGTCCTGGTTTCGAACGGAACCGAAGGCACTACTCTTACTACATCCATTTAGGAATCATCCTCAGGATTAGTAGCGACTAGCCCTTACACTTCACTGCTCCATCTTCGACTATGAACTCGTCTTCCTATGAAAATGTACAAACCGGATCGAAGTGGTTTTCGAGAATTCAATCCCGATCCCGGTCTCTTCGAAACGATCAACGCATTGGCCAATATTGATAGTCGGTTATTTAACTATCAATTAACATTCACAAACATCCATCAAACATAAATAATTTCCCAAATTATTTATTATCCTCAAAATATCTTCGCAAGATATATTTCCATTTCCAACCCATTTGAAAACAGTTTTCAATTCACACTCTGTCATGGAATAAATTTCCCAAATATTCATTCCACTGGAAACAACCAAGTCCAAACATTTAGATTTTTAAAACAATTAAATCGCTTTATTCTAAACTATACCTTAAAATATTTGCATTAACTACTTAAACATTTTATTCAACATATATTTTAAAAATATGTAAAGCAAACTACTTTATAAAATGTAAGCTATTTTTAAAATAAAGGTTAAGTTCAAACTAAATTTTAAAAGAGGAGTTACAAAATTCTATACTAGTTTCAAATAAAACTTCAACCAAACTATCTTTGAAATAAATCCATTTTATAAAATATAAATATTAATAATATTCTTTTCGAAACATAATACCAATTAGCCCTTTAAAATAATTACTTTTATAACTAATTTATTAAATATTTACTTTTAAAATATTTACAACTTAAATAATAATTTCTTAAAACATTCCTTTAAAAAAAAATTTAAACCTTTTAATTTTTACTTAAATTTTTTGCTTTGAAACGTACTTGGCATTTCAGGGAACTACACTTCCATTTCAGAATAAACCAAAGAACCTTTTTATAAATCCTGCTTCATTTATCTCAATTCAAATTTACGTTTAAATGCCATAAATTTTGTCCACATTTTAAAAATAAGCCCTTTTTATTTTTAAACACATTCCCATCACGTGGAAAATCACTTTCAAAATATATACTTAAAATATTTAAAATAAGGCGACTAGAAATTACATAAATAAAAATAATACTTAAGGAAATATAGAGGAGTTTCTAACTTAAACCAAAATTACCTTTTAAAATAAAGTTATGAAATCAAATATTTATATTAAAATTTTCCTTTAAAAACTTTATGCTACTTCACCTTTAAATTAATTGAATACCATAATTACTTAAATAAATATTTACTTTATACTTAAAATAATTAAAAATAATATATATTTTTCCAAAATATCCAAAAACATCTTTCAAACTTTTAGTTGATATTTCGAAAGCTTTTCTTTGGAAAATACTTAACTTCCCAGGGAAAATACGTCTTCCATCTTTTAAAAATAATCTCATCTTTATTTTTAAAATAATTTATACCTTCTTATAGAATTTCCCACCGGAAACCTATCTTTCAAAAATTTATCCGTTGATAAATATTCCATTTTATTTATAAACCCAGTTTATAAATTTCCGTTTCTCGTTACCATTGCAATCACAGTTTCAAAACATTTCAAATTCCAAACCAATTTCCTGAATTTAATTTCCTTAAATTCATTCCTTAAAAATTCCTTTTCATTACCCTTTAATCCCAATTTATTTTATTTATCTTTTAAAATCCCAGATTATACTTATTCAATCATAACACAGCACAGCTTAATTTCCAAATTAATCTATCCAGTATATAAATGAAATGCATCATCAATTATGGAAATAATTTCTATATTGTGAGGAATCCAGTTGGATCCCTCCAACCGGTTTTCCCTACATCCACAGATGTTAGCACAACTAATAAATATCGATCCAATCTGATAATAATTAACATATTCAGCGAATCAACCAATCAATCATTTAAATATGAGCTATTTAAATTAAATGGCATCCAGATGTGAGTGAGGTTAACTCACCTTGAGTCGGCGCTTCAATTTTAAATTAAATCGGGCACGTTCGATTTAATCTAAAATTTCCACTTGCTCCGACCTTCTCCAGATCTATTGCAGGGCGTAGACAGCGTCGCTGCGATTCCCGCGCTTCTTGTTTCGTTGGAATTCGACCATGCACTCAAAAGATAAGCAAAATTAAAGATTTGTGTATATAATTTAAACTAAAATTTCTATTTTCATTTTAAAATTACATAGCGAAAACGTGGCTGATACCTTCTTCCCTCTTCTTTCGTTCGCCAATCCCTGGTCAACGAACCCATCAACTCACCGTCTAGGGTTAGAAACCACTCCACCCTTGATTGCCAAGAATGAGATCGACTATCCTCATCAGAACCGCCGATTCGAGCTTCACCCTCGCCTCGAACTTCGCGACACTCGGCTGTGCCTTGCCCATGAAAAAGTCAACAATCCTGCGACCTTCATAGCCTACTTTTGGCCAATCCCGATGAACTTCGTAACGACCCACCTTACGGATGTGAAGAGCTCGGAAAGCTCCACGATTTTCATGTTGGAGATATACTCAAATTGTCAATGGATTTTGCGAATTTAAGAGGGGAAAATGAGAATTCACATCCATTAAAAAGCAATTCCGGCAGTTCCTAAGAACGAACTAGGGTTAGGCCTAAAAATGTGTTTTTTTATAAACGTTTATTAATATTATTCTAATATTATTCCCAGTTTAACAACTTTTACAAACAAACTCCAAACAACACATGTCGCCTGGTGTTTATATGGTTTTACCCACATTCCGGACACAATGGAACATGTTTCGGAGGCTAATTTGATCATATGTGGAAGATAGCTTTTTGAATCGAGTTTAAACATTAAATTATCGATTTTAATCTCAACGCGTTTCTCACCCGTACGAGCAACGGTAAATCCAAACGCTCCGAAATTTGAAATTAGGTAATAATACATTATTACGGATCCAATGGAACTGGTTTCATCGAATTCCGAGACTGTGCCCCGAAAGGCTATTTTAACTCGTCGATTAATTCGAGCGATTTCCAAAATCGTCGAAACCACTTAAAATTTCACTTTTAAAATTTTACTTACTTATTTATAAATCATATAGAATTTACATTCCCATTAGAAATCATTCTGTTTCACTTTGAACCAAAATCCGATTATTTGCATTATTATATTTTAAATTCCATTATTAAATTAATATAAAAATTCCAAATTTGACTTATCTACTTTTGATTCCATCCAAAAATTCAATATTAAAAATCAAATCAAACAAGACCAAAAATAAATCTTAGAAACCATTTACATCCAGATTCACTAATTATCCCAATTCCAAATATTTAATTATTATTATTCAAATCCAATTGAATTGCCATACTCGATATTTTAACTAATTATATTGTTTTAACCAAAATCTTCTTACTTCAAAATCAATTCAAAATCCACATTTGACATTTAAAATGAATTAAATGTTCAAAATATAACGATCAAAATTCTTGGTCGTTACATTCCTCCCCCCTTATAAAAATTTCGTCTCTGAAATTTGTTAAGGAAGGAAAATGCTTCCAAACTCATTTACTTACCCAAACTTACTTAGTTAAAAACTCACAATCATTTTAACAAAACCTTTAGCTTAAATTCCAAAACCATTTGCTTTATTTTTAACTCAAAACCTTGTTTTCAACCTAATTCAAAAATCACTTTTCTAGTTAACCTAAAATTTCCAAAATAAAAATCAACTCCCAAATTTTTTGACAGCGTCTCCTTTGTACGGAGAGCGTTTTACAATATCACAATAGATATAAATATATATACATCGACCCATTACGGTCGGAAAACCAAAATATACCACAATATATATATATATATATATATATCAATTTCAAAGTTTATTGCGTAGGTGTACCTTAGATTAGCATTTTAAAAGCAAGCGGCTAATATACATTGCATATACGCGCTCCAACTCTATCGATGTTTCCCGTACTTACTCAAACAAGCCATAAGTTTTCAATAATATAAGATTTGTAACATCCTTCCATATATTAATCTTAGTCAAACACCTCAATTACATGGTTCAAACAAACAAATTTCATAATTCAACCTGTTAACCATATATTATAAGCAAATCCCAAGATTTCAATCACCATTTTAATTTCCTAACAAATCCAACTTCATTTTATTTCACTCAAATGATTTACAATCAAGTTTTCTTTTTACAATTCATATTTACTACAACCAATTCATTTTCTCTTCAATATGATTAACCTATGCTTTACTTACATCAATTTTCTTCAATTCAATTCCAAATTGATTCACAATCAAATTTTTATTTTAAATTTGATATCCTTGCATTTCTTTCATGATTCACTTGCATTTATATACAAAACCACTTAATTAGATTTCACTTAATCCAATTGATTCAAAAAACCAGCTTAATTTGCTTATTTAAATCAATTCAATTCCGTTTACAACAAACAATCGATTTACACGCAAATTTTAAAGTTATCCATGCAAGTAACCATCACTTAAGCTTATAACCATTTAAAATTAGTTCCATTTCAATCTATATCAATTTTATTTCATTCGGAATTATTCATAACCCAAACAATATTACTTCATCACAATTATTAAATCAAATCCCTATTCTCATTTCAAGTTCATCATCCAACTTAAGTTCATATTAATATCATTCCATTCTGGATTATTTACAACTCATACATTCTTATTTCATCACGATAAGAAATTAAAATTCTTTCACTTGCATTAAAAATTTATTATCTAAACAAATTCTAATCAAGACCCCTTATAAAGCTCGACCACAATCATTATCCAATTTTCTTAAGTTATCTTAGTAACAAAATAACTCCATTTCTTCTCACCTTAATCTTATTTCCATTTTAATTCGATTCTTATTCAATCAAATTCCAATCCATTACAAATTTTAACTCAATTTTTTTACCTACTCAACCTTTTTTAAATTTATTCACCTTCTCAATTCATTTCTGAATTTATTAATAACATAACTATTTCAATTATTCTAAACCAGAACTGGGTTTTATTTTGCTTTTTAAATTTTTAACAAGCTACCAAAATTTTATTCATTCCAATAAATTTCCATTTAATGTAGTTTACACTAAATTCATCCTCAAACAATTCCTTTAAATTTAGTTGGGATAAAAGTTTATTCATACAATATCATTTCAACTTAATTAATTTTTCTTTTAATTCAATTCTTTTCTGATTCTAATTCAAGTCCAATCAAATTTTATTTAGCTAACTTAAATTCATCCCATTTCCTTTACTATTTTAAATGAGAACTTAATTCTATCCGAGATTATTTATACACAACTGAGTTTTTATTTTAATTCAATCAAAATTCAACTAAATCCTATTTCTCTATATATAAGTTCAAACTTATTTACTAACCTAAGTCCATTCACATTTTATTTTTCTTCACCTTATTCCAATTTATATTTCATTTAGAATCAAGTTTTGAATTTCCCATAAAATACCAACCATTTTATTTTGGTTTTACAACTTTCATTTTCTATTCCTAAGTTCACCAACTTATTTATTTAAAAGCTTATATTTCTCATTTGAGTCACTTTCACCTTATAATCACAATTCCAAATTATATATATATATATCACTTAATTGCTTAAGGGTATAAAATTTCATTACACAATTATAATAAATTTACATTTCAACTTTATATTCAATTAAATTCAATTTGAATTTGAATTTTATTTTATATTTAACTTATCCTGAGTTAGATGCAAATATATTTTATTCACTTCTATACACTAAAGTTAAATTTTAATTTCAGGACTAAAATTTTCATTTTCTTCTTATTAATATCAGCTTCACTTTATACATTCGATAGTTGATTTATCTTAACTTTCCACATTATTTAAATAGATTTTTCCAAAATTCAATTACCCGATTTTATTTCAAAACCATTTTGAAATCGTAAATAACACATACCCACTTGGTATATCAAATCAAATCTCCGAATTCCAATACACTTGGTTTTACCAAAACAAATTTCCCTTTTGAAATTTCTAAAACCACTTGTATACCTAACAAGTCCAAACAAATATCATAACCAATCACCACTGTAGCAATCCATCACTTTAGAAACTTGAAAATGAATTTTGATGATGTGGCCATCATCATCAAGATTATTTTCCAGCGACTGAAGTGAGTTCAGTGCTTCCTTACTTCCACAAATTCCCTTTCAAAAACAATTTCCATTGAAAGATATTTCCCAAAATAATACTCCATTATTTCCTTCAAATTTTTGGAAAACAGGTCCATCATTTCCAAGATTGCCAAACCTTTGTTTAAATACACTTTAAACACTTTTCAAAATTTCTGGGATTTAAATTCTGCTCTAAATCAAATTTAGTTATTCTTCTTTTGGATAAATCATACTTATAGGATCCTATTTGGTTATAATCATTTCAAATTTTAGATTCTTATATTTGATTATAATATTAACAACCTGTAACGTCCCGCCTTTTCTTACGCTTTAAACCGACGATAAGACACACATGTCAGACTTAAAGCATATATGTAACAACCCGTATATTTATCGGTTGTATATTTAAATATTTAATTTAAATATAACATCGTTTGTCGGATTATAGTCCGAAAAGTTACTTTCTGCAAACGGTCGAAATGGGTCTCAAGACCACTTCCATTGAGTTCAAAACGCCGTTTGCGATCTTTTTGAGTATAAGCTTCGATATGTTTGGAGTTTGTGAAATTTTGACCCTTTTTCTACTTGGGCTTGAGTTTGGGTTCAGCCCCAATCTCCTCTTGATCCCCTAGCTCATTAACTCTTCATCCATTCACCCTCATTTCATTCCCCTAACTTAAGAAAACTGATAATGGTGGAGGGGAAGAGGAAATAGAAATTTGCAAGCCCTAGTTTCCTCTTGTAACTTGATTTCTTGCTCCAATATCAAAGAGAAGACATAGGTAAGCTCCTCTTCATCTTCTCTATCTCTTTCTCTCTTCAATCTCAGAAATTTCCTAAACCTAAACTTAGGAAAAATACTTGTTTGATCTTAGATTGAAGCTAGTTGAGTAGAAGTGGAGATTTGTTGGTCTTCTCCTTGCAAATTGAACTCCTTCTTCTTTGTTTTGTGATATAAGGTGAGTTTTGAACTCACATCTACTTCTCTTGGTTTCATTAATGTTGGGTATGGATTCCTAACACTTGTTCATATGCTTTCGATTTGGTTTGCTTTGGCGAAATTGCCAAGTTATGATTTTTGAAGCCAAATCTATGTAAAACCTTCTATGGTTGATATTTATGTTGTTCGGAGTGTTTGGGTGTGTCGTTAAGGTTGGGTAGTCGTTTGACGTAAGCCCATAATCAACACGCATCCGATTGCTTTCGATTTGTTTGGTCATAGTTGGCCTAGGTTCAGGAAATGCCTGAACATTGAGTTTCAGACGTCTGAATATTGTTTTGGGGAACATTTTCATCCCCAGATTCAGACGTCTGAATTTATATTCCAGACGTCTGATTTGGCCAATTTTTAACCAGAAAGGAGATAGGAAAAATATTGCCTATTTCAGACGTCTGGATGGTTGGTTTCAGATGTCTGAATTCTGTTTGGAAAATAAATTTATATCCAGATTCAGACGTCTGAATCCCTTCTTTCAGACGTCTGAATATGCTGTCTTTTTCCAAATTGCCTTATTCGTTTGGTTTTCCAAATTTGATCGATGCATATTGATTCCAATTAGTTGTTTATGCCTATTTGACCTTGATGATTCCTTTTTGACTTCATTCACGGGTTTTATAAATGATTTCTTCTAATCGCATTAAAAGCTCGCTTCTCCAATTTATAAATTCTATTTAAAACACACACAATTTCGCACTCCGAGCGATGTGGGAGGAGAATTAAATGATTAGATAAAACACGTGCAATGAACACGTGCGTTCATCTTCTCGGTTAATTCTCAATCTATTCGTTTGAACGTTTTGACCTTTGTGTCTGCTTTACTGATGAGATGAGGTAAACTTTGTGCTGCTTTGAGTTTGAAATTAACTAACGGATAGTAAACCGTTTAGTGCGAACGGGTGGTTATGGGACTCACGTTACCACTTTTCGGATTCCTTTCTAGGAGTTTGTGACACATGTTGCCTTTGAGATAGTGTCTTCGGACTGTCTCCTTCTCGTGTTTATTGATTTTGGGTGAAATTCGCAATCTAAAAAAATTTTTTTTTTTTTTGCAAATCTTTTTCATAAGATTTATTTATAAGTATAACTGGATTTTTGTTCTTAAAACAAACAAAGAGAATTTTTTTTAAAAGTTTTTAGAAACATGTTTATCATATAGAAGATTGTTTTGTGATTGTATTGCCCATTGAGTGCTTTAAGAGTTCTGGTCGATGCGCTTGATCGACGTTATCGATAGGAATCTCCTAAACACTTTGATGAGACAATCAGACACAGTAAATTGGTTTGAAATAAGAAATTTTTTCAGAAAGATGATTTCATGAAGGTAAATGAAATTTTGAAGCTTTAGCTCTTCGGTAAAGAATATTATTTGAAATAACTATTTTTGGATACCCTTATTCTTGGGATTCCCGAAGGGAACCAAGACTTTATCTTTTGTTCCAAAGCTAATCGTATTGGTTTGGATGTCGTTCCCTTGCAAAAGAGAACGCGCTATCACTTATGTTTCTAAACTATTAAAACTTACCGAGACTAGATATGCCACCTATGATCTAGTGCTCGCAGCTATTGTTTTCACTTTTTGTATTTAGCATCATTACTTTTGGGTGAGGGATTTTTCTCTCCTTACCAATCATAATTTTGAAATGTTTATTTTCTCATAGGGAACTTAATGTTGGTTCGAGTTCCTAGCATCTTATGATCTTGATATTTTAATTCCCGTAAGAGGGATCGTGTTGCCAATGCATTTAGTTGTAAGCAATAAGTGATGGTTTCTTTATTGATGTCTGAATGGAATGATCTTTTTACCAAGTTAATCGGACGTTTTGTTGTATTTCATTTTGTTGAGCTTCGGATCATTTGACGTATTGTTTGTACCACGTCGGTGTTCCAAATTATTTTGAGCTTAGGAATCCATAGAATTCTCTGAGCAAGCAATTTAGGGCTTATCCTTTCATGCACTTTATAGTGAACTTCTTATTCTGTTGTTCTTATGAGTTGATATGTTTTTGGGTTGTTACTCTTTATTTTCTTCTTAAGAATTGCGAGGACGCAATTTCTTTAAGGAGGGGAGTCTGTAACAACCCGTATATTTATCGGTTGTATGTTTAAATATTTTATTTAAATATAACATCGTTTGTCGGATTATAGTCCGAAAAGTTACTTTCTGCAAATGGTCGAAATGGGTCTCAAGACCACTTCCATTGAGTTCAAAACGTCGTTTGCGATCTTTTTGAGTATAATCTTCGATATGTTTGGAGTTTGTGAAATTTTGACCCTTTTTCTACGTGGGCTTGAGTTTGGGTTCAGCCCCAATCTCCTCTTCACCCCCTAGCTCATTAACTCTTCATCCATTCACCCTCATTTCATTCCTCTAACTTAAGAAAACTGATAATGGTGGAGGGGAAGAGGAAATAGAAATTTGCAAGCCCTAGTTTCCTCTTGTAACTTGATTTCTTACTCCAATATCAAAGAGAAGACATAGGTAAGCTCCTCTTCATCTTCTCTATCTCTTTCTCTCTTCAATCTCAGAAATTTCCTAAACCTAAACTTAGGAAAAATACTTGTTTGATCTTAGATTGAAGCTAGTTGAGTAGAAGTGTAGATTTGTTGGTCTTCTCCTTGCAAATTGAACTCCTTCTTCTTTGTTTTGTGATATAAGGTGAGTTTTGAACTCACATCTACTTCTCTTGGTTTCATGAATGTTGGGTATGGATTCCTAACACTTGTTCATACGCTTTTGCTTTCGATTTGGTTTGCTTTGGTGAAATTGCCAAATTATGATTTTTGAAGCCAAATCTATGTAAAACCTTCTATGGTTGATGTTTATGTTGTTCAGAGTGTTTGGGTGTGTCGTTAAGGTTGGGTAGTCGTTTGACATAAGCCCATAATCAACACGCATCCGATTGCTTTCGATTTGTTTGGCCATAGTTGGCCTAGGTTCAGGAAATGCCTGAACATTGAGTTTCAGACGTCTGAAACTCTTATTTCAGACGTCTGAATATTGTTCTGGGGAACATTTTCATCTCCAGATTCAGACGTCTGAATTTATATTCCAGACGTCTAACTTGGCCAATTTTTAACCAGAAAGGAGATAGACAAAATATTGCCTATTTCAGACGTCTGGATGGTTGGTTTCAGACGTCTGAATTCTGTTTGGAAAATAAATTTATTTCCATATTCAGACGTCTGAATCCCTTCTTTCAGACGTCTGAATATGCTGTCTTTTTCCAAATTGCCTTATTCGTTTGGTTTTCCAAATTTGATCGATGCATATTGATTCCAATTAGTTGTTTATGCCTATTTGACCTTGATGATTCCTTTTTGACTTCATTCACGGGTTTTATAAATGATTTCTTCTAATCGCATTAAAAGCTCGCTTCTCCAATTTATAAATTATATTTAAAACACACACACAATTTCGCACTCCGAGCGATGTGGGAGGAGAATTAAATGATTAGATAAAACGCGTGCAATGAACATGTGCGTTCATCTTCTCAGTTAATTCCCAATCTATTCGTTTGAACGTTTTGACCTTTGTGTCTGGTTTACCGATGAGATGAGGTAAACTTTGTACTGCTTTGAGTGTGAAATTAACTAACGGATAGTAAACCGTTTAGTGCGAATGGGTGGTTATGAGACTCACGTTACCACTTTTCGGATTCCTTTCTGGGAGTTTGTGACACATGTTGCCTTTGGGATAGTATCTTCGGACTGTCTCCTTCTGGCTTGTCGCCTTTAATATCGCTTTTGGAGTTGGTCCTTTGCCCCGGCTCGAGAGATATTTGGGGTTGTCGATTACCTTTAGTATTGCTTTCGGAGTGGTTTTTCTTCACCACCGCTCGATAGATATTGGAGTGGTTTCTTCACCACCGCTCGAGAGATATTGGAGTGGTTTCTTCACCACCGCTCATGAGATATTTGGGTTTGTTGCAGTTGGTAATTGTTATTCACCTTTTTGGCTTGTTTTTGGATATTGATATCCTTTGTTTAATTGAGTTGCCAATGATATGAGGCTTGTTCTGTTATGATTCATCTTATGTTAGATGATTGAGTTATCTCCTTTAGAGATAATTGTTATACTGTATGATCTTGTAGGTGCATTATCGTTCAGTTTATCTAACTGATTTGTTTAGCCAGACTGACCCGTGTATTTTATACTCGGGTCAGACCGAGATGTTTCAGGTTAGGTGCTTTTGGACTTAGCCTATTTTGCTTCCGCATGGACTATTCAGCTTGTTCCTTTTTGTTAAAGCTTTTTGTGTAGTCCTTTTATTTGTAACTCTGTTATATGTATTCTTTTGGGATTCATCTGTATATTGTGGTTTGCTATACCACTTGACATGTATTATTTTGTAAACTCTGTTATGTATCTGTATATGTGTAAATGATGATTTACTGTTCTGTGATGTATATTACATTTGAGTTGTTATATTCTATTCTGATAGATCCTTCAACCACCTATGGTTTTGTTTTAAGTATTCATTGGGTATGTCGACCTTCTTGGTATGTTTATTGTCGATGTATTCAGTAGATAGTTAGAGCAAAGCTATAGATGGTCGCTCCCAACCAGCCTTATTCTCCGTGTTAGTTGACGGCATTACTATGTAGTGTCCTTGGCTAGCGTGGGTATAGAGGTGGGGCGTCACAATATAGAAGGGTGGATTGTTATGGGGTAAATAAGAAAAAGCAGAGAAAGAAAAATAAACAAAAATAGAATCTTGCAGAGGAACGATAAAATATAATAATCAAATATACAGTTCATGAAGTTGTTTACCAAATATTCGATTATTCTTATAAAATATATATAAGAGTTACACATACCAAAGAATAATAACAATGCAGCGGAACAATGTGATGCAGTGGAACACTATAGTAAATAATAGTAATAATACAATCTTCGTCTTCGTCCTCCAGAAATAAGGCCTTCAATTCCTGAAATGCTCAAGCTGACCCGAGCGAATTGAAAAGGCAAAACACTCGAGTCAGAATTAATGATCTAATGTAAGTTAAATCAACGGTAAATAATATGAGTGTAACGGCGTCACAGATGTTTATGGGATTTGACATCTCCTATCCAGTGCCTAACGTGAGTGCAGTAACTCAAGAGTCGGAATTCACATCTCCTAAGGATCCGTTAAACTATTTACTATGTAGTAATATTTCGCTATTATAATAATGTCTATTAGTAAAATAAATTTACTTTTAAATAGCGTTAAGGAGTGACACAATATTCCCCTTAACACGTAATAGTGCCAACAGTCTATACAGTATCGTAATACCTCCTGATCGGGAGGCTAACAGAGGATACTCTATAGGTACGACACAAATCAAACTCATACAAGGCACGCTAGGGTAGGTGACACGGCACAACTAGGCAATGCCAGGGTAGATACACCATTTACGCTTCTGGGCCGGTGGTAACGCATAGCCGCAGATACCGTCCACCTCGAGCCACACCCCAAATAAAAAAATATCAAAAGTGGCCACCGAATCAATCCAAAAGTCAAAATATAATATCGACGGGATGTGTTCGATCAAAGGTGCTACCTCATTAGCCCATCAATCGCTCCTGTTTTAGCCACCTTATGCCAACTCACCGGAGTCGGGTCCACGTATTTACCTTAAAGGAAATGCCGCCACCATCCTACTTCATTCTGGAATCTCCACCGCGCACACGGTTGTTAAAGTGGTTTTCGGAGTTGGCAGAGAGTATGACAACTTCCGATCTCGGTCTCTTTAACAACCCAACTTTATTATAACACCGCGGTGATTTCAAAATAAGTTATACTTCAAAACCAGGATATAATATTTATTTCAAAACCATATAAATAGGATATCATTTCCAATTTAAAAACCAAATCAATATGATATCCCTTTTATTTCAAATCAATATAATATTATTTTATTTCAAATATATCCCATTTTCAAAAATCATAGCACTTCCAAATTTTATACTTCAAAACCAAACATTTGAAATTTTAACACCTTTAAACATAATGCTTTGAAATTCATGACTTCGAAACATTTCAATTTCTATAAACATTTCAATTTTGATATATTTCAAGTCTTTAAATATTCCAAAATTTCAAAACTAGATTTGATAATTTCGATTAAACAATTAAATTTCCTAATATATAGTTTTGAAATATTTTATATAATAAACCCCTTATTATTTAAATAAAACTTAAATTACAAATAACTAGATATTGTCTTCAATTCATTATACTTGAAATAATCATTTAATTCACCTAGACCCAAAATCGAGTTATAATAATTATACCTTTTAAAATTTCCAATTTAATAAATTTCACATCAACTCTGTTGGTTTAATTCTTAAATAAATTCAATTTCATAAAATCTCAAATTTGTCTAAATTTCAAATCATTTTATTCGAGTAAAATTCTTAAACAATTTAATTCACATCCATTTCATATTTTATCTTCCAAATCTTAATTTATTTAAATTATTATAACCTCTATATAAAAATATGATTCAAATACTTAACCATATTTATTTTAATAAATCAAACTCCATTAGTTAACTTATTGTCATTAAACAGATTTATACATAGCTTAAATATATGAATTTAACTATATATAAAATATTTTTATATAATATCAAAAAGAATCAATATTTATTTAAACCGTATAATTCTATCCAAAACCATAGAAATCATTTCAAAATATTTATACATATATACCGACAGTGTCTGTATACAATTTTATATCTTATGGTCAAGTGATACAGATATTTATCATTTCAATCCACAATTTAAAATAAAAATACGGTTATGTATCATTTTAAACCGTAATCCCGAATGAAATAAAGTGCACAATATAAAATACAACATCCATTCATCCAATATCCATCATCAACCATTAATCACAATCATCATCCAATTCAATCAATGGCATCAATATATAATGGATAATAAACAACAGGTATCAACTAGCAATTTATATTCAATAATAAATTAAATGAAATTTTAACTGGTAGTTTATATGCAATATATAAATTAAATACCAATTTAATTCAATAAATTCAATTTTAACTGGAATGATGATAAAAATATACCAATAGCAATAAATAAATTTCTAATCACATCAGAAATTAATTTAACACACATAAGAAATTTTAGAAATTGTGAGTGGGTTAAAACACTCACCTTTTGAATTTAAATTGAATTTAAATCCATTTTAAATCCAAAATTTCAACGGTTTCAAAATCCATCCAAACCGGTGCCAAAATGTCCGAAATTCCAATAAGAACCTAGCGGAGAAAACCACAAGTGAAACGGACCTCGTATGTGAGAGTTACGTGCATTAGAATGTTTGAAATTGAAATTAAAATAAAATAAATAAATAAAACAAACAAACCAGCACATGCCACGTCGCCCCCATCTTCACGCGCATGCTCGTGAAACCCTAACCCATTCGAACGCCAGAACGAAACTCAGCCGCCACTGATTCGATCGAAACGCTAGCTCCATCTCGTGCCATCGACCAGACCTGCCCACGCCACGAGCCGCCTCCATCGACCCCCCCCCCACCCCCCCATGATGGTCGTGACGCCATCACTTGCTCACGGCCGTCGCACCCTACCAAATTCTGGTGAACTCGGAGCCTACTAGTGCGAACGAACGGTACAGATCGACGTCTCTCAACGTCTCCTATAGTGAAGCGCAACCCGATCGCCTTCAAATCAAAAATCTACCGGCGAATCGGGATGGTGGCCTATGAACGGCCGAGAATAAATGAGCCAATTCCGGCTGCATAGAAACTCAGATCCAAATACGAATCACAGATACGAGGTGCGTTCATCGAGAGCTCCGATATATAATTTTTCTGAATTTTTTTGAGGAGTTTGAAATTTTAGCTTTTGATTTGATTTGAAATTGTATTTGGATCTAGAATTTGTTTGTCTACCATTGAGGAGGAGAGATAGCTGAATTGTATGCACATAAAAGTGAGAAATAGAGGTAGGCTAGGGTTTATAACCGGGTATTTATAGATAAAGTTGAGATAGAATGGATCAGATTGATAAACGCGTTGAAAAATATAATGCCCGAAAAGCCCGTTTCGACTCCGGAACGAAATTTGGTCAACCCATATATCAAAATAGATGTTTTAAAATATTTTAAACTCGATAGAACAAGTTTCAAGTCCAAATTCCATCGTATAAAGAAATTATGCTAAAATCAAAATTTTCCAAATTGATTTCAATTAAATCGATTTCAAGGTGTTCCGCGTTCGTACGATCAAACAACAGATCCGATCGCTACGAAACTTGAAATCCTACAATAATTCACCGTTACGGATCCGATGAAACTGGTTTCGTCAAAATCCGAATCAGTAACCAAAATGGCTATTTTTACACTATTTAAATAAATTAATAATTGATTAATTAAATCAAATTTCCAATTTAAATTCTAAAATTGACAATTCTTATCATTTTTGATTTCTTAATCATTTACAATGGTTTTAAACAAATTTAAATGTCAATTTAGAGATGATTAATTTAAAATTTTCAATATTAACCTCAATTTCATTAAATTCACAAATTATAAATAAAATTCCCAAAATTATAAATTTAATTTACAATAATTCCATCCAATTTACTTTTCATTCTATTATTCAATTCATCATTATCCAACAGATGAAATTAACATTGGTTCATGGCTTATTACATTATTATTCTCAAATTTCATCTAAATCTCAATTAACGCAATAATTAAATATTAAATTTCACTTAATTGAAATTAATCCAAATATTAAATTCAAATCCAATAAGTTAATAAATCTCGATTTCCATTCTTTAATTCAACCAATTGTCATACTATAAATGGGATTGACATTATTTTCAAATATTACTTAAATTAACGTTAACGTAATAAATTATTTATATTTATTGCAATTGATTGCCAGTTATAATTTAATATACTAAATAAATGGTTAATTACAATACTTGTTACCATTAACGTTTATTTTCACTTATAAGCTATTATTAACAAACCAAATGTTGCAATTTGATTTAGACCTAATTCAATGAATTAAATGAATGAGTAAACGATTAAAGTTTTGCACTATTGCCACATGTTCTCACATTCATATTTGATTATCTACTAAAAATTATTATAATTACTTAGAGAACCTAGCGGAGAAAACCGCACGTGAAACGGACCTCGTATGTGAGAGTTACGTGCATTGGAATGATTGAAATTGAAATTGAAATAAAATAAAATAAACAAACAAACCAGCACATGCCACGTCGCCCACATCTTCATGCGCAAGCTCGTGAAACCCTAACCCATTCGAACGCCAGAACAAGACTCAGCCGCCACTCGTTCGATCGAAACGCCGCCTCCATCTCGAACCATCGACCAGATCTGCCCACGCCATGAGCCCCCACGCCACGAGCCGCCTCCATCGACCCCCCCATGATGGTCGCGACGCTATCACTTGCTCACGGCCGCCGCACCCTAATCGCCACATTCTAGTGAACTCGGAGCCTACTAGCGCGAATGAATGGTACAGATCGACGTCTCCCAACGTCCCCTACAGTGCAGCGCAGCCCGATCGTTTTCAAATCAAAGATCTACCGTCGAATTGGGATGATGGCATATGAACGGCCGAGAATAAACGAGCCAATTCCGGCTACACAAAAACTCAGATCCAAAAACGAATCGCAGATACGAGATGCATTCATCGAGAGCTCCGATATATAATTTTTCTGAATTTTTTTGAGGAGTTTGAAATTTTAGCTTTTGATTTGATTTGGAATTGTATTTGGATCTAGAATTTGTTTGTCTGCCATTGAGAAGGAGAGATAGCTGAATTATATGCGCATACAAATGAGAAATAGAGGTAGGCTAAGATTTATAACCGAGTATTTATAGATAAAGTTGAGATAGAATGGATCGGATTGATAAACGCGCTGAACAATATAAGGCCCGAAAAGCCCGTTTCGACTCCGAAACGAAATTTGGTCAACCCATATATCAAAATAGATGTTTTAAAATAATTTAAACTCGATGGAACATGTTTCAAGTCAAAATTCCATCGTATGAAGAAATTATGCTAAAATCAAAATTTTCCAAATTGAGTTCAATTAATTTAAATTAAATCGATTTCAAGGCGTTTCGCGTTCGTACGATCACAGGTCTGATCGCTACGTTACTTGAAATCCTATAATAATTCACCATCATAGATCCGCTAAAACTAGTTTCGTCGAAATCTGAGTCAGTGCCCAAATTGGCTATTTTTACACTATTTAAATAAATTAATAATTGATTAATTAAATCAAATTTTCAATTTAAATTCTAAAATTGACAATTCTTATCATTTTTGATTTCTCAATCACTTACAATGGTTTTAAATAAATTTATATGTCAATTTAGAGATGATTAATTTATAAATTCCAGTATTAACCTCAATCTCATTAAATTCACAAATTATAAATAAAATTCCCAAAATTATAAATTTAATTTACGATAATTCCAATTAATTTACTTTTCATTCTATTATTCAATTCATCATTATCCAACGGATGAAATTAACATTGGTTCATGGCTTATTACATTATTATTCTCAAATTTCATCTAAATCTCAATTAACGCAATAATTAAATATTAAATTTCACTTAATTGCAATTAATCCAATTATTAAATTCAAATCCAATAAGTTAATAAATCTTGATTTTCATTCTTTAATTCAACCAATTGTCATACTATAAATGGGATTGACATTATTTTCAAATATTACTTTAATTAACATTAACGTAATAATTTATTTATATTTATTGCAATTGATTACTAGTTATAATTTAATATATTAAATAAATGGTTAACTTACAATACTTGTTGCCATTAACGTTTATTTGCACTTATAAGCCATTATTAACAAACCAAATGTTGCAATTTGATTTAGACCTAATTCAATGCATTAAATGAATGGGTAAATGATTAAAGTTTTGCACTATTGCCATATTTTCTCACATTCATACTTGATTATCTACTAACAATTATTATAATTATTTACAGAACACTGATTTTTATTCAACGATCATTTATTATAATTTAAATTCATTAATTTAATTCAATGCTTACATTTTGTTTTCATATATTCAATTTGTAGCTAAGTATACATCTACATTATTTCCATTGATTTGAATTTCATTCCATTAATTAATAATTACCTTAGTTAACATTAACGTAGTATTAGATTATAATTTTTGTAACTGATTTCCAATTTTAAATCAACAAGCTACAAAATAGGTAACATACAATAATCGTTATCGTTAATCCTTTAGTCGCGTTAATAAGCTTTTATTACTTACAAATCAATGTTGACATTTATCTTCATACTACAAATTTCATTCACTTATGTTTAATTTATAGCCAAACATAACATTTAGATTTATTTTCATAAATTGGCATTCCATTCAATTCATAAATTTATTAACCTGATTGGTATTATTTACCTTGCATTCTAGTTATTATTTCATAAATATGATTCCCAATCATTTCTTTAATTTATACTAACATTTAAAAGTTTATTACTTACCATTAACACTGTATTATTTCATAATTCATTCCATACTTACTTTTATTTACCTATCTTTCATTTCATAACCAAGTGCACAATTTACGCTAGTACTTTTATTGATTTCACTTCAATTGTCAACAATTGGTTTTTTTTCTTATAACCATTGTTACAATTCATTCTTAACCTTTACTTCAATATAAATTATAAATTTTTTATTTCTTTCTAAATTCATTTACAAAAATTTAATTAAATTAACCAATTTATTTATAAAAATTTACGGGTCGTTACACAACCAAACATTCCAAATATATATAATAATTTCAGAAAATTTTTTCTTTTATATCAACATATAATTTTGGATAAAATTATTTCATTTACCCACTTTAAGAACAATACTATGTCGATTTATCTTGTTTAAGAGTTTAGAAACCCCTATCGATACGGTTGAACTTCCCAGACCAGAATTCATAAACACTCAACCGATAAGTCAACATAGTATAAAAACAATTTTTATATTCACTAACAAGTATGCTCTCATATCTATTATTACACTAAACTCATTCTAGAGTACTATGGACTCTATTTCTAATGAGTAATTCCCACCAAAGCCTAGGTTATCGCTAACCTAAGCTCTGATACCACTGTCACAACCCGCCCTTCTCGACCCTCGAAAATCGACAGAAAATACGCCACAGAATAATATGTCGACGCTCGAGTGCCGAAAAAGACAGATTGTTGAGGGAAAGAAAGAAGATAGAAGAAAGAAGGAACTAAACAATAACAGTATCTCACAATTGCAGCGGAATAAAATATAATAGACAATAACAGATCTCTACACAAAATGAAAACAAAATCTGTTTTATATATTACATCATCAGAGTATCACATATAAACAACAATTACCAGCCTGACAACTTCAAACAATCACAGCAGCGGATATAAACAAATATGGTAATACGTCTCAAACTCCAGCTCCTCTCCTGAGCTCCACAGCATCCTATCCTGTAATCTATAATACTCGGTCTGACCCGAGCATTATAATAGAATAACACCCGAGTCAGTATGGAATACCAGCGTGAAAGAAATACGCCCACATTGATTATCAAAGTTTCAAAATCTTTTGGAATCAAAAACATCTCGTAAGACAACGCCATAAATAAACATGTCGGGTTTCTACCTTACGATAGCTAAAACATTTCTTATAAAATCCACTGATATTATAATATGGTCTACATACAAATACTTATTAAAATAGCATAAATTGTTACATTAATTAAATTCCAGCATACTAGCCACAATCGTGGGTAATACAAACAAAACCGTAAAAGGCACGTAGGGAGAATGGATTTCCAACTAATGACTTGGCACTGGGGTACCACCTGTCACAGTACCCGGTCTAGATCAGCGTACAGAGGATCCACCTTAAATCCCCAGCAACACAAGACCGGGACTACCCCTTACTGGATAATCCCGAGTAAGATCACCCCACGGTTGGGATCAGCAACCGCACCACTAAGCCGAAATAAAAAGGGACATCTAGACAGGGATGACCTCACCCTAATGGGTGCTACCCACTTAGCGTTGCTGCATATCCCCTAATTTTCAGTCATTCCCGATTGATGAGGCTTGAGGCTAAGCGTTACCTTTTTAGAACATATCACTTAGAATGCCCACCGTCCACCTGACGATGTTGTGAAAGCATTCATCCATACAAGTCCGTCCCGGGTTCGAACGGAACCGAAGGCACTACTTCTACTACATCCATTTTGGAATCATCCTCAGGATTAGTAGCGACTAGCCCTTGCACTTCACTGCTTCATCTTCGATTCTGAACTCGTCTTCCTCACGAAAACGTACAAACCGGATCGAAGTGGTTTTCGAGAATTTAATCCCGATCTCGGTCTCTTTGAAATGATCAATGCATTGGCCAACATTGATAGTCGGTTATTTAACTATCAATTAACATTCATAAACATCCATCAAACATAAATAATTTCCCAAATTATTTATTATCCTCAAAATATCTTCGCAAGATATATTTTCATTTTCAACCCTTTTGAAAACAGTTTTCAATTCACACTCTGTCATGGAATAAATTTCCCAAATATTCATTTCCACTGGAAACAACCAAGTCCAAACATTCAGATTTTTAAAACAATTAAATCGCTTTATTCTAAAATATACCTTAAAATACTTACATTAACTACTTAAACATTTTATTCAACATACATTTTAAAAACATTTAAAATGAACTACTTTATAAAATGTAAGCTAATTTTAAAATAAAGGTTAAGTTCAAACTAAATTTTAAAAGAGGAGTTACAAAATTCTATACTAGTTTCAAATAAAACTTCAACCAAACTATCTTTAAAATAAATCCATTTTATAAAATATAAATATTAATAATATTCTTTTCAAACATAATACCAACTAGCCCTTTAAAATAATTTCTTTTATAACTAATTTATTAAATATTTACTTTTAAATTTTTTACAACTTAAATAATAATTTCTTAAAACATTCCTTTAAAAACAAATTTAAACTTTTTAATTTTTACTTAAAAAATATGCTTCGAAACGTACTTGGCTTTTCAGGGAACTACACTTCCATTTCAGAATAAACCAAAGAACCATTTTATAAATCCTGCTTGATTTATCTCAATTCAAATTTACGTTTAAATCTCGTAAATTTTTCCCACACTTTAAAAATAAGCCCTTTTTTATTTTTAAACACATTCCCATCTCCTGGAAAATCGCTTTCAAAATATATACTTAAAATATTTAAAATAAGGCTACTAGAAATTACATAAATGAAAATAATACTTAAGGAAATATAGAGGAGTTTCTAAGTAACTTAAACCAAAATTACCTTTTAAAATAAATTTATGAAATCAAATATTTATATTAAAATTTTCCTTTGAAACTTTATACTACTTCACCTTTAAATTAATTGAATACCATAACTACTTAAATAAATATTTACTTTATACTTAAAATAATTAAAAATAATTATTATTTTTTCCAAAATATCCAAAAACATCTTTCAAACTTCTAGTTGATATTTCGAAAGCTTTTCTTTGGAAACATACTTAACTTCCCAGGGAAAATACACCTTCCGTCTTTTAAAAATAATCTCATCTTTATTTTTGAAATAATTTATACCTTCTTATAGAATTTCCCAGCGAAAGCCTATCTTTCAAAAGTTTATCCATCGATAAATATTCCATTTTATTTATAAACCCAGTTTATGAATTTCCGTTTCTCATTTCCATTTCAATCACAGTTTCAAAACATTTCAAATTCCAAACCAATTTCCTGAATTTAATTTCCTTAAATTCATTCCTTAAAAATTCCTTTTCATTACCCTATAATCCCAATTTATTTTATTTATATTTTAAAATGTCAGATTATACTTATTCAATCATAACACAACACAGCATAATTTCCAAATTAATCTATCACGGTATATAAATGAAATGCATCATCAATTGTGGAAATAATTTCTATATTGTGAGGAATCCAGATGGATCCCTCCAGCCTATTTTCTCTACATCCGTAGATGTTAGCACAACCAATAAATATCGACCCAATCTGATAATAATTATCATATTCAGCTAATCAACCAATCGATCATTTAAATATGAGCTATTTAAATTAAATGGCACCCAGATGTGAGTGAGATTAACTCACCTTGAGTCGGTGCTTCAATTTTAAATTAAATCGGGCCCGTTCGATTTAATCTAAAATTTCCACTTGCTCCGACCTTCTCCAGATCTGTTGCAGTGCATAGATCGCATCACTACGATTCTGGCGCTTCTTGTTTCATTGGAATTCGACCATGCATGCAAAAGATATGCAAAATTAAAGATTTGTATATATAATTTGAACTAAAATTTCTATTTTGATTTTAAAATTACACAGCGAAAACGTGACCGATACCTTCTTCCCACTTCTTTCTTTCGCTAATCCCTGGTTAATGAACCCATCAACTCGCCTTCTAGGGTTAGAAACCACTCCACCCTTGATTGCCGAGAACGAAATCGACTATCCTCATCAGAACCGCCGATTCGAGCTCCACCCCCGCCCCGAACTTCGCGACACTCGACTGCGCCCTGCCCACGAAAAATGTCAACAATCCCACGACCTTCATAGCCGACTTTTGGCCATCCCGAGGAACTTCGTAATAACCCACCTTACGGATGTGAAGAGCTCGGAAAGCTCCATGATTTTCATGTTGGAGATATTCTCAAATTATCGATGGATTTTACGAATTTAAGAGGGGAAAATGAGAATTCGCATCCATTAAAAAGCAATGCCAGCGGCTCCTAAGAACGAACTAGGGTTAGGGCTAAAAACGTGTTTTTTTAATAAACGTTTATTAATATTATTTTAATATTACTCCTAGTTTGACAACTTTTACAAACAAACTCCAAACAACACATGTCGCCTGGCGTTTATATGATTTTACCCGCATTCCGAACACAATGGAACATGTTTCGGAGGCTAATTTGGGCATATGGTGAAGATGGCTTTTTGAATGGAGTTTAAACATTAAATTATCGATTTTAATTTCAACGCGTTTCTCACCCGTACGAGCAAACAGTAAATCCAAACGCTACGAAATTTGAAATCCGATTATAATACATTATTACGGATCCAATAGGTTGAATTCCAAGATTGTGCCCCGGAAGGCTATTTTAACTCGTCGATTAATTCGAGCGATTTCCAAAATCGTCGAAATCCCTTAAAATTTCACTTTTAAAATTTTACTGACTTATTTATAAATCATATAGAATTTACATTCACATTAGAAATCATTATGTTTCACTTCGAACCAAAATCTGATTATTCATTATTATATTATTAAATTAATATAAAAATTCCAAATTTGACTTATCGACTTTTGATTCCATCCAAAAATTCAATATTAAAAATCGAATCAAACATGACCAAAAAGAAATCTTAGAACCATTTTCATCACCATTTACATCCAGATTCACTAATTATCTCAATTCCAAATATTTAATTATTATTATTCAAATCCAATTGAATTGCCATTCTCGATATTTTAACTAATTATATTGATTTAGCAAAAATCTTCTTACTTCAGAATCTATTCAAAATCCACATTTAACATTTAAAATGAATTAAATGTTCAAAATCTAACGACCAAAATTCTGGGTCATTACAACGTTTTTCTTCAAGTTCTTTTGGCCTGAGGAGCATCTTCGAATTCTTAGTAAAGATCCTATGTTTATCAGAAGCAAGCCTTTAGAGTCACTCCACGGAGTCCATCTGTTGACTGTGCCAGAGAATAGGTTCTATCTATTCCTTTTTGGACTTATTTTTCTCGTATCCCCTCCGTTTTGCAACTTATATTAGGTCTAAACTAGCTTGCTAGTGCGGTAGGTAAAATAAAATAATTTGATGCTAATACCGTTGCTAGGGATAAGCTAGTCTATGCAAAAGCCTTGATTGAGATTTCCCCGGATAAGCCTTTACCTGATTCTATCAAGCTAACAGTGACTAAGGATCAGACATCGGAGATTGTAGCTCATTATGGCTGGAAGCCTGGCATATGTATGACCTGTTAGTCCTTTGGACATATATCATCAACATGCACTCGTATGTCATCTGTTGGTCCTTTCTCCGATATGATCCCTCTACCAAGGCCTCCGAACATGAAATGGATCCCAAAAAAGGGTAATGTTGCACCTCCTGTGGCACCATCCGTCCCTCCTATTGAGCCTTCACTAACTCCTATTATTCCACCCCACTCTTTAATTGCGAGGGATCTGTTTGCACAAAAAATGGACAAACACCTCAAAGTCGTATGATTTGGTTGATTTTATGTTGTTCTTAGCGGTTTGGGTGATTTATGCAAATATATAAAAAACAGGGGCTAAACTGTAAAAGACACGCAGATTTATAGTGGTTCGGCCAGAACGTGCCTACGTCCACTTTATATGTTATTCTCTCTTTTCTTTCAGATTACAAGTACAAAGCTTTGTATACAAGTATATGAAAGTTGTTTGAAAGTTCCTTCCGTGCTTGAGCTCTCAAACTTGTCCGCCATTGTTGTACCCCTGCCCCTCTATTTATAGAGTGAGGCTGGGGGCAGGGGTCTTGGATGTATATAGCTGCTGATGGGCCTGGGCTGAAGCAATCTGGTCTGGCATATCTGGTTCGGCGAAGCTTGGTTCGGAGGTGAGGGCGTGGTTTGGTCCGGTGGTAGGTTGGATGGAGTTTGATTTGGTTGTGAGTGAAGTGGCATTGGTTCGGCAGGGGTTGACTCGGCGAGGCCTTGGTTCGGTGGCACGGGAAGAGAGGTTGGTTCGGTGAGCATGGAGTGGAGCCGGTCCGGTGGGAGATTGGTTGGTTCGGTGGTGCATTGGTTCGGTCATGAGGTGGTTCGGTAGTAGAGGAGAAACACTTGGTTTGGCCTGTAGGGAGCTTGGTCCGGTGTGGCTGCTTCGGTGGGTTGATGGTCCGGTTGGGAGATGGAGTTGGACCGGTGATGCCCTGGTTCGGCTAGGGATGGATTTGGATCGGTGGTGAAAATTCGTCCAACGCTTGCCCCCCAAAGTAGGGCATATGTTTAACATATGTCGTGCTTTGTTTTGATTTAACGACAATATTCGGCCTGAGAGCCGAACCGGCTGGTCCGGTTATCCAACCTTCCCCTATAAGTAGGGGCCTAGGGCTTCTGTTATTCCCTACCGAATGAGCCATCCGGATCAGAACTTCCTGCCGAATCAATCACTCTGCCGAATCAGGTGACTGCC
This sequence comes from Allium cepa, assembly GCA_030765085.1. Classification (NCBI taxonomy): domain Eukaryota; kingdom Viridiplantae; phylum Streptophyta; class Magnoliopsida; order Asparagales; family Amaryllidaceae; genus Allium; species Allium cepa. Next base: position 1,297,877 of record JASFAV010000023.1, on the reverse strand, counting down.
GAATGGCTTCTTTGCTTTACTTCGTCTTACCGAATGAACTAAAAGGTTTTAATACCGAATGAACCTTGTACCGAGAATGCCGAATGAACCTTATACTGAGAATGTCGAATGAACCCTGGTATTGGGAATGCCGAACGAACCTTATGCCGAATGAACCTTGTTTGTTTGCATCTCTGCGCCTCCCTGTTCTAATATTGTGCTTTTCTGTGTTTTTGGTGTTGCAGATAAATGTCTCACAAAGTGGAAACTCGATCAGATAGAAAGAAGTCCAAGGATAGAGAAGAGTCTTCTTCCGTGCCCCCAGCCCAACCAGGACCGGCGCAACCTGGACCTGCCCCGAGGTCGTTAGTGGATGGGTATGGTCCCCAGGAACTTCTGGTCTCCCCTCCCGATTGCTTTCCTAGCTCCCTAAAGGAGGAGCAACTTGATGTCATCTCTCGTTCCTTCGGAATAGATAGAGCGCTCATGGTGCTGCCGGGGGCTGGAGTTATGCCATATGACCCTCCTGAAGGGTATTTTGCGTATAGTAGGTACCACTGTATGTGCGGGGCCATTCCTCCCATCAACGCCTGGGTAGTCAGCTTCATCACTTATCTGAAGGTGGCTCCATTCCAACTCCAGCCCAAATCTTACGCCATCCTGGCGTGCTTGTACGCTATCTTTCAGGAGAGGTATGGGCGCGCTCCTTCCAACCGGGAGATACGGTATCTGTACAATCTAAGGGGATACAGGAAGGGATCCCCATATATTAGTTTGGAGTCTGCCGTCTCTTTTAAGCCGGTTCTGGACCTCTATTCGAAGTACAGTATGTTCAAGAAGGAGTGGTTCTTCGTCAGAGATGACTCCATCTCTATCCGTCGCTTCACCTCTGGATGTAAGTCAAAGTTTTATTTACATTCCTTGTCTTAGCCGCAATCCTTTTTCTTATGTGCTTTCATTTCTTGCTAGCGACAGGTGGCTTTGTGGTTGTGGAGAACGATCGCCTAGTTCAGATGGCAGCTGAGATAGAAGCTATTTCAGAGAGAGACAGATCAGCTGCTTACCTGATCAGGAATGGTAGACTCTTGATGTACAACTTGATTCTTCCACATCAGTCCGTGGTTAAACAGAGAGATACGGCAGAAGAGAAAGCTGCCCAGCCTACAGGAGGGGCCACGAAGAAGAGTGGCAAGAGGAAAACTTTTACAAAGCCTCCGGTTGTCGGGGGTAAGAAACTTAAGGAGTCTGACGGCCCCTCTCCTAGCACTTGTTCGATTATCCCGGAGGAGGAAGATGTGGAAGAGGATAGAGGCGAGGGCGAAGGAGGCGATGTAGGAGGAGAATCAGAGGGTGGAGGAGATGGCGATGGAGATGGAGAGGGAAATGGTGATGGCGGCGAACAGGGCGGTAGTGGCACTGGTGCCTTAACCTCCGGGCAAGTGGGGGAGCTTCAGGAGTGGACGGATGAGGCTCTCCGTCAAGCTTTCGGGGAATCAGAGGGAGAATCGGATTTGGCGGAGAAGGCGAAGAAGACTGGCAAGGCCGGGGCTGGCGCCGATCCATTCCCTAAGAGCTCCTCAGCTAGGGTGACTCCGGCAATGCAAGGTGAACTTGTGACTTCTGCAGATTCCATTTACGATAGGGACTTAGGAATATTTTATGGCTCGCTCCCGTCCTGGGATGAAATCCAGGACTTATTGTAGGATCCTTCTTCTCTGTAGGGTTTGTATAGTAAAAGCGTCTTTCTTGTTTTTTTTTAACTCGATATGTCTCTTGCCTCATGATTTGATGCATGCTTGTAACATTTATTCTTTACTCCAGGGGCAGGCCAGGTGGCCAAAACGTCAGATGTCCGACACCGCATCGAACAATTCAAGTTGATGAGAGCTTCTGCTAAGCCGAAGCCTCCTACTGGTCGTCCTAGGGACGTGGTCAGCTACCGCCCTCTCCTTGGAGTTATCGAGGAGGGTATCCTGCAGAGGAAGAGGAGGCGTTCCTTGTTTGATTCACCACCTGGTCCTCAGCCTCCTACTCAGCCTTCCCGAGATACCACGGAGGAGACCACGGAGTTTATCCCCTCTCCGCATCCTTCCGAGAATCCTACTGTTATCCGCATAAAACGTCCCGACGTGCCTCGCAATCCCTTTGCCGGCCACCCGGATTTGGACCCAAGCTCTCAGGATATTTTATATGACGAGGCCACGGACGAGCATCTTCTCCTCCGCAATCCCATGGTTCGGGTTCTTGATGAGGCTAAGTCCCTAGATCTGGATCTGCTCACTGCTTGGATAGCTGCTATGGGGGACGAAGCCAAGGCCAACATCGACTGGGTCGCGAAGGAGGCCAAGAAGTTAATGGAACATCACGCCCGATTGGCCAAGGCCGGGGAGGAGATAGGGAGTGCCAATATAAGGTTTCGGTTAGTGGTTGTTGATCAGGCCAAACAATTTGCCGACCAGGCTATTCAGATTTCGCAGCATGAAGCCGACTCCCAACGACTGAAGAAGGCCATGGAAGAGGCTAGCATAGCTGAGTTGCGGAAAATGGAGGCCGCTTGCAAGAAACGCATTGACATGGCCATTACCACGGTTGATGAGGTTAGGAGGGCGGATCTCGAGCAGGTTGAAGAGATATCTGGGAGGCTTGAAGTTGCAGAACTTGCTCAAGCCAAGTTGAAAGAAGAGATGGAGGAGATGAGGAGATCCCTCCAAGCTGAGTGCTCAAGATACCAGCGGGAGAGGGATGCTGCTGCCACTAAGTTGCAGATTTCCGAGGCCCGGGTGAAGAGGTTTGAAGAGGATGAGGGGATGATGGACGATATGCTGCAGGACATGTACTTCCGCACTTGGAAGGAGGGCAACTTATCCTGGATGGATGACTATCCCCGGGTTATGGACAAGGTATATTTTCGGGCTTTAGAGGAGGCCAGGGTTGATGCGGGTAAGAAAGGTGGAGCGGCCTTTAGTCTGGATGAAGTCACCGCTCAGTTTTCGAAGAAAGAGCAGGCGGCGGTGAAGGAGGGGATGCGGCTGCTTGCTGCGGAGGAAGCGGGTGTGCAATTGGAGGATGAGGATCAAGCGGCGGACGCTGGTGAGTCTCTCTTCTCTTTCTCTTTTCTTTTTAGATTTTCATAACTTGATCGCTTACTGTTTGTTTAATGGACTCGTCTTCTGAATTGGACAGGTGGGACTTCCGATCAACATGCTGGGAGTTCCGACCCTGCGGCTAAGTAGGCTTGGAGAGTTGTTAGGATGAGGGCGAAGCGTGGACGCAGCTGGTTCCTTGTCCGGATTCGGACACCTTTTGATTTCTTTTTATTGCGCCTTTCATGTTTCGGCTGTGGACGGCAACTTTGTGCGCCCTGTAAGACTAAGCACGGAATGTCGTTGAGTGCCTTGCCATCCGATTGTAAGTTTCTGTTCCCATTAGCGAGCGTTCCCTATTTCGTGTCCTGTACTTTCAAGCACCGTTACGGAGAATAGGAGAAAAGTTTTAAATGAAATGGAAATATAGGAAAAGTAAAACTTCCAGTCACGGAAGGCCGTCGATGTGCTTAAGTTCGTGGCAAACGGGTTTTGTAGTCACTTTCCCTAGCTGTGGGTCTTGGAGACATTTGTCACCCATCTTACGCCTCTGCGGGGAGTTTTCTTTTTTACCACAGCCGCACTTAAGACACATCGGAGCCGATCGCGCACAGTAACTACCCAGGCCATTATGGCCCGTAATCGCGGGTATTATTCGATTTACTGTGGCCGGCTAGCGTGGGGGCCGATCATCAACTGTGAACTGCCCCTGGCTGGCCACACCTTATGTTGGGGCTTATAGTCGGTTCACAGTTGCCGGCGAGCCGAATCGCTGTAATGAGCTGCCATGGCATAATCGGCCTTCTCGGTGGCTTATACTCGGCTTATTACAGTCGGTTTTAAGGGCCGAGGCAAACAATGAGTTAACTCGGGGTAGAGGGATACCGGAGCAAAGTGTATCATTGGCGAGGGCATAGGATCGTAGCGTACCTGTTAGATTTTGTCCAGGTGGAGTTGTGTTGTGAAGCTCTGAATTGAAATGTCACCTGCAAAGGATTTTGTTCAACAGCAAAGGATAAAGCTTAACAAGTAGCCAAGATATAAAGGAACAAGTTAACAAGAGCCAAGTTTTTAAAGTGGTTCGGCACGAAAATGCCTACGTCCACTGATTCTCTTTGTTAATTCACTTCATATGGGCAGTACAAGTTAAGAAAAGTATCGACGGAGGTGTCGGATGTTCCATGCCTTCTGGAACACCTCTCCGTGCACTGTTGATAAAATATAAGCTCCGTTGTGGAGATCTTTATGAATTACATATGGTCCGTCCCAGATGGGGTCCAGTGCCCCGGGGCGCGGAAAGATTCGTTTGAGGACAAGATCTCCTTCTTGTAAGCTGCGATGCTTGACTTTGGAGTTGTATTGGGCTGCCACTTTTTATTTGTGAGCCGCTACTTTGAGTGCTGCATCGTTTCTTCTCTCCTCAATTAGGTCCAAAGACATGAGGAGGAGTTCTTCGTTCTCTTCCGAGCTGTAGTGGATCCTACGGTGAGAGGGCACTATAGTTTCAACTGGGAGCATGGCCTCCGATCCGTATGCCAAAGAGAAAGGAGTATGCCCTGCTGAAGTTCTGTAAGATGTGCGATAGGCCCAAAGTGCCGTAGGAAGTTCGTCCACCCAAGCGCCTTTCGACTTTTCAAGTTTCTTCTTGATTAAGGTTTTGAGGATCTTGTTAACAGCTTCGACTTGTCCGTTTTCTTGAGGATAAGCTACAGATGAGAAGCTTTTGTGAATTCCGTGCTCTTGGCACCAATCGGCGAATTCTTCGCTGTCAAATTGAAGTCCGTTGTCTGATATGATCTTGAGTGGGACTCCGTACCTGCACAGAATATTTTTGATCAAGAAGTTGATAACTTTTACCGAGGATATTTTATTTAGAGGTTCCGCCTCCACCCATTTGGTGAAATAGTCAACTGCCACTATAGCACATTTGGCTCCGCCTCGGTCCGTTGGCAGTTCGCCAATTAAGTCAATCCCCCATACCGCAAAGGGCCAAGGGCTGGTCATTTGAGTAATCTCATTTGTGGGTAGTCGAGGGATCTTGGCAAATTTCTGACATCTGTCGCATTTCTTGACAAAGTCCAAGGCATCTTTGTTTAAAGTGGGCCAGTAATATCCATATCGGAGTATCTTTTTTGCCAGAGTCTGCCCTCCAATGTGATCTCCGCAACTTCCTTGATGGATGTTGGATAAGACTTCCCTGGCTTCCCTTCCAGCGATACAACTTAATAAGGGATTGGAGAAGCCGCGCCAATAGAGGATGCCTTCTTGTAATGTATAGCGGGAAGCTTTCTTTAAGAGTTTCTTGATTTCGTTATGCCTGTCGGGCAGTGTGCCATCTTGTAAATATTTCCAGATAGGAGTCATCCAAGTTTCTTCATCGATTGCAGCTATCAGATTCACTCGCTCGAAACTTGGTGCCAGTTGTTTTGAGATGGTTAATGCTCCTAAAATAGTGATGTTCTCCATACTAGCTTGCTTTGCTAGTTCGTCGGCCTCTTGGTTCTCTTCTAGAGGAATGTGTTTGATTAGATAGTGATCCAATTGATTGAGCAGCAGCTTGGTCTTTTTCAGATATGCTGTAAGTCGCTCTCCTCGAATCTGGAAGTCTCCAAGTATTTGATTTACAATGAGTTGAGAATCACTATGGAGACATAAAGAGCCGACTCCAATCTCCAAGGCCAGTTCTAATCCAGCTATCACCGCTTCGTATTCTGCGTCATTGTTGGTGGCAGCGAATTCCAACCTTAGGGCGTAGTGAAGCTTCCTTCCCCTGGGGGTGATTATCACAACACCTGCCCCCGAGCCTTGTTCGTTTGACGCTCCATCCACGAAGAGATTCCACTTGATATCTTCTGCTATTTCAGATTGGTCCTTACCTTCGTTAGTAGTGAATTCGGCAATGAAATCAGCTATGACCTGCCCCTTGATAGCGGTGCGAGGATGGTAAGTGATATCATATTGCCTTAGTTCGATGCACCACTTAAGTAATCGCCCAGAAGTATCGGGGCGATGGAGCACTTGCCTTAGTGGTTGATCGGTTAAAACCCTGATGGAATGAGACTGGAAATAGTGTTGCAGTTTCCGTGACGTGATGAGCAAACAGTATGCTAGCTTTTCAAGTTTAGGGTATCTGGCTTCTGCCCCTGTGAATCTCTTGCTTACAAAGTATACGGGTCGCTGCGCGCGGTTGTCTTCTCTCACCAAAGCGGCGCTCAAGGCGTGGGACAATACAGCAAGATATAGTTCCTCGCCTTTATTTGGAGTTGAGAGCACTGGTGGTCTCTGGAGGTGTCCGATTAAGTTAAGGAAGGCTGTCGAGCATTCGTCGGTCCATTCGAACTTTCCATTGTCTTTCTTTAGAGCTTCGAAGAATGGGATGCATTTGTCGGTTGCTTTAGAGATGAACCTACTTAGGGCGGCCACTTTCCCGTTTAGGCTTTGCATCTCTCTTCGAGTGGATGGTATCTTGATATCTTGCAACGCTCGAACTTGTTCGGGGTTTGCTTCAATCCTCTTGGCATGAACGATGAATCCCAAGAACTTTCCCGATGATACTCCGAAGGAGCACTTTAGAGGGTTCAGCTTCATTCCATATTGGCGAAGTACTCGAAACATCTCGTCCAAGTGGCTTATATGATCGTTGGCCTTCCTTGATTTTACCAGCATGTCATCCACGTAAACTTCCATAGTTTGTCCTATTAGTTCCGCAAACATTTTGTTGACAAGGCGCTGATAAGTAGCTCCAGCGTTTTTAAGTCCAAAAGGCATTACTTTGTAGCAGTATAATCCCCGGTCAGTGATGAAACTAGTGTGGTCTTGATCGGGGGCGTGCATAGGGATCTGGTTATACCCTGAGTATGCGTCCATAAAGGATAAGAGTTCGTGCCCGGCAGTGCTGTCCACGAGTTGGTCGATTCAGGGGAGCGGGAAGCAGTCTTTCGGGCAAGCGTCATTTAAGTTGGAGAAATCGATGCATGTTCGCCACTTCCCATTAGCTTTCTTTACCAGACCGGGTTGGCGATCCATTCCGGTTAGATGGCTTCACGTATGAAATCATTGGCAAGTAAGTTCTTTACTTCTTCCTCTAGGGCTGCTGATCGTTCTGCCCCCTGCTTCTCTTTTTCTGCTTTACTGGCACCTTCGTGGGATCGATGTTCAATACGTGGAATGCTACATCTGGGGAGATTCCTGTCATATCGGCGTGCGTCCATGCAAATACATCCATGTTGTGGCGAAGAAAATCCATGAGTTGATCCTTTAACTCTCCTTTTAGTTGAGATCCGATCTTCAATAGTCTACTCGAGTCATGTTTGTCTACAGCTACGAATTCCATAGCCTCTGCAGGCTCGGCGGTGGCCTCCTCCTCTTTGTCCCTGGGGTCTAATTCGTTGAAAGGATCACTGGTATATCGAAGAGGAGGGGCTTTCTTTAGTTGCTATGCTTCCAAGCTTTCCATGCAGAGAGTAGTCTCTGCATTTTTCCCTTTATCTTTTCTGCGATTATTGCGAAGTTCGGTCACATAGCAGTCTCGAGCAGCGTCTTGATCTCCCTCCACTTCTCCTATTCCGTTATCTATGGGAAATTTCATCTTCAGGCACCATGGGGCTAGGACAATTTGGAAGTCGGACAAGGCTGGTCTTCCCAAGAAGGCGTTGTAGGCCGAATGGCTTTCTATTAGCACGAACGTTTGTTTTCGCATAGCGGAGCGGGGATGGCTGCCTATTTCGACAAAGAGGTCCAGTTGCCCAAGGGGTAACTTTGCATCTCCAGTGAAACCATGTAGTGGTTTCTTGTAGGGAGATACATCCTTTATTGACAGCTTCATTTTGTCGAAAGCATGCTTGAATAGGATATTTACTGAACTTTCAGTGTCTATTAAAATTCGAAAAACTTTGGCTGGACCGAACCAGGCAGAGATGACCATAGGGTCCATGTGTGGGTACTGTCTTCCCTCTAGATCACGCCTACTGAATGTGATGTCATCACTCTCTTTCCGTTATGGGTGGCGTTCTTCTGTAACAGAGTTAACGTAGCCTTCATTGTTTCTAAGTTACTTGCCGTATCTTTCCATCTCTGCCCAGCTTCTGTCGGCGATGTGTGGTCCTCCCGAGATGGTATGGACCACTATCTTCTCTTGACTAGACCCGCTGGTGTTGCGATTTCCTCCACTTACTTCTGGGAGGGGTAGCCTAAGATTCTCACTGGCAGGAGTCGAAATCCTGTTCTGGCTCTTCACATAGCGTTCCAGCCTCTTCCTTCTGATGTGTTCTTCAATTAAATTCCGGAGATGGTGGCATTCATTGGTGTCATGTCCATGGGATTCATGGAAGCGGCAGAACTTTCCTGACTTGAGTGTCTTATCTGACTCCTTGTACGGGGGGCGCTTGTATCTAACTTCGTCTTGAGTGGCCAGGAAGATGTTTTTGATCGTTTCATTCAAAGGAGTGTAAGAGTCAAATCTTGGTCCTGGTCGATACAAGCGCTTTTCTCCCTTTTTGCCCCCAGTATTGTCTCTAGAGTCATTTCTTCGAACATCTTTTGCTGCAGCGAGGAGCATGTCTGGAGCCGTCTTGGCCTGTGGTCTTGTCTGCCTTTCAGTGGTAGCCTCTTCGAGTCTCATGTACTTCCCAGCTTCATGGAAGAACTCGGGCAAGATAGCTGGTTTTTCTTTAGTTAGTCTTCTAGCAAACTTGGTATCTGGGTGCACACCACTACAGAGGGCCATTAGGGTGAGTTTCTCATCGGCATCTTGGACTGCGGCCGCTGCGGCGTTGAACCGGGTTAGATTTGTTGTAGTGTCTCTCCGGATTTCTGTTTGACAGTAGATAGAGAATAAGCATCCTTGGGTTGCTCCACATGAATGCAGAACTGGCTAATGAACTTTTCTTTCAACATCTCCCATGAGCTGATAGATCCTTGGGGTAGATGGCAGAACCAGGAGGTAGCTAGATCTGTTAGGAATAGCGGAAAGCATTTACACAACACTCCTTCCGTTGCTCCGCTCATGAGCATATGCTGTGTGTATCTCTGTAGGTGTACAACGGGGTCGGAAGTTCCCTTGTACGGTTCCATCGTTGGCATTTTCCATTCTCGAGGGGTGATGGCGGTTTCGATGTCATGGGTGAAAGGGCTGGTTACCCTAGCGCCTATTCCTCGATCCCTTTGCTCCCGTCGGACGCATTCCCTGAATAATCGTGCCATTCTTTCATCAGAATTTGGAGCGGACAAAAATGAGCTTGGTTCTTCCCTGCGGGATCGATCTCGTCCAGATGACCTGTAGGGATGGTATAGTCTATCACTTCTGACGTTATCCAGTGGTTGTCTTTGGCTGCTCGGATGCGTGTTAGGACCAGCTACAGTTGGCCCCTGCCTTGATCTTCCCCTGTGGGGTTCTGTTTCGAGCATTTCCATGGGGTCAACTTCGGGCTGGGTTCTAGCTCGGCTCCGTTCAGCGGGGTTTCTATGATTAGGCGGCATGACTGGCTCAGCTACATCCGACCCTCGCCTGGTGCCTCCCCCATTGGGTTCGGTTCCAAGCGCTTCCTCGAGTCGGAGTTCGGGCTGAGTCCGGGCGCGGCCCCTATCATTGTTGTTCCTGTTGATAGCTTCTTCGAAGAGGGAAGACCTTTGTTGTCTCCGAGATCCTCCAGATTGAGACTCACCCCATGATTCAGTGTTGCGGTTGGATTCTTCGGCATCCCTCAAGCGTGACATGAGTTGGTTCACCAAAGCTTCTTGTTGGGATGCGAAGCGGTTAGTCACTTCAACCACAACTCTGTCTAGGTCTGCCCTAGTGATTGCTGCCGGTTGTTCCGCGGCAGGGGCTGTCGGAATTGCCTGATCTACATTTGGCACTGCTGTCGTAGTGGGTTGGTTCTCTTGATCTGGATCCACTGGATCTGGAGCGCTGCTGATTGCAACATTCTTTCCCTTGTTGGCGTCTTTTCTCGGCCTGGAAGTCATGTCTCCTAGGCAATGAAGGGTGCTATTGGGAAAGAAGGTTGAATGAGGGAAGCTGAAGCTTCGAGTTCCAAGCTCTCAATGAAAGCACTAAAAATGTTTGCACAAAAAATGGACAAACACCTCAAAGTCATATGATTTAGTTGATTTTATGTTGTTCTTAGCGGTTTGGGTGATTTATGCAAATATATAAAAAACAGAGGCTAAACTGTAAAAGACACGCAGATTTATAGTGGTTCGGCCAGAACGTGCCTACGTCCACTTTATATGTTATTCTCTCTTTTCTTTCAGATTACAAGTACAAAGCTTTGTATACAAGTATATGAAAGTTGTTTGAAAGTTCCTTCCGTGCTTGAGCTCTCAAACTTGTCCGCCATTGTTGTACCCATGCCCCTCTATTTATAGAGTGAGGCTGGGGGCAGGGGTCTTGGATGTATATAGCTGCTGATGGGCTTGGGCTGAAGCAATCTGGTCTGGCATATCTGGTTCGGTGAAGCTTGGTTCGGAGGTGAGGGCGTGGTTTGGTTCGGTGGTAGGTTGGATGGAGTTTGATTTGGTTGTGAGTGAAGTGGCATTGGTTCGGCAGGGGTTGGCTCGGTGAGGCCTTGGTTCGGTGGCACGGGAAGAGAGGTTGGTTCGGTGAGCATGGAGTGGAGCCGGTCCGGTGGGAGATTGGTTGGTTCGGTGGTGCATTGGTTCGGTCATGAGGTGGTTCGGTAGTAGAGGAGAAACACTTGGTTCGGCCTGTAGGGAGCTTGGTCCGGTGTGGCTGGTTCGGTGGGTTGATGGTCCGTTTGGGAGATGGAGTTGGACTAGTGATGCCCTGGTTCGGCTAGGGATGGATTTGGATCGGTGGTGAAAATTCGTCCAACACTTGCCCCCCAAAGTAGGGCATATGTTTAACATATGTCGTGCTTTGTTTTGATTTAACGACCATATTCAGCCTGAGAGCCGAACCGGCTGGTCCGGTTATCCAACCTTCCCCTATAAGTAGGGGCCTAGGGCTTCTGTTATTCCCTACCGAACGAGCCATTCGGATCAGAACTTCCTGTCGAATCAATCACTCTGCCGAATCAGGTGACTGTCGAATGGCTTCTTTGCTTTACTTCGTTTTACCGAATGAACTAAAAGGTTTTAATACTGAATGAACCTTGTACCGAGAATGCCGAATGAACCTTATACTGAGAATGCCGAATGAACCCTGGTATTGGGAATGCCGAACGAACCTTATGCCGAATGAACCATGTTTGTTTGCATCTCTGCGCCTCCTTGTTCTAATATTGTGCTTTTCTGTGTTTTTGGTGTTGCAGATAAATGTCTCACAAAGTGGAAACTCGATCAGATAGAAAGAAGTCCAAGGATAGAGAAGAGTCTTCTTCCGTGCCACCAGCCCAACCAGGACCCACTATAAAGTCGGTTGGCTTTGCCAAAATTAAATTATATATATGTGCGCGCGCGCGTGTGTGTTATATTATAAAGGTTATAATATGTAATAAATATTTAATATAAATTTTATATTAAGATAACATAAAATTAATTAAAATGTTAATTAATTTACTAAATAAGATTTAATTAATACCATATTATAGATACGACTATTATATAAGCAATATGAAATATAAAAGTCATATAATAATAATACTTATATAATATGAATGTATAATTAAAGATGGAACATTAAATAAGCCTTAAATAGACTTAAAGAATAAATAAATAAATACATATGTATTGTATGCATACCATGATTTTAGATGCGTTTGACATGTGAATTGTCAGGGCATTTCATTTGTAATACATTATTCCATAAATCTGTATCACTCAACATAATATATTGAAGATTATGAATCTTATATATTACGTTTTCCTCTACCACACACACACACACACACACACATATATTAATAAATACTTGCATAATCCTTATTTGTTAGGAAAACTCAAGCTAGGGATGTTATGTGTAGTATTATTGATATTGAATAGATAAGATAAGATAACTATATGTATTTGTTAAGCAAACTCAAGGTACATATACTATACTTAGGTCGTCACAGTATGGCAGGTATGAGTGAATAATCTCTTTCGGTTTGTTCAGCAAACTCAAGGTCAAAATGAGATTAGGACAAGGAACTATGAGTTAGGAGTTGTATGTGATACAACATCCATGGAGCTATCCATCATCCATGGAGCTATGACTTGTTGAGCAAACTCAAGGCCAGAATTCCAAGAAGGACGAGTATTAACACCTATTAGTGAAGTCGAAAGGCTTCTATGTTTCACTTAGGTTTGGTGAAACATAAAACACTAGTGAGAGCCTTATTAGATAAATAAAATGATAACATTTAACCATTCTAATATTGTAAGAACATATGCTATATAATGTTATAATAAACTACATTGATAAATTTGAACATTTAATAAGATGGATAAAATGTTTATCAACTAAGATGTGCAAGTAAAATGAAGACTGATAAACAGAAATATAACATATACTCGCCAATAAAAGTTCATTTCATGTTAACGTTTCAACACCCATGCATGTGCCTGATTTTACAACTACTAAATACATTCGTAGTTTGGTCTCTTACGCATTTATTTGATCGACATCATGTATTGCATTCTATGAGTTTCAAACTCTAAAAGCAATACAAGACTATGGATATTTGATCCATACACAATCAGATATAAATGTTATACGATGAACGGTCAAAGTTTATAATGTACAGTATTTCGATGAAATTAGTTCATCCGAAAAATAAAATAAACCTTAATGTGAGATCGAGTATTCAATTTGATCGATTAAAAAAGGATCTTATCGTGTTAAATGTAACACTATACCAAAACTACAATATAAATGTAAGAACTCGATCACTGAAATGTCGGTTTGATCAGTTTACACAAAGTGAAACCTATCTAATGTCCTAAAAAGTTAAGGATAATCAAATGCACTTTTGTAAAGAGTACGTTATGATATTGTAGTAAAGGTTTTGAATAGTTTGATGATTTAGAAAGAACAAAGAATGTACAAGAGTAGATGTGACTTAAGGTATAGTTGGAATGAAGAGAGTGAATGGACGCTTTTGCTTCATAAAGAAACATCGAAAACGAGAATTTTAATAATATTATATGATACTTAACGGTGGAATAAGAAATGCAATTTCTATTCCAAAATGCAATTTCGTATAGAAAATTATTTTCTATCTGATTTATTTCTTTGAGTTCTGGATAATTGATCAAAGAACTCTCCGCTATAAACTTATTACAATATATGAAAAAATTAAACTATATTAAGTGAATGATGGACCTCGAAATTTAGTACGCTATTATAGTAATGACGGAAATAGTAGGAGCATGTCATATAACACTAATCGATTGCATCAAATTATAAAAATTGTTTTCGTAAACATACTAAATATTATTTATGAAATCATGTCTATTTTTTTAGTGCCGGTTGAAAAATAGTCATAGCTATCTTTCATTTCGAATATTATGAATATACATTATGAAGTAAAACCGTAGTGCGGTATATTTTTTCCAATAAAAGTGATGCACTGAAAATATACAAGTATCTTATTTACAATTATTTTGTAATTATAGACTACGTCTTAAGTTGAGAAATAATTTTTATTATATGATTATGAATCATATGACACTGGTTAATTATATCTCAAATAATAAAGAGTTATGCATCGATCAGTGGATGCATCATAAGAGTTCATGAACTCTTCATATTGATACATATAGATGTATGCAATCGTAAGTCTATTAATAACAAAGCGGTTCCACATACTTCATCATATTCACCGATGAGTTATCACCGATTTGGACATGTGTATTTGATACACATATAGAATGTCTATGGTAAACTCATAAAGTATATAACAATACTAAATAAAACGACATGCGATAGAAATGATTTGATTTGGTAGAGTGAATGAGTATATTGGAAAAAGTTCAAAACATACCTAAAAATGAGTAATGATTCAATCTCAAAAGTTAGTCCTCCATGTGATCACTATTTTAAATCTTGGATATCTTGGCCGAGATCTCAGTTAAGGGCATGTGGAAACGAAACATGAGATATCGGTTGATATCTCATTTCTAATATATCGGCCAAAATTTACAAATATCGACCGATATTTGGAGTGAAAAGATATTCTGAGATCTCCCCGAGATATTTTTTATAAAAGATATAGTCCCATCTTAGTCCAAGTTCAAAAAATAGACGACACTTTTCTTCATTATCCGATTAACTTCTCAAAAATCACGTTGCTCGTCAAAATATCAAATTCCTCTTCTCTAGAGAAAAATCGAACTCCCTCTTTTAAAAAAAATCGAGCACCCTCTGCTTAAAAAATCGAACTCCCTCTTCTAAATAAATCGAACATCCTTTGCTTAAAAAAATCGAACTCCCTCTTCCAACTTCTAACGCCTCATGATTGCTTCCAATTTCTAACCGCTCGATCGCTTTTGATAGTTTGCAACTTCGTCTTCAATCAATCTCTCTACTTCTTACAAGTCTGTAAATTATGGTTTTTTCTATTTTAATGAAATTAAAAAATTGAATTTACAGTATAATTTAGAGTATATTTGCCAATAGATTTAATTTGCAAGTATAATTTCACGGTTAAGACTGCTACTTTCTTTGCTTAAACATCATATGTTTATTTTGTGAATATTGGTGGCGCAATGAATGCTCTGCAGTAGGAAATAATGCAAGCATGAAGGGTAGAATTTCCTTGTTTATGTGGTAGGAAGTAATGCAAGCATGATGGGTAGCATTTCCTGCTTTTATGTTGGTATTCAAGTAACAATGGTTCATGTCAGTTTAGAACTTTAATTAAGTCGTGTTCATTCAATATTTTTGTAATGTTTAATTGATATGTATGTGTTGTTTACTTGTTTTAAACTCTTAGTGTTGTGTAAACTTCATGGATATAGTTCTTTAATATTGTTTATCATATTTTTGCATTGTATGAACTGATTTGAAACACTGAAATACATGCTGATATGGTCCCGAGATGAACTTTAAGGTCCGATATGTAAATTCAATTTTGGCATTCGAGATGCACTCGTATCGTCCGAGATCTACTCCGATACGATATCGAGGTACAAAAATCGTCGAGAAGAAACGTGATAGATATCTGAGATTTAAAACCTTGCATGTGATACACATCGATAAGGAGTAATCGAACTTTGTTGGACAATGTACGACTTATTATGAGTGAAGTTGAGTTAGTTTCTTTCTATAAGCTCATGTACTTAAGAGTAGTACATAGGGATAATATTATTTAATCTAAATAACAGTTTGCAAATTTACACAAGATAAGGGTTTATAAGAAACTCAAAATATCCTAGGCCAAGGAGTTGGCGGGTTGTGCAAGTCGAAAGACTGCATGTAATAATTGTTCATTGAGGGAACTTGTATGAATCCCCAAAAGGGTTTTGGGAAAGGCTGTCATTGGATGACATATTTATATTTTGAATATAAGTTTTGTAAACTAAAAATAAATTAAAGTTTTATAAATAAATAAATTCATAAAATGTTATGAATACCTATTTTATTGCATTGAGAAATAATTGCTGTTTCAAGAAATACCAACTTCATTGTGAAGCAATTTCTTGAAGGAATTATTGGTCGTAAAATAGAATTGGATATGATCTATAGATAGAATGATTAGATGAGATGAATTGAAATTAATTACCATAAATGAACACATCACATTAGGGTGTCTAACAAGTATTTTTACACATTGAAGAGAAACTAAGAATTTCTTATCAACGTCGAGAATAGATAATCCTCAATTGTTAATTAAGCCACTAAAGGTATTGACTTTATGATATGGTATGATGCGAAAATCCGAAGGGATTCCAAGTACATTACCAAAATATGATTTTGGTAGTTATATCCGTAGGGATGTGATCTATTGGCCATGATTATGCCTTTAAGAGATTAACATAGTTGGAATTTAATTAGCAACGTTGATAAGAAAACAAATTAAATTTCAATTGTCTAAATTAGCGTAATAAATTTATTATTCAACGTACTCAAATTATTTTAGATTTACTCACAAAATGATCGCTTGATAAGACTTAGTGATTTGGTACATATGTGCTTAAATAGAAAATTCTACATAATGATTTAGGGTCAACTATTTGCACGTAATAACCAAAGTATTTGGAGTCGGTGGGAGCGGTATAGAGGTTGTGAGTTTTTGGATATGATTCAAGAATTGATACGAAAGTATCATAAGCATCAATATTACATAAGTTTTTTGACAGAAATATCAAATAGTTTGATTTTCAATCAAAATGCAGAGGAAGCATGTATTCGTAAGAAAGAAAACTAATATATATATATATATATATATATATTGATATTCCTAAACTGTAAATAAACAACACACTATTGATTTTGATGATATACTTGTGTCAAAATCAATCTTAGTTATTTTAATACTCAATTTTGGACTGTAAATGATGTCTTTTATAGCGAATACAAAGGATATTAAGAATGTTCCACATCGACAAGCAAAAATACCTTATTAACTTGTTTAATACAGAACATACAAGTTCCTTATTCATTAGGAATATGAATTATCATAGATGTTATGTTGTCTACGATATCGTGATTTGTTTATATATTAGATACGTGAAGCAAATATCAAATCCAAACTGATATCACTGATGGTAGTTTGGAGTGTTCTTGTGTATTTATGAAATGCTAGAGAATCGTTCACAGAAACAACGAACTCCTTATAAAGGAGTGTTCAGACTCAAACTTTCTAGATGATCTTGAGTATAAATGTCAATAATAAATTCAGATTAAGAATCCTTAAGTTGGAAATGGTCCAAATGGAAGAGATTGTGGCTGATTGATTGACTTGAATAGCGCCACAATAATAACAATGTGTATATATAATAAATGCACAAATTTGTAATTGAGGCGAGAGTGATTCCAAATGTTGAGAATCTCACAACACTGTTATATGATGACAATGTCACTATATAGTTCATAATAGAACTAAGTGCTCACTAGAAGTTGAGAGACATGCTCTGAATTATTCCACATGATCAAGGTACTTTATCAATGTAGAAATGAGTTAATTGACAAAGTGGATGATTAAAACATAATAGCATACTCATTCACTAAGAGGCTTATACAATTGGTTTGAAGAAAATGGATTGGAGAAGATGGATTGATATTCCATAATTGACCTCAAGTTCAAGTGGGAGATTGATAGAGTTAGGGGTATGCCCTAGGAACAATTATATAATTTGTTACATACATCTAACTTATTATCAATCTTGTTCGGAATAAAAGATGTTTTCTTTCTATTATATACTTGATATAATATTTTATATTAATTAATTAATTTAATTTAAAGTATATATACTAAAAATCCATAAATGGTACATTTTGTGATAGTTGTTACAAAGTGTTGTAACCATGAGTAATTTATCATAATGAAAACAAATATAATCAAGATGCATTGAGAGTGGATATTGATGTATCCATTGAGACTAGAGTATGTAACGCTCTCCAAATGTTAGTCAGTGTATTACTCATGATTGCTAGGAGAACCTAGGGGTTACAGACTGATAATTATTGGATAACTACAGAACGACTCACTAGATAGTTTTTTGTTAGTTAATATAGCTAATGTCAAACAGAAAATATCGATGTCTACATAGTTCTCTCGACTTAAGAATACCGTGGATCATCAATATGAAAGCTCCACTTTGATTATAGTCAAATCATGGTATGAAGTTCCATCGAGTGACTGTTGTTGGGTCAAGTAGTAGTATTAGAAGGGAAGCACTATTCAAGAGATGATTCGTCTCCTCGGTTATATGGGGTAATTATCACTGTCAACTCAAAGTCAAAGTCTCTAACCAATTTCAGGTAATAATAATTGTTACCATTGAACCAAGGACTTTTTGTTTGGACTATAGAGTTGAATGTGGATGATATTGAAATTTTTCACCATTAATGAATTCCATAAGTCCAAAGCGATACAAGTTTTGATCAAGAGAATTGATGTAAACAAATGTCGCATCCGCGTAACGTTTATTAAACTAAAATTGGATTTTACCAAAATTGATTAAGCGATAAATTTAGCCATAATGTCACACCACTTGCCAAGCGACGTATGAACGTTAACATTTGAATAGTTCGATGTTAATAGCTAACCGAATATACACACAAGAGTCACACAACCGAAATGATGAATTCTCTTTAGATCGAATGATTTAATTAGTTTATAATTGTTATAAATTAATTAAATTAATTAATATTTATGAAATATTAATTATGAAATTTGAATGTGATTTGAGAAACAAATATTGTGTGTATATATTTATAATAGTCATAAATATGTCAACCAATATGAGATATTGATAAGAAATTAAATTAGGTTTAATTACCTTATTTTTTTAGGTTTATATTGGGTATTAATCCATAGATTTGGAAGATATTTGTCTAAAAATGGAGGCAATTAGGGTTTAAAATAGATGGAGGAAATTAGGAAAGAAAAAGGAAAGATATGATCCTCTTTTATCTCTCTCAAACGTTATAAAGGCCTCTCTAACCCTAACATAAATGATAGATTTTGAGCCCCCTCCATCTTATAAATTATGGCCATTATTACCTTCCTATTGCTGCTGAAACAAAGTTCCATTAATCCCTAAAATTGTCAAATCAAATTCAAGTTAAATCAAAAGCTATTCGATAGTGGAAGGTCGTTGATTCCAGACTAGCAATATGACGGATAAAGGAACAATCAAAAAGAGAATTCGCTATTTCAATGTAGATTTGAAGGCATCTGTAGTAGGAAACATATATTTATATAGATGTTAAATAGATTATCATGTTTTATAATTTATTAATCATGTATCCCCATATATATGAACATATTATTGTTATTTAATTAGTTGAGTGAGATTTTTATATGTAATTTTATTGTCACAATGGAGATTGGATCTATGTATAATATTTAATGTTTATATTCATAATATACTTTTTCTATATGATTTTATAAGAAAAATAATTTTTTTACTTTAATATTATATAATTATACACACACACATATATATATATGTTAATTTATGTATTATTATTCATGTACAATTTGTATTAAATTATATATATACACACTATATAATATTGATCTAAAAAATTTCTAATACATTTTATCTTTGTAATAAATTATAAATGTCGAACATAATTTTTATTTATATTATATATATTTCTTACCAATATTTAATGGTTCCTTGATTTAGGAAATTTTTATAAAATAAAAAATGTTTCTAAAATTCAACTATATATATATATATTTTAAATTAATTCATGGTGTCAAAGTCACATCAATTTTTTTTAGAATTTTTCAACTTTATTTTATATTTTAGAATTATTTTTAGTACGGTTGCACATTAATTAACTAAAATATTATTTAATTCTTAAAATTATGGAAAAATTTTGCGACATCTAAAATATATCCTTGATTTTTTTAAAATTAAAATTTTGAGTTTTTGTTATATAATTTCATATTACTTAATTAAGGGCCGAAACTAATTATTAATTCATAATTTATGCATAATAAAATATTAAAATCGTATTAACTTTAGATCTACGATATTTTCATATTAAAAATATTTTGTTTATATATATATATATATATATATATATATTTATACTCATATTTATGTTTTATTTACGTGTATAGATATATATATATATACTGTTCTATAAATTGAATTACTATTAATTATTATATCGACTAGCAATGCATATACACACACATATAAAATTAAATAAATAGTTTATTTTCATATCAAAAATATTGTTTTACCATATATATATATATATATATATATCTTAATTGATACCTATAATTTAACATGTAGTTTACATAAATATATTTTTCTATAATATTTTAATAATGGAACATATTTATATGTATTTACCTTTATATGTATACATACATACATACATATAAATATATAATTATTTGGAATTTATAACTACATGTACACGCATATATTTGACAGCATATAATACATATAAAATGAGTCAGTGTGTCTATTGCAATGTAAATCCCTACATCTATATACGAGCATGTTATACCTTACATAGATTACCATTTTACATTAGTGTAAATCGTACGTATATGCATCTAATAACTAGAAATATTTACTTTTTATCTAATAAAAAATTTATGTACTGTTGTGTGCTATAAGTGCAAAAACTTTGGTGGTCACCTCTCTTTTCTTCAAGCAAAGTCATAGTGACTTCCGTTGATGGATGGTTGAAAAGTGGGTGGTGGTGGAGGTTGCAAATGATGGTGAGATTATGTTGATGGATGTAGGGTATTTTTGGAATTTCAAAACGACACCGTGGAAATCTATTCATTGAATTTTTTTATTAATAGTAGAGATATGCGCGCGCACACACACACACACACACACACACATATATACACACACACATGTATATGATATAAGTATATGTGTATATACTAAGTAAAACAAAAGTCGTATAAATTTCAAACTATAATTTATAAATTTGAATAAAATACATGATTTATTTAAGTTAAATATAAAAATGTTCTAAATGAATTAGATTTCATAGGCCCAATAAAGATCCAATAGGGGAAAAATTGAAATTCACCTATATCTTTCACTTTGAGCTGGACCAATTCCAAAAGGCGCACCCGAAATTGGTGCAGAAGTCGACACATCTGACCCCAAGAGGTTGACCAATTTATGGGGCGGTCAACCCCTATTCAGGGTGGTGGCAAGGGTTTTTCAACATCTAAACGCTCTAGATTTATTTTATTTTGAATTAAATTCATCCTATGGTTCTGGTGTGTTTCAACTCTTATAGATAAGGCACTGCCCTCTCCACTTTTTATTCATAAACATTTGGAAAATACCTCGAACCTCTGCTATTTTCTCTCTTTAGTTAGATTCAGAAATTCTACTACGGATTTAGGTAAGAATTCTAATTTTTTAGATTATTGTTTTAATCTATTCATTTCTCCCTCAACCATTATGAATCTAAAAAAATTATATATATACCTATCATTTGTTGTGTGTGTGTGTATATATATATATATCAAAAGAAGGAGATCTGAAAAAGAGTTTATTTGGTGTTGCAAATCCATACAGGAAGAGTTAAGGATAATCTATGAGTGGAAATCTTAATGTTTATTTTTCAGTAATTGATTACATATGTTATGGAGTTGAATATGCCTTAAAAATTTTGAGATTGCGAAAACAAAACGGACAAAATCCCCAAAATTCCTTTTTATTTCGAAATGTCAATTTTAGATGGAGATTCTCAATTATTTATGTTAATTTAATGGAATTAATATTTCTTCTGCAATTTTTGATAATTTCATAGTCTATTCCACTTCTCCTCCTTCTTTTTCAAATTATGAGTTTTCAGCAATAAAATAAGGGTTTAAAGTACGAATTCTATTCATAGTTTACAACACTTGTCCCACACAAAATTTCTTCATTTATTTCTTTATAGAAGAGGAGCTAAATAGAATATGAAGTCAGAATTGCAATTCCTATTGCTTAGGATATTCCATTTAATTAATGTATTAAATTGGGTTTCTATTTCTATTTACATGTCTATTTATTACAGTTTTGGTAATGGGTATTTGAAGTAAAAGGACTTGTATTAGTATTATGGTCAAAGGAATTGATGTTTAACACTAGTTTAGGATGTATAAACCGCACGTTAGAATTGATTAAGCGTGAATATATATTTATTTCTATTAGCGTAATAAACGTATAATTATGGCGTATAAATGTGTAGTTAACTAGGTAGTAATTATCATTAATTTTCCCATTTAGGAAGGTTATTGATATTTTAAGGCGTAATAAGGAAGATTTCTTATAGGGCCTTATTAATGAAACGGTGAGATGAGTATTATACATAAATGGAAAATATTTAAATTGTGGCTAGTCATAGGGATGCGAGGTCAGTAGAGTTGCACGACTGAAGTATGCCCTTCCTTTTGAGACTACCAGTAGCTGCGTACACTTCCTATTGATGTGAGACATCTCCTATGATAAATATTTGTGATGATGCGAGGTTAGTCCCAAATTTTATAGGGTAAATCTACCCAGCTAATCTGGCTACCAATTCTTATGATTAGTCAGACTAATATGAAATATCATCATGAGTATGGGTCATAATACGAAAGGTCTGCTTTGGGGTCTTATGGTGTTAAGTGGTTTTCTGAGAGCCCGCCTTTTTTCTCCAAATGAAGTATTAAATGACCAAGGGGCGAGTTATTGGGCATGATAAGTGGTATCTCAATAGGGGTCCTCTTCGGGATAAGGTATTCCTTGTCTGATTGAGGGTCCGTTTTCCATAAAGAAGTATTAAGTGGCTTAAGAGATTCCATGCGATGGCAGCTAGATAGTCACTTTTGAGGGGTCTACCTTGGGAGTAGATATTAAATGATGGGGTCTGCCTCAATTGAGACCTTAAATGGTCAGAATATGACTATTTTCCGATAAAAGGTATTAAGTATCTTGGGTATTATCTCTCGAATTGTTAGATATTTATGATGTGGGATTTGGGTTATAGGATTTAGAAACCTACTTAGGATAAGTGGTTGATTGTGGACCCGCCACCTTTCCTTATAAGAAATATTAAATGGTTTATTTATGTAGAAATATTCTTATTTTGAAATATACTGCCCAAGTACTGAAATGGTAAGATTCGAGGTTTTTATTCACCAGACATTTTATGTTGTGACTCCGTCCTCATTACAACACATGTTAAGGATGGAGTGACGGCGGTGACGATGCTTGAAGATGGAGTGCCTTAAGCTTGTGGCGGTTATTATTATCTTTTATGATATTTTTATGTTGTACCCATGTATTTGTATAAATGATGTAATGGATCTTAGTGACAGTATTATGATGTTTTGTATTATGGCATTTCAAATGGTTTTGAAAAAGGATCTTATGTGACAGTATTATGATATTTTGTATTATGAAATTTCATATGGTTTTGAAATAAACGGGTACAATTTGATAATATATTTTATTCCATCCAATGTGAGTTCTGTAAGAATAGTTATTCCTCTGTACTGTTACATCTTTTTCCAACAGCCAGCCTTATAATGGATATAAGTTTCGATGGGCTTTTTCTTAGTTGACATTTAGGCATGTTTTGAGTGGGTTGTTACATTCGGTATCAGAGCGAGGTTACCCGATCAACGGGGGAGTTATACACATGAGTGGCATAATTGTTGCTTTTGAAAAGGTTTTGCAAAAAGGATTTTCAAGAAATCTTACTATACAAACACACAACCCCTATTCCTTTGAACATATGTGCGCACACTAGGAAATCCTTTTTATTTTTCCATATAATACTATCTTTGGAAATCATTACCAAAAACTTAACCTACAGATAGTTGATATGGCTGATAATCAATCTTCTTCTGGAAATGGGATCCCTACCCACGAAAGACCTACCATTCATGGAAACCGAATGGTTTAGACAATATCTTAGGACTGTTGAGCAATTTCCTATTCCACCAATGCACCAGTAGAACCTGCTACCCCGTCTGCCGATGCAGCACCCCGTCTTATTGGCTTTCCTAAGTTGTGTAAATACTTTCTTAATATAGGAGGGAAGACATCTCTGGAACTGAAGGATATCTATAAGCTAAAGCATGGGTTGATGACTGCGAGAGGATAATTAGAGAGTTTGGTTGGGAAGATCGACTGAATAGGAGGATGGCAGCTTGGTACCTTAATGGAGAAGCTTTAGATTAGTGAAACTTGTTGACTGAGGAAAATGTTGGAAGGATTTTCTCATAGGAGGAATTCAAGAATAGATTTGAGATAAGGTTCATGTCTAGGGCAGAAGTGAGTCTACAACTGGAGAAATTCATTCAACTTAGGCAAGGAGACTCCACTCTTAAAGAATACATAGCTAAGTTCACAAAGTTTGTTAAATTTAGGATGATCCTGATAGATACACCTATGAAAAAGGCCACGAAGTTCGTGAAGGGATTAAATTCTCCACTAAGAGAAATGTTGTTAACCTAAGTACCCATTGATGCCACATATGAGAAGTTGGTGGAGATGGCAAAGCTACACATTGCCAATGTAGATGATAAAGAGGCAGAAAAGGAGAAGGCTGCACCTACTCAAAAACAAGAAGGGTCCAAGAAAGGAAGGTTTTGGGCTAACAAGAAGTCGAAGGGGAAATTTAAGAAAGATGGTAAGGTATGCAAGCGATGCCAGAAGAAAGATTGTGAGGCTAAAGATTATAGGGTGAGTCCGATGAAGGAAGCTTTTAAAGGGAAGTGCTTTAATTTCCATAAGGAAGGGCACCTCAAGAATTAATGCCTTAGGTTGGCAACGGAAGGATCAAGTGGACAAGCTTATGCTATTGAAGTCATCCTTGTTGCTAGTAGATCATCAAGAGACCAAGGAAAGGCAACATTAGAAGGTACAACTCTTATTTCTGGGGTTACAATTCTTACCATATTTGATTCAGTGGCATCATATTCCTTTATTGAAAGGAATATAGTAAACTTTTTGAACCTTCAAGCCTATATTTTCACCAGCCTAATAGGGTTCGGCACATCTCTACTTTATTTGCAAAGACCAAGTGTTGGACATATGCGACGTTGATTTCATATATAATGCGTACGTTCTAAATTTTGAGAGTTATAGACTTTGCTTGGGTATGGATTGGTTAGCATATTATGGAGCAATCCTTAATTATGACATGAGGGCTATACGACTAAGAAGTTATGGAGGTTGTGACCTATAAATTCTTTGTACACCCCAAGATTTAGTTGAGTTATGCTATCTATATTCACTAAGTCTATTTGTTGTTGGAGAACCATCATCCATACCCGTAGTTCATAAATTTTTTGATTTCTTTGAGAAAGTCTAGGGTCTCCTATCCATAGGAGATTGAGTCTGAACAGATTTAGAGAAGGACGCAAGGCCAGTCGCCCTACCTTTAAGACACAATGCCCCTAAGAAAGAAGAGAATTAGATAGGCAAATCTCTGAGTTATCAAAGAAAGGATTCATTCATCGAAGTACTTCGGAGCAGGGAGCTCCTGTTGTTTTGCTACAAATGCAGATGGTTCTTTGAGACTTTACGTCGACCATAGGGAATTGAACAAGTTGACAAGGAAGAATACCTAGGATAGATGACTTGTTTGATCAGCTTGAGAGGCTAAAGTCTTTTCGCAATTAGGCTTAACAATCAGATTCCATCAGTTGAGGATTACTGAAGTAAGCAAGTCGAAGACTGCATTTTACACACCAAATTAACTCTATGAGTAGGAAGTGATGACTTTTGGATTGACGAATGCCCTAGCATACTTTGTGGATCTGATGAGTAGGGTATTTAGGGGGCAACTTAATAAATTCGTTGTTGTGTTCGTTGATGATATTTTGGTTTTCTCGAAGAGCAAAGAGGAGCATGAGGATCACCTAAGAGAGGTAGTAAGAACCTTAAGAATGCACCAACTTAAGGTCAAATTTGCTAAATGCCACTTTTGGAGAAAAGAAGTTAGATTTCTTAGGCATATTGTTTCTGAAGCAAGGATTAGCAGTAGACCCAGCAAAAGTGGAAGCTGTTCAAGGATGGAAGATTTCTAGGAATGCATCGGAGGTCAGAAGTTTTCTTCGGTTAGTAGGCTACTATACAAAGTTCATCAAGAACTTTACAAAAATAGCAGCCCCTTTAACCCAATTGACTAAGAAGAACCTAGTCTTTTCTTGGAACGATAGATGCACTAAGGCATTTGAGAAGCTTAAGGAGTTATTGATTATTACATCTGTGCTCACTATTCCTGATGGAACCAAGCCATTACAATTTCACAAATGCTTGTGACACAGGATTAGAAGCAGTTTTAATGCAAGAAGGAAAAGTAGTTGCTTATGTTTGTAGGCAACCGAAGGATCATAAGAAAAGATATCCAGTTTATGACTTGGAGTTGGCAGCTATCGTCTTTGGCTTGAAGATTTGGCGGCATTATCTTTTGGAAGAAAGGTTTGAGTTGTTCACTGACCATAAATCACTCATATACCTGTTTTTCCAAAAAAAAATAAACCTTGGGCAACAGAGATCGATGGAATTTCCACATAGCATCGTTTGACTTTAGTATTCGATATGCCCCGGGAAAAGGGAACATAGTCGCCGATGCCATTAGTTGGAGGCACATTACCCTAGGCGCTATATACGAGTGAAGGTAGTTGGAGTTTCTCCCTAATTTTTACCTCCAGCCGCCAACGGAATTCATCCAAGGCGTTTTAGAAGTTATGGATATTAGACTAGCCTTGATAGACTGTATAGGTTTGAGCAAGCGAATGATGAAAAGTGAGTAGAGATTTTGGAGAAGCTGATAAGAGGAGAGCATTTTACCATGCTAGTAGGTTTTCAGTCAATGAAAAGGTATGTTTAACAAGGGATGGACGTCTTTATGTCCCCATGTTTGATAATTTGTTGAGGGAGGTGCTTATGGAGTGTCAACACTCGAAGATGACCTTCACCCTAGAGGAGATAAGATGTACAAGGATATGAAGAGGATTTTCTTTTGGCATGGAATGAAGAAGAGTGTAGCCGAGTTTGTTATTAAGTACTTGACATGTCAGAGAGTAAAAGCTGAGCAAGGGAAGCTTGGTGGATTACTATTACCTTTGGATGTTCCAACTTAGAAGTGGGAACACATTTCAAAAGATTTTGTGGAAGGATTGCCTAGAAGCCAGAGGGGTAATGAAGCTATTTGGGTTGTTGTGGATAGACTCGCTAATAGTGCCCATTTTATACAGGTTAGGAAAATAGAACTGCCATTTCTCTCATGCAAGTATACATCAAGCAGGCAGTTCGGCTGCATCGAATTCTTGTGAGCATAGTTAGTGATAGGGATCCCTGTTCACTAGTGACTTTTCGAGGAGCCTACAAGCAGCTTTAGGCACTTCTTTGAATCTCAACACTGCATATGTCTCATAGACCGATGGTCAAACAAAGAGGGTGAATAACATTTTTGAACACTTATTAAGGACTTGTGTTTTGAATTTCAAAGGACATTAAGAGTGGCACCTATCATTACTCGAGTTCGCATATAATAATAGCTATCTAGCGACGATTGGTATGGCCCCTTTTGAAGCACTTTATGCAAGGCCATGCAAATCTATAGTTGTCGATGAGAAACCGCCGACAATGTATTACTCGGACCCGATTTGATTAATGATACCATGGAAAAGGTAGAGTTAATCAGACAATGAATGAAGCCAGCGCAAGACCGTCGAAAATCTTATTCAGACTGAAGAAGGAAAGAGCTTGAGTTTGAGGTTGGAGATATGGTATTTGTTAAAGTCTCCCTCTTAGAAAAGTGGTTAGGTTTGGCAAGTCTAGAAATTGGCCTAGATTAGTTGGGCCATTTAGATATTTGGAAAAGATAGGAAAACCTACTTATCGTGTGGAGCTTCCTGACAGATTGGCAGGAGTCCACAATGTTTTCCACATTTCTCACTTTAGAAAAAGCCTTAATGACACTGCTACTAGAATTGAGCCTAATTAATTGGGAGAATTAGAGACGGAGTTGACAGTGCCTCATGCAACCGCATGCATTATGGAGCATGGAACTAGGAAACTCCATAACAAAATAATTAGGCTGGTCCGAGTACAATAGGAAGACAATCTAGCGGAAAGCATACGGGAAACCAAAGAGAAGATGAAGATCACTCACCTAGAGCTTTTCAGTGGTAAATTTTCTCTTCAAAATTAGGATTTTGGTTGCATCATGATTTCTGGATTGGATGGTAGGAGATGGTCACCACACTTTTTCACAATCATTTTATAGTCATGTAGAAACTTTTATGCATTTTTTGGTATTTGCATACATACTTGCATGACAGGATATACACACTCATGCTAGGATTGAGCTCATTCTAGTATGTCTGCAGTGCATAATCACATTGCACTTTGGTTGAGTAGATAACTTGATTGTGTTACATGGATGTTATTACACGTTACGTTGTTCGCCCCTGGAAGATTTCAAGACAAAAATCCTTTTTAGGGGGAATAATGTAACATCCTATGAAATAAACCATAAGTAAATTGAATAAATTGAATTAAATAAGGTAGGGTTAAAATAGAAACTTTGTAAAAGTTAGAATTTGACCATGAAAGTTACTCCGTTGCATTTTTGGCGAAATTATGATCTGTTTCTTTATATAATATGCTGAAAAAAGACCTCGAATGAAGATGTTATGAGCGTTTGAAGTTTTCAAATTCAAATTAATTTAGTTTGAATGCAAATTCAGATTAATATTTAAATTTGACGTTTGAATTTAAAAAATTAATTGTAGATATATTTGGGGGTTAAGTAACCATTATGATGAATAATTAATGTTAAAAGTTAATTAAGAAATAAAATAAATGAGAAATGAAAACAATTCAGCGCACTCCAAATAGGAGTATAGGTCGACAACTCCGATCCCAAGTGGTAGAGCACTAGTGGTCGACCAGTCTATAGGGGCGGTTAACCCCTATTCAGTGTGGTGGCTAGGGTTTTTCAGTGTTTAAACGCATTAGATTTATCCCTTTTTCACCTAATTTCATCCTATGGTTCTGGTGCATCCTAACTACTATAAATACGACCCTATCATCTCCACTTTCAATTCATAAATATTTGGAAAATACCTTGAACCTCTACCATTTTCTCTCTTCAGTTAGATTCAAAAATTATATTAGGAATTCTGGTAAAGATTCTAATCTCGTTCTAATTATTCTTTTAATCTATTGACTTCTCCTTCAACCTCTTTAAATCTAACAAAATTATATATATATATATATACACCTATCCTTCACCGTGTATTTATATCAAAAGAAGGAGATCTGAAAAAGAGTTGCTTCGGCATTGCAAAGCCATACAGTAAGAGCTTAGGATAATCTATGAGTGGAAACTTTAGTATTTCTTTTTCAGTAATTGATTAATATATGCATATGGTTTTAAATATGCTTTAGGGATTTTGGGATTGTGAAAACAAAATGGATAAAATCCCCAAAATTCCTTTTTATTTCAAATTGTTTATTTTAGATGGAGATTCTCAATTATTTATGATAATTTGATGGAATTGATATTGCTTCTGCAATTTTTGATAATTTCACGTCTATTC
The DNA here is from genome assembly GCA_030765085.1 of Allium cepa. Classification (NCBI taxonomy): domain Eukaryota; kingdom Viridiplantae; phylum Streptophyta; class Magnoliopsida; order Asparagales; family Amaryllidaceae; genus Allium; species Allium cepa. The sequence goes on along the minus strand of JASFAV010000023.1, from coordinate 1,268,674 downwards.
TACTTCTCCTTCTTCTTTAATTCAAATTGTGAGTTTTCAACAATAAATAAGGGTTTAAAGTATGAATTCCATTCATAGTTTACACCACTTATTCCACATAAAATTTCTTCATTTGTTTCTTTGTAAAATAGGAGCTGAATAAAATATGAAGTTAGTATACCATTCCTATTTTTTAGGATATTCCATTTAATTAATGTAATAAATTGGGTTTCTATTTCCATTTACGAGTCATTTATTGTAGTTTTGTTTATGGATATTTCACTCTTGTTATGAATATTAGGATTTATTGTTATTGATATTGAAATCTTGAGAATTTGAAGTAAAATGATTTGTTTTAGTATTATGGTCAAATGAATTGACATTCAATGCTAGTTTAGGACGTATAAAGCGCACGTTAGAATTGATTAGGCGTGAATATATATTTATTTCTATTAGCATAATAAACGTACAATTATGGTATATAATTACATAGTTAATTAGATAGTAATCATTGGTTTCCCCCTTTAGGAAGGTAATTGATATTTTAAGGCGTAACAAGGAAGACTTCTTATAGGGCTTTATTTATGAAACGGTGAGATGGGTATTATATATGTGAAGAATATTTAAACTATGGCTAATTCATAGGGATGCAAGGTCAATAGAGTTGCACGATAGAAGTTTGCCCTTCACTTTGAGGCAACCGGCAATTGTGTACACTTCCTATTGATGTGTGACATCTCCTATGATAAATATTTTTGATGATACAAGGTTAGTCTCAAATTTTGTAGGGTAAATATACCTAGCTAATCCGAATACGAATTCCTATAAATAGTCGGACTATGAGACATCATTATTGTTATAGGCTACAATACGAAGGGGCTGCTTCATGGTCTTAAGATATTAAGTGGTTGTTTGAAGGCCCGCCTCTTTTTCCCAAATAAAGTATTAAATAGCCAAGGGGATAGTTATTAGGCATTATAGGTGGTATCTCGACAGGGTTTGCTTCGGGATAAGGTATTAAGTGACTGATTGAGGGTCCAACTTTCCATAAAGAAGTATTAAGTGGTTTAAGAGATTTCATGCGACGCCAGCTAAATAGTCAGCTTTGAGGTGTCTGCCTTGGGAGTAGGTATTAAATGATGGGGTCTGCCTCAATTGAGGTCTTAAATGACCAGAGTCTACCTATTTTTCAATAAAAGGTATTATGTTGCTTGGGCACTTTCTCTCGCATTGTTATTGTTAATTGGTTCGGTATCAAATATGATTTGTAAGAACAGACATAGAGGAGAAAGCAAAAGCAACTTATTTCATTTATCCCATCTCATTGATATACAAGAAGAGGTGTTTATATATCACACCAAATAGTTAAACCAGGAAAGTTTATAATAGAAAAGTTAATAAAAGGAAACAATTACACCCTATATTTAACACTCCCCCTCAAGTTAGAGCATAGATGTTAACAGGCCCAACTGGTTACACAAGTAATTAATTCTCACTCCATTCAAAGCTTTGGTGAAGATATCTGCAATCTGCTCTTCAGTCTCCATACACTCTGTAGATATTAAACCATCTTGTATTTTATCCCGAACAAAATGACAGTCAATCTCTATGTGTTTGGTTCGTTCATGAAACACAGGATTAGATGCAATATAAATAGCAGCTTTGTTATCACACCATAATTTAGCTGGAATAATAGTTTTCAGTCCTATTTCATTCAAGAGTTGATATATCCAAACTATCTCACACACAGATTTTGCCATAGCTCGATACTCTGATTCTGCACTTGAATGTGAGACAACATTTTGCTTCTTACTTTTCCATGAAATTAAGTTTCCTCCAGCAAAGACACAAAACCCCGTTGTAGATCTTCTATCTATCTTAGAACCTGCCCAATCATCATCTGAAAAGCATTTAACCCGGTTATGTCCATGATTTGTAAATACAATACCAAGCCCAACTATTCCTTTTAAGTAGCATTAAATCTGTTCTAAAGCAGTCTAATGATGAACTGTTGGAGATGACATGAATTGACTTACAACACTAACAGAATATGCAATGTCTGGACGAGTAACAGTAAGATAATTCAATTTTCCAACCAATCTTCTATACATTTCTGTATTTTCAAATAATTTGCCTTCTTTTGTTAGTTGCATATTTGGAATCATTGGAGTACTACATGGTTTTGATCCTAGCTTTCCTATATCTTTTAATAAGTCAAGCACATACTTTCTTTGAGATAAAAGAATACCTTTGTTACTCCTTAAAACCTCAATACCTAAAAAATATTTTAGTTCTCCCAAATCTGTTGTATGAAACTGAGTGTGAATAAATTGTTTAAGAGACTCAATCCCTTCTTTGTTGCTTCCCGTAATAACAATATGATGCACATAGACAACTAGCAAAATAATTCCATTCTCTGAATTTTTATAGAATACTGAGTGATCTGCTTTGCTTTTCTTCAAACCAAAATTCTCAATAGCTTGACTAAATTTTCCAAACCAAGCACAAGGACTTTGTTTTAGTCCGTATAGAGTTTTTTTAAGGTGGCATACTAAACCATTCTCCTCCTGAGCAATAAAGCTAGGTGGTTGCTCCATATATACTTCCAATTTAAGGTCGCCATGAAGAAAAGCATTTTTAATATCAAGTTGATGTAAAGACCAGTCATATGTAGCAGCAAGTGAAATAAATAATCGTATTATCATTAATTTTGCAACAGGAGAAAATGTTTCAGAATAATCCACTCCATAAGTTTGAGCAAATCCTTTCGCAACTAATCGTGCTTTTAAACGAGCAACTGATCCATTTGGATTAATTTTCACAGAATACCATTTGCATCCTATAGCTTTTTTACCAATAGGTAATTTTACTAAATCCCATGTATTATTAAACTCCAAAGCATTCATTTCATCAATCATTGATTTCCGCCAACCAGGAATATATAGGGCTTTAGTAATAGATTTAGGAATTGAAATTGAGTCAAGAGAAGTGATGAACAAATATGAAGAAGTGGATAAGTTATTATATGAGACAAACGATGAGATAGGGAAAGTACATTTGCGTTTTCCCTTTCTTAAAGCAATTAGGAGATCTAACTCAGAGGAAGTTATTGTGTTTTGTTTTGTAATGGGATCAATTGGAGAAGATGTATCTGTATTTTGGTCGGAAGATGTTTCAAAGTTTTAGATGAATGGGTCAGTAGGAATAGTTTGAGTAAAATATATAAGAAAATCATCACTGTCTTGAATATTAGAGGTAGTGGTAGAATCAGATTTTGAAAAGAAAGGCGTATTTTCGAAAAAATTGACATCAATGGAGACTATTTATTTATCAACGCTTGGACAAAAACAACGATATCCTTTTTGAAGTCGTGAATAGCCAACAAAAATACATTTCAAAGATTTTGGATCAAGTTTAGTTATTTGTGGCCTTACATCTCTAATAAAGCAAGTACTACCAAAAAATTTAGGGCTAATAGAGAATAACGGTTTGTTAGGGAACAAAACTTTATATGGAATTTCCCTATTAAGTATAGAAGATGGCATACGATTTATGAGAAAGCAGGCCGTAGAAACTGCATCGGCCCAAAAAAATTTAGGAACATTCATTGAAAATAAAAGAGCGCGTGCAGTTTCAAGAAGATGTCTATTTTTTCTTTCTGCCACGCCATTTTGTGATGGAGTGTCAACACACGATGTTTCATGAAGTATTCCATGCCGAGTCATATAAGAGTGAACTATAGCAGATGTATATTCTTTAGCATTATCACTTCGTAATGTACGAATGCAAGTATTAAATTGATTTTTGATTTCGGCACAGAAGTCAGAGAATATAGAAAATAATTCAGATCACTTTTTCATAAGATAAAGCCAAGTTGTACGAGAATAATCGTCTACAAATGTAACAAAATATCTGAATCCAGATTTAGACAGAATTGAACAAGGGCCCCAAATATCAGAGTGGACAAGTTCAAAAGGAGCACTAGTACGTTTATTAATTCTAAGACTTGTACTGTGACGATGATGTTTAGCAAACTGACATGCTTCACAATCTAGTGTGGACAAAGAACTATATTGAGGACAAATCTTCTTGAGAAGAGATGGGTGACCTAACTGGTAATGAATCTTGAGGGAAGAGGTGATACTTGAACAAGTTGTGGAAGGTGATGAATCAAGAATATACATCCCTCTAGACTCATGCCCCTTACCAATAATCTGTTCGTCGTTAGGTCCTGAAAAATACAACGATTTGAAAAAAAAGATATAGAAAAATTTAGATTGCGAGTGATCTGACTAACAGAAAGTAGATTAAAAGACAATGATGGCAAATGTAAGACATAGGGTAAAGAGAGAGTGGGAGTAGGGTTAACAACCGCAGTTGCTTGGACATGAGAAAGAGATCCATCGGCTAAAATAACTGAGCGATTGGAAGCATTTAAATGATAGTTCGAAAAAAGTGAGGAGTTGCCTGTCATATGTTCAGTTGCGCCTGAATCAATGACCCATCTATTTCCTGAATTAGCTAGAGTAGTTACTGATGAAGAGTCCTTTGAAGTTCCTTGATGTTTTAGGAATTTAGCAAATTCATCGATGTAATCATGCACTGTCTTATTACCAGATGTTCCAGGGGTATGATCATTAGTTTCCAAAGTTTGACTAGCCCCAATATTTGTTTGTCCAGCATTCACCTGATCCAAGTTATTACCACCAGCAAAATTTGAATTTGCAATTTGCCTATTTCCTCCAAACTGCCCTGTTCCAAACTACTCTGTTCCAACCTGACTTGAGCCAGTGCCGGTTGATTGCCTCTACATATTTTTATATTGAAGTTTTCTGCATTCCAACTTAGTATGCCTAGATTTCTTACAGTAGTTCCATAGAATATTTCGAGAGTCAGAATTGCCTATGTTCTGATTTTTCCAGTTCATATTTCTAGAGACAAGGGCATTGTTGTGGACAGAGCTATTAACTGAAGAAGCTACGTTTTCTGCTCGAAGAAGTCGGCTAAACACATCACGTAATGAAGACATGTCAGTTCCAGACATGATTTGTGTTTTAGCAGAATCAAACTCAGAAGGCAATCCACCAAGAAAACTCAAGATCGCCATATGCTCGCACTGTTTTTGTTGAACCTTTACGTCTAAACTTAAGGGCAGAAGCAAATTAAACTCTTCATAGGTTTTCTTGAAATTAATGAAGTAGGTCGTCAACGATTGTTCATTCTTCTCAACTCGGTAAAAAGATTTACAGACCTCATACATACGAGACAAATTTCCTTTTCCAGAGTACAAAAATTCCATATAATCCAATAGTTCTTTAACGAATTCACAGTGATTGATTAAGCCAATTATCTTATTATCAATCGAATTTCGAATTTGAAGGAAGAGGCGAGCATCATCACGAAGCCAATCCAGGTGGGCTTTCTCAGTTGAATCTGGTTGCGGTGGGTCGTCGCTTAGATGATTATCTTTCTCAATACTCATGAGATAGATGCACACAGTTTTGCTCCAATCTTGGTAGTTGGCTCCGTTCAACTTGTGGTCAGTGATTTTTGATAGTATCAGTACAACGTCTACCATAGTCGATACCTTTTCTTCACCCATTTAATCCAAGAAGAATGCTAAATACTTATACGATATTCCAGAATTGACGCAGAGGAGATCTGAGAGGGGCAAGTTAAAACACTTCGATCAAAATCACCGAAACAAATTCCCCAACATAAAATCAATCGCCCATCAAATCTTTTTTACAATCCTTCTTTCGCAATCTTTGAACAAATCAGGCGCGGTCGTGGAGATGCAGGCGTCGAAGTTGAATGGATTTGCAGATCTGGTTATTTATTCGGCTAAGGATGGTTGTGGTTGTTCGCGAAGTTCGCTGGAATCGGTGGTAGTTCCTTTTGCGATGGTAGGTGATTTGCAGAGGTAGGTTGATCTGGTTATGGTAGCAGTGTTGCGGTTGGTAGCTAGAACAGCTTGTTTTGATCAGCGAAGTTGTTGAAGGACAGCAATGGATTGAAAGGCAGTTGGAGTAATGAGAAGTTTAGGTGGTGATTGGATGCCGTGGTTTGGAGTGTTGGATAAAGCAGCGGATGGTTGTTCAGGGGTGGTGAATTTTGAAGGCAGTGGTGGTGAAAGCAGAAGGTTATGTTGCAACGTGATGTGGGGATAGAGAAGGCGATAACTTTCTGATTTAAAGAAGGGAAGGAGTACGAGATTGAGTTTTCTAATTTTCTGGCTCTGAAACCATGTTAATTGGTTCGGTATCAAATATAATTTGTAAGAACAGACATAGAGGAGAAAGCAAAAGCAACTTATTTTATGTATCCCATCTCATTGATATACAAGAAGAGGTGTTTATATATCACACCAAATAGTTAAACCAGGAAAGTTTATAATAGGAAAGTTAATAGAAGGAAACAATTACACCCTATATTTGACAGTTATATATTTATAACGTAGGATTTGGGTTATGTGATTTAGAAACCTGCTTCTGGAATGGAAGGTATTAACTAGTTGATGATGGACCCTCCTCCTTTCCTTATAAGGAGTATTAAATGGTTTATGTTCGTAGAGATATTTTTATTTTGAAATATACTACCCAATTACTTAAGTGGCAAGACTCGAGGTTTTATTCACCATACATTTATTGTTCTAACTCCCTCCTCATTACTACATGATAAAGAACGCAGCAATGATGGTGACGATGCTTGAATATGGACTGGCTTAAACTTGTGGTAGTTATTATTATCTTTTATGATATTTTTATGTTGTACCCATGTATTTGGACAAATGTTGTAGGATCTTGTGTGTCTGTTTTATGATGTTTTGTATAATGATATTTCAAATGGTTTTGAAATAAATAGATGCAATTTGATATTATATTTTATTCCATATGTTGTGAGATTTGAAAGAATAGTTATTGCTCTGTGCTATTACTTATTTTTCCATTAGTCAGCCATAGTATGGATCGAAGTTTCGATGGGTCTTTCTAGGTCGAAATTTAGGCCTATTCCGAGGTGGGTTGTTATAAAGCCTGATTGAATCGGGAGGGGCCGAAGCTAGATCCTGCCTAAATACGAAGGGTGCCTAGGGATGAGACGACAAGCCTCAATTTGATGCCTTGCGGAATGGAACTGATGATTTGAGACCATTATGAGCCTAGTCTAGCTTACTTGGGCCGCTTACAGAATAGTCAGGCTGACTTTGATTGGATCAAATTGCCTTAAATTGTCCTGCACTTGTGAGAAATTTGAGCATCACTTTCCTTTCTAAAAATGAGTGTAATACCATCTTATATATGTTTAATACTTCATACTAACACAATGTACACAAATTTCTTCTCTCTACCAATTCCTATTCACCAAGCATCATCTAGTTGTTGGATTTGCACATCATGGCTCCTAAGCTCTATTCAAAGATCTATAAGCTAGGGCACTACCGCCCGAAAGGAACTTTCAAAACACCTTCTTCCCAAGCACAAGAGAGAGCCATGAACCTCAACAAACACAGTGCAAAAAAAGCTGTTCACCAAAATTCTACAACGTACCCTAAGGAATAGATTACCCCATTGATACTAAAATTCGAGAGACCAATAAAGAACAAATAGAATGTTTCACCTTCTTCATACCGTATTGAGTGATGACATACTCAATAATATATTCACTAGTCGCTTTCTCAAAAAAATTGGTTGGCTTTCGGGAGTTTACACTTCAAACTCACCAACAATCTCACTAATACTAACAACCGAATCAGACAGCCTTGCCTGCAGCTAAGAACCATCTTAAATCTGAACCTGTGAAATATTCTTATTAACCTTAATATCATCGAAATGCCACTAACTTTATGAATTTGGAAATACTTTTAGGAGCCCAAATGTGTTTGACAATTTTTTGTTCTTCTAATGTTATCACTAGTTAGAGACTCCACCTTCAACAAGGATCTCTTATAAAATCTCGCATGTCTTCTAAGTACAATCCTCTCAGTTGTTAAACTCCAAAATCTATACTTCTTCACTCCTTTTCAATAAACTGACAAAATATGCTTGCTTCCTCGAGCTTCGCTTATCATGTCTCTCATCGTATATAGAAGCTGAACAACTAACATTTTAAAGAGTGAAATACATACAAACTCACCTTTCCCTATCTCCTCGAGGATCTCTAACTTTAAGAAAATGAAAGTTGTGTAATTGATGAGAAATACCTACATAGATAAAGTCTCTGCCCTAAATTGCTCTTTCAAATCAGCATTCAATCTCAAACTCAAATCTGTCTCCCACAAAATTCGACCCATAACCCTGGCCACGCCATGACATTGTGAATCCATAGAAATATCAACATCTCTAGCTACATTGTCGGACCTACATAACTAATGAATTCCTATGACTAAAATTCACTACTATTGCCAACTCTGAGAACTTTCAAATGCTTCGTCGATCGTTTCTCTATTAAGGTTTCCATTTATGAAAATGAGCGAATGTTTCGTCTTTGGTTTTCATGCAATAGATACAGAACTTCCAAGTTAAAGTCATCTAGTCATTCTTCTAAACGTTTTTCTCTACCAGTACAATATTACTTATTCTATTTATCCGCCCCCCCCCCCCTAAGTAATATTGTATCGAAGATTTTAGAGTTCTCCATAATTGTTTAGCTCTTAGCATTCGGCTGAGACTCCCACCGCGACACCCGGTGGGCAAACCGTTTTCCTTTACCAACATAACATTAGGGCTGTTCCATAACAATTCATTCTCTCATATGAGAAATGATCCACAAACAAGACAAAGTAATATGGTCCATCTAAAGTTGCAATTATGGCAGTTTCCCATATATAAGAATGATCATACTTTACGAACTCAGTACGTCTAGCTCTTCCAACATAAAATGTAAGATTCTTCTTATTCCAAACAGCATAATCCCCACAAAAGACTAGTTTTCTTTCCTCATGTAATGTATTTCATTAACAAATAAATTAATAGACTAATTAACTATTTCTTTGTAGTAAAAAAAAAAAAAGATTTTCACCAAGTGAGTATAACATTTACCATATGTTTTTACCACCTTCCTATAGAACCACTAGCTACAAATATTAGTAACTTGTTTTCGTAAAATATATTTGCTAAGTAATTATAAGCTATATGTTAAATTAACTAGTTAAACAATGGTATTGTTCATCAAATATACATGTTCTATGGACAAGTCCGTACATATTTTTCGTAAATCTATTTCAAAATTTTGAGAGTTCTATCATGTGTTAATCGATATGTATTACATGTGATCATTTGAGTTTATAATTTTTTTATTTATTGTATGTTAATCGTCCTGAATTTGTTTTGAAAAGAATATAACGTTGAACGGCTCCTTACTTTTTACGCTGAGGTTGTTTGTGGTTATGAGTTTTGTGTTTATATAAGATATTTTAACAACATGTGATGAATGAGATGATATTGTAAAAAAGAGGGTGTGGAAATAAATGCAAAAAAAGAAGATTGCATCTATCAAGTTTTCAGTTATGAATAATCATAAACAATTTATGACATGTAATATGTTTTGTGATTATATTTTAAATTCAAAAAATATTAAGACATTTATTTAATATACGTTTGAATTCATACATGTATTAAATAAACGTCTAACGTTAGACATACATTAATACATGTTCAGTAGCTGTTGGAAATGTATTAAATACACGTCTGACGACAGCTGAACAAGTGTTCAACCCGTGGGTTGGTAAATTTTTTATTTTATTTTTAAGTTTAAGTTCCTTCATTATCACATATATGTGTGTTATAGGCTGCTATGCATTGAATGATACCAAATTGAAACTGAGATATATAACTTAAATTGGTAAATGAATATTAACAGCGAAGAACGAGTGTCCAGTGTCCACAATGCAAACGGATGTTAACAAAGAAGGCCCATACCGTCTTCATGTACATCATGCTTACAGCCTGCTATATTCTCCGCAACAAATATTGTTTTGGAAAAGTCATTTCTGTTCAGCAGAATATGCGATTCTTTTGCTTTATAAATTTATATTTTTTTAATCCAGAATTTGTCAAAAAATTAAATTAAAAAGTACTTGCTTTTGAGAGGGAAGGAAAATTACGAGTACCATACCACTTGGTCCAAAACAAAAGTACTTCTATCCCAAAAGGAACCTTCACGACAACACATAAAGCACCCACTACAGCACCAACTGCTTTCAATGATTCAGTTCCATGATAATTTATTTCTACCATCAATCCTTAATTTGCTATTAAGCAACAGTTAATTCATGCCAAAATCGCCAAAATCCCGCTGGAAGTTCTCTTTCCATCGCTCTCCTTCCTCGTTCATCTCCTCACCGTCCCCGAATTCTACTTCGGTTACAGAAATTACCGAACTACCCCCACCATCTCCACCGCCAAGCTTCGTATGCTTGATTTCTTCCTCTTTAATGTCCGACCCCGTCATCCTCCCTTCCGGCCACACCTTCGACCGCCGCTGCGTCGAGGCCTGTGTTCATTTCAACTTCGACCCAGTCGCAAACGCCCTTTCCGATTCGCCCCTCAATCTCAACTTAATCCCTAACATCGCCTTGAAATCCGCTATTACCGATTGGTGCGATCGTTTTTCGGTTCCTTATCCTTCTCCTCTCTCACCTGAATCTGCTCGAAGTTTGGTCGGAAGTTTGATTATGTCTCAGAAATCGGTTGAAGAAGTGGAAAGGTTGCGGCTTTCCCCTTCTTCTTCTTCTTCCTGCTCCTATCCATCTTCGTCCTCTGTTTCATCTATTTCATCGTCTTCTGATTCTTCCTTGGTAGTCGACAACGACAGCAAAAAATCAAACCCTGATACTGAATCTGCACTGGAAGAGGGGATATTTGCAAAGCTTAAAAGTCCACAAATTTCAATGAAGGAATCAGGGCTTGTAACTCTAAAAGAGTATGCAAGAGAAGGTGCTCACCTCAGGCTGTCACTTTGCACAGAAAGAATTTTGAAGGCAGTTGTTCCATTAATCAGTTTCCCAAATCCCCCAACTATTCAGGCTAATGCTACAGCTGCCATTATCAACCTCTCCATGGAGCAGGTTAACAAAGTTAGAATTGTGAGGTCAGGTGCATTGCCATCTATAATCAATGCACTGAACTCTAACTACTCGGTAGAAGTTCAGTCCAATGCAGCTGGTGCTTTGTTTAGCCTTGCATTGGACGACGACAACAAGTTGGTAATTGGGGTTTTGGGAGCAATTCCTTTACTTGTTACTCTATTTTGTAGTGATACAAATTGTTACAGTGCGCGTGTGGAAGCTGGCATGGCACTTTATCATCTATCCTTGGCACCAAACAATATTTCCAAGATTGTAAAATCTGCAAAGGCAGTTAAGCAAATACTTAATGTTGCAACTAATTATAACGAGGAGAAGAAAGATCATGATGATGATAGAGTACAGAAAGTGGCCATGATGGTGTTGGCCAATTTGGTAAAGAAGAACGAAGGAAGAGCAGCATTGATGGATGCAGGTGCTGTGAAAGCAATGGTGAATGGATTGAAGATGAACTTGGACGTGGACTACTGTTTGGATTTGTTGTATGAGATGAGTAAAGGAAGTAGAATGAGGTTTAGGGTTTTAGCAAATGCAGCTGGAGCCGAGAAAGCTCTGATGGAGAACAGAAATGTAGAGGTAGAGGTATTGAGAAGGATGTTGAAAATTGTACGAGGTGGAAGCGAAGAGATAGGAGTGATGTCATTGTTGGGCTTAAGAGATGAAGTTGAACAAGAAGATGAAGTTGGAAGTGTTGTTTCAGACGGACTGCTGTCCTTTAGGAGGAGGCAACACGACGAATTTGGTGGTGATTCTGGTCCAAATTCAGCCAATTTCTAAATGCGGTATCTTCTAGAACTTGTTATCTTTGCACTAGGCAGATAGTAGCAAATTAATGGATGTCGAGCTTTACATCTGTTGTCCAGTATTCGAAATGGGATGTAAAGCGATTCGCATGATTTAGATTTATCATGCGATGATGTGTGTTTAAGAGTTTTTGTTGTGACACGGATCACTACATTGTATAGTAGTCTCCACCTCAGTTTGTTGGAATAAATCTTTGAGGACTGGTGTGCTAATTTTAAGTGATCTGGTTAGCAATCTCACTACAAGCATTTGTTTTGCTGGTTTTATATTATTTGATGATTTTATCTTTTAAACGATGTTATTTGGATGTGCTTAGCTTTAAGTTTGTACTGATATTTACCTATATCACTTCTTGTGGAAATCAACTGCTTCACTGTTTTTGGCTGGTTCTTGAATGTAAACAATCTGCAACTACTGCTTTAATAATGAATGGTCTTTAGTTAATAGATTGAGTTATAAATTTAGACCGTTAGGTTGAGAAAATAGATGGTATAAACATGATTATATAGGACTAGAGAGAAAATGTTTTATGCTCTGTTTAGTCTTCTTGTGTTTTGGTTAGGAAGAAGTATGCAACCTTTGCATAAGTGAGTTGAGACTAAATGTATGTGAACATTCATATGACTAAAGGGGTTACCCTTCATATCATTTTCACTAAATGGTTTATTCAACACCTTTACTAAAATGGCTAATGGGTTGGACAAAGGGATAGGGTTGCGTTTTAAGCGATCTAAGTTGAATATTACACAACTTGAACTGTAAACTTCGTTTACTCGTTTTTCTTTATGGAACCTCATGAACTATATGTAATAGTTTTGTAAATATTACTATATAAGAGAATGAGCTATGTTATTCTTGAATGGTGTTTATAACCATGGTCCATGCCAGGTTCATCTGAACCAAAAGTTCTGCTTATTGTCGAGACTTTTTGAAAGAATTTGATGTTGCACAAACAGCCATACAGGTCTGTATGAATGCAGTTGCTTAATGGATAAGTTATACTGTTATAGAGTTGGATGATTTGCCTGCCTGTCATCCTAGTTTAGGTCTGATTCTGCTATCCTAAATAGATATGCTAAGATATGAAGGATTTACGGTACCATAATAATGTTGTCACAAAACCCCACTTATCTTCCGCCTTTTTTGACGACGCATTTAACTAAAATACAAGACATTTCTGGTTTTATGGTGATAAGTGATAGTAGTTGACAAATAAATGAGATCATGAGTAATAATCAAAGGTATTAATAATCATGTATGACTGCCTATGTTTGCTAACAGCTACTGATTCGTCTAATTTACTTTTTCTTTGTTTCCTTTTACTTTAGAGCTTATTTAATTTGTGATATGTTATCCCTATATCCGTTTGTATCCACGGATGGATGCAGATATGCAATATTTAAAATTAATTTGGGATGTCCCTGTCCGGAATGCACTTAACTCTGCCAATTTCAGTAGTTGCACTTTTAACAATGATGTCAGTTCATTAAATGCATAAATAAATAAACTGACCTCTGTGGATCGCGGATATGTCTTATTTGACATATAGCGGGTGCGTTCACACACACAGCATTCAGCTGGAAAAAAAAAACAAAAATCGAGAATTATATCCAGACTTATTTAAACAAATCAGGTTTATTTGATTCGGACGGGTTTGTTATTCACATTTTGACTTTTGAGAAAGTAGCGTTTTGGTAGGGTGTGTTATTTAGATAAGACATAATTAATGTTATAAGATCTGAGGAATGTTGAATAGCAAAACTGATGCAGCGCATAAAGAGTTAAGTCGCCCCAACACCTTAAGTCGCTCGGAAGATAGCTCGTTGGATTTAGGTCGCTCGGGTTCCTTGAGTCGCGAACGACCTAGCAATTCACAACCTACCAAGATAAGTGATGCAGCGCGACATATCTCAGATTGCGAGATCGAAACCGCTGCAGAATTCGTGAATTCCAGTAGGTCGCGAGCTTCCTATGTCGCGAGTTCATTAAGTCGCGAACCTCCTTATGTCGTGAATGCCAGTAGGTCGCTCCTACTTATGTCGTGAATGTCAGTAGGTTGCTGCCGTGTATTTTAAGTCGCTCCTGATGCTGAAGCCTTAGGTCGCTCCTACCTTATGCCGCTCCTTTCCTTAAGTCGTTAGGTCGCAAGTTCCTGAAGCTGGGCATTGATGTTAGGTCGCTGAAGATCATGTCTTATGTCGCTGATGATAAGTCGTATATTGTTGTAATTTTCTTACCTCGTATGCCGTTAGGTCGTGATGTTGTGTATATTGTTGTGTTGAAACTTGTACTTGTCATATTGTTAAGTCGCATGTGAATGTAAGTTGTAAATCGTGATGTCAAGTCGTCTCTACTGTTAACTCGTGACTTGTTAAGTCGTAGGTCGTTGAGGTTAGGTCGTGTCTGTTAGGTCGTGAACCTGTGTGTTGTAAGCCTATAAATAGACGGGTTGGGCCATTTGCAAAGATGGTTGATTTGGAATAAACTTTTGTTTGAGTGCTTTGTGCCTCTTTAAAATTGAAAGTTGAGTGTTATCTCCTTTCTCCATTTTCGGTTATTCGACTGCGCTTGAATCAACGGATTTGAAGTCGATTCACGAAATCTCGTGCGCGAGATCAACGTCGAAGAATCGTAGATCTTCTAACATGGTATCATGCGCGATCAACGTGTTAAAGATAGCTAGAATCCGATATCTCGCGAGATCAACGGATTTGAGCATTTATCCTTGGTATCATTAATCCATCAATCCATATTTGATTCATTCCATTGTTGTTTGTTGTTGTTGCTTCCATTTGAAGTTATCCGCTGCGTCAAAAACACAAACAAACATATCTTCGAATCTCTCTTTTTTGTTAACTGGTCCAATCCATGAAGATGACCGAAACGAAGATCAATAGAACTCCTTTAGGCAAAAGATAAGTCATCGAATTGATGTCGATCTGTGCTATCTAGTCCAGCCACGATCGCTCCTTGGTCTGATCAAGCGTTCAACGTGAAAAATGAAATGGATTGTCAATGAATCGACTTTGATCATCGAACGGGCACATTTCTTTGACCACCAAGGAGATAATCGAGCAACTCTTAACCAATAGAAAAACGATTTTTAAAACCCTCCAAAATAGCATGTCATGTTCTTTAATGCGGACCCAAAACTCATCATCTCCACTAATGAATCCCCTACCTGCATTCCACACAGATTGTCCCATTTACGAGTGCGAACAAGGGATGTACCCTCCATCTTGTAGTGGTCAATCAAGTATTTGCGGACATCGTTCATGAACCGATTCTTATTTCCGTGTAATGGAGTAGAAATCAAGTATGGATGAATTTGTGCATTACTTCTTCGGACCATTCTTGTATTAGTTTCTTTGAGAATGAAAAAAGAAAATAAAATGACCATTAAATGTCTAAAGAGAGATAGATTGAAAGAGACAGATCTTATAATTATATATTTATTTTGGATTTGAATTTGCTTTAGTATTAAATTTTAATTAAACATTAATGGTAATAAATAATAGTTAAAATAAATAATGTAATTGAATTAATAATATCTGAAAAAATAATAATATACATTAGGAATTCATTTATACCGAACCTCTGACTAAACTCTAATTGAATTTGTGTTGATATCACGTTTGTGTTACAAATTGGTTTCGATGAACCATCGTGTGAAAGTCTTGCTTAAAATTTGTTTTCTGCGTACAGGCCAATAATAAGTGCATTGGGTTGAACCCACAAACAGACATGTTACTCCTGTCACCAAGCGGGATTTAACTTTCATTTTCAACGTCAAATTACCAATTTTATAAGCTAATATGCGTTGACACTTGGAAAAACCTTTTTTAAAATACAATTGTAACTAGGTTGAACTGATGTGGTTTTAGTTGCATCTACAACTGCATTGGTCGGATGTAGGATTTACCATATTGATACGGTGCAGCCAGATGCAACTTTGTTCTATTGACCTGTGTTTCAACTTTGAACCTTTTTGTTAATTTGATTTCTACTTGTACATTCCTCTATCATTATAAGCAACATAAACTTTGTAATAAGGTATTTTATTAAGAAAAAATTTCGACCATAATTTTTTTATGTAAAATAAAAATGTAAGCTATTTATTATACAGGAAATTATTGTCAAGGACAAAATTTCACAGCTTTTTAGCATCAAGGACAGACCTTCGATATTTTATCCTTAAGGACAACTTTCTGTAGGTATCAGTTTTTAGTTATTGATAGCAGTTTTTAGGTATCAGTTTGTAGTTATCGGTAGCAGTTTTTAGGTATCAGTTTTAGCTCGGTAGCAGTTTTGTTGTTCTTTTGAATAATTTTGAAAAATATTTGTCCTTATGAATAATTTTTAGAAGAATGTTTGTTTTTGTGGTAAAAATATTGAGGTCGTGTCCTTGAGCCAAAAAATATACAAAACTATGTCCTTTAAATTAATTCCCTCTATATTATATACAAACATTACATTTTGTTTTGTACAGATACGTGATATTGAGATATAGTTTAAAATTTAATCACGATATAATTGATTTGCTGAGTTATAATATACAAAAAATTAAAATTTTAATCAACTAATATTTTGCATTAAATAAGACATGAGCGGTTTTAGGTTAAAACTGATTGGATCGGTTTTAGTACACATAAATTTGTATTTTAGTACGAGCATGTTATTTTAAAATTTAGTTGAGATATAATTGATTGGTTCAGTTTTAGTTGAAAAAAAACTTGCATTTTATTTAAGGTAAGAGCATTTTTAGTTAATGGATAATAGTGGTTAACCTAGAATATAAAACTTTAAATTTTACTTAAGGTGGGAGTATATTTAGATATATTGAGATATAATTTGAATTTAAAGGGTATTTTCAAAAGTTTACGGTTACACAAAAAAGTGTTACGTTAAAGTTACAACCATTATTGAATATATATATATATATATATATATATATATATATATATATTATAATATAAACATTATTAAAATTATTTAATGTAATAATATTGACATTTTAGTAATATATATAGGTTTGGAAATAAAAGAATTTGTTGCAAAAACATATATTTTACAATACATAATTTTATAAACATTTTAAAATTATATAAGATATGTATATAATTTAAAAATAGTAAACATGACTTTTTAAACTATTAAAAATTGATTTTAAAATTTAAAATAATATAAACACAATGTATCATGTGCAAAATGAAGTGTTATGATTTTTTTTTCAAAATTGTCAATGATTTAAACAAGAATATTAATAACGTAGATTTTCAAAGCAATATAATAGGATATAATAATATGAGACAATAAATGCGCATATAAAATTGTTATGTATAATTTAGGTACTATATATATATATATATATATATATATATATATATATATATATATATATATAGAGAGAGAGAGAGAGAGACTAAAATAGTTTATACCATAAAGGGGCGGCCTTTGAATACACATCGATTAGTGGGATCTCTTTGATTCACCTTGAATCGATTACTGGATATCGCAATGATCAAGTGTACTTCCAAATTCTCTTCGATATAATGTGATTTGCACTTTAGAAAATTTCAACAATGGGAAGAAGTGATAGTGCTGATGGCCAGAACAGGATGAGCAGAACGAAAAGTAGAAAATGTGGGGGCTATAGCTAAGTTTATAGGGAGAAATGAGGAGACAAATTCTCCGTCATTTACTATTTCTCCTTTTACCAAGTATTCATATTTGGACCAGAAATTCAAACTCTACCTCCTATCCCTTCAACATACGGTCGACCATGATGGAGGCTTTTATGGTCCAATGAAGCTACAAAACCCATTTAGCAATTAACATCATTTAAATCGCATTTAAATGCACATCGATATCATATATCGATACATATATATACAACTTTTATGTATGCACCTAATTAATTACCAATGACACCTACAAAATTACCAATGGCACTCAGTACGTTAAATAAATAAATAAATAAATATTAATTAATTAAATTCATTTATAACCATTTATATATTGATTAAATCTTGCAGTATTTTAGAGAATTCAAAAATACGATTGTGAGACTCGTAGGTGAAAATTCAATCAGTAATTAATATCAAACAATTTTGATATTAGCGTTCACACATTACTTTAGCTACTAATATGATAGTTTGAGTAAGTTAGTCACTTATACATCTTTATTGGTAAAAATCCAATTTCACATTTTAAGCGCTACATTTTAGTAATGATTATTTACACCAATTATGTTCGTCAACACTATATAACTTTGGGACTTATGGAATTTGTGTTTAGTCAAAATTTCAATATCATCCATATTCAACTCGGTTAATCCAAAGTCTTTGGTTTAATAATAACAATTGTTATTAATCGTACTACTCTGTCAGAGATTTTGACTTTGAGTTGACTATAGTTGACCGTGATACTAACTTCATATAACTAAGGGACGAATTCTCTATTGAACAGTGTTTCACTTCCAATGCTTCAACTTAGACTGAACTATAGTCATTCAATGGTTGTCATGCCATGATTTAGCTATAATCAAAATGGAGTATCCACATTAAAGCTCAATTGTATTCTCAAGTCAAGAAAACTATGTAATATCATCACTATAAGATTTCATGTTTGACCTAGTTGTTATTAACTAATTAGAACCTCTTAGATGAGTTATTTCATAGTTATCCAGTAACTATCAGTATGTAAACTATACATCCCATAAATTAATAGATAATTAATAAAATATTTAATCAAGAGAATAATTATTATAAGGGTTAAATTATGAAATAATCCATATTAATGTGATAAGCATCTAGATGTACATTTACTTATTACAATATATTAATGACAACTTATCACGCTCTTTCAAATAAAGCTTAACTTGACTTAATTATGTAGTAAAGGGAATGATAGGCTAGCGGCCCATAAACGTGAATGATACAAATCTTTTCTTTAGCATTACACAATTTTTTACCCATACAAACTAAAAATAAAAGCTTCAGCACTTACAATAGTAGTCGCAACATAATCAAGAAAAGATAAGAAGAAAAGATTAATGCCAGGGAACTAGAGACTCCATTACCTAAGGAATTTGATGGATAATATATTCCCCAATGCCTCTTCCTACTCTAAATATCTCACGACCAAATCAACATTGATTGTTGTTCATTCTTCTTTTAATCCTTAAGACCCAAGAATTTAATATGATGATAGAAAGCTATTCTTAGAAGTGGGTTTTGAGTTATAAAACATTCCCATAAGAAAATAAATTGTTATGAACTATTAGAGGGTCGTTTAATATGGGAAATGGTTAGAAATTAGGAAGTTTGAGAAGATGCAGAAGAAAATCACGATTAACTTTTGAAAACAAATAAGTAATTTTCAAGGAAAATAGCATGACCAAAGGGTTATAATAGGGAGCCGGAAGACAAACAATTATTACATGAAGGATTTTAGTAAACAATATTTTATATTAAGGACTATATCCACTTTTTTATGTTGAATGTGTCAACAATGTACTAAATAATGGTCAGGAAGGGCCGAGTCAAACGAATTAGAAGGCGACACGTATAACTTTAGTGTCAAAATGCAGAAAATAATTTCCAACATGCATCAAAGGATAGTGCTATAGAAGCAATCAAAATGAAAGTAAAAGACAATCCGAAGTCTTAATTATAAAAGAACTTAAGTAAGAAAACTTAACGTTTATTAAACCAAAGCTATTAACTAAGGGCCGAAGATGGAAAAAAGTTAAGGAGGAATTATGTGTAGAGAAAGTGATTTCAATATTTGAGCGATTAAATATCGTAAATCACCTAAGCTAAATAAGGTCAGGCTTCCCTAAGCAAGACCGATAGTAGTGATTGCCAAGAGTGGTGCAACTTTTAGTAGAGTGTGTAAACCGAAACTAGTAACTTCCGAAGACAATGACGTATACTAAGGCTTAAGATGGTCGAGATTAGAACATGAGATATTGGTGATAACGTTACAAGTAATATTAATAATCAAAAGGCAGTTAGTTGTAATGTTAGCTTAATGAACAACTAAGTGGAAGGCCTAATAGTGAATGGTTATGTAGAATATTCGGTAAATAACATAAGGCAGAAGATAGCAATTAAGATATACAAAGTGTGGATATAATGCCTAGTGTGGCAACCAAAACCGAAAGTGTTAGTGTAAGACATGAATAGGCAACCGTCGGACTACGAAAGCAATGGTGTAAGGCCTAGAGCAAAACAAAGGGAACGGTGGAAGACGTAAGGTCGAAAGTGGTAGTATAGAAACCAAGAGTGAAGTAGGTATAAGGTCTAGGGTGGAAACCGAGATACAAAAGTGTATGCGTAAGGCTTGAAGTGGCAACCGAAATACGAAACGAAGAAGGCATACTGCCTTAGTGGTGGCTTAAAGCTAAGTCTTAATTTTGGAGTAGTTTAAAGGCATATGCTTAAGTGGCAGTGGAAGGTTAAATTATAACACTTTGTTCATACATAAGGCCTTGGTGGTAGCAGAATGGCAAAACTTCAGCTATGTATCTTTAGCAAAAGGCATAAGGACTTGGCCGCGGCCAAGGTTAGGGTATTTCAGTTATGAGCAGTAAAGTAATATTTTTATGAAATAAACCAAGTGATTTCTTTCGGTCATCACTTCACAATATTGCTTTGACACCTAATAACGAACCTACAACTTAGGTTTACTTGTACATTGGATAACTTTTGCATTGTTATAGTGAAAGAGGAAAACCCGTCCTACATATTAGTGGCATGGTCTTGCTATCTTATTTTCTTAGGGTAATATGTTACTCATACTAGACTTTATATTTGACTTGTGTTTTTTATTTTTGTTTTCTGTATAAACTCATGGATAATCAATCAAGTAGACTAAGTTTATGGGCTTAGACGGGATACTTTTGGGATGTACGAATAATGCAGGCCAAAGACCAAGCAGGAGGCTTGGGTGTTAAATTTATGTTTTCATTTCCTCCGTATTAATTGTTTGTGTCAGCATCTTCAAATGTTGGGAACAACACTATTGACTATGTTATATTATATTTTTGACCCCTGCATGAGACTGACTTTGGGGATCAAAATGGTTAAACTTAATTTACAATAATGTGTTTTCATTTTTTATATCTACTCTATTTACTTAAGATATTTAATATAACTGATCTTGTCTCTATTGCCAAAAGATAATTCCAAAGTGAATGCAGCACACTTGAGTACCATCTTTTGATTTTGAAATTTGGGAAGTTATGGTTGGTATTAAAGCTTAGGGTGAAGGACACTTTAGTAACACAAAGTTCAGTGAATATTTAAGTATGAATAGACTACAGAAAATGAATACATTGGGGTGGGTACATGCTACTATATGACATATTTGTATTTTCTATACAAGAATTTAAAAGAATTTTGCAGAGATTTTCTATTGCGAAATCACTTTCCTTCTTCCATTTTCAATAAAGTAGTTCTTAGCAAAAAATGGATTTGAGAAGTGGAAGAGTTCTTATAGGAGAAACAAATGCTAGGAGAGAGAATGATAGTACTTAAACCGTCGAAGGCAATAGTGGAGAAGTGTCGTCGACATCAGTAAATGATGCAGTTCCACATGTTAGGGGAATAGACATAAATGTCTTATTCTGGCACTTCATGGAACATATGACGAGAGTGGATATGCCAGAAGTAGTGGAGCCGACACCAGCGGCTCGAGCAGAATCTTCAAGTTAAACCAAGACTATAGGAACCTTGGAGGTAGGATGCCTACAAGAAAAGAGCTGGCTGTGGAATTGTTAGATTGAATGAAAGTAAGTGAGCGTGTTTCGGGGATTTAGTGCTGAATGATGTGCAAAAGAGGTGGCTGGCTTCTAGACCATTGCACAAAGATGCTTTAGATTGGCGAGAGACTGTGACTGTATAAATTCTTAAAGAAGGGATCACTCGAGAGTAGTTTCATAAGAGGTTTGTAACTTAATTTATTTCGCAGTCTCAGAAGAGCGTGTAGTGGATAAATTTCATTGATATCAGACAAGGAGATCTTTTTATTGAAGATAACATCCATAAGTTTAATGCTTTGGCAAAGTATGACTCGGAGTTAATCAATACCCCAATGAAGAAGATCAAGAAGTTTATTCCGGCGCTGAAGCAAGGGTTGCATCATAAGGTGATGATGTGTAATAACCTATACCTTAATGGGCCTAAATTTCGACAAAAATCGAAACCCAAGTCCATCAAAGCACAGATCGTTGGATTTAGTACCTGCAAATAAACATGAGCATTATCATAGATTAATAGAAATCTAAATATACAACGGAAACAATAATATGATAAGAATACCGGCTACGACTACTACCTTGGAATTAATGGTATTCCTTGGACATCGGATTGTCACATCAGCATTGAGCACGAGAGAAAGAAGACTCTCCAATAATAAAGCACACCTAGCTCCAATGACTTGTTCTTCTAAATCTATCATATTATTGTAATGAGGAAGGGGTCAGAACAACGTTCTGGTGACTGGAAAAAAAATATAAACTATCCATAACATAAACGTATACCGATAGTTTTCCGTTTAGTTGTTATGTTAATTTAGGTTAGCAATTCTAATCCGACCTTGCATTGCACACACGATTACATACTTACCCCTTTCAAAGGTATGAAATAATAATGAAGCCATATTAACCTCCCAATACTTCCAAACCTATTAGTCACTTAATACTTCTAAATATGAAGTGCTCTTCTATAATACTTTTTAAAGAGAAATAGGTAGACTCTGTCACTTACGACCTTAATTAAGGTAGATGTCGTCATTTAAGACCTATTCCCAAGGTGGTTTACTAACATTGTTGTCAATGGTCAGTGGGTCCTGACTATAAGACCTCTAAACACTATTTAAGGCTTTTGATATTTAATGTCGAACTATTACCATATTTATCACAGTTAAAATCGTAGTCATGTAATAAACAATTCCCAAGCCACTTAATACTTTTTTATTAGAAAATAGGCAGACTCTGGTCATTTAAGACCTTAACTAAGACAGACCCCATCATTTAAGATCTATCCCCAAGGCATGCTCCTAAATGGTACTACTATTATTTCGGCTTTAGCAATGTAAGAGACAATACCCAGGCTACTTAATATTTCCCAGTGGAAAATAGGTAAACCCCGTCATTTAAGACCTATTTCCAGAAGCGTGCTCCTCAATGGTGCTATTTAGTTGTCATTACTTGGAAATCTCATTGGGTTACTTAATACGTCTTTTATAGGAAAGAGGAGGACTTTATAGTCACTTAAGACCCCAAACCTAAAGCAAACCCTTCCTGAGATATCCACGCTCACTCTTTAATTATAAATATAGCATTTTATTAGGTTACTTCTTTCGGTAGGGAGGCGAACCCTTCTGCCACTTAAGACCTAAACTCCGAAGCAAACCCTTATTAGAGACATCCTTATTTATTTATCTATTTGGAATATCACTAGTTTACTTAATACTTATATTTAGGAGAAAGGCGGACCCTTCATCCATTTAAGACCTCATACCAGAAGCGAACCCCTATAGAGATATCCCTCAGCGCTCCTAATTCCAGATTTGGAACATTTAACATTCTCGATTAAGAAAGCAAGCCCAATAGCTCATGTTGTTATGGGTCGTTGGATTAGTGATATTTCACATCAGTAGTAAGTACACCCGACTGCTGGTAACCTCTAAGTGAAGAGTAGTCTTCTGTCGAGTGACTCTACTGACCTCGCGCCATTAACCCACTAAGTCCAATTAACCATTCTAAGTCTTTATTTATATATCTTAGGTAGACATTGGACTTAACTTACTGATTCCCTTTTTATTTAAGGCAATAAGTTTTACCGTAAATATTTATCTACTCATAAATTCCCGTTTAATGCTTATAAATGACAATTTGTCCATATCTTAATGGATATTTCCTAAGACATTTATATAGGATTACTAAATTTAAATTCGTAACCTTTTATATCTGTTCCAATTTTATCAGTCTCCTTAATCCATTTACCCTATTAATTTATTGTAACTCCCACATTTATTACCATTTATACGAGTTACAACCTTTTAAATTCTTTTCTCTTTTGTTAATTATCCTAAATGCGAATATTACATGCAACTGGCATTATTGGCTTTTTATTTAATTATTATAACCATAGTGATTACGTACAATATTTACATTTATCAAATATGTTCTAGTTATATATCTTTAGTAGAATATACTTTTCCATTTTAAATTATTGGAATCATATCTAAAAAGATTATCCATTATAATTTCCATAATTAGTCTAAAACAAAAGATTTAACTTTAAAACATAAAAGATTGCATCGTTTGAAATTATAAAGAATAATAATTTCTTTTTATTATTGAAATAGATAGTGTAAACTGCAATGAATTCGTACTTTACACATCTGTTTTTGTTTTTATTTGCATCTATTCCTTGTTAGATCAAATGTTGTATCTTTCTGAAAGGGAAAGAAATCAAACTAATTTACAAATATTGAACGGATCTAAATTCTAGCAGTCCCAAATATAGAAAAATTTACATTCTAATAAGATTAGGGTAATAATCCAAATTTATAACAATATCATACAACCTATTTCAGATCTGGAATGAATTTTATTCAAATTAATATTCTAAATCCATACTTTTGGGACTAATTTCCAGATCAGGTTGTATACAATGCTAAATCAATTCATAAATAAGAATATGTAGGCGATATTTATTATATTCAGGTCGTATTCAATTCATTGCCTACAACTCATATATAATTATCTAATTAGGCATAAAAATCAAATAAACATTAATGAGATAATTTTCATATTATAACAATCTATGAAAATTCCACTTACCTTTTAAAAGCGATCCAAATCTCCAGATTTGAAGCAGAAACTTTGATTCATCTCTAAATCCTTTTAAAAGCTGATCTTATCATGGAGATAAGCTTTTAGGAAGAATGAAAGTTCTGTACCAGTAGACTGGCATACACATAATCAAAGATTTAATGATTAGTAGTCTACCAAGTCGAGACAAAAGCCTGTTCTACCATCTACTAATGAGCACAATTATCTTTTCATAGAGAGGGATGCATTGTAGGAGAGATATTCTTTTGGTTGCAAGAGAGACTCCTAGGTAAGTCATGTTGTTGCTTTGAAGGGGAAGCATTTTTGTAAGCTGTTGACAATGAAGTTTCATAGAGTTAGATGCACCAGTTATAAGAATATGTGATTTTTGATTGTTTGTTGAGCACAATTATCTTTTTATAGAGAGGATGCATTGTAGGAGAGATATTCTTTTGGTAGCAAGAGGGACTCCCAGGTAAGTCATGTAGTTGCTTTGAAGGGGAAGCATTTTTGTAAGCTGCTGACAATGAAGTTTCATAGAGTCAGATGCACCAGCTATAAGAATATGTGATATTTGATTGTTTGTTCGAAGACCAGAAAATTTGTAGAACTCCTCTAAAGTATGTATGATAATATTTAGAGATTCATCAGTTGGTTTAGTAAATATAACCAGGTCATCAGCAAAAATAAGAGAAGTGGTCATTAGCATTTCGCATTTGAGGTGCAATAAAAATTTCTTTCTGAATACTTGATACTGGAAGGCATGAGTGAGAGATTCCATTATCAGTATAAATAGATATGGAGAAATAGGGTCTCCTTGTCTTAATCTATTTTTATCCCTAAAATATACAATATATAGCGAATTAATAACTAGAGAATATCTAACGGTGGAAATCCATTGATATCCAATTACAAAAAAATTCAAAAAAATTCATTTTTCTCATGATGTGAAGAACTGCCTCCCATTTTATAGAATCAAATGCCTTTTATGTCTATCTTCAACATAGCTCTAGGAGAGATGTAAGAAGAAGAGTAACCATTAAGTAATTCATGAGTTGGCAAGACATTATGAAGAATGTTTCTTCCAGGGATGAAAGCAGCTTGATTTTTAGAGATCAATTGCTTTATCATTGACTTAATTCTAGCTGCTAATATTCTAGCTATGCTTTTGTAGATAATATTGCAGCATGCCATAGGTCTAAACTAAGTTACATCACTTGGGCAATTAACTTTGGCAATTAAGGCTAGGTTAGTCGAGTTAATGGAAGATACAATTTTTCCAGAGTTGAAGAAGTTATGCACAGCTTTCAACACATCAGAGGATATAATGTCCCAACAGTGAATGTAAAAAACAGCATTGAATCCGTCAGGCCAACCAAAAACAGTTTTTTTCATATTGAAAATGGAATCCTCTATTTCAGAACTAGTCACTGGGAGGTGAGATGCATTTGTTGATCAACAGTTAAGGTTCGAAGAGGGAGGAAGGAGGTGAAAGAATCATCAAAAATAGAATTATCATTAGTCCCAAGTAATATGATATAATATTCAAGGAAGGATGAGTTCACTTCATCAAGAGTGGAGTGTATAAGACCATTCATATCTTTAATGGAGTGGATGTGACCTTTTGAGTTCTTAAGTTTGAGAGAGGCATGGTAGAATTTTGAATTTTCATCGCCATATAATTCTAAATTTTCTCTGTTCTTTTGCCTTATCATGCGTGTTTCATATGAAATAGGCTTTTCAAGACTCTTTATTAAATTGGTTTCTCTGATGGAGAGGGATGGATCCATAGAAGAACTTATTTGTCGATTATATGGTAGATTGTTGAGCAAGTAAAACTAAAAGTTTTTATGTATCAATACTGGTTTATACAAATATTACTATTTTCAAGGTTTTTGTTCTTAACCGACTGTAGTATAGTTAGTTTTATAGGTACTGTTACAATGCATGAGAATTTTACAACTTCAGTAAGAAAGAGTTTATTCCCTGTTTTTTAATACATAAAGTTAATTTCCAGGCCTTCCAATATTTAAGCAATGTTAATTCATTAATGTATATTCATACATATAGTATTTGTACAAACATTAGATTGATTTCGCAAAAATGCACTCTGTCTATTATGTACAGCACATTCCTCTATTAGTTATTCATCCATACATATATATTAATGGACAGTTTCACCAACGTAGTCAATGTACAAAATGAATCACACATGAAGAAAACAGAACCTTTATTCTTACAATGGTTTCAAGGCTCAAGTAAATAGTACGTAGAATAATAATCAATTAACAAGTGTTTTTGCTTGATGAAATTGCAGAACTAAGAAGATTTTTGATATTGAGAGGACACAATCTTAACTTCTGTTTACATGAATTTATCTAATAATTACACACAATATGAGGTTATAATCTACGCTCTCTTTTTCTCCAAAACAAATCCTCTCTTCATCCGATCAAAATAAAATCCAAAATACAATATAAAGTCGATATAAATCCCCTTTAATAGTAAATCGATCATTATATTTACATCCTACCGAAGAATGTTATTGATCTACACTACTACAAAAGTTGAAGGATTGCATTGCTCTTACCGATTGACCCGAACTAGAGCAGTTAATCACATGCCAAATCGCAGCCAAACCAACCCATTCACCAGATTCAACGATTACATTTTAAGAGAAATTTCAGTGCGCAAATAGATTAACGAAGCTCCTGCAGATCGGACTAAGAGGAGCGTGGAGGAAAATTTAGGGTTATATTTGGAGATTACGGGATTTGAGGAAGAAGAAATAGATTTTAAGAAAGAAAAGAGCCGCCGTGTTACGGGATAGAGTAAAGGGGGAAGAAAATGAAATTAAGAAACGAAGAAAGCGGGAGCATGAAAATTAAGACCACCAAATATTTGACTATAGCCAAAATGCAAACGCTGTAATACACTATAGTAATACACGCATGAATAAAATGACAGCAACCACTAGTACGCGGCTGTCTTTTGCTGCAATTAATAATAGATTTTGTTGTAGTGCCACCTGATCCATACTTGTTTTTTGCCCAATGACGAAGAAGAAGCTTTGTATTTTTAAGATTTTGCTGAAGCTTCAACATAGGGTTACCATATTAGTTCATATCCTAAGCATCTTTCACCACCTGCAAAAATGAATTTTCATTTGCCCATATGTCAAAAAATTTAAAATTTACCTTTATTTCCATGGCAGCCTCTCCAAGATTGAGAATTAAAGGACAATGATCAGATAAAATTGGCATAGGAATGTGAATGCTGATAGATGGCCAAGTTGAGATGGTTTTAAAATTAGCAAACCCTTGATCAATATTGGTCAAGGTTCTGATGCCACTTCTGCTTTTATTATTCCGCATGAATAGGGAGCCATTAGATGGAATTTCAACAATAGAAGCATTGTTCATAGAATTTATAAGAGGACTAAGATCAGATAGATACAGAGGGATACTGACAAATTTGTTAGAGGATAGGAATGAGCAGTTGAAATCACCAATGACAATCCATGGATGCGAATTCTGGCTAAGAAAAGGAAGATAGTCATGAAGTTTTTTTCTATGAGAAGGAGAGTTTTTAGCATAAACAAAAGTGAAGTACATGGAGGAAGAAGAAGAAATTATGTTGGCATGACAGTGAATGAATTGTCTATCAGCCAAAATGATGTCCAACTTGATAATGAGAGGGTTGAACATAACAAGAAGACTTCCATAAGGAGCATGAGAAAAGTTTATGATATAATACCAAGATGGGTTTATGAAAGCTGCAGCTTTAGCAGACGAATCTTGATTGAGTTTAGTTTTAGAAGCAGCAATGAGAGAAAGAGAGTTATCATGAACAAGATTTTTAATTTGAATAATTTTCATTCTTTATAAGCACCTCTAATATTCCACGCCGCAATTTTTCCAGCATTTATTGTACTATTGGGAGTTTTTAAGAGATAGTCATGTTATTCTATGAGAAGATGATGCAATGTTTTTAGGGAAAAATGAAAATTGTTCCTTATCCTCTTCATCAGAGAAGGAATTAGGGGATATAGAAGAAGCTGAATGGACATTGCTAACTTTTGAATTGAGAAATTTGGCTTTAGGTGAAAGTTTGAGGGAGGCAAGGGATTTTGATTTGTTTTTCTTGTTGGCATTTTTGGAATTTCTTATTTTATTTTTGATTGAGGGAGGAGGCAAATTAGGGGAATTCAAGGTGAATTGTTGAGATGATGTGATAGGAGATTCAAATATAGAATGCATGGCAATATTCATGTTTGGAGAAATTTGTATAGGAGGAAATTTTACATTTTTATCATGCATAGGGGATACATTGTGCATGTCCATGCACATGAAAGGTACCACATTAATTTGAGGGAGAGGGGTATTTGATATCATATTATTTTGAAGTGACTTCTCGGTATCAGTTCGGAGCACCAAACCCAAATGACTGTTCTGATCATATCCCACTTGATCTACTGGTATATTACCCATATTTGTTCCATTATTTTCTTCGCTAGTGTCATCTATCACTTTATTAATGTTATCTATCAGTTCATCATTGTTGAGATCATTTTCTTTTTCAGTGACTTCACATAAGAACACATTTGTATCATTTTCTCCATCATCATTCAATTGCACTTACCCTTCCTCTATATCCACTAACACATCAAACTTATTCCCCACAGTTATATTAGGCTGACCTTCATTATCTTTATATGTATCCTTTTCTTTCACATTTTCAAGTTGAACAACTTGTTGATCTTTTTCTTTATTTTGCGAATTTCCTTTCTCTCTTACACTGCCATTTTCAGATTGAGCCACATTTGAAATTTGATGGCCTGCTTTCACCTTCACATTAGTAGGTCTATAACTAACTTTCTTCCATATTTGCTTATTTGTGTTGCTGATCTTTTCATAGTTTCTATTGCTTCTCTTTTCTCCATCTTTTCTTTTTCATTTTCTTTATCTTTCTCCTACACATCATTGTTTACATTGCAATTTCCTCCTTTTCCTTCCACTTCAACAAACTGACTGTTTCCATCTAGGGATTGAACTAAGAATGAGTCAATCAATTCTTCATTTGGCATAATTTCAATTAAACATTTCGCATATTGAAGCCTCATCATTTTTTCAGTAGTTTCATTTGAGCACACTAGCTTACCTAATCTATTTGCTAACCAGTTTATGCCTAAAGGGGACTAAGCAAACATTAGGATATTTGACAATTGCACCTATATTGGTACATTTCTGACGTTACCACAAACATTGCTCACCGAAGGATCCCATTGTTTTATAATGAACAGTTTGTTCCTAATAATGATAGGATCACTTTGAATGATTTTTTGCCTATCCATTTCATCAGACAACAAAAAGAGAAAGATCGATCCATCAGATTTAACTTGGATATTACCTCTAAGCCTCCAGATTTTCTTAAGGTGCTCCACTACCGTAAAGTAAGATAGAGGTTTATCCAATAAAAACCCTACAAGGAATTCTCCCCACACCTGTGCCCGACATTAATAACTTCAGGTGGAGGTAGCAGAGAACCACCATTGAAGGATAAAGGGACTTGAACAGGGGTGTACTTCCCTGTGTTCCTACGAAGACGCTTAAAGAGGGAAATCCAGTCTTGTTCAGGTTTATCGATGGAAGTAGGAATGGAAGAGGGCTGAAAAGAAGGAGAAGAGTGATTAAGAGGAGGAAGAGGATGAAGATGGGGGAGGTGGATAGGAGGGACATAGGGAGGAGGTTGATGGGGCGAGGGAATAGGAAGGACGATAGAAGGACAAGGAGGGGTTACATCAAGGACAGAGGAAGGAGAAGAAGAGGGTTGAAGTGAAGTTGATGTGAAAGGCATGAGTGAGGGGAAAGAGGGAGCTGCCATTTTCAAAATGTTTTTGATGAGTTTGATGATTTCAAAACTGATTATTCTATCAAAGATAGTTTTCTATTTTAAGTTTATTATTCGGATATAAAAACTCGATTAGATTTTGTATTATACAATTGTGATGCTTCCGTTGTACCCTGATACCATTTGGTTTATTTAGTTATATTACTGTCTCTCCTATTTATACGTGTTAATTATAATATTTAATTCTATGTGCTATAAGATATATGATTGGTTCTATATTGGACTGCTGTCAATTTACCTTTACTACTATTCGACATCAATCGAGTATCATGACAACGCACTACATATGGTATTTGTGTACCAGAAGTGTAGGGTGGTCGTCATATTTAATAATAAAGCTTAGGTTAAGAGATGACCTAAGTTATATCAGACTCCATTAAAGATAAGGAAGGAGCTATCACTTTAGGATAGATTAAGTATATGAAAGTGCATATTTGATATGTACTTTGGTATTCAAAATTATATAGTAATGTATATATAGTAGTAAGTTGCATTGCATACATAAGCACCATTTTATTTCTTTGTAAAAGACTGATCATTCTTATATTATATTGTAAGAATGAGTAGGAAAACAAGGAATGCAATAAGGAATTTTGTCTTGGGTGTTAAAGAATGTGTGGGCTTAGGTGCAACAACTAAACCGGACTTACAGGCCAAGTTCAATACTATGATGAAGAACATGATGCAAAATGCCCAAGGAGGTGCTATACATGTTGTAGTAGGTGGTTGTGCTCGAGGGCAACCGCTAAGAGCTTATTTTTCCAAGATAAATAAAAATTTCTTAAGTCTTTGGGGCAAACTGTTCACATGAAGGAATCACCCATTGAGATGCGGGATAGACTTGATACATGTGAATGCATATTTGAAAATCTTGAGTTGGAGGATAAATGAAGACGAAGTTGGCTATTAGGCAACTTCAAGGAAAGGACATGAGCTGGTGGAATGAACTTATAATTGCTACTCCCGAGGATCAGTTTACTTAGGAGAAATTCAAGGCTCAATTTAAAGATATGTTTATAATGGTTGCACAGAAGACGATGTTGTTTAGGAAGTTTGTTGAACTAAAACATGGTGATATGTCTATTTCAAAATATGTTGCTGAATTCGACATATTGTCGGAGTACGGGATGTCTTTAATTGAAACTCCATAAAGAAAAATGAGAAGTTCATTACGGACTTAGATGGGTACCTTGGGAGAGGCTAGTGGGTAACATAGATGAAAGGTAAATGTTAACTCTTATTCACAAATTTGAGTCAACAAACCTAATTTGTATTAAGCTTGCTTTTAATTAATATCTTTGTTGCGGAATGCCTACATAGTTATGTAGCTGCACTCCAACTGTTTATTAGAATATCAAATCTAATTTGTATTCTCATATAGAGCTATAACCCAACTCAAATTTAAACAGATAATGGTGCACGATATTGATGAGGTACAGAAATATTCACATGGTTCAGATTCCTTTGAATCCTACGTCCATGAGCCAAGTTCTTTGCTTATATCATTTCTGATCATACAAGTGTTTTATGAAAAAGTAGAAAGATACAATTTCTATTACTCAAAGAAAAGAAGGAAAAGGAACAAAAAGTCCCCAACATATTACCGATCATCTCCTATTTATTGCATTAAAGATGTGCACGGATTGCCACCTTCCTTCCTTCGTTA
Organism: Allium cepa; assembly: GCA_030765085.1. Taxonomy (NCBI): domain Eukaryota; kingdom Viridiplantae; phylum Streptophyta; class Magnoliopsida; order Asparagales; family Amaryllidaceae; genus Allium; species Allium cepa. The sequence goes on along the minus strand of JASFAV010000023.1, from coordinate 1,236,385 downwards.
TTATGTTTCCAGCTTGCGATCATGCCAAGTGTCTTTCATCAACATTTCTGGTTTGATACACTTGAATTACTGGCATGACTTTAGCAAAAATGCATAATTTGGGCGAATTAATTGCGGTCCTTGGTGGGAAGTTTAAATTGGAGGCGAGAACTCCTGAAATTGAGGCGGGAATACTTGGAATTGGCACGAGAGACCTTAGTAGGTCGTGCATTTCTGATCTAATGCAGTGAAGGGTTCACATGCTGCCTTAAGAGGACACTAAGAGTCACTCATTGGTTTCTAGGGTATTTCCGATATATTTAGGGATAAGGCCATACTAGTGGATGTGCCATACTTGCATGATGCTGTTGTGCTTGCCTGATACTTAGATGCGCCCGTCTTGAGCTGCTTTGGGCTTCAAGGTGCATGGCTGGCTATTTTCTAGGAGATAATCTAGTACATGATCTGAACTGACTTTGGTTTGAGCCGATTATTAATTGAGCCGCCCATGATTTGATTTGTTGATAATGGCGATTCTTATCTTTGTTATTTTCCTGCAAGTACGGATCTTCACTGGAGTGTTGTTTGAATGGTCCTGTGTGAAGCCCTTTGGGGTGCTTCTGACTCCAGGCGGTACTGCCTAGGTAGACCTCAGTTTGCACTGTACAGATCTATTTGGAGGGGGTTAACAAAGTACGAGTTCTTGGGATATTGGCAGCGTAGTTCAATCATTGTTTATTGTGGCTTATAAGCATAGTACTTCGATGCTGGCTTCTTATGACTATGCTTGATTTTGGTTATAGTATCATAATGTAATATTGAAACTGAAGGATAACAGAAGTTTGATATCTTTATGGCCTTCCTTATGGGCACAATATTTTTTTTTGTTGTCGCTTCCGGCTTTTTGGCTACAGCTATTTTTGTTGGATCAAGTGTCATAACCGTAGGTCAATTTTTTATGCAGTTCGATTGGAACGCTTCAACCTCTACTGGTTTCATCTAATCATTTATTATGAGGGTAGCTCTATTAGCTCCGTGCCTTATTTAATCCTCCTTTAATGTAGCTTTAGATGCATGGGTGTAACACTTGCCCCCAAGTCTGCGTTGATCGCAGATCGATGTAGACTTCTCATTATTTATATTTAGCCTGCATGTCCCATCACTTCTTTTTAGTCCCCCCTTTCTTTTCATTAGTGAGAAAGGGTATTATCAGTTGCTTTTACATTTAATATTCTTTTCCCTGTGTTATTCGTTCATTGGACCATGATATAAATCGTTGTTAAATCAAACCTTTCGTTTTTCTAGGAAAATCTGTATCAATCTTTATATTCATTATTTCGACAACTTAATCAATAGACGTCTCTTATATTCCTTCATAATTTCGATTATGTGTCGCCTATTCAAATTAAGGTAGTAAATATTTCCATTGCTTTTTCTTTGTTCATTTTTACACTTTTATTTAAGAAAGGAAAAGAAGGAAAGAAAGTTTCGAAATCAATTCTGTCTCTGCATTCGAATTTTATTTTAGATCGAAGTAAGAAACTTGTTTTGTTTTTTGTTAGATCTCTTTAGTTTAGCATCTTTTCTTTTACTTAACCATGAGATATTGTAAATGGCTTCCTCTTCATCTTCCGCCTTCTTTCCGTCTTCAAAAATTACCTAGTTGAAAGAAGCCAATGGTATCCTAAATTAATTCGGATTTTAAGGTTATGAAGTTAGGGTACCTAAAACCCTTGAATAAATTAATACTTGTCCAAATAGGATTACTTCCATTACTTCTAGGGCATTGGTGTTATGGTCTCTACCTTCCTCCACATCCATCCTTCGACCATGGTTATCTTCCATCGATCTAGTACAAGTTCAGCACTCCCATCTTTCTTATACTATTGTGATAACCACTTTTATCCTCTATACTGAGAATCCTCACGACCTCACTTGTGAGGAACGTTAGTTTCTATTTGACATTAATAAGATACCTTCAATGGCTGGCTTTTTCTATAACTAGACCAAAATGTCGGTTCTCCCAGACGTTCATCGAAAGACCCATAAACAGGCTGAGTTGTATTTCGTTATTTCCAATTTAGATAATTTTCCTTCTTCCTTTCACTAATCTCCTACTCCATTCATGTTTTCTGAGGAAGACATCAAGTTATATGAATCACACTGGGATCGCGTTCTGGGATTGGACGAAAATGAAAGGAAAACAAACAAGTTTTTTAACAAAGAAAAATGGAAGAAATACATTCTTTGTGCCCATATCACACTTTTCTCGAGATATTTTTAACCCTTCCCTGGCTTCGACTAAGTCTATAGGTATAATATGTTTTATGTTTATTATTCTTGTGGTTCTATTTTTCATATAAAACTTCTCCTGACTTTTTCACTTTATTCCTTTTATATGTATGTGAGATGGATGCTTCTATTTCAGCCGCACTTCGCCATTCGAGGAAAGCACCGCAAAAGGTCACCAAGAAAACAGACTGTGATTTAGTCCCAAATTCTGACCAATGTACCAAAAAAGGCAGCTACTTCCTCTTCTCGTCCTTCTATAGAGATTCCTTCCTCCTACTAATTTGACGGTGCTGCCAGTTCTTCCTTTGTAGAGTCATCCTTCTCTCAATGCTCGCTACTTGCCTTTACCCAATGGGGCTATATCTAATTTAGTAGAGAAAGTGGGGAAGACTTCAATGCATACATTGTATCATATTGCCTCATCTTTCTATCCTCTTTCCTTTCCATTCCACTTCCAGAGCTGTCTTTTCTGAATTAATGAATGAATTGGAAATGTCTTGGTCTTACTTAAGTAGTATTTTCTTTCTCCCTCTCTTTTAATATCTTTTTTTACTTGTATTCTCTTTATTTTTATAGCATGTTGCTCAAACGATAAAAAAGCAAGAGAGGAAGGGTGAGAAAGCTGTCACTCTTGATCAAATGGCTAGACTTGAAGTGGATCTTGCCTCAGCTAATGCTGAGAAAGTTAGCCTTGCTTTCGCGAAAGCCAAGATCGAGGAAGATTTTAAAGAGTTTCGTGAAAAGATCAAAAAATATTCCAAATCTATTGTGGATTCCCTAGCCTTGAAAGATCTTGAGTTGAAGGAGAATGAGAAGGAGTTGGCAACGACATGGGAAGAGTTGGAAACAGCGCAAAGCGTAGAAATTGACACATGAAGAACTGAAAACAATGTAAGAAGAGCCGAATAAAAGCACCTCTACTGTAACCTACAATTTGTACTCTTTAGCTAGAAGCAAATGGAAGAAGGAAATCAATCTTGACTTTTTTGGGAACCAATCTATGATTGATAAGATTTATGCTTACAGTCAGGTTTAATGGGATCAGGAGTTCATTATGAAAGATGCTGGGGAGAACGCCACTCCTTCTGCCTCTTTACAAGAAAATAAGGATGAGGATGGGGAGGCCAAAGAGGATGAGGGGCCTAAGGATGCTATCGTATTACAGAGACCGAGGTCATTTCAAATCCTAAAGTAAATACTTAAAACCTTTTGTATCTACAGTTAGACATGTGATTGTATAGAACTTGCTTCTTGACTTCGTTGTTGATGGTATGTTGTAGTTATTTTATTTTGTTGCTGCTTAACAAATGATTGGGCCATTTTTTGTTTGTTTTAGTCTTCAAAAGAAGCTTTGTTTGCTAAGATTCAGAAGGAAAGTGAGGATAGGCTCAAAACCCAAACTTTAGATTGTCTTGGTCTTAGTGTCACGATGATTAGTAAGCACGAGAGAGAGTTGGACGAATCTTATACTAAACTTAAGGACGAAACCCAAGAGTTGCTTTTGAGGATTGATTAAGTAGTTAAAGAAAGGAGGCACTTAGTGACTTTGTACTATGTTAATGGAAATATACCCTAGAACATAATTCCATTTCACCCGATCACCCTCACTTGGAATGGTTTAGGCTCAAATTTAAGAATTTGCATAAGGGTTAAATTATTTTTGCTTTTTCCACTTTCCTGTATAAGGTTCTGTTGAATTAATGCAGTTAATAAGAGAAGATTATATTGGACCTTTATTTAGTGCCTTTTGATTGTCTTTGAGATTATATATTTTTATTTCATTGCTAATTAGGCTAGCTCTTATGTAACTGTGCTTGAGCCTTATGAAGTCTTCACACATGACCCTCCTTCAGTGTCCATCATTCCTTCTGGCAACATTAAGGCAGAGGTTGGCTAACTCCAAGCTAAGAATGTCAGGCTTGAAAGGGAGTTGGAGCGTGTTCATAAGGAGCTTAAACAAGGTGAAGGTGAGCTTACTAGTCGGTATGAACAGAACAGTAGGTTGCTTGTTAGGCTTAATACTATTGAATTAAAGTTAAGTGAGATGCAACTGCTAATGAATGACGTGGAGAATCATTATAGGATTGTCCTTCGGAATGGGATTGAAAAAAAAACCATTGAGGATATGTCTACGGAGATTGCTCGCTTAATCGAAGAGAAAGAAGCTGTTGAAAGCGAGAGGGTGGTTGCGGTACCCTTGTCTGATACGGTTCCTGCTCTTCTTGCGGTTCTAGGTCTTTTCCGGTGAGCGATCAGACAAGGGTGGTGGAGATGATAGGGTCTTCCCATTCGCGGACTTAAAGATGGAGAGATGATGCCCATAGGTTTTCTAGTGCTTTCTCAAGATGAACCAAGATGACTAAGGCTGAGCTAATCGATACCTTAGAGAAAACAAGGGAGGAGGCTGTGTAGAGGATTCATGCCCTTGAGGATTCCCTACATGATGCTCAAGGCAGAGTTGCTTGCTAATTAGAGAAGCTTAAGTGGGAGAAAATTAAAAGTAAGAGGAGGCAGATTCTTCTACAGCATACGAGGGATGTTCTTCAATTTTTCTACCAATCTCTTGATTAGAATTTCCTATGTAATATTGCGGGTTTCAAAATGACAGTAGAAAGGCCAATAGACCATTGGGATGGAGCTTATAATGACCCCCAAAGGACCTTCTATGTTAGTTCTGCCCTGCCTTTAGCTTCTATGCCTTGGGTGTTTTAGGATAGAATGATTTTGTAACTTACATCATGCTTGAGGTTATATGCATGTTATGTGAATTAATATTTCGTTGTGATGTTTGCAAGTTTTTTATTTACTTTATTCATTTGTACTCTCCTTTGATTTCATTTCACGTCGGCTCATTTGATTTTCACTCCACTTCTTTTGATCAAGATTCAGAGCTTACCGTTCTTACAAAGAATCCGAATTCTATCATGGCTAGAGTTTTCGAACTGGAAGGTTTATTGAAGAAAGCCAAAAGAATGTATGAGGTCATTTATAAGAATGAAATTAAAGCTTTAAAACATAAACTTGAAGAATTAGATAGGCATATTGCAAGGCTAATTAGCACAGAAGACACTCCTTCCATAATCTTGGTCAGTGGTTCTTCTTCAAGGTTAGGTGCTTCCACTGCGCACCTGTATATTCAAGAGATTTAATTAGATAAATTAAATAGAATAATGTAAATGTTTAGTGATAAGGAGGTTGAGATATGAATATAATTAAGGCCATGCTCAATTAACAATTAAATGGGCTAAATAATGGTTTTTTTAAGTTAATTAATCTACATAAGGGTATAATGGGAAAGTCGCACATAACCCTTACCCTTATATATTCTCGTTCCTTGCCATTTCATTTCCCATCCATGTCATTTGGCAAACAAAGGCAAAAATGTAAGAAGAGCCAGCCATTGCTAGGAAGACAAGAGAAGAGAATTCAAATCTTGCTAAGGAATTAAAGAAGGGCAACAAATCTCAATCTCAATCCAATATCCTTACCTTAATCAAGGTGAATAATAATTTATACCATCTCTATTTTGTCTTATAATCATATGTTTTCGGATTTAAGATTAAATTCATTTTTGTGATGAATTAGATGATGATATGCTTGAATTATAATTTGTTTAATTTAAACAAAATTGTTTAAATAGGAATATACACGGTTTTAGGGCAAATCCGATTGATATTGATGTTTAAATGACACGGAAAAATTTTATGTTATGTAAAACATGATTTTGGAGTTGGGTTTTAATTTGGATAATTTTCCAAGCTATGGAAAGATTACTATGAATTTTCAAAGGAAAATATGGTTAATTAGGCTTATAAATTAATTTCAAAAATTGAAATTATATTAAGAATTTGGGTCTAAAATTTCTATATGTTAGACAACATGATGAAAGTGAATTTCTGTATTTTTGGGGATTTTTCTCAAGTGATTGCTATGCAAATTAAATTATTTTTGAAGAAGGACTTATTTCCAACATTGGTTTTGCATAATGGAAGGGCTTATTTGTTAAATTAACCTTGTTTTAGATCTGGAATTAAGCGGCAGTTATTTTGGTAAAGCACTTGAATAGTTAAGTCAACCAATCATACTTTTACATGTAGCAGGTTAGTTAGATATAATTTGTTTTAATTGGCATTAATCAGCTTTTACTCAGAAAAGCATGTTCCGCCTCTAATAGAAGTACCTTTCGACTCAGAGCTTCAGCCTTTAATCAAGTCAAAACCGCACTAAGCCGAAACCAATACACAAGGTATCACATAGATGGTAAGTAGTGGATCGGAGGAAAGGCAGGGGCATGGTGTCGAAAGCATTGCTTCTGATGAGGTCGGTACCTTTGTTTGTTTGAAAAGTGGAGCGCCTGCCTTTGTTTTATTAAAGCCTTCGAAGGTGTCGAAGCATATGTTTTCGAAAGAGGTTTTCTAAAGGTTTTCGAAGTTGTTTCCATCTTATGTATCAATCGAATGGGTTTCTTTAATTATAAAATAATACTTTTGAAAGAAGGGGTTCCGACCTAGTCGAAGCCGTACTGCCGTTCTTTTTTCTTTCGAGTATATTCAAGTCATCAATGCCTTTGAAGGGTAGTTTTGTCTTAAAGATGTATTAAGCCACTTCCTAAATGCTTTCGAAAGGGTCTAAGGGTTCGAAGGCAATGGCTTTGAAAGGGGGTTTCGATGCTATCCTTCAGTGTTTTGTTCAAATGATTTGAAGCTTTCGAAAGAGATTGTGCCAACGCCGTCAAGTTTTCCCCAAATATTTATATGATAAGGATTGGTTTTAAAAGATATACTTTCATTTATATTCACTTTGACCCAAATGATATTTTTAAATATAAACCTAATGGTTTCGAAAGGGGGACTTTCAATGGTTTCGAAAGGGATACTTCCAAAGGTTTCGAAAAGGGCACTTTCAATGGTTTTAAAGCTATGCTTCTAAGAGTTAATAACTAATACTTTATTACATTCGAAAGGTTTTGAAAGAGAAGTTTTAATTTCGAAAGGCGGGGCTTTAATGTTTTTAAAAGATATTTATATGCTTTCGAAGGAGGTTACACAATGAGGTCGAAAGCAAGATTTTGAAGGTTTCGAAAGCCTTAGTTTTCAAAACAAATAACTCAATCTCATTTTAAAAGAAAACCATGGCATAAATAAATAAAGTATTTTGAAAAGGAGTTTTTGAAGACGTTTTCTTTGATTTAAAAGGTTAAAGGGATTAACCAAGTTATTGTGTTTTCTTCTTCATATATGTATATATTTGCATTGTAATGGACCCATAATTGTATTTTGGGGAAGGGCAGAATTACCAGCTAGGTTGACCCAGTAGTGAATAAAAATTAAGTTAACTCCTGAATTAGTAGAATTGCACTCAGAAGGTCAGAAATACCATAATATAGGATGCTAAAATGCTAAAATAAGATATTGGCAAGGGCCAATAGATTCTTATTAAGCCCATGAAAATCATATATTGGAAAATGATACTGGAAGGGGCCAATAAGTTCATAGTAAGCCCATGAAAACTATGTATAAATGAAGATGTCAGAAAGACAGGTTCATAGTTAGCCCATGAAAACTATGATTTAATATTGGTAGTGTCCAATAGGTTTATAGTGAACCCATGAAAACTATATCCAGATTAAGATATTGACAGATGTCAATTGTCAATCCATGAAACTAGGATAAGAAAAAGAGATATTGGAGTTACTAATAGGTTCCTAGTCCGTCCATGAAAACTAGCATAAGAGTAAAGATATTGGGCTACCAATAGGTTCTTGGTGATCCCATTAAAACTATGTAACTAGACAGGGAGTCCATAATCATTTTATTGATTATTAGTCAGCCCATGAAAACTATTAGGTTAATAGTAATCCTAGAAACTATAACTGTGACAGATATTCAAAATGAATGGGGATGGGTAATCCGAAATTGATTCACTTTCTTTTCATGTCATCATATCATATTGTTTTGAATTGTTTTAACCATTGTGGATGTAAGGGCACAATATATGGTTTTATAAAGATTTTAAGATATTAGTGAGGGGGAAACCCGTTCCGCCAAGCGACGTGGTCTCATCAGATATCTAAATGGTTTGAGATGGTAGATTACTATGCATACCAAGCTTTATGTTTGACTCGAAGTTTATGTTTTCCCTTTAAACTCGGGTACTCAATTGATTTTGAGTAGTTTGAGTGTTGAGGTTTTCAGGTACCTCCTTAGATGAATAAAGCTTCTGCAGATGTGCAGAAGGCATGATAGCTATCTATATTTCTCTTTTATTTTAATTCCACTATGTTGTTTGTAATGGCAAAGTTGTTAAATTATATGTATATACGCTGATCATCCAAGGAGGCATCTTCATATGTCGCTCTTGGCGTATGTTGTAATAAATATATTTTCTCTAAACGTGGTTAACGATTAAGGAATTATGTAATGAATTGGAAATGTTTTGAAATTGAATGTGATCTTATTTGATGTTTTAATTTTTTTTCCATATTCATGTGTTTTTGTATATCAATGTATCTTACATCACCATATTTGGTCATCGAGGATTAATGACCATGGATGTTTTGAACATTCATAGCCGTTGGTTTGGGCCTCCGAATGTTACAAGTTGGTATCAAAGCTTAGGTTTATGAAAACCTAAAAGAAATTAAACCTAAAATCTTTTTCAAATAGAATCCAATAAATCAGAAATATGATCAAGATTGGGTTAATGCTATAGTAACGTACGTGTATTTGTGTGTGTATATATATAAGTACGTATTCCCCTCTCTCTTAGACAATTATTCTGTATCTTACTAAGGCTCGTGTACAGATTTACGATAAAGAAGGTATGGAAGTAGGAAAATGGAAGAGGAAATCTCGGTGGAGGAAGCACCACAACCAATGGAAATGCTCGACCTATTACCAGGAGGAACTAAGGTCGAAAGGCTAATGCTAACCAAAATGTTGATGCCAATATGGGTGCTGGAAATCTACCATTAGATATGGAGGCGATGTATCATTTCTTCGTTAATGTGTTACAAGCAAGAGCTGCTGCTGGAGTTGCTGGGAATGTTGGAGGAGCTAATCATGTGGCTCCAGTTGAAAATAACTATGCTATGTTGAGCAGAGATTACACCAGTCTTGGTGGGAAACCGTTTATGGGAATGGAGGTTGCCATAGAAGTTGAGAATTGGTTGAGCGTATCTTTGATGATTTGGGTTTAGATGACGAGCAGAAGAGAAGGTTGGCCTTTAGATAGTTGCAGGGGTCAGCACTTCATTGGTGGAATAGTGTTACTGTCGGGGTTCTGGAGAAAGAGTTGACTTGGGAAGAATTCAGAAGGAGATTTGAATAGAGGTTTTTATCTAAGGTTGTTAAGTTAGCATTGATGAGAATGTTTATGGATCTAGTTCAAAGAGAGATGTCGATTATCGAGTATGCCACTAAGTTTAATGAGCTGTCTCGATAAGGGTATGCTACTATAGGCACTAACATTAGGAGCAGTGAGAGGTTCATTGGGGGATTGAGACCTGAGCTTGCTAGGGCGACCCTGACACATATCCGTGATCCTTATAATGTGGTTTTGGAGATGGCCATTCGCCATGAGAGATGCTTGCTATTTGTGCTAGAGAGAAGCCAGTTGAAACCTAAGGTTCTCAGGGAAAGAAGAGAAAGTTCTTTAAGAAGAAGGGAGATGATGCCAAGAATGCAAAGGCCGATTTATTTTGCTACAAGTGTGACAAGAAGGGTCATTTAAGTGCCGGTCGGGCAAGGGGAAGAAGGTTGTAGATTATAAGAATGGGAAGTGCTTCAACTGTGACCAAGTTGGGCATTATAAAAACTAGTGTCCAGAACCGGTTAGGGAAGACAAAGGGATTTTTTTTTTGCTGTTGGACCATCATTTGCGAAGCCGACTGCAGCTGAAAAAGGGAAGACTGTGAGGGAAGGTACGTTTTTGATTCAGAGTATACCAGTTTGGATACTATTTGATACCGTGCATCACATTTATTTATATCCCAGTGTTTGGTTGATAGGTTATGCGTAGAACCCACATACCTTGTTACTTCCTTAATGGTTACGAATCCAATAGGAGGGTATGCAACTCTGGGGATGAGATGTGACCAGTTTGAACTTGATTTGTTAGGTCATAAGTTTGCATGCAGTCTATATGTTTTCAATTTTGTAGATTTCAAAATCACTTTGGGTATGGATTTTATAGACGAATTACCAAGGTCAAATAGGAATAATGCAAGTATATGCGTTATAGTGGATAGGTTGACCAAGAGTGCCCATTTCATTCCAGTAAAGTTAGCTAGGACGACTCTTGTTTTAGCTAAGTTTTTTATGAAGAACATAGTTAGAATTCATGGAGTTTCTAGTGGCATAGTCAGTGACAGAGATGCTTTGTTTACTAGCGAATTCTGGAAGAGTCTTCGGGATGTATTAGGTACCAAGCTTAAGACGAGTACTTCATATCACCCTCAGACGGATGGGTAGACAGAGAGAGTCAATAATTACTCGAGGAATTATTGATAGGTTGTGTGTTGGACTTTGGTGGATCTTTTAAGGATCACCTACATTTGGTTGAGTTTTCCTATAATAATAGTTATCAAACTAGTATAGGAATGACACCTTTTGGAGCTTTTTATGGAAGGTCATGCAACTCGCCAGTATGTTGGTTGGAGGCAGGGGACAAATTGGTCTTAGGTCTAGATTTGGTTAGAGAGGCGTTAGAGAAGATTGAGTTGATCAGAGAAGGATGAAGGAAACTCAATCTAGATAGAAGTGTTATGCAAATAAAAGGCGTAAGACCTAGTGTTCTCAATTGGAGACAAGGTTATCATTAAGATATCACCGATGAAGGGTGTGGTATGGTTCGGGAAGTCAGGGAAGTTGGCACTGAGATATGTTGGTCCATTCCAGATTATAGAGAGGATTGGAAAGCTTGCATATAGAATAGAGTTGCCGAGCAGTATGGTAGGTGTCCATAATGTATTTCATGTGTCTCATCTTCGCATGTATGTGCATGATCTAGAGACTACTATTCCTTCGACAAGGTTGGAAGATTTTGTAGTAGTGCCTAGTTTGACTTTTATTAGACAACCAATTTGGGTGTAGCGAGAGATGAGAAAAGATTGAGAAATAAGATAGTCAAATTGGTGAAACTTCAATGGAGCGACAACGAGAAGGACTATACTTGGAAGATAGAGTACAGGATTTAAGATACTTATCCTGATCTGGTTTGAGGATATGTCTATATTTGATTTATATAGATAATTCCTTGTCAGCTAGACTAGTATGCTTTTTAGGAATCATTACAGATGATTGCTATGTTTAGTATTTGGTCCTTACTGAATTTCGAGGATGCAATTTTTTAAGGAGAGGAGCCTGTGATACCCCTAATTTTTGACAACATTATTTAGGATATTTAATTAGATAAATAAAATAAAATAATGTAAACATTAAGTGATAAGAGGATTGAGATATGAATATAATTAAGGCCGTGCTCAATTAACTAATTAAATGGGCTAAAGAATGGTATTTAAGTTAATTAGTCTACATAAGGGTATAATGGGAATGTCGCACATAACCCCTTACCCTTATATATTCTCATTCCTTACCATTTCATTTCCCATTCACATCATTTGGCAAACAAAATTAAAAACGTAAGAAGAGCCGGCCATTGCTAGGAAGACAAGAGAAGAGAATTCAAATCTAGTGAAGAAATTAAAGAAGGGGAATAAATCTCAATCTCAATCTCAATCCAATCTCCTTATCTTAATCAAGGTGAATAATACCATCTATATTTTTATTTATAGTAAAATGTTTTTGGATTTAAAATTAAATTCATTTTTATGATGATATACTTGAATTATAATTTATTTAATTTAAACAAGATTGTTTAAAAAGGAATATATACGGTTTAGGGCAAAATAGATTGATATTGATGTTTAAATGCCATGGAAAAATTTTATGTTATGTAAAACATGATTTTGGATTTGGGTTTTAATTTTGATAATTTTCGAAGCAATGGAAGGATTACTATGAATTTTAAAGGAAAATATGGTTAATTGGATTTATAAATTTATTTCAGAAATTATATTGAGAACTTGGGTCTAAAATTATGACATGTTAGATAACATGATGAAAGTGAATTTCTTTATTTTTTAGGGATTTTTCCTAAGTGATTGGCTTTGCAAATTAAATTATTTTAGAAGGACGTATTTACAATATTCCTTTTGCTTAATGGAAGGGCTTATTTGTTAAATTAATCTTGTTTTAGACCTCGAAGTAAACAGCTGTTATTTTGGTAAAAAATTTGATAAGGCAACCAATCATATGTTTACACGTGGCAGGTTAGTTAGATAGAATTTGTTTTAATTGGCATTAATCGGCTTTTACTCAGAATAGAAGGTTTCGCCTCTAATAGAAGTACCTTTCGACTCAGAGTTTACGCCTTTAATCAAGTCGAAAACCCACTAAGCCAAAACCAATACACAAGGTATCACTTAAATGGTAAGTAGTGGATTGGAGTAAAGGTGGAAGGCATGGCGTCAAAAGCATTGCATATGATGGGGTCGATACCTTTGTTTGTTTAAAAAGTGGAGCGCCTACCTTTGTTTTATTAAAGCCTTCGAAGGAGTCGAAGCATATGTTTTCAAAAGAGGTTTTATAAAGGCTTTTGAAGGTGTTGCCATTTTATATTTCAAATAATAAGCATTCTAATAAGTTTATTTTCTTATAAAATAATGCTTTCGAAAGTAGGGTTCCGACCTAGCCGAAGCCCTGTCGCCATTCTTTTGCCTTTCAAGTATATTAAAGTCATCAATGCCTTTGAAGGGTAGTTTTGTCTTAAAGATGTTTTAATCCACTCCTTCCTAAATGCTTTCGAAAGGGTCCAAGGGTTTCGAAGGCAATGGCTTCGAAAGGGGGTTTCGATCCTATCCTTTCGTGTTTTGTTCAAATGATTTGAAGCTTTCGAAAGTGATGGTGCCGACGCTATAAAGTTTTCCCCAGTACTTTTATATGATAAAGAATGGTTTTGAAAGAAATACTTTCATTTATATTAACTTTGACCTAAATGATATTTTCAAATATAAACCCAATGGTTTCGAAGGGGGGACTTTCAATGTTTTCGGAAGGGATACTTCCAAAGGTTTCGAAAGGGGCACTTTCAATGGTTTCGAAGCTATGCTTCTAAGAGTTAGTAACTAATACTTTATTACATTCGAAAGGTTTCAAAAGAGAAGTTTTAAAGTGTTTCGAAAGGCAGGGCTCTAATATTTTGAAAAGCGATTTATATGCTTTCGAAGGAGGTTATCCAGTGAGGTCGAAAGCAAGATTTTGAAGGTTTCGAAAGCCTTAATTTTCAAAAAAAAATAATCCAATCTCATTTTAAAAGAAAACCATGACATATATGAATAAAGTGTTTTGAAAAGGAGTTTTTGAAGAAGTTTTATTTGATTAAAAGGTTAAAGGGATTGACCAAGTTATTGTGTTTGCTTCTTCATGTATGTATATACTGACATTGTAATGGACCCATAACTGTATTTTGGAGCAGTGTAGAATAACCAGCTAGGTTGACCCAGTAGTGAATAAAAATTAAGTTAAATCCTGAATGAGTATAATTGCATCTAGGAGGTCAGAAAGAGCAGAATATAGGATGCTAAAATGTTAAAGAAATATATTGGCAGGGGCCAATAAGTTCTCGGTAAGCCCATGAAAACTGTGTATTGGAATAAGAAACTGGCGGGGGCCAATAGGTTCATAGTTTCCCAGGGTGGGATGGATAAGGCTTCCTAATTAGAGCAACTTCTTGATGAGAAGGTAAAGAAGGTAACGATAGAAATTGGCAGGAGGCGTGCAATCGATGTTTTCAAATGTTTCTTACCTAAGCTCGACCTGTCTTTTTTATACAATCGAGCCGATTATGAATATGGCCTATAGGATTACAAAGATACTTAGGTAGGCGCTAATTATGACCTATGTATAGTCTACTGCAGTACCGTCTACAGTCATACTGCTTCCGTTCACTCGTGTGTTGTTATCACCGAGTTGAATGATTTGCCTCTTGCCCTCTGACCGTCGGGCGGTTCTTCTTCATGTCTGACATCGCGTTCCCGCAAATGGTCTCATTGTAGAGCGATCAAATCTAGATCTTCTACTAAGCCTAAGTCAGATTCTTAGCATAGTTTCATGAGTTTTAATATATTTTATGATTATTTTTATTTATTTTTTACTTGTGAAGTATGAGTAGATGTACTGAATCACACACAAAGATTTTGGTAAGTAAAAATAGATCTAAGGGAACTTGAGCAAGTTTTCAGTATTTAATGTTTACCTAGCAAACTTTAATTTTTGGAATTGCTCTTGATTTGTGAGCTGCGGTACATTCCATGCATTACTTTCCTTGCATTTTTGAATTGATTTCTCATGCAGTTCATGGGTGCTGAACTAAGTTTATGACGTGCATATTTTTCTACATGTGGAGCATGACTTGCCCCCATTTTCAGAGACATGTTCACATTCTTGCACTTAGCATGGTTTGCCCACTAGTCAGGAGCAGACGGATATTTGACTGTGTAGTCAGGTTGCTTGTTACAACCTTTGCATATGCATGATTTTTCATACTAGTACTGGCGGTCTAGTATATATTTGCACAAAAAATGGTCAAACACCTCCAAGTCATATGATTTAGTCGATTTTATGTTGTTCTTAATGATTTGGGTGATTTATGCAAATATGTAAAAAGCAGGGACTAAACTGTAAAAGACACCCAGATTTATAGTGGTTCGGCCAGAATGTGCCTACGACCACTTCATAAGTTATTCTCTTTCACTGTTCAGATTACAAGTACAAAGCTTTGATTACAAGTGTATGAAAGTTGTTTGAAAGTTCTGTCCGTGCTTGAGCTCTCAAACTTGTCCCCCATTGTTGTACCCCTGCCCCTCTATTTATAGAGTGAGGCTGGGGGCAGGGGTCTTGGATGTATATAGCTGCTGGTGGGCCTGGGCTGATATGATCTGGCCTGGCAATGTTGGTTCGGTAATCCCTTCTTCACTTTGGTTCGGTACGGGCATTATGCTTCTGGTTCGGTTGTGGTAGTATGCTTCTGGTTCGATAGGGAATGGCGTGTGGATTGATTTGGTGGCGAGAGGAGTGTGGTTGGTTCTGCCTTGGTTCGGCAGTGGGTTGGTTAGTGGATTGGTTCGGTAGTGCGAGGAGTGTGGTTGGTCCAGTGGTTCCTTCGTTGATTGATTCGGCAGTGCCTTCGTTGGTCCGGTGGTGGGTTTGTTCGTGGATTGGTTCGGTAGTGCGAGGAGTATGGTTGGTCCAGTGGTTCCTTCGTTGATTGATTCGGCAGTGCGTTCGTCGGTCCGGTGGCCCTGGTTCGGTGGAAACACGCCCAACATTTGCCCCCCCAAAGTTGGGCATATGCCTACATATGTCGCGCTTTGTTTTTCTCAACTTGGACACCCTCATTCGGCCCAAGTGCCGAACCGGTTGGTCCGGCCCTCCTACGTTGCCTATAAGTATGGGCTTCACGCCTCTGTCGTCCTTCATCGTTTGAAATAGCCGAATCAATCAAGTACCAAACCAGACTTGACTGCCGGACCAGGTGAGGTTTTCCTCTGCCGAATAAATTTTATGCTTGAACTACTGAATGAGTTTGGGGAGTATGAGTGCCGACTGGGATTTCGCCTCGAACTACCGAATGAGTCCGGGGAGTACGAGTGCCGAATGGACTTCAACCTCGAACTACCGAATGAACTTGGGAGTACGAGTGCCGAATGGCCCTTAGCCTCGTACAACCGAATGAATCTTGGGGAGTACGAGTGTCGAATGGCCCTTAGCCTCAAACTACCGATTGAGATTTTATGTTTTGAATTATGAATGAGATTCCAGGCCGTAGGTGCTTGATTGTCTGCACCCCTTGTTCTAACGATGTGTTTTCTCGTGTTGCAGATAATGTCTCATAAAGTAGAAACTCGTTCTGACAAGAAGAAATCCAAGGACAAAGAGGAGACCTCCATAGTGCCCCCAGTTTAGTCAGAGCCAGAATGACATGGACCATCCCCAAGATCATTAGTAGATGGGTACGGCCCCCAGGAGCTTTTGGACTCACCGCCTGACTGCTTTCCCAGCTCCCTCAAAGACGAGCAACTTGACGTTATATCTAGATCCTTTGGGATTGACAGAGCACACATGATGTTGCCAGGGAAAGGAGTGATGCCATATAACCCCTCTGAAGGATACTTTGCTTATAGTAGGTATCATTGCATGTGCGGGGTCATTCCTTCGATCAACGCTTAGATCGTCAGCTTCATCACACACTTGAAGGTGGCCCCTTTCCAGCTTCAGCCCAACTCCTATGCCATCTTGGTGAGTCTGTTCATTATTTTCCAGAGAAAATACGGACGTTCCCCTTCCAACCGGGAAATTCGGTACCTGTACAACTTGAGAGGCTACAAGAAGGGGTCTCCATACATTAGCTTAGAATCGGCCATGTCTTTCAAGCCAGTCCTGGATTTATATTCAAAATTTAGCATGTTCAAGAAGGAATGGTTCTTTGTCAGAGATGACTCTGTTTCTTTCCACCGCTTCACCTCTGGCTGTAAGTTGACTCTTATTTAAAATTTCTGTTCTGACTGCAATGCTCCTCCTTATGTGCTTTGTTTCTTGCTAGCGACAGGTGGCTTTGCGGTTGTTGAGAATGATCGTTTGGTTCGGATGGCTGGGGAAATAGAAGCCATCCCGGAAAAGGAGAGGACAAATTCTTATTTGATCAGGAATGCCACTCTTTTGGAGCACAACTTGATTCTGCCACGCCAGTCTGTGGTCAAGCAAAGAGACACAGCTGAGGAGAGGGCCGCCAAAGCTAAAGGAGGGGCTACGGCGAAGAGCGGCAAAATGAGACCCTTCTCGAAACATCCAATTGCCCGGGGGAAGAAACTTAAGAAGTCCGATGGACCCTCCCCCAGCACATGCCCAGATGTCCCGGAGGAGGAAGATGTGGAGGAGGAAAGAGGCGAGGATGAAGGAGATGAGGTGGAGAGTGGAAGTGGTGGAGAAGGTGATGGGGATGGTCACAGCGATGACGGTGGCGACGGACGGAGTGGTGATGGCACCGGGGCTTTGTCTTCTAAGCAAGCAGGTGTGATCCAGGAGTGGACAGATGACGCTTTCCTCCTAGATTTTGAAGGGTTGGAGGAAGGATCGGCTTTAGTGGAGAAGCCTAAAAAAAGCTGACAAGGCCGGGACCGGCGCCGATTCATCTTCTAAGAGCGTTTCAGCTAAGGCAATTCCTGCGATTCAAGGTGAATTTTGGACTCCTGCCGACTCCATTTATGATAAGGATTTAGGAATATTTTATGGTCAGCTCCCGTCCTGGAATGAGATCCAGGACTTATTGCAATATCCTACTCCTCCCCAGGGTTTGTATAACAAAAGCGTCCCTTTACTCTTCTTAACTTGATATATTTATTGAATTATAGCTCAATGTATGCTTGTAACACTTGGTTTTTATCACAGAAGCGGGTAAGGTGGCCAAGACATTAGACGTTCGGCACCGCCATGAACAATACAAACTTCTCAAGGCTTCTACCAAACCAAAGCCTCCGACTAACCGCCCTGGAGACGTAGTCGGCTACCGTCCTCTTCTTGGAGTTATCCAAGAGGATATCCAAAGGAAGAAGAGGAGTCGTTCTTTGTTTGAACCCTCACCTGGTCCTCAGTCCCCAACTCAGCCTCTTCGGGATGCCACGAAGAAGAATACTGAATCTATACCTCCTCCGCACCCGTCTGAAAATCCTACCGTTACCCGGATAGGCCATCCCGGCTTGGCTCGTAATCCGTTTGCAGGTCATCCGGATCTGGATCCGGGTTCTTGTGATATTACCTTTAATGAGGCTACCGGTGAGCACCTTCTTTCCCGTAATCCTGTGGTAAGAGTATTGGATGAAGCTAAGTCCCCGGACCTTGATTTGCTTACCACTCGGGTCGTAACTTTGGGGGACGAAGCTAAGGAAAACATTGACCGGGTTGCCGAGGAAACCAAGAAGCTGATGGGGCATCATGCCCGGCTGGTCAAGGTTGGAGAAGAAATCGGGAGTGCTAACATTCGACCGCGGACGATGGTTTCCGACCGGGCCAAACAACTTGCTGATCAGGCCATTCAGATCTCTCAACGCGTGGCCGCTTCTAGGCAATTAAAGAAAACCATGGAAGAGGCCAGCAAGGCAGAGTTACGGAAAATGGAGGCTGTTTGTAAGGAATAGATTGATATGGCTATTGCAACGGTGGATGAGGTTCGGAAAGCGGATCTCGAGCGGGTACAGGAGTTATCCGAGAAACTTGAAGCCGCAGAGCTTGCTCAAACCAAGTTGAAGGAGGAGATGAAGCCGATGAGGAAATCCTTTCGGGCTGACTGCTCGCGATATCAATCGGAGAGGGATGCTACCACTACAAAGCTGTTGGTTTCTGAGGACCGAATAAGGGAGTTCGAGGAGAATGAGGGGATAATGGATGAAATGCTTCAGGATATATATTTTCGCACTTGGAAACAGGGCAACTTATCTTGGATGGATGATTATCCCCGAATCATGGCCAGGATTTATCTTAGGGCCCTGGAGGAGGCTAAGGCCGATGCAGATAAGGAGGGTGGCGTAACCTTTAGAATGGACGTGGTTACGGCTCAATTCACCAAGGAGGAGAAAGTGACGGTGAAGGAGGGTATGCGGCTGCTTACTGTTGAGGAGGTAGGTGTGCAGTTAGAGGATGATGATCAAGCAGCAGATGCTGGTAAGTCTTCCCTTTTAGCTTTCCGTAACTTGATTGCTTATTTTTTATTTAATGGATTCTTCTCCTGAATTGGACAGGCGGGACCTCTGAAGCACCAACTACCTCTGGTCAACATGCTGAGAGTTCTGATCCTGCGGTTAAGTAGATCTCGGAGGGCCAGTAGGATAGAGGTGAAGCTCTGATGCAGTCGACTCCTTGACTTGATCTGGATATCTTTTGGTTTACTTGACATTGCTGTCTATGGTAGTCCCAAAACATTAATGTAACTTTTAGGCTGTAATTATGTTATTCGTAACGAATGACTTTATTCTCGGCATGTAATTTTTAACTTAAGTTGATTCTTTCATATTTGAATGCTATCGTTATTTTGGTGTGTTGCATAAGAAATATAGCTGTGCATATTCCTATGATTCAATTATGTTTGATGTCAAGTTCTTGCTTAAAATATAATTTCATATCTTGCAATGTTAGTGTGATGTGCGAATAAATTATAGCTACGTATTTATATACAAAAGAAGAATGTACCGCCCCTTATGTTTTAGTCGTAGACGGTTGCTTTGAACGTCTTGTATGACTAAGAGCGGAATGTAGCCGAGTGACCTGTCATCCAGTTGTGAGTTCCTATTCCCATTAGCGAGCGTCTCCTATTTTGTGTCCTGTACTTTAGGGATCGTTATAGAGGATAGGAGGAAAGTTTTTAAACAAAATAGAAATATAAGAAATAGTAAAACTTCCAATCACGGAAGGCCTGCGATGTGCTTAAGTTCGTGGCCAACGGATTTTGTAGTCACTTTCCCTAGCTGTGGGTCTTGGAGACATTTGTCACCCATCTTACGCCTCCGCGGGGAGTTGCTCTTTTTTACCACAGCCGTACTTAAGACACTCAGAGCCGAGATCGCGCATAGTAACTACCCGGGCCATTATGGCACGTAATCGTGGGTATTATTCGATTTACCGTGGCCGGCTAGCGTGGGTCCCGATCGTCAACTATGAACTACCCCTGGCTGGCCACACCTTATGTTGGGGCTTAAAGTAGGTTCACGGTTGTCGGCGAGCCGAACGCCGTAATGAGCTGCCTCGGCTATAGTCGGCCTTCTTGGTGGCTTATGATTGGCTCATTACAGTTGGCTTTAAGGGCCGATCGCGAGCAATGAGTTAACCCGCAGCAGAGGGATGCTGGAGCAAAAGTGTCTCATTGGCGAGGGCATAGATTCGTATAGTACCTGTTAGGTCTTGTCCAGGTGAAGTCGCGCTGTGATGTGTCTTGAATTGAAATGCCATTATACAGGATTTTATTCAACAGAAAAGGATAAAGTTAACAAGCAGCCAAGATATAAAGGAACAAGTTAAAAAAGAGACAAGTTTTTAAAGTGGTTCGGCATGAAAATGCCTACGTCCATTGATTCTCTTTGTTAATTCACTTCATATGGGCAGTACAAGTTAAGAAAAGTATCGACGGAGGTGTTGGATGTTCCATGCCCTCTGGAACACCTCTCCGTCCACTGTTGACGAAATATAAGCTCCGTTGAGGAGATCTTTATGAATTACATATGGTCCGTTCCAAATTGGATCTAGTGCACCGGGGCGCGAGAAGATTCGCTTGAGGACAAGATCTCCTTCTTGTAAGCTACGATGCTTGACTTTGGAGTTGTATTGCGCTTTCACTTTTTGCTTGTGAGCTGCTTCTTTGAGCGCTGCATCGTTTCTTCTCTCTTCAATTAGATCTAAAGACATATGAAGGAGTTCTTCGTTCTCTTCTGGGTTATAGTGGATCCTGTGGTGGGAAGGCACTATAGTTTCGATTGGGAGCATGGCCTCCGATCCGTATGCCAAAGAGAAAGGAGTATGCCCCGTTGATGTTCTTAAAGATGTGCGGTAGGTCCAAAGTGCCGTAGGAAGTTCATCCACCCAAGCATCTTTCGATTTTTCAAGCTTCTTTTTTATTAGAGTTTTGAGAATTTTGTTGACAGCTTCGACTTGTCCGTTTGCCTGGGGGTAAGCCACAGATGAGAAGCTTTTGTGAATTTCGTGCTTTTGGCACCAGTCGGCAAATTCTTCGCTGTCAAACTGAAGTCCATTGTCCGATATGATTTTGAGTGGAACCTCGTACCTGCATAGAACATTTTTGATCAAGAAGTTAATAACTTTGCCGAGGATATTTTATTTAGAGGTTCCGCTTCCACCCATTTGGTAAAATAGTCGACTGCCACTATAGCATATTTGGATCCGCCTCGGCCCACCGGCAGTTCACCAATCAAGTCAATTCCCCGTACTGCAAAGGGCTAAGGGCTGGTCATTTGAGTAATCTCATTTGTTGGTAGTCGAGGAATCTTGGCAAATTTCTGACATCTGTCACATTTTTTAGCGAAGTCTAAGGCGTCTTTGTTTAAGGCGGGTCAGAAATATCCATACCGGAGTATTTTCTTTGCTAGAGTCTGTCCTCCAATGTGATCTCCGCAGCTTCCTTGATGGATGTTGGATAAGATTTCCTTTGCTTCCCTTCCAGCGACACACCTTAATAAGGGGTTAGAGAAGCCGCGCCGATAGAGGATGCCTTCTTGTATTCTGTAGCGGGAAGCGTTCCTCAATATTTTCCTGACTTCGTTACACTCGCTGGGCAGTGTGCCATCTTGTAAGAATTTTCGAATGAGAGTCATCCAAGTTTCCTCTTCGATTGCAGCTACAGATTCACTTGCTCGAAACTCGGGGTTAGTTGCTTTGAGATGGCTACTGTTTCGGAAATGATACTGTCTTTCATGCTAGCTTGCTTTGCCAGCTCGTCGGACTCTTGGTTCTCTTCTCGAGGGATGTGTTTGAATAAATAGTGATCCAATTGATCGCGTAGCAGCTTGGTCTTCTTTAGATATGCTGTGAGTCGTTCTCCTCGAGTCTGAAATTCTCCTAGTATTTGATTTACAATAAGTTGAGAATCACTATGAAGACATAAAGAACTGACTCCAATCTCTAAGGTAAGTTCTAATCCAGCTATTACTGCTTCGTATTCCGCATCGTTGTTGGTGGCAGCGAATTCCAACCTTAGAGCATAGTATAGCTTCCTTCCCCTGGGAGTGATTATTACAATACCTGCCCCCGAGCCTTGTTCGTTTGATGCTCCATCCACAAAGAGATTCCACTTAATGTCTTTTGCTATTTCAGATTGCTCCTTACCTTCATGGGTAGTGAATTCGGCAATGAAATCGGCCATGGCTTGTCCCTTGATGGCGGTGCGAGGATGGTAGGTGATATCATATTGACTCAGTTCAATGCACTATTTAAGTAGTCGTCCAGAAGTGTCTGGACGATGGAGTACCTGCCTTAGCGGTTGATCGGTTAGAACTCTGATGGAATGAGATTGGAAACAGTGTCGCAGTTTCCATGACGTGATTAGTAAACAGTATGCTAGCTTCTCAAGTTTAGGATATCTGGCTTCTGCCCATGTTAACCTCTTGCTTACAAAGTATACTGGCCGTTGCACGCGGTTGTCTTCTCTCACCAAAGCGGCGCTTAGAGCATGAGATGACACAACAAGGTATAGGTATAGCTCTTCGCCTTCATTTGGATTTGAGAGTACTGGTGGTCTCTGGAGGTGTTCGATTAGGTTAAGGAAGGCTGTTAAGCATTCATCAGTCCATTCGGACTTTCCTTTGTCTTTCTTTAGAGCCTCGAAGAAGGGGACGCACTTGTCAGTCGCTTTAGAGATGAATCTGCTTAGGGCGGCCACCTTCCCATTTAGGCTTTGCATTTCTTTTCGAGTGGAAGGTATCCTGATATCTTTCAGGGCTCGGACTTGTTCGTGGCTTGCTTCAATTCCTCTGGCATGGACGATGAATCTCAAGAACTTTCCTGACGATACTCCGAATGAGCACTTTAGAGGATTCAGCTTCATTCCATATTGGCGAAGTACATGAAACATCTCGCCCAGGTGGCTTACGTGATCGTTGGCTTTCCTCGATTTTACTAGCATGTCATCCACATAAACCTCCATAGTTCGTCGTATCAGTTCCGCAAACATCTTGTTGACGAGGTGCTGATAGGTAGCTCCGGCGTTCTTAAGTCCAAAAGGTATTACTCTGTAGCAGTACAATCCCCGGTCAGTGATGAAACTAGTGTGGTCTTGATCGGGGGCGTGCATAGGAATTTGGTTATATCCTGAGTATGCGTCCATAAAAGATAAGAGTTCGTGCGCAGCTGTGTTGTCCACCAGCTGATCGATTCGGGGGAGTGGGAAGCAATCCTTCGGGCAAGCGTCATTTAAGTTGGAGAAGTCAATGCATGTTCGCCTCTTCCCATTAGCCTTCTTTACTAGTATCGGGTTAGCGATCCACTCTGGGTAGATGGCATCTCGTATGAAGTTATTGGCAAGTAGGTTCTTTACTTCTTCATCGAGGGCTGCTAATCGTTCTACCCCCATACTTCTCTTTTTCTACTTTACTGGCACCTTGGTAGGATCGACGTTTAGTACGTGGCAAGCCACGTCTGGGGAGATTCCAGTCATGTTAGTGTGCGTCCATGCAAATACGTCCAAGTTGTGGTAGAGAAACTCAATGAGTTGGTCCCTCAATTCTGCTCTTAGTTGAGATCCGATTTTCAACAGTCTACTTGAGTCGCGTTTGTCTACAGGTACAAACTCCATAGCCTCTGCAGGCTCGGCGGTGGCCTCCTCCTCTTTGTCTTTGGGGTCTAACTCATTGAAAGGATCACTGGTATATCGAAGAGGAGGGGCTTTCTTTAGTTGTTATGCTTCCAAAAATTTCATGTAGAGAGTAGTCTCTGCATTCTTCCCCCTATCCTTCCTGCGATTATTGCGAAGTTCAGTTACATAGCAATCTCGAGCGGCGTCTTGATCTCCCTTTACTTCCCCTATTCCATTGTATGTTGGAAATTTCATCTTCAGACACCACGGGGCCAAGAAAATTTGGAAGTCAGACAAGGCTGGTCTTCCTAAAAAGGCGTTGTAGGCCGAGTGGTTATCTATCAGCACAAATGTTTGTTTCCGCGCAACGGAGCGGGGGTGACTTCCTATTTCAACAAAAAGGTCCAATTGCCCGAGGGACATCTTCGCGTCTCCAGTGAAACCGTGTAGTGGTTTGTTGTAGGGAGACACATCCTTCATTGACAGCTTCATTCTGTCGAAAGCATGCTTGAATAGGATATTTACTGAGCTTCCAGTGTCTACTAGAATTCGAAAAACTTCGGCTGGGCCGAACCGGGCAGAGATGACCATAGGATCCATGTGAGGGTACTGCCTTCCTTCTTGGTCACGCCTATTGAATGTAATGTCATCATTCTCTTTTCGCTTCGGGTGGCGTTCTTCCATAACAGAATTAACGTAGCCTTCATTGTTTCTAAGTGACTTTCCGTATGGTTCCATCTCTTCCCAGCTTCTGTCGGCGACGTGTGGTCCTCCCGATATGGTATGGACCACTATCTTCTCTTGACTGGAGCCGCTGGTGTTGCGATTTCCCTCTCCTGTTTCTGGAAGGGGTAGCCTTGGGTTTTCATTGGCAGGAGCTGGGGTCCTGTTCTGACCTTTTACATAGCGTTCCAGTCTCTTCCTTCTGATGTGTTCTTCAATTAAGTCCCGGAGATGATGGCATTCATTGGTATCATGCCCATGAGATTCATGGAAGCGGCAGAACTTTCCAGACTTAATTGCGTTATCTGATTCCTTCTTGTACGGGGGGCGTCTGTATTTAACTTCGTCTTGGGTGGCCAGGAAGATGTTTTCGATTGTCTCATTCAAAGGAGTGTAAGTGTCAAATCTTGGTCTTGGACGATATAGACGTTTTTCTCCCTTCTTGCCCCCAACATTGTCTCTAGAGTTATTTCTTCGAACGTCCTTTGCTACAGCGGGTGTGTCGCCATGAGTTGCCTTGGTTTGTTGCCTTGTCTGTCTTTCAGTGGCAGCGTCTTCAAGTCTCATATATCTTCCGGCTTCATGGAAGAAATCGGATAAGGTAGCTGGTTTTTCTTTCGTTAATCTTCTAGCAAACTTAGTATCCGGATGCACACCACTACAGAGGGCCATTAAGATAAGTTTCTCATCGGCATCTTGGACTGCGGCCGCTGCAGCATTGAATCGGGTTAGATGTTGCTGCACTGTCTCTCCAGGCTTCTGTTTGATATTAGATAGGGAATAAGCGTCCTTGGGTTGTTCCACATGAATGCGGAACTGGCTGATGAACTTTTCTTTCAACATCTCCCATGAGCTGATGGATCCTTGAGGTAGGAGGTAGGTAGATCTGCCAAGAATAGTGGAAAGCATTTGCACAATACTCCTTCTGTGGCTCCGCTCATGAGCATATGCTGTGTGTATCTCTGCAAGTGTACAACAGGGTCAGAGATTCCCTTGTAAGGTTCCATTGTTGGCATTTTCCATTCTCGGGGGGTGATGACAATTTCGATATTGCGGGTGAAAGGGCTGGTTACCCTAGCGCCTATCCCTCGATCTCTTTGATCCCGTTGGACGCACTCTCTGAACAATCGCGTCATCCTTTCATCAGAATTTGGAGCAGATAGAAATGAGTTTGGTTCTTATTTGCGGGATTGATTCCGTCCAGATGATCTGTGGGGGTGGTATCGTCTATCACTCCTAATAATTTCCAGTGGCTGTCTCTGGTCTTCTGGGAGCATGCTAGGGTCAGCTACAGTTGGCCCTTGCCTTGATATTCCCCTGCTGGGTTCTGTTCTGAGCACTTCCTGAGGTCCAACTTTGGGCTGGACTCTAGCTCGACCCGTTCATTGGTGTTTCCATGGCTAGGTAGCATGACCGGCTCAGCCACAGCCGACCCTCGCCTGGTACCTCCCCCATTGGGTTTGGTTCTAAGTGTTTCCTCGGGTCGGAGTTCGGACTGAGTTCGGGCTCGGCTTCTATCATTGCTGTTCCTGTTGCTAGTTTCTTCGGAGAAGAAAGATCTTTGTCGCCTCCGAGATCCTCCCGACTGGGACTCATCCCATGATTCAATGTTGCGGTTGGATTCTTCAACATCCCTTAAGTGTGACATGAGTCGGTTCACCAAGGCTTCTTGTTGGGATGTGAAGCGGTCAGTTACTTCAGCCACAACCCTGTCTATCTGGGAAGCATGTCTTCCAAGCAATGAGCGATGCTGTCGGGAAGAAGTTTAAGTGGGAGAAGCTGAAGCTTCTAGCTCGAGTTCTCAGTGAAAGCACCAAAAATGTTTGCACAAAAAATGGGCAAACACCTCCAAGTCGTATGATTTAGTCGATTTTATGCTGTTCTTAGTGATTTAGGTGATTTATGCAAATATGTAAAAAGCAGGGACTAAACTGTAAAAGACACCCAGATTTATAGTGGTTCGGCCAGAATGTGCCTACGTCCACTTCATATGTTATTCTCTTTCACTGTTCAGATTACAAGTACAAAGCTTTGATTACAAGTGTATGAAAGTTGTTTGAAAGTTCTGTCCGTGCTTGAGCTCTCAAACTTGTCCCCCATTGTTGTACCCCTGCCCCTTTATTTATAGAGTGAGGCTGGGGGTAGGGGTCTTGGATGTATATAGCTGCTGGTGGGCCTGGGCTGATATGATCTGGCCTGGCATTGTTGGTTCGGTAATCCCTTCTTCACTTTGGTTCGGTAGGGGCAGTATGCTCCTTCTGGTTCGGTAGGGAATGGCGTGTGGATTGATTTGGTGGCGAGAGGAGTGTGGTTGGTTCTGCCTTGGTTCGGCAGTGGGTTGGTTAGTGGATTGGTTCGGTAGTGCGAGGAGTGTGGTTGGTCCGGTGGTTCCTTCGTTGATTGATTCGGCAGTGCCTTCGTTGGTCCGGTGGTGGGTTGGTTCATGGATTGGTTCGGTAGTGCGAGGAGTGTGGTTGGATCGGTGGTTCCTTCGTTGATTGATTCGGCAGTGCCTTCGTTGGTCCGGTGGCCCTGGTTCGGTGGAAACACGCCCAACAGTATCCATACGTCCAGTGTGCTATGTTAGTAGAATGAACATAGAGGGGTTTTTATACTGTTTGAGCTGTGCAATATCCCTACGACCAGTTTGGTCGAGAAAGCCGAGTCGCACATTGTGCAATTATATTTTGATAAATGGTTCAGACAGTCTAATATCCCTATCTTCGATTTTGCTAAGAAGCCAATCTGCGTTATGCAGTTTATATAGTTGGTTCAGACCGTCTAATATTCCTACGTCCAACGTGAGTTTTTTGCTATGTCAAAAATAACACATAGTTATTTTTATACTGGTTTGGGCTGTCTAATACGCCTATGACCAATTCATTGTACTTATACTTTTAACAACAATTACAATGCTTATTTACATAAGTAGTGCGGATTGCTCAGAATGTGGTCTGAGATTTCCAACGCAGTATTGAACGTTCGTCCTTTGCAATTATAGTCGATGCTTTAACTTTAGTTTCTCCTAAAGTCTTTGAATGTATAGGATTTCCAACCTCGTTTTCTCTTTTGACTTCATCACTACCTTTGCTTAAGACCTTTCAAATTGGTATATGTCTTAATCGCTTCTTCTGGTAGATTTTCAAGTGTGATGGTTGATATGAAGAACACAACAACTGAATCTTCTGGTCTTCGGGAAATATATGAAAACATCCTTTATGGCTTGGCTACAATAATGTTTTCCCAGATCCTTTCATTTCACCACCGAAATTGCTATCCAAATCGATGAATACCTGTGCATTCTAGTTCAACTGGCAACCACTGTTTAATAAAGGAGGATAATTGGGGAATTAGAGGTAGAGAATAAGGAGGATGAGATGTCTAAAGGTGCCACGGGGTTTACTAAAACCATGGTCATTCCTTCCTTCCCGTAGTGTTATCATAAGGACATATGGGGTTACCTGGGCTGTCAAGCCTTCGCTGCTTGTTTTCTTTCTCTCTTCTTGCTAGCAGGAAACTTCATATCTTTAGATACTCTAGGAATCTCCCTACTTGGATAAATAGCACCGTTGTCGTCCTTGAGTGAAAATTGAGTTCATCTACCAAGTAATGGTGGGTTAGTAACATGTGACTTGACAATGACATGTGGGCTAGCCTTACTATAACAACCCGCACCTCAGCGGGCCCAAATTTAACAAAAATCAAAACCCAAGTCCACCAAAGCATGAATCATTTAATTTGGTACCTACAATAAATATAAGCATATCAGAGATCGATCAAACTAAACTCACAGTAGAGGAGTTAATATTAGGATATAAATATTGACAGTGGCTACTACCTCAGAATTTATAGATTCCTAGGACATCAATTGCATTGTCAATACCGGCCATGAGAGTAAGAAGACTATACCATCAACCGATCATATCTTGCTCTATTGACCTTTTCCTTTAATCTATCGTATGGGTTATAATGAGGAAGGAGTCATAACAAGTTTTGGTGATTGGAAAATTTTATACACTATCCATAACATAATTCTATACTTATAGGTTCCCATTTAATAATATGTCTATTATTTAAGGTAAACCCAATTTGTTTACCATGAACATACGATAAGTTATCTACCCAGAATCTACCTAACCTTTTCCAAAGGTATGATTTATGCAATTTAGTCACTTACTACTTCCTAAAATGAAGTGGATCCCCTAGCATAGTCAACGTTGGTTTATTGGTCCTGCTACTGAGATCTTTAACCTCTATACAGGGCTTTTTTTATATATAATTGTTTGCTACCGCACTAATCGCCTCTAAAAGTCTTGCTATGTGAGAGAAAGTACCAAGCCACTTTATACCTTTATAACGAGGACGAGGCAGACTTTGACCATTGAATATTTTGAGAGAGGCAGGTCCTCAAACAACCACTTAATGCCCTTAAAATCCCCAAAGCATGCCACCATCATTTAATACCTATCCTCAGACGGATTCCCCAAAGGTACATTCCAGCTGACATTGCTTGGAATCTTGCTTAGTCAATTAATACTATTGTTACAGATAGATGTGAACCCTATAATAATAACTTAAGACCTCAAACCCAAAGCAGACTACTCCTGAGATATCCTCTACCGCTCTTAACCCCATATACTGACCATTTAATACTTTTCCCATTAAGGAAAGAGGCGAGCCCACAAACAACCACTTGGTACCTCAAATCCTTCAAATAGGCGCTTCATTTATTTTCATGGGTCGATCATTTAATACTTCAAGAGAGGTGGGTCCTCAAACAACCACTTAATACCTTCAAAACTTCCAAAGTAGCTTCTTCGCCTTATGACCCACACTCATAATAACATCTCCCATTGGTCTGACTACTCATAGAAACAGGTAGCCAGATTACCTGGGCAGATTTATCCTACAGAATTTGGGACTAACCTTGTGTCATCGCCAAGTACTTATCATAGCAGATATCCTTATGACTTAGCCATTTTACCACACTCTTATAGATATACACATATCTCACTATGTCAATTAATTAGGATATAAAAAAATTCGTTCCTATTTTTCCTTAACAATCTTATTCGGATTCCATAGTTGAAAATATCTCACATCAATGATAAGTGTGTACAACTGCTGGTAGCCTCTGAGTGAAGGGTAGACTTCTGTTGTGAAACTCTACCAACCTCGCATTTCCAACCCACTAAATCCAATTAATCAACCTAAGCTTATTATTATTTTATTTTTAAGCCATACTATCCTAGGCTTATTATTCTTAAACTTATTGATTTATTATTCCAAGTTGAACATTGGACTTAGCTTACTAATCCCCTTTTTGTTGTTTAAGGCTATATATCTACCTTTAATATTCCATTACTAACCAATTTTGTAACAACCCTGTTATTGGTGATTACCAGAAATATTAAATTATAACGATAGCTATAGTTTAATATTGAGAACAAAATGAAATGGAGAAAATATAGTGATTTAAATTTTTTATTTCAAATAAACAATATATTTGGAGTTAAATATTGGGTTTAAAATTTATTGAGTGGAGATTTGGTTAATAAATTGAAAATATTAGGAATTTTGTTGGATTTGGCTAATAAATTAATCAAATGAACTATTT
Source organism: Allium cepa (assembly GCA_030765085.1). Taxonomy (NCBI): domain Eukaryota; kingdom Viridiplantae; phylum Streptophyta; class Magnoliopsida; order Asparagales; family Amaryllidaceae; genus Allium; species Allium cepa. The sequence goes on along the minus strand of JASFAV010000023.1, from coordinate 1,206,366 downwards.
CAACATTTAGTTATTAAAATAAATCTAAATCGATGAAAACAGAGTTTTAAAAACTTTATTTTTATGAATTCGGAGTGAAAATAATCATTTATAATATTTTAATTAAGTTAATGTAGTAATATTGGTAATTATTGCCAATATCAGCCTATTATTAAATATAAAGGGATAATATGAAGATAATATGTGTTTTGTTAAAATAAAAGCTATAATATGATTCAAAAATATTATTTTGATGATTAAAAAGTGTTAGAATGATTATTGCATTTTATTTGGCAAGGAAATAACTTTTATTAAGCTTGTTATGTTAAATATAGTGTTTTTACACTAAAATGGTGAAAATAGTGAAATATTGTGTAAAATGGGGTTTATTATTAAAAATTATCCTTTTCTAATTAAAATAAATTTTATTTGGTTATAATAACAATTTATTTCAAAATAAGTAGTTGTATACATTTTGTTTGGCAATTAAATGATGAAATGTGTGTATATTGTGTTAAATAAGAGAAAATGTGATCATAGCTTAATATTTTTCTAAGTATTTATGAAATTGTGCTTTTTGGGTTAGAAATAGGATCCATAACCCTTAACTAGAAGCTTCTGGTTTGAGAAAATTAGCCTGTACGTAGTAAATTTTCATCTCCTTCGCAAAACAGAAGAAAGAAAAACTTTCAGTAAAAAGAAATTCGATGGCTTTCTCAAATTAAAACCATATTTCACCAAAATTGCTGCAAACTAAAGAAAATCATTAAACCAGATAGAATACATGGTAATCAAACCCAATATACAAAACATTTCATCAAAATCTTTGAATTGTGATATAATTGTCCGTAACTCTTTCTTCTGAATTGCATGTTCTCTTTTCAGCTTTTACAGGTGCTCAGAGCTTCATTTCTCCTTCAAAATCATTGCTTGCTAACAAAGCTTTGATAAATCGCTAAGGTGAGTATAAAAGCTCATAATTTCTAACTAAAAATATGCTCTGCCTTTAAAAATCGTTGCTGGAAAAGCAGTTCTGTAAATATTATTCTCTATTGGTTGCTCTTTGATTTCTTATTTCTGGTTGCCACTTTGAGTGGTCATAACTCTTTGATTTTCACTCGAATTTCTGCCGGATCTTTTCTGGAATTAGATGTTAAACTATGTGCATGTCAATTTTCACAGTAAAATTTGATCGTTTGTTATGTTAATTTGCTATTCAAAGTTGAGTACGAGCTAGTTTTTGCACCTGGAAGAGAGTCCGTAGCCTGGGTCGACAGGCAGGTCGACCCAGCGCCTTCCAGGTCAACCAGGCGGTCAACCGGTCGATCGACCGGCCTACAGACCTGGGTCGACCTCCTGTTGGCCCAGGTACGTGTGTTAGTGGCCTTTTATCCTGTGTCTTCTTCAGCTTTTGTTTGCCTTTTGTAATGGTTTCTGGTATTATTTTCATGCAATTCTTGAGATGTTTTTGATGATAATTATGGGCTATGATATCCATTAATGGATTAGCCAAGGTTTGGAGGAATTCAAAATTTTAAAATTCGAATTTAATTCGAATATTGATTTGGAGTAATTCCTTTGTTTTTCTCGATTTTCAAGCACTATTCTTTTCCAATAAATTTTGGAAAAGTTCTAAATTAATTGACTTTTTAAATCATTATTATAAAATATATTCAAATTATTTTTAAATTATTTTAATATATTATTTCCTATAATAAGGAGAAATTTCACTAAATTGCTTTGTAAATGATTTAAGAAAATTATTTTAAAATTCCGTTTTCTATAGAAAATTATTTTATAAATAATATACTTTATTTTTATACTTTTTGGATGTGTGAGAAAGAGAATTAAACGATTCAGTAAAATACGTGGTATGAGACAATGTAAAAACCAAAATTTGACCGCTTTAAAATATACTGTTTAGTGTGATTTTAAATATAAAATATAAAAGGTTTTATGATTTAAATAATAATAGATAGGATTTGAAAATAGAAATATACATAAAAATAGATACATTTGCTCATATCGACAAAAGTGACAAAATGCTAATTTCAGAAAAGTAAGTTTCAATGGTTAAATAAAATATTTTAATTGATTTATGAGTGTTTATATTTTTAAATAAAATTATAAAAATTTATTTTTAAATTTGTTTTACATAAAAAAAAATAGTTTAACTAAAACATCAAAATGTGACCGTAAAATGTTTTGTCGAAATTCAACGTTTTGTTCAAAATAAGTTGTCGCAAAATTGTTGCACCTTTGTTAACATGTTTTAACATATATATTACACATTTTAATAACTAAACTTGTCTACTTTTACCAATTATGATTAGGAAACTTCTAAGACATCGTTAATTAAAATAAGTAAGTTTAAGAAAAGTCAAAAGTAAACATCAGATCCAAATCACATCAAAATCCAATAAAAAATTACTTTTCTTTACTTAATCTTAAAGTGACTAAGACAAAAAGTAAGGATGTGAAAGATTATATTAAGTATTGAAAAAGTGAAGATTTCTTTAGGTTGAAGTAAGGTTAGTTTGGTAATTTAGTAAAAGGTTAAATTTGTAAAATTCCATTCCTTACTTTTTCTATAAATACCCACCTCCTTCTCACTTTCATTCACACTTCTTCTTTTTTTCTGTCAAGCTTCTTTACCTTCTTTCTCTCCTCTTTAATGGCTTCCATTACATATAAAAAAATTATAAATAAATAATTTCACAATATTTATGAAATATTCAAATAAAATCGATATCCATTCTCTTCAAAATCAAACTCTTCTTTTTTCATATTTTCCCCCTTCTTCTCGCGGCCATAACTTTATCAAAACTAATTCAAATCGGAAAATTCATTTTTTAAACTAAAAAGAATTAAATTGGCTACAATTATCATTTACATAATTTCTTCAAAATCAAAGGGTTACTATAGCAAAATTTCAATTCTTTCAAAGTCATTTTCGGCCCAGATTTTATGGTCGAAAATACCTCTGTTTTTTAATATCATAACTTCTACAAAAATGATCCAAATAAAAAAAATTATTTTTCTCAAATCATATAAAATTCCAGTGGCTACAACTTTTATGTTGAGTACTTCCTCTTGTTTTAAACTTAGCTATGTCAAAATTTCTGTTCTTTGCAGTTTATTTTTGGATTTCTTTTTTTGTCAATCCGAGAATACTCTCTCTTCTTTTGATCATGACTTCCTCATAACTAGTCGAAATCTAGTGTATATTTTTTTCAAATCTAAGAGAAAAGAAATTTCAACAACTTCATAGTAAACCAATTTTTCAAATTTTGCAAGTAAGAGGGCCAAACACTAGAGAGAAAATGACCTATTTTTCGAGTCTAATTTAGAGAATTCAAGGTCAAAGCTCCACCAATTCTTCTCTATACTTTCGGTCAACCTCCTTCTCAAGCCTTGGCCAAACACCAGGAAGGAGAAAATTGGGCTTATTTTTATTCGGTTTCTAAGCATGGTAGGAAGTATGAGTTAGATCTTAATTTCGTTGCCTTAAAATTTGACGGAGTGGAATCCAAAGTGAGTTATTTCTTCCTTTAAGTTCATTAAAATCATTTCTAAGTGAAAGGTACTTTAAGTGTTAAGTGTTATTTGAAAACCCTTGTTGAATGCTTGTTTACTTTGTTTGCTAAAATAATGATTTTATTTCCTTGTTTGACTTTTTGGATAGTTAATTAAGTATTTTAAGATTTAGAAGTTAAATATTTAATGGGGTATGCGGAAATGACTAGCACACGTGTTTCATCTGTGAGATTCAAGGAGACTTGGCGAAGAGATGAAACATGTCACAGGGAAAGCCCGGATGCTCCAAAATAAATATCAAACCGTTTTAACTCAAGATAAAATAAAACGTGTTATAAATATTTGATAGAATGAAGCGTTGATTTATCATTTATTGTTGTGTTTATTTTATTAATTGATTGTTTGGTTGTTTGGATTGCGCTCGACTAGTTTATGTGCACTGACTTTTATTTATTGATTGTTGACTTTTCTCAACCAGTTTATGAGCAATTAATTATCATATGTATGGGCTAGGTAGAAAATAATTGTAGGATAACACCTTGTGATTTATTTCACGATTTGACCGTAAGGTGTTTAGCGGTAATATTTGGTTCACTTCAATTTAATGAATTGTTTTGGAAATTGGTTTTCAAATGGAAATGTTATGAAATGTTTTCCCTTTAAAAGAAATAGAAATGTTTGGTAATGACTAATTTCAAGTTATATTATATAAAAATGATTTATATAAGAATGGTTTTATAAAAATGTTTTATGAAATGGATAGAATTTCGAGGACTAAACCCGATGGTTTGAAGATGATTTTTGAACGGATTTGGGAAACGAAAATTATTATAGATTTGAAAGTACTTGTGAAAATTAGTGTGTAATGATTTATCGCTTCGGGATATAAAATGATTTGTTATGTTACTGATGATTCGGGTAATCCAAAACTAAAGAGTGGGCACATGTATTTGGCATAGTCCGCTCTTGGAATAGAAGGATGTACTTATTTATCGATTGTATAAAGGCTGGGACCATGTTGCCTTGTTATTGGGAGAAACCTCCCGGTCTGGTTGCATATGGTTTGATATGTTTTTATTACAGTATTTGAGATTTCCAAATAAATTCAAAAGTGATTTGATTTAAGATCCCGAAGTAAAGTATAATTTGAATATAAAAGATATATATATATTTCAAAAGTATTGAAATAAGAATTTGAGAATAAAGTCCAAAGAGATAATTTCCGTAAAGGTAATTGGATTTGAAAATCTAAAATTGAAGATTAAGCCTAAGTGGGTATTTTTGAGAATTGCATATTATTTGTTGCATCGTTGGCTCCATGAGTCCTATTCGCGGTAGGAGATCCACATTGGCTTGAAACTGCGTCTAATTGGGTACCAAATTAGATAGGGGTATGTAGGCAGTCAGAAGTGGTAGTGATGCAGCCCCTTAAATTATATAACCCATTCACGTTTATTTGTTACCAGTTGTTGTTTATCTTGTGTTATTGTATCTTTCCTGCTTACTATTTTATTCCGCATTTACATTATTTATTGAGTTCGCAGGTAATGATAGTGCTGTTTCTCTCATCAGAGTTGTGCAGTGGTAGATTTATAGTCATTGTATTTGGTATGTATTAAAGCACACTTTGTAGGACCAATAAATTAATTAATTACTCTAATAACTTGTGTAATTGAAATTATATCCTATACATTTAGTAATGTTGAATATTTATCAAATATGGTGTATTAAATTGGTAGTTTTCATTAGTAGTTTTAAAAAGGATGGATTTTTCGGCAATTTTAACTGGTCTGAAAATCCGGATCGTCACATTTGGTATCAGAGCTTAGGTTAGCCGCCTAAGTAAAATTTGTCTAGGTTAGTAAATCAACCTAGGAATTTTATAAATGAAACTACCTTAACTTGATAAATAAAATGGATAGGATAAGGCACCGTATTTCCAACCGGGGTTATGGATGATATTACTATTTTTGGTGTGCTTAACTTTCGTTAATTGTTGTTTTTTCGTTATATTTTTTCATCCTTGTAATTTCGAAGACAAAATTCTTTTAAGTAGAGGAGAATATAACGATCTAGAATTGGATAGCTTTAAAATATACTATTTAGAGTGATTTTAAATATAAAATATAAAAGTTTTTATGATTTAAATAATAATAGATAGGATTTGGAAATAAAAATATACATAAAAAAGTAACATTTGCTTATATCGACAAAAGTGACAAATTGCTAATTTCAGAAAAGTAAGTTTCAATGGTTAAATAAATTTTTTTAATTGATTTATGAGTGTTTATATTTTTAAATAACATTATACAAACTTATTTTTAAATTTTGTTTACATAAATAAATAGTTTAACTAAAACGTCAAAATGTGACCGTAAAACATTTTGTCGAAATTCAATGTTTTGTTCAAAATAAGTTGTCGCAACGTTGTTGCACCTTTGTTAACATGTTTTAACATATATATTACACATTTTAATAACTAAATATATTTACTTTTACTAATTATGATTAGGAAACTTCTAGAACATCATTATGAAAAGTAAGCAAGTTTAAGAAAAGTCAAAAGTAAACATCAAATCCAAATCACATCAAAATCCAACAAAATAATTACTTTTCTTTACTTAATCTCTAAGGGACTAAGACATAAAGTAATGATCTGAAAGATGCTGTTAAGTATTGAAAAAGTGGAGATTGCTTTAGGTTGAAGTAAAGTTAGTATGGTAATTTGGTAAGAGGTTAAATTTGTATAATTCCATTCCTTACTTTTTCTGTAAATACCCACCTCCTTCTCTCATTTCATTCACATTTTTTTCTTTTTTTTATCAAGATTTTTCACCTTCTTCCTCTCCTCTTTAATGGCTATCATGCCATATGAAAAAATTATAAATAAATAATGTCAAAATATTTATAAAATATTCAATAAAATCGATATCCATCCTCTTCAAAATCAAACTCTTCTTTTTTCATATTTTACCTCTTCTTCTCATGACCATAACTTTCCCAAAACTAATCCAAATCAAAATTTTAATTTTTTAAAACTCAATAGAATTAAGTTGGCTACAATTATCGTTTACATCATTTCTTCAAAATCTAAGAGTTACTATAGCAAAACTTCAATTCTTTCAAAGTTATTTTCGGCCCAGATTTATGGCTGAAAATACCTCTGTTTTTTAATATCATAACTTCTAAAAAAATGATCCAAATAAAGAAATTATTTTTTCAAGATCATAAAATTCTATTTTCTACAAATTTTTTGTTGAGCGCTTCCTCCATTTTTGAACTTAGCTATGTCAAAATTTCAATTCTCTACAGTGCATTTTTGGGCATCATTTTTTATCAATCCGAGAATACCCACTCTTCTTTTGATTATAACTTCTTCATAACTAGTCGAAATATAGTGTTTCTTTTTTCTTATTTAAGAGAAAATAAATTGCAACAAATTTATATTATAGCATTTTTTCAAATTTTGCGAGTAAGAGAGTCAAAAACTAGAGAGAAAATAACCTATTTTTTGGGCCTAATTTTGAAAATTTAAGGTCAAAGCTCCACCACTTCTTCTCTGTACTTTCGGCCAACCTCCATCTCAAGCCTTGGCCAAGCACTAGGAAGGAGAATTTTTTTCTTATTTTTATTTGTTTTCCAAGCATGGTAGGAAGTATGAGTTATATCTTAATTTCATTGCCTTAAAGTTTGACGGAGTGGAATCCAAAGTGAGTTCTTTAAGTTCATTAAAATCATTTCTAAGTTGAAGCTACTTTAAGTGTTAAGTGTTGTCTGAAAACCCTTATTGAATGGTTGTTTTCTTAGTTTCCTAAAATAATGTTTTATTTCCTTGTTTAACTATTTGGATGGTTAATTAAGTATTTTAAAATTTAGAAGTTAAATACTTAATGGGGTATGCGGAAACAACTAGTACATGTGTTTCGTCTGTGAGATCCAAGGAGACTTGGGTGAGGGACAGAATCTGTCGAAGCGAAAGCCTGGATGCTCCAAAATAAGTATCAAATCGTTTTAACTCAAGATAAAAGAAAACGTATTATAAATATTTGATAGAATGTAGCATTGATTTTTCAATTATTATTGTGTTTATTTTGTTAATTCATTGTTTTGGTTGTTTGGATGGCGCTCAACCATTTTATGATCAGTGACTATTATTTATTGATTATTGACTTTGCTCAACCAGTTTATGAGCAATTAGTTATCCATATGCAAGGGCTGGGTAGAAAATTATTGTAGGATAACACCATGTGATTTATTTCATGATTTGATTATAAGATGTTTAGCGGTAATATTTGGTTCACTTCAATTTAATGAATTATTTTGAAAATTGGTTTTCAAATGGAAATGTTTTCCCTTTAAAAGAAATAGAAATGTTTGGTAATGAACATTTTGAAATTATATTATGTAAAAGTGATTTATATAAGAATGGTTTTATAAAAATGTTTTATGAAATGGAAAGAATTTCGAGGAATAAACCCGATGGTTTTAAGATGATTTTTAAACAGATTTAGGAAATTAAAATTATTATAGATTTGAATGTATTTGTGAATATTAGTGTGAAATGATTTATTGCTTCGGGATATATAATGATTTGTTATGTTACCGATGATTCAGGTAACCCGTAACTAAAAAGTGGGCGCATGTTTTTCGTATAGTCCGCTCTTGGAATAGAGGGATGTACTTGTTTATCGATTGTATGAAGGCTGGGACCCAGTTGCCTTATTATTGGGAGAAACCTCCCGATCTGGTTGCATACGGTTTGATATGTTTTTATTACAGTATTTGGGATTTCCAAATAAACTTTTCAAAAGTGATTTGATTTAAGATCCCCAAGCAAAGTATAATTTTAATATAAAAGATATGTATGTATATATATATATATATATATATATTTCAAAAGTTTTGAAATAAGAATTTGAGAATAAAGTCTAAAGAGATAATTTCCGTAAAGGTAATTAGGTTTGAAAATCTTAAATTGAAGATTAAGCCTAAGTGAGTAGTTTTAGGAATTGCATATTGTTTGTTGCATCGTTGGCTCCATGAGTCCTATTTGCGGTAGGAGAACTACGTTAGCTCGATCCTGTATCTAATTTGGTACCCAATTAGATAAGGGTACGTAGACAGTCACAAGTGGTAGTAATGCAGCCCCTAAAATAGTATAACCCTTTCATGTTTATCTATTATCGGTTGTTGTTTATTTTTTGTTATTGTATCTTTTTTGCTTACTATTTCATTCCGCATCTACATTGTTTATCGAGTTCCTAGGTAAGGATGGTGCTGTATTTCTCATCAAAGTTGTGCAGTGGTAGATTTATAGTCATTGTATTTGGTATGTATTAAAGCACACTTTATAGGACTAATAAATAAATTAATTACTCTGATAAGTTGTATAATTGAAATTGTATCCTATACATTTAGTAATGTTGAATATTTATCAAATAAGGTTTATTAAGTTGGTAGTTTTAGAACGAACAGATTTTTCGGCAATTTTAACTAGTCCGAAAATCCGGGTTGTCACACATGAGTTTACTTTATCGGCTAATTTTGGACTTGTACGATCGAAACTTGTGACGACCCAGAATTTCTGGCAATATCAATTTAATAATCTAAATTAAAAATTAAATTGATTCGATAATCTTTGTAATAAGATTTGAATTAATTTAATAATCCAATTAAAATAAATATTGAATTGATAGATTTTATCTTTTTAAATCTAATAAATTGTTTTCTATTTATAATGTATATAGGATATGTATATATTGTAAATAGATCTTGTTTTAATCTAATAAATGAATAAATCCTGTTTTCTATAAAAATATATATATCTTTAGTAAAAATTGGGAATTTTGATTTTATTTGAAAGTTAAACTTTTAAAAGTTATTTAATAAATAAGATATGATTTTAAATTGATAAAATAAAATTTTAATTTTGTTTAAATTGATTTATTTGATATTAAGTTTTTAAAGGTATATAATAAAAAACTATACGATTTTAAATACACAAGGAAAATATTGAAATGGTTTAAAATATGTTTTAACTCAAGTTTAAATTTAAAATAAAAATAACAATAAGGGTTATTTTGATATAATGTGATAAAATAAATAATTTATTAATAAGAGAAACAATTTCTTTTATAAATTATTTATAGTTATCAAATGTTGTTATTTAAAAAATATAATATTACATTGTTCTTAACAAATATATTTTTATATGAAAATAATTTTGTTTCAAAAATTTAATTGTGTAGTTATATTTGTAAATAAACTTGATTTCAAAATTTAATTTGAACTTGAATTCAAAGCTTTTAAATTTTAAAGTATCAATATTTTTAATTTGTTTTGATTTTGAAATATTTGTATAAACTTTATTTTATAAATAAAATTGGATTTATTCATTTTAAAATTTATCTACATATAAATAAATACATATTAACTAATATATTAAATATGGACTTACATTTATCTTGTATTAACATTTAATAAAATACAAATTAACCTAATTATAACGAATTAACTTTAAAATGAGACATGTGTTAATCAATAAACTCTACAACTTGAGAAATGTTAGAATTAGAGACATGTGGCATTTTTTTCCTTTTATTTTTATTTTTGTTTCAGTTTTTATAAACAAATTCTCTTCCATTTTATTTCTTTCAAAATCTAAAGCAAAGAAAATCTGAAAGAAAACACACTTCCTTTGAACCAAAATCAGAAACAAGAACAAGTTGAAATCTCATCTTCATTTTTAAAACCTGAAACATTTAAAACCTGTAATCCACCTCCAAATCAAAGCCTATCAACAAATTTCAAAGATATGAAGCCTGCATTTCTTATTCAAGCAAACCTTCATGTTTTTCAAGTGTAAAAGCACCTGCATTTCCTTCTATCTGGAGTCTCAAAGGAGCATGCATGCAACTGTATTGTGAAAATTAGGAGCAAATACAAAACAGGATTTAAAGTTTCAAAATTAAAGAAGCAATTCAGGATTTAAACAAATGGAGTTTCCACTTTTAAAAGCACAAGTTTTTTTAAACTGCTCTATCTTCCAAAATAGCAGGCGAGTAACTTTTTTTTAAGTTAAGTATAAAATATGGTTGCTGATATTTCTGCGGTTAATTCTGTAGTATGTACATATGAAAATGGAATTTGCAGTATGCATATTTTATTCCCCTATGAATATCCTCTGTTTAAAATTCTAGTTTCCTGTTTAGATTTAAATTCATCTTCTCTTCAAGCAATTGATAATAGGACTTGGTTTATAAACAAAGGTTTTTAGATTTATGATTGATTAATGTTTTAAAAACTTATTCAAGCTAAATTTCATCTAAGTGTCTCTGGAAAAATAAAAATAAAAAGAGACAGCAGTGATTGTTATACAAAGTGAAAATCAAACTTTGTAAATTATGAATTCAGTAATATAAAATGGAAACACAAAGCAAAATATTAATTTCAATACAAAAATCATAATTTATAGATAAAGGTGAAAGATACAGTTCTATGTTGAACTAAAAAGGGGGATTTTGGGTTTTTGGGTGATCTTGGCAATTTGAAGTGTCGGGGTACATCTAGTAGGTGGAGGGGTAGTCATTGATGCCGGGAAAAATGAGTGATGGTGATGCAAATCACCAGGGAGGCGGTGATGTTGATTTTCAACCTGTAGCCCTAGTTTTGTTTGGTTATTTTGTTGTGGCCGATACAACCTTCAGGGATGACCGAGTGTCATGGGCCTTTGGGAGGTGGTTGCTGAAGTGTAGGCGAAGCCGTTGCCGGTGGTGGAAGTTCTTTAGTGGACGGAGCACCGAGGGAAGCTATGACCGGTTGGGATGGGTTTTGGTTTTCTGGTTCCAGGTTTGGAATTAAGACTCGAATTTGATTTCGAGTTGTGGAGGGAAGATTGATGGTCGTGTTGGAATGAGGTGTTGGTCATAGTTGTTGGGAAGCCACCGGAGGTGGATGATGATGGCTGGAGGCACGGTCCACGTGCACCGTGCACTTTTGGCTTCAAAAGTTTGCCTGATAAGATGCAGTATATTGAACTCGAGTATTACTCGAGTGATGGATGTGTTTTGCTCGAAGGAATGGGCCTGATCACTCGAAGCAATATTAGGTTAGCTCGGGTAATTGTAGTTAGTACAGTTTTTTCGTAAACTGTCTGAAGTTTTGAATTTAAATCAAATTTGAATGAATAAGCTGTAATGATAAGATTTAAAACAAGTTTAATCTAGTATGTATTATAATTTCAAAGGGTTTTGAAATCTTATAAGTTTTTAATTTTGAAAGTGGTTTTCAGTTTTAATAACAAAAAAAAGAAGAAAACCTGGCAATTTTTCTGGAAATTGAATTTCATTTTGAAAATCTGAAACCTAATTTAAAATAGCAGTTTGAATTTAAATTTTAAGTTCAGTTTTTCTTAAGATCTTTGAATCTTCAGGTTTTTAAAAAAAATGGAATTTGGATTTTAAATAAAGAGTTTTAAAATCAAGGTTTAAATCAAAAGTTTAATTCAAGTTTAAATCAAATGATTTAAATAAGGAATGGGTTCAAGTGTCATGAATTTAAAATCTGGATATTTGAATAAGTTTCAAAATTTTGAATGTTTCAAACAAGTTTAAATTTAAATTGTTTGTTAGAGGTAAATTTGTTTTGAAACAGATATTTAAACTTGATTTCCTTTTTGAATGAAGTCATTTATAAAAGGTTTATAAAAGAAAGTTAAATGATTTGTTAACTTGAATTTGCAATTTAAATAGTAATGTACTTGAAACTTAATTTTAAATTAAATTAAGTAAATTAAGGCTTATCTTGTATAAGTTTTAAATGTAAGTAATAAATGTTATTTACATTTATTTTAAAGGATTATAAATGGAATTTAAATTGGTTAATGCTTAAATAAATATCATTTTGAATTTTAGATTCAAAATGGAAGTTGAATTTAAATTTAAAAATGCAATGTTCTAGTACACTTTAATATTTATAAAATCATTAATAAGAAATGGATTTTCTTAAAGATTATTGAAGTATTAAAATGATCATATGAATAAGATAAGTAAGGAATGTCTTGTTTATTTAATGTATAAATTAATAATTTAGATTAGAGATAATTAAGAAGTAATTAAAGAATGACAAATAGTTAAGTAAGGTCATTAACTGAAGATTATTTAGTAATTAATTAATATGTTTAATTTTTAATAATTAATTAGATTCACCAGTTAATGATAATCAATTGTGAAAATTATTTAAGTTTAATTACTGAAAGAAAGTAATTAAGACATTAATTACTTAATGTAATTAATGGAGTTTATTGAGTTTGGTTTAAATTAATTAATTAAGTTTAATTAATTTTAAACATTGGATTTGATAATAATTACTTGATGTAATTAATGAAGTAAAATTACTCAGTGAAGTAATTAAAGATAATTACTGAATGTAATTAGTGGATGATGTCGGGATTGTGAAAGTAATTTGGATTGAATTATTTTGTATAATTAATCAAGGGAATAATTAAGAAATTAATTAAGGGGTAATTAATTTGATGAAGTAATTAAGGGTAGTTAATTACTGAATGTGATTAATCAAAGGTGATTAATAATTATGGTTTAATTAAGATTAATTATTTAATGTAATTAATTTAAATAAGATAATTAGTTAAATATAATTAAGGATCATTAATTAATATAATTAATGATGTAATTAAGATTGATTAATCAAGATTTATTCATCAATAATCAATGATTAAGGGTAATTAATTAATTGTAATTAATTAAGGTTAAATGTAATTAATTATAGTTAATTAATTAATGAAGTAATTAAAGGTTAATTACTGTATTTGGTTTAGAGTAATTAATTTTGTGAAATTAATTGAAGTATAATTAATCAGGAGTGATTAATTAAGATGATAAATTAGAGGTTAGTTAATTAATTAACTAATTTGTAATTAATTAATGGTGATGTAAGCAAGATTTATATTGATGTAAGTAATTAATTTAATTCATTTTAAATTAATTAGAGATGATGTAATTAATTTAATTCATTTTAAATTAATTATAGATAGTGTGATTATAGGTCATTTCTTATGAATGGATGATATAGTTGCCTTGAATGGTTTGAATCTCAGCTATGAGATTAGTAATGTTGAGTGATATGGATGCATTGGTTGCATTGTGATAATGATATGGATTATCTTTGATAGTGATAATATGGATTATCTATTGTGATGATAATGATAATTATCTGTTGTGAATCTGTGAATTATCTATCTATGTGTATATAGATAATGTAATTAAATTGTTTTAAACTCTAAAACAACTTGGACCTAAAAGACACGCTTTGGATTTCGATGAGACCGGGATCAGGTTTCTATATTTGGATATCCGAAAACAACATCGAACCAAATTTACGATAGGTCGTGAATCTTATGTGAAGGGTGAAGACTCGAGGTGTAAGGACTGTTCGTCAGTGTAACTTTGGGGGTGATTCCGTGATGAGTTTGACGGAAATAGTACTTACACGCTGGAGATGGTGATTCAGAGTGCAAGGGTTATCGTCGTTAACTCTGAGGGTGATTCCAAAATGAGTGTAACGAGATAATGCCTTCGGTTTCGTTCGAACCCCGAACGAACTTGTATGGATTGAATGCTTTCAGAACATCGTTAGGTGGACGATGAGCATTCTAAGAGATGTGTTCTCTAAAGGTAATCGTAGCCTCAAGCCTCATCAACCGGGAATGGCTAAAACAGGGGAGGTACAGCAAGGCTAAGTGGGTCATGCCCAAGTAGGACGAGATTTTCCCCTGTCTAGAGGTCCTTTTTTATTCGGCTTAGTGGGCGTTTGGATATGCGCACCAACTGCGGGGTTGTCTTGTTCGGAACTGTTCAGTAAGGAATAGTTCCGGCTTTGTGTTGCAGGGGAGCGGGCGTACTCCTCGATACATTGATCTGGGCCACGTACTATGACGGGCGGTACCCAGTAGTCCTGCCATTGTATGAAATCCAATAAGTGCCTACGGTTTTGATTGTATTACCCACTTTTGTGGCTAGTAGCTGGAATTTAATAGATGTAACAATTTCGGCTATTTCATATTTACTTGAAAACCCTAGACCTATTATAATATCACTGGATTTCCTATCAAATGTTTTGGTTAGCGTAAGGTAAAATTTTTTCCATGTTTATGTGTGGGAAGTATTACGTGATACTTTTCTTTTCAAAGGATTTTTGAAAGTTAAGCAACTTTAACCTGTTACTCACACCAGACCCATGTCTGACCCGGAGTTTATTCTTTGTTTTCTTAAACTCTTGGGTACTCAAATTTTTACGAGTAGCCAAGGGATTCAGGTTAGCTTTGATGAATTTTGGAGGAGCAATGGAGCAGGAGGCTTCTGCGTTGTAGATATATAGTTTCCGCTGTGTGTTCTGTATTGTCTGTTGAGTTGTATTGTGTTGTAATAACTAGACAGGTGTTTATAACTGTCTAATATGTGTTGCATTATCTGTTTACTCTGATAGTTGTTGTAAACTTGTAAACTTGTAATATTTTATGTTATTAATATAATTTGTTCGTTCCGCTTTTTAGATTCTGATGTGTTGTTTCTTCTTTCTTCTCTTTCTTTCTCTTTTCTATCCCTTTGTTTCTTATTAATGATCCATAATTCTGTGGAGACGGATGATGGGTCGTTACAGTGGTATCAGAGCATTAGGTTGAGTGAATACCTAGGCTCTGGAGTGGTGTCTATCTTGAGAGAGCGAATTTATAATTTTAAATATATTTATATATATTTATCTATTTCTACCTATCTGTTGGGTTACCTATTCAGGTTTTCCAATACAAGTTATAAAGGTAGATAAGGTAGTGGTGTTTGTAACACGACTACTGCCATTGGTTGGAGTTTGATGTTGAGGTTGGAAGTGTATTGGTCGAGACTGTAGACCGAATATTGTCCCGAGTAAGTTGTGCAGAGTGTAGAGATTTCATCGATCTCTGAAGGAAACCTGTTAAGGGTCGGAGACATATTTGAAGTGCAGAGTTGGATGAGTTGAATATGAGATCTGTCAGTTGGGCAGAAGTGTGTAATGGTATTTTGATACCTCTGGAAGTTGTAACTGCGTGATGAGATGCAGTGACTATGGATGTGTCCGAAGATATTTCTTTGGAACAAGTTTTGGAAGTGTCTGCTTCGGTGTTGTGGTTGGATTCAGGTAGGATGATTTGTTTGCTTTGAAGTCCGAGTTTCTCAAAAAAATTTGGATTAGGAAGTTTGGCATTGGTGTCAGCAGTGCAGCTCAGAGTGTTCTGTGAGCCGACAGGGATGTCTTAGCTGAGTAGTTTTTCTGGAAGTGGAATTCAGAAGCAGCAGAGTGAATCCGTTTCTTCAATGGATTGGGTAGACCAGCGTAAGCTGTTCTGTTTGGAAAAGAGAGAACACTTTTCTTTGGAAATTGATCTGGGATGATCGCAAAAGTGACTTGCGATAGATTGAATGTTCTCTTGAATTTACAGAGATTTTCTGGATGTCTTCTGGAAAGTAGAGGTTTGTTCGCATCTAGAGATTGAGTTTTTTATGGATCTGTTGAACTATATTTCTAGAAAGTGATGTCCAGTTTGTGCTTGTGATCTTCATCATCTTTTTCTTATCTACTTCGGATCAGAGTTGTGCAGCGAAAGCAGTTTGGAAGTGTTTCTGATTATCTTTTCCGGATTAGGAGAAGTTTGTAGTCTTCCGTTGTTTATGAAGTAGAGTTGTGTTTTTGGTTTTGGTTGATCTTGAGGAGATCATTGGGTTAGGTTGTTTTGGTCTAGTTTGTTTCTGAAGGAATCAGCAAGGGTTGAGCTGATTGGTTTGAATGTTGGCAGCCAGGATTGTCTGATGACATTTTGTGGATAAGGGACGGAGGAATTTGGAATTCGAAGATGGAGATTTCGTTGTTGTTGGAGTTTTCTCTGATTCAGGAGCTATAAGTTTTGGTAATACAGGAAAGATAACTCCGAGATGTTTTGATCTTTTCTGTGTTTTGGTTGGATCAGTATTTAATTTTCAGGATTGAATTGCCAGTTTGGACAACTGGGATTCGATGTTTCACGTATCTCTGAGGGAGTACATGTATGGTCTATCTCTAGTTTTAGAACCAGCAGTTATAGAGGTTGGTTGTTGAATCAGACTCGTCTCTAGTCTGATATGCTGTCTAGTTTTGTCGATCTAGACGAATAGGAGCTCTGTAGCTTAATAGTATTGATTGTTTGGAATCTATAGAGCGAGTATCACGATATATATACTTCGAAAACTCGAGGAAATTCTATCCAGAATTTTTATCTGGATAGATATATTTGATTGATTGTATGAATTGATTGCTACGGTTGTTAGCATGTCATTGGTATATGCTTGTGTTTTAAAATTAAATCTTTAAATAGATTATTAAATTACCTTTGTCTTAAATTTCGGGGATGAAATTCTTTTAAGGGGGAAGGAATGTGATGACCCGGAATTTCTAGCAATATCAATTTAATAATCTGAATTAAAAATTAAATTGACTCGATAATCTTTGTAATAAGATTTGAATTAATTTAATAATCCAATTAAAATAAATATTGATTGATAGATTTTATCCTTTTAAATCTAATAAATTATTTTCTATTTATAATGTATATAGGATATATATATTGTAAATAGATCTTGTTTTAATCTAATAAATGAATAAATCCTATTTTCTATAAAAATATATATCTTTAGTAAAAATTGAGAATTTTGATTTTATTTAAAAGCTAAACTTTTAAAAGTTATTTAATAAATAAGATATGATTTTAAATTGATAAAATAAAAATTTAATTTTTTTTAAATTGATTTATTTGATATTAAGGTTTTAAAGGTATATAATAAACAATTATATGATTTTAAATACACAAGGTAAATATTGAAATGGTTTAAAATATGTTTTAACTCTAGTTTAAATTTAAAATAGAAATAACAATAAGGGTTATTTTGATATAATGTGATAAAATAAATAATTTATTAATAAGAGAAACAGTTTCTTTTATAAATTATTTATAGTTATCAAATGTTATCATTTTAAAAAATATAATAATACATTTTAAAAAAAATATAATAATACATTGTTTTTAACAAATAGATTTTTATATAAAAATAATTGTGTTTCAAAAAATTAATCGTGTAGTTATATTTGTAAATAAACTTGATTTCAAAATTTAATTTGAACTTGAATTCAAAGCTTTTAAATTTTAAAGTATAAATATTTTTAATTTATTTTGATTTTGAAATATTTGTATAAACTTTATTTTATAAATAAAATTGGATTTATTCATTTTAAACTTTATCTACATATAAATAAATACATACTAACTAATATATTAAATATGGACTTACATTTATCTTGTATTAACATTTAATAAAATACAAATTAACCTAATTATAACTAATTAACTTTAAAATGAGACAAGTGTTAATCAATAAACTCTACAACTTGACAAATGTTAGAATTAGAGACATGAGGCATTTTTTGCTTTTGCTTTTTATTTGTATTTCAGGTTTTATAAACAAATTCTCTTCCATTTTATTTCTTTTCAAAATCTAAAGCAAAGAAAAACTGAAAGAAAACACACTTCCTTTGAACCAAAATGAGAAACAAGAACAAGTTAAAATCTCATCTTCATTTTTAAAACCTGAAACATTTAACACCTGTAATCCACCTCCAAATCAAAGCCTATCAACAAATTTTCAAAGATATGAAGCCTGCATTTCTTATTCAAGCAAACCTGCATATTTTTCAAGTGCAAAAGCACCTGCATTTCCTTCTATCTGGAGTCTCAAAGGAGCATACATGCAACTGTATTGTGAAAATTATGAGCAAATACAAAACAGGATTTAAAGTTTCAAAATTAAAGAAGAAATCAGGATTTAAGCAAAGGGAGTTTCCAGTTTTAAAAGCATAAGTTTTTTTTAAACTGCTCTGTCTTCCAATATAGCAGGTGAGTAACTTTATTTTTTTTAAAGTTAAGTATAAAATATGGTTGCTGTTATTTCTATGGTTAAATCTGTAGTATGTATATATGAAAATGAAATTTGCAGTATGCGTATTTTATTCCCCTATGAATATCCTCTGTTTAAAATTCTAGTTTCCTGTTTAGATTTAAATTCATCTTCTCTTCAAGAAATTGATAATAGGACTTGGTTTGTAAACAAAGGTTGTTAGATTTATCATGGATTAATGTTTTCAAAACTTATTCAAGCTAAATTTCATATAAGTGTCTCTGGAAAAATAAAAATAAAAGAGACAGCAGTGATTGTTATACAAAGTGAAAATCAAACTTTGTAAATTATGAATTCAGTAATATAAAATGGAAACACAAAGCAAAATATGAATTTCAATACAAAAATCATAATTTATAGATAAAGGGGAAAGATGCAGTTCTATGTTGAACTAAAAAGGGGTATTTTGGGTTTTTGGGTGATCTCGGAAATTTGAAGTGTCGGGGTTCATCTGGAAGGTGGAGGAGTAGTCATTGATGCCGGGAAAAATGAGTGATGGTGATGCAAATCACCAGGGAGGCGGTGATGTTGATTTTCCACCTGTAGCCCTAGTTTTGTTTGGATATTTTGTTGTGGTCGATACAACCTTCAGGGATGACCGAGTGTCATGGGCCTTTGGGAGGTGGTTGCTGAAGTGTAGGCGAAGCCGTGGCTGGTGGTGGAAGTTCTCTGGTGGACGGAGCACCGAGGTG
This sequence comes from Allium cepa, assembly GCA_030765085.1. Classification (NCBI taxonomy): domain Eukaryota; kingdom Viridiplantae; phylum Streptophyta; class Magnoliopsida; order Asparagales; family Amaryllidaceae; genus Allium; species Allium cepa. The sequence continues at coordinate 1,187,123 of JASFAV010000023.1, read as the reverse complement.
GAAGCGATGACAGGTTGGGATGGGTTTTGGTTTTCTAGTTCCAGGTTTGGAATTAAGACTCGAATTTGATTTCGAGTTGTGGAGGGAAGATTGATGGTCGTGTTGGAATGAGGTGTTGGTCGTAGTTGTTGGGATGCCACCGAAGGTGGATGATGATGGCTGGAGGCACGGTGCACATGCACCGTGCACTTTTGGCTTCAGAAGTTTGCCTGATAAGATGCAGTACATTGAACTCGAGTATTACTCGAGTGATGGCTGCGTTTAGCTCGAAGGAATGGGTCTGATGACTCGAAGCAATATTAGGTTAGCTCGGGTAATCGTAGTTAGTACAGTTTTTCCGTAAATTGTCTGAAGTTTTGAATTTAAATAAAATTTGAATGAATAAGCTGTAATGATAAGATTTAAAACAAGTTTAATCTAGTATGTATTATAGTTTCAAAGGGTTTTGAAATCTTATAAGTTTTTAATTTTGAAAGTGGTTTTCAGTTTTAAAAACAAAAAAAAGAAGAAAACCTGACAATTTTTCTGGAAATTGAATTTCATTTTGAAAATCTGAAACCTAATTTAAAATAGCAGTTTGAATTTAAATTTTAAGTTCAGTTCTTCTTAAGACCTTTGAATCTTCAGGTTTTTAAAAAATGGAATTTGGATTTTAAATAAAGAGTTTTAAAATCAAGGTTTAAATCGAAAGTTTAATTCAAGTTTAAATCAAATGATTTAAATAAGGAATGGGTTCGAGTGTCTTGAATTTAAAATCTAGATATTTGAATAAGTTTCAAAATTTTGAATGTTTCAAACAAGTTTAAATTTAAATTGTTTGTTAGAGGTAAATTTGTTTTGAAACAGATATTTAAACTTGATTTCCTTTTTGAATGAAGTCATTTATAAAAGGTTTATAAAAGAAAGTTAAATGATTTGTTAACTTGAATTTGCAATTTAAATAGTAATGTACTTGAAACTTAATTTTAAATTAAATTAAGTAAATTAAGGCTTATCTTGTATAAGTTTTAAATGTAAGTAATAAATGTTATTTACATTTATTTTAAAGGATTATAAATGGAATTTAAATTGGTTAATGCTTAAATAAATATCATTTTGAATTTTAGATTCAAAATGGAATTTGAATTTAAATTTAAAAATGCAATGTTCCAGTACACTTTAATATTTATAAAATCATTAATAAGAAATGGATTTTCTTAAAGATTATTGAAGTATTAAAATGATCATCTGAATAAGATAAGTAAGGAATGTCTCATTTATTTAATGTATAAATTAATAATTTAGATTAGAGATAATTAAGAAGTAATTAAAGAAAAGTAATTAAAGAATGACAAATAGTTAATGAAGGTCATTAACTGAAGATTATTTAGTAATTAATTAATATGATTAATTTTTAATAATTAATTAGATTAATCAGTTAATGATAATCAATTGTGAAAATTATTTAGGTTTAATTACTAAAAGAAAGTAATTAAGGCATTAATTACTTAATGTAATTAATGGAGTTTACTGAGTTTGGTTTAAATTAATTAATTAAGTTTAATTAATTTTAAACATTGGATTTGATAATAATTACTTGATGTAATTAATGAAGTAAAATTACTCAGTGAAGTAATCAAAGATAATTACTGGATGTAATTAGTGGATGATGTTGGGATTGTGAAAGTAATTTGGATTGAATTATTTTGTATAATTAATCAAGGGATTAATTAAGAAATTAATCAAGGAGTAATTAATTTGATGAATTAATTAAGGGTAGTTAATTACTGAATGTGATTAATCAAAGGTGATTAATAATTATGGTTTAATTGAGATTAATTATTTAATGTAATTAATTTAAATAAGATAATTGGTTAAATATAATTAAGGATCATTAATTAATATAATTAACGATGCAATTAAGATTGATTAATCAAGATTTATTCACCAATAATCAATGATTTAGGGTAATTAATTAATTGTAATTAATTAAGGTTAAATGTAATTAATTATAGATAATTAATTAATGAATTAATTAAAGGTTAATTACCGTATTTGGTTTAGAGTAATTAATTTTGTGAAATTAATTGAAGTATAATTAATCAAGGGTGATTAATTAAGATGATAAATTAGAGGTTAGTTAATTAATTAATTTGTAATTAATTAATGGTGATGTAAGCAAGATTTATACGATGTAAGTAATTAATTTAATTCATTTTAAATTAATTAGAGATGATGTAATTAATTTAATTCATTTTAAATTAATTATAGATAGTGTGATTATAGGTCATTGCTTATGAATGGATGATATAGTTGCCTTGAATGGTTTGAATCTTAGCTATGAGATTAGTAATGTTGAGTGATATGGATGCATTGGTTGCATTGTGATAATGATATGGATTATCTTTGATAGTGATAATATGGATTATCTATTGTGATGATAATGATAATTATCTGTTGTGAATCTGTGAATTATCTATCTGTGTGTATATAGATAATGTAATTAAATTGTTTTAAACTCTAAAACAACTTGGACCTAAAAGACACGCTTTGGATTTTGATGAGACCGGGATCGGGTTTCCATATCTGGATATGCGAAAACCACATCGATCCAAATTTACGATAGGTCGTGAATCTTATGTGAAGAGTGAAGACTCGAGGTGTAAGGACTATTCGTCAATATAACTCTAGGGGTGATTCCGTGATGAGTTTGACGGAAGTAGTACTTACAGGCTCGAGATGGTGATTCAAAGTGCAAGGGTTATCGTCGTTAACTCTGAGGGTGATTCCAAAATGAGTTTAACGAGATAATGCCTTCGGTTTCGTTCGAACCCGGAACGAACTTGTATGGATTGAATGCTTTCAGAACATCGTCAAGTGGATGATAAGCATTCTAAGAGATGTGTTCTCTAAAGGTAATTGTAGCCCCAAGCCTCATCAATCGGGAATGGATAAAACAGGGGAGGTGCAGCAAGGCTAAGTGGGTCATGCCTAAGTAGGTCGAGATTTTCCCTTGTCTAGAGGTCCCTTTTTATTCATCTTAGTGGGCGGTTGGATATGCGCACCAACTGCGAGGTTGTCTTGTTCGGAACTGTTCGGTAAGGAATGGTTCCGGCTTTGTGTTGCAGGGGAGCGGGCGTACTCATCGGTACGTTGATCTAGGCCACGTACTATGACGGGCGGTACCCCAGTAGTCCTGCCATTGTATGGAATCCAAAATCCAATAAGTGCCAACGGTTTTGATTGTATTACCCACTTTTTTGGCTAGTAGCTGGAATTTAATAGATGTAACAATTTCGTCTATTTCATATTTACTTGAAAACCCTAGACCTATTATAATATCACTGGATTTCCTATCAAATGTTTTGGTTAGCGTAAGGTAAAAACTTTTCCATGTTTATGTGTGGGAAGTCTTACGTGATACTTTTCTATTCAAAGGATTTTTGAAAGTTAAGCAACTTTAACCTGTTACGCACACCAGATCCATGTCTGACCCGGAGTTTATTCTTTGTTTTCTTAAACTCTTGGGTATTCAAATTTTTACGAGTAGCCAAGTGATTCAGGTTAGCTTTGACGAATTTTGGAGGAGAAATGGAGCAGGAGGCTTCTGCGTTGTAGATATATAGTTTCCGCCGTGTGTTCTGTATTGTCTGTTGAGTTGTATTGTGTTGTAATAACTAGACAGGTGTTTATAACTATCTAGTATGTGTTGTATTATCTGTGTACTCTGATAGTTGTTGTAAACTATGTAATATTTTATGTTACTAATATAATTTATTCGTTCCGCTGTTTAGATTCTGATGTGTTGTTTTTTCTTTCTTCTCTATCTTTCTCTTTTCTATCCCTTTCTTTCTTATTAACGATCCATCATTCTATGGAGACGGATGATGGGTCGTTACAAAACTATTCGTGGTATTTAATTTCTGAGTTATTTAGCCATTTATTGCGAGATTTTTAAATTATAGTTCCTATCTTTAGGAATTATCTGGGAATGCTATTTGAGGGTTGTGGTTCGAGATCTCCTATTCTAGGAGAATGATCTATGAGAACCCAATATAGTTTATTACTTGGCGATGAGACGAGGCAAGTGTTGACTTTTTTGAGTTTGAAATGTTATAATGATTTTTGTTTTCTAATGTGGTATTGATTATGGGTCAGTAAACCGTTAAATGCGAACATGTGGTATGGGACGCACGTTAACACTTTTCGGGTTCCTATCTAAGAGTTTGTGATATTCTAGGATTTCCAGTACTATAGACCTTCGAGTCATCTAGGATTACGACTTCGGCCTTTAGGGATTTACGACTTCGGTCATCTGGGATTTATGACTACGGTCGTTTAGGAGAGGTAGCTAAAACATATATAGTACTGGTGACGTGCAGCATCGCTTCGGCCTGCAAATGCGATTTGGCCAATGCGGGGAATTTTTATGACTTTTGATTTTGATTTCACTAATTTGGGATGATGAATTTACTTATAGCCTTGAGTTAGATAAAGGCTTGTATATATGTTGGTTATGGTGATTTCGACATTGGGGTTATGAACTCTTATTGAGTTTCATGAGTTTTGATTTGGAGATTTTGATGATTTCACTTATGGCTTATATGTTGCTTATGTTCACTTACATTGTATAGCTCTTGAACGTGTAACATCTAAGCCTTGTTAAACCTTGTTATGTGATTAACTTTGAGCCTTTATGGAATACCTATTCTTAGTTGTATAAATAGACTTTGTTATATCATTCCTTTATCTTTAAAAGAAGGTTTCCCTTATGCACATGTATTCCTTTATCTTTTGCTAATATCAGTTCTCGTTAGCCCAACCCATGTATATATTACTCGGGTCAGACCAAGTTGCAGGTTAGCTTTTGGATCTTTTCTCGCTTTACCTTTTGGATTTCGCCATCGCTTTGGATATGGCTTAGTTTTTTTGTAGTAGTATTTTGTTTGAGAACCTTATGATGTATATGTTCTTTTATGGGGATGTATGTATGTATTGTGGTTAAATACCACTTCTGACGGGTTGTATTACATTTGATGTATGTGTATGTATATATTATCTATGATGTTGTTCTGTGTCTTGTGATTGTGGTACTTATTATATTTTGTTTATGAATCGATCTTGTAGCCACCATAGTAGTGTATTAGATAGGAATTAAGTATGTCGAATACTTGAGATGAAATAAAAAAATAAGTGCCAAAATCGACATACTAAGCTCTTATCTAATGCAAGACAATGATGGTCACCCTTAATCAGCCCTATTCTACACATTAGCAGATAGAATTACTATGTAATTCTCTTTGTTAATGTGGGTCTCGGGGTGGGGCGTCACAAATTCCCTTTTTAATTACATTTCCATAATGTCAACTTGTCCAAGATAAATGAATATCATCCTAAGAACATTCCTAAGACATGTATATGTTTACTAACATCCAATTAGTAATCTTTTTAACTATTTCATAGTTATTAATTCAACTTCTTGATTTATCAATCCCATTAATCTATTTACCCTACCAAATTATTGCAATTCTTATATTTATTTAAATTTATTTCCCCTTTATTTGAGTTGCAACCTTTTAAATTCCTTTCTCATTAATTAGTTATCCTAAACGCGGATATTATATTTAAGCGTCATTATTATTTAAGTTTTATTTTATTTATTACAAGCACAGTAAATTACATACAAATATATACTTTTATCAAATATATTGTAGTTATACATCTTCACTAGAATATTCTTTTTCATGTTCAATTGTTGGAATCATATCTATAAAGATTATCTACTATAATTTCCAAACATTAGTCCGAAACAAATGATTTAACTTTAAAATATAAAAGATTACATCGTTTGAAATTACAAGGAATGATTATTTCTTTTTATTATTGAAATTGACAGTGTAAATCATAATGAATTCATACTTTACACATATCTTTTTATTTACATCTATTCCTTATAAATTCAATGTTGTATTTTCCTAAAAGGGAAAGAAATCAAACTAATTTACAAGTATTAAATGGATCTAAATTACAACAATCCAAACGTAGAAGAGTTTACGTTCCAACAAGATTAGGGCAATAATCTAAATTTATAACATTATTATACAACCTATTTTCTGATCTGGAATAAATTTCACTCAAATCAACATTCTAAATTCATGTTGTTGGGACTGATTTCTAGATCAAGTTATAAATAATTCTAAATCAATTCATAAATAAGAATATGTATGTGATATTTATTATATTCAGATTATATTTAATTTGTTTCCTATAACTTATATACAGTTATCCAGTTAGGCATAATAATCAAATAAACACATACGGGAAACTTTTGAGATGACCCACTTTTCTTACCCTAATTTTTTTTATATACTAGTTTGATGCAGTGGCCATCTACTCCAGAGAATGTTTCCTCTAAATTCTTCTCTAGCCAGGATCTTTTAACCAATATAGGAATATTGTGTTGTTCAACTTATCTAATTTACATATGTGAAGATATGTAAATTGTTCCTTTTTCTCTTTCTACTTAAATCAGAGTATAAATATTAATAAGCAGAAATCTGCTTTGAAAATCATTAAATAATCTGTACATAGCAATTTTATCCTTGAGAATCTAGTTTTCACAGTCATACTAACTTCTACATAACCATTGATATTATGCCTTCTAAATTTAGCATTTTTGTTAGTGTTTCCTATATTTTTTATAAATGACCGTGGCTCTTTTTTTTTGATTTGTATATATGTATATGCATATCCCTGAACATGATTGGTTACTACATGGTTTTTGAGTGTTTTAATTCTTTTTAAATAGTTATCAACTTGAATTTGACGAGAGCTACTACCCTATGTACTTGAGTTTTAATTCTCTCTACAAACTAGGTCTAAAGCAATTTAGAATGAGTGGAACCCAAGCTTAGTGATATGGTCAGGATAACTTTGTTGGTTTTGCATTCATTTATACCCCAGTTACTATTATTTCTGAGTTCTTTTTTTTTTGAAACTCTAACTCTTATTCACCAGATTTTTCATCCTTAAACCTGGATTCCTCATCTTGATTACTAGTTTATTTGTTCAGTTCATACTTGCTTGACATCTCAGGTTCTCTACTACAGTAATTAAATCATTCTGAAGCTATAGGGGGAATTGCATTACTCATAAGAAAATATTTTCAGAAAGCAATTCATAAGTTTCAGCTGAGACACATACTTAAGTTCTTTACTTACAAAACAGGAGATAACACTGCATTTGTTTCTTTTCAAACAACTTAACTAACATATCACAACATAAATGCAACCTAAACTTCTATTTTAATATTCATAAATCTGTAACTATTGCATCCAATTCCGTAAGCAGCCATCTCATCCAAAGCTTGATCAATGAAAAACCTATTTGCCTGCACAATCACCATGAACTGCCTCATATAAATATGAGACACCCAATGGTGTATAAACACACTAGGGTCAGACTATTGTCTGGTATGAGTAAGCTAACTGGAAACATAATCTTCTGTAACTTTATTTATTTGCAAATACTTGAATAAATTACAACTCGGTATTATCTCTGTACATGATTTTGTAAAGGATGTGTATTCATATCAAAGCAAGACACTATGTATAATCCAAATAGTTTAATTTCAAGAAGCAGTCATAAAATTTATCAAACAAACATCATAAGCCAACCAATACAATCATCAATTCAAGCATTCTGCCCTCTTTACCAATTTACTAGACCTCAGGGATTTCTCCCAAACCTCTCCTGAACCTATTTCTTTAGTTCTCTACCAAATATAATATGGTCTTTTGCTACTTTCTTCTTTTTTTTTCACACACTGCCTGGGACTTTCTCTGTTAACCCAGCACACTCAGGCCCCTGGGTATAAACATACCATGTGTGAGCTTGCAATGTTCACCTTGCCAAGCTATATATTTTGTAGACCTAAGATCCAAAATCCTTAGTTAAATTACTAAGTGTTAATTTTCTCTTTTTCACCATTGTGCTCATTCTCTATGCATATCACATTTTAATCAGAGAAAAATGAATAATCCAACCAACAGGTATTTATTGATAGGTCATGTTCTCATAAACATAAGTTTAATCATACAAGTAAATGTGAGTTCTCAATATACATATTATTTAATTCAGGGGTTTCCAATGGATCATGTTATAAATATATGGTCATAAATAATTTCTATGTTGCATCCCTTTTACCTTTGGTTTAAATCAGATACTCACCAGTTTATAAGATCTGACTAAACCACAAGTTTATGTTCTGATCTGGATTGTTTGTAAAACATAGAAGCTCAGCACATGTATAACATTGCACTTCTATATTTCCACTTATTTAATTATGAGACATAAGCAGCAACCATTCTATGCTGCAGTCCCATTTTTTTCCATTTAGACCATAGATTTACAACATTTTCCTCGGGATTTTCTTTCAATAAACTACTGTATGCAGAAAATACATAAAGGAAAACATCTCCTGTCAAGATTAATGCATAATGCAAATGATCATTTTAAACAGGAAACCCATAATCATATCTTCTGGGTATATCAATATGGTAGGTTGAACCTTTAAACAGATCATCAATACACCCAAATAAACACAGATTATATAGATAAATTATAAAACTATTTAGGCTGCCTCAATATTCAGGACTTAATGCCAAGTTTTCAGTGAGATTACTCACCTTAATTCCTTTTTACCAAGCCTTCCTTTTCCCTTTGATCTCCTACTTTCTCTTATCTCTAATGGCTAATGCTCTCTGGTTTATATTTTCATTGTCATATAATTTTATTTTTTTTAAAATAGTGACAGATCTTATTACCCTTAAGCCTTCTTATACTAGACCCTGGCTGCTTCTAGGGTTTAAGGAAATTACCCAATGTCAGTTTTACCCTAACAACTATGATCTGCCTTTTATCTTATTTTTTTAGAAAAAATGGGTAAGTGGTCCTTGTTATATTTTTCTCAGAAAATATAACCTATTCCTTTTATCTTACCCCGGGTCATGTTATATGCATGACTTACATTTTTTTTCAAGCAAAAGAATTACTGAAATTAGCTAAAGTGTTTTATTAAAGATTCATACTATTTCCATGCAAACCTTGTCTCTTACCAGCAGTGCTTTCTTATGCTCCTGCATATCATATGTAAACATATTTATTTATTTATTTAAGTACTTACTATCTTTTGCATATGTTTATTCTAGACTACATATTTTATTTTCTTTATACTAAACTTGTTTTAAAGACATATTCATGTCTACAATAATCATGTCTGCATGCCTATGTATTTGAAATTTATTTATTCTAACTTACTAATTAATCTCTGCCTATTTTAAAATGTAGAAAATATGTGTATGTACTGTCTAGTGCACCAGTGCATACTTTTTGACCATTCATTGGCAACAAGTTTCTATTCCTATTTTTCCAATTATTAAACAATCATAAACTAAATTGAATCATAAAATTACCCTAAAAAATCAGGGTTATCACAACTTTCCATATTATAACAATCTATAAAATTTCCCTCTCACCTTTAAAAAGTGCTTCAAATCTCCAGATATGAAGTTGAACCTTTCATTCAACTCCAACTTCTTTTAAATCCATGAAATACGTATAAAAAGGGGAGTATACATATGTTAGGGTTTCAGATCTGAGAAGAGATTTGGATTGGAAGGAGAATATAGATTTACCTCCAATACACATATTATAGGTTGATTCTCTTCCTTTTCCTATTAATTTCCGTTTTTTCACAATTTGTATAACTATATACAAATATTTTATAATTTTAGAAAAGTAGTGGAGAAGAGAAATGATAGAGTTTTGCTGCTTTTTTCTAGAGAAAATATGAGAAGAAATAAGAGGGCTAGACCTTAATTTATAGGCTCTAGAATCAACCATAGCCATATGTTTAAGTATATTAAATTCGGGCCATTATGGCATGGACAAACCCTAGCTCCCACATTTCCAATTGTCGATAGCCTATTAGTCATCGGTCGATCGTGAGTGGTCGACCAGCCCCAATAGTGGGTTGGATTGTGAGTTTGGGCGATTAATTATAAACGTTAGTTAATTATATCAAATTATTTTCATTTCGAATTCATTTTTCGTTCGTAACTTCTTTGTTTGGACTCAGATCGTAGAACCCCAAGTATAAAAGTTGCTCAGAATTTCGCCACGAATGCAATGGTGCATATTCGGTGGTCAAATTCCATCATTTATGGAAATTCCATTTTTGGCAACTAACTTACTTTAATAATTAACTAATGTAAAATTTGTGGGGTGTTACATTCGTCCCCCTTAAAAGAATTTCGTCCCCGATATTTATGCCAATACTACGTCATTGTTATTATCCATGCTTACCCTAAACTGTATAACCAATTTATGTACATTCAATTTTGCAACCAAACATGCACAAGTGCATAGTGCATTATTGTATCATCACACTGAAAACATGTACGCAGAATGATTCTGAATTGCACCCTACTGTGTGAATGCATTTCTTTTAAGAACATTTTTGACAACATTATGCAAGCAACCTAAGTATACTTGCAATTCTACGCGTATGTAAATTACAAAAATCCTTTTTCATCCAAAAATCCAGAAACTTCTACGAATAGAAGCATGGTGCAACCAATTTTACATCTAATACCTATCATCTAAAAACTAAGACATCGAAAAATTTCTTTCTAAATGTTACTCCTATGGCAGAAAAAGGAATTTAAGTGGAGAATTTAACATTCTTACCACTTTACAACTTCCCATTCCCGTAGTATAATGACAATTTCCCAGTGCCCCAGATTTACTCCAAATTTTCCACGTACAAAATGCATAAGGTGGCTTGTTTTCAAGCTCTAAAATGGAATTGAGTCTAAAAATAGACTCGCGCGTGCCGTCAACAAGGTAAGAAAATAGAAATTCCAGGACTAAAACAACATTTCCCTTATTATCACTTACGTTTTATCATATCGCCGATCCAAATGCACTGCTAAATCTGCAAATTCTATCTCTTTTTGCCTTCCCTATACCTAACTTGTGGCCTTCAAGTTCAAAAATTTCACAGAAATCTTTCTCACATTTCAAATTTGTACATTATTTGATAAAAAATTCAAAAATATTTAGATGTAGATTTTTCCTTGAAATCAAATTTTGGACAAAACTCTATAAATTATTTAAGGGTGAAAAATAACTCAACGCAGAAAAAAAAAATTCTCCTCAATTTTTTTATAAATCAAGCCACAATTCAGTGTAGTCGGAAATTAGTTATACACAAAATGCATAAACCATATTCTAAAATCTCACAACTAACCTTAATACAGAAAACTTGACATTATATATAAAAAAAAAATGTCAACGCATCTATTATTTAAAAAATTTAGCTTTTAAGGAAAAGGGGTAGCGACTCGTGATACCAGAACAACTTTACCCCATCCGTCGCTAAAATTTTCTTACTAGTTTAAAATCCCAGTCTTATAGTGCATTTACTGTTAGTTAAATATCATTATGAGATTTGCATATTTATATTGTTTCTTCGCTAAGTGTGTATAAGAGCGGCTTATATATCCAAAACAATAGCATAGTAAATAAATATGAACATTCTCATAATATTGTACATGTTTGTTTATAAGTGAAAACTAACAGTTATATGCCAAACAACCGAAAAGAAAAGAACAAATGCTTAAAGGAAGAAGAAAACAACCCCATAAGTCTTAAAACACCGCCTACAAACTTCAAGACGTCTTCCTCCGCAGATGGAGCTCGAACCATTGCCACGACCCTTGAATGGTCGTAGCACGATGGCTATATACCCAATCTCGTACCGCTAGCACTGTTGGTGTTGCTGGCGGCTTCAAAATCTCCAGCTTCCTAAGGAAGGATCTAACGATGGTAGAAGGGACCTTCTACCAAATTGCCTCTCCATGGAGATTCACTTAGTGTTAACTCCTCTTTTCCACGACTCAGGGAACTAACGAGTTAATAATGGCAGTGACCTAATGACCTAAAGAATGAGTGAGCTAACATAGATGCGACTTAACGACCTAATCCATACAGTGGGTTAGCGAGCTAAAGCAATCACTGAGCCAACATAGCAACGGCTTAATAAAGAGCGCGACCTAAGAGGAGTGGCGACATAATGAGTTAAAAGGTCTCGCAACATAACGAGTTAAAAGGTCTCGCGACCTAACGAGTTAAAAGGTCTTGCGACCATATGGGTTAACGACCAAAGCTACTCAACGAGTTAACGACCTAGTGACTCAATGAAGAGCAACGACCTAACGACCTAAAAGGCTAGCGACCTAGCGAGTTATCACAGAATAAAGCCGCTTGCATATAGGTCGCTCCCAACCTTAAGTCGCCAACTATTCTCCCCTAGGTCGCCCACGATCTACGACCCACCAGCCTGTTCAAGTGATCAAGTGCAACCATTTTGAGTCGCAGCCCGTGTCCCTTAGGTCACTTACGACATACGACCTATTTCCAGAATCTCCTTATAAATACCCCGCCCGCTCCAACTGAAAGGGGACTTTTGGATCATTTTTGGAACGCCGATACTTTGCTGTTTTCTCGACTCCTTCAACACTTCAAACACCGAAGACACTTCAACGAACTTTAAGAGAGATCTAGCACATTCAACATGAATTCGAAGAGCTCTTCTACATTGAAGTTCTAGCTACTTGTCTTATTTGTGTTGTAATCAAAGATCATTGTAAAAGTTGCAATCGAATCAGTAATAAAAAGGGTTAAAGTGGACGTAGGCTTGACATTAAGCCGAACCACTATAAAAACTATTGTCTCTTTACTTGATTTTCTGTTATTTTCTGCTTATCTCTAATTCCCGTACCAACGGGTGGTGCTTTCACATTTTCACTACTTACACCGGGGTGTTAGCGTCCAATTTTAGCGTTAATATTTTTGGTGCTTTCACTGAGAATTGAACTCAGGAAGCTCTTATCATTGCTCCGCATAGATTTATTGAAAGACTCTCTCTAAAAACCAAAAGTCTATCGGAGATCATGGCTCCTGGAAGGAAAGGTAAATCTGCTAAATCTGGAAGTGCTTATGTCAACACCGCTACTTCACCCACATCAAATCAAGCGGCTCCAAGTGTTGGAATTACAAGGGCCGAATTGGACGCTGCAGTGTCTGGGTTGTACCAACAGATGGAAGCCCAGAACACTTTGATATTAGACAGGATAAACGCTTTACTTGGAGTTAACCAACAACCAAGAAATGATGAAGAAACCTTTGTGGAAGATGCTCATGGTTCCCAAGGGAAAAGTGTTCCTCAAAGGGCAGCTTGCACCGCCGAAGGGTCACCTCCCCAAGCTGGAGGTTCAAGGCCGCAGCCAACTTTTCGTGAACGTTTACCCAAGCAAACTTTCGAGAAAGTAGCTGATGTTAGTCCCGCGGGGCCTCTAAACGATGAGGAGTACCTCTCGGGAATGATTCGACAGATTATGAAGGAAAGTATGCAAAGGGAAGAAGATGAGAATGACTGGGGGTTTGCTCCAAGCAAGACTCCTTTTACTGAAAGAATCCTAAAAGCTGAATTTCCGAAGAAATTTGTTCCCCCTACTATTCCGGTTTATCGGGGGACAAGCGATCCTAACCAATTCTTATATAAGTACGACTAGCATATGACTGGTGCCAGAGCATCGGATGAGATCAAGTGCAGATATTTTCCAGTGTATTTGGAAGGAGTGGCTCTGCTTTGGTTCACGAAGCTGCCAGTTTGTTCTGTGGATCAATTCTCTAACTTAACTCAGAAATTCAAAGATCAATTCAGGTTATATGCTACGAAGGCCAAGGATATAATGTCACTATCCAGCCTCGAACAAAACCTCAAAGAGCCTCTCAAATCTTTCTTAAACCGCTTTAATATAGCCTTAGCCGAAGTTGACAATGCGGAGCCTCGAATGATTCTCACTTACTTGATGCGAGCTATAGACAAATCTAGTGAATTCGGGAAATGGCTAAAGATGAAAGAGCCAAATTCGCTTGAGAAATTCTACAAGAAGGCCGATGAATTTATGCGCTTAGAGAGCCTTCCTGTGCCGGTAAAAGTAGTCATGAACGAAGTTGAAAATAACAACGTTGCTTCTAACAAAAAGGAATCTAGCGGTCAGAAAAGGAAAAATGACAGTGGAAAAAAGCAAAAAGATGCGAAGAAAACTCGCTGCTTTAAACCTTCAGATTTTACTCCTTTAACTGATACTCCAGAGAATATCTTTTTCGCAACCAAGGATTTTGTCGAATACCCTAAACCACCTAAGTTGAGGCTTGGGAAAAATATTGCGCATAATGGAAGATTCTGTCGATTCCACAATCAACCCGGACATGACACTAATGAATGTCGCCATCTAAAGAGTTTGATTGAGGAACTGTTGAGCCATAATAAACTTCAACAATATGTGAAGAGAAACAGAAACGACCCAACCTCATCTACTCAGGGGCAACAAGTTCCCGCTTATCAATCTGGCTCAGGTGAGAGAGCTGCAGCGCAGGAGTTTGAGAGACCTACCATTAATGTTATCACAGGGGGTCCTCACCCAGCGGGCACAGGTTGGGATGAGATGGAAAGATACGCTCACGCCTTGAGATATGCCCCGGCTTTTTTTATGCCAAGTCAGGAAAGAGTTTCGGACTAAAGGAGGAAATCTGCCTGCTTACTTGTCAAAGGCCTGGGAGCTTCTTGATGATTTTGATCATATACAATAAGCCATATACCCCGGGAAGAAAACATGAAGGAAAATTCTCTCGCAAAGTATTTATGCTCTGGCAAAGCTCAAGTATTAGGATTGGTTCCTGTGAAAGTCTTATCGGTTCCAAGTACTGATGAGCTTCAATTCCGGAAGCCTGGAACAACAATCACTTGCATCCATATTTTACTTAAAAGCAACGCTTAAATTTGTAAAATGGTTATGGATGTATCATTTTTGTATTGATTCACACTGATTTTACTATAAATTTTGTGTTCTTTATTGCTATAAAATGCTTGTCTCATTTCGATGTGCATATATCTTAAATATATTGCTAAAATGTCGATTTAACATTGCAGGCCATCAAAGCAAAGCTTACCTATTCAACACATCACAAGGCTCAGCGATTCCTACAAATCACTCAACAAACAAACGTCAAGCCACAAAAATTCCACATTCAATTCCTACATCAAAAGTGCTTCTCACAAATAGTTAGTGATTCCACCGGTGGGGCACCATCCCAAAGCGAAGGTTCCAGGCCCTTGCTAACTGATTGTGATCGTCTATGCAAACGGACATCCGGTCAAGTAGCTTGCGTCTGCCCCGTGGATTCATTTAACAATGTAATGCACTTCTCTAGGAAAAAGAAACAAGTTGCAAAGGAAAACAACATGTGCTTGGACACGATAGCAAGGAATCGCTGAAAGGCAGATGGTGCAAAGACATGGGCAAGCAGACAAAGAACAGCCAAAAAGGAATCTCGTACCTCAACCAAAAAAGTTGGTGGAACCACCGAAGGGGCACCTTCCCAAAGTGAAGGTTAAAGGCCCTTGCTAGTCAGTTGCGATCGTTTGTGCAAACAAACATCTAGTTAGGCAGCTTGCGTCTGCCCCGTGGATCCACTTAATTGTAAGATGCAACCCTACAGGCGAACGACAAAGCCCTCTTTGGAGGCCCTCTTCTCCTCACAAGGGGGAAGAGCCAAAAGCCCTCTTCGGAGGCCCTCTTCTCCTCACAAGGGGGAAGAGCCAAAAGCCCTCTTCGGAGGCCCACTTCACCAGACTTGAAGTGCCAAAGCCCTCTTCGGAGGCCCACTTCAACAGAGTTGAAGTGCCAAAGCCCTCTTCGGAGGCCCACTTCACCAGAGTTGTAGTGCCAAAGCCCTCTTCGGAGGCATGCTTCCCCGCGTACAGGGAAAAAACAAAAAGCCCTCTCCCCAAAGGCACAAACAAAAGCCCTCTCCCCAGAGGCACAAACAAAAGCCCTCTCTCCAGAGGCACAAACAAAAAAAGCCCTCTCCCGAGGCACAAACAAAAGCCCCCCTTCAGAGGCACAAATAGATCAAAGCCCTCTTCAGAGGCCCACTTCACCACGTAGGAGAATCCACTTGTCAAGAATAAAAGCGACTATCTCCGAAAGTGAAGTGTAAAAACTTTTTCAAACAAAAGAGAGAGAAGACTTCTCCAATACAAGGCACACTCTACTAAAACAGAGTAATATTTCCTCAAAAATGAAAAAAATATTCTCTAAAGTAAGGGTGCAAGCCTTCTCAAAATGGAAGAGTTATTCTCCAACTTAAGAGTACAAGTCTTCCCGAAACAGAAGAATTGTTCTCCAAAATCTTACCAAATGAAAGAAATTGCAATAAGCCGTGGTATGAGGGCAATACAATATAGCTACATTAATAAAAGCAATGATCAAGCAACATACCACAAACTTATTGCGATATCACACAAAGAAAATGAAGAAACTTGTGAGAAAATAAGGAATAAATGCATTCACAAATACAGTCAAAAGATTGTACAAGTAAAAAGAATCATTTTATTCCATAATATAAAAAATTTATACATGTGCAGGTTTCAAAAAGCGGGGACCGGTACCCACACAATCTCCGGTCAATACAAGCCTTTATATACAAGCAAAAAAGCAAAGCAAGAAGGGTAAAGCGAGACTTGTTATTTCTTCTTCCCGCCACCTTTAGAGCCCTCGCCTGGCCTAATGGTTAACTTTGAAAGCCGGATTGAACGAGTCGGGAAAGAAGGAGAAAGAGGTACAACTGGGTCTACTTCTGTTTTCTCTTCACTAGCAGAAGTGCTTTTCCTTTTCTTCTTCGAGGTTACATGCTTCCCCTTCTTCCTTGAAGAAGACTCGCTGCATGGAGTTTTAAGTTCAGACAGCTTTGTGTCATCATGAAATTTCTCCGGAGTCCTTTCACCTTCTTCAAGTTCCTCAGCCTTCTGCTCTTGTGAAGCGGCCGGGTCGTCCAAGCCTTGAAGAGCTTCTATTAATTCTTCTTGCGACTCTGGTTGAGAAGCAGAAGGAGGAGTAATTTGAAGAGATGGAGGCGGAACAGCTGGAAGAGGAGAAGTCTGTGCAACACTTGGTTTTTTCACTACAGAAGAAGAGAAGTTAAAATCAGTATTCCTCATAAAAAGAGGAGATAGTGGCTCGTCAAGACTTAAGTAATAAGCAAGAAGTTCATTGAGCTCAGTCGAAGCAAACGAGTAATCCACTTGAGCTGGATCAACGTTGAAGTTACCTGGAGAAGTTGGCTTTATCACGTCAACTTAAAAGCCTTGTGCTTCAGCGCTTTCTTGAGCCTCATCTCCAGTATGAGCAGTTACAATTTCAATGTCAGCTTTGGCAGGAGGTGAAGAATGGGAACTGGAGCCAATGATATCAATGTCGGCCGAAACCGAAGGAAGAGTCGGGTCGGTCAAATGTGCCTTCCCTAAATGTTCTCCTTCCGCCGTTCCGGCTCGCTCTTTAGCAAGTTGCTCCTTCCCCCTAGCAAGGGCAGCAGGTGCCTCATCATCCAGATAGTGCGCCTCAAGATCTGCCTCAGTATAGCCAGCGCCACCAAGCATATCAATTGCGGCCTCCCACACTTCGGCCAAGGTAATCTCGTACATCGGGCCTAAAAACGAAAGGCTACCGCGCCAGGAAGCTGTGCAGATAAAACACGAATAAGGTAGAGCTGATGTTGGCTTTGGTTGCCTCATGAGATTCTTCGGCTGCTGCTTTGCCGGCGATAGCTTCATCACACTCTTTTTCAACTTCAGAAAGCCGAGCTCTTAACATTTCAATCTCCATCTCCTGGGAGCTGGTTTTTTCTCGCAATTGAGCAACATCAGTTCGGTAGCTTTCTACAATTTGCTGTTGTACCTCTAGTCTAGCCTCAGCGTCTCTTTGACCAGCATGGGCATCTCTCACTTGTTTTTGAAGCACTTCTTCCTTTTGAGTATAGGAAGTGGAAGAAGTGGCAAGCTCTTCTTTGATTTTTTCAATTTACGCTTCAAGCTTCTCATTGTAAGTGGTGATGTTCTTCATCTCTACATCGTGCTGGTTGAGAGTTTTCTGCCACTCGGACTTATCGCTCTCCATGGTTAACATAGCCTCGAGATTTAAGCGATTCATCCGTTGAAGCTCATCAACTAGCTTTTGCCATCCAGACATTCTCTCAATGTCAAGTTTGACAGCGTCGAGATTCCTTAGCATGGCCGGCTTGTCAATGGGAATCAAGTCCAAGTCGAAGCATACTCCTTTCAAACACCAGTTTGAAAACTGGCTTTGGAGTGCAGGCGGGGCATTCTCAATTTGATATGGAGGCCTGTTGATGATCGTTTGAATATCAGCTCTTTGAAGGGCAGGAGAGCTGGAGGAGATTTCCAAAGAGATGGGAGCAGCGGGATTTTCAGAAATTGCAGACGCCAGCCTTTCGCTAAGCTTGGCCCGCTTGCTTGGATCTTCAGCGATATGACCTTTTCCTTTGTCATCATGAGATTTTCTTTTGTGGGAATCATCATCTCTCTAGGAAGAATCATGTCGTTTATCCCTCCTCCCATAGCGCTCCTCATAAGCCCGCCTCTCGCGATCTTTTCTTGCGGCTCTTTCTTCATCAATTTCCCTCGGGGCAGGAAGATACCGCCTGGGATCATAAGAGTCGCATCTTCCATAGCGCTGAAAATCATCATAGTATGATCCACTGTGTCCCATTGGGGAACCTGAAAGTGAAAAGGAGACAAGTTCAGAAATCTTCGAAGTAAAGAAGCTAAGTGCATGTAGTTGCCAAAAATCCTAAGTGTGTGTGTGATGTGCGGACTACACGCGTCGAGCTACAAACCACTCTTCAGCTTGGGGGTAATGTCGACTTTTGTAGTAGGTGTCAACCCTTGGGTCGACAAAGTTGGTCGTAAGGTGGATGTCACTTCGATAGCTGGAGAAACAAGTTTAGAAGCAGTGGTATCATCTTTGAAAAGCTCATGTGAAGTCACCGCTAGATCGCTCAGCCCTCCGAAAATGTCATCACCATCATGCCTAGCAGAACTCTCTTTCTCAACTCCCACATCAGCAGCCTTCCCGGAATGTTGAGGAAGTTACTCTTCTTCGATAACCGGGGGAAGTGTAAGCTTGCCAGATGACCCCGCACCGTCAACAGGAGTAGAACATTTCACTAATGAGGCCTCTGCAACAGGTTCCTTCGGTGTAAGTTCTTTTGCGGAAACTGGGGCATCTGACGTCTCTGCTTGAGAATCGGGGGCATCGCGAAGCTGAGTGAACCGTGAGGGGAAGTTCGAATTGATGCAAAAATTCGTCCTTCAGTAAGAACTTCATGCTTCTCTCCTCGACAGACACAGCACTTAGTCTTTCAAAAGTTACTTGTGGCTGGAATCTTTAGAAAGAGGAGGAAGTGCTGTAAAAGTAAAGAATGAAGTTAGCACTTGACAACTCGGATTTTGAAAAGCTCAAAAATGAAAAGGACGGAGATAGGCAATCTTACTTCCTACTCGCCAGATACCGTAAAATCCCGGGGGGCAGCGAACAAAGAAAAATTGGTTCAAGAACCCATGGGCGCTTTCAAAAAGATCGGTGATCATTTTACGGTTTCTTGCGCTTCTCACAAGTATGATAGAAGGATGATCTTTGTTCTTCGCAAATGTGCACAGATAGCAAATCTCTTCAAAGCTCGGAAGACGGTCGAGTGTCCTCCTGAACAGTACACACAGTCCCATCAAGATGGCATAGCCATTGGGGTGCAACTGAAAGGGAGAGATAGTTAATCGGAGTAGGAGCCGTTGAAGAAAATCGTTAAAGGGAGGAATAGCTCCACTCAAGCACATCTGTCGGTTAACTGCGATAAAACCAAGAGGTGGCCTTTCAGCAGTATCGTTTACCCCAGGAAGCAAAGCGTCCGCTTCAGCAATACCGAACTGAATACATAATTGACTGAACACCCGTTGATTCAGAGTAGTTGAAGTTCTTTCCGGGGGATTATCCAAGGGGTTAGCTATTGGGAAGACCTCTCCAGCTTACCCTACTATCTCTTCTTGTTGAGAAGTCATTCTACACAAGGAACTGGATATTCAAATATAAAGGTGCACGTTTCCTAAAAGTGTGTGAAGTGTTGTGCAAAACTACTGAAATAGCAAGTAAATGAAATAAAACTTGAAATAGCACTGATTGATGCATGTCAATTCAGAAAGTTTCGAGGCTTGTTATTAAACCAAAGTTAAGTGTAGTATCAATGCAGATGATATTTAGCAATAAGCAGTTACAATTGTGTGCATTTTGCGTTGATGCTTCATTTAAATCAGTTGATTCACATCACTTCATCTGTAATCAGAATCCTACTATTTTACTTTAAGTAAAATATCATTTCTTTGACCTAACCCATCACTCGATGTGGGCAGTCGATGATGAGTATATTCGTCCCATTTTTCTGCAAAAGTTGTGTTTAACAGGTTGTTAGCGTTAAATTTAATATAATTTGTAAAGAAGTGCAACAAGTTCAGGCAGTTTATCTCAACAGTTCAAGTTGAAAATTCAGTTAAGTACTGTCCAATTTTTACAAGTAGTCAAGCTCGAACGACTTAGCATAGGTCGAAGCTTCCTTAAGTCGCACTGTTCAAGTCAAAAAGTTCAGCAGTATCATGTGCCTACGAGTTAAAAGGTTATGATGCAGATTAAGGCTTCAGGTCAAGGCAATGCATATTTGTCTAAGTGTTAGGTCGCTCGAACACACTCGTGGCCTAAATCTTATGTCGCAAAAAGTTAAGTCGCTGGTTCATTAAGTCGTTTGGCTTTCCTTAGGTCGCAAGGGCTATTAGGTCGATCAAATTCATTAGATCGCTCCTAAAGTAGCTCGGCAGCATAACACTATCTCCTATCAACAAACCCTAAGGCATGCCTACCACTCATGTGCTGCCACGCGTTCACAACCTCACATCACCAGGAATGCCACGGCTTAACCTAGAACCCACTAACCCGTTAACCAAAGATCTCCTCGTCTCCTCCAAACTCACAAACCAGTTAACCTGAAACCCAATAACCCATCATCATCTCCCCACATCGCCAAAATCACCTAAAACCGAATCAAATCACCTCAAGTCCATCATAAATCCGATGCAATACTATGTTCATTGCAATGGTAACGTAACCAATGATGATCAGAAATCGATCGTGACGTGATTCATGGTGAAACACGACATGTGAAATTGGGTTAGAAACGGAAATGGAGAATTCGTGATTCGATGATGATCGTGGGTTGGATAATAAACGGATCCACTTACGTGATGGGTTAATGAAGATGATCGGCGACCAGTTAGTTCTAATTCGTCTTTGAAAGTTCAAAGGTTCTTCGATGGCGGTTTTGAGAGTTGGAGCAAGTAAAGAGAAGAAGGAGTGTTACGCGACTTATGTACAGGGGCAGAGGAATCTGAATCGGTGCACACGACCTAACTTCCTCATTAAGTCGCTCACGACCTAACGACTCAGCAAGGCATGAGTTAAGGAGTATCGAAGCACACGACCTAGTCTCTAGGCGTGTACTTCGAGGGACAAGTGTTAACTCCTATTTTCCACGACTCAGGGACCTAACGAGTTAATAATGGCAGCGACCTAATGACCTAAAGAATGAGCGAGCTAACATAGATGCGACTTAACGACCTAATCCATTCAGCGGGTTAGCGAGCTAAAGCATTCATTGAGCCAGCATAGCAACAGCTTAATAAAGAGCGCGACCTAACGACCTAAGAGGAGTGACGACATAACGAGTTAAAAGGTCTCGCGACATAACGAGTTAAAAGGTCTCGCGACCTAACGAGTTAAAAGGTCTTGCGACCTAATGGGTTAACGACCAAAGCTACTCAACGAGTTAAAGACCTAGTGACTCAATGAAGAGCAATGACCTAACGACCTAAAAGGTCCAGCGACCTAGCGAGTTATCACAGAATAAAACCGCTTGCATATAGGCCGCTCCCAACCTTAAGTCGCCAACCATTCTCCCCTAGGTCGCCCACGATCTACGACCTACCAGCTTGTTCAAGTGATCAAGTGCAACCACTTTGAGCCACAGCCCGTGTCCCTTAGGTCGCTTACGACCTACGACCTATTTCCAGAATCTCCCTATAAATACCCCGCCTGCTCCAACTGAAAGGGGACTTTTGGATCATTTGTGGAACGCCGATACTTTTCTGTTTTCTCGACTCCTTCAACACTTCAAACGCCGAAGACACTTCAACGAACTTTGAGAGAGATCTAACACGTTCAACATTAATTCGAAGAGCTCTTCTACAATGAAGTTCTAGCTACTTGTCTTAGTTGTGTTGTAATCAAAGATCATTGTAAAAGTTGTAATCGAATCAGCAATAAAAAGGGTTAAAGTGGACGTAGGCTTGACATTAAGCCGAACCACTATAAAAACTGTTGTCTCTTTACTTGATTTTCTGTTATTTTCTGCTTATCTCTAATTTCTGTACCAACGGGTGGTGCTTTCACATTTTGACTACTTACACCGGGGTGTTAGCGTCCAATTTTAGCATTAACACTTAGTATCGCCTAACAACGAGAGTGGACAGTGACAATATGGAAAGTAACTTCATGGAGTGCTGAATCCTAGATTGACAAAATGAATAATAAGAGTGAAGGCCAAATTGACGGTTATGCCACCGTTAACTGCATAGGTGACCTTCTACACCATAGTATAAATATGATTATAACCCCCCTTCTTTGGAATGATGTCGTGCTGAATAATGCACACAACCAGATGGGAAGTCAAACGTAGATTATCCGTCTTCCAAACACCGACATCCTTGGAGAAGATTCGCTGCCAAATCTCTGAGTCAATCATCTCTAAATCATCCAAGATCACGTCCTCTGTTGAAACCTCCAAAATCTCAGCGAGATCATCACACTTAACTCAATTTGGACTCCCTTAACCTTTGAATGAATCAACTGTTGTCTCCATCGAAATTCTGCGCCAACAGGGCATCAAAAACGCGGATGTAGGGCAGGTAACATTCTCGCTCAAAGATCTTTTAGCGGAGGGTCAATGCAAGTCCAACTGCGATGAATAACTTCACTAGCCCAAAAGCAGCTAAATCTTCTGCTCATTTGGGTCTAACCAGTTGGCCTCTCGAGGGGTGAGACCAGGATGATGCGAGGAAGAACCCATAATGCAGGAAGGTGCCATAGGCTAAGGAGTGGTTGGAGGGAAGTAGGAGGGTTTAGATCTGGGGCGGGGGTGGGGCGAGATCTAACAC
Source organism: Allium cepa (assembly GCA_030765085.1). Classification (NCBI taxonomy): domain Eukaryota; kingdom Viridiplantae; phylum Streptophyta; class Magnoliopsida; order Asparagales; family Amaryllidaceae; genus Allium; species Allium cepa. The sequence continues at coordinate 1,163,902 of JASFAV010000023.1, read as the reverse complement.
TCAAATACCAGTGCGAGGGGGACGCTACTGCTACTAGGAGAGGGAGAAAAATAGGATCGCTTGATGGTGGATGCAGATTGGGTTCGACTAGTGGAGGAATAAGGAACGAAAGAATGCAATGAGGGGAATTCAGATGCGGCTTTTATAGTCATGTACCATGTTCGGATTATGCCCAAGCTCATTGACTGGTAAACCGCTTTAGGTTTTCCACTAGGTGGTCAAACGCTAGACGGGCTTTAGATGTTAGTTGAACCTAGACCCAATTAGGGTCGAATTAAACAATAATGATCGTTTCGCACCGTCTCCTTTGAATCAACACGATCAAAAAAATTCATATTCTCATTACGGTCGTGTCAATACCAATCGTCTAGTTCTAAACCATTCTCCAACAATTCATAGTAGTCCCAACAAAAAATGCCACGACCGACAACACTACCAAAAACCCAAAAATATTCCAAATATTATTCTGCATTATATGGAAATATTCCTTCTTATGGCTAGCGGGTAACAACGATTCAACAACATGGCCCAATAGAATTAAATGTCATTCCAACTTTGTAATTCCCTTGGAAGAGAGAAATGTTCCAAAACCATCAACTTCTATAAACAGGATAATCATTGGGCTAAATATTTACCCATAGAAACTCGTTTCCAAATCTGAAAAACTTGTGAATCGGTGGAAAAGGGATCTTAAGGCTAAATTAACACTAGAGGAGGGGGGGTTGGGGGTGAATGGTGTTTAATGGATCTTTAAGATTCTACTTGGAATGATGTAATAAACAATCATAGAAACAACCATAGAATCAATGGTGCAGATAAAACTAAATACAGTAAAAGTAAAAAGAAAAGAACACACTAGGATTTTATATTAGTTCAGAGTTTCTACATCCAATCTTGCACAATTCCTTGTACGAATTTCTTTTCAACTAGTAAATGCAAATACAATATCAATTTCAAGGCTACAAGACACACCCTCCAAAATCCCGACCTCTGGGTAGAGTCACTTGATTTCTAGGCTAAAAGCACACCCACTAGATTTATGGGCTATTAAGACACCCAATTGATTTTATAGGCTACAATCACACCCACAAGTTTAGCAGTATGATTCGATAGAGTTTTACAGACTCGGATCTACAATCTTGATTATAGTTGATCATATAACTCTTGAATATCACTTTGATCTTGGTTTAAGTGAGTGAGATGAGAGAAATCAGAGAGTAGATGAAGGAGAATGAAATTAGTGATGATTAATTAGGTGAGAGATGAATTAAAAAATGACTATCAAAAATTAATTTAGAAGTCTAGTATTTATAGAGGAACAATAGTCATATCCATTCGTGAAGAGATATGATGAAAAGAAACTTCTTTTTAAATTTAAATTTTGAAAAAATCAGCCACTATGTCGACATACATACATAGAGTATGTCGACATACTCTTTTTAAAAATTGAAAGTACTTCAAAACATTATTTTGAAAACTCGTTGTTTTGTAAAACTGTTTGATACTTTGTAAAATCATTTAAGCACAGTTTATACATATTTTAGTCATAATAAAACTTAATAAACTTTATATAATAATTTTGAAAATTTTAATATAATTTAAATAGTTTATATATACATGCATACATATATATAAGATCAATATAATTATAACTTATTAAAGTACAAACAAAAACTCAATATATATTAGCTTAAAAACACTAAAATAATGTCTTTATAAGTATAAGAGATTGAAAACACTTTTGAGAAATATTTTGAAAAGATTATTTTAATACCATGATATTTGGAAAACAAAATTAGAGAAGGAGAGAGATTAGGAAAGTGATATCAAGGTTTTAACATAAATTCTACGACTTTATAACTTATCCAGGATATCTTGAAATCTTGAACTCTTCAATACTCATGAGTCCTTACTCCCCAACCCTTACAACTCTATATCAGCATCTTGAATCTACTCTTGATACCGTATAGTCTTCTTAATCAACACCTGCCTAATGTCATGCACTATATACTATATATAACTTAACAAAACATTAGTATTATATAATGTCCTATAGTTGTTATCATCAAAACCATTATCTATGGTAGTAAAAATCTCCCCTTTTTTTATGATGACAACTCTGTAGATAAAATATAATATAACTTCTTCTGGGTTACAATACTCCCCTTAATCTATGCCTAGATTATATATATTTCTCCCTCTTTGTCATCAACAAAAATAACCACCTAAAACTATAACTCTAATACTAACTCTTACTCTAACTCTAAATAAAATACTAATTGATATATATATATATATATATAAGAATTATATATAATTATGATGAGAATGATTGTACAAAAACAATAAGTGATATGGAAAATTAGATGATCATGAAATGATCATAATCAAATAAATGTCCATCCATCCAACAAAGTTAATGTCACACACCATTCAAACAAATCCACACAAATCAAACCAATCAAATCCAAACCAAATCAAGTATTATTATTTATATTCTATGAAACCTATTTAAACTAGACATTTCGAGGAACTTTAACCCATCCATCAGCACCATAGATTGGACCCAATTTGATAGCATCCCAATCTTCATCACCTTGGTTGTGGTACACTCTGGATTGGTGGTTGGTTCTTCTTTGTTTAAGGTAGAAATCGCCAATCGGATCATGTCGAAATGCCTTTCTTGCTCCTTGATCGTCTGCATTTGACTCAATTCTAAATGCCTCTGGTTTCTTAGGATGAAAGAAAGAATGTTCCTGAATAATTCAAGAGTTTGTTCAAGGTTTTCGATTAGTTTTTGGATAGGAGAAGCCATTAATCTTTATTAGAGTTTAGGGATAAAAAGGAAGAAGAAAGAGACATGAAACCAATGACTCTCTGGTCTTAACAGGTATTTAAATGGGTGAAAATTTGTTGGAAATGAATAGACACTTGCTATTTATTTAATTTTCAAAATTAAAAAAATTTGAAAAATTATCGTTGTATGTCAACATATATAAAGAAATTTTCAAAACCATTTTGTTTTGATACTCTAATGTATTTGGCTTATATGCTTATATTTGTATGTTTTTCAAAGATGATAAACAATGTATAAAAGGAAGGAAATAGATTTTTCATTAATATTAGATGACGATTACATATCTCACATACTAAAATAAAGAATATATATATAAATCCAAACGAATTCAAACTAAATTTACCAAATACAAAACATTCATAAGCAAATAAATAGATAGTAAACTAGGAAGATGTAGATGAAGAAGATGATGACGATATCCCAAGCGTACGTTTCACTTTTCCAAAGAATTTGTCCATTTTGTTAGAAATAGTGGTTAATTTCTTACTAATGGAACGCTTGAGAATCTTTTGGTTTTCAACAATCTTTTTTTGATTGTTGAGAAGGTCTTTGTTGGTTAGTAAAAGAGGAAAATCAACGCTTTCAAAGGAGGTTTCCTCCTCCTCTTCTTCTTCAATATCCATATCTTCTCCTTCTTCAATATCCATATCTTCTCCTTCTTCCTCTTCCTCCTCTTCTCTAATTTCTTCCACCTCTTTATAAGCTAACCTTTCCTCTTTCTCTGCAAGAGTATCATATGGCTCGAAATAGGGTGGAATTTTCATAAGAGCGATGTTGGTTTGATTAAAGACTTTATGAGAGACAAATTCCTCTGCTTTAAAGTCAACACCAAAGTAATTGAAGATTCAAATAAGATACACACCATGAAATAGTATGTTATCATGAATAGAAAGATTTTTGGGATAAAATTCATCTAAAATAACTTGAGACCAATTTATGTCATATTGAACATAAACGGCGAAAAAAGCTTTGCACACTTTTAGATTTGGATTGTCGAAATTTCCCGATCGAGGAGTGATATTTTGTTGTAAGAGAAGGTTTAAAATTCTTGCTTTTGTACGAAAGTTTTGGTTTTTGAATTCAAAATCATTATGTCCTTCAAAAATGTTGCGAAATACTTCATGATTTTGATCATCAATTTTAAAAAACGTAAGGTCCATTTCGGTAGATTTACATCCAAGAATGATAGTCAAAAGTTAACAGTTTAGAACTATTAAAGTTTCTTTTACACTATTCCACACTTCTCCTTTATTACCCTCATGAAAGTTTTGTTTTACGTTTGCATAAAACATTTTGACCAAGTGTGGATAGCAAACACAATCATTTTGAGAAGCATCAACTAAAGTGAGAATTCCATTTTGTAAACAAAGAGAATCAAGTTCATAAGTTCAAAAATCATTGAAAATTGCAAATCTTCCCGTAGAAACATTTCTAAAATTCATATAATTAATATAGGCTTTCATAGCCTCTTGACCATTGAAGAGAAAATTCTTGATATTTTTGGAAAGTCTCATAGATAAAAGAGTGCTTGAGGAAGCCATTGATGTAGAGTTTTGAAGAGATAAGAGAATTAATGAAAACTTTAAATTTAAAAGTGAATTGAATGGATAGAGATAAAGATAATAAATTGAGAATCAAATGACATGTTCTTTGGTCAAGGAATGCCTTCTCAGAACATAGGGATGGGTAAAAAGGTGGAGGTAAAATTCAAATTTTGAATTTGAAATTGAAATTCAAAATCTGCCTAAGTATGTCGACATATACTAGAGGTGTTTTGTCGTATTTTTCAAAAATGATTTTTTTAACAACATCCTATTTTATTATATATATATATATATATTTATAGTTATCTATTTACAAAAACTAATTTTAAAAATATTTTATACTATTATTATATTATTGCAATATATAAAATATTTGAATTTAAAATGTAAATACACATTATTCAATCAATATTATTATTAGTCTATAGGATATTCCTAGCAACCAACAAAGAAACCAAAAAAAAATTCATTCAAGAAATTAAAACTTTTGATATATTAAAAGCAAACTTTTTTCGGATCCATTTCACCATTTTGTTCTGAATTATGTATTATTGTGAAGCATATGTTAGCGATTTCTGTATCTGATTCATTTTCACTTGAGGATGTGTAACACACCCTACTTGGAGGCACAAAACTAACAGCTACGGATACTGCAGTCATCCATAGTTATTAAACCTCGACGACCAAGTACGATGACATTAGATACATTGATACACAGAAACACAAGAATATGAAGAAAAAAATAACCATCAAATTCCACATTCGATGTCAAAATATTCCAAATTGATTACATAATCTCAATTCGCAAACTACGTTCAGATAACATATAATTGTTAAAAAATACGCCAAGAGCGACATATGATGATGCCCCTTTGGTAGATCGAAGTATATAGATAGGCAAGAAAACAATTTTCCTCTAAAAACAAAACACACAGCAGAACTAAAAGAACTCTAATGACAAGCTTGCCTCCTGCAAGTCCTCGGTAGATTTATTTGTCTAAATGAACACCTGCAAACCTTAACTCTCAGTCTACTCAAATTCAATTGAGTACCCGAGAGTTTAAGGGGAAAAGAAAAACTTTGAGTTGGACATAAAGCCTGATATGAATAATAATTTACCATCTCAAACCATTTAGATATCTAGTGAGACCAAGCCACTTAGCGGAATGGGTTTTTCCCTTACTAGTGTCCTAAAACGTTTATAAAACCATATACAGTTCTCCTACATCCATAATGGTAAAAGCATAGTATTTCAAAAACTTTATGATGATATGTAAAACAAGTAAATCAAATCTGGATTACCCATCCTCATTCATTCTAACTATCTGTCTCAATATTAGTTTCTAGGATTACTGTTAACTTGTTAAATGCTTCTAGACTATCTATTCAATATCATAGTTTTCATGGGATCACTAAGAACCTATTGGTAACTCTAATATCTTATCCCTTATCCTAGTTTTCATGGGCTAATTAGGAACCTATTGACTGACTGTCAATATCTTGAACGGAATATAGTTTTCATGGGCTAACTACAAACCTATTAGCCCCTGCCAGTATCAAATCATAGTTTTCATGGGCTGACTATGAACCTATTGGCCCCTGCCAATCTCATATAGTCAAGATTTTAACATCTGCAAGTTATATTCACTATTGGATCAACCTAACCAGTTATTCTGCACTTTTCCCCAAAATATAGTTATGGGTTGATGACAATGTAAAGAACATTTCCAAAATCTTTACTTATGCCACGGTTTTCCCTTAAAAATGAGAATGGGTTATTTATTTTGAAACCTTAAAACATCACTTTCGAAACCACTTGATGACCTCCTTCAAAAGCATAGAAGACCTCTTTTCAAAACTCTAGGCATATACCTTTCGAAACCAATGATACCTTTTGATGGTATGAAGAAAACTTTTTTTAAAACATAGCTTCGAAACAAATAAACTACCCATTCGAAAGCATTGGGTTTGTTCTTTAAAACATCATTTGGGTCAGAATGGTTATATACGTAAGTATCTCTTCTGAAACTAACTAAAATAAATTTTGGGAAAATTCGATAGTGTCGGAACCATCTTAGTCGAAAGAAAAGACCTTTAAAAATTAAAACTACAAAGGACAGAGTCGAAACCCTTTTTCGACTCCATTACCTTTGAAACCCCTAACCCCTTTCGAAAGCAATTAGGAAGCGGGTTAACCTAGATAAAAGGGAGGATAACCTTTCAAAGTCATTGATGACTTCAATGCTTCAAAAGGAAAGTGGCGGCTTGGTTTCGACTAGGTCGGAACCAACCCTTTTGAGAGCTCTTATTTTAAAGAAGAAAGGCACCCCTTCGAAAGCTAGTGCTGTAACATAATGTGAAGCCTTCCTCGAAAGCTATTTATAAAACCCTTTCGAAAGCATATATTTTGACTGTCGAAGGCTTTAAGTAAAACAACGCAAGACTTTAACTTTTGAAAATAAAGCAGGGTTTCGACCCCATCGAAAGCTTTTCTTTCGACACTAAGGCTTCCACCATCCTTCCAATCCACTGCGCACCACTAGTTGATGCCTTGTGTATTGGTTTCAACTATGATGGTTTCGACTAGGATGGGGCAGAATCATTGTAGTCAAATGGGCTGTTAATTGAGACAGAACACCTTTTTTCTGAATAAAATGCTAAAATGCTGCTTCTTTTAGTAATTGCTTTATAACAACTTGCCTATTTGTAAATCATTGGTTGGCTGCCACAAAACTTTTCAAATCCTTTACAAGTAAAAACTACCGCATTAATTAGATCTAACTCAAAACTTTATAACATTAAACCCTTTCATATGACTGAAGTAATATTTACAAAAAAATCCCTCTTTTAAAATAATTTATTTTCCCTAATAAATCAATTGGGAAAATCCCCAAAAAACATAGAAATTCGACTTCATCATGTAATCAACCATTTTAAAAATTTAGACCCAATTACTTCCTGAAATATTCAGAATAAATTCTAAACCCAATTATAACACGTTTATCATTAAAAATTCCTAGTAAAATTTCCATAGCTTGGAAAATTCGTAAAATTAAAACCAATCTCCAAGACCATGTTTTACTTAATATAAAAATTTTCCATAGCATTTTAAAATCAATATGCCACGGGCAAAAATCGTATTTCATGTACAAATAAATTGTTTAAATCAAATAATTCATAAACTAAGCATATCATTATCCAATATATCATAATATATCATTGAAACAAGATAAGTACCCAAGTCTAAAATCATATTATTATAAAACCAAAAGGAGATGGAATGAATTATTATTCATCTTAGATATGATAAGGAATTTGAGATTTGTTGTTGACTAATCCTCCCTAGCTTTTGATCTTTAGTTTTAGATTGAAATTCCTCCTTTCCTCCTTGTTAATGGTCGGCTGTCTCAGGGCTTTTGCGTTTTATTTTTGATTTGAGAAAAATGAACGTGAGTGAACAATAGTGAGAATGTATAGCCATGTATAATAGATTGGATAATTTACTAATATGCCCATGTGTAATTTAATTATCTTATGAACAAATTTATAGCCCATTAAATCTTTAATATTAAGCACGGCCCATTATACAATTTACTCAAATCTCAATACCCTTATCATCATTATTATTTTTCATTTATCTAATTAAATCTTCTGAATAATGTTAGCAAAAATTAGGGATATTATAGGATGTGTCTGAATTGTCTAATGTTGCAATATAGGCTCTTCTTTGTTTTCTTGATGAATCGGTTTTTATTGTAGTTTTTAGTTTATCAAGATGTGTACAGTCTCATTTTAAATGGCTAGGTTCATCGCAGTTATAAAATCTAATGCCATTTCTGCTTTCGCTTCCTCTTCCTGGATTTTTATAGTCATTTCTTTGGAATTGCTCATCTTCCTATATTTTTTTTGAAATTCCTTATCATGAAAGCAATTTCTTCATCGTCATAGCATTAAAAGCTATAGATTTCTTCTCTATTGCTTTGTTTTCTCTCCTGCCTTGCATTTTGCTTCAAGAACAATAAATTTCCAATTAACTCTTCAATTTTTAGAGTGCTAATCTCATTAGCCTCTTTGCAAGAGTCATTTGACCCATTTAGGAGTAAGTGAATTGAGGATTTTTCCAACTTGATCCTCCATAGAAAAACTTTTACCTAGTTCAATAAGTGAGTGTACTATATCTTGGAATCTTCTATACATATCGGATATGGACTCATTTGGACTTATTTTGAATAGCTGAAATGGGTTTGTTAATATGAAAATTATGGTCCGTTTAACCTTACTTGTACTTTCATGTGTAACTTGCAAAGTTCTTCAAATTTCAAATGTAGACTTATATATAGATACTTTATTAAATTCATTAATATCTAATGAACAAAATAATATACTAATAACTATAGAGTTACTTTGTGCAACTTCTTTTTGTTTAGCGGTTTACTATGCAAAATTAGTTGCGGGTTCAGTGTAACCAGTTTGTGTAATATTGCAAGTATCTAAACTAACTGAATGTACATAAATTTCCATTCTACATGAACCAAATGTGTAATTACTGCCATTAAAAAGTGGAGATCTAGCAGTAGATTGTCCTTTGACAAATGAGTTACTGACAAGTGTATTAACAGTGTTAATAACAGTACCATTACCAATGTTGGTAGTCATTTAAACTCTTTCAAAAATTAGATGGTGAATACTTTGAAAACTAATGCTCTGATACCAAATGTGAATCAGCAAAATAGAGGTCTTAAGGTAGAGGTGGTAAATAGTGTTTGATGGATTATATGAATATTTTTCAAATTCTTTAAGATTCTACTTAGAATGATGTAATTAACATCACATAAGCTGAAGTGCAGATAAAAGTAAATGCCGTAAAGGTAAAAAGGAAAGAACACTCCAGATTTTATACTTGGTTCAAAGTTACCTTGGATTCAGTCCCACATAATTCCATGTACAGATTTCTTTTCAACTATTAAATGCAAGTACCATCTCAATTTCAAGGCTACGAGACAAATCCTCTAGAATCTCGACCTCTGGCTAGAGTCACTTGATTTCCGAGCTACAAGCATACCTAGTAGATGGCTGCTAAGTACATCCAATTGATTTTACGGGTTATAACCACACCCACAAGTACAACGATATGATTTGATAGAGTTTTACAAACTCAGATCTTCAATCGTGGTTACAATTGATCCTATAACTCTTGAATAGCACTTTGATCTTGGTTTGGGTGAGAGAGACGAGAGAAATCATGGAGTAGATGAAGGAGAATGAAACTAGTGATGATTGAATTTGATTTTGGTTGAATTTTGACAGAATTTGGTATATTTTGATTTTGAAAATGAGAAGGTGGAAGGAGGAGAGATGAATAAGAAGATGATTGTCAAAAATTCGTTTGGAAGTCTAGTATTTATAGAGGAACAACGATCATATCCACTCATGAAGATATACGACGAAAAGACACTTTTTTTGAAATTTAAATTCTGAAAAAATCAGCCACTATGTCGACATACAAAGATATAGTATGAGTATGTCGACGTGCTCTATTTAAAAATTGAAAATACTTTAAAATATTATTTTGAAAATTCGTTGTTTCATAAAATAGCTTGATACTTTGTAAAATCATTTAAGCATAGTTTGTACATATTTTAATAAGAATAAGACTTAATAAAACTTTATCTAATAATTTTGAAAATTTTAACATAATGTAAATAATATATATATATATAATCAATATAATTATAACTTATTAATGTATAAACAAAAATTCAATATATATATATATATATATGTAAACTTAAAAACATTAAAGTAATATCTTTATAAGTATAAGAGATTAAAAATCATATTGAGAAATATTTTGAAAAGATTATTCTAAAACCAAGATATTCAAAAAAAATTAAAAAAATTAGAGAAGGAGTGGGAGATCAGGAAAGTGCTATCATGGTTTTAACATAAATTCTGCGACTCTATAACTTATTTGAAATATTTTGAAATCTTGAACTTTTCAATACTCATGAGTCTTCATTCTCCAACTCTTGAAACCCTATATCACCATCTTGAATCTACTCTTGATATTGTACAGTCTTCTTAATCAACCTCTATCTAATATCATGTATTATATACTACATATAACTTGATAAAACATTAGTATCTATATTTTATATAATGTCGTATAGTTGTTATCATCAAAACCAGTATCTAAGGTACGAACAAAACTATTTTCTTGCAAAAAATCAAACCTTTACTGATATATATACATACAAATATTTAAGGATTTCAAAACATACTCCTTTATGAACAAAAATTTCTTAACACGTCCAAATTTAGTGGCATACATATTTCATGGAATTAACATTTCAAAATTTTCCATACTTTCCAAAATAAATCGTTGGAAAAAGAAATCCCTTGAAAATCTTTTTTCCAAAATCTTAGGCATTTCTAAAATATACTTTATCGAAATTCTCTCCTAGGTTTAGACTATGAAATTGATCTCAATTCTTCAATTAAAAATATCTGATTTTCCATCAAAGAGGTGATCAATGATGCACCTTTGGAAGAACTTGCTTTCTGATAGTTGCGACATACAGACTCTAATTTCCCGCCTATTTGGAGCAAATGCATATCTTTGATTAGAATTCATCGTCAAAATCCAAGATCAAAAGTTAGCTATATCTCAACCATCATGTTGGACACCCCCAGTTTTCGAGATTCTGCCATATGTCATACTCATGCTCTTCCAAACCATCGCCTAATGCACTGAGGGGGTAATTTGGGGTTGACATGAGAATCTTGAACTCTAAAATATTTCCAACTCATGGTTGCTTTGCCTATTCCTACGAGGTAGGACTGAAACTATGCTATAGTCCGAATTCTTAGAGTCATTTGCAAATTTGATAATGATAGATAGAAACTATAAATATATTCTCTCGTTTTTGTCATAATCCCTCTGATTGACTAACCTAGGCTCTGATACCAAATGTAACAACCCGCACATCAATGGTCTTAAATGTCAACAAAAATTGAAACCCAAGTCCACCAAACCACGAATCATTGAATTTGGCACATGCAATAAATATAAGCATATCGGAGATCGATCAAATTAAACTCATAGCTGAAGAATTCATATTAGGATATAAATATTGATAATGGTTGCTATCTCGGAATTTATAGAATTCCTAGGACATCAATCACCTTGTCAATACCGAGCATGAGAGAGAGAAGACTATACCATCAGCCGATCATATCCAGCTCCATTGACTTGTCCCTCCAATCTATCCCGTGGTTGTAATGAGGAAGGGGTCAGAACAACATTCTGGTGACAGTATATATTGTCCATAACATAAATTTATATCGATAGGTTCCCATTTAATTGTTATTTCTGTTATTTAAAGTAAACGTAATTTGTTTAACATGCATGTACGATAAGTTATCTATCTAGAATCTATCTAAACTTTTCCTAAGGTATGACTTATGCCATTTAGCCACTTAATACTTCCTAAAATGAAGCAGACCCCCTAGCACAACATTGGTTTATTGGCCCTAGCTACTAAGATCTTCAACCTCCATACATGGATTTTTAATACATAATTGTCATTCTACTAACGCATCTATCTCCCCTAAAAGTCTAGCTATGTGAGAGAACGTACTCAAATCGCTTAATACTTTTATAATAAGGACTAGGTAGACTTCTAACTATTTAATACTTCGAGAAAGGCAGGTCCTTAAACAACCACTTAATACCCTCAAACCTCCGAAACAGTCCCCATTATTAAATATCTATCTCAGGAGGACTCCCAAAGGTATAATCTAGCTGACATTGCTTGGAATCTTGCTTAGTCACTTAATACTTGTTACAAGAAGAGGCGAACCCTATAACAGTCACTTAAGACCTCAAACCCGAAGCTGACTATTCTCGAGATATTCTCGACTACTCTTAACCGCATATACTGACCGTATAATACTTTTTTCATCAAGAAAGATGCGGACCCTCAAACAACAACTTAATACCTTAAATTCTTCAAGCAGGTCCCTCATTTATTTTCATGGGTCGACCATTTAATACTTAGAGAGAGGAGGGTCCTCAAACAACCACTTAATAACTTCAAAACTCCCGAAGCAGGTTATTCGCTTTATGACCTATACTCACAGTGACATTTAAAATTAGTCTGACTATTCGTAGGAACTGGTAGCTTGTTTAGCCGAGCAGATTTACCCGACAGAGTTTGGGACTAATCTTGCGTCATTGCCAAGTATTTATCATAGGTGGTATCCTTATGACTTAGCCATATTAACCACTCTCTTATAGATATACACACATCTCACCGTGCCAATTGATAGGCTATATAGGAATCCCTTTCTATTTTGTCAAAACAATAATTTATTCCAATTCCATAGTTTGAAATATCTAGCATTAGTTATAAGTGTGCAAAACTATTGGTGGTCTCTGAGTGAAGGGCATACTACTATTGTGAAACACTACCGACCTCACTCTTCCAGCCCACTAAGTCCAATTAATCAACCTAAGCTTATTTTTATTTTATTTTTAAGCCATATTATCTTAGGCTTATTATTCTTAAATTTATTTATTCATTATTCCAAGTTGAACATTGGACTTAGCTTACTAATCCCTTTTTTGTTTTTTAAGATTATATATCTACCTTAAATATATTATTACTAACCAATTCCCTTTTGAATTACATATCCATAAATGTCAACTTGTCTAAGATTAATGAATATCATCCTAAGGACATTTCCTAAGACATTTATATGTTTGCTAATATCCTATTAGTAATCTTTTTAACTATTTCATAGTTATTAGTTTAACTTCTTTATTTATCAGTCCCATTAATCCATTTACCATATCAAATTATTGCAACTCACTTATTTATTTCCCATTTATCTAAGTTACAACCTTTTAAATTTCTTTTCCGTTGATTAGTAATCCTAAATACAGATATTACATGTAAGCATTGTTATTAGTTATGTTTTATTTTAATTATTACAAGTGTAGTAAATTACATACAAATATCTACTTTTATCAAATATATTCTAGTTATACATCTTCACTTGAATATTCTTTTCCTTGTTCAATTGTTGGATTTTATCTAAAAAGATTATCCACTATAATTTCCAAAAATTAGTCGAAAACAAAAAATTTAACTTTAAAATATAAGAGATTACATCACTTGAAATTACAAGGAATAATCGTTTCTTTTTTATTATTAAAATCGACAGTGTAAACCATAATGAATTCATACTTTACACATCTCTTTCTCTTTTTATTTGCATATATTCCTTGTAAGATCAACACTGTATTTTTCTAAAAGGAAAAGAAATCAAACTAATTTACAAATAATAAAAGGGTCTAAATTCCAACAGTTCGAAAATAGAAAAGTTTACATTCTAACAAGATTAGGGTAATAATCCAAATTCATAACATTGTTATACAAACTGTTTTCAGAGTTGGAATAATTTTCTTTCAAATCTATATTCTAAATTCATACTTTTAGGATTAATTTCCAAATCATATTGTAAACTGTTCTAAATCAATTTATAAACAAGAATATGTAAGCAATATTTATTATATTCGGATTATATTCAATTTGTTGCCTACAACTCATATACAATTATCCATTTAGGTTTAATAATCAAATAAACACCAATAGGATACTTTTCATATTATAACAATCTATAAAATTTCCCACTTACCTTTAAAAAGTTCATCAAATCTCTAGATCCGGAGTAGAACCTTTCATTCAACTCCATATTCTTTTAAATCCAAAAAATATGTGTAAAAAGGGGAATATACATATGTTAGGATTTTAGATCAGAGAAGAGATTCGGTTTAAAAGGGAATAAAAATATAAATATAAAATATGTACATAGATTTACCTCGAATACACATATTATAAGTTGATTCTCTTCCTTTTCTATCTAATTTCTGTTCTTCTCCAATTTGTATACATAAATATAGATATTTCATAATTTTAGAGAAGTAGTGGAGAAGAGAAATGACATAGCTTTGCTGCATTTTTCAAAAAAAAATATGAGAAGAAAGGAGAAGGCTAGGCCTAAATTTATAGGCGCTAAAATCAACCACAGCAATATGATTAAATATATTAAATCTGGACCGTTGTGGCCTAGGTAAACCCTAGCGGCCACATGGCTAGCGGTCGACCACATATAGGTAATAGAATAATCATTAGTGGTCGACCAGCCCCAATAATAAGTCGATCTATGGGCATGGGCATTTATTTATAAACGTTAATTAATTATATCAAATTATTTTCATTTTGAATTCGTATTTCATCCGTAACTTCTTCGTTTGGATTTCGATTCCAAAACCCTAAATATAAAAGTTGCTTATAATTTCGCCATGAATGCTATGGTGCAAGTTTCATGGTCAAAATTCCATCATTATGAAAATTCTATTTTTGGCAACTAACTTCAATAATTAACTAAAGTAAAATTTGCGAGGTTTTACACTCACCGTTCCCATTTCTAAAAATGCCATTATCATGATTGGCAATTGATAGTGGTGGGCTATGAATGGAGGAGATGCGGTTGGCTGGATTGCAGTATTATGTGTTTCTACTTAATTTCTTTTTCGTTGGCCTATCTAGTTAGAGGAGGTCCAAACCATGGCTAGGATGGGATCTACAGTGGTTTCAGGAATCATAGGTGATCATTTTTGGGTAGTGGGAATGGATGGATCAAATGGGTTAATGACTTGTAGGGAAAAGTCGATTGACTTGCCGAAAATAAATAACCGGGAAAGGAGATTATATAGATTTGCTGGAAATTAGAGAAAAGGAACGGAGGTTAGGCCCTCGTTCTAGTGCCAAAAATGTTGGTGAAATTTTTCATCTCACAATAGCTCAATTGATAAAAAAAGGTAATTCTCAACATCAATTCACAAATTTGAATCAACAAACCTAATTTTTATTAAGCTTGCCTTTAGGTAGTAACTATGTTGCTAGATGCCTGCATAGTTATGTAGCTGCACTCCAACTATTTGTTTGAATGTCAAATCCAATTCGTATTTTCATATAGAGCTATAATCCAACTCAAATATAAATCGATAATGATGTATAAAAGTAAATATATACCAAAAAAAATGTGTGGTTCAGATTCCTTTGAATCCTACATCCATGGGCCAAGTTCTTTTCATATATCGTTTTTGATTATACAAGTGTTTTATGAAAAACTAGAAAGATATAATTTCTCTTATTCAAAGAAAAGATTGGAAATGAAAAAAGTCTCTTGCATATTCCTCATCATCTCCTATTTATTGGATTGTGGATGTATGCGAATTGCCACCATCCTTTCATCGCCATTATGTTTGCACCTTTTGATCATGCCACGTGTCTTTCACCCACATTTTTGGCTTTGTACACTCGGATTGCTGACATGTCTATGGCAGGAAGGTACAATTTGGGCGGTTGAATTGTGGTCCTTGGTGGAAAGTTTGAACAGAAGGCGGGAACTCCTAAAACTGAGGTGGGAATACCTAGAATTGGAGTAAGAGACCTTAACAGGTCGTCCATTTCTTATCTGATGCACTAATAGGTTTACACGCTGACTTAAAAGGACATTTGGAGCCACTCGTTGGTCTTTGGGGTTTTGTTGGTATATTTAGGGATAGGGTTGTACTGGTAGATGTGCGATACTTGCATAATGCTACTGTGCTTGCCTAATATTTGGATGCGACCTTCTTGAGCTACTTTGAGCTTCAAGGTGTGTGGTTGACTGTTTCCTGCGAATTAGTCCAGTACATGATTTAAATTGCCTTCAGTCTGAGCTAACTATGATCCGAGTTACCCTTGATTTGAGTTGTTTGATAATGGAGGTTCGTTTTTTTCTATTTTCCTGCAAGCAAGGATGCAAAAATTGGTAGGCCGATACTAGGTAAAAAGCGTGGACCAGGGATTAAAAGTCTAGGCGAGGATTGATCGAGGATTAATTGAGTTAGGCATTTTTTATAAATTCAAGCATTTTGGATAAAATTTTAGTATTTTATTTAGTATTAACTTATCCAAAATGATAATTTATTGGTTTGGATGGTTTTAGGAGCAACCATGGAGGCAAAACAACTTTGATGCTTATAAGAGGAACCAAGTATAAATTGGTACATAAGCGGTGCTTCTAAACCTATTTATATGCTTAGATAATATGGTAAGTCTCATTTAGGTGGATTAGTAAAATAGTTAGGTGGTAAGGCTAGCCTAGCACCCAAGTAGAGCCTAAGGGGGAGCCTAGAAGGATTTTTATAATAAAGCCTGCAAATGTGGATCTATACTGGGGCGTTGTTTGAATGACCCTATGTGCTGCATTTTGGGGTGCTTCTGATCCCGTGTCGTACTACCTAGGTAAACCTCAGTATGCACTGTATAGATCCCTTTGGAGGGAATTAACAAAATATAAGTTCTGGGGATATTGGCATCGCAATTCAATCATTCATTTATTGTGGCTTGTAAGAACAGTACTTCATTACCAGCTTCTTGTGACTATGGCTGATTTTGGTTTTAGCATCATGATATAATATTGAAGCTAAGGGACAAGGGTAGATTTGATATCTTTGTGGCCTTCCTTATAGGCATAGTATTTCGTTTTGTTGCGGCTTCCTTCTTTTTGGCTGTAGCTATTTTGATTGGATCAGATGTCACAACCGTAGGTCTTTTTTTATGCAGTATCTGTAATGACCCGCTATTTTGGACCATTCAAATCGATAATAAAACCATACATATCCGACTTGAATAATTCAAAATATCGAATTGTTAATTAAAATTTGGCAAAACTTAAAATATACAGTAAATAAATCAATCACAGATCACAGAGTAATATAATGCAGCGGAATAGATAAAGAATAGTAGTTCATGAAGCTACTATATACATCAGAGTTAGAAAAATACAACCGAATAGTTTAATTGCAGTGAAGTCTCCAATGCAACAGATAACTTCTCTGAACCAATCAATTGGAAAGGCTGGAATCTGAATCGATAGTTGGATTTCCAAATGAAGCTTCGAACTCAAAAGGTGAGTCTCAAATGCTGTATCACTCAGTCTGACCCGAGCGTAAAGCACAACACAAAACACTCGAGTCAGGATTAACATTCTTATATCAATAAATCCAACTCAAGTGAAATATCAACTGAAATACAAATAACTTAAAGGATATTTGGGATAACCATCCTCCAAGGGTCCATGGAACTTTCTACAAGGTAGAAATATACACTATAACACCGTGGTCATTTCAGCTTAATTTATATTTCAAAACCAAATCTCATTTTCACTTCATATATCTCTATATTTCCCAAAATAGTATTTATATATATTAAATAATTTATACAGTAAAGTATTTTCAATTTCCTCAACTTAACAAAACGTTCCAACATCAACCCGACCTTCCCATTCAAATTAAATTCAATCTCAATTTATCAATTTAAATTCAACTAAATTTCTAAAAAAATCACTTAAATTTAATCGATCTCAAATTCGGATTTATAATCACAAATACCCCTTTATATTTCCATATATTTCAAAAATTTAAGTATTCAACGTTTCATCTAAATTTTCATTCAGTTTAGTTTTCTAAATAATAAATTCAAATTTAGTTCAACCTAAATTTTCATTTTAATTCAATTTATTTGCTAAATAACAAATTCAACTACGTTGATTTCAACTACAGATCCGAATCTCAACATAAACCATTTAAATTCCAATATAGTTCAAGGCTTTAATATTTAAATGTTCTATATAACAGTTTCATATAGATCTCGATTTAACCTCATTATTATTTAGTCTTGAAATACTCCCTTATTAGATTCAATATCATTTAAGTAACCTTAGATTACATTTTACTCAATATTTTCTTTAATTTATTTAAACGTGAAATATTCATTAAATCACTTAAATCAAAAATCCAGTTATAAAATCATACCCTTTAAATTTCCCATTCAAAAATTTCAAATCGATTTAATTAAATAAATCCTTATTTAAATACCATTTTTATAAACCCAAATTTATCTCCCAATCTTAATTATTCAATTTATTACAAGAGAATCTATTTGAAATATAGATTTACATAAATACTTAACCATATTATATGTATTAAATCAATCTAATTTAAATCAAATATTACTACTAAATCTATATATACAATTTTCATTTATATAATATCTTAAGAATTAAATTTATTAAACCATATATTTCTTTCCAAAATTATAGAAATTATTTTCAAATATTTATATGGACCAACGGTGTCTGTATATATTTCCTATCATATAGTCAAGTGCTACGGATATTTATCATTTCAATCCGTATACTAAATATATACGGGTGGATATCATTTCAACCCGTAATCCCAAATTCAATTAAATGAAAATCGCTTGGGTTTATCATTTCAACCCATAACGATTTTCTCCTATTCTAAAGTCTGTTCGGGTATGTATCATTTCAACCCATAGTGATTTCTAAACTACAGGGAACTTGCAGAGTGATAACAGAAAATAAAATAAAATAACAGGCATATATCATCAATACCAATATAATATAAACAACAGGATATGGTGTCATATCCCGCAGGTGAATAGTTACAGTTAATGGCATATATAACAAATTTAAATAACTACAGCAGCATATTTCAATTGTCGTTTCAATTGAAATCAAATTTAATGAATAAAAGAATGTTAATCATGAGTGATTACTCACCTCTCGAGCCTAGAGACTACAGAAGATGACACGGATATGCATACTGCTACAAACACTGAAATTTGAATTATGAATCGAAGCAAAGCCAAATCGGCACGAATTCAACGATCAAAGCTGATAACAAGAATTGATGGAACAAGTTAGAACGGGATCGGCGAAGATAATGGTATGAGTGGACTCATATATATATATATATAACTATATATAACTATATATATAAAGTCATATTCTAAATCCAACACATATTAAATTAAATTAAATATATATGTATTTATATTTTCCAAAATCATTGTTTTTTTTAAAACACATAAATTAGAATCAAGCATATATACAATATGAAATTTGAAATAAATACTTATATAAACAGACTAATATTAATCATGTGCTATGTTACAATACTGACATATTTTAGCTGTAAGAAAGAGTATAATGAAAGAAGTCAACATCAGTTATAATATATTTATATAAACCAAATGTAACATATATTTAGTTGACATAACAAATGAATTCTTTTATAAAATAATATACATTGGGCGCTATTTCATAAAAATGCACATACAATACCATTTATATACGAACAACAAAAGTAGCTTATATATATAGATATACTATTTAAAAATCAATATTTACATTTCAACTAACATCAGAAAACAAATATAAACTTTATACTCTATATATGTTTTATGGAAAAAGAGAAAAAAAAACAGAACGCAAAGTGGATCCAACGTTTGGAATTCAGGGATTAGTCCTGAAGGCTAATACACCGTCGGATCATTTTTATTAAATTTATAGATAAATTTCAGTAGAAGAGTAGCAATTTATTTAAAATAACGCGGTGTGAAATGAATTGATGGAATGAATAAAGTAACGTATTATGAGTACCCAAATAATCAAATGACACAATACGTTGGTTTCTTAATAACGACAGTAACGTTCAATTTGCTAAAAGTTAATTTAGGACGTTATCTTCATCTTATTTGTAAGCGATTGATATATCGTACCTCTTTTAAATCTAAGATCAGCTCATGGCACGGCGTATGAAAATTCAAATTCCATCGCATCATATATTTATTATTTTCAGTTTAGAAATGTATGAACTTATCATTTTTTTGGGCTATAAATGACGTAAAATACCACTGCTTATTAAATTTGTCGTGTACTGTGCTTAAATACTTCCAAGCGTTTGTCAATTTATTTAAAAGCTATAAAATGAAAGGAGTGAAAAGAGAAAAAAAGAAAGAAAGAATATATATATATATATATAATTAAAAAAACATGGGGAGAGAGACGAAGATACAGATGGTGGTACGTATCTTGTTCTATTCATAAGTAAATATCACCATAAATTCCTTTGCATATTTTTAATTGCTATAACCAATGCTTTCATATATAACAGGTCCAATCTTATATACATAGCTACATATTATAAAGGGTTATGAAAACTTATATATATACACCTTATAGTATAATATATATAACTAGATAAAATGTATATATTAGATAATAGAATACAATAATATAGATGAAAAGAGAATTGCAGCAAGCTAACATTTATAATAAAAAAACAAAGTGTTGCAGGGAGTTGAAAACAATAACTAATGCAATAATATTTATTATAAGTTTCGAAATCCATTAGACAAAAGAAAACACAGCTTGTATAACATATCCATTAAACAAAATAGACTATATATAGTACTAGTACATATTCATGCTATATGTAAAAATTTAAAAACGAAACATATATTGCAATATGATACGCATATCGTTTATAAAAATATGGATGACAAGGGGAGGAGGCATGGAGTGGGTTGTGGCTCTTGACAGGTGGTTCGAGCTGTGGTGGCGGAGGCTTGATGAAGCTATAGGAAGGAGAACTGGTCCTTTTTCATTTTTCCATCATATGTGTTTTAGCATTGTAATGGGAAAAATCTCTTTTTTTTCAAGAAGCAACAGAGAGGAAGAAAAAATGAAGCTAAATTGGCTCAGAGACTACACGTTATAAATATTTAATATAGTTGAACGGTAGGAATGAGTAATCCAGCAACTAAAATTGGAACCATGGAAACAGAGGGGTCAATCGCTAGAATTTTGGAGGTATGAATGGTAACGGTTGTTTGAATTTTATACCAAATATATAACTTTATATTCCATTATTAATTGAATAGGAGAAATGAATGGGTGGAGAATGAGCTGTCCATTTGTGATATACTGTTACATATAATTTATTAAAGAAGAAACGGTATAATAATGATAGATTTGAATTATATAGTGGTGTGATGCAATAACAACGGTCAAGTTGATAAGGTGGATATTTAAACAATTTATTGCTTGATTGGAAAGCACGTGAGTATGGAAAGGCAAGGATTTAAAATGGAAAAAGGAATGGACAGAGAAATTTAAGCGAAGATAAAACGTACAGGAATAAATATAGAGTAGTGGGATGGTCACGATAATTCTGTGGATAATTAAAGCAACTTTTAATGCCACCAGCTGCACGTTCAAATCTGAAAAGGCAGAGTAACGGACCATATAATAAATTGAAACGATGGATTGATAACAGCTGTAAGTATATATTTAATAGAAAAGAACGGACAGAGAAAATTTTGTGAAACGTACTGAAAATAAATATGAAGTACTTATTATATTATACGTTTCTTTTTGAATGCAAAGTCCAAAATTTGAAAGCCAAGTAACGGTCAACCCTTGATTTGGTGAAAATAATTATAGCAATTAATAAAAGAAATAAATAGCAACGGTCACGTTGCTTTGATTTAGCTGACCCATCAAAGCAAATTATTTATAATTTTACCAGTAGGAAACATAAAGGAACGTACCACCATAAAAATGAAATTGATAACATCTGTGCATTGATTCTGCAATATTTATTAAAGCAATTTATTAGCTAGCTTGAATTAAATAGAATTTCACAATGGAATAAACTTTGATAAAAGAAATTAAAATTTTAAAATTTGCTATGTTTAATTGGACGTAATCCAAATATTAAATTTTTATCTCAAAATATTATTATATAAAATTTCTCAAAAGTTTCAATTAATTACGTTAAATAAAACCATTTAAAACTATTAAAATCTACGGGTCGTTACACTCTCCCCCGCTCAAAACTTTTCGTCCCCGAAAAAGTAGGAGGTAGGAGAATAGAACAACCAGAAATAAAATAGATTGAAAGACAAGATAAACAATTAATTTAAAACTATATAAATTTTATTTGAAATGTTTATTTGATAACTTCATTTGAAATTTAATTTTCTTTAATACATTAATACTTTTCAAACTCCTTTGAAAACAATTATTTACATTATTACTTATATTTACAAAGAAGCTATTGAAATATTAAATCCAAAATTCATAAATTTTTATTTTGTTTCAAGATACCTTCCAAATATTATTATTAGATCACACATCATTTTTTTAAAATATGTTTTATTTTAGATAAATAATTTCTAAAATATTTATAACACTAAGGTTTCTATTAAACTATGTAGTATATAATTAAACAATATTTTTAAAGGACATGTCCAACAAGGAAGGAAGGTAGATTTGGAAAACAGAATCAAGGTAACTAAACTGAGCAGATAAGGTAGATGCAAGGAATAGTATCGGGCACGAATAATTAATCTAGAACCATAAGAATTTAAATTTCAAATATCAATTCAAAATTTCTTTGTTGGGAAAAATATTTTTATAATAAATACCTTTACAATAATACTTTTATAATAAAATACTATTATATCGAAATAAATTTTCCTTTCGAAAATACTTTTATAACTCGATGTTTCAACAAGTTTGTCCTCGTTCTTGCAGACTCTGGCCATGCGTTGATCAGGCGCAAAGCTAGAATTCTTCAAGTACTTAGTAGACTTGTTTCAACACCTAGTGAAAATACTTGAAAATCCTTTAAAACAAATATGGAAAGTACAATTCAAACAAAACAACCAAACCAAAACCTTTGTCCGACCATGGTTCGTAGATACACAATGGTTACGCCTGGATCCCCTAGGAAACAATCCGAATCCGTAAGCTTTCTCAGCCCTGCGAGTTACGCCATGATGACTAGTAGAGTGCAGGATACACAATGGTTACGCCTGGGTCCCCCAGGAAACAATCCGTACCCGTAGGCTATCACAACCAGGCAATTTCGCTACTATTCGCGACCTACACAGATTGCAGGATACACAATGGTTACGCCTGGATCCCCCAGGAAACAATCCGTACCCCTAGGCCAGACTCAGCCAGGCAATTGCGCTATGCAGTCGCGAGAGAAAAAAAACCATGGGTTACGCCACGGTGGGAACACTCGAGTATTACATCCGGAAAACCAAAAATCAGAGAGAATAATATCAATAGAATGAATCCACAATGTGGCCACAAAGCATATATCAAGCAGAAGGCACTTTCCATATCTTTACTTCGAAAATATATATCATATAGTACCTTTTCAAATCATTTTCAAATATCGTACTTATATAAAGTCCATATATATAGGATTCCATTTTTCCCAAATCGAATACTTTCCAAAATCAATAGTAGATCAAATCATACTTATATAGACTTCGATTATATAAAATCTCTTTCCAAATTGAGTACCTTTCAAATCAATAGATTTCAAATCAACTTCATACTTATACAATCCATTTTATATAAGTTCGACCACTCCCAAATCAAGTGCTTAATAATATAAGGTTCTCAAATTTCAAATCATTTCAATATCAATTCAGTTTCAAAATCATATACGATTTCACCAAATTTTCTTCCAAATTAAATATCTAAATTTCAAAGTTCCAAAATAATAGGTTTAGAAAATTATCCCATTTTCCAAATTAAAATAATTCAAGTCAAACAAATTCATTTCCAAAAATCACCATATAAGTACCGGTTTTTAATTCCAATTTAATTTCAAAACCAAATATTTTCCCAAAATCAGTTATACTCAAAATGGTTTCCAAATTTATAATTATCCCTTTTTTTAAAACTTTTAAACTATCTATTTCTATGTAAAATATCCAATTTACCTTTCTGAAAACCATTATTCAACTTTTTTTTTCAAAACATTTCAAAACTAAATTTATATTCTTTATCAAACATTTTATACTCTTCGAAATTTCTTAGCTCTGAAAATTTAATCTCGATTCGGAAGTGTTCGAACATTCAAAATAGTTAGGGAAATCAAATTTTCAATTCAAGAGTTGAAAATCAACAATAAATCAATAAATCAATTATTAAATCCGAAACTCGAGGACTGAACACCGGTCTCATTTTAAATTGTTTCAAATATATACATATATCTTTCGAAAATATAAAATTATACTTCGGAATTTAATATCAAAACGGTTTTACAAAATCACTCGCATAGCGAAGCTATTAAAGAGGACTCTCCCCCACTCTGAAACTCGAAAATCAATGTCGATGATGCCTGTACTCATCACCGAAATTATTTTCCAACGACATAAGTGAGTTCTGGACTTCAATTTTCGTGAAAACTTCTTTTAAATTTCTTCAAAATTATTGGAATTCATTTGAACTCATTTGAAACATTTATTATTCGAAAAATACTTTTAAATCGTATTATTTTTATATATTTTCCAAAATCTTAAAACCAATTTCAAAATACCGGAATTCAATTCTCGTATTTCAAATTTAACTTTACAGTTATAAATCATTTTTATATAAATCTATTTCTATAAATTTTCAAAATTTCAAATCCTTTCAAAACTTTTATATATAGGGTAACATTTTCACTTTTATATATAGAATAAAATCATAGTTATCAAAATAAAATTTCGTATAAACAATTTCAAAAATACAAACAAAACCCGATTTTCAAAGGATGATTCAAGAATGGATTTCAAAACAAAGATAGCGATTTAATTTAGAGGAACTCCAATCAATAGAATCCTGATTCGAAGATAGACTCGATTGAAGATGAGATAATTAAAATTACAAAATAGAAGAAGGATATACTTCTATAAATCGTGGGCGACCTTTACCGGTCAACCGTGATTCCAAAATTAGATCGGTGTAGAATTCTGAGGCAATTCGACATTCGATCGCCAGAGATATAAAATTCGGCATAACAAGATATAGCGGCATCATAAACCGAGGATACAAAAATCTTCGGTGAGTCAATGCCAATTGAAAAGGAGTTTTCACCCCCTTTACAAATCATTCAGTGGAGTTATGGGATACTCTGGAATCAAACGAATATAAATAGGGAGAGATAGAATGAATTTCGGAACCGAGGGACATTCCAAAATTCAAAGGAAATCGAGTCAAAAGGAAGAGATTCAACTCGAGCGAAAGTGATTCTGTAAATAAATTTACCATATATGTTAAGTTTTGCCTAGATCCAAAGCTCTGATACCAACTGTAACGACCCGCTATTTTGGACCATTCAAATCGATAATAAAACCATACATATCCGACTTGAATAATTCAAAATACCGAATTGTTAATTAAAATTTGGCAAAAATTAAAATATACAATAAATAAATCAATCACAGAGTAATATAATGCAGCGGAATAGATAAAGAATAGTAGTTCATGAAGCTACTATATACATTAGAGTTAGAAAAACACAACCGAATAGTTAAATTGCAGTGAAGTCTCCAATGCAACAGATGACTTCTCTGAACCAATCAACTGGAAAGGCTGGAATCTGAATAGATAGTTGGATTTCCTAATGAAGCTCCGAACTCCAAAGGTGAGTCTCAAATACTGTATCACTCAGTCTGACCCGAGCGTAAAGCAGAAGACAAAACACTCGAGTCAGGATTAACATTCTTATATCAATAAATCCAACTCAAGTGAAATATCAACTGAAATACAAATAACTTAAAGGATGTTTGGGACAACCATCCACTAAGGGTCCATGGAACTTTCTACAAGGTAGAAATATACACTATAACACCGTGGTCATTTCAGCTTAATTTATATTTCAAAACCAAATCTCATTTTCACTTCAAATATCTCTATATTTCCCAAAATAGTATTTATATATATTAAATAATTTATACAGTGAAGTATTTTCAATTTCCTCAACTTAACAAAACGTTCCAACATCAACCCGACCTTCCCATTCAATCTCAATTTATCAATTTAAATTCAACTCAATTTCTAAAATAACCACTTA
The DNA here is from genome assembly GCA_030765085.1 of Allium cepa. Taxonomy (NCBI): domain Eukaryota; kingdom Viridiplantae; phylum Streptophyta; class Magnoliopsida; order Asparagales; family Amaryllidaceae; genus Allium; species Allium cepa. The sequence continues at coordinate 1,137,651 of JASFAV010000023.1, read as the reverse complement.
AATTTTATCGATCTCAAATTCAGATTTATAATCGCAAATACCCCTTTATATTTCCATATATTTCAAAACTTTAAGTATTCAACGTTTCATCTAAATTTTCATTCAATTTAGTTTTCTAAATAATAAATTCAAATTTAGTTCAACCTAAATTTTCATTTTAATTCAATTTAGTTGCTAAATAACAAATTCAACTACGTTGATTTCAAATACATATCTGAATCTCAACATAAACCATTTAAATTCCAATATAGTTCAAGGCTTTAATATTTAAATGTTCTATATAACAGTTTCATATAGATCTCGATTTAACCTCATTATTATTTAGTCTTGAAATACTCCCTTATTAGATTCAATATCATTTAAGTAACCTTAAATCACATTTTACTCAATATTTTCTTTAATTCATTTAAACGTGAAATATTCATTAAATTACTTAAATCAAAAATCCAGTTATAAAATCATACCCTTTAAATTTCCCATTCAAAAATTTCAAATCGATTTAATTAAATAAATCCTTATTTAAATACAATTTTTATAAACCCAAATTTATCTCCCAATCTTAATTATTCAATTTATTACAAGAGAATCTATTTGAAATATAGATTTACATAAATACTTAACCATATTATATGTATTAAATCAATCTAATTTAAATCAAATATTACTACTAAATCTATATATACAATTTTCATTTATATAATATCTTAAGAATCAAATTTATTAAACCATATATTTCTTTCCAAAATTATAGAAATTATTTTTAAATATTTATATGGACCAACGGTGTCTGTATATATTTCCTATCATATTGTCAAGTGCTACGGATATTTATCATTTCAATCCGTATACTAAATATATACGGTGGATATCATTTCAACCCGTAATCCCAAATTCAATTAAATGAAAATCGCTTGGGTTTATCATTTCAACCCATAACGATTTTCTCCTATTCTAAAGTCTGTTCGGGTATGTATCATTTCAACCCATAGTGATTTCTAAACTACAGGGAACTTGCAGAGTGATAACAGAAAATAAAATAAAATAACAGGCATATATCATCAATACCAATATAATATAAACAACAGGATATGGTGTTATATCCCGCAGGTGAACAGTTACAGATAATGGCATATATAACAAATTTAAATAACTACAGCAGCATATTTCAATTGTCGTTTCAATTGAAATCAAATTTAATGAATAAAGGAATGTTAATCGTGAGTGATTACTCACCTCTCGAGCCTAGAGACTACAGAAGATGACACGGATATGCATACTGCTACAGACACTGAAATTTGGATTATGAATCGAAGCAAAGCAAAATCGGCACGAATTCAACGATCAAAGATGATAGCAAGAATTGATGGAACAAGTTAGAACGGGATCGGCGAAGATAATGGTATGAGTGGACTCATATATATATAACTATATATAACTATATATATAAAGTCATATTCTAAATCCAACACATATTAAATTAAATTAAATATATATGTATTTATATTTTCCAAAATCATTGTTTTTTTTTAAAACACATAAATTAGAATCAAGCATATATACAATATGAAATTTGAAATAAATACTTATATAAACAGACTAATATTAATCATGTGCTAGGTTACAATACTGACATATTTTAGCTGTAAGAAAGTGTATAATGAAAGAAGTCAACATCAGTTATAATATATTTATATAAACCAAATATAACATATATTTAGTTGACATAACAAATGAATTCTTTTATAAAATAATATACATTGGGCGCTATTTCATAAAAATGCACATACAATACCATTTATATACGAACAACAAAAGTAGCTTATATATATAGATATACTATTTAAAAATCAATATTTACATTTCAACTAACATCAGAAAACAAATATAAACTTTATACTTTATATATGTTTTATGGAAAAAGAGAGAAAAAACAGAATGCAAAGTGGATCCAACGTTTGGAATTCAGGGATTAGTCCTGAAGGCTAATACACCGTCGGATCATTTTTATTAAATTTTTGGATAAATTTCTGTAGTAGAGTAGCAATTTATTTAAAATAACGTGGTGTGAAATGAATTGATGGAATGAATAAAGTAACGTATTATAAGTACCCAAATAATCAAATGACACAATACGTTGGTTTCTTAATAACGACAGTATCGTTCAATTTGCTAAAAGTTAATTTAGGACGTTATCTTCATCTTATTTGTAAGTGATTGATATATTGTACCTCTTTTAAATCTAAGATCAGCTCATGGCACGGCGTATGAAAATTCAAATTCCATCGCATCATATATTTATTATTTTCAGTTTAGAAATGTATGAACTTATCAAATTTGTTTTTGGCTATAAATGACGTAAAACACCACTGCTTATTAAATTTGTCATGTACTGCGTTTAAATACTTCCAAAGCATTTGTCAATTTATTTAAAAGCTATAAAATGAAAGGAATGAAAAGAGAAAAAAGAAAGAAAGAATATATATATATAATAATAATAAAACATGGGGAGAGAGACGAAGATACAGATGGTGGTACATATCTTGTTCTATTCATAAGTAAATATCACCATAAATTCCTTTGCATATTTTTAATTTCTATAACCAATGCTTTCATATATAACAGGTCCAATCTTATATACATAGCTACATATTATAAAGGGTTATGAAAACTTATATATATACACCTTATAGTATAATATATATAACTAGATAAAATGTATATATTAGATAATAGAATACAATAACATAGACGAAAAGAGAATTGCAGCAAGCTAAAATTTATAATAAAAAAACAAAGTGTTGCAAGAAGTTGAAAACAACAACTAATGCAATAATATTTATTATAAGTTTCGAAATCCATTAGACAAAAGAAAACACAGCTTGTATAACATATCCATTAAACAAAATAGACTATATGTAGTACTAGTACATATTCATGCTATATGTAAACATTTAAAAACGAAACATATATTGCAATATGATACGCATACCGTTTATAAAAATATGGATGACGAGGGAAGGAGGCATGGAATGGGTTGTGGCTCTTGACAGGTGGTTCCAGCTGTGGTGGCGGAGTCTTGATGAAGCTATAGGAAGGAGAACTGGTCCTTTTTCATTTTTCCATCATATGTATTTTAGCATTGTAATGAGAAAAATCTTTTTTTTTCAGGAAACAACAGAGAGGAAGAAAACATGAAGCTAAATTGGCTCAGAGACTACACGTTATAAATATTTAATATAGTTGAATGGTAGGAATGAGTAATCCAGCAACTAAAATTGGAACCATGGAAATAGAGGGGTCAATCGCTAGAATTTTGGAGGTATGAATGGTAACGGTTGTTTGAATTGTATACCAAATATATAACTTTATATTCCATTATTAATTGAATAGGAGAAATGAATGGGTGGAGAATGAGCTGTCCATTTATGATATACTGTTACATATAATTTATTAAAGAAGAAACGATAGAATAATGATAGATTTGAATTATATACAGGTGTGATGCAATAACAACGGTCAAGTTGATAAGGTGGATATTTAAACAATTTATTGCTTGATTGGAAAGCACGTGAGTATGGAAAGGCAAGGATTTAAAATGGAAATAGGAATGGACAGAGAAATTTAAGCGAAGATAAAACGTACAGGAATAAATATAGAGTAGTGGGATGGTCACGATAATTCAGTGGATAATTAAAGCAACTTTTAATGCCACCAACTGCACGTTCAAATCTGAAAAGGCAGAGTAACGGACCATATAATAAATTGAAACGATGGATTGATAACAGCTGCAAGTATATATTTAATAGAAAAGAACGACAGAGAAAATTTTGTGAAACGTACTGAAAATAAATATGAAGTACTTATTATATTATACGTTTCTTTTTGAATGCAGAGTCCAAAATTTGAAAGCCAAGTAACGGTCAACCCTTGATTTGGTGAAAATAATTGTAGCAATTAATAAAAGAAATAAATAGCAACGGTCACGTTGCTTTGATTTATCTGACCCATAAAAGCAAATTATTTATAATTTAACCGGTAGGAAACGTAAAGGAACGTACCACCATAAAAATGAAATTGATAACATATGTGCATTGATTCTGCAATATTTATTAAAGAAATTGATTCTGTAATAATTATTAAAGCAATTTATTAGCTAGCTTGAATTAAATAGAATTTCACAATGGAATAAACTTTGATAAAAGAAATTGAAAATCTAAAATCTGCTATGTTTAATTGGACGTAATCCAAATATTAAATTTTTATCTCAAAATATTATTATATAAAATTTATCAAAAGTTTCAATTAATTACATTAAATAAAACCATTTAAAACTATTAAAATCTACGGGTCGTTACAGTATCGATTGGACCACTTTAACCCCTTCTCCGTTCATCATAGATTATGAGGGCGGCTCTCTTAGTTTTGTGCCTTTTAATTCCCCTTTGACATAGCTTGAGAAGCACGAGTGTAGTAGTATCTCGAGAGAAACTAGTAGGCAACATGGATGAAAGCTTCGATAAGTTGGTCAAGAAGGCACTCGACATGATAGTTTGTATTCTATGTCCAAAACTATTATTTCAATGGAGGGGCCTAAGCCATAGGCGAGCAGGGATGATAATGGATAGTGGAACAACAATAAAGGCAAGAAGCAGCTCTAGGGAAATAAGGGCCAAAAGAAGGGCAAGTAGGAGCCTTTTTGCTTTAACTGTAAGGAAAGAGGCAACATTAGCAAGAAAGACATGAATCTGGAGATTAGGGCAGGAACGTGCTTCAATTGGGCCAAGGTTGGAAATTTCAGGAAAAACTGTCCCAAGTTGATAAAGGACAAGCAAATTGTGTCTACTTATGCCCTTAATATAATGCTATCCAGACTTTGTCGAGCGCTCCATCAGAGAAGGAGAAACGGAAGCTCATTACTATCCAAAGATGCCTTCTATTTATGGTATACATATTCATGTTTTATTTGATAATGGTACATCTCCTTTATATAAAGTGACCCAGTAGATAGAATAGGATTGAAACCCACTTAGTAGACATACCTCTATTAGTAATTAACTCTGTGAGTGGTTCAATCGGTATGGGTATGGTTTGTCATGACATGGTGTTATTGAGTCATGGATGAGTGTTTTTTCTTGTGATTTATCTGTACTTTTTTTTGTTGGATTGGTATCATATTGGAGATGGAATAGCTACAAAAGTATGAAGTTAGGTGGATCGTGAGAGGTTGTCGATGATGATAGGGACATATGGTAAGCATAGGCTAGTGATGAGCTGCATAACTGTTGATGCAGCGATGGTTAACTTTCTATATTCCCTCGAGATTCCACATGATGAATTGTCATCGTTACCCATTTCTAGAGAGTATCAAGTCATATTTAAGGAGGTGATTGTATTACTGTCACATAGGGAGATATAATTTTATATTGATTTATTAAAGGATGCCAGGTCAGTATTTATGCCATTAATACGTACAGCACCCAAAGAGCAATATGAACTAGAGGTGCAAGGGAATGACCAATTGAGGAAGGGGTCCATTAATAAGAAATTTTTGAGTGGAGGGAATCTACTATTTTCCACTAAGGCAGAATACTCTTTGAGACTTTGTATTGATTATAGTGTGCTGAGTAAGGTGATAGGGAAGAAAAAGTTTCAACTCCCACGTATTAATGACTTGTCCAATCAAATCGACGGTGCAAAATTGTTTTCTCAGTTGAAGTTGTTATTGGGATTCCACTAATTAAGAGTGATAAAGGAAAGTGTGTCGATCACTATGCTGCATACACCATTGGGATTGAGTGGTTGGTTATGCTGGTTAGGCTAACCAATGCATCATCATACTTTGTTGATCTTATAAACTGTGTTTTCTGGGATCAATTAAATAAGTTTGTATAGATATTCATTTGTAATATTCCTGCCTATTCATGGACTAAAGAGGAAAACAAGATGCACTTAAGGATTGTCTTAGAGGTGTTGAGAAAGCACCAACTAAAAGCAATGTTTTCAAAGTGTCACTTTTGATGAAGGAAAGTGTGATTCTTAGGTCATGTTGCTTCAGAGAAACATATTGTAGTGGATCCCACAGAAGTAGCAATAGTCCTAGATTGGGAAAGTCCTATGAATATTATTTATGTAAGGGCTTCCTTGGATTAGCAGGTTATTATAGATGATTGATAAAGGACATCTCAAAGGTAACAACATCAACGACTAACTCGATGAAGAAGAATCCGACTTTTTCTTAGGATGTGACGTGTGAACACACATTCATGAGTATGAAAGAGGGGTTGACAATTGCACTAGTGTTAGTTATTCCAAGAGGAAATGAAGAGTTGATAGTACACATAGATGCTGTTATACCAAATTTAAATATATGTCCATATCGTATACCGATATGTACATATACAACTTTTATATACGCACTTTATTAATTACTACTGACACCCAAAAATAATAAACTTTTTAATAATTAATATTTCATAAATATTAATTAATTAAGTTAATTTTCAATAATTATAAATTAATTAAATCATGTGATATTTTGAAGCATTCATCATCTCAGTTGTGCAACTCAGAGTTGTAAATTCAATCATTGATTAATATCGAACAATTCGAATATTAATGTTCACACGTCATCTTAGCTAGTGGTGTGACAAGTTGACCAAATTTATTGCTTGAATATCTTTTTGGTAAAATCCAATTTTACTATTTTAAGCGGTACCTAGTAGAAATGATTATTTACGCTAATTCCAACATCAAAACTACATCACCGTAGGACTTGGGGAAATGGCTTTTGTTAAAATTCCAATATCATCCACATTCAACTTGGTCGGTCCAAATACAAAGTCCTTGGTTCAATAGTAACAATTATTATTAGTCATACTGTTTTGACCAGAGACTTTGACCTGGAGTTGACTATTGTTGATTGTGATACTAACCTTTTATAACCGAGGAGACGAAGTCTCTATTGACTAGTGTTTCAATTCTAATGTTTCAACCTAAAGCTAACTATAGTCGATCGATAGATCACCATGCCATGATTTTACTATAATTAAAGTATAGTGTCCACATCGAAGTTCAATTGTCTTCCAAAGTCAAGAAAGCTGTTTAATATCATTACTTCAAGATTTCTAGTTTGACCTTAGTTATTATTGACCATCAGGAAATCTCAAGTGATTGATTCTATAGTTATCCAATAACAATTAGTACGTAACCTTTAGAGCTCCCAGCATCCATGAGTAATACGTTGTCCAGCATTTAGAGAGTGTTACGCACTCCATTCTCAATGGATTTATCGATATCATTTCTCTAAACATCTTGATCAAGAATATTTAAAGTAAAATATAATTTTATATTATGATTAATTACTCATAATTGCAACTATTTGCATCTACAATCTCATAACATTTCATGTAAGGATTTTCTTATTGATACACTTTACATTGATTACTTAATTAATTATATCATTATATAACAAAGTATATAATAGAAATCAAATACCGTTATTATGAACATAATTGGTCATAGAGTTATATATATGCAACAAACTACATAATTGCCCTTAGGGCATACTCCTAAGTCCACCAATCGTGTTTTTTCTACACGTTGGTTGTAGGGACATGTTATGTATTATTCTACATACCTTATGCTCCCGTTTTACAATATCAGTTTTATATTTAATTTGAGATTATAAATTGCTCATACCAGGCTTATATCTGGCAAGAGATTATTTTCTTTGCTTCTTATCATCTCAAGTACTCTTAAATTAGTGGAACAGAGATAGTAGGTATGAGATAGCATGTGAAGCTACATTGGGGGAGCGGGTGCCAAACACTTTCATATATCTATATTTTAGAGCTATTATCGTGATTTTCGCTATGTAGTACCACAGAGCTAATTCATTACTTATTATTCTATCAGAGATATTTTTCTATTTTGAGTTTATTATTTGGATGTATAAACTCAATTGGATTTTGTTTTCTACAATTATGATGATCTTGGTGCACCTTGATACTATTCGGTTCATTTAGTTATATTACTGTCTCTCCTTTTATATCTATTTTAATTATTATATTTTATTCTACGTGTTGTATGATATATGATAGGTTCTATTTTGGACCGCTATCACTTAACCTTAACTGTCATTTTACATCAACCGAGTACGGTGACAATACACTACATATGGTATTTGGGTATCGATAAAGTAGGGTGTCGTCATATTTAGTAATAGAGCTTAGGTTAAGCGATGACCTAAGTTGATATCGGACTCCATTAGAGAAAAGGAAGAAGCTATCACTTAAGAATGGATCGAGTATATGAAAGTGCATGTTTTTTTTTATATTTTGGTTTTCAAAATTATATAGTAGTATATACATTGCAGTAAGTTGCATTGCATACATAAGTACCAATTTTTTTCTTTATGAGTGGCTGGCCATTCTTATTAAATATTGTAAGAATGAGAAGGCAAAATAAGGAATGCAGCAAGGGATATTGCCTTGGGTGTTGAAGAATGAGTTAGCTTAGTGGTAGCAAATGAGACTTACAAACCAAGTTCAATACTATGGGAACATGATGTAAAATACCCAAGGAGGCACTCTAAATGTTGTAGTAGGTGGTTGTGCTCAAGTGCAAGTGCGAAAAGAGTTTATTTTCCAAAGCTAATTAAAGATTTCTTTAGCCTTGGAGGCAAATGGGGAAGGAATCACCCGTTGAGATGCAGGATTGACTTGCTACATGCGAATGTATATTTGACAATCTTAAGTTGGTCGATAAGATGAAGATGAAGTTGGCCATTAGGAGACTTCAAGGGAAGTCCATGAGCTGGTGGAATGCCATTATGATTGCTACTCTCAAGGACTGGTTTACTTAGGAGAAATTCAAGGCTCAATTCAAAGAGAGGTTTTTAATAGCTATGTAGAAGATGGTGTTGTTTAGGAAGTTTGCTGATCTAAAATAGTGCGATGTGTCTATTTCAAAATGTGTTGTTGAATTTGACATGTTGTCGGAGTACAAGATGTTTTTAATTGACACTCCATAAGAAAAATAAGAAGTTCATTACGCACTTAGATAGGTATCTCGAGAGAGGCTAGGGGGCAAGATAAATGAAAGCTTTGAGAAGTGGGTCGAGAAGGCACTACAACATGAATGTTTGTATCCTATGTCGAAAGCTATTGTTATTTCAATGGAGGAGCCTAAGCCCGAAGCAAGTAGCGGTGACAAAGGATAGTGGAACAGCAACAGAGGCAAGAAGAATTTATAGGAAAAGGGGGGCTAAAAGAAGGGCTAGTAGTAGGCTGATCTCTTTGACTGTAAGGAAAGAGGCCATCTTACTAAGAACTGAATGAATATGAAGAATAGGGAAAGAAAGTGCTTTAATTGTGGTAAGGCTGCAAATTTCAAGAAGAATTGTCCTAAGCCGCTGAAGTCAAGCATGTTACGTCTACTTATGCCCTTAATATAATGCTATTCCAACTTCATCGAGCACTCCACCGGAGAAGGCGAAGCGAAATTGCATTACCATCTAAGGATGCTTTCTGTTTATGGTATACATATTCATGTTTAATTTGATACTAGTGCATCTCCTTTATATACGACGACCAGGTAGATAGACTAGGATTGAAACCCGACTTAGTGGATAGACCTCTGTTAGCGATAAACCCTATGGGCGGTTTATTCGGTTACAGTATGGTTTGTTATGACATTGTGCCATTGAATCATGGATATGTGTTTTTTCTTGTGATTTTTTTGTACTTGGTTTTATTGGGTTAGTATCATAATAGGGATGGAATAGTTACAAAAGTACGAAGTCGGGTGGAGTATGAGAGGTTGTCATTGATGATAGCGCCATATGGTAAGCATAGGCTAAAGTTGAGCTGCACAACCATTGATGCAGCGGTGGTTAACTTTCTATATTCGATCAAGATCCCACATGATGATTATCATCGTTGCCAATTGCTAGAGATTATCAAGTCATATTTGAGGAGGTGATTTTATTACTATCACACAGAAAGAGAGAGTTTTATGTTGATTTATTGGAGGATGCCAAGCCAGTATCTATGCTATTATGATGTATGGAACCCATAGTGCGATGTGAACTAAAGGTGCAATGGAATAACCCATTGAGGAAAGGGTCATTCATAAGAAATTTGTGAGTGGGGGGCTCCAAGTGTTTACCACTAAGGCAGAAAACTCTTTGAGACTTTGTATTGATTATCGGAAGCTAAATAAGGTGATAAAGAAGAAAAAAGTATCAACTCCCACGTATTATTTACTTGTGAAATCAACTCTACAGTGTGAAAGTGTTTTCGGTTGAATTTACTATTGGGGTTCCACTACCGATGAGTGACAAAGGAGAATGTATCAATCACTATGCTCCATATACCATTGGAATTAAGTGGTTGCTTATGCTGGTTGGGCTAACTAATGCACCGTCATACTTAGCATTTTGCTTTATTGTTAGCTTTTTGATTTGCTTAGTTCAATATCTTGCATGTTAGGGTATTTGCATATGTTTATTTCTTACTTTTGTGCATGTTTGATGATTATTTAGCTTGTTTGGTTATTTGGCGTGCTTAATATCTATATTATGTTGATTATATTTTGTTTGGTTGGAATATCGAGAGAGAAATTCCTAAAGGGGGAAGAATATAACGACCAGCAATTTTACGTATAATAGATTATAAACTTTTTATTATGATCAAATTGGGTCTAAATGAACTATAACTTTGGGGAATGTTGAGCAGTGATATTTTTGACTCCTACAATTGGCAGTTTTGATCCTGAAAACTTATAGAGCTATAATTTTTGATATAAGCCAAATTAGGGTATGATACTACTTCAAAATGAAAGATATGATTGTTTGCATTTCCTACATTGGTTATAATGAATTTTTAATCTTATGGTTATGAGATATGGCCATTTTAAGTTATAATTTTTTGGATAAATTAGTGGGTAATTAAACTAAGCCCATAATTGGCCCACTAACCCATTTCAGGATTATGGCTATTTATGGGTGTGGGCAGCCACTAGTCACTTTTCCATATTCTAAAAACATTCTCTAACCTCCATCGAATCACCTATCAACAAAACCAACCTCCATTAGCTCAGTAAAGCAACTAAAGGGAGATTAACAAAGGGATTAGCAACATAATTAACTAATCTCAAAATTTTATGTCTTAGGATTCATGTTTGGCTGTCTACATTGGATCTGCCTCTTTTTTGGTAAATTTGATTGATTAGGCGGATGATATGTCATCTCACACCTCTTTAAGTGTTTTATGTGTTCAAAAATGTGTTTAAAGTCAATTTTTAAGTTAAAAATAAGACAATAATTGATTAGGATTTATATAAATTTTACAAACAAATTTTAAGTATCTTCAAATGGATTATATATATATATATATTCATATCATAGTTGATTTTCTGAGTTATAGGATAGTATATGAATATTTATCTTGTTGTTTACTATGATATGATGCTTGTTGGTTGTTTTTTTATGTGTTTTCCTACGTAGAATAGCTAGTGAATCGATATACATTTTAGAGCATGGATCGGTCTTAGAGGGATTGAAGATGTATCGATGTAGACTAAAGTTTAGATTCAAATCAGAATAGAAATCCAGATAGCGATCACTACAAAAAGGCTAGAAAATTGCTTAGGCGAACTTTTAGAAAAGTTAATTGTTGTGCACCAACCCATATGGATTAGTATTGATCGATCAAAGATGGATTTGGGTATAAAAGAAAACTTAAAGATGGAAGTAGAGATAACTTAGGGAACTGCATGAGGCATGCACTAGGTTACTTCGGTCCAATTAGAAAAAAACTACTCTAGAAACTCATCGGGATCGGTTTCCACTGATCAATCACAAATTTTCAAATAGGCTGGCAACTATCTGTGGTGTTTGAATTGTGTATAAAGGCTACGTGATTGATCATAAAGGGTTGCATGGATGGTTAGTGAGTTAGAAGCTTTGGATGATTGATGTGCTATTTTGAAATTAGCACAGGCATATGCGATGGAAATATGGAGTTCCTCACGAAAGTCTATTGGTTGCTTCGGGAATGACTCATGCAAGCCAAAAAATAGCTAGGTGTTGAAGGAATATCGACTACCACTGATCGATCATCATTAATCGTATGATCATGTGATTGATATGGAATGTTGGTGGTGATGCAAACAAAGCTTGCGTGATCGATTGCAAGCTATTTTGATGGTTGGATCTTGAATTATGATGGAAAGACAATCTATCTAAGGCAAAGTGCAAATGCAAAGGTGACATGAGTAAGATGGGAACCTACTTCGGGCCAAATGCAGGGAGTTTTGCGTATTGCTTTGGGCTCGACGTAGAAGGATCCTTTGAACTTTGTGGAGTCTTTTGAACTTTGACAAATCGATAAAATGAGTAATTTGGATCGAGTGCTTTGAGTGAGAAGTCTTAGTAGGACTTAGTGATGGTCTGAGGAGGCATATTTGGTAATGTGAGATGATGGAGTAGAATGTACGATGTGTTCTACTATCGAGTCATGTGCCGAAGGAATCGATAGGTAACTCGAAGATGTAATTTGTGCTTGTGTAATGGACGTATGTGAAAGTGTTCACTCGTTCATCCTGGACCTTAGTGATGGTATGGCTCACCTTAGTGATGACAGTACCTTAGTGATGGTATATTTTCGAGCACCAATATAATCACGATGTAGGGTATCGATAACCATAGTGATGGTCGCATGGGTTATCATATATCTAATGGTATCTAGTGGTGATGTGAGGTTACCGATGAATGATGTGATTTCTTTGATTGATTTCTTTGTTGTAATTGCTTTGTGAATAAGATGCATGTCTATAATGTTGGTAATAGTGAATTAGGTACCTCGAAACCCTACATTATACTCAACGCAGTGTGTGTGTGTGTGTGTGTGTGTGTGTGTGTGTATGAAAAGCTATTTCTTTCTTCATTTATTTTTTGAGGAAATGGATGTGTAGTGCAAGATTACACAGCCAGAAAGTGATAAATAAAATAAAGTAGTATTTCGATCAACAGGCCTGATTGGTGGCATCAGTATAATAGAGAGCTAAATGTGCTAGTAGTACAACCCAATAGTTCCAAGCAAAACAAAGTGTAAGCATAATATATACAAGCAGTTAAAGCAGCACCGAGCAAACACAAAACGAGGCACCAAGCGTGAGCAGAAGAGAACATAGAGCATGTAGCAAAAGTTTTCGGTCCACATTAGAGAGGATAATGCCACCATAAGCCTGCAGAGGAGGAGCGAAACAGCTATTCACTGATTCATTGTCATGCACGATGCTGCCCAACCTAAGTTGTAAGGGATGAAGAGAGTGTCCTCCTATCCAAACAGAGAAAAAGTGAGCAATCTTATAACATTAGTGTGAACGAGGGCGAGCGGAGTTGTTGAAGAATTTGGAGTTTCTCTCCGTTAAGATAACCTGACCGAACGCAGAGAGAAAGGTGTCTACAGCTCAAGAGGTGGAGTTGCACATCCAGAGACCATAGACAGATATAATGGAGAGGATCGAGTTGAGGAGAAGAACAACATAGCTAGACCAGACAAAGAAGGCCAAATCACAGTCGAAGAAGAGGTGGTTGATGTTCTCGGGGGCAGAATAGCACACCGGGAAGATTGGTATGATACATAAACCTTTTCAAATTAATCGATCTTTGGTGTTAATCTTTTCATGCACAAGAAGCCACATATGGAATTTAATTCGCATGGGGACTTTGCATTTCCAAATTCTAGAGAAGGTGAAGTGTCTACCAGAGTTAGATAAGCGGGAATAAAGGGAGCTAATAGTGAAAATACCATTAGAGTTGAGTACCCAAACGTAATGATCGAAGGTAGGAGATGAGTGGAGACCGCGAAGCAAGGATTGGATGTAGAGCAGCTGGGAGATGGCAGTGCTAGATATTGTTTAGATGGAGCAAAAAAAGTTAATATCTATACTAATGGCTTCACAAACTGTGGTTGAGTGAATTCTAATGATGGCAAAGAGGTTAGGGAAGGTGAGACGGAAGAGAGTGCACTGAAGCAAGGATCCCACAAAGATTACAGGAAGCCCCATTACCAAATTTCAAGAAGACAGAGGGCTTAACCTATAGGGATAAGCAGAGGATACCGGACTAGAATGGTGAAGGGATACCAGAAAAAGAAGAATGAAGGACCAGAAAGGGATTCAAATTATAGTGCTTGAACAGGAACCAACATTTCTAGGTTGAGATTCATCATTAAGACAGTGCCAGATCCATTTGGCAAGAAGAGCCAAGTTAAAGAATTTAATGTCCAAGATCCCTAAGCCTCGCTAAGAGTCTGATTTGCAAGTAGTGGACCAATTAATTAAGTTGTTCACGGGGGAACCATGCCATAGGAAATTGCATCTAAGGTGATCAATCATGCGGATTACCCAACAGGGAGCCTTATGAATGGAGAGTTGGTAAGTGGGGATGAAAGAGAGAATCGATCTTATAAGGATGAGCCTTCCAGCCTTAGACAATGAAGAGGCTTTCCAAGTGGCAAGATGACCAGAGATCTTGGAGATCCGAGGTTGCCAATCAGCACGATGGAGCTTACTAGGGTGAATAGGGATACCTAAGTAGGAAATGGGGAAGTACTCAAGATTGCAGTTTAGGGCAAGAGAGACTGTAGAACCATAGTGATCAGCACCTCCGACCATGATGATCAAATGAGTAGAGGAGGAGTTTGAGGTTATGGATAAGGAATGGGGATGGAGAGGGGAAGAGAATGGTATCGTCGGCATATTGGATATTGGAAATGTTAATGTTAATATTGGGGTGACCAATTCCAGCCAAGAGATTTTAGGAGATCAAAAGTTTGTTCATTCTGTTACAAACATTAGTAGCAAGCACAAATAAAAGAGGGGAGAGCGAATTTCCTTAGGGAAAACCATGGACATATTTAATAACTCCGCCACCTATGCCACTAACAAAGATAGAGGACATGCTAGAGTGCAGGATATGTGTAATCTAGTTAGTCTATCTAGCAAGAAAATTACGATGATCAAGGGTGTCCAAGATGAAGTACCAACTGATAGAGTCAAAAGCTCTGGAGAAGTCAAGTTTAAGGAGGATGCAAGGAGTTTGAGAGGAGTGGCAGTAGGAGATGATTTCCTAGGTTGCTGCAACACGGTCGAGAATAATGCGACCAAGGATGAAGGCAAATTATTCAATCCCTACTAGGGAGGATATATGGAGTTGGTGGCGGTTGGCAAGGACTTTGGTGATAAGTATGAAGATAGTGCTAAGGAGGCCGATACGGCGGAAATAATAGACAAAGGTAGGTCCTGACATTTTAGGTATGAGAATCACATTCGCGTAATTGATTCTGGCAATCAGGGAAGGGTCGGACTAGAATTCCTCAAACATTGCGATGATGTCAGATCTAATGATGGGCCAAAACCATTAGGCTCAAGGTATTTGTTGTCTTCCATATCACTTAAAACAGCGAGGATGATAGATTCAAAGAACGGGTGGTCAATCGAGATGGAAGGAGGGTTTGGGTAGGGATTATTCCAGGCAACAGGAGGCAAGGAGGGGTAAGGACGACAGAGGATGTGTTTGTAGTAGGAATTGAATGTACGATTGAGGTCAAACTAGTGACGAATAATATAACCCTTGTGATGAATCTCGAAGATGCAGTTGGCCCGCCTTCTTCCATTAGCTAATCTACAATAGTATGCGGTGATATGGTCCCCATCTTTGAGCCACTTGGCCTTGGTGCACCGCTTCAAACCAACCTCTTCCTGCTTCGGGAGTCTTTCAAGTTCAACCTCAAGATTATGTAGAGAGAAAGAATCAGATTAGGAGTGGGGACCAGATTCCTCATGGATATTGAGATCTAGGATGGCATCCTGGAGGTCAGAGATGCAAGATTTGAGAGAGCCTCAGGTTGGTCTAAACCAGGGGTGGAGGAATTTTCAGAGGGATCTGAGCTTGGAGACGATAATCGAGGTAGTAGAGGAGAGAGACGGGACTCCTGACCAAAGAATAGAAACCAGTTCGCCGAAACTGAGTTCTAGAAGCCAAAATCTCTCAAACCCAAATCCAAATCTAAGAGAGGTGGAGTCTCCAGATTCCAGGAGGATGGTGAGTGGTCAGAGAGGATAGTGGGAAGTCCATGGACAAAGGAGAGAGGATGGAAGCCACTCCAAGAGGTGTTGAAGAGGAAGCGGTCGAGTTTAAGAAGAGTTGGAAAGGAGCGGCGGTTTCTCTAAGTGAATTGGCGATTATTTATAAGGGGTCAATAAGTGCGCACGAATCATCTCATTAAAGGTGTCCATATTCGGAAATGAGGACATGGACGAATATCGTTCTAGAGGATGTCGGGTAATATTAAAATCTCCACCTAGGAACCATGGGCCAAGAGAGAAATTGAAAACTTCAAAGCAATTAGTCTAAAGCGAAAGTCTTTCCTAGCTAGAGTGGGGACCATAAATATTAGAGAAAAAATAAATGATGCTAGACGGGGAGTGTTCGAGGGCCACATGAAGAGCACAAGTGTGCCTGATGACTTGGATAAGATTCCACTTGGCCTTATCCCAGGCGGCCAGGATAACAGCATGGGAACCAGAGGCCTTAATAAATTTCTAACCCGACAGAAAAGAACCACCAAGATGAAAAGAAAAGGATTAGGTTAGCTATTTTGGATTCTTGGATAAATAAAACATCAAGCTTAAGCATGCATAGGATGTGCAACATAAACCAATATATTAATGCCTTTGTCTTCTTAAAAGAAACTTACCAGAGTAGTAAGGAAAAAGAGTACAATATACACCTATCTAATTCCAACACACCCGAAAGAAGTATAGAAAAGAAAAACACACACCTCTTATAAAGACCACCAAACCCAACCCATAAAACACATATCCACTTAATCGAACCCGATTTACAAAATCCTAGCTGCAGTCGGTAAATTCAATACCCCATCTTTCTTAAAACTCCACTCCATCTTCCTTGTAATGTTGAGTAGGTGTAGATTGAACAACCTACAATATAATCTGCTTCTCTACGATTCACGCTTGGTGTAGCTTCTCCATCCTCTTTCTTTGGAAAATCCTTCGATTGCGCTCGATCCAAATGTGATATATGATAGCCACCAACGATGTAAAAGCAAATTTCTAAATGATGTTAGTGCAGCGGAAGTGGTCCTTGTGCTGTCGAATTTCGTTTAGGAAGTCTCCATCCACTTACGGAGATAGCTCTGGCTTTAATCTGCAGTAGGAAATCAAATATCTAGCATAGTCGCACTGGAAAATCATATGGCTGTGTGTCTCATCATAGTTCCAACATAAAATACATCGTTTATCTAACTAAACTACCTAGTTCGATAATTGATCCATAGATAGTAATCTCTGATTTATAGCTTTATATGCATAGAATGACATTTTCTTTGCACTTGATTTTTTCCATATTACACTATGCCAGTCCATAATGTCTGATTTATCTCTAATAGAATTATAGACTGCTAAAAACTTGAACTTTTCATCACTTAAGATCTCCTCAAAATCTTTATGTTTATGAGTAGTAATAGGTACTTACATGATGTGCTATGGTATCTCTCGCGTTTCTGGAAATTTATAAGGAATAAAAATTGTTATTTGAAATAACCGATGACACCGTTAGATTAGTTGTTGAGAACATGCCCACTCTGCACCTGTCCAACAAGTCCACTAATGTCTTGTGACTGATCCAAGGATCAAACCACAAGGATATAGTATCTTCATTCACAATGACCTTGTTGAATAGCTTAATAGCATTGTCTTTTTCCCTTAACATGTGCTTCATTATAGATGAAAAATTATTGTTAACTTGCAACATCCAATAATTTGAATGAGTTAAGTATTTACTTATCATCCAATCTGACCATAGGAATTTCTTTGTATGAAGATTCCACATAAGCTTAAGGCATACAGTAGTCCTCAAATCTCTCAACAGTCTCAAGCCATATCCCCTTCATTTTTAGGTCTACACAAGATATGCCATGCTATCTTATGTGATATTTCTCTCAAAAAAGGTTTGCACATAAGGATTTAATTTTCTTAATGACTAAAGAGGGCAAATGATAACCTATCAACCAGTATAAAATAGTAGGAGTAATAACACTTTGTATCAATTGGGGTCTACCCGCACTAAATAATAAATTACTGTCCCAACTCTCAAGTTTTGCTGTAGTCCTCTACAAGAGCAGAGTGGATTGAGCTACTTTCACATAATCGGTGGAAAGTGGAGCCCGCAAGTACTTGACTGGTAATTGGCCTTCAGCCATATTTAAGTGCTATAGTATTTCATCTTTCTAAGGTACATGAGAATTGAAGTAAACTTTAAATTTTAACTGGTTAATTTGCAATCCATTGGTAAGTCTTAATTCATCAAGTAGTAGATTAAGTTTAATGGCATTATCTATAGTAGCTTCCAAGAAAAATATAACATTATCAGCATATAAAAGGTGACACACTATAGGTGATAACTTTGATAGTGGCTTTAAGAAGCCTTGTGAGACTCTGTCCTCCATTCTAAGTGATAGGAACTCCATTGCAATACAAAATATGTAGGGAGAGAGAGGGTGTCCCTTTGTCTCAATCCTCTTGTTGAATGCATAAAACCATGAGGTACACCCTCAATCATAACTAAAAAGGCAGGAAAATTTATACATTTATATATTAAATCAATCAAAGAAGTAGGAAAGCCTATTGTAGATGGCATGTGGCATGTGAACTCCCCATTTACCATGTCATATGCCTTTTGAAGATCTATTTTAATGCACATTCTGGGTTTCCCTTGCTTCTTGAAATCCCTGATGAGTTCATGAGCAAGAAGTATGTTCTCCCCAAACTTATTCTTGGAATAAATGCAGTTGATTCTCAGCAATTAAATAAGGTAAAAAATGGTTTAATTCTATGACAAATTATTTTTTCCATAATTTTGTATAGCACATTAGCACACGCAATAGGCCTATAATCTAATATTTTTTGGGTTTTGTCTTTTTTAGGAACCAATGTAAGGAAAGTACGGTTCAAGGTTTAGCAGTCTGAAAGATTTATGATATTGCAGAAAATAGTTCTTCATGTAGCAACTCAAAGTGAAGTTTAAGGAATTTTGCTGAATATCCATCTAGTCTAGCACTCTTAGAATCCTATATTGAGAATAATGCTTCATTTATTTTAGATTTCTTGACCGAAGCAGATATGTATATTTTGCCTTTATCATTAGTAATCATCCTTGTGCCAATTGGAGGGAAATAACATTCTCTTATACCATTATATAAATAGGAGTAAAAGTTCAGAGATGCCTCAACTATTGTTTCCTTGTTATATATATACTCACCAACAGGGGATAACAATGCCCATATCTTATTCCTATGTTTCCTCATAGACATTTTTGCAAAGAAATTTTTTGAGCTGTTATCACCTTCCACTAACCACGAAGCTTTACTTTTCTACAACAATTTAGCATGTTGAATCTGCATTTGTTTTTTAGTTCCATATTAATATGTAGCATGTGGTCATAAAGTGATGTTAGCACCAAAATTGGTCACTAACACCCTTGAGTAGAGTTATGTAGAGATATTAATGAAGAGAGTAAATTAGAATAGAAAAATAGTGTAATTCAATGCGAAAAGAACAACAAAAATGAGAACAACAGATTTATAGTGGTTCGGCGTAACTGCCTACGTCCACTTTGAATAAAATATTTATTACTTTCTCAATCCCTTGAATACAGATACAATCCGTAAACAAATCACTTGAATACAAGTTTGAATAAAAAATAGATGAGTCTTGAAAATGGTAAAGTCTCCCCAGTGTTCTCTAAAAGAGGTCCCTTTACACTGAGCTCCTGCCCCTCTATTTATAACGAAGATAGGCTGGACTCCCTACGCAGGCCTCAAGGCCGAGGTGACTCGGCCCATATAGGGCGATCTCGAGCTGGCCGGTCCATTCTTGTCGAACGGCACTTACTGATCCTCCCGGACTGAGCTGCTTTTGAATAGGACTCCCCGAGACCGAACGAGGAATGCCGAGCCGTCTCGACCGAACGAGGCATCTTGAATAATTCAGACCGAACGAGGCATCCCTTCCTTTGACCGAGACATGTGTTACTCCACTTCGTTTGGCCGAGTGGTACAAGCCGGGTGACGATGACTCAACAGACTGATAGAGGCTTGCCGAGCCATCTGGACCGAGCGACATGTGCTGAACCGTACTTGCCGAACCGTACCTAAATGCCAAAACATGTCGACTGCATCAAACCTGTATATCTTCAGGCTCTTCTTGGTCAGAATCTTGGTCAGAATCAGCGAGTATTCCTTGTTTCCAGAAAGAAATCCATCGTGTTTCCTGAATAGTCATTATCTTTCAATTTGTCCTCCCAAGGTGTCGTATCCTTCTTTGGTCGTCATGACGCTTGGTCGATTCCCAATATTATAAATCCATGGTTGTAGTTCATCAGTAGCCATCTGTGTCTAGTTCTACAGGGCTAGTAAGCTTTGGCTATCTGATCCAGTCTTTTCTTAATAATCTTAAGTGAGAATTCAGTTTCTGTTGATTTCAAGAAGTCGAATTTTTCCAGACGTACACATGCATGTTCGGGTACGTGTTCTTGCCATTGGCTCTCAGATGCGTATTATATGCTCATAAGTCTTCACTAATTCTATCTAGCTTAATTGCAATTCAACCACAATTCCTTATTTTTATTTTCTATGAAATAAGGGTTGTAATCCGCCACTTGATGAGAGCGAACTTCAAGTTTTACATGGATGGCGACTTTAGAGCAGTATGCAAGGCCGAATGGAGCACGGTCAGTCACGGACTCATGGGTAGTTCTATAAGCCCATAATGTTGTTGGGAGCTCATGCACCCATTTACCTCTAGCCTTTTCCAAACCTCTCTTCAGAACAGACTTTATGATTTTGTTCACAGCTTCAACCTGTCCATTTGCAGTTATAATGGATCATGGAAGGTCATAAGGACAGAAGACGTTATAGACAATGAAGTTGATTATTTTCTTCATCTTGGCCATGGCTAAAAGTTCTTCATCTGCCCATTCGGTGAGGCAATCAACTGCTATGATGGCGTATTTCGCACCACCTTTAGGATCGGTAAGAAGATGATGTCAATGCCCCCAAGTGGCAAACAACTATGGACTAGCCATTTGAGTAATTTCCATCGGTAGGGCTCCTGGATTTTTGCAAACATCTTGCAATTGTCGCATTGTCTAGCATGATCAACCGCATTTGGATTGATAGTTGGCAAGTAATACCTGTAGTAGAGTATTTTCTTTATCAAGGTTTTCCCCCTAATGTAGCCGCCACATTCTTCTTCATAGACTTCTCTCAAAACTCATTTGATATCATCATGGGTGATATACCAAAGCGTAGGAATGGATAAACTCCTTTCTACACGTGACTTCTTCTTGGATAATTTGGCGTGAAGCTTTAAGGATGATCTATCATTTTCCATTCCTCCGTTTATGAATTCCTCATTGTAGACAGTTTTTGATAGGAGTCAACCATGACCCCTTTTATGGCTCTGTCTTCAAGATCTAGCCGATCTTCATCCGCATACATTTTTCATCTGTTGGTTGGTTCTCTACTACTCTTCGAGTAGTCATCTGATGCAGTGAATTCGTGTATGAGGTTGCTAATTTTCGTCCTTGGATAGCCCTTCGAGGGAAATAAGTGATATCGAATTGGCTTAGTTCGATATTCTATTTAAGTAGTCTTTCAGACATCTCAGGTCGTTGTATGCTCGGTCGCAACGTGTAGTAGGCATAGACGTTGACGGGGTGAGCCCAAATGTAAGAGCGGAGCTTTCATGATGAAATAAATAGACATTGCGCTATCTTTTGTAGCTTCGGTTCGATATCCAATGCATGGCTCGTGATAGGTGAAATCACACATGCATGTCAAAATGGGTCCAAGGGAACATATCATCATTTATTCAGAAAAATCCAACTAATTCTTCTATTATCATTGCACTGAGCTGTGGTCCGACATTCAGCACCTAGATTCTTTGAGTTCAGATGTAACTATTTTGCATAACATTCAATGTGAAATATGGTTGGGATGGTCAATGTTGATGGTTACTCTAGTCGAATCCTAGAGTCTTGTCATGAGTTATTAAGTCTAATAGTGAAGGGTTCTGAATGCTCTAATCGATTATCAGCAAATGGCCAAAGATCAGGCTTAAAAGCACGTTGAAGGAAATGTCGAGTAGGGGTCAGCCTCGAGTTGCGTGCAACTGCATAGCTGGATTTTGCTATGAGTTTGAATTAGCTTGTATATTCGAGTAACACACTTTCTATTCAATGCATTCATGATCCTTTACCCGTCCTTCGGGCTGGAGTGACAATCAGTTGCCTACGAGCTTAGGTATCGATTTAATAATTCTATCTCTAGATATTCTTTCGGTCGTAGCCTTGAGTAGCTGTAAGCACTATATATAAGTTTCAATACTGAGCTATCGTAGCCAGTCTTTGGATGACCATGCGGCTGCTTCCAGTCGCGGGTTGATAAATGTACTACATGGACGGCTGAGTCTCGTCCTAGCTATGTTTATATTCCCACCTAAAATCCAAAAACATAGAGTTGATCGATGAGTAGTCAATTCACATTCATCTTGCTTCTAGCTCGTGCTCCCAGGTCTGGGGCATATACCGATAAGTTGGAAGGTCAGCCATACCCACTTTAGCTTTACTCTCTTTCCTGTTGAATCGTGGGATCAGGTCAGTTGATGGGAGGCTGGGTCTCGCCTCTCTTGGATTGTATTGTGGTTTTTCATTCCAAAGAGGAATACTTCGATGCCTCGTCATTTTCAGGGTGTAATTTGGACACTAGACAGTCATCCACGTCCACTTTGGTTCATGTTCTTTAATCAGATCTCGGGGTAAAGTTGGCTACAAATGCAGTCGGGTCATGCTCATCCAGTTTCATACTCCTCCTGACGGATCGAAGGAGGGTGCTGGAGAATTTTTGACCAAGTCTTCATGGTTTACTCTCCTTCCACACTCTAGAGGTCATAGTTTTTCAAGGAACATCCGATTCACATTCGTATGTGCTTGGTGCAGATCGGTATTGACCCTCGACCTGAGGTATGATATTGGCGGTTGCCCGTAGCTTTGGATGCCATTTCGATTGGTTCTGTATTAACACCTCCTTGTAGTCGTTGCCTTAAGTTGTAAAGAATGCCAAGCTAGAGTTATAGTAAGCTGTCGTATTCTGTATTTAGAGATTTGTACTCCTGCTCCCAGCATTGATTTGGCCAGGCCACTAGTTGGATGGTCGAACTCTATCCTTAGCGAGTTAATAATCCTCCTGTCGATTTCAGGCCTTAGTTTGCAGACTAGAGAATGGTCGGAAGCCACTTGTCTATTTATCGATGTTTATACACCACTCTGCATTCTAGTGACTTAGTGTTATTCTCCCCTCGGTCGACTCACGTCCAATTTGTGTTCATGCTTCGGTGCATGCTCCGGGGACTTAGAGATTTGTCGAACGGTTTATGTTTTAGTCCACAGTTTGGGATGCAGAGATTTTCGTCAATTCGTTTATACTCCAGTCCGCACTCTGGAGACTAGAGTACTCTAGTATGCTTCTGGGACTTAGAGATTTTTCTCACGTCGTTTATACTCTAGTCCGCACCCTAGGGACTCAGAGTACTCTAGTCCGTGCTCTGGGGACTTAGAGATTTTTAAATCGTTTATACTCTAGTCTGCTTCAGGGACTTAGAGGTTTGTAAGTCGTTTATACTCTAGTCCACGCTCTGGGGACTCAGAGTACTCTAGTCCACACTCTGGGGACTTAGAGATTTTTAAGTCGTTTATACTCTAGCCCGCACTCAGAGGACTTAGAGTACTCTAGTCCACTTCAAGGACTTAGAGGTTTTTAAGTCGTTTATACTCTAGCCCACGCTCTAGGGACTCAGAGTACTCTTGTCCGCAATCTGGGGACTTAGAGATTTTTAAATCGTTTATACTCTAGTCCGCACTCAGGGGACTTAAAGTACTCTAGTTCTCTTTAGGGAATTAGAGGTTTTTAAGTCGTTTATACTCTAGCCCACGCTCTGGGGAATCATAGTACTCTAGTCCACACTTTGGGGACTTAGAGATTTTTAAATCGTTTATACTCTAGTTCGCACTCAAGGGACTTAGAGTACTCTAGTCCGCTTCAGGGATTTAGAGGTTTTTAAGTTGTTTATAGTCTAGTCTGCGCTCTGAGGACTCAGAGTACTCTAGTCCGCACTCTGTGGACTTAGAGGTTTTTAAGTTGTTTATACTCTAGTCTGCGCTCTGGGACTCAAAGTACTCTAGTCCGCACTCTGGGGACTTAGAGGTTTTTAAGTCGTTTATACTCTAGTCCACACTAAGGGGACTAAGAGTACTCTTGTCCCTTTCAGAAACTTAGAGGTTTTTTTAGTAATTTATACTCTAGTCCACGCTCTGGGGACTCAGAGTACTCTAGTCCGCACTTTGGGGACTTAGAGATTTTTAAGTCGTTTATACTCTAGTCCGCGCTCTGGGGACTCAGAGTACTCTAGTCCGCACTCTGGGGACTAAGAGGTTTTTAAGTTGTTCATACTCTAGTCCGCACTCAGGGGACTTAGAGTAATCTAGTTCGCTTTAAGGACTTAGAGAATTTTGTTGAGAGCATTCGTATTTCCACCCGTTTAATTTGTATTTCATTTACCATATCGAGGCTAATGTTGTCGAATGAATGATCAGACCACGTTTGCTCATGGAATGGGACTCTACCGCCAGCATGAAGGATGAAACTTGAAGAATGGACGGTCGATTCTCGTCCGCTTGGTGATCATAGCTCTTCCAATCAAGTTAAGGAAGGAGATGCATGACAAATGGTTGGATCACATCCATGATGGGTTAGATAATCAAGTCTCGCATAATTTGCTTCGTATCTCTTTCTAGAAAATAAGGATAATAGATTATTGAGTAGACAAAGTAAGTTGCATATGTTTCAAGGTGCAGTCGTGTCCATATATTAAGAGCGATGGTTGGCGAGTTGGTAGTCCACCACAGCTACTCCAAGTCGAGCTTTCGAACAACCTTTTGTGTTCAGGGTAGGATTTGATGTGTAGATGATCAAATCATGTCTACTCTAGATAGATACCGGTGTCACTGAGCTTCAGGAGAGGCATTTGTATTTTTTCAAACTTTGTTTTATAACTCGATTTAAGCGGATGATCGGACCATATTCATTCCAAGCCTTGCTTGGGTCTTCAAGTCAAATGTGGAGGTCGACGAATGGACGATCAGTCGTGTTCACTTTGTATTGGGCTCTGATCGTGACAAGCTTTTCAATCTCTAGTCCTAGCCCCAAATCAAAAGGCATATGGTTGATGGTGAGCGATCGAATCATGCCCATCTTGATGAAACTCCACAGGTCTGATCACGGTCTGTGTGGATTGGTTGGCGGCCAAATCTGAGTACTTGGTCACCTGCATGGTTTTGAAAAAAGTTTAGTTCAAGTCGGTCGTAATTCAAATCATAATTAAAATAATCCAAAGAAGATTGGTATAAATCTAATTGGTAAGCGAGGCAGTATCGTGTGCTCGCTATTCAACTCTGCCCTTAGCGCTTTCTAGCAAGATGTCGACTACCAATGGTCTAATTGATAATTAGAGTTGTTTATTGATGGGCATCCGAAGGTCTTGGCTCGCCATTCTTCAAGGCTTACACGTAATATTGAAGCTTTTCTTTCTGAATCCGGTTTTCGTTGACACCTCTGTGGTGTTTGTAATCGCTAGTGTTAAGATCAGCGTGCATCTTGGAATATACAATATTCCCCTGATTTCCTTGGGACTTCGATGACTCTCTCGAGGTTAGTTTTCATTACCACTTTGAGTCGCGAGTCCCAAATGGAGGCTATCGATTGAATCTTTCAAAGAGCATATGAGTCTAATTTTGAGTTCTTGTTTTGTCTACTGGAATCAGTGTCCTTAGCCGACGGGCTTGCATTGTTATTTCTCCTAGTCTGCTCCACTTCTCCTCACTTTGGTTCTGATTCATTTTGTAACAGAAACAATCCATGGTCGTCGGAGGCTCTCCAGGTAACTAGCTGCCAAAATATATCTGGAGGTCGACTTTCCTCAAACATGATCAGTATGATATCCTTGTTAGCATTTGGAATAAATTTCTTAGAGCCAAACAGTGGTCTGTTTAGAGTCACTAAATTTGAAGTGCTTGGTCAGTGAAGAATGGCGCTTGGGGTCATCTTGGCATTTGCCTAGAATCATATCATCTATGTTCTCCAACCTTTGGGAGTATCTATTGAGTAGCAGTTGCTTGTCCATTTCCTTATTGTCGTTCAGAAGCTATCGCTAGATCGTCTATGCCCTGGTTAATCATGGGATGTAAGGGAAGTAGATAGAATGTTCCTTTATTAAGCTGAGTTTTGAATTCACTATCCGGAGGCACTGCACTGATTTTAGCCTCTTTTTCTGAAATTTGGGTCGTACACGAAAATATATATTTTTTATATGCACGAGTCGGTATACACGCGACCGGTATACACTGGGTCGGTCGGTGTACTCTCGCTCGGCATACACACTCACGCGGCATACACTCTCGCTCGGCATACAATCTGGGTCGGTCGGTGTACCCTCGCTCGACATACACTCTCGCTCGGCATACACTCTCGCTCGACATACAATCTAAGGCGATCGGTGTACCCTCGCTCGGCATACACTCCCGCTCGACATTCAATCTGGGCCAGTCGGTGTACCCTCGCTCGGCATACACTCTCGCTCGGCATACACTCTCGCTTGACATACACTCTCGCTCGGCATACAATCTGGGTCGATCGGTGTACCCTCGCTCGGCATACACTGTCTCGCTCGGCATACACTCTGGGTCGGTGGGTGTACCCTCGCTCGGCATACACTGTCTCGCTCGGCATACACTGTCTCGCTCGGTATACACTCTGGGTCGGTCTATGTGCCCACGCTCGGCATACACTCTCGCTCGGCATACACTCTCGCTCAGTCGGTGTACCCTCACTCTTCATACACTCTCGCTCGGAATGCACTCTCGCTCGACATACAATCTGAGTTGGTCGGTTTACCCTCGCTTGGCATACACTCTCGCTCGGCATTCACTCTCGCTCGGCATACAATCTTGGTCGGTCGGTGTACTTTCACCCAACATACACTGTTGCTCGGCATACACTCTGGGTCGGTCGGTGTGCCCTCGCTCGGCATACACTTTTGCTCGGCATACACTCTGGGTTGGTCGGTGTGCCCTCGCTCGGCATACACTCTCGTTCAGCATACACTCTCACTCAGTCGGTGTACCCTCGCTCGGCATACACTGTCGCTCGGCATACACTCTGGGTCAGTCGGTGTGCCCTCGCTTGGCATACACTCTCGCTCGGCATACACTGTCGCTAGGCATACACTCTGGGTCGGTCGATGTGCCCTCGCTCGTCATACACTCTCGCTCGGCATGCACTCTCGCTCGGTCGGTGTACCATCGCTCTGCATACACTCTGGCTCGGCATGCACTCTGGCTCGGCATACAATCTGAGTCGGTCGGTGTACCCTCGCTTGGCATACACTCTCACTCGGCATACAATCTGGGTCGGTCAGTGTACCCTCGCTCAGCATACACTCTCGCTCAGCATACAATCTGGGTCGGTCGGTGTACCCTCGCTCGGCATACACTGTTGCTCGGCATACACTATCGCTCGGCATACACTCTGGGTCGGTCGGTGTGGCCTCGCTCGGTCAGTGTACCCTCGCCATGCATACACTTGGTCGCTCTGCATACTCTCGCTCGACATGCACTGGGTCGCTCGGCATACTCTCGCTCGACATATGTCTTTTCAGGGGCGATCGGCATACACTTTTTCTTGGGCGATCGGCTGAATTGCCTTTAGAGGAGGGTCGGCCTTCATTTAACTTGAGCGCAAACTTCAACGTCCAATCCCCATATCTTGCGTACATCAGTGAATCTAATCAACGGCTATCAGCATCCTTTAGATTTATTTCAAATCTTAGTAGAATAGGAAGTTTTCTAGTAAAAAACTGGATCTATATCGCGAATATGGAAATCCACTAGTAGACGATGAGATCCAATCAAGCTGAGAATTTAACTTTCGATGAAAGCACCAAAATGTAGAGATATGTAGAGATATTAATGAAGAGAGTAGATTAGAATAGAAAATTAGTGTAATTCAATGCGAAAAGAACAACAAAAACGAGAACACCAGATTTATAGTGGTTCGGCGTAACTGCCTACGTCCACTTTGAATAAAATCTTTATTACTTTCTCAATCCCTTGAATACAGATACAATCCATAAACAAATCACTTGAATACAAGTTGGAATCAAAAATAGATGAGTATTGAAAATGGCAGAGTCTCCCCAGTGTTCTCAAAAAGAGGTCCCTTTACACTGTGCCCCTGCCCCTCTATTTATAGACGAAGATAGGATGGACTCCCGGCGTAGGCCTCAAGGCCGAGGTGTCTCGGCCCATACAAGGCGATCTCGAGCTGGCCAGTCCATTCTTGTCAAATGACACTTGCTGGTTCTCCCGGACTAAGCTGCTTTTGAATGGGACTCCTCGAGACCGAACGAGAAATGCCGAGCCGTCTCGACCGAACGAGGCATCTTGAGTAATTCAGACCGAACGAGATGTCCCTTCCTTTGACCGAGCCATGTGTTACTCCACTTCGTTTGACCGAGTGGTACATGCCGGGTGGCAATGACTCAACTGACCGAACGAGGCTTGCCGAGCCATCTGGAGCGAGCGACTTGTGCCGAACCGTACTTGCCGAACCGTACCTAAATGCCAAAACATGTCGACTGCATCAAACCTGTATATCTCCAGGCTCTTCTTGGTCATAATCTTGTCTAGTGCTAACGATAATATCTTCAACAGTTGTTTTGTAGCCGGGCCAAGGTGCCAGGTAACAAGTGACATATCCTTTGGATCTTGATCAATCTGACAAAATAAAGAGTTATAAGCATTTTGTAAATCCTTTACAGCATCAGTTTTCTTTAATATTTTATGCTACCGTTTGAGATTTTCCTTTATATGCCTGAGTTTGTATATAAATTAATGAGTATAATCACCCCAAGTGGTAGCTTTGAGTCCTAACAAATAATCCATGTATCCCTCCATTATGAACCATGTGTTATTACTTGATATATCTGAATGACAAGTTCTTTTATATGTCAGCCTATCTTTAAAGTTGATGAAGAGAGATGTATGATCACTCAGTGTTGTAGGATAAGCGACAGTTGTCATGTCAGGTAGTATTTTGATGAAGTCTGCATCAACCAACACCTTGTCAATATTACTTACCATGCCCCTCTTTCGCCAAGCGCATTTACAACCATGCACATTGCATTCAACAAAAACACATTGTAAAATATGGTTTTTAAAACCATAAGGTAAGAAAAAGGAATAGGCAGTCCTCCCTTCTTATTTTTAGGGTTCAAAGCATTATTAAATTCTCTAAATGCAATCTAAGGCGTGTGAATAGATGCAGCGGTTGAAGTTAGGCTACTCCACGGCTTCTCTCTTTTAAAGTAAGTGTTCCCAGCATAAACATAATGAGAATGTGTGTATTAGCCCTGATATTATCTTCTTAACTTTTCTTATCGGGCTGGGCTTCTAATTTGCTCAGAGCCCATTATGCTATTGTAAATATAAACTGAAACAATGTAATCGGATTGTACAAGTTATTCTGAGAATAAAGATAAAAGCTTTATCTTCTGCTTTTATGGTATCAGAGCTAAATAGCCAAAAGGCAGTTATCAATCAGAGAAAGTGATTTCTTCTTTCTCCCCTCAAAACATTGTCATCACAAGGGCGGTATACCCTTTTCGTGATTAACATAGCATCAGATTTCCATCAATTCTTGCATTTGCGTGCCATCCAAGAAGGGGATCAGATCCAGAATCTTCATCTCCTCATCTGGTTGCACAGATCTCAATCTTTACAGCCTGCTTTGGCTGCAAGTATATCATTGCCTCGCCAAAGCATTGCCTTCTTGATTAAGATCACCTCATCTGACCGTGCTGTTCTTATCTGCATTGGCTGCAAATTCATCATTGCCTCGCCAAAGCATTGTTTTCCTGATCAAGATATTCGAACATCAGTGTTCTTGATCCACCATGGCAAATCAAGATGATGATGCCACCTCAGTAAACACAGGCAACAGATCTAGAAATGGCCAAAGCATCGACCCAATCTTGATCTGACCTAAAAATCAGGCAGTCAACACACCATTAGGTGAAGACAATTGTATAACATGGAAATATCAGGTAGAAATTGCACTAAGGGGTTATGATCTGCAAGATTATGTGAAGGGAACCAAGGTAATTCCTCCTATTAACATCACTGATGATAAAGGGACACTCATTATCAATCCATATTACACTCAATATCAAAAGCAAGATAATTTGCTTGCATCTTGGCTATTATCTTCTGCTAGTCAGAATCTAGTATCACAACTTGTTGGATGTTATACATCATATGAGATATGGTCAACTATTGAAAGAATTTTCAGTTCACAATCAACAGCCAGAGTAATGCACTATAGAAGAGAACTACAAAATGCAAGAAAAAATGCAACAAGTATGATAGAGTATCTTGCCAAGATCGAGAATCTTTGTGACAAATTGAAATCTGCCAGTCACGAGGTATCTAATAATGAGTAGATTCTCATTATCACAAATGGTCTTGATCAAGGGTATGAGTCATTAGTGACATTTCTTGCTACACGGCAAACTCTGCCAGACTTAGAATATGTTCACTCAGCACTTCTTGCTCATGAAGGTAGAGTTGAACAAAGAAAACTGATGCAAGAAGACTATTCAGCTAACTATGCCTCATCCATAAAGAATAGAAATCAGAAACACAATCAAAATAAACAAGAAAATCAAAATACCAGAGGAAACAACAGTCAAAGGGGAAGAGGCAGAGGAAAATACCCAAACAGTAATAGGATCAAATGTCAAATCTGTGAGAAATTTGGCCACATGGCAAATAAGTGTTACTTCAGATTCAAGAAAGATTACAATGTTTCTCAGCAAGGTTAGAACAACAAAGGACCAACAACAAACATGGCACACACTAGTAATCAATCCAGAAACAATGCAGATAATTCAACAGATGATGTAAATAACTCTGATGATATCAACACAGAAGAATGGCTCCCTGATTCAGGGGCTACTAATCATATGACTAACAATTTGCAGAATTTGAATTTGGGAAACAAAAGCTACACAGGTAAGCATTCTGTTGCAATGGGAAATGGTGAAACAATAAATATATCTCATGTAGGAACATGCACTATTGAAGGTACAAGGTCACTCTATCTTAATAACTTATTGAGAGTACCAAGTATCAAAAAGAATTTAATTAGTGTCTCGCAGTTTGCTAAAGAAAACAATGTATATTTTGAGTTTCACCCTAGTTTTTGTCTTGTCAGGGATTTGCTAAATAGAAACATATTGTTACAGGGTACACTGAATCAAAGTTTATACAAATTCAGCAATATGAGAAAAAGATCTTTTTGTAACAATGCAGTATGGTGTAATGAAGTCAGTACAAATGATAAAAATGTCAATGTTCTTGATGTGTGGCATTGCAAACTAGGGCATCCTAGTTTTGATGTAGTCAAACAAGTATTGAATGAGAATAAAATTTCTTTTTCAAAATTGTGTAGTTCTAATATATGTACACATTGCCAAATTGGTAAAAGCCACAAATTACCTTTTTAATACTCTGAGGCTGCATATGAAAAGCCCCTCGAGCTAGTTGCAGCTGATTTGTGGGGGCCATCTCCACATAATTCAACTCAAGGAGACAGGTATTATCTATCACTTGTTGATGCACATAGCAGATATACTTGGATATACTTTTTAAAGGCAAAATCAGACACATGCAGTGCTATGAAACACTTCATCACTTGCATTAAAAAACAGTTAAATAACAGTGTGAAAATGATACAGACAGATGGTGGGGGTGAATTTAAATCCCTGTAGGATTTCTTTGCTATGAAAGGAATCATACATAGGATGACATGCCCATACACATCTGAACAAAATGGATTAGTGGAAAGGAAGCACGGACACATAGTGGAGACCGGTTTAACACTTATGTCACATGCAAGTCTACCTATGAGATACTGGAGGGAGGCATTTGCCACAGCAGTGTATCTCATCAATAGAATGCCAACCAGAGTGTTAAACCATGTCTGCCCCTTTGAAAAACTTTTTGGTGTCAAACCAGATTATAAGCATTTGAGAAGTTTTGGATGTCTGTGTTTCCCTTGCCTCAGACCATACAACAAACACAAATTAAGCCTAGGATCTAGTCAATGTACTTTTCTGGGTTATGCAGATAATCAAAAAGGCTACAAATGTCTAGACAATCAGGGCAGGTTTTATATTTCAAGACATGTAGTTTTTAATGAAAGTGTTTTCCCTTTTGCAGAAAAGGAAAAACATAAACAAGCAATAGACACAAGCAATGCAGGAACAAGTCAAATGCCTGACTTGTCTGGTTGGATCAGCAAAGAAAACAAAATAAATTGTGAGTCAAAAAAGAGTATTGATAGTGATAATTCAGAGCAAAGTGCAGTGGATAGTTCACAACATAATGAACAGCAACAAATAGATACACAACAAAATCAAGTCAATGAAGACTCAACAAGTGAAGCTACTGATAACTACAGGGTTGAACATCAAGTGCCACAACTAACCACCAGTCAACACCCCCATGATCACTAGATCCAAAAGTGTTATTTTTAAACCCAAAATATTTAACACTCAAATCAACGAAGTAGAGCCAACATCATATGAATTAGCAGTTAAAGATGAATGGTGGAGGAAAGCCATGGATGAAGAGTATAATGCATTAATTAAAAACAAAACATGGATCTTAGTTGACCCACCAAAGCATAAGAATATTGTTGGTAGCAAGTGGACTTACAAAATCAAAAGAGATGCAGAAGGCAAAGTAATTAAACATAAGGCAAGACTTGTGGCAAAGGGCTATACCCAGCAGTATGGTTATGATTTCAATGAGACATTCTCCCCAGTCATAAAGCCAACAACAATAAGAATTATATTAACCCTATCTTTGCACAAGCATTGGCAGATAAGGCAGTCAGATGTGCATAATGCATTTTAAATGGAGATTTAGTGAAAGAAGTGTACATGCAACAACCAAGAGGCTATAGCTCTAAGGATAACAACAATCAAGTATGCAAGTTACACAAAGCTATATATGGGTTGAAACAAGCTTCAAGGGCATGGTATGAAAAACTGAAGACTACTTTGGTCAAGTTAGGATTCCCTGCCACTAAATCTGATAATTCTTTCTACATAAGAAAGCAGAGGGGTAATAGCATCTACATATTAGTGTATGTTGATGATATTCTTATTACAGGGGATAATCATCAAGAGATTGAAGCAGTTATTGGGTGTTTAGACAAGCAATTTGCTATAAAGGATTTGGGAGAAGTTAATTACTTTCTGGGCATACATATTCAGAGAAATGCAGATTCAAGCATCAACTTATCACAAAAACAATACATATCAAACATTCTAGTGAGAGCAAATATGGACAAATCAAAGGCACTACCCACACCCATGACAAGTAATCTCAAACTGTCTAAAGACAAGGGTGAACCGATCGAAAATGTCACGCAATACAGGAGCATAGTTGGGGCACTCCAGTATGCGACTATTTCTAGACCAGACATTTATTTTAGTATGAATAAGGTCTGCCAGTACATGCAAGCACCGACAAATGAACATTTGCATGCTGTTAAATGTATTATTAGATATCTAAAGGGAACCACTCACTATGTGTTGAGATTAGAATCATGCAAAATTATAACACTACAGGCTTACAGTGATTCTGATTGGACCAATGATTTAGACGACAGGAGATCCACTACTGGGTACTGTGTGTACCTCGGCAGCTACCCCATTTCATAGTGTACAAAGAAGCAATCGACCGTCTCTAGGTCAAGCACAGAAGCGGAGTACAGAGCTATTGCAAGCGCTACTGCCGAAATTGCATGGACAGAGGCCCTTATCAGAGAATTGGGACTTGAACTTAAGCAAAAGCCAACCATCTGGGTGGACAATCTGAGTGCAATTTCGCTATCTATGAATCTTGTTCAGCACTCGAGAACAAAGCATCTTGAAGTAGATCTACACTTCGTTAGAGAGCGAACTGGCAACGGAAAACTCCAGATCCGACATATCCCATCCTTTTATCAAAAAAAAAAATACTCGTCTTAGAGAAGAACTTCGAGTTTTTCCGCCGCCATGATTTTTGAAGAGAAGACTTAGGGGGATGGAAACTATAGCTTTGTTTGCGGGTGAATAATGAGAATGTGTGTATTAGCCCTGATATTATCTTCTTAACTTTTCTTATTGGGCTGGGATTCTAATTTGCTCAGAGCCCATCATGCTATTATAAATATAAACTGAAACAATGTAATCGGATTGTACAAGTTATTCTGAGAATAAAGATAAAAGCTTTATCTTCTGTTTTTAAAACATACATGATGGTACATACAAACCCCCCTGAATTGGTCATAACAGCAGTAATATGTTGATAACTCATATGTGAGACGCAAACAGACCATACCATGGTATCCATGAGGATTACTACCCTACCCTTAGTTCATGTAGTGCTATTGTGCATGCAAGTTCCTGTAGGGGGGATTTTAGAAACTAATTTATCAATGCCTGCATCATTTAGCATTGTTTCGAACAGGCTATCAAAGATATCCTATGTGGGCAGAGGAAATTGAGAATAGATAACATCTTGTTATCTGTACTCAATCCTCTCACATTCCATGAACGTGCATTCATTTGGTCTTTAAAGTGCTCCTAGCAGATCATTTAGGAGGAGCTCTTGGAGTAGTGTTAACTTTGCTTCATCTTGCGTTTAACATTCATCTCAAGCATTTTGGGTACATTAGATGCAACTTTATCTGGTTCGCCAATTTCTTCCATATGAACTGCTATTTCTTCTATGAATTGTTGCTGGTCATCTAGCACGTCTTGTGCTAATGCTTCTTCTGGGTTATCTATTATATCACCAGTATTTACATTGTTATCACCTTCTGTTACCTATGTTTGCAAACTATCACCATTTCCTGTGTTTGCAGACGGATGCATATGAGTGGGATTGCTCTTTGTTGCAACTGTTTCAGATGGACCGACATCACCGGCTAGGCACGAGAATCTATTCGAAGTTGTCACAGAAGCTTTACCTTTTCCTTATTGCTTTGCCTAGTTTCCTTAATATTCTGTTGTATATTTGAAATATCATGCTCGTTTTGTAAACTTTTATTAGTAAACTCAATAGAATTCTACTACGTGTAATTTGTAGTAGTGTCTGTGTGGCTAGATTGTCGAGTAGTAGATGTACTCTGTTTTGGTTGCCATGCTTTATGAGTAGTTATATAGTAATTTCTTGTATTGTGACCATACACTTTACAGTTTTCACAAGGAATAGGCTTGTACTAATATGATACTTGAATATTGAATTCCTCTCCATCATAATTTACTCTGCATATATAATGTGGATATACAAAGTTTACATCAACCTCCAATAGGATTCAAGCATAATTTGAATGATTTTCCCTTGCTGTGTTTGAAACTTTGAATCCATTCGTATGGATTTACCAAGCGTAGAAGCAATTCGGCTAATTGCATTTTTATTCCACAATTCTAAATTCAAGTCAAAACGTTTAATCCAGATTGGAATTGTGGAAAGGTAGTCCCTTGTAAACTTCAAACCAGGCTTCCATTGTTTGATAATTATATACTCGAAATATAGGTGTAAGGCCCGATTTTAATAGCATAAATGCAATCATCCTCTTTAGCGAATCAACTGATGATGAAACCACCAGGTTTATAGTAAACATCATACGATCCAGTAGAGCAGGAGAACTAACTTTCTGTACATAATCAACAAATTGCCTATTAACGGTCGACTTCCCAATACATATGCCACTAACGAATTCTTCCGTTTGTCTTCTGAAATTTGGTTATTACTCTCTAGAATGCAAAAGGTTGGATCATCATTCTCCTGATTTGATTGTATGAATTGTCAATCGCTGTTAGTTGATTCTTCCTTCTTCCAGACTGTTCCTCTAACCGTCTCAGCCTTCGTCCTTCGTGTACTCTTTGAAGTGCCAGAAATAGGCCATGGATAAGGCAGTTTAGGGGGAACGTTGTGAGAGGGAGCGGTTGCATTTCGTCCTCCATGTTTTATTTCCATAAATTATGTATTGTATGTGCTATATATACGCGGGCGATAGTTTAGCATATATCATGTCATGTGCTAACCCATTGATTGTTTGTACCTTATGTTCCCATTTTACCATATTAGTGTTATATCTACTTTGAGGCTATAGACCACTCCTGCTAGGCTTATGTATGACCTGGCGTTATTTCCTTTGCATCTTACCATCTCGAGTACTCTTGAATGAGTAGATTAGAGACATCAGATATAAGATAACACACGGACCTATGCAAAGGATAAGCAGGTGGCTAGCAGTTTTATATATCCGTATTTTTGAGCCATTATTGCTATTTCCGTTGTGCGGTACTATGGAGCTATTCCAATAATTATTGTTCTATTAGAGACAATTTTCCATTTGGAGTCTATTATTCAGATGTTTAAACCCTATTGCATTTTGTTTTATAAGTGTGGTGAGTCGCTGCACTTTGATTATGTTTTGTCTAGTTATATTGTTGTCTCCTCTATTTATATTTATGTTGATTATCATATTTATCCTATGCGCTATGAGATATACGACAAGTTCGGTTTAGGATTGCAATCAATATACTTGATTGTCGCTGCATATCAGCCAGGTACTGTGACCACCTACTATTTATGGCATTTGGGTACCGAAGGAGTAGGGTAGTCATCACACATTCCAACCCTAGGATTATTATGCACTTACAACAAAGTGATATAAAGTAAAAATTACTTTAATCGTTTCATATATAAACCCCCCAAATTACAAAGTTCAAGATCTCTAGTTTTCCAGTTTTTGTACATCAAATGTCCCCCTTAAGAATGGTTATATTCTTCTTTTGGAAAATTAAACATACACACATCGGTGTTTCCATCAGTGGTGTCTGCATGGAATCTATGCTTTGACAGTTTTCCATTAATACGTTGTCCCCCATAATTTTACATCATTATTGTAAATTACATGTGATTTTTTATTTTTAATAATGTCAGAAATGGTATGTTAACCAAAAATATTAAAATCATGTAAGCTATTATTGAGCATTCATAATTTATATTTTGTAAATTCCTAATTTGTAGACGACAATAACAAATTAATGAAGGTTGGTTAGTAGCTTCCTGTATATTATTTACTTGAAGATAGATTGAGTACATTTTCTAAAAGAATACATGCACTATAGTCAACAATGAGAATAATATTTTTTACCTAAAAGGAAGATTTCTTGAATTTTTCTCATAAACATTATAAGTATTCGTAAGTCAATGTAAGATGATTCTCATTATTTTAAATAAATTAAATTAGTGTAAACTTCATCAATAGGACTTGGGTTGTTGTCCTTCTTTCTTCAATAGCTACCTCCTCTTCTTTTCATACCTGGTCCACACTCATTTTCCTCTCATCTCTCCACACTACACCCCATCTACATATCCGTGTCCAAGTTTGACTAATAGGCCGCCACTTTGGTAACTATGTCCGATGTTGCTTTCTCACGTACGATTAAGCACCTTGGGAAGTTCACTTAGTTGGTTAAAATATCTCCTCTGGACGACCTATTGAATCAGCCTGGATTTCACAATCGTTCGGAGTCCTATTTTTTCAAATTAAAATAGAGCAAGAGTCAATCTACTCTAATAGGAGATATGTGAAAGCCTGGATTTCCTTTTCAATTTTTTTTCCACAAGGTATTATGACGTCGTTCTATAGGATCGAGCTTTTAGTGGCAGGGTCTAAAGAGGGGACTCGGTTGTAGGATGAAATATACGCTAGGATGTTTGGCGATTGAACAAAACACCAACATATGGTAGCTAGTTTGGTTATTGGAGATAGTAAGGAAATACTTAATAACAATGAATGCAGACTAGTTAAAATCATTTCCTTGGGCTTGGAATACTCTTTTTCTTGCTTGTCTATCTTTCTATTCAAATTCATAGTCTCACTAATCTGGTCACCCAAGAAATCAGGCTAAGAATGTCTTCTAGAAGCATAATGTACTGTTTATTTTTTCTTTTTTCTTTAGTTATGGAGTAGATGGTTTTGAACGAAGAATGTAGAAAAGAATCATCGTCGGAATTGTACGATGCTATTCCATCTAGCTAGGGTTGGCTATCTCTTACTAGGAAAGAGGGAGACCAAATAAAGTAGATGAATGTGGGAGCAATATTAATACCTTGCATGGACACCATTCCAAAGTAATGGAAAGAAGGCACCACAACATAGTCAATATTTATACAGGTCGGATTGATGTGGAAGACGTATGATCCAATTTCTTACTATTCTTCGATTCACTCATTCGGATGTCTACTTTCCCCGGGATCTCGAGCACCTATCCAAATGATTTCAAGTAGGTGGACCAACTATTTGATTCTTCGAAATGACTGGGCATAATTGGGCACGTAGGCGGCGAATCGGGTTGAAAGCGAAAGTTGCTAATAACCGGCGGAATTCTCTCAAAACCAATTCACTTGAGTCGAGAAGATTCCTATCCAGACCTTACTGAAACTGTATCCCCGGCTAGTACAAACATTGGTGGACCACGAAGCTTTGGCTAAAGAACTGAACCTCTCCAACCTTGACAGTTGACCGTACCGAAAGGCAAATAAATGTTCATCAAAGACAACGACAACTCAAGCATAGCGATCCCTATTCTCCATTGAGTGTTTCATACTTCCCATTTGAATTGAACCTTGTGACTTCATCAAAGTGGTTGTATCCAGCAACATAATCCCCGATAATGGATTAGATTGCACCAATATCAATCCTTTTTTTTCGAAAGTGAAGATTTCAGTAGTTACTCAGCATCAAGAAATTATTGGTACATTGTTGAATGAAAATAAGTACCTCTCCATTTAATATACTGGCCTTGCCTCGGAATTTGGAAGTGGTTGTTTCAATCTCAATAGGAGTTTTCTATCACTCTCAAAATATTAACTCCTCCCTTGGAGGTCTTCTGCGCTTAAATCTACCTTAGCTTTTATCATTGCTACAATTCCATATTTTGTTTAGTGCTTCACCTTGTCGGTCTTCGAATGGTTTATTTCTCCATCGTTGTGTAGTTATACTAGTAACATTCATATATAACTGCGAAGTCCTCCATTAAGGTTAATGATGTCAATCCGATAACATATATCGATAAACCAAGTTTCTTTAGCTAAAGACTTTGAATGTAAGTTGACTACCAAATAAAATAGTACTAAACTTCTATTTATAGTAGGTTATTACTATCTTGAATAATGTTGCACCTCAAGGATTTCAACTCATAACCGACCACGGTTTTAAATCACCGCTGTCATGTAAGGAAACATACTCAAAGTATATCTTAGTCATTTAAGATTCATAATATTCTTAGATTAAAAGACTACCGCACGTCATCATATGAAATCTTTTATTTGATTTTATAATTAATATATATAAGTCTCTCGATAAGTCATTCTATAATTGTTCCAAACAACCATACGTATGTAATCCCTTGGCGTCCAAACGATCATGAGTAATTCATGGTCGATCTTATGGAGAATGCTATTTACATTAGTATTAATGGATGTATTAATATCCCATTCTTGACAAATCATAGCTAGGAACATAAAAGGACAGGAATTGATAACATGATTCAATGCTCAAGGTTATAAAGACATTCATAACTGCAATCGCTTAAATATTTTACGTATGGATTTTCTACTTTCATATACTTAATGCGTTTATAACATAAATAATGTCCTAATATAGTAATATATATACAATATAAAGTAATACCAAAAGCTTACTTTATTTTGAACAGGATTGCTATAGGAGTTAAATTATTTAATCAAAATATGTAACTTCCTTTATGACACACCATTAACTTTGTAACTCATATGTTGTAACATAGTATTGTACTATGACCAAAGATGTTACTAAACTAGCAGATTTCACTAATATTTCGGATATAATGAAGACAAGGCGTAGGTTGCTAAGGAGTTGGTTGGTTTGGTGAATTAGTTAGAAATGTTAAGTCAATCAATGATAGAGTGGATGATAAATAGTTGAACGATAGAGACTGGATGACTAATGGTGAATGCATTTAAAATCATGGTTGAACAAGGAGTTAACAAGCTACAAATCTTGGTTGACTAAGGAGTGAATGATCTAGGTTAGACAACCAAAAGCTGAACGAGCTTCAAATTGTGGTTGGTTAACCAAGGATTTTTGAGCAAGAGTTGTAGAAAGAGAAAGAGACATGCATTCTACAAAATTTGGGTGCCTATATAAGAGTAGAAGACCTAAGGAAACCATGGTTGGTTATGGGTGGACGAGCTATAATGTAGGTTGATTATAGCAAGAATTGTGGATCTTTGAAGCATGTAATTTGGATCGACATGTATGGGCAACAACCATTGGACGTTTGTAGGAGCTTTGGATGATCAAGGGTGAATTGCTGGAAAGAGCAATGTTCGGAAAATGTTCATGCTTATATAAGAGACTTACACAAGTGAGAGAATGCATGCAAGTAGATTATGTAGATGATATTGAAGTGGTTGGCTTATTCTTATCGTGTAAACAATTCATATTTATAAAGAGAAATGCAAGGACAAGATACTAGTAATGAGTGAAAGGAGATAAACCGATCGATATCGATTCCTTGACCTAAAGTTCATGATTAATAATCCACTTCTATGAGTCTTGAAAATTTGGGGTGGACCTACACAAACCCCTTATGTAGTACGAAACAAGAGTGGGTAAGGACATCAACCAAACTAAAGGTTTAGCATAATTATTGTTTGCATGCAGTATGGGAAAATACTCCCAATCAATTAAAATAAAATTAAAAAGGTAAGAAATTTGAAGTAAAAGTAAAAAACACACAAGTTTTATAGTAGTTTGGCCAAATCAAGTAACTGCATCCACTTTATGTTTTATTACTGATAGATCTTGCAGTCACAATAAAAGTCCAACTTAATTTCAAATCTCAAATAGTTTAGTCTTGAATTTAACAGTGGCTCTATGCAAAATCATTCCAATTGTCCCCCTAAAACCTTTTTTTCCTTTGTTGAAGGTTGTCATTCATAGAGGAATTTCTGCATAGCAATTGACAAATTACATGTTGAATCATTCAAACATAAAGATCTAAGTTTCTAGCATGAAGAACTATTCTACTTGATGCTTTCCCTTAAACGCCAGTCAATATCAATCGATGTCGATCGATATAGTCAAGCCATTTTTGTTTTTTTCTTTAAAACACCCAAGTCTTAAAGCCTTTTCCCTAGGGGTAAAATTTGAAATGACGATCTATCGGTATCGATCAATGTCATTTCACTAGACTTGTCTTTTTCCTCGATCTTGCATGTAAAGTCTATATAGAAGGAGAGTGGAACCCATATAGACAAAGTACGAAGGAAAGAAAACTAAATGAAATTGGCTAAGTATGGAATAACTCATATTGGTCAATAACGATCGATACATAGATCTGTATTGATTAATACGATTTGCACCGTACTTAACTAAAAAATTTGAATCTTTTTTCTTGATATCTTCCAAGCTTATTGCTCCATTACTTTACCATTTTGTAGTCTATATCCATCAAACATTGCATGGTTCAAATGTCAGATAACATTTGCCCCTAAAATTATGCTTCTGCGAAAGGTAATCATGCTTTTGATCGAGATAGGTAACTGACTCCACATCCACAAAGATACTTCTATCGTTTATACTGTTTTCATGAAACAATGTTTTTCTCTATGAATGTCAGCACATCTTTCCAAACAGTGGTTGAATCACATCTACTAGGCATATATAAAAGCTTATGTTTTTTGTCTAAAGTCTTCAATCGTGACTGAGAATTTCTGAATGCTATTCCTTTCCTAGGACATGTAATTTTCAATTCCATTTTTTTAGAAACAAAACTTTACGTTGTACGGTACTAATCGATATCGATCGGAGTTGGTTGATTTGTCCACTTCCATATAAATTTGGCACATATTAAATTTATAAGTTCCCACTTCTAATCTCTAGCCTTTGTCTCTTCAAACTCTTGTGACTCTGTCTTTAATAATCATGAGCATTGATTCAAGCTTTCAAATGCCATCTAACTTAGGTCTTGATCAACTTTAGACGTTGATCCATTAGAACTCCATACCCGATCCACTTGAATCACGACTTCAAGTCGTGCTTCCTTTAACTGAAATGTTGTTGTTATAACAAAAACCGACACAACACCTTAAAACCGATGAAATCTGAATCAAACAAGTATAAAAGTGAATAAATTGAAAATAAAAAGAACAAAACACAGTTTTTATAGTGGTTCAATCAAATCTCCAGCCCGTGTCCACTTAATCCTTCTTTATTAATGTTTTCTCTTTGGAATACAACAAGTACAATCAAAATTCGACCACTTACTTGGAAATCTTGGATTTGCCTATATATTCTTAAAGAAGAAGAGAGGAAGATCCAAAATCTCTTTTCTAGCTGATGTTCCCTTGATATTTATAGACGAAATCATCTGTCATAGTCACTTGATCGCCAAACACCAGCTAAGCTTTCGGATCCAAGAAGATAAGGAGAAAGAACGAGTCAATTGGAGCAACAAAATCATGTCAGTACTACCACAATTATGTAAGTATAAATTAGAAGTTTTAAAGATGTTCTAAAGGAATGTTTTAGAAAATTCATTATTTAATTTTTTCAATTTTTTTAAAGTAAATATTAATTAAGTTAATTATTTTTAAAGGTTAAATTGGCATTATGATTCAAAGGATAATTATTAAATATTTATTCTTTACATAATAGTTTTTATTTTAAAAAGAAGTTTTCGGCTAAAGTTTTACTTGGGTATTATTATTGAATTTCATAAGTATTATTTTGAATAAAGAGTTTAAGTAGCTTTACTTTAAATATTTTATGTGTATATTTTTGGATGAAGTGATCTAATTTATTTAAAATCTAAATTTAATAAGACTTTGATTTTTCAATGGAAATGAAATATTTGGTTGAATTGATTGTTAATCTGATAGTTAAATAACCGACTATCAAATCTGGACCCAAAAATATAACTTTGGGAATATCTAGAAGAGGTATGAGAATTATATGGTACAATTATCGTTCGAGGTGGTATACTGTACGTATAAACTCGTTCATTCTTTCAGGACATTTATAAGGAAATCTGTCTACTAACGGTTGGGAGGTGATCTCTGATCTTATTTTCAACTGTGTATTTCCTAAAGAACAGGAGTTGAGTTTATCGGAAAATAGCGAACGTTGCTACGAAGAGATCGGGATCGGATTTGTGATTTGAAAACCACTTCGATCCAACGAGTACGCTTTCGAAAGAAAGATAAGAGCTTGGAGTCGAAGATGGAGCAGTGAAGTGCAACGACTAATCGCTACTAATCCTGAGAATATTTCCAAAATGGATGTAGTAGGAGCAGTGCCTTAGGTTTCGTTCGGACCGGAAATAGACTTGTATGGATGAATGCTATCAGTACATTGTCATTGGAGGACAATGAGCTTTCTAAGTGAATATTTCTAAAAAGGTAACGCTTAGTCTCGAGCCTCATCAACCGGAATGACTGAAAATCAGGGGATATGCAGCAAGGCTAAGTGGGTAGCACCCAATTAGGGAAAGATTTTCCCTGTCTAGATGTCCTTTTTATTCGACTGTGTGGGCGGTTGCTGATCCCAACCGCGGGGTGATCTTCTTCGGACTATCCAGTAAGGGGTAGCTTCGGCCTTGTATTGCAGGGAATCGAGAGTGGTCCTCGGTATGCTGATCTAGACCAGGTACCGTGACATGTGGTAACCCAGTGCCTAATCATTAGTTGAAATTACATTCTCCCCATGTGCCCTTTACAGTTTTGGTTGTAGAGCCTAGTATACTGGAATTTAATGAATGTAACAATTTCGGCTATTTGAATAAGTATTTGAACTTAGGTACTATTATAATATCATAGGATTTTGATAAGAAATGTTTTGGTTATCGTAAGGTAAAACCCCGACATGTTTATTTGTGGCGTGGTCTTACGAGATACCTTTGATTTTAAAGAATTTTAAAAAAAACTTTAATAATCCAATTGAGTGTGTTTTCTCACGTTGTTTTTCCAGACTGATTCGGTTGTTGTTTATTGTAATGCTCGGGTCAGACCGAGTATTATAAACGCAGATGCTACATAGGATGCTATGGAGCTCAGGAGACGAGTTGGATGATGGAGACGTATATCACGTATCTAACTTGTATTCCGCTGTGCAGTGTAAGCTGTATAGTCAGTTTTTGTGAGGACAAGTTATTATAACTGTCCAGCATTATAATATCGCTTGTGTGTACTCTGATAATGTAATGTATAAAAATAGTTATAGTT
Source organism: Allium cepa (assembly GCA_030765085.1). Lineage (NCBI taxonomy): Eukaryota > Viridiplantae > Streptophyta > Magnoliopsida > Asparagales > Amaryllidaceae > Allium > Allium cepa. The sequence continues at coordinate 1,093,052 of JASFAV010000023.1, read as the reverse complement.
CTTTTGTATAAAGATCAGTTGTTATCTATTATATATTGTTTCGCTGCGATTGTGAGATTATGGTGTTGTTTTCTATTTCTTCTTCTACCTCTTTTCTTATTTAACCCTACTGATTCGTATATCTGTCCTGTTTTAGTTGATCTGATGGAGAATATTGTCGACTCAAAGGGGTACGGATTTGTGGACTGCGACACCATCGATCGGTCCAGAGAAACCATGAACTCGGATAACGATCCGAAGAGATCACAGATTGGCTTATTTACTTTCAAGATTTCAAACAATTATGGATTTGGATAGCGACCTGAGAGATCGCAGACTTGGACATTGACTTGGAGAGGTCATGTGTATGAATAATGATCCAGTGAGATCGAGACTTTGGATGTGGTAAGATCTGGTGAGGTCGTGCATTTGGTTAACGGCTTTGGATGGAGAAGGATTTGGCTAAGCATTTAGAATGGTTTCGGAATTGGCCGCCGACTCGGAACAATCGCGGGCTACGACAATTTGGTTTGGCAAATGATTGGATTCTTCTATAAATACCAGATCATGGGCTTAAGGAAGGAGATCTTTTTGGCTCTCTTATTCTTCTTACTTGGCTGAGCTCTGCCATTTTTACTCTTGAATTTCACGGATAGTAACTGTACTCAGCGGTATAAATAAAAGAAAATATTTGAAGTGGACGTAGGCCGGAAACCAAATCACTATAAATATTTTTGTATTCATTTTCTTACCGTTTTAATTTTTTTTCTTTTATATTTTGTTCTCAACATCATTCTGTTTGGATTTGATTATTGGATATATGGTGCTTTCACATTATTTGAATGTTGGTGGTCATTTTTGACGCCAACAAATAATGTATTATTTGAACATATTTTTATACTAGAATATATGAAATCAAAATTAATTGCTAATATAAAGCATTTAACAGTAGTTTTAATGATGTTAAAGTCGGAATGAAATATCAAAAATGATCAAAATCCATTGATTTAGTGGGTTGAAATGAACGATCAAAAATACATTATAGTTGTTTTCATTGATTTGTACGAAAGACAAAACCGATATTTGTAAAACCCTGCAAGCATGGGCAACCCCACCTAAACGACGGGGACGTCTATAAATGATAAAATCGGCGGGGAAAAAACTTGAACCTGATGGCGTGTGCAAAATGCAAGGTGTGAAAAGCATACAGAAAAAGTAACGCGGTACTAGCAAAGTATTTACGGAAAGAAACAGGTTAACCGCTACACCTTTTTCCTGTGGATCACTACACCGCTGATCCTCTTCATCATCGCCAATTAACTATTCTTCGTTGGATTTCTCTCTTCGCTTTTTCTATTTTGCCTTCGATTAATTTTCATCTTTCAATAAGTTTTACTTTAATTTCTTCCGACTTCATTTTATTCACGCAACATTTCGCCATTGAGTTTGCCAACTGAAGAGAACCGTAGCTTAGCTGAATTGAGCTGAGCTAGGGTTCTTGAGTTGAAATTTCAATTTAAATTCAGATTTTTCTAATTTACGAATCTGTCACAATGCCTTCGTCATTTAAATCTGAGAAAAAAAGAGACGGAGAAGAGCAGCAGCAGCAAAAAAGAATAGATCCGTATGAAATTCTTGGTGTTGCTCGTAATTCTACAGATCAGGAGATCAAGAGCGCTTATAGAAGAATGGCACTCAGGTAAGTTTGAATTTTATATGTATTTTGCAGTTATTGAATTGATTTTTATTTTTTTATTTTTCCAAATTACCTCGGATGAAATATACACATTGCAAATAATCACTGCTAAATAGTATTAAAGAAAGCATAAGGGATTCTATGTAGGAGAAAATCGAAGGGAAGGAAGTTCACTACTATTTCCTGTATAGAAGAAGTTGTTACTGGTGTTAAAATATTAGAGAGTTGACTTTGCTGATGTATATTATTATCAACTTCAGATAAGATAAACTATTTTTCTATAGAAGAAGGTGATTTTATTTTGCTGATTATATTCTCCCCCAATCCACCCTCCTCAAATCTATTTTCCCCTTCCCTAAACTGTCCTCGCATCTGTTTGCTAACCACACGCCATGGAAGCATGGTTTAGTTTCCTTAAACCACACACCAAATGAGCTCGTTGATCCCCCTAAACCACGCTCTCATTGAGTGTATTTCAGTATTGCTGTTAGCACTGAGTTACCATGCTCCATAAGAACGCTGTACATCACGGAACCGTACTCCATGTGGGCGTGGTTTGTTGATGAACCAAGCCACCCCCGAGCATGGTTCATTTCAAGCCGCACGTGGTTACATTGTTCGGTTACATTCAGGGTATTTTGGAATGGATCGAGGGGTGTAGGGAGGAAAGTGGGGGTGCAATGATTTTTTTTCTCATGTAGCGGGGGATGAAATGAGGAAAGAATAGAACCAACCTTTTATATTTCTATAGCCATTGTTTATTTAAATACAATAATTGGATTGAAATGCAATATTTTTTCCTCAAAATAGATGTATATACCAGAAGAAAGAAAGTTAAAGGGAGGGCAGTCGGGTGCAATAATTGTGAAGTTAATGAGTTAAATTGAAATGGTATCGTAGATGTTATAGATAAAAGAATTATCCACTGTAGAATTAACTTTATACATACAGTATGATACTAACTATACAACCAATAGTCTTGTGATGGCGGAGTAATCTATGCGTAACCTAAAAGGTTTTTGTATCTTTTTATAGTATTGGAAACAATAATGTTAAATGTTCATATGCATGACATTGACATCCATAATATGATACCCAAAATATAATGGCTATTATAGTTAAAACAAATAACATTGGGTGGTAATCTAAGGTTTTTCTATAGTCATCTTTACTCTTCGATCTAGAAAAAGCTGGTCACGGTCAAAACTTTCTTGGTATGTCATCGTGCACCAAATAACTATAAGAATAATCATAATTTGTCTACAGTTTAGATGCTACTCATATGTACTAAGCTATCATTTAATGGAAAAAAGTAATGACATAGCCATTGCGTAATGTTGTTAGAAAGAGAAACAACAAATGTATCTAATAAAATAAGAACTTGTCAACAAAAGCAATGAGCGGTACAACAAAAATTGAATAAATTAAGAGTGATTCTTTAAGAGCTATATTGTCGCAAAAACATTGAAGTGTATTGTATTGGTGACAACAAGTAAGTTTTTTGAGATGTAACATTGAAGAGTCGACATGTCTTTAACTGAGGTCCTAGAATAAAGAAGCGGTAGAATTAAAAAATGAATACGAACTACAGTTAACATCCAAGGCATAATAGGCATATTTTCTACCGATCGTGAAAAAACCCCATCCATTCTTCTAGTCAATATAGAAATGATAAGGTGTATGGCATTTGATTAATAGAAGACTATAATATGGAAGATGAGACGAAGTACTATAACCAAGGTATGCGGGTTCGGGCGAAACCCCAAAACTCTAGCCATCTCGATTCGGTATCGGTAGATGGTATAAGTTCAGATTAAAAAATTGTTCAATAGGAGAAGATAGTTAAAAAAAAACCCCTAAACATAAAGATTTTCTTTTTATTGTAGGCAATGTTAAAAATATCAGAACCCAGAACGGAAAACTTCAAAGTCAAACATCACATCCCCATAATCCACTCTTACCTCAACTTTTATCTTGGATTCCAGCTTTTTCTTCCACTTCTATCTTGAATTCAAGCGTTGTAGCCAATTAATAAATAATAACAACCCTCAATTCGAGTGATTTTGAAGTGTTTTTTTTTTTTAATTTTTGTCATCTTTTAGTTTCTTTTATTGTGTTATCTTGAAATTTACGAAGCAGAGAAGGCTGGAGTCAAGGAAATAAATGAGGGATTAAATAATGAGGCCGGGTAGGAAAAACGGGTTTTGGGTGCTTTACGGACTGGTTTGGACTGCTTTAGTTTAATTTCCATGCTGGGCTGGATTGGCATGGGAAATTGATGAGGAATTGAAGTATATTTGATTCTGTTTTAAGATTAAAATGTATGCTTCTTAAGTTATTTTGAATACTTAGGTTGAGTTGGGCTAAAAGTTACATCAATTTAAGTTAAATTAGAAAATCTAAGCTAATTTGGATCGAAACCGAAACTAAAATCGGAAAATTTGAAATTTGTGAAATTGATCCAAATGATAAAATTTCAAATGAGCAAAACCAAGATCGAAATCAAATTCTCAAACCTTGGTTATAATGCCGTTAAAAGATGAATGTTAAGAAAAAATAGAACTTGGACAAAATGTGATGAAGCTCGGATGGAACTCAATGAAGATTATATGGAACTATCAACATCATAGTTCAAGAGCATCTATATCGAACCTACAAGATCGAATGATTTGAACAAAGTAGAACTTGGAAATTTCTATTTCAGATAAGACCACCTAAGACCATTTCAATAAATTAGGTTGTTTTGGATCTATGTTGTCAGGGTATGCTAGGGTACCAAGAATATTTGCTTGGGCGCTACTTTGCAATTGTAACACCTTAGCTTTTAACTTTAATGCTTTATTTTGTTATGCATCTAAGACGAACACTTAATTATTTTCGAGATGTTAAGAAAACAACTGTTTTAAGCATTTATTTTTTTAACTTTTGACCAAATTAAATACAGTTGCAATAGAAATGCTCAATCTCTATATGTTGAAACTCCTCAAATTCTAATACTTTTTCAACATTTAATTCGTGATAATTCATTTCAAATTATATATGCAAACAATCAAGAACTATTTCTCTTCATCGTGATATAAAATAAAGGTAAAGGAAAAAAATACACTTTGATTTCTCCCATTTTCAAGTTTAATTTTGAAATTTCAGCCCAAAATGTGTTCAAATTCAGACACCAAATTTTATACCGACTTCTATCTCAATCTCATGCCAAGGCAAAAAACGTAATAGAAAGAGAAAAGTCCAAAGCCGTCGATGTCAACTCTCGAACTACCATCGATTGCTGATTTCAACACTCCAAAGTTCAATTTAGTATTGAAGTTCGCTTTTTGTTTGCTGAAAATAGAAACGACCATGCTCAAAATTCTTGAAAAAATGCTAAGTGTAGGTCTTGTGTTTTTTGAGGTTTTTCCACCTCGACAACTTTAGTGTTGACTCAAAGGTGGCTAAGTTCAAATGATCATGTACCAACGTATAGTTATGGATGTTACGGTTGAAAATCTAAATACATAATCGTCAATTTACCGTCACATTATAGTTGTAATTTTGGTTCAACAAAAATAATTTGATTATTAATCAGTGCGATTAGCCGTAGCATAAGAAGTGATATTGGTAACAACTTTGAAAATACAGAATTGTGCTGCATAATTATCCTTTGATATGTTTTTTTAATCAACATACATTTATTTTTTTACGTTAAAATGCTTCAATGAAGATAATGAAAACAATTATATGAAATAATTTCATAAGTTGTATTTGCTTGTTTTCTCGTGTTTATTGAATTAAATTCTATATGTGATTAATTTTTTTTTTTTTTTGGTTTTATCATATAATTCCCCTAAGAATTGGATCATTACATTAACTTTGTATTTTTGAAATTGCACTAATTATTTAAAAAAAACCAAGTATTCATTATAAACCTTCAGAATTTATGTTTGCTTGAACATATGTTTGCTTGAACATACGGTTGGACTTCAACCACGCCGTTCATAAAAATTTAAGCGAAGATTTGTAAAACACCATTTTAAAGTTTCAAAATACACGGTCGCTCATCCTCAAAAATATATTATTAAATAAACCTCTATTTTAAAGTTTCAGAATATTTGTGGAAAACTCTGCAACTGCAAGTATTTGTGGAGAAGTATTAAAATATTTGAAGTTTTCGCTTTGTTGCAGTTTTTCAGATTAAATGTTTTGATCATAAAAGCATGCAATTAATATTCAGATTTAATTTTCAACAATTTTTTTTAAATTTAAAAATAGGGTGTAATTTAAAGCAAATTTTTGAAGATGATTTTTCACCTATCGAATCTGAAAATAAAGGACGTCAAATTTTCGTAAAATTTAATCGCATACCAGCAGTTAACCATAAAATCATTAGGAGGTGGAAAATTTTCATAACCATCTATTAATCATGCGGTAATAATTGGTCTTTAATGGTTGCAGTTGTCGCACTATATGCATCCAAACATATAACGACGATCACAACATATTTATTGCATTTCATTTAGTTAACATTAGGTCGAGTGCACGTTTTCACGTGCATCAACGTAAAAATTTGTCATGTGAACCAAATGAACGTGCGAACTTTTATTCCTCTTAAGGCTTCGCTTAAATATCAGTTGCAGTGCACATGCATTTTCCCAAAATTGATATTATTTTCCTTTGGGCATCTTACCTTGCCTGAGCAGAGGCAGGTATGAAGTTATCTATGCCTCACCTGATATTTAGAGGATCCAATTTCAAGATCTTTGGGTCCATAGTTCAAAGCCTTATCACTATATTAGCTGCATTCAATGCTCATACATTAAATTCAAATGCCATTTCGCTGATTTGGGGCTATATATATTTTGCTGTGGTGTTATAATATTACTACAAGATATAAGATGAACATCTTCGTTAGTATTTTCCATTTCTTGTTTATATCAACACTTCTGCCTCACGTAAAATCAAAATACATCCTGATCGTGTCCATCCAGGTCACCTTGATTACTTAGGATACAGATATAAACAAGAGAGAGAAAATGGGAGCGTATTGTTTATCACTCCCTTTACTACTCGGTAACAATTAATAAATGAATATATTGATATGAGGGTTGCTCTTTGTTGAGGGTTTGCCTAACCTGGGCTTCGGATGGGCATGGTGACTGCATATAGACAAAAACTTTACGTAGAATTTAAGTTTACATAGATTTGAAATAATGATGTTAGGTGTGGTATCTAGTGGATTGACATTGTTGAAAGGTTTGATTGATCCCTTATTTACTTATGTTTAAATTCAATCTTGACCTACTACGATGATTGTTCAGTGACCAATAAATCGTTTGTGTGTATTCTTAAGTGAAAATGTCAGACCATCCACTTTTGAATTTAAGTTTACATAGATATGAAATAATGATGTTAGGTGTGGTATCTAGTGGATTGACATTGTTGAAAGGTTTGATTGATCCCTTATTTACTTATGTTTAAATTCAATCTTGACCTACTACGATGATTGTTCAGTGACCAATAAATCATTTGTGTGTATTCTTGATTAAGTGAAAATGTCAGACCATCCACTTTTGATTTGTGAATTGTGATTTACAACTCTTTATCTGACCTCTTTTTCACATCCTTTATCAGATATCATCCTGATAAAAATCAAAATGATCCTGTGGCAGCCGACAAGTTTAACGAGGTCACAGTTTCTTATAATATTTTATCGGATCCAAATAAAAGACATCAATATGACACATTGGGGTTTGAGGTGAGTGGATATTCTTGGACCTCAAATTATATAGCTTTAATTCTTAACCTTTTCTATTTCAGAAAAAGTATATCATACTTGAATATTTAGTGCAGTTTGTAAACTTGCCAACACCTTGAAACAAAGTCGCATGCTTTTTATTTTCTTAGCACATGAGTCTAGATTGTTTTACCCCCTGTTGTAACTAACAATAACTTTTACTGTACTTCCCAACAGTTTATAATGTCTCTGTGTTTCGGTGTGGTGCTGTTGGGGTTGCCAGAGTTAACATGACTTTTTTGATCACGATTATTGCTTCCACGGGAAGTCGGTAGTTTAAATAACAATATTTCACTTACGCATTCTTTAATCCAGGCTGTTGAATCAGAGAACCAAGAACTGGAGCTAGATCTCTCAAGTCTTGGCGCTATGAATACTATGTTTGCTGCCCTTTTTAGGTAAGTCACAACTGATTCACATTTGACTTTCATCCTTTGCCCAATTGCTTCTTTGTACCTTTTCACCTGCTTCTAGCGATTACGCAAATTGTTTTGCATGCTTACTCATTTAGTTTTTGCATATTTGATAGCAAACTTGGTGTGCCAATTAAGACTACTGTATCTGCAACTGTATTAGAAGAGGCGCTGAATGGCTCGGTAGAAGTTCTTCCTCTGCAGTTGGGAAAGTCCACATCCAGAAAGGTTATAATTTAAGTTAATTTTCTTCTTGCTTGTGCTCTGATATAATGCGATCGAATTAATATCATGTTAATATCTGTTATGATTGTTGCACAGGTTGAAAAACAGAGTGCACACTTTTACTCCGTAGAAATAACTGAACGTGAACAGCAGATGGGATTTGTCTGTAGGGTCCATTCAGCTGATAAAAGCAACTTCAAGGTATATCCCAAAATCTCCAAGCATATTGGACAAAAATAACTATCAGTATAAGAATTATTTACCACTAGTGCAATAGTATTCCTTTTTCTTTATCAAGATTGATAAAAATATTCTCAATTATTGTTTATTTAACATCTTTCTTTAAATTTCTGGTATATAGAAGATGCTTAATTATGGGATATAATTTGCATCCTACATCTTATACCTGCAGTTGCTATACTTTGAAGTGGAGGATAATGGAGGACTCAGTCTTGCATTACAGGCATGTCTTCTCCAAACTTTATTCTTTATATTGCAAGTTGCTAGTGATTGAAGGATGAGTGTAAAATCACGTACGTGCACACAATCTCTTAATAGATGAATTGAAGTAAATTTATTCTTTCACAATAAAGGTTTATTATTATTATTCTTTGAATGTACCTTATCAATAAAAAAGAATTTATATCGCATCTTTTAACAATGCATCAAAATCTGAAGAATAAGTAAAATGAATTTTTTAACCCTTTCTAATTTGGAATTGCAACTTAGAATACTCGAGACATTTGAGCATGTTTGCTAGTTGTCTGTGGAAATCCATGTAACAAGAACTTATGAACCACCAACGAATTAAAGATACCTTTCCAAATCATGGAGTTGTAGCTTCGTTTGTCTACAAAACAGCTAACCACGTATTAGCATCCTAATTTGGTATACTGTGATGCTTATCCCTTTTAGTATTCTACCTGATGTAGGAAGACAGTGCAAAAACAGGAAAAGTTACATCTGCTGGTATGTTCTTTCTCGGCTTCCCTGTCTACCGTTTTGATCAGACAGCTTCGGTAAGAGTGTGATGATTTCATGTAACATAGTCTGCAATACATACATGTTCTAGAAGTGTTTCTTTGTGTGTTACAATATCTATATTGACAACAGATGACAGTCAATAAGGATCCAGATGCGACATTTTTCAAAAAATTGGAAGGGTTTCAACCGTGTGAGATCAATGAACTAAAAGCAGGAATCCATGTATTTGCTGTGTATGGTACGTGTTATCACATACTGGCTTTCTCCCATTCTTCTAAAATCGTATCCACAGTGATAAACTGCATTTTATCTGAATATACTAGATTTTGTACAGGTGACAACTTCTATAGAAGTGCAAGCTACACCATAGAGATTGTGTGTGCTGAATCATTTTCAGCAGAAAAGAAAAAACTCCGAGATGTGGAGGCTAAACTTCTAACCAAGCGAGCGGAGCTTTCAAAGTTCGAAACAGAGTATCGAGAGGTTTGCTAGCCACTTTATCTTATTATTCAATGGCCATGTGTTGTTTATCCAATGAGGTCATCTGTTTTTCATCAAATAGGTGCTTGCACAATTCACCCAGATGACAAGTAGATATGCACAAGAAATGCAATCTGTAAGTTTTCTAGCTGTAGTACCCTTAGATTGCTTTATGTTTTGTGGAATTCCTATTGCTTTACTGTCCATGTGCTCAAGCATGCATAATTTGCTTATATTGTGTCCTCTGTGTTTAGATAGATGAACTGCTTAAAGAAAGAAATGCACTTCATGCCTCATACACTACTGCCTCGCCTCTAAAAAGGAGTTCAAGCAGCAAACGTGTTCGAAATTCATTCAGAGCATCATCAAAGTCGGAAGAAAAAGAAGACTGTGAAGGGAAAGAAGTTCAAACAAAGGAAAAGAAGAAAGGAGACCGTAGCAAGAAGAAGAAGACATGGTTTAACATTCACCTCAAGTCTGATAAAAAAAGACCTTGCTGATTATGTGCATTGAATGATAGTCAGAACATATTTTGTTCTGCAGGTTCCACTTTTTTTTGTTGCACTAAATTCACTTCGTGTACCGGCATATTATCTTTATTCACTTTGTTATTTTGCATTTATTGCTGTAAAGGTTTGAATTATTTTATAAGATAAGACGGTTGGGGTTTATATAGCCTTACTATTTCCAACAAAAATGTATATTTCAGTAATTTATCAGGTTATGGGGTGCTTTATTCTTTACAATTTTGTATGTACATATACATGGCAAATCTCGTATACCAAATCAATCACATATCATTCATAATCCCATATGCAAACAAATCACCAAACCTCATCTAAATCGCTATCACACAATAAGATTGTTAACAGCATCACATCTCCTCCTAACCTCACCCATCTTCCCCGTCTTGACTCCATACAAACTCAATTTCTCCATGGCAGCAGCAAAGTCCTTAAAGAACACATCCTGATCCCTTGCATATTCCCTCACTATCGGTGCAGTCCTCTTATCGCTCATCAAGTCTTGATCAGACTTGAGCAACCCCAAACCCTTCTCCAAATTCTTGTAGTACATGTTATCAAACTTCCCTGGCGTCATCACATCCATGAAAACCGCCATGGTCGGATCCTTAGTGTAGTTTGCGCACGTCTGCCGCAATGCCTGCGCGAACCTTGGGTTGAGGCTTGGGTCGTACGAGTTCAGCCCTTTGTTTCCGTAGTTGAAAAGACGATCCGCAAACTCCTTGCAGTGCGAGAACCCTACAGTGTGGGCCCCTGATAAGGCCACCATCTCCCTCACCGTGAACCCTTTCGACGCGAACTTATCGATGATTTGGGAGATTGTCATGTTTGGTAGTGGTAGGTTTTTTTTCACGAATGCTGATGTGGACGTAAGACTGTCCAGTCTACCGAAGGCTACTTTGTAGAATGGGCCTCCGACCATCGTGAGAAGATCTCTCGCTGCCATTGCCAATATGTCCGAGCACGATACAACACCTGAAGAAATAAGTTGAACTTTATGGAGTCATGAGTTTGTATAATTTAGAGCGCAGCTAAGCACTTAATAATAAGTAATACCATACAAAGTTTGATAAATTTGAATATAAAATTAGGAACGGTAACAAAAAGTGTAAATCAAGTTCTCCTTGGCTGCACAGCATCTCTAATGCCTTATGTATTTTAGCAGCAGTCGTTCATTTTGAAGGAGAGGGGGGACGAACCTGGGCATTGGAGTTCGAGCTTGGTCTTAGCTCTGACGATGACGTCGAAGGCATCGCCGGGGAGGGAGATATCGATATCGGAGTCACGTTCGGCGATGTTGAAGCTGTTAGTGGAGACGAGTACGGAGGAGTCGCAGCCGCCAACAAAGCAGTCATGGAAGAAGAGGCGGAGGGTGCCCGCAGCGGTGGTGGAAGCGGCCAGCTGCTTGTCCATCACGACGTCCGACACGATCTGCTGCATCTGCGGGCACGATTTGGCGTAGTAGTCCTCTTTCAGGTGGGCGTTTGAACCTGCATTTGTAGCCGTGGTGGCCAGAAGAAATGTTACAAGAAGGTGGAAGGTTTTCATTGTTTTTTTTTTTTTTTTTCTGTCTTTGCGAGGATCGATGAATCTGCTTCTTTTTTTGTAGAGGCAGAGACGAAGGAAACAGATTGTGGGACAAGGGAGCTGTAATGGTGGGAGCGGAGGAGAATGCGGTATGCACCAAAATGACAATTGGGTTTTGCTATAATAAGCCGTGGTGCATTGTTGGAAGAATATATGCTGCGTGCCTCTAATAATGATAAACGCGGTTTATTTATTTACACTAAATTTGTCATATCAGTATAATCGAATTTTGGATTTTTTTTTATATTCGAAATATATAGGTTTTCTTTGAGTGTAGAGAGATAAAAATAAAAAATGAGAACGTGAAACCAGTAAACAAAAAAGAAAGAAAGAGGTTGGAGTAGGTAGACTGAGACGGGGAAACATGGAACAGAGTGAGCGAGCGTGATTTACGGTAAGATGGTCGGCAAAAGCATGTGATGTTAGAGGTGTGGGGTACTGAAACAGAAGGGCTATAGCTGTGTTCTTATTTGTTATTACGACTTTCCCACAAAGGTACTCTATAATACTGGTATTTTGAAAAGGGGAAAAAAAAAATTCTGCTCTAAAGAAAATTTAATTGTAAATTCTAACGTATCAGTAACCGGTACATGATCGGTAATTGTAAGTCGAAAGTGGAGAATGTAGGGGGTGGGCGCGGGTCGGTTTGGTGCGGTTTGGAGTCCAAACCGCTTCCGCACCGCATCAAACGATTAATCAAAAATACAAACCATTATACCAATTCTTTAAACGGTTCGGTTTCGATCCGGTTTGAATGTAATATGGTTCGGTTATGGTCCGGTCTGATTTGAACCCATATTAAATATGAAATAAAAGGATTACTTCCACCAACAATCAATTTACAAAGGCAACCGTGAGAAACTTTTACGTTTAAAGGTTAAAACACACAAAGTTATACTGAAATAAAAGATTAGATCTTAATTGTATGAATATTTCAATTTGACATTTACCTACATGTGAGATTTTTTTAGTAGATTAACCAAACATCAACATTAATCAATGCATAATCATTAATGAAAATGACTAGAATAAGATTATAATTAGCATCTATTCAAAAAAATGAGATGAACAATATTATACAAATTATAACTTCTTCCTTATGTCGGCGATTATTATTAATATAACAACATACGCTAAAAATAGATTTTACATAATTAGAATGTAAAATAAGATAGGAGTTGCTTATATTTTTATCACAAGATTACTGATATAAATTTTCAGTTTGGTCCGGTTTAATATGGTTGGTTCAATTGTCCTGTTAACCGGCATCTTGGCCCGGTTACAAAACGACAGTTGAAGACACTATTATCAGCACTAGACAAGGTTATGATCACGAAGAGCCTGGAGGCATACGGGTTTGATGAGGACAACATGTTTGACATTTAGGCATGGTTCGGCAACCTTGGATCGCTCGGCATCCCAGCTTCGTTCGACCTAGGAACATCTTTCGACTAAAGGGTATCGTTCGGCTAAAGGGTACGTTCGGTGAACCTCGATTGTTCGGCATCCAGCTTGGTTCGGCAACCTTGGATACTCGACATCCATGGACTTTCGGCATGAAGAGTTGTACTCGGCATAAGTGGATGCTTGGCATAAGGCCATTCAGCTCTTTACACGGCATTGAAGTATGCTCGGCCTTCCAAGGCTGTGCTCGGCATCGAAGGGGGTTCGGCAGACCAAGATTGTACGCGGCATAGGGTCGTCCGGCTTAATTCGCTCGGCACGATTGCTCTTTAAAGGAAGTTAGCTTGCTCGGCTTAAGGTCGTCCGACATCCAGGCGATAGTTCGGCATCCAGCATCCCACACGGCAAGCTTTTCATCCGGCATTTTCTTCATCTGGCATTCCATCTGCTCGGCATATCCTTTGCTCGGCATAACCTTTGCTCGGCATGTCCTGTGCTCGGCAAAACCCTTCACACGACAAGCCTTTCACTCGGCACCCACGCTTCACTCGGCATTCTAGCATTGTTTGGCCCGTCTCCTCCATTCAACAGAGAGATCCATCGACTTGGAAAGGAGGGCTCGGCATGCCGACTGTTCGGCCTGTTCCACTCGGCATGCAGGGCGCGTCCTATCTGGACCGAGCTGTCTGGCCATCTGGCCCACCAAGGAAGTCCAACCCACCTTCGTCTATAAATAGAGGGGCAGGGGCACAGTGAAAAGGGGCCTTTTTCCGGGAGCACTTGGGAGACTCTGCCATTTTCTCTGCTCTTCTCTTTTCACCAAACTTGTATTCAAGTGATTGATTTACGGATTGTATCTGTATCCAAGTAATTGAGAAAGCAATAAAGATAAAACTCAAAGTGGATGTAGGCAATTACGCCGAACCACTATAAATCTGGTGTTCTCGTTTTTATTATTCTTTTTTCATTGAATTACACTATTTTTCAGTTCTAACTCACTCTCTTCATTAATCTCTCTACATAACTCTACTCAATGGTGTTAGTGACCAATTTTGGTGCTAACATTTTGGTGCTTTCACTGAGAATTGAATTCTCAGCTTGATTGGATCTCATCATCTACTATTGGATTTCCATATTCGCGAGATAGATCCAGTTGTCTAATAGAAAACTTCCTATTCTACCCAGATTTGAAAGAAATCTAAAGGAAGCTGATAGCCGTAGATTGGATTCACTGATGTACGCAAGATTTGGCGATTGGATGTTGAAGTTTGCACTCAAGTTGAATGAAGGCCGACCCTCTTCTAAAGGCAATTCAACTGATCGCCCCAGAAAAAGTCTATGCCGAGTGTTGCAGAAAAGGTGTATGCCGAGTTACTATTGGCCGAACACTCCTGGCCAATCCATCTTGGCCGAACACTCCTTGCCGATCCATCTTGGCCGAACACTCCTGGCCAATCCATCCTGGCCGATCCATCCTGGCAGATCCATCCAGGCCGATCCATACTTCTAGCCCGAACGCTCCTCCAGGCCGACCATACCTCTAGGCCGAACGCTCCTCCAGGCCGATCCAAACCTCTAGGCCGAACGCTCTTCCAGGCCGAACATACCTCTATGCCGACCACCTCTATAGTGCCGAACGGTATTGTATATTCCAAGCGGCATCCAGACCGTTCCAAACTTAAGTTACACCGGTCTCTTATACGACCCTTATAGTGAATTCAAAACTCAACTTAATAAAGTAACATTCTATCTACTTCCCTTACATCCCCTGATCGACCGGGGCATAGAGGATCTAGCGACAACTTCTGAACGACAACAAGGGAGCGGACAAACAACTGCTACTCGAACGATACTCTCAAAGGGATATCATATTGATCACTTGAGGATAATCGACCTCCATATATGTTTTAGCAGCCGGTTAGCTGGAGAGCCTCCTACGACCATGGATCGTCTCTATGACAATAATGAATCTAAATCAAAGTGTGGAGGAGCAGAACAAACTAAGGAAAATAACAATGAAGGCCCGTTGACTAAGGATGTAGATCCTAGTAGCCGAAACAAGACCTCAAAATTCGGATCATATGCTCTTTGAAAGACTCAATTGATAACCTATACTTGAAGACTCACGACTCGGAGTGGTACTGGAAACCAACCTCGAGAGAGTACACCAAAAGTCTAAAGAAAATAAGAGGAATGTTGTATATTCCAAGATGCTCACTGATCCTAACACGGGCGATTACAAACACCTCCGAGGTGTGATCGAAAAGCTGATCTGAAAAGAAAAGCTTTAATAATATGTACAAGTCCTGCAGAATGGCGGGCAGCAAACATTCGATGCCTGTTAATAAAGGGCTATGATTATCAATTGGACCGCTGACGGCTGACATCTCTTTGAAAGGAGCCAGGGGCAAAGTCGAATAGCGAGCACACGACGCTGCTTCACTTATCAATGAGATTAATCACAATCTTCTTTGAATTATTTCCATTTCTATTTCTATTTCAATTGTTCTACTACGACTAGCTTGAACTAAACTACTTTCAAAACAATGTAGGTGACTAGATACTCGGATTTGGTCGCCAACCAGTCCATGCAGACCATGATCGGACGTATGGAGTTATATCTAGACGAGCATAATTCAATCGCTTATCATCAATCATGTGCCTTTGATTTGGGGCTATGGACTAGATATTGAAAAGCTCATCACGATCAGAGACCAATACAAAGTGAGCAGGACTGACCTCACATTCATCGACCTCCACATTTGACTGGGGGACCAAGCAAGGTTTGGAATGAGTATGCCTCGATCATCCACTCAAATCGAGTCACGGAACGAAGTTCGATAAAATACAGATGCCCCTCCTAAGCTCAGTGACGCCGAGATCTGTCTAGAGTTGAAGTGATTTAATCATCTACACATCAAATCCTACCTTCAACACAAAAGGTTGTTCGAAGGCCCGACTTGAAATAGTTGTGGTGGACTGCCTATTCATTAACCATCGCTCTCAATGCATAGGCACGACTGCACCTTAGAACATATGCAACTTACTTTGTCTACTCAACAATCTATTATCCTTGTTTTCTAGAAGGAGATACGGAGCAAATTGTAGAGATTTGGCTATCTAACCCAACAAGGATGTGATCCAACCGTCTGTCATATTCCTCCTTCCTTGACTCGATTGGAATAGCTATAATTACCAAGCGGACGAGAATCGATCGTCCATTTTTCAAATTTCGTCCCTTGAGCTGGGGGCAAGATCCCATTCCATGGGCAAACGTGGTTCGACTGTTCATTCGACAACATTAGCCTCGATACGGTAGATGAATACAAATTAAAGAGTGGAAATACAACTACTATCAACTTAAACCTCCAAGTCCCCAGAGTGCGGACTGAAGTACTCTAAGTCCCCAGAGCGCGGACTAGAGTATAAATGACTTAAACCTCCAAGTCCCCAGAGTGCGGACTGGAGTAATCTAAGTCCCCACAGCGCGGACTAGAGTATAAACGACTTAAACCTCCAAGTCCCCAGAGCGTGGACTGGAGTACTCTAATTCCCCAGAGCGCGGACTAGAGTATAAACGACTTAAACCTCCAAGTCCCCAAAGCGTGGACTTGAGTACTCTAAGTCCCCAGAGCGCGGACTAGAGTATAAACGACTTAAACCTCCAAGTCCCCAAAGCGCAGACTGGAGTACTCTAAGTCCCCAGAGCGCGGATTAGAGTATAAACGACTTAAACCTCCAAGTCCCCAGAGCGTGGACTGGAGTACTCTAAGTCCCCAGAGCGCGGACTTGAGTATAAACGACTTAAACCTCCAAGTCCCCAGAGCGTGGACTGGAGTACTCTAAGTCCCCAGAGCGTGGACTAGAGAACGACTTAAACCTCCAAGTCCCCAGAGCGCGGACTGGAGTACTCTAAGTCCCTAGAGCGCAGACTAGAGTATAAATGACTTAAACCTCCAAGTCCCCAGAGAGTGGACTGGAGTACTCTAAGTCCCCAGAGCGCGGACTAGAGTATAAACGACTTAAACCTCCAAGTCTCCAGAGCGTGGACTGGAGTACTCTAAGTCCCCAGAGCGTGGACTAGAGTATAAACGACTTAAACCTCCAAGTCCTCAGAGCGCGGACTGGAGTACTCTAAGTCCCCAGAACGCGGACTAGAGTATAAATGACTTAAACCTCCAAGTTCGCAGAGTGCGGACTGGAGTACTAAGTCCCCAGAGCGTGGACTAGAGTATAAACGACTTAAACCTCCAAGTCCCCAGAGCGCGGACTAGAGTATAAATGACTTAAACCTCCAAGTCCCCAGAGCGTGGACTGGAGTATTCTAAGTCCCCAGAGCACGGACTAGAGTATAAATGACTTAAACCTCCAAGTCCCCAGAGTGCGGACTGGAGTACTCTAAGTCCCCAGAGCGCGGACTAGAGTATAAACGACTCAAATCTCCAAGTCCCCAGAGTGCGGACTAGAGTATAAATGACTTAAACCTCCAACTCCCCAGAGCGCGGACTGGAGTACTCTAAGTCCCCAGAGCGCGGACTAGAGTATGAATGACTTGAACCTCCAAGTCCTCAGAGTGCGGACTGGAGTACTCTAAGTCCCCAGAGCGCGGACTCGAATATAAGCAATTCGGATCTCCAAGTTCCCTGAATATGAACTATGACACAGATGACTTGAATTTGTCAAATCCCTGACATACGGGCTAGAATGTATTCTAAGTGCTCGAAGCACAAAATGGAAGTTCAACAACTCCCGAAGTGTTTCCGAGTTATATGAAGATGGACCGAGAAGTCTATGTTACTCACAACTGCTTGGATCAACATCACAATCACAAAGAAAACTGAACAATAAGAGTCTTTTGTAAGACGGAAAAAGGAACTAAACTTTAATGAGAAATGAGTTCCTATTACAACCCCTCCAAAGTTCGGAGTCGACATTCTATTTACAAGGACTAAGGAAATAGATGAAAATAATTACATGACTTAAACTAACTCTCGTTGAACGAGGATAGTAACCACTTCTTGTACTTCTTCAACTCCTTTCCGGACGGCTCCTCTCCATAGCATTTGCCCTTGGTACTCTTCTTTGATAGAGGGGTAGCAACTGAAGAAGTACGGAGAACTTCCATAGGCTTGGACCCGCCAGGAAGGATGACCTTCAACGGCTTGTTCAAAGGATCGTCCAAGTCCACAACTCGGGGCTCGACCTTGACCCTGACCTTCTCTTTCTCGAGCCGCTCCTTCATGCTCAATTCGGATGTGTGATTAGAGGCGCCTGTAATTTCTACTTCATAACCCCCGTCGGTATAGGAGGAGGTTCCGGACTTGTCTTCATCAAGCGATCCAATCACCTGAGCGCGGACGGGAGTACTCTAAGTCCCCTGAGTGCGGACTAGAGTATAAACGACCTAAGAACCTCTACATCCCCGGAGCACGGACGGGAGTACTCTAAGTCCCCAGAATGCGGACTAGAATATGAACGACTTAAACCTCCAAGTCCCCAGAGTGCGGACTAGAGTGCTCTAAGTCCCCTGAGTGCGGACTAGAGTATAAACGGCTTAAAAAACCTCTACATCCCTAGAGTGCGGACTACGGTACTCTCAGTCCCCAGAGCACGGACTAGATTATAGAAGACTTGAGAAGAATCTCCAAATCCCAGAAGCAGACTAGATTACTCTAAAATCCCAGAATGCGGACTGGAGTATAAACGAGTTGACAAAAATCTCTGCGTCTCGAACTTTGGACTAAAGCATAAACCGTTCGACAAATCTCTAAGTCCCCGGAGCATGGACCGAAGCATGAATACAAATTGGGCGCGAATCAACCGGGGGGAGAATAACACTAAGTCACCAGAATGCAGAGTGGTGTATAAACATCGATAAATAGACGAGTGGATTCCGACCATTCTCTATTACGCAAACTTCGGCATTGAATCGACCGAAGGATTATTAACCTGCTAAGGATGGAGTTCGACCATCCAACTAGTGGCCTGGCCAAATCAATGCTGGGAGCATGGGTACAAATCACTAAAAAGCTGAATACGACAGCTTACTATAGCTCTAGTGTGACGTTCTTTATAACTTCAAGCAACGACTGCAGGGAAGCCTCAATACAAAACCAATCGAAATGGCATCCAAAGCTACGAGCAATCGACTATATCATACCTCAGATCGAGGGTCAATACCGATCCACACCAATCACATACGAATGTGACTCGGATGTTTCTTGAAAAACTGTGACCTCCAGAGTGTGGAAAGGAGGGTAAACCATGAATACTTGGTCAAAAATTCTCCAGCACCCTCATTCGATTCGTCAGGAGGAGTATGAAACTGGATGAGTATAACCCGACTGCATTTGTAGCCAACTTTACCCCGAGAACTGATTACAGAGCATGAACCGAAGTGGACGTAGATGACCATCCACTGTCCAAATTACGCCCTGAAACTGACGTGGCATCGAAGTATTCCTCTTGGAATGAAAAACCACGATAAAATCCGAGATAGGTGAGACCTAGTCTCCCATCGATTGACATGATCCCACGATTCAACGGGAAAGAGAGTAAAGCTAAAGTGGGCGTGGCTGGCCTTCCTACTTATCGGTATATGCCCCAGACTTGGGGGCACGAGCGAGGAGCAAAATGAATGTGAACCGACTATTCACCGATCACCTCTATGTCTTTGGAACTTAGGTGAAAACATAAACATAGCTAGGACGAGACTCAACCGTCCATGCAGTACATTTATCAACCCGAGACTGGGAGAAGACGCATGGTCATCCTAAAACTGGCTACGATAGCTCAGTATTAAAACTTATATATAGTGCTTACAGTTGCTCAAGGAGACGACCGAAAGGATGCCTAGAGATTGAATCATTGAATTGACACCTTAGCTCATGAGCAATTGACTTTCACTCCAACCCGAAGGATGGGTAAAGGATCATGAATGCATTGAATAGGAAGTGCGTTACTCGAATATACAAGAAAATTCAAACTCTTAGCAAGATCCAGCTATACAGTTGCACGCCACTCGAGGCTGACCCCCACCGACATTTCCTTCAATGCGCTTTTAAGCCTGATCTTTGGCCATTCGCTGATAATCTATTAGAGCATTCAGAGTCCTTCACTATTAGACTTAATAACTCATGACAAGACTCTAGGATTCGACTAGAGTAACCATCAACATTGGCCGTCCCAACCATATTTCACATTGAATGTTATGAAAAATAGTTACATCTGTACTCAAAGAATCTGGGATGGCACCTGCTAAGCTGACGGTTGACATTACAGCCAGCCATGGTGACCCCATCCCGGGTACTAAATATCGGATCACAGCTCAGTGCAGTGATGATAGAAGAATTAGTTGGATTTTTCTGAATAAATGATGATATGCTCCCTTGGACCCATTCTGGCATGCATATGTGATTTCATTAACAATCGTGAGCCATGCATTGAATATCAACCCGAAGCTACAAAAGCTAGCACAATATCTATTGATTTCATCATGAAAGTTCCACTCTTACTTTTAGGCTCACTCCATCAGCGTCTATGCTTACCAGCCGTTGCGACAGGGCATACAATGACCTGAGACGTCTGAAAGACTACTTAAATAGGATATTGAACTAAGCTAATTCGATATCACTTATTTCCCTCGAAGGGCTATCCAAGGACGGAAATTAGCAGACCTCACACCCAAATTCACTACCTCAGGTGACTACTTGAAGAGTAGTAGAGAACCAACCATAAGATGGAAAATGTACACGGGTGGAGCATCCAATTATCAGTATTTTGGCATAGGAGTCATGATAATGACTCGAGTCATGATAATGACTCTTGAGGAACGATCAATCTGCTACGTCCTGAAACTCGATTCACTTATAACAAACAACGCTGCTTAGTATGAAGCCTTGACTTCCAGCCTCAAGCTTGCTAGAGGATTTGAAGTGAAAACTTTACATATCTTTTGTGATTCTTGATTGGTAGTATACAAATTTAAGGAAGTTGATCTTGCTAGGGGGCATTGTCTTGCTCCTTATCTCGACCAAGTCCAAGAGCCACTAACCGACTTCACGTATTACATCATTACACACCTCAGCGAACAAAATGAAAAGGTGTCATGGTTGACTCCCATCAAAGACTATCTACAATGAGGAATTCTTACTGAACGGAGGAATGAAAAACGACAGATCCTCCTCAAAGCTACACGCCGAATCATCCAAGAATAAGCCGTGTGTCAAAAGGAGTTTATCCATCCCCATGCTTCGGCATATCGCCCATGATGATATATTGAGCAAAGTCTATGAAGAAGAATGCGGTAATAACATCAGGGGGAAAACCACGATAAAGAAAATACTCTGCTACAAGTATTGCTGGCCAACTATCAATCCAGGTGCGGTTGATCATGCTAGACAATGCGACGAGTGCAAGATGTTCGCAAAAAATTCAAGAACCCCGCCGATGGAAATTACTCAAATGGCTAGTCTATAGCCGTTTGCCACTTTGGGGCATTGAAATCATCTTCTTGGTTGAAGATGTAAACAAAGTCATAAAGCCTGTTCTGAAGAGAAGTTTGGAAAAGGCTAAGAGGCAAGTGGGTGGATGAACTCCCAACAACACTATGGGCTTATAGAACTACCCATGGATCCATGAATGGCCGTACTCCATTCACCCTTGCTGACTGCTTTGAGAAAATACAAATAAGGAATCGCAATTGAATTGCTATTAACTAGATGGAATTGGCAAGGACTTATGAGCATGTAAAACACATCCGAGAGCTAATGGCAAGGACATGTACCCGAACAAGTCCGACTTCTTGAAATCAACAGAAATTGAATTCTCACTAAGGGTTATTAAGAAAAGACTAAATCAGATAGCCGAAGCATGCTAGCTCTGTAGAATCAGACACGGGTGGTCACTGATGAACTACAACCCTGGATTTATAATATTGGGAATCAACCAAGCGTCAAGACGGCCAAAGAAGGATATGACAGCTTGGGAGGATAAAGTCGAAGGATAATGACTATTCAAGAAACATGATGGATTTCTTTCTGAAGACAAGGAATACTCGCTGATTCAAAGCGTGTTGTGTTGCTTCACACGACACACTTTGGGGGGCAAATGTTAGCACCAAAATTGGTCACTAACATGTCCAAACCGCAACCGAACCGTATCGATGCGGGTCAGTCCGGTTTGAGGTATCGACTTTGGTTAGAAGATTCAGTGCGGGTTTCCGCACCGCTTTTGCCGTCCGGTGCGGACGATTTTCGTATAGCGGTGCGGTTTATGCCCACCCCTAGGAGAATGTGTGAAAATTTATTGTATGTTTACGATTTACAAAAAACAGATTGATTGTATTTACATTGGTCAACACTAAATCTATTGGTATTATTTCACTACATTGATATTTATTTACAACGCTACGAAGAATTTGAATAGACTAAACATTTATATCTCCGCAAATTTATCTGACTTTCATAAAAAAATAAAATGAAATATGAATAATAAAGAGAATGGGTACATTATGAAATCATAAAATAGATCAATTATTGTCATATGATATGTGACTGTAAAATGCAAGACCAATTAAGATTAGTAAAATAAATATAGGAAACACCTACTAAGTTTACTGTTACCTTGGTTACGACACTTTTTTACCGTTAATATATGGGCATTGTTGGTAAATTATTATTACCTTAGTGATTATACTAGCATACCTTATTTCACTAGTGTAGGAACCGACCCGACTTGACAATAGATGGAATGAATAAAATTCAAAAAACATTCTTTATTTGGATCGTCTATGAAATCCACTTACTAAATTCTTCCATCATCTTTCAATTATAGGGACTTGGCAGCAATTTTTTATAAAAAAGTGGTTGATCATAGCTGAAAGAACAAATTCAATCAAATAAAATGGAATTGTTTTATTTCATTTAAAAAAGAAAACCTTTTCTTTTCACCGTCTTAAACTTTCCTTAAATTTTGGATCCAACAATTAGACCACCTTCTCCATGTGTGACCAACCAAACAATAATTTATATGTGAATTACTGCATTTAATATGTGTACACATAATTATTAATAACACACATAGGTACGACATAATGATATGATAAACAATGACAAGGTTAATACATAATGTGTAAATATTCAGATATATATCTACCACACACACATATTGATTGCATCAATTCAAATGTTCAGTAAAGATACATATATGTAGATATAAAATATATCCAAACTACATAAATTAACAACATAAAGGTTGAATTGACAATACCTAACATAGATTGATTGAATTAAAACTACATATTCAAATTCGTATGCTAAAATGTCTAAACTTGGATTGTAGATATATTTAAATTCAAGTCTCGATTAAGTTAACTTGTAGAATATATTTAAATGTCAAATATTTTCTAATTGAATTTGTATTAATATTATAATATATATAAACACACAGACACACACATATTATACATATGTAATAATAAGATAAAAATAATTTTCAGTTAATTCAACATGCACATCCACGTTATGTTAAGTTGTTCGAATTCATTTGCAAGCACATAGATGTAAACACACACACGCATACGCACACATACATATATGTGTGTGTACACAAGAAATTATATAAATGAACCTTTCGCAAAATACCACCTTTATAATTTTTTTAAGATCAACCAAAGATTTGAGGTTAAAATACATACATTAAGTGGGATGAGAGATCGATGGTTTTTTTTCCAAATGATCAAAAAGTTAAAACCAAATAACTGAGTTACGTAAATTGTATACGATGTTTAATAAACCATCACATGTTTATTGAAAGCAAATTTATGGCTGAAAAACATAATTTCAAATATATATGTATTTCGATTTAATCTATTAAATCAAAATTTGTTGTTGAAAAGTGACATTAACTCCAAATCAAGATGAGACAACAATACACATAAAATTATTATAAGAATGATATAAATAATATATATAAATTTAAACTTATGATGTACCTTGTGATTTGGCCTATTAATGACACGTTAGTTTGAAAATCCTTCCGAGATCCCTTGAATCAACACCTACCTTTGCTGGAATTGGACGAACCACGTACCTTTAATTTTACTTGATGTTTTTTTTTGTTTTTTTTATTTGGACTAGAAATTTATCTAAGAGATAGCTGTAGCGACCCATAGTTCCGTACCCTTCGAGTTGATATTAATTCACTCACATTCAACTCAAATTGTATGAAAGAGCGAATAACTAGGGTAGAGAAGAAGAAAAAGATAGAAAAAAATAAATAACAACACATAATCTCACAATCGCAGCGGAACAAATATAATATATAATAACAATTTTTTATACAAAAGAATCCGTAACAATTTATATACTTACAATCATCAAAGTACAACAATTCTATACATCAAAATGGACAGTTATAATAAATTATCCTCACACAGCGGAAGTATAACCAAGTACGGAGATATGTCGTCCAGCTCGTCTCTTGAGCCCCATAGCATTCTAACCTGAACCTATAATACTCGGTCTGACCCGAACATTATAACAAAATAACACCCGAGTCAGTCTGGAAAACCAGCGTGAGAAAACACACTCAATTTGAGTTATTAAAGTTATTAAAATCCTTTGAAAAACAAAGGCATCTCGTAAGACCACGTCACACATAAACACGATGGGTTTTTACCTTACGATAACCAAAACCATTTTATTGAAAAATCAAGTGATATTATAATAACGTCTAAATACAAATACTTATTCAAATAATTGAAATTGTTACATTAATTAAATTCCATCATACTAGGCTCTGCAAACAAAACCGTAAGGCTCGTATTGGAAAATGGATTCCATACAATGACTGGGCCACTGGGATACCGTCCATCATAGCACACCTCTAGAACTGTACCGAGGACCTCACCGGGATCCCCTGCTACACAAGACCGGCCTACAAGTTAGGATAGACCGAGACTTTTTTCCGGTTATGGAATAGATGAAATAAATCCAAAAATGGATTTTTTTTCAAGAATGAAATCTTATTGGAACTGTCCATATCTGGTTCATCCTTCGGAACCATATCACATCCCGGATCTGATGAAATAGGATGAATTGAGACGGTATTTTGTAAATACGTAATTATCTTGAATATATCAACCATTTCTTTATTTTCCGATCGCCTGGTTATCACCCCGGGTATTCCCACCCTTAAAACCGAGCGCTCCTTCTTTCATGCACAACCATATCCATAATATATAGGTTTCCAAGGATATATAGAAAAGTGATAGCATACCCTAATTGGGTGCGACCCACTTAGCCTTGATGCATCTTCCATGTTTTAGTCATTCCCGGTTGATGAGGCTTGAGGCTAAGCGTTGCCTTTCAAGAACCAATTCTACTTAGAATGCTCATCGTCCTCCAATGACGATGTTCTGATAGCATTCGACCATACAAGTTGTCCTGAGTTTGGACAAACCGAATCGCCGTCTTCATCATCATCATGGTATTCATTCGTACGTTCAAACCATATTGAAGTGGTTTTCGGATAATTAAATCCAATCTCGGTCTCTTCGAGACGATTAACGAAATTGGCCAATATTTGATAGTCGGTTATTTAACTGTCAAATAACATCAATAAGCAGTGATTAGGCCATATTATAATTTTTTTCAAAATTTATTTTCAAAATATCTTTATTAGATATATATTAAAATCCCTTTCAATATTTCAATAATTGAAATCAAATTCAAATTCTTATATCCTTAACAGGATATTTCCGAGTCATTTCAATACTTAAGAATATCTTCCTCGCTTCCATCTTTTAATTTATCCCTTTTTGAAAATATTTCTATAATAATCTCGGAGTTAAATATTTTCAAACCCTTCTCGTCCAATACTTAGGAATTTTTATAAGTATATACCTAAGATCTTTTATCTCTAATATTTAGGAAATAGTCTTTTCATATCCTATTTCTAAACTCCTTTGCAAATTTTATTTGTAAATTCCTTAACTTTTTTTGCTCTAACGAATTCTATAAGCCCTGGACTTCATTAATTCATAAAATTTCCAAAATCGATTATGCTTATCTATAATCTCAAATACCCATTTCTAAACACCTTTCTATGAATTTTTAACCCATTTACAAAGTTTTCGTATTTTAACACTTGGAAATTTCTTTAAGTTTCCCAGAATCCCACTATAAGATTTCTCTTCTAAAATCATATTCGTTTAATAAACTTCGTTTCCAATCTCGAGAGGATTTATAAATAAATTTCAATCTTTTAAAACAATATATATAAAATAAGTATTCTTAAAGAATAATAGTTTATTTTTAAAAATATATTTAAGTAAATTTAAAATATGAAAACATTTTAAATAACATCGATAACACATTTTCAAATCATTTTTAAATAACTAATTAATTTACAAAGCTGATTTATAAAATTAGAATTTATTTCAATAAATATTAAATATTAGAATAACTAACTATTCGGAATATAATAAATAATAATTTAAGTTACATAGTATAGTAATTTAAAATCCCATTAATTTTTTTAATTTCTCGACAAAAATCTATTTTAAAAATCCAATTTGTCAATTTCAATTTATAAATCCCTCTCGATTCGTATCACATCAATTATATCTCAATTTTATCACCATTCTCATATTCAAAAATAGATTCCACATTTCTTTCCCAAACGATTTCCATAACTCGATTTAAATTCACACCGTAAATCTATATTTCCAACTTATCAACTGACTATCATTTTCCTTACTTATAAACATCGTTTATAAATTTATAAACTCCTTTGAGTTTCACTTATTTTGAAAGCAATCTCGTTTGTAAAACCTCATTTATAAATCCATTTCTTAATATATTCCATTTATTTTTCAAATCCATTTTAAATATCGATTTCAACTCCTTTCTATATTTTTTAGAATATCAATTTAAAATTCATTATTTAAAATCCTCTATATAAATTATTTTAGAATCTCTATTATAGTATTTTTCTTGAATAGTTGAGTACAACTCCAAATCAAATTATATTTTTCCAAATCAACTTCTTTTGAAATTGTCTAAATTTCAATATAATATTTTATATTCAAAATCTCCTTTAAATCCCTAACTTTTTCAAAAATAATATTTATTGTATTTTAAAATACCAAAAATAAGGCCATTGCTACCATAGCATCCAATTATTCGATCACAACAATTATCTATAATATATTATTCTAACACATCATATATTAATATATATGAAAATAAATCAACATTTTCGAGGAATTCAGTTGGGTTCCTCCAACCTGTTAATCTGCATCCACAGATATTAATACAACATAAAAATACCAATCCTGCTTCAAGATGGGATATCGCGGTAATATAAGGCCATCCGCTATTATGCGGGGCGCATAGGGTCTCATCCGCTCCAACGGTGGGAATATCAATCCAACTACTAATATATATACACACACTACTATATATAATATATATAACATATATCATTCAACAAACAATAATTTTATAAATTCAACCAAGCATCTAGAATTAGTTTTAACTACTTAAAAATTAAATTTTGGTAATCCAAATGAGTGGGAATTTCTCACCCTGATTTTTGAATTTTCCGTATGCCCACTTTTTAAATTAAACCAACTCCAAATGTCGCTGCTTTGTTCTATTATGATCTCGAAATAAAAGTTATACAATTTTTATAAGCGCTCGATTTCAAAAATAAATTTATTTGAATTAATTAAAATCAACACTGTGAATTACCCTCAAATTACTTCCATTAACTCACGTTAATTCTCCCCTAACTCACTTCCATCTCGTCACCGCACCACCCTAAGATCACCGGAGCATCACGAAGGCACATCTTAGACGCACAACTCCACCACTACCCTCAAGCTCCATCGCCATCACCAAGTTCGCCTCCTAGGCTTGAGTAAACATGGCCAAACTTTGATCGTTAGTTGCCCCTCCTCCTTCACATCGGAGACCACTGCCAACTTCGAGTTTGCCTCAGCATTTTTCAGCCGAAGACCGCCGCTCCATCACTCGATGCTACAACAACATCTCCATGCACGCGAGCATCATCCACCCCGCTCTCCAAACTTGATCGCCAGTAACGTGATTTAATCGCGTGATTTTTTTCTTTTACTTTACCTCTAGAATTGATTTCATGAATACATTCACGAAAAAAGGGGAAGAAACACGATTTAAATGATTTGAAGGGCGGCTATAGGGCTAGGTCATATGGTTAGGCCTGCTTCTTAGTGGTAGGGTGGCTGAAAGGAGAGAAAACAACTAATGTTAGATCGAGTTGGTATATATATATATATATATATATATATATATATATATATTAGTTTTTTCTAATATCTCACATTACATATCTCGAAATTTTGAACCCCTGTGGAGGCGTGCTGCTAGGATTTTATAATGTTATACTCCTATTCCAAACGCAATGGAAAAGATTTTGAGTCCTAATTTGATCATATGGAGAAGATAGCTTTTTGGACCCAATTATTATATTGAATTTACGGTATTATTTTCAACGCGTTTATATCCCGTACGAAAAAACGATAACCCCAAACACTTCAAAATTTGATATCCGATAATAATACGCTATTACGAATCCAATGGAACTGGTTTTTCTGAATTCCGAGACTGTTTCTCGGATCGCTATTTAACGCGTTGATTAACTCGACGATTTCAGAAATTTTCGAAATCGCTTGAAAATCTAGTTTTAACAACTTATTAACTCAATTCTAATTCCAATAGAATTTATATCAACATTAGAAATCATTTCCATTCATATTCAACTCCAATTTCTAATTATTTAACGATTTTTAATTATTAACTCCACAATTAAATTTATTAATTAATCCATTATATTTGGAGCTTAAGTTTTTTCTTATCACACTATTTTTAATCGATAACTTCATATTAAAATTCCATTCACCTTTCAAAAATCAACATATAAATTAATTTAAATGTTACAATCAATGATCAAAAACCTAGGTCGTTACATTCCTCCCCCTTAAAAGGATTTCATCCCTAAAATTGCTAAGGTAGGAAAAATCCCCAAACCCATTAACTTATTCAAAACCCACTTAGCTAAAATTCGATATTTCACTTTTTTAATATTTTAGTTCCAATAAAAACAATTAGTTTTAATTCTAATTCCAAAATCCTTTATTCCAATTACAATTCGAAATCAATTTGTCGTAAACAAAATTTTTTCAAAAATTTTCATATTTTTTCTAACACCCTAAATTTTCGAAATGTTTTGCAGAGTCTCCTTTGTACGAAGGACCTTTTGCAATATGACAAGAGAGATAAATATATATACATCGACCCACACGGTCGAAAAATAAAAATTATATATCAATATTTACGTTTCGCGGTATTTGATCCGAAAACGTACCTTATTTTAGCATTTTTAATCGAGCGTCTTATTTTATTTGCAGCTAGCACAACCAAAAATCAAGCAAACAGCTCCATATACCTGTACTTACTCAATTTAAAAATGTAAGTACCAAAATATGAAATTTAATAACATTTCACTTATTCAACCAGTTGACACGTGAATTTAATATGCAATGCGTGCTAACCATATATTTATAAGCAATTATGAGGTTCCAACACCAATATAATTTCTTCCAATCGATCCATATATCATTTCATTCAATCCCAATGATTTACAACCAAATTATTTGCATTAAATTCATTTTTATTTCAAACAAACTCATATCCATTCCATATTGATTTAAAAATCAATTTTATTCACTTTTATTAATTCATAGATTTTTATTTACTTCCGTTTACGCCAAATGCCAATTTTTTTCTATGTAATTTCAGCGATATTAATTTAATAGAATAATTATTTAAGCTTATAGCTATTTTAAATTAATTTCAAATCAATTTATATTTAATTTTATTCTATTTCAGTTTTGTTCACCATCAATCCACTTACATTTCATTCATATCCACATTCATTATATTCAGATCTGTTCTATTAAGCTCAAAACCATACCATGCTATTTTATTAAATAACCATTTCACAAATTTATCTAAGACATGCTTTCATTCAAAATATTTACTTAAGTTAATCCGTTATTTTATATTTATTTCCACTTTATAATATAAGTTTATTTTCATTTTAACCAACTTCCATTTCATCTAATAATTAATTAGTTCATTCATTCAATCCACTTCAATTTTATTATCCCATACTCGAATTCATTTAATTAATATTCCAAGTCATATTCAATTTAATTATACTCAAATTGAATTTATTTATAACTTAAACCATCTCTATTTCAAACCATTTCTATTTTATTCGACGGCATTTCAAAATATATTTAATTGCTTACTTTTAAGTCGAACTCTCTTTATAACCTAAGTTTCAATTCCAATATTCAATCTACTAACTCATCCATGTAATTAGTTAATTCTATTTTCCATCCACAATTAGATTTTTATTCCAAAAATCACTTAGTTTAATTTTCTAAAGTTCAATTTCATTTTAAAATTCAAGTTTGGGCTTTATTTCTTCACTTTAAAATATTACACCATTTTTATTTTTAACTCGAGCTTATACATTTATTTATAGCCTAAGCATATTTTTATCCAATTAATTTCAATTTTTATAAGCTATTCCAATTTATCTATTCACAATTACAATTTTCACTTAAATTTTATCTCATTCAAAATTTATACCATATGGTTTTATAATATTTAAAAAACCAAATTTATATTTACTTCAATTCGACATTATTTCTAATCCAATTCAAAATTTATAACTTGTAGTTATATAGTTAGTTTATAATTCACACTTACATATTTAATTCAATTTCATATAATTCAAATCCAATTCACTTTTTATTTAAATTTCAATACCTTTTAACCAATATTTCAATACCATATTCGAGTTGTTCATATTTAAATTAATTTCACTCCAAACAATTTTATTTTTAATTCATTCAATTTAATCAAGTTAGAATTTAATTCCAATTTCAAAATTTTCCACTTCCTTGCTTATATTTATATCGCTATTTCACCACCCGAATTTATTATTGTTTCAATTCCCAATAAATTTATAACTTTCCTTAAGTTAAATACAATTCACAAAATCTATTTTAACTTACTTAATTTAAAATTTATTTCCCAAAACTCAAATTCCATACTTTCCTTTCCTATTGAAATCATCCCCACTTTATAAGTTCATAACCTATTTCCAAGGTTTTTCCCAACATTTATATTAAAATTCCAGAATTCTTTAATCTCCCGGTATTTATTTCAAATCATTTTGAAATCACAAATATCTCAAATCATACTTTTTAAACTTAAACCAATGCTATTTTTTATCCAAAACAAACTCCCTTCGGAATTTCCAAAACAAAACTTGTTTTTCTCAAAACAATCCAAAAACAGCAACCACGATAGCAATTCGTCACTTAGAAACTTGAAAATGAACACTGATGATGCGGCCATCATCATCAGGATTATTTTCTAGTGACTGAAGAGAGTTCAGTGCTATAACACTTCCAAAATCCATTTAAAACATTTTTCTATTCAAAAATATCTCCAAAATAATAATACTATCATTCATTTTTCAAATACTTTGGAAAAAATTTCCAAAATCTCCGGGATTTAATTTTCCAAATTCTTGTTTGAATCCTGTTTTAGTTTTTAACTCATTTGTATAATTCATACTTATACAATGTAATTTGGTTTTAATAAACTACTTCAAATTTTAAAATCTTATTTTGGTTATATAATAATAACCAAACACATCAATCTACTATAATAATTTCTAGAAAATTATTCCTTTCGTATCAAAATATAATTTAGACAAAATTATTTCATTTACCCTCTTCAAAACAATATTGTGTCAGTTAATCGCGTTTAAATGTTTATAACTCCTATCGATTTAGTGGCGAACCACTACTCGACCAGAATTTATATGCCACTCAACAGATAAATCAATACAATACAAAACATTTTATATTCACTAACAAATACATACCCATATCTATTAATACTTTCTAACTCATTCTAGGATACTACTGACCCTATCTCTAATGAGTAATTCCCATCATAATCAAGTTTCTCACTTAACCTTCAGCTCTGATACCAAATGTAGCGACCCCAGTTCCGTACCCTTTGAATTGACAATAATTCACTCTTGTTCAACCCAAATTGTATGAAAGAGCGAGTAGCTAGGGTAAAGAAGAAGAAAAATAAACAACAACACATAATCTCACAATCGCAGCGGAACAAAATATAATATATAATGACAAATTTTTATACAAAAGAATATGTAACAATTTATGTACTTACAATCATCAGAGTACAACAATTCAATACATCAAAATGGCATTTATAATAACTTGTCCTCACACGGTGGAAGTATAACCAAGTACGAAGATACGTCTTTGTCGTCCAGCTCATCTCCCAAGCACTATAGCATTCTAACGTGAATCTGTAATACTCGGTCTAACCCGAGCATTATAATAAAATAACACCCGAGTCAGTCTGGAAAACCGTGTTAGCACCAGAATTGGTCACTAACACCCTTAAAAGAGATTGTGTATAGAGATTAATGAAGAAAGTAAATTTAAACAGTGAACAATATGCTAAATTAAACGCAGAAAACAAGAACATCATATTTATAGTGGTTCAGCGTAACTGCCTACGTCCACTTTGAGGTTAATCTTTATTGCTTTCCTCCACTATTGATTACAGATACAATCCATACACCAACACTTGACTACAATTGTTAAGAAAAGAAGATAAGTCTTGAATGAGTCTTAAATGAGGCAGAGTCTCCCCGATGTTCTCGAAAAAAGGTCCCTTTCACTGTGTCCCTGCCTCTCTATTTATAGACGAAGATGTGTTGGATTTCCTGATGGGCCGAGTAGTAAGATATCTCGGCTCCAAATGAATGACTTATGCATGCCGAGCCACAGATGCCGAGCGGCAAATGCCAAGCCGTGTCTCTAAGCCGAACGAGGAAGTATGTTGAGTGAAATGTGTAGGCCGAACGAGATCCAATGCCGATCGAGGGGAGATGCCGAACGACATGCTCATGCCGAGCGAGGCCATGTGCCGAACGAGGCTAGAATGATGAACTGGCTGGAATGCCGAACGAGGCTGGAATGCCGAACGAGGCTTAAATGACGAACGAGGCACGAATGCCAAACGAGGCTGGAATGATGATCGAGGCTTAAATGCCAAATGAGGAATGAATGCCGAACGAGGCTGGAATGCCGATTTGAGGCTTGAATGCCGAGCGAGGCTGAATGTCGGTCGAGGCCTGAATGTCGGTCGAGGCTAGATTGCCGGGCGAGGCTGAATGCCGGTCGAGGCTGGATTGTCGGGCGAGGCTGGAATGCCGATCGACCCAGTTGTGCCGAATGAGAATGCTTTGCCGAATGACGCTGGATGCCAAACGGTGCACAACTGCCGTGTCTCTAGTTACCTGGTCAAACCTCCAGGTAACACTTCCCCCCCCCCCCCAAATTGCATCATATGATCGAACATGATGCGCTTTAAATCACGAGTCTTCCATGTTTTGCTCTGAGCCTTGGCTTAGTCTTCTCGATAGTATTTTTCCCTGAATGCCAATCGAGGCATTGTATGCCAAGCAACATGCTAATGCCGAACGACGTAATATCAAACGAGGGGCGTGCATTGACCGGTTCTACCTGTCACGAACCATTCAACTTCTCCTCTCTCTATTTAAGCCAATACTCCATCTTCTTTTTCTTTTTTTACCTTTACTTTTCCAAAACTATGAACTCAACTCCCAACATACTTCAGCAAATACTACCTACCCTTCCTCCCCCAAACTCCATACATTGCCTCATCTCCTTCTCAAATCAGTGGGTCCAATTAGAATCGTGTTCCTACTCTAGAATCTTCCCAAGTTTCAACTCGTTCTTTAGGTAACGAACTTTCTTTTAAACACTACACCCCGAACAGGAAACCTAGCACGAGATTCGAGCTCGTGAATCTCTGTAAAATTAAGGTCATTAGGAATCGTGTGGAATAGGAGTTAAGGGAGAGGCATTGTTGTTTAGGGGAGTTTAAGGCTAGGCGGAGTGGAGGAGAGAAGTGGACATTGGAGGTGCTTGAAGGAGAGAGTTGGTGGAAGAAGTAACGTTGTGGCTTGGCATGACCTTCTTATGCCGAGCGATGGAGTGGAAGTACATGAGCAGAAATAGAGTTATGGTTTAATGCGTCGAGCGATACGGCTCGGCACAACCACGACTCGTATGCCGACCGAGATTTGGAGGAAAAAGCAGAAAAGAAGGAGTAATTAGGTAGAATGCCGAGCGACATGGCTCGGTATGACTTGCCAAAGGACTTGGCCACGCCGGTCGGTAGGGACGGAGGGAAGGAGTAAAAGTGGCGTTAAGGATAGAATGTCGAATGATGCGGCTCGGAACGAGCATGATTCAGCATGATTTGTCGCATGTCGAATGGTGAAGAGGAAGAGTGGTGTGCCGAACGGTGTGGCTCAGCATGCTTGCGGTTCGGCATGTCTTGCCGCATGCCGAACGGTAATAATGAATGTTAGGTGAGTGTTTTTTGTTGAGGGCAGAATGCCGAGCGAGGTGGCTCGACATGATTGTGGTTCGGCATAACTAGTTGAATGCCGAACGATGAAGTGGTTAGGTAGGAGGGTTGTGTACAACAGCAATACTAGTCGAACCTAATGCATAATTGACTAAACACATACTTTATGCCTGAACATATGATAATGAACAAGAACAGACTCGAACAACAAAGCATATCGGACAATTCGGACTGATAAATCCCTTGTTTCAACAACTGACAATTTGGACTTTCACTTGTTTAACAGTTAATAACCTTTCAAATGCAGCGACGATGTTGAGTTCAAAATGTAAATCGTCTTACGACAAGCTTTTGTAGACGGTCAGCGATGGCGGTCTTCGAAGATGATATTTCAAAGCTTAGGCTTATTTAATCAATCCAGTGTCCTTTCACTGCTTGGCACTTACATTTGAATGATCGCACTAGTTCACACACCATACGGGAGGAATATTTATGTTGTTAAGTTTAATGTCGATTGTTTTTCAAGTATAGTTCAAACAAGTGCCCTCTCAGATTCAATCTTCATTAGAGATGTCTAAGAAATTAAGCTCTGCTACAATCTCCGACAAACCTGGGCCATCCTCTCGACAAGAATTTGTAGAGACTTCAAATCCATCAACTACCCCTGCTTAAGAACTGAGACCTGCGACTGCATCTGTCGACTTGGCTCCCGATGCTTTGGAGGCAGCAATTTTCCTGGACGACCCAACCGATTCGCAGGCCTCAAAGATTAATGAAAGTACACTTTGTCGGATATGCTCTGATCATGGAATCCCCTTCGACGATGTGTTAGTTCCATCGGGGCGCAATCGTGCACACTTGTCGCAGTCAGATATACAGCTTGTAACAAATTTATGTGCTGGGTTGGCAGCGTGCCGCCATTCAACTCTTTTCTCTGAGACGTATTGCAGTATATCGAGATTGCCCCCTCGCAATTGCATCCGAACAGCCACACATTCATATACGGCACTTGCATCCTCTTCATGAGTGTTCTCTTCAGGCTTTCGACTTCGGGCGATATTCGATACATGTATCGCATCAAGAGACGGACGGATAGCCCATCTTTCATGTTTCTCGAGCCAAACAACAAATGTCAAATTCTAACCGGAGCATGGAGCAAGTTTGCTCAGTACAAACAAGAGTGATTCTATGTGAGCTGTCCCTCCGGCTTGGTGAGGATATGGGCGGAAGGATGTAAGTCTTTTCTTCCGGACTAAAATTCATGCCCGATCGAAGATGTACCATTTCTAACTCTTCTTTCATCTGTTCAGGTATTAATCCACGTCCCGATATCCCCAGATATTCCAAAGCCGTCGAAGCTATCTGATCCATTCCCGCTGAAGACCGGGACATCAGAACTCTCATTTCGAATGAGTCGCTCATGAAATTTGGGTTGCTGGCGGAAGGTCGCTAGATAAGTCTCCCCAAGGTGTCTCCATACTCAAGCTTTCTTCGGGCAAAGGAAAAAAGAAGGCCGAGTCCTCAGCACATAACGCCCCAGACACGCCAGAGGAAGGGAAGATTGAAGGAAAAAAACGCCCGAAGTACAGGGAAAAAATGTTAGTCCATCTCGGGACCCAATAGTCGAAGTTCACGACATTGAAACGACGCCCTCCCCTTCGAAGGGGAAGAAGAAACCGACCTACAAGCTGAGGAAGAAAACAGTCGGTGGAACTTCTAAAATTACTCTCGTTCTAATGGAGAAAGAAGCTTCCTCGCAACATTTGGAAAATTCTCTGAAAGGCCTGTCGAACCTCTCTATACCTAAAGATCTGTTCAATTACGATTTCGACGATCCAGAAGCCCTTAAGCTTCATTCTCCCGCGAGAGGCGATACAAGTTCTCAAGCCCAAAACCAGGGAAAAAACTTCTATTAGTAGAGAATCTGGTCCGTCGGGGGGAAACACTAGAACACACACTAACACATGCACTACACCCCGCACTTAACTTTCTGTCATCACTCTACTATTTGCTAACTCGACGTTATTTAAATTCTATGTAGGTGATATGGGGCGCATGCATGGACTTGACCGCCTTCGCGATTCATCGATTTTTCACCAATCCGGCCAGGATTCGAGTTCTGGCAAGCATCGAGATAGAGACGACTCCAGTGATCGAGACTACCACAATCAGGAATCGTCCTACCGGAGAAAATCTTATAGTCAATCCTCCTACCCTCGTGATCCTCCTTCCCAATCGAAGCATAACAAAGAGAAACCTGCACATAAGGGGTCTCAGCCTGAGGCATATCTGGACCAACACTCCAGTTCATCAAGTACCGGGCATTCTCGAGATTCCCACAGAATGCCTGCAGTCTCCAAGCAGATTCCTCTTGCTCCTGTAACTGATCCATCAGACGCTAAGCGACTCGCTGAGCTTAAAGCCTCATTTTCAAAGATATGCTTTGACGGCTTAAAGTTTCTTTCGACGATTCACCAGATTTCAGGGCATGTCAAGCAAAGTGCCATTGCTTGCACCAATGACGTCTATGTCCAGCACGATGTTTCGTACACTTAGCCGAGAAAATTTCATAAGTTTCCATAGAGCATCAGCATGAGATAGATCGCCTGAAGCTTGAGGCTATCGATTATAAAGACATTATTAAAGCCCAAGACGGAGAGATTGCTTCTTATAAGTCTCAGCTTGAAGCCGCCCAACAGAGCGCTAAAGACACTACCGAGGCCGTTACTCGTCTGGAGTCAACCCATAAAAAAGAAATCGATGAGGCGGTCCAACACTGTGGGCCCCTGGCTTTAGAGAAGGACTCAGTGCAGAAAGAGAGGAACGCATTTGGCCTCCGAGTCAAAGAACTGGAGGAGCAACTCCATAAAGAAAGAGAAGAGAAGATCGCTGCCCAAGAAGAGTTGCAATGATATTGCGACGAAATCGTTGCTACATGAGTCCTAAAGGCGAAGCTTGATGATGAACTTTCTAAAATCGGGATGCTAAAGGATGAAGCCTGCGAAGAGGGCAAGAAGATAGCATCTGCGGAGATTGACTCTCGCCTGGAGGTGGCTAATGAGGCTGGTAGGGAGGAGGTCAAATGCATGTTTGACCCATTGATTGCAGAATTCAACGCCTGCATCCTTATGCATCGAGACTTAACTTTTCTGGAAGAGGGCTACCTCGAATCCCCAGCTGAGGCGTGGGAGACTTTAATAAAAATTAGGAAGGTTGAACTTGGCACCGAGGAGGTCGATAAGGAAGCTTTGATAAGGAAATTTCTTAAGGGGAACGAGCCTTTAGACCTATCTGCGGTGAAAGCTCTTTACTGCAAAGGCCTCCCCTCATTGAAAGGGAAAGATGTAACTGCCGGTCCATCCGGGATTGAGTCTCCAGCTCATGCGCCTACTCAATCGGCCAATCAGTCGATACTTGATCCGTTTGAGTAGCATATCGGTTACGACCCGGAGGACCTTGGCCTCGGCGTTCACATTCTGTCTCCCATCCCAGAGGGTGAGACCCCTCAGACGGCTGAGAGCCAGCCGGAACCTGGTAGATAACCCTTCACTTTAACATTCCAAAAGTCGTCATTTTTTAAGAGGGGCTATTGTATTCTAATGCTTTTTTTTCATGATTTTGTGCAGGCCATTCTGATCCCGAGCCTACTCCGAGGAGCGACGTCGCCAAGGAGGTGAAGGAAAAAACACTGAGGCTACTCACGCAAGGGAGGATCCCGGTCCAGATGCTCAGGTGATCGGAGTGCTTGATGAGGATAAGTCTGAGACTTCCTCTCCCATCGATGGGATTTACGAAATCGAGATTACAAGTGCCTCTGAACATACATCTAAACTAAGTATGAAGGAGAAGCTTGAGAAGGAGAAGAAAAAGAAGGTCGAAATCAAAGTCGAGCCTCAAGTTGTGGACCTGGACGATCCTTTGAATAAGCCGTTGAAGGTCATCCTCCCTGGCGGGTCCAGGCCAATGGAAGTTCCCCGAACTTCTTCAGTTGTTACCTCCCCGTCAAAGAAAACTACCTAGGGCAAACGCACGGGAGAGGAGTCGTTTGGGAAGAAGTCGAAGAAATCGAAGAAGTAATCGTTGCTCTCGTTCAACGAGAGTTAGTTTAGATTATGTAATTATTTTTATTTATTTTCATAGTCCATGTAAATAGACTTTTGACTCCGAATTTTGGAGGAGTTGTAGTAGAGACTTACTTTTGAATAAATAAATCCTAGTTCTTTTGTCTTTCAAAAGACTTTTATCATTCAGCTTTCTGTGTGATTGTGGTCGAAACCCACGCTGTTGTGAGTTACATGAACTTCTCAATTTATCTTCATACAACTCTGAAATTATTTGGAGTTGTTCATCCTATATTCCATGCTTCAAACACTTAGAATATTTCTTAGTCCGTATGTCGGGGACTTGATGACTTCAAGTCATTCGTGTCCCAGTCCGCACTCTGGGGACTTAGAGATTTTTAAGCCGCTTATACTCTGGTCCGCACTCAGGGGACTTAGAGTACTCCAGTCTGCACTCAGGGGACTTGGAGATTTTTAGTCGTTTATACTCCAGTCTATACTTTGGGGACTCAAAGTACTCTATTCCACACTCTAGGAACATGGAGATTTTGAGTCGTTTATACTCTAGTCCGCACTCTGGGGACTCAGAGTACTCCAGTCCGCACTCAGGGGGCATGGAAATTTTTATTTTGAGTCGTTTATACTCTAGTCCGCACTCTGGGGACTCAGAGTACTCCAGTCTGCACTCTGGGGAAATAGAGATTTTGAGTCGTTTATACTCCGGTCCGAACTCTGGGGACTCAGAGTACTCCTGTCCGCACTCTGAGGACATGGAGATTTTAAGTCGTTTATACTCTAGTCCGCACTCTGGGGACTCAGAGTACTCCAGTCCGCACTCTGAGGACATGGAGATTTTGGGTCGTTTATACTCCAGTCCGCACTCTGGGGACTCAGAGTACTCCAGTCCGCACTCAGGGGACATGGAAATTTTGAGTCGTTTATACTCTAGTCCACACTCTGGAGACTCAGAGTACTCCAGTCCGCACTCTGGGGACATGGAGATTTTGAGTCATTTATACTCTGGTCCGCACTCTGGGGACTCAGAGTACTCCAGTCTGCATTCTGGGGACATGGAGATTTTGAGTCGTTTATACTCTAGTTCGCACTCTGGGGACTCAGAGTACTCCCATCCGCACTCTGGGGACATGGAGATTTTGAGTCGTTTATAGTCTGGTCCGCACTCTGGGGACTCAGAGTACTCCAGTCCGCACTCTGGGGACATAGAGATTTTGAGTCGTATATACACTAGTCCGCACTCTGGGGACTCAGAGTACTCCAGTCCGCACTCAAGGGACATGGAGATTTTGAGTCATTTATACTCTAGTCCACACTCTAGGGACTCAGAGTACTTCAGTCCGCACTCTGGGGACATGGAGATTTTGAGTCGTTTATACTCTGGTCCGCACTCTGGGGACTCAAAGTACTCCAGTCCGCACTCTGGGGACATGGAGATTTTGAATTGTTTATACTCTAGTCGGCACTCTGGGGACTCAAAGTACTCCCGTCCGCACTCAGGGGACATGGAGATTTTGAGTCATTTATACTCTAGTCCACACTCTAGGGACTCAAAGTACTCCAGTCTGCACTTTTGGGACATGGAGATTTTGAGTCGTTTATACTCCGATCCACAGTCTGAGGACTCAAAGTACTCCGGTTCGCACTCTGGGGACATGAAGATTTTGAGTCGTTTATACTCTAGTCCGCACTCTGGGGACTCAGAGTACTCCCGTCCGCACTCAAGGGACATAGAGATTTTGAGTGCTCGTGTGCGTTCGTACGTTAGACAGAATAATGTATCTCTTAGTTATTCGTCACAGAGTTATCATACACAGAAACATTCATGGAAAAAATGGCTTCAAGCCTTTATTAATGCAAACAAGCTAAATTGTCTTATTACATGCCGTAAACTAGGAATAAAAACTTGCTGGAAATAATTGCAACTAAAATATGAAAGAAATGAACTAAGTATAATAATGCCGCAAATGCTCACTATTCCTGGTTTGGGGGAGTGTCGCACCATCAATGGTCGCTGGCTTGAAAGTTCCTTCTCCAAGCTTCCGTTCAATGACGTATGGACCTTCCCATGGGGGGTTTATATGCGATGGAACTAGAAAAATTCGTTTCAATGAGATCACCCACACCAAACATTCTCGGTCAGACTTTTTCATTATAATATCGAGCGACTCGGTGTCTGTATGCGAACGCTCTTAAATTAGCTTCTTCGCGCTTTTCATCAATGAAGTCTAATAATTCCAGCAAAAGATCTTGATTTGACTCAGATTCATAATAAGTTACCCGATATGACGGAACTTCAAGTTCTATGGGTATAACAGCTTCCACACCATATGCCAATGCGAATGTAGTGTGGCCAGTCGCGGACTTGTGGGTGGTTCTGTAAGCCCAAAGCGCTTTTGGAAGCTCATCCACCCACTTGCCTCTAGCATTTTCCAAATGCTTTTTCAATATGGATTTGATTATTTTGTTCATGGCTTTCATTTGTCCATTGGCTTTCGGATGAGCAACTGCTGCAAACTTTTTCTCAATACCATATTTTTGGCAAAATTCTTTGAACTCTTTGCTTTCGAATTGAGTTCCATTGCCTGTAATGATGGTTTGTGGAAAGCCAAAACGACATATAATATTTCATGCAACGAAATTAATGACATTTCTGGTGGTGATAGTGGCCAAAGGCTCTGCTTCTGCCCACTTGGTAAAGTAATCGACCACAACTATCGCGTATTTCACACCACCTTTGGATATGGGTAAGGAACCGACTATATCGATCC
This sequence comes from Allium cepa, assembly GCA_030765085.1. Classification (NCBI taxonomy): domain Eukaryota; kingdom Viridiplantae; phylum Streptophyta; class Magnoliopsida; order Asparagales; family Amaryllidaceae; genus Allium; species Allium cepa. The sequence goes on along the minus strand of JASFAV010000023.1, from coordinate 1,051,562 downwards.
CCTACATTGCAAATGGCCAGGGACTAACCATTTGTGTGAGTTATGTTGGCGAAGCTCTCGGGATTTTCGCATATTTCTGACATTTGTCACATCTTCTCACATAGTCTGTGGCATCCCGATTTACAGTCAGCCAATAGTATCCATAGCGGAAGATTTTCTTCGCTAACTTCTGCCCCTCAGTATGGTCACCGCATTGCCTTTCATGGACTTCCTTCAGGACTTGTTTTATTTCATCATGGGCAATGCACCAGAGTAAGGGGGTCGAGAATTCCCTCCGATACATTGCCCCATCTTGCATTACATAACATGAAGCCTTACGAATGACTTATCGTCTTTCGCTCCTTCTTTCGGGAACGACCCCGTGTAACAAGTACTGCTTGAATAAGGTCATCCATGATTCCTTCTCGATTTCAGTTTCTAACATGAAATCTACCTCCATCATTTTTTTTTCTCGGAGCATGTAAGGTTTCAACAGGAAACAATCCCATCGGCTGCGCATTGCCAGTGCTTGCAAATTTTGCCAATGAATGGGCTGCTCTGTTTTGCTCACGCGGGACATGTGAAATATCATAATACTCAAGATTCGCTAGCAGCTCTTGACCCGGGCCAGGTATGAGGAAAGTCTCTGCCCCTTTGCTTGATAGCCCCCCTGGACTTGGTACACTACTAGTTGTGAGTCACAAAAGATTTCAATCGATCTTACTCCCAATTCACTGATTAGTCTTAAGCCAGCAATCAGTGCTTCATACTCGGCTTCGATATTTGTTGCTGTGAATTCGAGCTTCAAAGCGTAGCAAACCGATCGGTTTTCAGGATTCACAAGAACTATGCCAGCCCTCGAACAATGGTCGTTAGATGACCCATCGGTGTACATCTTCCATCGAACGGGAGGTATGACATTGTGGCCGTTTGATTCGTATATCATAAATTCAGCAATGAAATCTGCTAGCACTTGCCCCTGTATGGCCCTTCATGGAAGGTAGGTAATATCGAACTGACTCAACTCGATATTCCATTTTAACATCCTTCCAGAAGTTTCCAGTTGTTGGAGTACCTGTCGCAAGGATTGATTAGTGTAAACACTGATCGAGTGTGCCTGGAAGTATGGGCGAAGCTTGCGTGATGCAATCACCAAGCAGTAAGCTAGTTTCTCAATCTTGGAATAATTTCTTTCTGCTCCCATCAGACGTTTACTGACATAATACACTGGCTTTTGAACTCGGTCCTCCTCACGAACCAAAGCTGCACTGATAGCATGCTGGGATACAGCCAGGTATACATACAGCATTTCATGGTCAATTGGTTTTGATAGCACCAGGGGACTTTCTAGATGTCTAGCCCGAGCTTGGAATGCTTCCTCATAGTCAGATGTCCACTCGAAATTCCTCTTTCCTTTCTTTATCACATCAAAGAAAGGAATGCACATATCTATAGCTCTGGATATGAATCGACTCAGCGCGTCCACCTTTCCGTTCAAGCTTTGTACTTGCTTTATAGTTCAGGGTACTTATATGTCCCGAATAGCCTGAATCTTTTCCAGGTTAGCTTCAATTCCACGTGCATTCACAATGAAACCCAAGAACTTCACTGATGCAACACCAAAGGAATACTTCAAAGGGTTGATCTTCATCCCATAATGCCTGAGTATATCAAACATCTCCGCTAACTCTCGAATGTGGTAATTTGACCGTCGTGACTTCACGAGTACACCGATCTGATCTTTAACATTCGGTTCACTAAACGCTGATAAGTCGCTCCAGCATTTTTTAATCTGAAAGGATCACTACATAGCAATACAACCCAACGTTTGTGACGAAACTGATGTGTTCTTGGTCTGGAATGTGCATCGAGATTTGATTGTATCCCGAGTACGCATCCATAAATGACAGTAGCTTGTATCCGGCCGTTGAATCGACCAGGTGGTCGATCCTAGGTAAGGGGAAACTATTCTTCGAGCATGCTTTGTTTTCAAAATAATCGACACAAGCTCTTCATTTCCCATTCGCTTTTCTTACCAGCACAGTGTTAGATACCCATTCGGGGTAGAGGGCTTCGCGGACGAACCCATTGGCTTTGAGTTTGTCCACCTTCTCTCTGAGAGCAGCGGACCTCTCCGGGTCCATGCCTCTCCGTTTTTGTTTTACCGGGACGTACTTCGGGTCTATTTTCAACATATGACTTGCAATGGCAGGAGAAATCCCGCATATATCAGAATGTGTCCAAGCGAAAACGTCCATATTTGCTCGGAGCAAATCAGTAAGATCCTCGGCCATTGGCGGGTCGAGTTGCGATCCAATCTTAAGAAAACGTGACGGGTCATTCCGACTGACTGGAATGTCAATCGTCGGCTCAGCCGGTGCTGCATTCACTTCCCTGGGTCCCCCATCACCATCTCTTGGATCTATGTCTCCATAGATCCGAGAATGTTGCCCGAACTAGGGTTCGGGCACCACTTGTCAATTGTCAGTGTTTTGGATGCGGACGGAGCTGTCATCAACCTTTCATTTTTCTCTCCGTTGATCCTCTCTCAGCTCTGCCATATAACATGCACGATCGGTCGCCTGATCGCCATGCACTACACCAACTCCTTTGTCTGTTGAAAATTTTAATGTCAAACATCATGGAGCCAAAGCTGCCCTAAACTCTGCCAGGGCCGGACGACCCAGAAATACATTGTATGGAGAGTCAACATCCATCACTATGAACGATAGGATTCTCACTCTCCTATGCTCACCTTCTCCCAGTTCAACTAGTAACTCGATATACCCCATTGCATCAGTCGTGGTACCCTTAAAGCCGTGGATACGGGCTTTACATGGTTTTAAATCTTTTGTCTCCATTTTCATTTGGTCATAAGCCTTCTTGAAGATGATGTTGACAGAGCTTTCACTATCAATCAAAATCCTTTTGTCGTAAGCTGGTCCGATCGTCGCAGATATGACCATCGGGTCGATAGTAGGAGTCTCCACCTTGTCTGCATATCGAATCCTAAACACTATATCGTCTGTCATCACGCGTTGTTGTTTTGTGGAGGTTCCATCTTCCATATTCGAACAACATTCATAATTCGCTTGCCTCAAGGAGGTAGCATATCGTTCCATCTCCTGCCAATTCTTGTCTGCAGGATGAGGTCCTCCGACTATAGTGTTTACGATCAACCTACCCACGGTTCAGGCAGGTTCCTCTGGATGGCGTGGAGCCGGTCCACGTCCGGGGTCTGACGTTCCTTGCCTACCTCTGGTGGGTTCTTAACAAACTCCTTCAGCATTTTCTGCCTGATTAACTTTTCTATGGCGTTATGGAGGTGTCTACACTCCTCAATGTTGTGCCCGTGGGTCTCATGGAAGCAACATTACTTCCTTGTTCGCTTCTGTTCCTCAGTGGACTCCTTTGGGTGCAACTTTCTTTATCGAAAAGTGTACAGGTAGATACGTAAATATTTTCAAGAGACGTATTCAGAGGGGTGTATTCGTTGTAGGTCGGAATCCTCGACTTCCATTTCCCTGTCTCTCTTTTCTTTCTGGGATTTCCACCTCTGGATCCTTTAGATTGTCCAGGCTAGTTCTGGACGTTTACTTGAACTTTTCCCGAGTTGTCGTCGGATTGCTTCATGGTGATGTTACTTTTCACAGTCTCCTGAACAGACTCTGGTGCCTTATCTCGTCTTGTCCATCGAGCTTCTTCCCTTCTTATGAATTGATGAGCTTTCGAATAGAAACGCTCCAACGTAGTTGGGGGCTTTCCCGCCAACCAATCTCTAAACTCCGAGTCTAGATATACACCTCGCATTACTGCCATAAAAATTGCGTGGTTAGGGTTGCTAACTTCAGTGGCGGCAACATGAAACCTCTACAAGTACGCTTTCAAAGACTCTCCCAGAGCTTGGATTATGCTTGATAAGGACATCACATCCTTTGGATGGGTAGCATGTATCCTGAATTGTTCAACAAATTTCATTGCCAACTCGTCGAAGCCGGATAAAGACCGCGGAGGAAGTCGAGTAAACCATATGGTGGCGATTCCGGACAAAGTGATTAGGAAGCACCTTCACTTAGTCGCATCATTCGCTCTTACAGAATCCATCATCCATTCATACCTCGTCACGTGTTTCCTAGGGTCAGTCTTTCCTTCGTAGGCTGGTAGTCGGCATACTAAACTTCCTGGGATACTCAACCTGTAGAATAGTATCTATGAAGGGAGTATGACTTCTGGACAGTCCTCAATCTTCATTGGTCAAACCTTGGTTCTCTCTCATTAACTGCGTGACCATGGCTGATAAGACTGGAGTTTGTATGGAGGATAGAAGGTTGGGTTCCGTTCCACGGGACCGTGCGGGTTGATGTCCGGCCTGCTGGCGATCGGTCAAACGTGCATCCTGAAGGCCAGCTTCATTAGGGTTTTGGTAAGCTGGGCATCCGATCTCTTCACGTGCCCGATCCTTGGTGGATCGATCAGTGACACCTGCTTATGCAGCTTCAGTCTGATGGCTTATACGCCTAGGAGGTTCATCGGCTGAGGTCGAGCTACCAGACGAAGAATAAGGAGCAGGGATACCTCCAGCATTCTGATGCAACTGCTGAGTCAACTGAGTCATGAGATTAGCGTTAGCCTGAATCTGCTCAGCGAGTTGCCTTTTACTTTCCCGAAGTTCCCTCACCAAATCATGGAACTCCGTTCTGGTGATGACTTTCGTTTGAGTTTTGGCGGTAGTCTCTGCACCTAAATTTTCTTGTTGATTGCTAGGTCTAACTTGTTGCACGCTAGCAGTCTCGTGGACGTCCGCATTATGAGAGCCTGGTCGGGTACGTGGTCTTCCCATAGTAGAGTTGTCGGTCGAAACTCTAATTAGATTCCACGAGCGTTCTATGAATAAGTTGGATCTCCTTCAAGGGATATTCAATCCAGTAGCTTCAAAGTAGATCCTATCGGCCTGAGAATTCGATTTTCAGTGGAAGCATCAAAATGTTAGCACCAGAATTGGTCACTAACACCCTTAAGAGAGATTGTGTAGAGAGATTAATGAAGAAAGTAAATTTACATAGTGAACAGTATGCTAAATTAAACGCCGAAAATAAGAACACCAGATTTATTGTGGTTCGGCATAACTGCCTAAGTCCACTTTGAGGTTAATCTTTATTGCTTTTCTCCACTATTGATTACAGATACAATCCGTACACCAACACTTGAATACAATTGTTAAGAAAAGAAGATAAGTCTTGAATGAGTCTTGAATGTGGCAGAGTCTCCCCGGTGTTCTCGAAAAAAGTCCCTTTCATTGTGCCCATGCCTCTCTATTTATAGACGAAGATGGGTTGGATTTCCCTGATGGGCCCAGTAGCAAGATATCTTGGCCCAAAATGAATGACTTCTGCGTGCTGAGCCACAAATGCCGAGCCATGTCTCTAAGCCGAACAAGGCAGTATGTTGAGTGAAATGTGTAGGCCGAACGAGATCCGATACCGATCGAGGGGAGATGCCGAACGACATGCTCATGCCGAGTGAAGCCATGTGTCGAACGAGGCTGGAATGCCGAACGAGGCTGGAATGCCGATCGAGGCTTGAATGTCGAACGTGGCATGAATGCCGAACGAGGCTAGAATGTCGGGCGAGGTTGAATGCCGGTCGAGGCTGGATTGCCAGGCGAGGCTAAATGCCGGTCGAGGCTGGATTGCCGGGCGAGGTTGGAATGCCGGTTAACCCAGCTGTGCCGAACGATGCCGAATGCCGAACGGTGCACAAAGGCTGTGTCTCTAGTTACCTGGTCAAACCTCTAGGTAACAACCAGTGTCAGAAAACACACTCAATTTGTATTATTAAAGTTATCAAAATCCTTGAAAAGCAAAGGCATCTCGTAATACCACGTCACACATAAACACGACAGGTTTTTACCTTACCACAACCAAAACTATTTTATAGAAAAATCCAGTGATATTATAATAGTGTCTAAATACAAACACTTATTCAAATAGCTGAAATTGTAATGTTAATTAAACTCTAGCATATTAGGCTCAACAAACAAAACCGTAAGGCTCGTACTGCAAAATGGATTTCATATGGGCCACTAGGATACCATCTATCACATTACACCTCTAGAACAATGTACCGAGGACCTCGCCGTGATCCCCTACTACATAAGACTGGCCTACCCCTAACCTGGATAGACTAAATATGTTATAACCCCGAGTGTTCTCACCCTTAAAACCCAACGCTCCTTCTATCATGCACAACCATATCCATATTACATAGGTTTCCGAGGATATCCAAAAAAGTGATAACATACCCTAATTAGGTACGATCCACTTAGCCTTGCTGTATCTTCCATGTTTTAGTCATTCCCGGTAGATGAGGCTTGAGGCTAAGCGTTACCTTTCAAGAAACAATTCTACTTAGAATGCTCATCATCCTCCAATGATGATGTTCTAATAGAATTCGCTCATACAAGTTGTCCTGGGTCTGGATAAACCAATTCACCATCTTCTTCATCTTTACGGTATTCATTCATAACATTCAAACTGGATCGAAGTGGTTTTCAGATAATTAAATCCGATCCTGGTCTCTTCAAGGCGAATAACGAAATTGGCCAATATTTGATAGTCTGTTATTTAACTATCAAATAACATCCATAAGTAGTCACTAGGCCATATTATATTTTTTTTTCAATTTTTTTTTTCAAAATATCTTTATAAGATATATATTCAAATCCCTTCCAATATTTCAATAATTGAAATCAAATTCTTATATCGTTAATAGTATATTTTCGAGTCATTTCAATACTTAGAATATCTTCATCGCTTCCTTCTTTTAGTTTATCCCTTTTTGACAATATTTCTATAATAATCTCGGAGTTAAATATTTTCAAACCCTTCTCGTCCAATACTTAGGAATGTTTATAAGTATATCCCTAAGATCCTTTTATCTCTAATATTTAAGAAATAGTCTTTTTATTTCCTATTTCTCAAACTCCTTTACAAATTTTATTCGTAAATTCCTTAAATTTTTTCTTCTAACGAATTCTATAAGCCCTGGAATTCATTAATTCACAAAATTTGCAAAATCGATTATACTTATCTATAATATCAACTACCCATTTCTAACCTCCTTTCTATGAATTTTTAATCCATTTACGAAGTTCTCGTATTTTAACACTTGGAAATTTCTTTAAGTTTCCCAGAATCCCATTATAAGATTTCTCTTCTAAAATCATATCCGTTTGATAAACTTCATTTCCAATCTCGAGAGGATTTATAAATAAATTTCAATCTTTTAAAACTATATATGTAAAATAAGTATTTTTAAAGAATAATAGTTTATTTTTAAAAAATATGTTTAAGTGAATTTCAAAATATCAAAACATTTTAAATAACATCGACAACTCATTTCCAAATCATTTTTAAATAACTAATTAATTTACAAAGCTGATTTATAAAATTAGAATTTATTTCAAAAATATTAAATATTAGAATAACTAACTATTTGAAATATGATAAATAATAATTTAAGTTACATAGTATAGTAATTTATAATCCCATTAGAAACAAATTTTAATTTCTCGACAAAAATCTATTTTAAAAATCCAATTTGCCAATTTCAATTTATAAATCCCTCTCGATTCGTATCACATCGATTATATCTCAATTTTATCACCATTCTCATATTCAAAAATAGATTCCACTATTTCTTTCCCAAATGATTTCCATAACTCGATATAAATTCACATCGTAAATCTATATTTCCAACTTATCAACTGACCATCATTTTCCTTACTTATAAACATCGTTTGTAAATTTATAAAATCGTTTGAGTTTCACTTATTTTTAAAACAATCTCGTTTGTAAAACCTCATATATAAATCTATTTCTTAATATATTCCATTTATTTTTCAAATCCATTTTAAATATCGATTTCAACTCCTTTCTATATTTTTCAAAATATCAATTTAAAATTCACTATTTAAATTCCTCTATATATATTATTTTTAAAATCTCTATTATAGTATTTTTCTTGAATAGTTGAGTACAACTCCAAATCAAATTATATTTTTCCAAATCAACATCTGTTGAAATTGTCTAAATTTCGATATAAATATTTTATATTCAAATCTCCTTTAAATCCTTAATTTAATTTTTTTTTATAATATTCTAAAATACCAAAATTAAGGTCGGTGCAACCATAGCATCCAATTATTCAATCACAACAATAATCTATAACAGATTTTTCTAACACATCATATATTAATATATATGAAATAAATCAACATTTTTGAGGAATGCAGTTGGATTCCTCCAACCTGTTTTTCTGTATCCATAGATGTTAATACAACATAAAAATACCAATCCCGCTTCAAGGCGGGATATCGCGGTAATATAGGGTCATCCGCTATTATGCGTGGCGTATAAGGTATCATCCGCTCCAACGGCGGGAACATCAATCCAACTATTAATATATATATTACTATATAATATATACAGCATATATCATTCAACAAATATTTTTTTTTATAAATTCAACCAAGCATCCAAAATTAATTTTAACTACTTAAGAACTAAATTTTGGTAATCTAAATGAGTGAGAATTTCTCACCTTGATTTCCGAATTTTCCACATGCTCACTTTTTAAATTAAACCAACTCCAAATGCCGCTGCTTTGTTCGATTATGACCTTGAAATAAAAGTTATACAAATTTTATATGCATTAGATTTCAAAAATTAAATTATCTGAATTAATTAAAATCATCACAGTGGATTGCCCTCAAGTTACTACCGTTAACTCACGTTAATTCTCCCCGAACCTACTTCAATCTCGTCACCGCACCATCCTGAGATCACCGGAGCATCACCGAGGCACACGTCAGACGTGTAGCTCCACCTCTACCCTCAAGCACCCTTACCGTCACCTAATTTTCCTCTCAGGCTCGAGCAAACACGGCCAAACTTCGATTGTTAGTCTCCCCTCCTCCTTCACATCAGAGACCACTACCAACTCGAGTTTGCCTCAACGTTCTTTCAGCCGAAGACCACCGCTGCATCGCCTGGTGTCTAAACATCTTGTAAGATCTAAGTCGTTTCACGGTGTTTATTGCAGCATTATTTCACAAAACAAAGTCATAGGGTTCTCAACATTGGAATTACCCCTAGCTTAGTTATGAATTTATGCAATTATATTTATTCTGTTCATTGTGACACTATTCAATGCAATGTACTTAGCCTTTCAGTTGAATCTACCACCATTGATCATTTGGAACATTTCCAACTCAAAGCTCCTCAAATTAAGACTGAATATGAATTTAGGATTGATGTACTATATTATATATCACTTACAAAGTTCGTGTTGGAATACTTCTTCATAAGAAATTTGTTGTTCGCACAAACAATTCTCCAGTATTTTGCAAATACCCATGAATACTAATAGCCACCATTTAGCGATATTAATTTAAATTTGATACTTTCTCAATGTATCAATTATCGGAATCAGTATAGTCCACGGTGGTGAAATGAGTAAAGTTCAAAAAAATACCTTGATTGAAATTTAATGGGCCTATAAAGACGAACGGTCATACTAGATCCAATCTAGTTAGTTTAAATAAAGTCATATTTTATTTGATTTTCTTGATTTAATTAATTAACCTATGTTAATTAATTTAAAATTTATATATTCTGAGTATATCAATATATATTCATGTAACGATCCAGAATTTTTGTCATCTAAAACTGAAATATTTGATTGATTTTAAATATTTAGAAGTTAATTTTTTAACTTGAATTTCAATTTTGACGATTTATTGGATAATTTAACTATTGAATTTAATAATTAAAAAAATGGTTAAAAACAGTGAATCTTGAGTTTTAAGCTTGTTAAAAATCATTTAAAGGCTTATTAAATTTATAATAAGAAGAATGAAGGTAATAAAACTTTTAAATTGAATTTAAAAGTAATTTTTTTTCAATTTTAAAAATAACTCGTTCAAATTAACGTATAAAAATAGCCTTATGGGGCACTGTCTCGGATTTCGACGAAACAAGTTCCATTAGATATATAATAGTTTATTATTATCGGATTTCAAGTTTCATAATGTTTGGAGTTATCATTTGGTCATACCAGATATAAACACGTTGGAATTAATATCGAAATTCAATATAATAATTGGATCCAAAAAGCTATTTTCTCCATACGATCGAATTAGAACACGAAACCTTTTCCATGGCATCCCGAATAGGGATATATATTATAAATGCCTAGCGGCACGCCTCGATATGGGTTTAAGATTTTAAATTGTGTAATCGAAACGATTTGAAAATTTAAATAATAAACTTATATTTGTTGACTTGACCATATTTTCATCAGCTGCATTTTTTTCAATTCCAAGCCACCCTACTACTACCTACTTGCAGTGTAAAATACTCTTTCCTCTTCTTTTAAAACACACGACCATATACTCCATTGGCAGTAAAGAAAAAAGGAAATCAAGGCTTTGAAAAATTATAACTCGTAAAATACTCTAAAATAAATTGCGAAACCTTCTTTAAAAATCCTATTTTTGCATCCTCTTCAATATAGTATCTTATTATACGGTGCGGCCATGAAGAAAGGGATGGTCGTGAGTTGGGTTTAGACTATGGTTTGGATTTGTTGGAGTTTAAGATGTCGATGGATCGTTTGGAGTTGATATTTGGATTCGTGGCGAAGAGTAGCAGCTATGGCTAAAGATCGACGATGTACGCGATGGAAGGTGTCTCGCAACCTTCTGTATGACTTGGGAGGAAGATTTCGCTTTTTCGGTCGATCGAGCTAGATTTGTAAGGGTGCATCGTGGAGAGGAGATGTAGAGGAGTTTGTCGAAGGAATCGCTACTCGATTTCATCGCATATGGGGGAAGGGGGAGTGTGTGTGCACGAGGTAAGGGACTGTGTGCAGGAGATGTCAAATCGGGGGAGAAGCTCAGTAGTTAGCGAGCTGGGCTTGTTAGGGTAATGGGCTTGTTTTTAAATAAAAAATAAAAAGTGTAAATTTTATTATTTAAATTCTTGTAAACTTATAAAGTCTATAACTCATGCACACGATGTTTGATTCAGACGATTCAATTGGGATCGTATTATCATCACCTATTCATAGGAATTAGATTTATGGAGGTCTGAGCTTGCATAATTTTCAGGTAATTTCAAATGCGTTCGGATTGGATCGGAACCGGAATGCGAAAACAATAGAAAAATCAATGAGAGCAAATCTCACTCATTTGGATGATTAACATTAATTTTAAATAGTTAAAATTAATGTTAATTGATGGGATAATTATCATTATCAGTTGAATGTGATAATATATATAGCAGTATATATTGGTAGTTGGATTGATATTCATGCATATTTTTAGTGGATGAGACCCTATGCGCCTTGCATAATAGCTGACACCCATATATACCGCGATATTCCCCCTGAAGTGGGATTGATATTTTTATGTTGTATTAACATCTGTGGATGTAGGGAAAGAGGTTAGAGTGATCCAATTAGATTCCTTAAAAAATGTTGAATTAAATTTCATATATATTGATATATGATTTTTTTAAATAATCTGTGGTAGATTATAGTGTGATTTGAATATATTGGATGCAATGGTAGTTTTGGCTTAGATTTTGGTATTTTTAAATACCAATAATATATGTTTTGAATTTGGAAAGAAAATAAAAAGAAATTTGGAAGTAAAATATTTATAGTGAATTTTGGATTAATTAAAAGCAATGAATTTGGGTAAAATAAATAGTTTGATTTTAAATTTGTATTTAACAATTTCGAAATATGGTAAATAGAGATTTGGAATAAGGATTTTAAATAGTAATTCCTTAGTGATACTGCTTTTAAATATAAAAGGGTTTTAAAATCAAGATTTTAAATGGATTTGGGGAATAGAAGTGAATTTGGAAATAAATGTAAAATTTGTTATACTGGATCTTAAATGAGATTTTCTAAGTTACGAAATGGAAGTAAAATCGAGATTTGGTTGTTTTTGGAATATAATTGGGTTATTTAAGGAGTTAATTTATAAATGGTATTTAATTTAAAAAATTGATTTATAAATGGAATTTAATGTAGAAATCAATTTATAATGGATTCAAGTGATGTGAAACCGTTATAAATTAGAATTGAAAACTGTGAGATTTATAACCAGTGTTTATAAATAAAGTGAAGTGGTTAGCAGTTGATAAATTAAAGTTATAAATTCAAGATGAGGATTTATTATGAGATGGGTAAATCGGCTTAGAAATAAATGATAGATTTATTTTTAGAAATGTGTAAAATGGGATTTACGAAATAGGGACGTAAATCAAAATGAGTGATAAATCGAGAAAGATTTATAAATATTAGACTGGCTATATTGGAATTGAAAAATATATTTTATAGAGAAGTTAAGTTTGTTTTATAAAGAGTATTTTAAAACTATTAAACTAGATAATTTAAAAGCGTTGAAAAAATATTTTAGAAAATTAGTTATTTAAATATTTTTAAATTGTCAAAATAAATTATAAGTTTATAAATAAGTCTTGTAAATCGATTAGAATCTTGCTAATAAATCAAAATTAATTATTGTTTCAAAGTTATATAATTTTTTTAAATTGTTTAAAGTATATTTAATTATTAATTAAGTTAGTTATAATGTGTTGATATTAAATTAATTATTATTTAAGAATCAATTAGTATGATTATTTTAAAAGATAAATTGTTCAATATTAATATAGTTTATATAATAACTTTTATTTAAGAGTATTTTCCTAAATTAAACATGGAAATTTATTATAGAAATTTGTTAAGTATTATTTTGAGAAAATTATTAAATAAAATTTTCGGAATGTAATGGTACACTGTCATGGCGGAATCGGAGGCAGAGATTGCCTGCAGTTAAGTTTTGGATTTCTTTGGGATAGAGATGTAATCATTGAGCTATGAATCCATGGTTGATACCATGTGTGCTTTTTATATTTATTATTTAAAGTTTTCAAATATTTTTGAAAAGAATGGTTAGTGAACGTACTTATTCCGATAAGATAAGTACATACTTATTGATAAAGAGATTTAATTTATTAAATTTAAATTAAATGAGACTTTGTGTTTTCAGTTGAAAATGAACTCTTTGGTTGAATGATCGTTTATTCGATAGTTAAATTACCGATTATCAAATTTGGAACAAAAACATAACTTTGGGAATACCTAGGAGAAACAATGGAATTATATGGTATAGTTAACGTCGGAAGGCGCTATAATGTACGTATGAACTCATTTTCGTTCTTCTAGGATGATGATAAGGAATTCCGTCCACTAACGATTAGGAGGTGATCTCCAATCTTATTATCATCTGTTCATTTTCTAAAGTACCGGGATTGAGTTTACCGAAAATGTCAAACGTTGTATCGAAGGGACCGGGATCGGATAAGTTATCCGAACACCACTTCAATCCAACGAATAAGTTTTCGAAGTGAAGATAAGAGCGTGGAATCGAAGATGGAGCAGTAAAGTGCAAGGGCTAATCGCTACTAATCCTAAGGATGATTCCAAAATGGATATAGTAGGAATAGTGCCTTCAATTTCATTCAGACCCAAAACGGGCTTCTATGGATGAATGCTATCAGTACATTGTCATTGGAGGACAATGAGCATCCCAAGTATAAATTCCTTAAGAGGTAATCGTAGCCTCAAGCCTCATCAACTGCGTATGACTAAAAATCATGGAAGATACAGCAAGGCTAAATGGGTCGCACCCAATTAGGATATGTTTATCCCCTTTCTAGGTACCCTCGAATATTATTACTATGGTGCGTGGTAGAACTCGGTAAGGGTGGGAATGCCTGGGGTGATAGCATATTCGGTCTATCCAGGTTAGTGGTAGTTCGATCTTGTGTTGCAGGATATCCCAGCGTGATCCTTGATACATTTTTCTAGATGTGTACTGTGATAGGTGGTACCCCAGTGCCTAGTCATTCGTATGGAATCCATTCTCCAATACGTGCCTTCACGGTTTTGGTTGTAGAGCCTAGTATGCTGGAATTTAATTGATGTAACAATTTCGGCTAATTGAAAAAGTATAATATCAGATGGTTTTGCTAAAAAATGTTTTTGGTTATTGTAAGGTAAAAACTTTTCGTGTTTATGTGTGGTGTGGTCTTACGAGATACCTTTGTTTTCAAAGGATTTTGATGACTTTAATAATTCAAATTGAGTGTGTTTTCTCACGTTAGTTTTCCAGACTAACTCGGGTGTTATTTTTATTATAATGCTCGAGTCAGACCGAGTATTACAGATTCAGGTTAGGATGCTATGGAGCTCAGGAGACAAACTGGATGATGAAGACGTATTACACGTACTTGGTTATATTTCGCTGTGTATTGTAGGCTACATACTCAGCACTAGTGAGGACAAGTTATTATAACTGTCCAGTATTGAGTTATTGATGTGTTGTGCTCTGATGATGTAATGTGTAAATAACAGTTGAATTTTTTTTGTATAAAGACATGTTATCATCTATTATATATTGTTCCGCTGTGATTGTGAGATTCTACGTTATTGTTATGTTTCTTCTTCTACCTCTTTTTTCTATTCCTCTAAAGATATGGTATTTTTGGCACCCGATTGCTCAGCATGCTATACAGTGTATTTATCGATGTCAATTTTCGAAGGTCGAAAATTCGGTTCATTGCACTTGGTATCAGAGCTGAAGGTTAAGCGAAAATCTTGGCTTTGTGATGGAGTAATTCAGCAGAGATAGGGTCAGTAGTACCCTAGAATGAGTTTGAGTATATAAATAGATATGATCGCGTATTTGTTAGTGAATATAATTTTTTTTATATTGTGTTGGTTGATCTATTGAGTGGTTATGGGTTCTAGTCAATACAAGTAATTAAAATTATTGATGAGGATCTCTAAATACTTGAGTAGAGAAATTCGACATGGTATTGTTTTAAAGTGGGGTAAGTAAAATAATTTTACCTAAATTATTTTTATATATAAAGAAATAATTTTGATTAATTATTATAGTGGTATATGGTATGCTTGGTTATTAGGAAATGATAATAATAAACCATTATCATTTGTTGTTGTGATGATTGAATAGAATTTGATATTATAATTAACAGTTAAGGGATAATTTCATATAACAAAATGGAATTATGTAATTTTGATTTTGTAGATGTTGATTTAAAAATTGATAAGGCTTATAAAAACGATTTATAAAGGATTTAAAAGTTGGAAATTTGGGAATTTAAATCCGTTGGTTTTGGAAATGATTTTCAAAGTCTTGGAAAACAATAGTGATATTATTTGGAGAATATTTTTGAATTGGAAATATTTAAATGGTTTTTAAAGGAATAAAAGCATTGAACTTAGTTTAGTCGCTGGAATATAATTTCGGTGATGACCACTGCGTCATCGACATTCATTTTCGAGTCTCCAAGGGAGGAATTGCAACCTTAATGATTTGCAATTGGAGTTCGTTTTGGAAAAACTGGTTTTGTTTGAAATGCAAAAGGGTGATTTGATATACCAAGGGATTTTGTGTATGTGTGTACATGATTTCTAAAATGATTTGAAATACTTAGAACAAAAAAAAGTTTAAAACTTTAGGATTATGATTTCCTTGTTTATTGGAAATATGAGAAAATAAGTTTGAACTTATAAAATCTAGAAAGCAGAATTGAAATGAATCTTACCTTATGGTAAGTTAAATAGAGTGGATAAAATTGAATGTGAAAACGGAGAATAAAATTTAACTTAAGAAAAGTTAAATGAAAGGGAGTGTGATAATGAAATAAATTAGTAGAGTAAACTAATTAAATGAAGTGAATTGGAAGAAAATTGGTGAATGAGATATGAATAAGTTGATAACTAATAAAATTTGTAAATTGAAAGAAATCAATATTTTAAAAGTTTTGAATATAAATGCAAAGGAAGGGAAAATTTGAAATTTAATTATGGAATGGAATTTAACTTGAATTAAGTTAAACAAAGCAATTTTGAAATTTAGCCTAAGTAGGCTAAATGAAAATAATTATTGGAATGAAATCTATTGAGATTTGGGATAAATGAATAAATGAACAAATGAACTAATTAAATCGATTAGTTATTTGGATATTATTTGGAATGTTTATTGATAAAAATCAGGCGTGAAATTGGAAAATTGAAACTAAATTTGAATATAGACTCAAGTGGTGAAGTGGAAATGTGACGACCCAGAATTTCTAGATATTTGAAATTGGAATATTTAATTGGTTTTAAATATTTAAAACGTTAGTCTAAGGTGAATTTCAAATATCACTATTTATTTGGATAATTAAAATTATCAGATTTAATTATTGGAAATTGGATAAGATATGGAATCTGGAATCTTCGGTTTTAAGCTTGTTAAAAATAATTTAACGGCTTAGAAAATTTGTATTAACAACACTGAAGATAATAGAACTTTTAAAATTGAATTTAAAGATGGTTTGTTCAATTTTGAATTTACATCATTTACATTGATATTTAAAATAGCCTTCTGGGGCCTAGTCTCGAATTTTGATGAAACCAGTTCCATTGGATCCATAATAGTGTATTATTATCGGATTTTCCATAATAGTGTATTATTATCGGATTTTCCATAATAGTGTATTATTATCGGATTTCAATTTTTGTAGTGTTTGGAATTGTCGTGTGATCATACGATAGATAACGTGCTAAAATCTATATCGAAAATTTAATATTATAAATGGGTCCAAAAGGCTATCTTCTCCATACGATCGAATTAGAACTCGAAACCTTTTCCATTGCGTTCGGAATAGGCGTTTAACATTATGAACGCCTAGCGGCACGCATCGATAGGAGGTCGAAATTGTGAGTTGCGTAATTCAATACGATTTGAGTTTGAATTTAAATTTAAAACATAAATAATATTATTGCAATTGAAACACTGTAGTCCTTGCAGACACGTAGAGAAAATTTACACACGTCCTCTCTGGTTCAACACGCATCTTTGTTTTTTTACGATTTTATTAAGCAAACGAAGAAAAAGAATTAGGGACCACTCTTCTCTTTCAATTCAAATCGAACCAGGTTCTCACTTCATTCTTTTTCACTAGAACCGAAAATGCTGGTATGGTAGATTTTTACGACTTTCGATGGCCATTTCCAATGGTCAGCCTCTGCTGCTGATTCATTGCCAGATTTCTCCTCTAAAACCGAACCTTGCCTGCCACTGCAGATTCCTCATACCAGTTCCCTTCGATGTTTGATTTAGAAAATCAAGCTAAAGTGATTCAGAAAGAGGCGTTTTTTATGCCAGTTTGGGATAATATAAAACTAGTATAACTGAAAGATGCTGATGGAAATAATGAAAGTAATCTTGTGTTCGGTGAAACCAGTAGTTCAAAGCAGTTTACAATTGGGAAGACTACAAAGAAGGCAGCTTCTACTCTTGGACTTGATGAAGCAAATGTACAATGTGGGCCAGCTTTAAAAGTCGGGGACAATAATTATGGTCTCCCTACATTTTTTATGGGATCTGGAAAATCTGTTACAGTGAGACAGTGTTCAGTTAGGAAGGCGGCATATAGTTTGGATGAAGATAACTCGAAGAAAGGTCTGAATCGTGAAGGAAACAAGCTGGTTTGGTTTGGAGTGTAAATTATAAACAAAGGTGAGTTAATCTCACTCATTTGGATTTCGTTTAAATTTAAATAGTAAAATTTAAATTTGATTGATTTCTTGAAATGTCTAGATGAGATAGTATATATAGTAGTATATATATATATAGTATATATTGGAGTGATTGATTTCCCGCATTATATAGCAGATGAGACCCTATGCACCCCGCATAATAGCGGATGACCCCATATACCGTGATATCCCACCTTGAAGTGGGATTGGTGTTTTTATATTGTGCTAACATCTGTGGATGTAGGGAAACAGGTTGGAGGGATCCAACTGGATTCCTTAAAATATTTAGATTGTTTTAATATTCTGTGATATGATTTATTTATAATCCGAGATAGATTATATTGGTGATTGAAAATATTGAATGCTATGGTTTGATTGAATATATTTGGATATACTGAGTTATCAAAGATAAAGATTGAATTTTTTTTAAAGGAAAATAAAATAGGGAATTTTTAAGTAAAATAATTATAGAGAATTTAGATAAATTAAAGAATGAATTGGAAAAGGATAAAAGTTGATTTTTTTTAAATTCTAAAAAATAAATTCAAAGTGTGGGAAAGGAGATTTTTGAATAAATAGGAATAAATGAATTATTAAACTTAAGTGATAATATTTAAATGAATAAAAGATTTATTTTTAAATTCAGAATTTAAATGATTTAGGAAGGAATAAAAGAATTTTTTTTGAAATAAATATGAAATTGGTATTTTCAGTATAAATAAGATTTTAAATCATAATAAAGAAGTTAAATTTGAAATTATTGGGTTTTGAAATAAAATTGAGCAGGTAAAGGAATTTATTTTAAAAGGGAGTAAAATTTGAAAATCTATTTGGAAAGTGATTTAGAGTTTGAAATTGTGTTTTAAAAGAAGATAAACTGTGGAATTTATAAACTGGGTTTATAAAGTGATATAAGATATCAGTGGATATTCGAAAGTATAAATTCACGATAGAAATTTATGAAGGAACGGGTAATTTGTTTTTAAAATAAATAGTGGTTTATGTTTTAAAAAGTGTGAAAGAAAAATGTAATTCCCTGAAAAGCCAAGTACGTTTTCAAAGCAGATTTTGAAGTATAGGTTAAAAGTTTTAAGTTGTTTAAAGGAATGTTTTTAAGAAAATATTATTTAAGTTGTTAAAATTTTGAAGGTAAATATTTATTAATAAGTACATTTTAAAAGGTTAATTAGTATTATGTTTTAAAAAGATAATTATTAATATTTATATTTTATAAGTTAGTTTTATTTTAAAGATAGTTTGGTTAAAGTTTTATTTTAAAACTTGTATTGAATTCGTAACCCTTATTTTAAAATTTAGTTTGGGTTAACTTTTATTTTAAAAATTAATTTTATAAAGTAGTTTTATTTTAAATATTTTTGAAGTATATATTTTTGAATAAAGTGTTTAAGTAGTTTTAATTTAAATGTTTTAAAGTATATTTTATAAGAAAGTGATTTAAACATTTTAAAGTCTAGAATATTTGGACTTGGTGATTTTCAATGGAAATAAACAATATTTGGGAAATTTAATCCGTGAGGGAAAGGTGGTTTAAAACTGTTTTCAAAGGGTTGAAGTATGGAAAATAGCTTGCGAAGTTATTTTGAAACAAATAATTTGGAAAATTATTTAAAGTCTGATGGTTGTTTGTGAATGCTATTTAATAGTTAAATAACCGACTATCAATATTGGCTAATACGCTGATCGTTTCGAAGAGACCGGGATCGAGATTAATTTTCCGAAAACCACTTCGATCCGGTTTGAACGTTTTCGTGAGGAAGACAAGAGCTAGGAGTCGAAGATGGAACAGTAAAGTGCAAGTGCTAATCGCTACTAATCCTAAGGGTGATTCCAAAATGGGTGTAGTAGAAGTAGTGCCTTTGGTTCCGTTCGGACCCCGAACGGACTTGTATGGACGAATTCTTTCAAAACATCATCAAGAGAACAATGATCATTCTAAGTGAATGTGTGCTAAAAAGGTAACGCTTAACCTCGAGCCTCGTCAATCGAGAATGGCTAAAACAGGGAAGGTGCACACAAAGCTAAGTGGCTAGCAACCAATTAGGGTAAGGTCACCCTTGTCTAGAGGTCCCTTTTATTCGGCTGTATAGGCGGTTGCTGATCCCAACCACGGGTGAACTTATTCGGACTATCCAGTAAGGGGTAGCTCCGGTCTTGTGATGCAGGGGATCAGGGTGGATCCTCGGTACGGTGATCTAAACCACGTACTGTGACGGGCGGTACCCTAGTAGCCCTGCCATTGTATGGAATCCAATCTCCAATAAGCGCCTGTACGGTTTTTATTGTGCCCAACTATGCTGAAACGTGAGATGCAAGCATCTCAGCTAGATTCTAATTTACTTTCTCTAGATACTATTATAATATCAAACGGATTTGATAAAAATGTTTTGGTTATTGTAAGGTAAAAACCCGACATGCTTATTTGTGGGGTGGTCTTACGACATACTTTGATTTTGAAGGATTTTGAAAACTTTAATAATCCAATTGAGTGTGTTTTCTCATGCTAGTTTTCTAGACCGATTCTGGTGTTATTTAACTATAATGCTCGGGTCAGACCGAGTAATATAGAGTACAGATTCTGGATGGACTGCTGTGGAGCTCAGGAGACGAGCTGGATGACGAGGCGTATTTCTGTAGATTTATATTTCCGCTGTGCATTGTAAGCTGTATATTCAGCCTTGCAAGGACGAGATATTATAACCATCCTAAATTGTGTTGTAGGTTGCAATGTACTTTGATGATGTAATTATAATCAGATATAGTTCTTTTTGTTTAAACATTAATCATTTATCTATTATATATTGTTCCGCTGCGTTTGTGAGACTCTGATATTGTTTCTTATTTCTTCTTCTACCTCCTTTTTCCTTAACCCTAATGATTCGGTTTTCCAGCATTCAATTGTTGGGATTTGATACAGAGGACATATTAATGTCGATTTTTCGGGCATCGAAAAATCGGGCATCGGAAAATCGAGTCGTTACAGATTGGTATCAGAGTTGAAGGTTAAGCGTGAACCTTGGCACTGGTGGGGATTTCTTGTTAGAATAGAGTCCATAGTACTCTAGAATGAGCTTGAGTGTATTGATAGATATGAGCATGTATTTGTTAGTGAATATAAAAATTGTTTTGATATTTTGTTGACTTATCGATTGAGTGTTTATAGATTCTGGTCAGTGCAGTTTGGCCAACTGTATCGATCGGGATTTCTAACTCTTAAATAAGATAAACCGACACAGTATTGTTTTAAAATAGGGTAAATGAAATAATTTTGCCCAAAATTATTTATATAAAAGAAATAGTTTTTAGAAATTATTATAGTTATATATGGTTGCTTGGTTGTTAGGAAATGATAATATTAAATTATTATCATTGTTGATATGGAGAAATTAAATAAATGTTGAAATTATAACCAATATTAAGGAAATAAATTTGGATAAAAGAATGGAATTTGTAAATGTAGATTATAAATATGGTTTATAATTGGAAATGAAACAAAGATTCCAGAGTACTTTTTGAAAATGGATTGAAAAGATTTGGGGTTTGAAATTTAATTTCTTTTGAGTTTGGAAATGATTTTCAAAGATTTTGGAGGAATAATAAGGATATTATTAAAAAATATTTTTGAATTGGATTTGGAATCTGGTGAGATTTGGAATTTAAAAATGTTATTGAAAGGATAAAAGCACTAAACTCTTTTCGGTCGCTTGAAAATAATTTCGATGATGATCGCAACATCATCGGTGTTTATTTTCGAGTTTCCAGGAGAGGAATTGCTACCAAATTGTTTTAAAATTGGAGTTGTTTGCAAAACTGGGTTTGGTTTTGAAATTCAAAAAGATAAGTGAATTTACCGAAGGATTTTGGATATAATTGATTCCAAAAATGATTTTTGAAATACTTAAGTGATTATTTAAACTCTGGAAGCTTATTTAAAATGTTATGGAAATAATAAATGGGTTTTGTAACTAGTAAAATTTGAAATTTTCTAGAATAAAAAAAATTTATTGAAGAAGAGTTGAAGTAAAGTAAACGTGATAACAAAATAAGTTAGCAAAGTAAACCAAATAAATGAAGTAAAAATATTAGTGAATGGAATGTAATTAAATTTGGAAAACTTATAGAAGTTAAAATTGAATTCAATTGGAATGTAATTATATTTTGTTAAACAAAAGTGAATTTGAGGAAAATTCTAAGTAAACTAAATAGAATGGTTGCTGAAATAAAATTTATTAAGTTAAATATAATTTTGTAAAGGAACAAGTTAATTTAAATTTTGTAAATAAATGGAAGTGAAACTGAATATCTGGATGATACTTACTTTGAGTCATGTATAAATGAGCCGAAACTGAAAATTTGTCAAGTTGAACCAAATAAAACAAAGGATTTAGAAATAAATTTGTTAGTAAACTAATTAATTCAAATAGGTAAAAAAATGAATTAAAATTGAATATTGAGATGATATTTAATTTAAAATTGTGTAAAGTAAAGTTGTAGAATTAGTTCGAGGTGGACTAATAATAATTAAAGTTTGGAAATAAAAATCCCCTGAGATTTAAAATAAATTAGTAAATGAAACTAATTAAAGAAATGATTAATTAAGTATGGTTTGAGATGAATTGGATTCAATATTTCAAAATGAAAGGTAAATTGAATTTATATGGAATTGGAGATCCAGTTGAATAAAAAGTAGATAAAAACCAAGTGGTGAAGTGGAAATAATATAAGAAGTGTATAAAATACTTATATTGAACTTAAAGGAATGAATGGTAAATTTTTAAGTAAAGTTGGAATTGAGGAATATACTAAGTTAGAAATGGATGAAGGTTTAATAAGGTGTATGAGATGATAAGTGGATAGAAATCAAAATGAACATGAATAAAAGAGAATTGATATAGCCAATAATCAATTGGGGCAAAATACGTAGGATATGCATATATTATTTTATTCGCATAGCGATTCGATCCTGAATTCGAGCATAGAATTTCGAGATAGTTATATCGATCCGAGTTGGGATTTTTCACTCGATTTTCGACGGCGAACTCTGGATATGGATTTTTGATTGATTCTAAAAATTCTCTATCATAGTAAATGGCTATGTAAGGAGAATAACGTTTTTTGATCAAGAAACCAGATCCGAGTCCGCATTAGGAAGTCGGGTGAACGATACTAGTTCGAAAATGAAATTGTGTGATCGAGTGAGCGATCAGATTCGGTATTGCGTATGAATGATATAGTTATATCATACGGGCTTGAATGAAATAGATATTGAAACTTTTAAAGAAGTGTATAAAATGATTTTGAACGCGGTGATTGGACATTGTTGCTTAGTAGTATATAGGTGTTTTAAAAGTAAAAGGAAATTAGGATTTTTGATTTTAGAAGATAAATGAAACTGCTCGACAAAAAGGTATGTATTCAAATATCTGTATGAAATTTGATGGTTTTCTGGTCTAGCCACTTGGCGTTTTTGTTTTCTTTTGAGATTTAAGGGCCCATTGAGGCATTTTATAGTTGTACCGAGCTAGCCGTGCAAAGGAGACGCTGACGATTTTTTTTGGGAATTTAGGGAGTTAGAAAATTTTGAGAAAATTTTTGAAAATTTAAAATTTGGTTTTGAACTATAATTTGAAATGATTGAGTAATAATATGGACTGTAATATATAGTTGGGAACTATGGATGAGTTTGGAAAGTTGGTAGAATTTATAGTGTGTCTTTATTAAAAAGATGGTTTTGGCAAGTTGTTAAAACCGTTTGGTTTTGGGAAAAATAGTTAGCGAGTTAGGGACCACTCCTCTTAGCTAGTAATTTCAGGGACGAAATTCTTTTAAGTCGGGAGGAATGTGACGACCCAGAATTTCTAGATATTTGAAATTGGAATATTTAATTGATTTTAAATATTTGAAATGTTAATTTAACATGAATTTCAAATATCACTATTTATTTGGACAAATAAAATTATTGGATTTAATTATTGGAAATTGGGTAAGATATAAAATCTGGAATTTTCGGTTTTGAGCTTGTTAAAAATAATTTAATGGCTTAGAAAATTTGTATTAACAATACTGAAGATAATAGAACTTTTAAAATTGAATTTAACGATGGTTTGTTCAGTTTTGAATTTACATCATTTAAATCGATATTTAAAATAGCCTTTCGGGGCACAGTCTCGGATTTTGACGAAACCAGTTTTATTGGATCCGTAATGGTGTATTATTATTGGATTTCAATTTTTGTAGTGTTTGGAATTGTCGTGTGATCGTACGATAGACAAACGCGCTAAAATCTATATCGAAAATTTTATATTATAACTGGGTCCAAAAGGCTATCTTCTCCATACGATCGAATTTGGACTTTTCCATTGCATTCGAAATAGGGGTTTAACATTATAAATGCCTAGCGGCATGCATCGATAGGAGGTCGAGATTGTGAGTTTCGTAATTCAAGACAATGTGAATTTTAATTTAAATTTAAAACATAAATAATATTTTTGCAATTGAAATACTGTAGTCTTTGCAGACACGTAGAAAAATTTTTACACGCGTCCTCTCTGGTTCAACATGCATCTTCGTTTATTTTACGATTTTATTAAGCAAAACGAAGCAAAAAATTTAGAGACCACTCTCTCTTTCAATTCAAATCGAACCAGTTCTCTCTTCATCCTTTTTCACTAGAATCGAAAATGCCGGTATGGCAGATTTTGCCGACTTTCGATGGCTATTTCCAATGGTCAGCCTCTGCTGCTGATTCATTGCCTGATTTATCCTCTAAAACCGAACCTTGCCTGCCTCTGCAGATTTCTCATACCAGTTCCCTTCGATGTTCGATTTAGCAAATGAAGCTAAAGTGATTCAGAAAGAGGCGTTTTTTATGCCAGTTTGGGATAATATAAAACTAGTAGAACTGAAAGATGCTGATGGAAATAATGAAAGCAATCTTGTATTCGGTGAAACCAGTAATTCAAAGCAGTTTTCAATTGGGAAGGCTACAACTGTTTTAGGACAAAATGCTGAGAAAGATGAAGGGTTGCAACAAATAGAGAATTTGATGGAAAAAAGCTGGTGCCTTTTCAATGTTGGAATGCAGATCCAGAAATTCTACCAAGCGGATGCAGTCTTCATTTGGGAAGGTGTCCTCTAATTTCATAAACAACGAAGGGATTGGAATTGTATCTGATAAAATGCTTGTTGAAATAAGTGTTGCTGGCTTTCCTGTGTTTTAAACTGGACCCGGAAATTTTTTTCATGTCATTGAGTACATCAATAAAGAAGGTAGCTTCTACTCTTAGACTTGATGAAGCAAATGTACAATGTGGGTCAGCTTTAAAAGACGCGGACAATAGTTATGATCTCCCTACATTTTTTTACGATCTGGAAAACCTGTTACAGTGAGACGGCCTTCAGTTAGGAAGGCAACATACCTTTTGGAAGAAGATAATTCGAAGAAAGGTATGAATCGTGAAGGAAAAAAGCTGGTTTGGTTTGGGCTGCAAAATATAAACAAAGGTGAGTTAATCCCACTCATTTGGATTTCGTTTAAATTTAAATAGTAAATTTTAAATTGTTGATTGACTGCTTGAAATTTCTGGATGAGATAGTGCATATATATAGTAGTATATATAGTATATATTAGAGTGATTGATTTCCCGCATTATATAGCGGATGAGACCCTATGCGCCCCGCATAATAGCGAATGACCCCATATACCGTGATATCCCACCTTGAAGTGGGATTGATATTTTTATATTGTGCTAACATCTGTGGATGCAGGGAAACAGGTTGGAGGGACCCAACTGGATTCCTCAAAATATTTAGATTGTTTTAATATTCTGTGATATGATTTATTTGATAATCTGAGATAGATTATGTTGGTGATTGAAAATATTGAATGCCATGGTTTGATTGAATATATTTGGATATACCGAGTTATCAAAGATAAAGATTGAATTTTTTAAAGGAAAATAAAATAGGGAATTTTAAGTAAAATAATCATAGAGAATTTGAATAAATTAAAGAATGAATTGGAAAAGGATAAAGTTGATTTTTTCCAAATTCTATTAAATAAATTCCAAGTATGGGAAAGAAATTTTTTGAATAAATAGGAATAAATGAATTCTTAAATTTAAGTGATAATATTTAAAGGAATAAAATATTTATTTTTAAATTCAGAATTTAAATGGTTTAGGAAGGAACAAAAGAAGAATTTTGAAATAAATATGAAATTGGTATTTTCAGTTTAAATGAGATTTTAAATCATAATAAAGAAGTTAAATATGAAATTAATGGGTTTTGAATTAAAATTAAGCAAGTAAAGGAATTTATTTTAAAATGGTGTAAAATCTGAAAATCGATTTGGAAATTGATTTAGAGTTTGAAATTGTGTTTTAAAAGAAGATGAGACTATTGAATTTATAAACTGGGTTTATAAAGTGAAATAAGATATCGGTGGACATTTGGAAGTACAAATTCACGATGGAAATTTATAAAGGAATGGTAATTTGTTTTAAAAATAAATAGTGGTTAATTTTTAAAAAAGTGTGAAAGAAAAATGTATTTCCCCAAAAAGCCAAGTACGTTTTCGAATCAGATTTTAAGTATAAGTTAAAAGTTTTAAGCTGTTTAAAGGAATGTTTTTAAGAAATTATTATTTAAGTTGTTAAAATTTTAAAGGTAAACATTTATTAAATTAGTCATAGTGGTAATTATTTTAAAAGGTTAATTGGTATTATGTTTTAAAAAGATAATTATTAATATTTATATTTTATAAGCTAGTTTTATTTTAAAGATAGTTTGGTTAAAGTTTTATTTTAATACTATATAGAATTTCGTAACTCTTATTTTAAAATTTAGTTTGGCTTAACTTTTATTTTAAAAATTAGTTTTATAAAGTAGTTTTATTTTAAATATTTTTAAAGTGTATATTTTTGAATAAAGTGTTTAAGCAGTTTTAATTTAAATGTTTTAAAGTATATTTTAAAATAAAGTGATTTAAATTATTTTAAAATCTAAAATATTTGGACTTGGTGAAATAAACAATATTTGGGAAATTTACCCCGTGAGAGCAAGGTGATTTGAAACTGTTTTCAAAGGGTTGAAGTATGGAAAATAGCTTGCGAAGTTATTTTGAAATAAATAATTTGGAAAATTATTTAAATTCTGATGATTGTTTGTGAATGCTATTTGATAGTTAAATAACCGGCTATCAATGTTGGCCAATACGCTGATCTTTTCAAAGAGACCGGGATCGGGATTAATTTCCCGAAAACCACTTCGATCCAGTTTGAACGTTTTTGTGAGGAAGACAAGAGCTGGGAGTCGAAGATGGAGCTGTAAAGTGCAAGGACTAATCGCTACTAATCCTGAGGGTGATTCCAAAATGGACGTAGTAGGAGTAGTGCCTTCGGTTCCGTTCGGACCCGTAACGGACTTGTATGGACGAATGCTTTCAGAACATCGTCAGGAAGAAGATGAGCATTATAAGTGAATGTGTGCTAAAAAGGTAACGCTTAACCTCGAGCCTCATCAATCGAGAATGCCTAAACAGGGGAGCTGCACACAAGGCTAAGTGCCTAGCAATCAATTAGGGTAAGGTCACCCGTGTCTACGGGTCCCTTTTATGCGGTTGTGTGGGCTGTTGTTGATCCCAACTATGGGGTGAACTTATTCGGACGATCCTGTAAGGGGTAGCTCCGGTCTTGTGATGTAGGGGATCAGTGTGGATCCTCGATACGGTGATCTAGACCACGTACTGTGACAGGTGGTACCCCAGTAGCCCTGCCATTGTATAGAATCCAATCTCCAATAAGCATCTGTACGGTTTTGATTGTGCCCAACTATGCTGAAACGTGAGATGCAAGCATTTTAGCTAGATTCTAATTTACTTTCTCTAGACACTATTATAATATCAGACGGATTTGATAAAAATGTTTTGGTTATTATAAGGTAAAAACCCGACATTTTTATTTGTGGTGTGGTCTTACGAGATACCTTTGATTTCAAAGGATTTTGAAAACTTTAATAACCCAATTGAGTGTGTTTTCTCACGCCGGTTTTCCAGACTGACTTGGGTGTTATTTAACTATAATGCTCGGATCAGACCGAGTATTATAGAGTGCAGATTCTGGATGGACTGCTATGGAGCTCAGGAGATGAGCTGGATGACGAGGCGTATTTCCGTAGATTTATATTTCCGCTGTGCAATATAAGCTGTATATTCATACTTGGAAGGACGAGATATTATAACCGTCCTGAATTGTGTTATTGGTTGTATTGTATTCTGACGATGTAATTATAAACAAATATAGTTCTTTTTGTTTAAAGATTAATCATTTGTCTATTATATATTGTTCCACTGCGTTTGTGAGATTCTGATATTGTTTTCTATTTCTTCTTCTACCTCCTTCTTCCTTAACCCTAATGGTTCATGTAACAACCCGTATATTTGGACCATTTAAATTGACAATAATCCATACATGTCAACTTAAATAATACAAAACACGAATCATTATGGGATTATATATACATAAATGTAAATGAGAATCAATACAACATCACAGACACAGAACAGTCACAGAATAATGCAACGGAAAATACATCGTCATAATAGCAGTTCATGAAGCTACTATATGAAATACAACAATGTCTAAACATAAAGTGACTGAAAGGAAATACATAAATGTCCAACAGACAAGAACAACAATACTGGAATAGAAATAGACTGATAAAGATAAATGCTAAGTCTTCAACATCTTCAACCAACCTTGATCAGCAAATGGACAGCTTCAGACTGACCCGAGCATATGCAAAAGAAACACTTGAGTCAGGACTCAAATTCTTATACAAGATAATCAAGTGCAAGGAAAAGTCCATAACTTAAAGATGAATCAAATAACATCTCTAAGGATCCGATAAACTATTTATATATACGATAAAATACGATATGTAGATAATGTCTAATCAGTAAAGTAGAATATTAAAATAGCGTTAAGGCGTTACCATAATTCCCCTTAACACATTTTATATTCCCAAAAGCATATACAAGACCGTAGTTTCCCCAAAACCGAAAGTCACCAGAGGGCACTCCATATACTCAAGGTACAAATCAAAACGTAGTGGTCGCGAATAGGGTAATCAGTATGACAAGGTACATGAGGCGATACCAACTAGGATACTAGTAGTTGCTTGATCCGGACTGATGTTGAGCATAGCAGCTACTATCTCAACACCGCGAAACAACACTCCCAAATCAAAGGGTGCACCCAAATCAAATCACAAAGTAATAGATATGGTATCGAAGAAGTGTGTCCACTAGAGGTAGCGAACCTCAATGGCCCGGCGTGACTCCTGTTTTAGTCATGTCAGGGGTCATCCAATATCGTTCTCTTTCTTCAGTCAATGCGTTCACAAAACATCCACTTCCTTCTGGATCAACACTTCGCGTTTAATAGTTATTAAAGTGGTTTTCGGTATCGACAGAGAGTATGTCCATATCCGATCCCGGTCTCTTTAATAACTACGTATTTATTCTCGATGGTCATTTATTATTAGAGTTTAAACAAATCAAAGTCCAAAAGTCAAGTTGCAAATTTGACTTCTAAAATTTTATATTTCACTATTAAGTTTATTTCAATTTATTTTAAATTTTATTTTCAAGTAAAATTTAGTTCGAACATTTCAGTAAACAAATGAGTTCAAGAATTCAGGTTCAAATTCATGAGATTCAATTTCACTTATCAAATTTGTTCATATTCAATTGATTTAAATTTTCACTTAGTTTGATTCAAAATCATTAAACAAGATTTCGATTTTATTTACATTTACATTTATCATTTCTTAAATATAAACATAAATTTGCTTCAGTCAATTTCATTTAACTAAATTATTTTTAATTCAAATAGCTTAGTTAACATGTTCGCAAAATTCACTTCCAATTTTATTTAAAACTTCAAATTCATTTAATTAAACTAAGTCTATAAATCTTAACTTAACACATCCAATAATTATTAAAGCATTAAATCTTAATTTATTACTTGTCCAATTCTTAGTTCAATAAATCATATTTCATAACTTTTATCTTCTTAAATCAAATTACAATTTCTCCATTTAATTTGTCAAATCATTTTATTCAATTTTATTAAGTTCATAAATCCGTTCCAATTTAAATTAAAGTAAATTAATTTATTAATTGAAATTGATTTACTTTAATTGAATTAATTAAGCTCGTTAAATTAATTTAAGACAAATTCGATAAGTTCATTTCTTAATCCCAAAAGGGATTTCAATTTCAAAATCATTTGTTGACCAATCGGGTTTCTTATTTGAATAATCGCAAAATAATTACGTAAATTTTACACTATCATTTCGTGTAAAATAATATAATTGTTTTTAGAATCTATACTATCATTTCATATAAATTAACGATTAATTCAACATATTATTTAACACATCATATACTAAATCCACCTAATATCGTGAAATAAACCTCGTCATTTCATGTGTTTGGACCAATAATTAAATCCCACAAAATTAAGTAATTCAAACCAAGTGTCGCACTATTTACGGTCAATATTATTATCACTTAAATCTTAACAATCTATTAAAATCATCTCAAGTGTCGTAACTATCTACAGTCAATATTATTAATCAATTTACATTTAAATATTTAGGTCAATTTAATACATGGCATCACATAATAATAATAACAAGTTTGAGATATTGTTTATATCGCCAATCATGGGTCAGTTTAACTATTTAATCAACAAATTTCATCACAGCAACATTATTAACAACATGGGTCGTTTACTATTAACAGGCATGGATCAACTAACTATTCATATTCGACAAATTTCAATCAATTCAATATTAACATGCATGGGTGAACTAACTATTTCTATTCAACCAATTTCAATCAATTAATATTAACAGGCATGGGTGCACTTGATTATCAATATAAATAAATTGAGGCGTGAATAAAATATTCACCTTGCGTGGTTAGAGATTGGAACGACGAAGCACGAAGACGATGGATAAGAGACACTAACAAGCACAACACAAAAGCGAACACAACAAAGCAAGGAAGCTAGATAGATCGATAAGCAGCAGAGAAATCTAGGACCCTGGAGCACCAGCTGGAACAAAGCACAACACGTGCGTGAGCAACCAGAAGTACAAAACTCATTGTGACATAGACTCAAGCAGTTTATGGGTATATATTATATATATATAACCGGCGTGGGCACTGTTTCTGGCCAGAGATAGAAGGTACTCATATTCATAACTATAAGTATACACAGCTGCTCTATATATAGTTTAAAACTAAAACATATATATATTTATAAAACTGTACTTTATAACTTATCATATATATTTACACATACATATGGGCTTCCTTTTAAAACTGCTTGTAAATTAAGCCTGGAACTTACATATATCATAAACTAAAATTATAAACAGTTTGTACTAAAATTATAAACAGTTTATAAATTCAACGCCAAGAAAAATGACAATTTTTTTTTCTTTTTTAGCTTTGCTATATATACATATAATAGAAAGGTTGGCTCGGTAGGCTCAGCGTGCGGCAGGGAGGGCAGTGGAGTCAAGTGAGGTGGCCGGTCAGTGGAGGTGGGGTGGCTGGGTGTGGAGAGTTCGGCTGTGGCAAATGGAGGGGATGGATTCGGTTTGGTCAGGGGATGGTGGAGGTGCGCAAGGAGGTGGGTTTGCGACTGGGACAGTGGGGTGGGTGCAGCAGGCCTGGGCGGGGCGGTATGGGAGTGGCTCGGGTGGCGATGTGATGCGCATGGGACGAAGGAGGCGGAGGTGGTTAGGAACGATGGCGGCAGGCATGGGCAGAGCGGGTAGGCCTGGGCACGTGGGGTGGTCTGGCGCGTGGTGTGGTCTGGCCTGTAGGCGCGTGGGTGGGTGCGGGCTGTAGGCAGTGTGGGTGGGTGCGACTAGGGTGGTTTGGAGACGCGGTAGGCTGGGCGACGTGGCCAAGTGGGGTGAGGCGATGGGCGGACGTGGGAAATGGGCAGCTTCGTGAGTCATACTGGGAGAAAAATAATATAAAGTAGGAGAAGAAAGGAAAAGCAAAAGTAGGAAGAAAGAGCACGTACCAGATTTGCAAACGAGTGAAACAATTGAAACGATACCAATATATAATGAATATTATAGAAACCAAGAGTCTCCAATTTATTTCCTTGGTAACTGAATTGACTATTGGTTTCCAACGCAGTTGAATAGACAAAGGCTGTTAGGATTCTAAACGTTGGAGATAATGGGTATCGTTTTGTGTTGCGTAATGGACCGGTTTGCAATCCGTTAAACGATTATAGTTGATAACGCCGAACTCCGATTTACACAAACAAATATACCGTTTTGATCAGCGCGATGAGACGGTCAAAACGGTATACAGACATCAGTGATTCGATTTAATTATAAATTTCGGAATTTTCTGCTGAAAGAAATGTAGTAAAACGTCGAAAAATAAGAGCGACGGAGCAAAAGAAG
Source organism: Allium cepa (assembly GCA_030765085.1). Classification (NCBI taxonomy): domain Eukaryota; kingdom Viridiplantae; phylum Streptophyta; class Magnoliopsida; order Asparagales; family Amaryllidaceae; genus Allium; species Allium cepa. The sequence goes on along the minus strand of JASFAV010000023.1, from coordinate 1,019,375 downwards.
TCCGAATTTTGAAACACGAAAAATGACGTCTTGCTCAGAAAACGATTTAGAATTTTCTATGGAAAAATATTTAGGTTTCGAAAACGGTTTATTTTCATCGATTACTAACTGATTTAGATTGAAGTAGATTTACGCACGAATGAACTTTCATATTTTCGAACGAAAATTTACCAGTTGCTATGTTTAATTAGACCCATTTCAATTATGAAGTTTGAATAGCATCGGAATTTGTTCGTGAAAATTCAAATTTCTTCACTAAATAACCGATTTTAAAAAATTTAAGCTGGGTCTGAATTTCCGGGTCGTTACATTCTCCCCCACTCAAAACTTTTCGTCCTCGAAAAGGAACAGAGTAAACAGTGGAAGAACAGATAAAAGAGATACAATAGATACAGAATAGATTGTTGAATAAAGTAAAGAATATAGAATGGAATTTACCTTCAACAAACAATTCTGGATTAGAATCCCGCATACTCTCCTCGGTTTCCCAAGTACAATCACGATCATCGGGACTCCATTGGACTTTGACTAGGCTAACAGACTTCCTTCTAAGCTGCTTCGTATCCCTATCAACAATACGAAGTGGTCTTCTTTCTATAGTCAAATCCGGCTCGATATCAACCTCATCTAACTGAGAAATAGGAATGGTCATGGATGGATCGTGTACAACCTTCCGAAGATGTGAAACATGGAAGACGTTGTGCACTCCCTCAAATTTCTCCGGCAATGCAACTCTGTAGGCTAGTGTACCAATCCTCTCAGTGATAGCGAATGGTCCAACAAATCTCGGAGCGAGCTTCCCTCTACGACCAAACCGAATAACATTCTTTAAAGGTGATACCTTTAGAAATACCTTATCTCCAACATGGAATTCCAAATCTCTTCTACGCCTATCAGCATAGCTCTTCTGCCTATCCTGTGCGGTCTTCATCTTCCTTCTGACCTCATTAACCTTCTTCGATGCTTCCATAACCATATCTGGGCCAAGAATTAGTCGATCACCAGGCTCAATCCAACAAGCTGGCGATTTGCATGGCCGTCCATACAAAGCTTCGAACGGTGCCATATCGATACTTGCCTGATTATAAAATAGATATATTTCAATTCAATTTTTTTTTGTTTTTTACTTATTCAAATTGAAATTTTTTTGATTACCTGATAGCTGTTATTATAAGTGAATTCAACTAAATGGAGATGGTCTTCCCAAGATCCACCAAAATCAATAATGCAAGCTCGGAGCAAATCTTCCAAAATCTGATTTACCCGCTCAGTTTGGCCATCTGTCTGAGGATGATAAGCTGTACTCAGATTCAGTTTTGTGCCCAAGACGTCCTGAAATGCCTTCCAGAATTTACTAGTGAATAACGGATCTCTATCGCATACAATAATAGATGGAACCCCATGAAGTCTAACTATCTCTCTCATATAAATCTCGGCCAAACTCGAAGCAGTACGAGTGGTCTTAATCGGAATAAAGTGAGCAGATTTGGTCAATCTATCAACAATTACCCATATGCTCTCGTTACCCTTTCTGGTCCTCGGTAATCCATCAATGAAGTCCACGGAAATCTGATCCCATTTCCAACATGGAATCTCTAAGGGTTGAAGTAATCCTGCCGTTTTTCGGTGATCAGCCTTGACTTGCTGGCAAGTAGTGCATTTACCGACATATACAGAAATATCTCTCTTCATCCCACTCCACCAATATAAACGTTTCATATTTCGATACATCTTAGTGACACCAGGATGAAATGAAAGTGATGACTGATGGTTTTCTCTAAGTACTTCTTGTCTCAATCCATCAACATTTGGAACACAAATACGGTTGTCAATCTTCAGAACTCCGTTACTATCTATCTGTGCTCCCACTTTACTGTCAGCATTTCCAACTTTACCAAGAACTAACTCCTTCATGCGATAGAGCAAAGTGTCTTCGTATTGCTTAGCTTTTATGCGGTCCATAAGAGATGGGGAAATAACAAGTTGAAATAGCATGCCTTCTACAAGATTACAACATGACAATGCTTTACTACGGCTCAAAGCATCAGCTACCACATTTTCTTTTCCAGGAGTATAATTGATGTCGAGATCATATGCAGCTAAGAATTCGAGCCATCGGACTTGTCTCTGATTCAAATCCTTCTGGGAGAAGATATACCACAAAGACTTATGGTCTGTGAATAATTCAAATTTTGTTCCCAAAAGATGATGCCTCCATAATTTCAAAGCAAACACAACTGCAAGAAGTTCTAAATCATGAGTTGCATAGTTTACTTCATGAGTCTTTAACTGACGACCAGCATAAGCAATAACCTTTCCATTTTGCATAAGGACAGCACCTAAACCTTCTCGACAAGCATCAGTATAGACAGTTAATCCTTCACTCCCGTCAATTACCGCGAGAACTGGGGCTGAAGTTAACTTACGCTTCAACTCATTAAAAGCTGATTCACACTTCTCACTCCAAATAAATTTGACATCCTTTCGAGTTAAAGCAGTAAGTGGGGCAGAAATCTGGGAAAAGCGCTCAATGAATCTGCGATAATAACCGGCTAGGCCCAAGAAGCTACGGATATCAGTAGGAGTTTTGGGAGTCTCCCAATCCTGTAGATAAGTTTTCAAATTAGAAAGGAATAAGATGGATCGAATAGAAATAACGAATAGGATAGACTTACATTGATTACGGCGATCTTAGCTGGATCGACCGAAATCCCGTTTTCAGAAACAATATGGCCAAGGAATCGTACTTCGTCTCGCCAGAAGTGGCATTTAGAGAACTTGGCTTTAAGCTGATGATTTCGGAGAGTTTCCAGAACATAAGCAAGATGTGTTTCATGCTCTTTCTCATCTTTGGAGAAGACGAGAATATCATCAATGAAGACGAGAACAAACTTGTTAAGGACATCACGAAAGACTCTATTCATTAAGTCGACGAAATAAGAAAGTGCGTTGGTCAAACCAAATGGCATAACCAACCATTCATAGAATCCATTCTCGGTACGGAAAGCTGTCTTATGAATACTATCTTCTGCTACTCTGAGTTGGTGGAACCCAGTGGCTAGATCAAGTTGTGAGAAAACTTTAGCTCCATGGAGCTGATCGAATAAATCATTGATGCGAGGCATCAGATAGCGGTTCTAGAGAGTGCGCTTGTTTAATTCCCGGTAATCAACACACATGCGAAGAGATCCATCAGATTTGGTGACAAATACAACTGCGGCGCCCCATTTAGAACAACTTCTCCTGATCAAACCCTTAGCAAATAGATCATCAATTTGGGCTTTAAGTTCAGCTTTTTCTTTAGGAGCCATCCTTCTGTGAGGGAGAACTACGGGAGTAGCTCCGGGAATAAGGTCAATGCGGAAATCGATCTCTCGCTTTGGCGGTAGAGAGTCGACCTCTCCAAATACATCGGGAAATTTCTGAACAATAGGAGTAGTACTCAGGTCATTCGGGTGAGCATCAAGAGAAAATATGAAGCTTCCGGCATATTTCTGAGGTGATTTGCATTCGATGACAAGCGATAAACCCTTATCATTTACTAGAGAAACATAACGAGCTTTGCAAGAGATAACAACATCGAAATTTCTTAACCAATCAGCACCCAACAAGATGTCAAATGCTTCGAAGCCAAGCACATAGAAATCCCAAGTGAATCAATATCTTCCATACAAAAGCATAACCCCTTTACAAATTCTACTGAGGTTGCCAAGTCCTCCAATAGGGTTGGAGACACATAAGGAAGTAGTAGCAAGAGTAGGTTCTAATTTGAGCTTATTACAAAGATCAATAGATATGAAGCTATGAGAAGCACCAGTATCGAATAATACTTTAACCGGTAAATTATGAAATGAGAAAGTACTTCGTAAGGTACCTTGGTCATCTTGAGCAGGTGGTGGAGGCGGTGCAGGAGTGGTGACGGCATATACTCCTGATGGTGTGCCTTTCTTCCTCAATGGGCAATCTCTCTTGAAGTGACCTGGCTGGAGGCCGACATGGCATAAATCATTCCTCATCTGAGGAGGCGGTGGAATAGCAGCTCCGGTGGATGGACAACTATTAGCATAATGGCCCTTCTTATCGCATTTGAAGCAAGTGATCTTAGCAAGGTCGATTGGGCTTTTCTGGGCATATCCTAATCCTGTAGTCTTTTGCCAAGCTTTCTTTTGTTGATCAAAGTTCATCTTCCTCTTCCCGAGCTGGCTGGAAGAGGGCTGAGTAGGAGGAGCCTTAGCAGTGGGTCCCCTTGGCTTTGCCTCATATCTAAGAGCATAATCAACAAGCTCTGTGAAGGTGCAGTGAGTGTGGCCAGTAAGCAAGTCATAATACTCTGGTCTAGCTCCCATAATGAATTTCTCGTTCTTCAGAAGTGGGGTATCGATCAATCCCGGGCCAAACTTGGAGAGCTCGTTGAATTTCCTCTCGTACTCAGAAAAAGTCATACTGCCTTGCTTAAGGTCCATAAAAGTTCTATAAAGTTGGGTTTTCCCGGCTGCTGGCATCCATTGTTCCGAGAAAGTATCCCTAATCAAAAGATAGACTAGATAAATAACATTCCAAGGATTGAAAGAAGAATTTAGACTGTGAAATCCAAATAAATTTATACCTAAACTGGGCCCAAGTGATGGTGTTCTCCTCGATACGAGAAGTAACAGATTCCCACCAGTCTCGTGCGGCATCCCGAAGTTGCCAAGCAGCAAGCTGACGCTTCTGAGCATCAGTGATCTCCAATCCAGAAAATGTCATATCTAAGCTTTTGAGCCATTGTTGAGCTTCAATAATATTCTCGGATCCAGAGAACTTAACACCACCAAGCTGTGTATACTCCTTACTAAGAGTGGTGAATTTGACTGGAGCTGGGGCGGCAGGTGCAGCCTGGGCAGGACCATTTCCCCTTCCTCCCCTGTTGTTTCTTCTGGCACTCATCCTGAAATACCGAAAGAAACTTTTTTAGAACCAAGGATAGAAAATCATAGAACTTTAAGGAAAGTCAAATCAACGAATCAATTAAGAAGTTTGAATTTGAAAGGATATGTATATTGAATTGATTCTCCTCATTCTAGGATATTGCTACCTATGTCTAATGAGTTTATATAACCTCAAACTAAGGTTTTTAGTGGAAACCAAAGCTCTGATACCAACTGTAACAACCCGTATATTTGGACCATTTAAATTGACAATAATCCATACATGTCAACTTAAATAATACAAAACACGAATCATTATGGGATTATATATACATAAATGTAAATGAGAATCAATACAACATCACAGACACAGAACAGTCACAGAATAATGCAGCGGAAAATACATCGTCATAATAGCAGTTCATGAAGCTACTATATGAAATACAACAATGTCTAAACATAAAGTGACTGAAAGGAAATACATAAATGTCCAACAGACAAGAACAACAATACTGGAATAGAAATAGACTGATAAAGATAAATGCTAAGTCTTCAACATCTTCAACCAACCTTGATCTGCAACTGGATAGCTTCAGACTGACCCGAGCATATGCAAAAGAAACACTCGAGTCAGGACACAAATTCTTATACAAGATAATCAAGTGCAAGGAAAAGTCCATAACTTAAAGATGAATCAAATAACATCTCTAAGGATCCGATAAACTATTTATATATACGATAAAATACGATATGTAGATAATGTCTAATCAGTACAGTAGAATATTAAAATAGCGTTAAGGCGTTACCATAATTTCCCTTAACACATTTTATATTCCCAAAAGCATATACAAGACCGTAGTTTCCCCACCGGAAGTCACCAGAGGGCACTCCATATACTCAAGGTACAAATCAAAACGTAGTGGTCGCGAATAGGGTAATCAGTATGACAAGGTACATGAGGTGATACCAACTAGGATACTAGTAGTTGCGTGATCCGGACTGATGTTGAGCATAGCAGCTACTATCTCAACACCGCGAAACAACACTCCCAAATCAAAGGGTGCACCCAAATCAAATCACAAAGTAATAGATATGGTATCGAAGAAGTGTGTCCGCTAGAGGTAGCGAACCTCAATGGCCCGGCGCGGCTCCTGTTTTAGTCATTCAGGGGTCATCCAATATCGTTCTCTTTCTTCAGTCAATGCGTTCACCAAACATCCACTTCCTTCTGGATCAACACTTCGCGTTTAATAGTTATTAAAGTGGTTTTCGGTATCGACAGAGAGTATCTCCATATCCGATCCCGATCTCTTTAATAACTACGTATTTATTCCCGATGGTCATTTATTATTAGAGTTTAAACAAATCAAAGTCCAAAAGTCAAGTTGCAAATTTGACTTCTAAAATTTGATATTTCACTATTAAGTTTATTTCAATTTATTTTAAATTTTATTTTCAAGTAAAATTTAGTTCGAACATTTCAGTAAACAAATGAGTTCAAGAATTCAGGTTCAAATTCATGAGATTCGATTTCACTTATCAAATTTGTTCATATTCAATTGATTTAAATTTTCACTTAATTTGATTCAAAATCATTAAACAAGATTTCGATTTTATTTACATTTACATTTATCATTTCTTAAATATAAACATAAATTTGCTTCAGTCAATTTCATTTAACTAAATTATTTTTAATTCAAATAGCTTAGTTAACATGTTCGCAAAATTCACTTCCAATTTTATTTAAAACTTCAAATTCATTTAATTAAACTAAGTCTATAAATCTTAACTTAACACATCCAATAATTATTAAAGCATTAAATCTTAATTTATTACTTGTTCAATTCTTAGTTCAATAAATCATATTTCATAACTTTTATCTTCTTAAATCAAATTACAATTTCTCCATTTAATTTGTCAAATCATTTTATTCAATTTTATTAAGTTCATAAATCCGTTCCAATTTAAATTAAAGTAAATTAATTTATTAATTGAAATTGATTTACTTTAATTGAATCAATTAAGCTCATTAAATTAATTTAAGACAAATTCGATAAGTTCATTTCTTAATCCCAAAAGGGATTTCAATTTCAAAATCATTTGTTGACCAATCGGGTTTCTTATTTTAATTATCTATCCTAGGCCAAGTTGTTTAAATGGGTATTTATCATTTCAACCCGATTCCATATTTTATAAAATAATTCAGGTCTATTATTTCAACTAAATAATGTTTCAACTACCAGGAGAACTTGCAATTAAATCAAATATATCAATAATGTCAATTTGAATAATCGCAAAATAATTACGTAAATTTTACACTATCATTTCGTGTAAAATAATATAATTGTTTTTAGAATCTATACTATCATTTCATATAAATTAACGATTAATTCAACATATTATTTAACACATCATATACTAAATCCACTTAATATCGTGAAATAAACCTCGTCATTTCATGTGTTTGGACCAATAATTAAATCCCACAAAATTAAGTAATTCAAACCAAGTGTCGCACTATTTACGGTCAATATTATTATCACTTAAATCTTAACAATCTATTAAAATCATCTCAAGTGTCGTAACTATCTACAGTCAATATTATTAATCAATTTACATTTAAATATTTAGGTCAATTTAATACATGGCATCACATAATAATAATAACAAGTTTGACATATTGTTTATATCGCCAATCATGGGTCAGTTTAACTATTTAATCAACAAATTTCATCACAGCAACATTATTAACAACATGGGTCGTTTACTATTAACAGGCATGGATCAACTAACTATTTATATTCGACAAATTTCAATCAATTCAATATTAACATGCATGGGTGAACTAACTATTTCTATTCAACCAATTTCAATCAATTAATATTAACAGGCATGGGTGCACTTGATTATCAATATAAATAAATTGAGGCGTGAATAAAATATTCACCTTGCGTAGTTAGAGATTGGAACGACGAAGCACGAAGACGATGGATAAGAGACACTAACAAGCACAACACAAAAGCGAACACAACAAAGCAAGGAAGCTAGATAGATCGATAAGCAGCAGAGAAATCTAGGACCCCGGAGCACCAGCTGGAACAAAGCACAGCACGTGCGTGAGCAACCAGAAGTACAAAACTCATTGTGACATAGACTCAAACAGTTTATGGGTATATATTATATGTAACGACCCAGAAATTAAATTTATTAAAATTTGAATATTTAATTTATTTTAAATATTAATAAGTGAAATTTGGAGTCGAATAAATTTTATTTCGAATTTCTGGATTTAATTGGATAATTGAATCGATATTTTAATAAGTTAAATTTCAGCAATAATTTGTAAATTAGGTTAAATATGATTGCAAATGATTTGGAAAATTTTATTTTATCATATTGAAGTTGTAGAAATGTTTTAGAACTTTTAAAATTGAATTTGGAGTTAATCTGTGAATATTGAATATTTTAATATTTAATTTTCGACTGAAAAATAGCCAATTTTTGAACAGTCTCAGAATTTGACGAGACTAGTTCCATTGGATCCGTAATAGTTAGTTATTATCGGATTTCAATTTTTGTAGCAAACGGAGTTGTCGTTTGACCGTGGCAGCTCGAAACGCATCGAATTGTTTTTAATTTTAATTCGACGAGTTAAAATAGTCATTTTTCAAACGGTCTCAGATTTCGACGAAACCAATTTCATCGGATCCGTAATGTGATATTATTGTAAGTTTTCAAATTTCAAGTCGATTGGATTTACCGTTTGTCCGGTACAAATTAAAACGCATCGAAAATCGTTTAAATCGGTTTAATTTAAATTGATCGTTTAATTCCGTATCTCGCACGGATGACCGAATTAGCTTCCAAAACCTGTTCCATTGTGTCCGTAACGTGGGATAAACCCTAGGAACGTCAATTTCGGCGTGTAAATCGGAGTTTGGTTTACCCGGATGAATAGTGTTCGATAAATTCTTATAAATAGCCTTTATTCACAAATTAAATAAAAAAAGGGGCTAGGGTTTTGAATCCATGTCGGCCGCCTCCTATATTTCGAAGGCCAGAATCACTCGAATCTTTTCCCCTCATTATCTTCCAATCCGCTTAGCAATACAAGAAAACTCCAACTACAATGTTGTAGAGCGTGGAGAGATCTCCACATCCATACGGTGGAGTGGCGAATAACTCAGCGAATTGATGGCAATTCGCTTGTGAAGGCCGTGCGTTCGAGCACGTAATACGAGGCGACGACAGCGCTAGGGGGGGTGCGGTCGGCCAGCGTGGGGGCCTCTGGTGGTGGGCTTTCGATTTATGGCGAAGTGATGGAGTTTCGGCAAGCAAAGAGGGGGCGGCCATTAGGGTTTGCACACGAAGTTGGGTTCGATCTATACTGGAGAAACGCATGAGGGAGGAAATGCATCTTGCGGCCCGGATTTGATTTTGAAAATATGCGGTCCAGATGTTAGGGGTTTGGTAAATAAAATATTAATTGTAAATTGAAGTATATTAAATCGTGTAAATGTTTAAACTGTGATATCTTTTTGCTGCGAGATCGGAAAATTATGAATCAAAGTGCATTGGAATCGTATCGTCGTGCTCTTTGCGATGGAGCTGGATTGGAAATTTTTGGAGCTAGCGAAAATTTCGGGTATAATTAAACGCGTGTTTAATTATATTCGAAATAAAAGCTGAAACAGAAATAAAATCAAGGTGAGAACTTCTCACTCAATCGAATCGGTTTCGATTTTATTTTAAATAGTTATATTTAAAATACTTGAATGCATGTTTGAATGATGATGGTTATCTATTGATTGTTAAAATAGACATTATGCGCCGTTAGTAAGCGGATGTTATTTATTAAAAACATATACCGCGAATATTTCATAAACAGTGAAATTGGTATTATAAATAATAGCAATATATATATATTGGCATATGTATATATTGCAGTTGTTGATTTCCCGCATTTTTTAGCGGATGAGACCCTATTGCGCCGCATAATAGCGGATAATATTTTAAATCCCATATACCGCGATAATTCCGTACTGGAGCGGAATTGGTATTGTGCTAATGTTTGTGATGCAGGAAACAGGTTGGAGGGATCCAACTGGATTCCTTAACTGTATTGATTTATTTACAGATATTGTGATATTTGTTGATTATCATATCGATATATGATATTTGAAGGTCGTGATTAACTATTTGGTGATGTTACATCATCGGATCCGTTTTAAAGTTTAAAAATAATGATTTGGTTTTTTCAAAAAAAAAAGGTTTTAAAGTGATTTTTGAAAGTATATGTTTTATTTAAAATTTTGAATTGATTTATTTTAAATAAATTAACGTTATAAGTTTAATGTTATAAAAATTATAATTTTTGTAAAATATAACCAAATTAAGATTTTTGAAATAAATAGTGATTTATTTATAAAATGGTTTAATTGGGATTTTTGAATCATTATAAACGATTTATATAAAAGATTTAAATTATTGATATTTATGGATTAAAAATATAGGAATTGTGAAACCCGTTTTATAAGTGTTAAAAAGAAATATAAATGGATTTTATAAGTGAATGAAGATTTATAGATTTATAAATCGTGAAGTTATAAATATAAATAGGTTTTGTAAAATAAAAGATTTATAAGTAATCAACTTATAAATCGGGATTTTGGCATTTAAAATGAGATATAAAAAGGATCTTTATAAATAGAAGTTTATAAAAATATAAATGGAGTTTATAAACGTTGTTTATAAATCCGAAATCAATTGAATTTGATAAGTTGGATATAGGAATATATGAATGGAATTATATTCACGATTTTGGACAGTGAATATATTATTAAATGAAATGGATATGTTTTGGGGAAGGAACATTATGAAATGAAGTGAATGATTTTAAAGACGTTTAAAATGCATTAAGTATCGAACACATAGATTTCAACATTTATTGTTGAAATAGACGTTTTCGAGAAATAGAAGGAAATGGTGGACTATAACACTGTTGTTATAGTAAATGGTTTCCGAAAGGAAATGTTTTGTATAGTATTGGGATTTATATATCTATTTAATCTTTGAATCCCTATACTAGTGATTTTTGGGTCGTCGTAACGATGTTTTACACAACATTCGTTTTTGACCCAAATAAATGTGTTAAGAGAATGATTTTCTTAAAGAATGAAATATATACTTAATTTCGATATTAAGTATATGGAATATTTTCTAAGTATTGAAAATAAATAGATTTGTGATGTACTTATTATTAAATAAGTATGGAAATGTTTTTCCAATGTGAAATGAATGTTTAGAATTTATCCTTGTAAGATAAATTGAAAGTGAATATTGAAAATCGATTGAAAATCGTATATCATAGATATTTTGGGATTATAAATTCACTATGGAATTTATAAAAGAAAGGGGAATTAGTTTAAAAATAAACGTTGATTTATTTTTAAAGTGTGAGAATAAATTTACGGATTTCGAACGTAAATATATAAAATAAATCGGTAGGGATTTATTTAATTGGTTTAAATGAACCGTGTTGAAATGAAAGAAATTCCGCGTAAGGAAAAGTGATTTGAAAATTTGTTTTCAAATGGTTGAAGTGTGGAAAATTATATATTCTAGTAAAGATATTTTGGAAAGTAAATAATTTGGGAAATTATTTGGATTTGGTGATGTTGAGCATGCCTATTGATAGTTAAATAATCCGACTATCAATATATACCTTTAAATAGGTATTTGTTGTGAATTGCTTGAATTTGAATGCCACACTTATTTTTGAATAAGCGCTCACTATTCGGGTTAACCCGGAAAGGACCATGGGGTCGTATAACCCATTCCGAGTATGTGATATGTCGTTATGGATTGCATTTGATGACCGGTGTTGAAGACCGGATGTTTGTGAAAACGGAAGGATTACCGTCGAGTTACTCTACATCGGCTGATCTCCGATATAGAGGTTTTATCACCCTTAGTGACGGGAAGTCCGGTCGTGATTAGTGAATATCCGGATTGCAAGGCCTTCTTTGTAAGTGCCTTCGGTTCTGTTCGATCCCGGAAAAGACTTGTATGATTGTATGTCTGACATTACAAATTGAGATATAAAGCTGATTTCTTTCAAATATATTTCTGTTGGTGGCGGAGAATTTATTCTCTTAGCTTAACACCCTTCTCTGAGACGTACGAGCTCAAAGGTTATATAGTTGAAGGTTATTAGTGATATACTCCCAATTTGGTAGTGTGGCATGCAGAGTGTTGCTGTGAAATGATCATTGTGTTGATCATTTGTGATAGGATCATTTATTTGATCGTTTATCTTTATGATCATTTCTATGATCATTTGTGGACCCAAAGCATGGCTTTTGTATAAAGTATGTTTTTGTGGACGAGACTTCGTCGGACCTCACACCCCGGAAATGGTCAAAACAGGAAGGATGCGGCAAGGTTATTAGGGGTAGCGCCCTTTAGTGTATGTCATTCCTTCTGGATAGAGGTGGTATCATGGTATGAAGCCCAGATATTTAACCTATGTTGTTACCGCATATTTTGTGGTTGTTGAAAATCGAGGATCCTCGGATAGATCGGTTACGATCGGGGGATGACATATTCGTGTCAGTAGTTACCCAGTTAGGGGTAACCCGGCCTTGTGTTGGTAGAGATCCGGTTTGGTTCTCGGGGATGTCCTTCCAGAGTCATTCTCATGTGGCAATGGGAAGTTCCTTGGCCTGACCATTTGTTGGAAATCCAATTCCCAATACGAAACCCTGTACGGTTTTAGTTGTAGAACCTGCCATTCACTTATGGTGGCGCCCCACTGTTTGAATGGTAGCTATAGTAGACATAGTTCGAAATGTCTATGTTGGCTAAGATTTATATTCTATTTTCGAAATGAATTTTGCCTACACTATGCACTAGTAATAATATCAAATGTTCTTTTAATGCGTATCAAGCATCTTTGACTATTATAAGGAGAAATCTCCTCCGATTCTGCGTTTGCATGTGTGTGTGTGCGGGAGGCCTTATGGTAGTCCCATATTTTTAAAAGCATTGCGAATTGAATTAAAAATATTCCTCTATTTTGATTTTAAAGAAAAATAAACTGTTTTGAGTTCTCACACCAGTCTTATGACTGACTCGGATTTTATTGTTTTCCTTCCTAAACTCTGGGTGCCCACCAATTTCCACACGGGCAGTCAAGAGTTAAGGTTTATTCAGGATATTCAGGAGTTGCTGGAGGCAAGCTGGACGGCATGACGTATTACTAATTTATATAGTATTTCTTTTTCCGCTGCATTGTTTGTTGTTGTATGTTGTTGTACACTCTGATGATATGATGTAATGAAATGAAATGTAATGTAATAACTGATATAGTTCTTTGTTTAAAGATTATTCATTTATCTATTATATGTTGTTCCGCTGCGAATTGTGAGATTCTGATGTTGTTCTGTTATTTCTTCTGTTCTGTTCTATCTTTTTCTATCTTCTTCTACCTCTTTCTTTTTCTTAAACCCTAATGGTTCGTATTTCTGTTCATCTTGAGTTAATCTATGGAGATTAGTGTATATTCAAGGGGTACGGAAAAGCGGGTCGTTACATTTGGTATCAGAGCATATGGTTAAGCGACAACCATGGCTCTGTTGGGTATTACTCATTAGAGATAGAGTCGGTAGTACTCTAGAATGAGTTTGAGTGTAATAATAGATATGAGCGCGTATTTGTTAGTGAATATAAATTGTTTATATTGTGTTTGCTTATCCGTTGAGCTGTTTGTGAATTCTGGTCGGTGTGTGGGACGCCATATTATCGATAGTGATTTCTAAACACTTAAACGTGGCAAGACGACATAGTATCATTTTTGAATCGGGTAAATGAAATAATTTTGCCCAAAACTATTTTTGTATATAAAAGAAATGATTTTCTGTGGATTATTATAGTATATGGATGCATGGTTGTTAGGTAGTAATAATATTAAACTAATACCATTGAAATTGAAATAGAATTGAAATCATTGTTATATGAAAATTGAGATAACAATATAAGAGAATGAAATCCATATACAAATGAAATTTGAGAATGTAAATTATAAATATGATTTATAATTGGAAATAGAATTCCAGGGAAGTTTTGGAAATGTTTTTGAAAGAAATTGGAAATTTTAGAAATTAAATTCCTTTTTGATTTGAAAATGAATTTCAAAGGTTTTGAAAAGTGTTTTGAAAAGATGAAAGCTCTAAACTCTTTTCGGTCGCTGGAAAATAATTCCGATGATGATCATGACATCATCGGTGTTCATTTTCGAGTTTCCAAAAGAGGAAATTGCTGCCAGATTATTTTAAATGAAAGTTGTTTGAAAAATTTGGATTTGGTTTTGGAAATTCAAAGGAAAATTTAATTGATTTCAAAAAAAATGGTTTTGAAAGGATTGAAAAGACTCTGGAATCCTATTTTAAATATTTATGGGAATAATAAATGAATTGATAACTTATACAATTTGAATTTTGAATAAAATGAATTTAACTTAAGAAATTTTAAGTTGAATTAAAGTAAGTATTAGTGAATCAATAAAATCCAAGTGATAATTGTTGGATATAAGTGTGTAACTTATAAAATGAGAAATTGAAAATGAAACAAATTGTTAAATTGGTTAAATAGAATTTACTTCGGAATTTGAAATTTGAATTGAATTTGTAAGTGGAAACTTAAGATAAGAATAAAACAAATGATGTTGAAATGGAATATAACTTAAGAAATGTGAAAGAAGTTGATTTTGGTATCGAAGTAAAATAATCAAGTGAATTAAATGATGTGAACTTGAGTTATAAAAATGGAAATTCAACTTTATCCACGAAATGAATTAGCCATTGAATTAACGGATGAATTGAATACTAATAAATCAAATATTAATGAATTGTTATGAAACAATGAATATAAGTGTAAATTCATTTAAAGCTAGTTGAATAATGGAATGAAAGCCAATTGAATATTAAATCAATTGGAATTAAAAAGTGTTGAACCACATTTAATATTGAAAGTAAATTGAATAAAATTGGTTGATTGCTTGTTAATTGAATTGTATATAAATTCATTAAGTGTTAACGAAATTGAATTAGCTAAATTGGAAGCTATGTAATGGAATTCAAATGAGATTGAATTGGAATTGAAACGAATGAATTGAATATGCATCTTTAATAGTAAACCAAAGTGTATAAGAAGTATATAAAAAAAAAAAATTGTAATAAAATTGGCCAAATTGGTTTGAATATTGTTATTGGAATTGAATACTACTGCTAGTAGGTTATACAGGTTATAATGGAATTGGAATTTTGGTTTTGAAGTTAATAAAATTGAATCGCTCGACAAAAAGGTACGTATTTGAATTTCAAATATGAGATTTGGTGATTTTCTTCTCCAGCCGCTTGGTTTTTCATTTTCTTTTTGATTCTGAGGGGCCGTGGAGCCATTTTGTAGTCGTACCGATCGAGCCGCGCAAAGGAGACGCTGGCGAAATTTTTCGAAAATTTCGGTGTTAGAAAAATTTTGAGAAATTTTGAAAGTTTAAAATTTGAATTTGAATTTAAATTTGAATGTTAAGTAAACAATGTTGTTTGAAAATTTTAAGTGAAGTTGGAAAGTTAATTAAAATGAAAATGGATCTTTAACAAGAAGATTTGGGTTAAAAAGTTGATAAAACTATTTGAATTGTGGAAAACAATAACCGGTTTAGGATCATTCTCCTTAACTTGCAATTTCGAGGACGAAATTCTTTTAAGGGGGGAAGTTTGTAACGACCCAGAAATTAAATTTATTAAAATTTGAATATTTAATTTATTTTAAATATTAATAAGTGAAATTTGGAGTCGAATAAATTTTATTTCGAATTTCTGGATTTAATTGGATAATTGAATCGATATTTTTATAAGTTAAATTTCAGCAATAATTTGTAAATTGGGTTAAATATGATTGCAAATGATTTGGAAAATTTTATTTTATCATATTAAAGTTGTAGAAATGTTTTAGAACTTTTAAAATTGAATTTGGAGTTAATCTGTGAATATTGAATATTTTAATATTTAATTTTCGACTGAAAAATAGCCAATTTTTGAACAGTCTCAGAATTTGACGAGACTAGTTCCATTGGATCCGTAATAGTTAGTTATTATTGGATTTCAATTTTTGTAGCAAACGGAGTTTCGTTTGACCGTGGCAGCTCGAAACGCATCGAATTGTTTTTAATTTTAATTCGGCGAGTTAAAATAGTCATTTTTCAAACGGTCTCGGATTTCGACGAAACCAATTTCATCGGATCCGTAATGTGATATTATTGTAAGGTTTCAAATTTCAAGTCGATTGGATTTACCCTTTGTCCGGTACAAATTAAAACGCATCGAAAATCGTTTAAATCGGTTTAATTTAAATTGATCGTTTAATTCCGTATCTCGCACGGATGACCGAATTAGCTTCTGAAACCTGTTCCATTGTGTCCGGAACGCGGGATAAACCCTAGGAACATCAATTTCGGCGTTTAAATCGGAGTTTGGTTTACCCGGATGAATAGTGTTCGATAAATTCTTATAAATAGCCTTTATTCACAAATTAAATAAAAAAAGGGGCTAGGGTTTTGAATCCATGTCGGCCGCCTCCTATATTTCGAAGGCCAGAATCACTCGAATCTTTTCCCCTCATTATCTTCCAATCCGCTTAGCAATACAAGAAAACTCCAACTACAATGTTGTAGAGCGTGGAGAGATCTCCACATCCATACGGTGGAGTGGCGAATAACTCAGCGAATTGATGGCAATTCGCTTGTGAAGGCCGTGCGTTCGAGCACGTAATACGAGGCGACGACAGCGCTAGGGGGGTGCGGTCGGCCAGCGTGGGGGCCTCTGGTGGTGGGCTTTCGATTTATGGCGAAGTGATGGAGTTTCGGCAAGCAAAGAGGGGGCGGCCATTAGGGTTTGCACACGAAGTTGGGTTCGATCTATACTGGAGAAACGCATGAGGGAGGAAATGCATCTTGCGGCCCGGATTTGATTTTGAAAATATGCGGTCTAGATGTTAGGGGTTTGGTAAATAAAATATAAATTGTAAATTGAAGTATATTAAATCGTGTAAATGTTTAAACTGTGATATCTTTTTGCTGCGAGATCGGAAAATTATGAATCAAAGTGCGTTGGAATCGTATCGTCGTGCTCTTTGCGATGGAGCTGGATTGGAAATTTTTGGAGCTAGCGAAAATTTCGGGTATAATTAAACGCGTGTTTAATTATATTCGAAATAAAAGCTGAAACGGAAATAAAATCAAGGTGAGAACTTCTCACTCAATCGAATCGGTTTCGATTTTATTTTAAATAGTTATATTTAAAATACTTGAATGCATGTTTGAATGATGATGGTTATCTATTGATTGTTAAAATAGACATTATGCGCCGTTAGTAAGCGGATGTTATTTATTAAAAACATATACCGCGAATATTTCATAAACAGTGAAATTGGTATTATAAATAATAGCAATATATATATATATTGGCATATGTATATATTGCAGTTGTTGATTTCCCGCATTTTTTTAGCGGATGAGACCCTATTGCGCCGCATAATAGCGGATAATATTTTAAATCCCATATACCGCGATAATTCCGTACTGGAGCGGAATTGGTATTGTGCTAATGTTTGTGATGCAGGAAACAGGTTGGAGGGATCCAACTGGATTCCTCAACTGTATTGATTTATTTACAGATATTGTGATATTTGTTGATTATCATATCGATATATGATATTTGAAGGTCGTGATTGACTATTTGGTGATGTTACATCATCGGATCCGTTTTAAAGTTTAAAAATAATGATTTGGTTTAAAAAAAAAGGTTTTAAAGTGATTTTTGAAAGTATATGTTTTATTTAAAATTTTGAATTGATTTATTTTAAATAAATTAACGTTATAAGTTTAATGTTATAAAAATTATAATTTTTGTAAAATATAACCAAATTAAGATTTTTGAAATAAATAGTGATTTATTTATAAAATGGTTTAATTGGGATTTTTGAATCATTATAAACGATTTATATAAAAGATTTAAATTATTGATATTTATGGATTAAAAATATAGGAATTGTGAAACCCGTTTTATAAGTGTTAAAAAGAAATATAAATGGATTTTATAAGTGAATGAAGATTTATAGATTTATAAATCGTGAAGTTATAAATATAAATAGGTTTTGTAAAATAAAAGATTTATAAGTAATCAACTTATAAATCGGGATTTTGGCATTTAAAATGAGATATAAAAAGGATATTTATAAATAGAAGTTTATAAAAATATAAATGGAGTTTATAAACGTTGTTTATAAATCCGAAATCAATTGAATTTGATAAGTTGGATATAGGAATATATGAATGGAATTATATTCACGATTTTGGACAGTGAATATATTATTAAATGAAATGGATATGTTTTGGGGAAGGAACATTATGAAATGAAGTGAATGATTTTAAAGACGTTTAAAATGCATTAAGTATCGAACACATAGATTTCAACATTTATTGTTGAAATAGACGTTTTCGAGAAATAGAAGGAAATGGTGGACTATAACACTGTTGTTATAGTAAATGGTTTCCGAAAGGAAATGTTTTGTATAGTATTGGGATTTATATATCTATTTAATCTTTGAATCCCTATACTAGTGATTTTTGGGTCGTCGTAATGATGTTTTACACAACATTCGTTTTTGACCCAAATAAATGTGTTAAGAGAATGATTTTCTTAAAGAATGAAATATATACTTAATTTCGATATTAAGTATATGGAATATTTTCTAAGTATTGAAAATAAATAGATTTGTGATGTACTTATTATTAAATAAGTATGGAAATGTTTTTCCAATGTGAAATGAATGTTTAGAATTTATCCTTGTAAGATAAATTGAAATTGAATATTGAAAATCGATTGAAAATCGTATATCATAGATATTTTGGGATTATAAATTCACTATGGAATTTATAAAAGAAAGGGGAATTAGTTTAAAAATAAACGTTGATTTATTTTTAAAGTGTGAGAATAAATTTACGGATTTCGAACGTAAATATATAAAATAAATCGGTAGGGATTTATTTAATTGGTTTAAATGAACCGTGTTGAAATGAAAGAAATTCCGCGTAAGGAAAAGTGATTTGAAAATTTGTTTTCAAATGGTTGAAGTGTGGAAAATTATATATTCTAGTAAAGATATTTTGGAAAGTAAATAATTTGGGAAATTATTTGGATTTGGTGATGTTGAGCATGCCTATTGATAGTTAAATAATCCGACTATCAATATATACCTTTAAATAGGTATTTGTTGTGAATTGCTTGAATTTGAATGCCACACTTATTTTTGAATAAGCGCTCACTATTCGGGTTAACCCGGAAAGGACCATGGGGTCGTATAACCCATTCCGAGTATGTGATATGTCGTTATGGATTGCATTTGATGACCGGTGTTGAAGACCGGATGTTTGTGAAAACGGAAGGATTACCGTCGAGTTACTCTACATCGGCTGATCTCCGATATAGAGGTTTTATCACCCTTAGTGACGGGAAGTCCGGTCGTGATTAGTGAATATCCGGATTGCAAGGCCTTCTTTGTAAGTGCCTTCGGTTCTGTTCGATCCCGGAAAAGACTTGTATGATTGTATGTCTGACATTACAAATTGAGATATAAAGCTGATTTCTTTCAAATATATTTCTGTTGGTGGCGGAGAATTTATTCTCTTAGCTTAACACCCTTCTCTGAGACGTACGAGCTCAAAGGTTATATAGTTGAAGGTTATTAGTGATATACTCCCAATTTGGTAGTGTGGCATGCAGAGTGTTGCTGTGAAATGATCATTGTGTTGATCATTTGTGATAGGATCATTTATTTGATCGTTTATCTTTGTGATCATTTCTATGATCATTTGTGGACCCAAAGCATGGCTTTTGTATAAAGTATGTTTTTGTGGACGAGACTTCGTCGGACCTCACACCCCGGAAATGGTCAAAACAGGAAGGATGCGGCAAGGTTATTAGGGGTAGCGCCCTTTAGTGTATGTCATTCCTTCTGGATAGAGGTGGTATCATGGTATGAAGCCCAGATATTTAACCTATGTTGTTACCGCATATTTTGTGGTTGTTGAAAATCGAGGATCCTCGGATAGATCGATTACGATCGGGGGATGACATATTCGTGTCAGTAGTTACCCAGTTAGGGGTAACCCGGCCTTGTGTTGGTAGAGATCCGGTTTGGTTCTCGGGGATGTCCTTCCAGAGGCATTCTCATGTGGCAATGGGAAGTTCCTTGGCCTGACCATTTGTTGGAAATCCAATTCCCAATACGAAACCCTGTACGGTTTTAGTTGTAGAACCTGCCATTCACTTATGGTGGCGCCCCACTGTTTGAATGGTAGCTATAGTAGACATAGTTCGAAATGTCTATGTTGGCTAAGATTTATATTCTATTTTCGAAATGAATTTTGCCTACACTATGCACTAGTAATAATATCAAATGTTCTTTTAATGCGTATCAAGCATCTTTGACTATTATAAGGAGAAATCTCCTCCGATTCTGCGTTTGCATGTGTGTGTGTGCGGGAGGCCTTATGGTAGTCCCATATTTTTAAAAGCATTGCGAATTGAATTAAAAATATTCCTCTATTTTGATTTTAAAGAAAAATAAACTGTTTTGAGTTCTCACACCAGTCTTATGACTGACTCGGAGTTTATTGTTTTCCTTCCTAAACTCTGGGTGCCCACCAATTTCCACACGGGCAGTCAAGAGTTAAGGTTTATTCAGGATATTCAGGAGTTGCTGGAGGCAAGCTGGACGGCATGGCGTATTACTAATTTATATAGTATTTCTTTTTCCTCTGCATTGTTTGTTGTTGTATGTTGTTGTACACTCTGATGATATGATTTAACGAAATGAAATGTAATGTAATAGCTGATATAGTTCTTTGTTTAAAGATTATTCATTTATCTATTATATGTTGTTCCGCTGCGAATTGTGAGATTCTGATGTTGTTCTGTTATTTCTTCTGTTCTGTTCTATCTTTTTCTATCTTCTTCTACCTCTTTCTTTTTCTTAAACCCTAATGGTTCGTATTTCTGTTCATCTTGAGTTAATCTATGGAGATTAGTGTATATTCAAGGGGTACGGAAAAGCGGATTATTACATTATATATATATATATAACCGGCGTGGGCACTGTTTCTGGCCAGAGATAGAAGGTACTCATATTCATAACTATAAGTATACACAGCTGCTCTATATATAGTTTAAAACTAAAACATATATATATTTATAAAACTGTACTTTATAACTTATCATATATATTTACACATACATACGGGCTTCCTTTTAAAACTGCTTGTAAATTAAGCCTGGAACTTACATATATCATAAACTAAAATTATAAATAGTTTGTACTAAAATTATAAACAGTTTATAAATTCAACGCCAAGAAAAATGACAATTTTTTTTTCTTTTTTAGCTTTGCTATATATACATATAATAGAAAGGTTGGCTCGGTAGGCTCAGCGTGCGGCAGGGAGGGCAGTGGAGTCAAGTGAGGTGGCCGGTCAGTGGAGGTGGGGTGGCTGGGTGTGGAGAGTTCGGCTGCGGCAAATGGAGGGGATGGATTCGGTTCGGTCAGGGGATGGTGGAGGTGCGTAAGGAGGTGGGTTTGCGACTGGGACAGTGGGGTGGGTGCAGCAGGCCTGGGCGGGGCGGTATGGCAGTGGCTCGGGTGGCGATGTGATGCGCATGGGACGGAGGAGGCGGAGGTGGTTAGGGACGATGGCGGTAGGCATGGGCAGAGCGGGTAGGGCTGGGCACGTGGGGTGGTCTGGCGCGTGGTGTGGTCTGGCCTGTAGGCGCGTGGGTGGGTGCGGGCTGTAGGTAGTGTGGGTGGGTGCGACCAGGGTGGTTTGGAGACGCGGTAGGCTGGGCGACGTGGCCAGGTGGGGTGAGGCGATGGGCGGACGTGGGAAATGGGCAGCTTCGTGAGTCGTACTGGGAGAAAAATAATATAAAGTAGGAGAAGGAAGGAAAAGCAGAAGTAGGAAGAAAAAGCACGTACCAGATTTGCAAACGAATGAAACAATTGAAACGACACCAGTATATAATGAATATTATAGAAACCAAGAGTCTCCAATTTATTTCCTTGGTAACTGAATTGACTATTGGTTTCCAACGCAGCTGAATAGACAAAGGCTGTTAGGATTCTAAACGTTGGAGATAATGGGTATCGTTTTGTGTTGCGTAATAGACCGGTTTGCAATCCGTTAAACGATTATAGTTGATAACGCCGAACTCCAATTTACACAAACAAATATACCATTTTGATCAGCGCGATGAGACGGTCAAAACGGTATACAGACATCAGTGATTCGATTTAATTATAAATTTCGGAATTTTCTGCTGAAAGAAATGTAGCAAAACGTCGAAAAATAAGAGCGACGGAGCTAAAGAAGTCCGAATTTTGAAAAACGAAAAATGACGTCTTGCTTAGAAGACGATTTAGAATTTTTCTATGGAAAAATATTTAGGTTTCGAAAATGGTTTATTTTCATCGATTACTAACTGATTTAGATTGAAGTAGATTTACGCACGAATGAACTTTCATATTTTCGAATGAAAATTTACCAGTTGCTATGTTTAATTAGACCCATTTCAATTATGAAGTTTGAATAGCATCGGAATTTGTTCGTGAAAATTCAAATTTCTTCACTAAATAACCGATTTAAAAAAAATTTAAACTGGGTCTGAATTTCCGGGTCGTTACAGTTCAGTTTTCCAGCATTCGATTGTCGGCATTTGATACAGTGGACGTATTAATGTCGATTTTTCGGGCATCGAAAAATCGGGTCGTTACAGGAAATAAATCTAAGATCATTTGTATAAAATGTTACAAAGGACTTAAGAAAATTGATGGTAAAGTTCTTAAGTGAAATTGGCATTAAGGAAATATACTAAGTAAATAAGTGGATGTGAATTAGAAGTGTGAATGATAATCGTGAATAAGTGAATATAAATGAAATGAATGTGAATAAGAGGAATTGGTATAGCTAAGAAATAAATTGAAATAAATATGTAAGTTGTGCGTATATTATTTTATTCGCACATAGATTTGATCCATATTCGAGCATAGAATCTCGAGATAATTTATATTGATTCGAGTTAGGACTTTTCACTCAATTTTCGATGGCTAACACTGGATATTGGTTTTTGATTGATTCTAGGATTCTCCATCACAGTATATGGCTATGCAAGGAGAATGATGGTTTCTGATCAAGGAACCATATCTAAGTCCGCACTAGAGTAGTCGTGTGAACGATACTAGTTCAGAAGTGAAATTGTATGGTCGAGTGAGCGATCGGATTTGATATTGCGTATGAGTGGTATATGTACATCGTACGGGCTTAAGTAAAGAAAATTTTGAAATTTTTAAAAAGAATAAATACAATGATTTCGAATTATGTGATTGGATATTATTTGTACGTAAGGAGCAGGTATTTAAAAGAAAAACCTAAATTGATGTCTTCGATTTCAAAAATAAAATTGGATCGCCTGACACAAAAAGGTACATGTTTAAATTGTTGTTGAATTTGATGACTTTATGATTGAGCCACTTGTCTTTTGTTTTCTTTGATGATTTGGGCCCGTAGAGGCGTTCGTAGTTGTTCAGATCTAGCCGCGCAAAGGAAACATCGGCGAAATTTTAAGGAGTTATAAAAATTTTAAAGAAATTTTTTAATAACTAAAATTTGATTTTAGATTATAACTTGAAATGGTTGAGTACGTAATATTATTTGAAATCTATGGATGAATTTGGAAATTAGTAAAAGTGAGACTACGTTTACAATAAATTGATTTTGGAAAGTTGTTTCAACTGTTGGTTTTGGGGAAAATTAATTGGTTTTGGACCATTCTTCTTACCTACAATGTCGGGGACGAAATTCTTTTATTGGGGGAGGAATGTAACGATCCAGAATTTTGGTAATACAAAATTAGAATATTTAATTGATTTTAAATATTTAAAAGTTAATTTTTAATTGAATTTCAAACATAACGATTTAATGGATAATTTAATTATTGAATTTAATAATTAAAAAAATTGGTTAAAAATAGTGAATCTTGAGATTTAAGCTTGTTGAAAATAATTTAAAGGTTTATTAAATTTATATCAATAAGAATGAAGGCAATATAACTTTTAAATTGAATTTAAAAGTAATTTTGTTCGATTTTAAAAATAACTCGTTTAAATTAACGTATAAAAATAGCCTTCTGGGGCACAGTCTCAGATTTCGATGAAACTAGTTCCATTTGATCTGTAATAGTGTATTTTTATCGGGTTTCAAGCTTCGTAACGTTTGGAGTTATCGTTTGGTCGTACGGGATATAAACGCATTGGAACTAATATCGAAATTCAATATAATAATTAGATCCAAAAAGCAATCTTCTCCATACTATCGAATTAGGACACGAAACCTTTTCCACTGCATTCAGAATAGAGGTATAACATTATAAATGTCTAGCGACATGCCTTGATAGGGGTTCGAGATTTTAAGTTGTGTAAACGAGATGATTTGAAAATTCAAATAATAAACTTATATTTGTTGACTTGACCATATTTCCATCAGCTGTTTTTCTTTCAATTCCAAGCCACCCTACTACAACCTACTTGCCATGTAAAATTCTCTTCCCTCCTCTATTAAAACACACGATCGAATACTTCATTGATAGTGAAGAAAAAAGGAAATCAAGGATTTGAAAAATTATAACTCGTAAAATACTCTAAAATAAATTCCAAAATGTTCTTTAAAAATCCTATTTTCGCATCCTCTTCAATCTGGTATCTTCTTATACGGTGCGTCCATGATGAAAGGGATGATCGTAAGTTGGGTTTAGACTAGGATTTGGATTACTTGGAGTTTGAGATGTCGATAGCTCGTTTGGAGTTGATATTTGGGTTCATGGTGAAGAGTAGCAGCTATGGCTGAAGATCGGCGATGTTCGACGATGGAAGGTGTCGTGCATGACCTGCTATACGGCATGGGAGGAAGATTTCACTTTTTGTTTCGATCAATAGAGCTAGATTTATTAGGGTTCATCATGGAAAGGAGATGTAGAGCAGTTCATCAGGGGAATCGCTTCATCGCGTATGGGGGAAGAGGGAGTGTACGTGCACGAGGTATAGGGCTGACGTTGATGTGCAGGAGATGTCAAATTGTGGGAGAAGATCTGTAGTTAGTGGGCCGGGCTTGTTAGGGTAATAGGCTTGTTTTTAAACAAAAAATGTAAATTTTATTATTTAAGTTCTTGTAAACTTATAAAGTCTATAACCCATGCATATGAGGTCTGATTCGGACGATTCAAGTTGCGTTAGGATCGTATTGTCATCACCAACGTTAGATTGGTGGGGATCTGAGCTTGCAAAATTTTCAGATAATTTCAAACGCGTTCGGATTGAATTGGAACCGAAACGCGAAAAAAAATCAATGTGAGTAAATCTCACTCATTTGAATGATTAACATTAATTTTAAATAGTTAAAATTAATTATTGATTGATGGGATAATTATTATTATCAGTTGAATGCGATATTATATATAGTAGTATATAATGGTAGTTGGATTCATATTCCTGTATATTTTTAGTGGATGAGACACTATGTGCCCCGCATAATAGCGGATGACCCTATATACCGCGATATCCCCCTCGAAGTGGGATTGGTATTTTTGTGTTGTATAGACATCCGTGGATGCAGGGAAACAAGTTGGAGAGATCCAACTGGATTCCTCAAAAAATACCGAATTAAATTTCACATATATTGATATATCATCTGTTAAAATAATCCGTGGTAGATTATAGTGTGATTTGAATTTATTGGACGCTATGGTAGTTTTGGCCTAGACTTGGTATTTTTAAATACCAATAATATATGTTTTGAATTTGGAAAGAAAATAAAAAGAAATTTGGAAGTAAAATATTTATAGTGAATTTAAGTTTAATTAAAAGAAATGAATTTGGGTAAAATAAATAGTTTGATTTTAAATATGTATTTAACAATTTTGGAATATGGTAAATAGAAATCCGGACTAAGGATTTTAAATAATAATTCCTTAGTGATACCGGTTTAAATATAAAAGGGTTTAAAAATCAAGATTTTAAATAGATCTGGGGAATAGAAGTGAATTTGGAAAAAAAATGTAAAATTTGTTATATTAGATCTTGAATGAGATTTTCTAAGTTATGAAATGGAAGTAAAATCGAGATTTGGTTGTTTTTGGAATATAGTTGGGTTATTTAAGAAGTTAATTTATAAATGGTATTTAATTTAAGAAATTGATTTATGAATGGAATTTAATGTAGAAACCAATTTATAATGGATTTAAGTGATGTGAAACCGTTATAAATTAGAATTGAAAACTTTGAGATCTATAAACAATGTTTATAAATAAAGTGAAGTGGTTATTAGTTGATAAATTGAAGCTATAAATTCACGGTGAGGATTTATTATGAGATGAGTAAATCGGCTTAGAAATAAATGATTGATTTATTTTAGAAATGTGAAAAAGGGGATTTACGAAATTAGGACGAAAATCAAAATGGGTGATAAATCGAGAAAGATTTATAAATATTAGAATGACTATATTGGAATTGAAAAATATATTTTATCGAGAAGTTAAGTTTGTTTTATAAAGAGGATTTTAAAATTATTAAACTAGGTAATTAAAAGTGTTTAAAAAATATTTTAAAAAGTTAGTTATTTAAATTGTCAATACAAATTGTAAGTTTATAAATAACTCTTGGAAATCGGTTAGAATCTTGTTAATAAATCGGAATTAATTATTGTTTCAAAGTTATGTAATTATTTTAAATTGTTTAAAGTATATTTAATTATTAATTAAGTTAGTTATAATGAGTTGATATGTAACGTTCCCAGTTTTAAATCAAGTTTAAATTGGTAATTAAATATAAATTTTGGAATACATTTGTGAATTAATTTGATTTTTCCAAACCAAATAAGGTATTTGTTTATTTATTTATATATATGTATATAAATTGATTATAAATAAAATTTAATTTTGAAAATCCAAAATAAATAAATTGAAAATAAATTGGATTTAGAAACTATATTTTAAAGTCAATAAGAATTTGTTCTCTAATTTTAATATATATCTATATATATATATCTATATTTGGAAGTTATGATTTGAAATTTAATATAGGAATTTTCAAAAGGCTATTTAAGTTAAATTCTTATACATAAAATATATGTGATTACTTGTTAATGTATAATAAGATTTTAAAATCAATTCCTTGAAAGTTATAAATATATACATTAGTTTTAAACCATTCTCTTTTAAATTGTATATATATAAAACTTAGGAAATGTATTTATTAATAGTAAATATAAAACTAGATAAGGGTTTAAAGCATAACTTATAAATTAAGTATAAAATGAGGCAAGGATCTAAACGTAAAAATACACATTTGTGACATTTGTTAAATAAGGAAATACATGCTTAAACACTTGTAAGTTCAATTAAACAAGTGGCAAATATACTTTCTCTTAAGTTTGAATTATAAAACAATGTAGTATCAAAACAAAACCAGGTTGCTTTCATTTCTCAAGTCTTCAAAAGAAAAATTTGAGAAGCTTTAACCTGGAAATCAAAATAAAATCAAAATAAAAAACAAACTACAAATTCAACCTGAAGCAAACATAGAAGATCAGGCTCAGATTCAACTTAATAATCATTAAAATGAAGTGGCGGATCAACAAATTAAGAGCAAAGTCTCAGATCAAAATCGATATCAGGATTTCAGATCAACAAATTAAAATCAAAATGCAGAATCAAAGCAAGATAATTCAACAGATAAATGAACAAACTTCAGTGCAACATCATGAAAACAAAATCTGTTCTCTGTCTTATTCTAGGAATTTGTGAGCAAACTTTCGACCCTTAATTTATTTCTATGTTGATGCTTGTTAGTAAACTAACCATTTGAAAACTTAAATCTGTTAAGAACTTGTTGCATGGGATAATCTTGAATGTTATGATATGAAGTGTGCTTTGCATGTTTGTTTAGATCTAATTGCATGTATATGTATGTCAATATGTGTGTGCAATGTCTGTGTTCAGGGAAGTTTGATCTGTTCTAAATTTTATAGGCCTAAATAAGTTTAAATCTCAATTCCTCTTCCCCTGATTCTCTTTAGACCTTGATGTATAAACAAAATCTGTTAGAAATAACAAGATATAGATTTAAAAAATATTTTTAGGAAGAATCTGAAGGTAGTCTTAACAGAAAAGAAGAAGAACAGTGAAAATTTAATCAAGTCAAAAATTTAGTTGTTTAAATTTTGGTTTTTGTTTATATTAACAGATTCGTACTTAAAAAATTCATTTTTAAAACAGAAATCAAGATTTTTAAGTTTGCGAATTGAGAGAATTTGACAGTTGAACGGGTTAGTGTTTTAAGGTTTTTCTGGTGATCGATGAGACTTGGGATCTCGGGATCGCTACTGGAGATAGTGAGAGAGTAGGCGAGCTGTGGAAAATGCTCATTGGGTTTTTAAATCACCATGGCGACGACGAATCGTCAAAGCAGGGTTTTAGATTAGTTTTGGGTCGAGGCTGGAAAAAAGGTGATTGAACCATCGTAAGTGCATCGAGGCCGATCAGTTGTGGGAAAAAATGAGCCGTCAAGACGAGGCGATTCTAGTTCGGAGGGTTTTGTTCCAGTGGGTTCTGATGGGTTCAATTTTGATTTTGTGTTTGATCGAGGAATGTATATGGTCTGATGGCTAGAGCAAGTCGTAGAAGACTTGTTGGTGGTGGTCGTGGATGCTGAAGCATCGCCGGCGATCGGTGCATATGCACTAGGTCTCTGTGCACCTGGGTTTTGGGTTTTAGGAACGATGAGGTTGTCTCGAGTAGTGACTCAGGGAAAGGAAGGGTTTTGCAAGGTTTTTGCTCGAGCTTGTCATCGGGGTTTTGCATGAATGCTAATAACTTATAACAGTTTTGTTATAACCAAAACAAGTTGAAAAAAGTAGAAAGGAAGAAGAAGGAGGGTGCTTGGGGTGGTTCTCAGGAAAAATAGGATGTGGCTCGAGTCCCTGGTCGGGAATTCTGGGTTTAGGCCGAGTATATTTTTTAAAAGTTTAAATAAGTTTCAAAGTAAATTCGTTAAACAAATTTAAAAAAGAAACATCGTCCAAGTTTTTCGAATTAAAATTTTAAACTAGTTTTAAAACAAGTTTCGAAGATTTGAAAGTTGAAATGTTTTCAAAAAATGTTTTGGTAACTAATAATTTTATATTGGTTAATTAATTAAATTTAAATAACAAGTGTTTTCAAAATTATAATGCCGTGATGGAAAAAGTAATTAAGGAAGTGTTTTAATCCTTAATTAATCAAGAAGATCTTAAATGATTTTGTATGAAAACAATTTCAAATATTTATCTTAATTTAAAGGATGTAATTACATGATTAAGTAAGTATAATTTACTTCGTGTAATTAATTTAAAAGT
This sequence comes from Allium cepa, assembly GCA_030765085.1. Taxonomy (NCBI): domain Eukaryota; kingdom Viridiplantae; phylum Streptophyta; class Magnoliopsida; order Asparagales; family Amaryllidaceae; genus Allium; species Allium cepa. The sequence goes on along the minus strand of JASFAV010000023.1, from coordinate 989,912 downwards.
TAATTACTTTGTGTAATTTAATTAAAGATAATTAATTACTTAAAGGATAATCACTTAATGATGTTAATTAAAGAATAATAAATCAATTTCTTAATTGATGATAAAAGGGTAATTAATTTCTTAAGTTGTTTTCTTAACGAAAGTTATTAAGAAAAATTGATTAATAATTAAGGATAAATAATCAAGGGATTAAAGGATAATTAATCAATGTAATTAATTTTTGATTTATTAATATAAGTGATTAGGGATAATCACTTATTGTGATTAATCAAGGATAATTAATTAAATGGTAATTAATTAAGGGTTAACTAATTAATGTAATTAATTAAAGGATAATTAAATAATTAAAGGTTAATTATTTAATGATTAAAGGTTGATTAAATTATTAATTAAGGTTGATTAATTAATAATTAAAGGTTAATTACTATTAAAGGTAAATTAATAAATGATTAAAGAATAATTAATTAAAATAGTTTATGATTAATTAATGTTAATTAATTAGGATTAGTAATTCATTTATAAGTAATTAATTTGATTTAAATTAATCAAATGATTAATTTATCTTACTTATAGATGTTTGTATAATATGGAATGCTTTGAATTATTTGATATCCCTGATGTGTGATGCTTTGTGATATGAATTATTTTGATTTGAGCTGTGATGAATGTAATGTGAAGAATTTATTTTATTTATCTGTGAATCTGTGAATGAAGATAAGCATTATAGGTTTATACCGCTTAACGATATTGCTGTGTTTTGATTGTGATGATTGATGATATTGTATTATTGTGTAAAAAAAACCTGGACTACACTATACACACACAAATATGGATTTCATGAGGATTCGGTTAAGTCACAGATATTTGAATTTAATACTATTTTATCCAAAATAGTGAAATGGTTTTAAAGGTGAATTTTGAATCCAAAATGGTTTGGAAATGTAATTGGGTTAAATATGAAAACTTTTGAAAAGAAAGTTTTGGAAATTACTATGAATATAATATAACTTGTCAAAGTTTTGAAATTTAATTGGTTTGATTTGAATTCGAATTCATGATTTGAAGTTGAGTACTATGAATATATGTTTGGAAATTATGGTTTAAAAATGTTATACAAGTTATATAATGTATTTGTATGAGCTTTAAATCATTTTAAAAGTATTATTTAGGGAATTTAAATTTAACCCAAGTTTACACTTTAAAAGCTTTAACTTGTGCATATTTGATCGGATTTTTTCGAAACGAAAAGTATTAGTTTTCAAAGGATACTAGCTTTTTGTATTTGTTTTCAAAGGATAATAGCTTTCAAATAAAGAAGGATTTCCATTTTTTGTTGAAAGGGTTTCAAATTTTAAATGGAGAATCTTTGTTAAAGATTGGTGAACTTCGTTTTCAAATCTAAGAGGACTTAAAGGTGTATCTTTTGTATAAAAGATTTGAAATGGAAATAGTTTTGAAAGATATGAATTAATCTTTGTGAAAGATTGGTGAACCTTGGTTTCAAATTGAAGTGGATTTTTAAAGGGTGAATCTTTTGTTTAAAAATATTTGAAAATGGTAATTTGTTATACCATTTGAAAGAAAAGGTTTTGGGCTTTAAGTTGTGACTTAATTAAGGTCTCATATATCCATATGTTTTCAAAAATTTGCGCTCATTATTCGGTTTAGCTAGGAGAGGACTTTATGTCATGTAACCCATTTCGAATAATGATATGACGAATTAGATAACATATGAAGACCGGTGGTGAAAATCGAGTATTTTCGAAAGCAAAAGGATTACTTGTTGAATGTCTCTGCACCGAATGGCCCCGGTATAGAGATTTGGTCACCCTTTGTGATGGGGAGTCGGACGTGATTAGGGATTATCCGGATTGCAAGGACTTCTTTTAAAGTGCCTTCGGTTCTGTGATGGGGAGCCCGGATGTGGGTAGGGATTATTCGGTTTAGTCGGGAGAGGACCTTGTGTCATATAACCCATTCCGAATAATGATACGATGATATGGATAACATTTGAAGACCGGTGGTGAAGACCGGGTATTTTCGAAAACGAAAGGATTACTAGTCAAATGTCTCTGCACTGAGTCGCGTCGGTATAGAGATCTCCATATGTGCTCGCGAGTCCGATCGGGATTGTTAATACCTGGATTACAAGGGCTTCTTTGGAAGTGCCTTCGGTTCTGTTCGAACCTAGAACAGACTTGTATGGATGTGTGTCTGACATTACACTTTGAGATGTAAAGCTGGTTTCTATCAAATACATTTCTGTTTGGTGGCGGAGAATTTATTCTCTTAGCATAACACCCTTCTCTGAGACATACGAGCTCAGTGGTTTTGTAGTTGATGGTTACTAGTGATACATTCCCAATTTGGTAATGTGGCATACGAAGTGCGGCTGATCATTTGTTGATCAAAGCATGGATTTTGTGAAAAGCGTAGCTTTGTGGATGTGACCTCGTCGGACCTCACAACACCCGAAATGGTCGAAACAGGAAAGATGCGGCAAGGTTATGAGGGTCCGCCCTTTAGGGTATGTCCATTTCCTTCTGGAAAAATATGGTATCATGGTAAGGAGCCCAGATATTTAATCTATGTGGTTGCTGCAAATTTATTACTTTATGGTTGTTGGTGTTGAGAATCTTCGGATAAAGGTCAGTAACGACCGGGGGATGGCATACTCGTGTAGTAGTTACCTAGTTACAGAGGTACCCGGCCTTGTGTTGGCAGAGAGCTGGTTAACTTCTCGGGGCGTCCCTCCAGAGGCGCACCCATGTGGCATAGGAAGTTCCTTAGCCTGACCATTTTTTGGAAATCCAATCACCAATACGCGCCTTGTACAGTTTTAGTTGTAGAACCTGCCATCTAATATGGTAGCTATAGTAGGCATACTATAATGGTACGTATGTTAGCTAAGATTAATATTATACTTGCAAATGTTTTCTACACTATGCACTAATAATAATATCAAAATAATTTCGCATATCAAGCATGTTTGACTGTCATAAGGAGAAATCTCCTCTAATTGTGCGCTTGCATTGTGGGTGTGCGGGGAGGCCTTATGGTAGTTTCACTTTCAAAAAAGCATTGCGAATTTCTTTCTATTTTCTTTTGTTTGTTTTTATTCAAACAAAACTATTTTTGTTTGCTCACACCAGTCCCATGACTGACCTGGAGTTTATTGTTCCCTTTCTAAACTCTGGGTGCCTATAATTTTCCACACGGGCAGCCTAGAGTCAATTTTTCAGGTAATCAAATAGTGGGTGTAGCTTTGGCAATATTTGAAGTCTTTGGGTTTGGGTTCACATTTGTTTCACTTCAACATTCGGGACTGACCTTGCTTAAGTCAATGTGATAGTGGTTCGAGCTTTCGATTTGGAGCTTGGAGTCTTTTGAGCTTTGGCATTTGAGATGTAGTTTGTGGATTCACTTTCTCTTGGAGATCATGTTGGAGTTATCTCTTCCGTTGTTGTTCTTCCGATGATATATCTATCTCTAATATTGATATCTCATTTGCATCATTGCTATATTAAATATTATGTATCTATAAAATTATTGTTTTTCTTCCGCTGTGTTGCATATTACTTAATGTGTTATACGCTCCGTCGAAATAGATTCGATGCCTGGATCTACGGAATTCGAATATGGGTGATGTATTCGGGTGTCGATTTTCGAAGGTCGAGTCAGGGTCATCACATGATATTAAGTTAATTATTATTTAAGAATCAATTAGTATGATTATTTTAAAAGATAAATTATTCAAATTAATATAGTTTATATAATAACTTTTATTTAAGAGTATTTGCCTAATTTAAAATTAGAAATTTATTATAGAAATTTGACAAGTACTTTTTTGAGAAAATCATTAAATAAAGTTTTCAGAAAGTGATGGTATACTTTCATGGCGGAATGAGAGGCCGAGATTGCCTGCAGTTAAGTTTTAGATTTCTCTGGGATAAAGACGTAACGTTGAGCTGTGAATCCATGGTTGATACCGCATGGTGTTATCCATATTTATTTTAAAAGGTTTTCAAATATTTTTGAAAAGAATGGTTAGTTAAAGTACTTACACCGATAAGATAAGTACATACTCTTTGATAAAGAGATTTAGTTTATTAAAATTAAATTAAAAGAGACTTAATGGTTTCAGTGGAAAATGAACCATTTGGTTGAATGACTGTTTATTTGATAATTAAATAAACGACAATCAAATCTGGAACCAAAGCATAACTTTCGGAATACCTAGGAGAAACATGGGAATTATATGGTACAATTAACGTTGGAAGGTACTATACTGTACGTATAAACTCGTTTTCGTTCTTCTAGGATGATAAAAAGGAAATCTGTCCACTAACGGTTAGTAGGTGATCTTCGATCTTATTTTCGTCTGTTTTTCCTAAAGAATCGGGGTTGAGTTTTTCAGAAATATCGAACGTTGTTTCGAAGAGACAGAGATCATATAAGTTATCTTAACACCACTTCGATCCAACGAATACGTTTTCGATGTGAAGGTAAGAGCATGGAATCAAAGATAGACCAGTGAAGTGCAAGGGCTAATGTAACAACATGCATATTTTACGATTGTGTATTTATATATTTTATTTAAATATAGCATCGTTAGTCGGATTTAAGTCCGAAAGGTTACTTTTTGCAAACAGTCGAATTAGGACTCGATACCATTTCCATTGAGTTCAAAATGGCGTTTGCGACATTTTTGAGTATAAACATTGATATGTTTGGAGCTAGCTTGAAATTTGACCTTTGCACTTTGGACTTTGGGTTTGGGTTAGCCTAAACTATTAACTCTAGCTCCACCCCCACTTCTCTTCATTCAATTTCATTTCCTAATACCTTCAAGCTTTAGATAAAAATGGGAGAAGAGAAAAAGAATTAGAATTCCTAAGCCCTAGTTCCATTGCAAATCCAAGCTCTAACTCCAAATTCAAAGAGAAGCTGTTGGTAAGCATCCTCTTCTTCTTCTCCAACTCATTCTATCTTTAATTTCAGAAATTACTAAACCCAAACATAGGAAATGTTTTTCTTTTAAGCTTAGATTCAAGCTTCTTGGGCTGGAATTGAAGAGTTATTGTTCTTGCCTTACTCTATAGCTTCTTCTTCCTTGTTTTTGTGCAAAAGGTGAGATTTTTATGTCACATCTATGTCTATATCTATCTTTGTTGTTAGGTATGAATTCCTAACTTCCATTCATGTTCATTTGCTTTTGATTTGAATTGGTTTTATGAATATTCCAATTTTTGGTATTTTGAAGTTAAATCTTTAAAATCCTAGCTTTGATGCTTGAACATGTTTTTGGGGTGAGTCGAAGAGCCTATAGGGCTGGGTGGTCGCGTGGCATAAATCCCTAGTCGCAAGTGCTTGATCGATAGGCTCCGTTTGGAATTTTCCCCCCTTGGGGGCTAGGCTGAATACACTGGAATTTTCAGTTCAGTCGACTGAACCAGAGGGTCAGTCGACTAAACGAAACCCCGAAAATTTCCTGGGCCAGTGTTAGTCGACTGACCACTCTGGGCCAGTCGACTGAGCCTGGAAACAGAGAGTTTTTAGGCATGATTCAGTCGACTGACCACTCTGGTTCAGTCGACTGAACTTGGAAACAGAAAGTTTCCAGAATCTGAGTCAGTCGACTGACCACCTGGTCCAGTCGACTGAATTTGCTGCTTTTGCCCAATTTGCCTTTTGGGTTTGAGTTTCCACTTTTTAATCGATTCTTCTTTCTCCGACTAGTTGTTATCACCTTCGTTGGCTTTGATAACATCTTCTTCGGAATTTTTGGGAATATCCAGATGGATTTGGTATCGATTTCTTTGGATTTAATTCACGTCTTCGAATGTGGATTTTTGGTGATGATTGTTTCTACAATCATTTCTTTGACTTGTCACTTTGAAATACAAAGGTTTCTATACTAGTAGTAAATATTCAAACTCTTTCAAAAAGTTGATTTCAACTCTATTTTCAATAATAAACTCATTTATAAAACTTTTTTCCAATCTATTAGTATAAACAAACCTTTACCTCATTCGTTCGAGAAATCCAATTAAACGACTTAACAAAACAAGTGGGAAACACTTGCATTTACTTTGTTGGTTAATTCTTGGACTCGTTCGATTGAAACTCTTATGGCAACTTTCGAGTGGAGATTTATAGTTTGTTTGTAAATATTTAAGTTAAGCCAGTGGTTATGGGACATGAAGCTAAACTCATTTATTCGTAGTGTAATTGACACTTCTTGATGATCGATGATGATCATTTTGTGATTTAGACTAGCAATGTGTGATGTCTCTTTGTCTGCGAGGGAGACTAAACCCCGTTTCTGTGGAGCTTCGTCTCAAAATTGGTGGGGTAGCGACACATGGTCTTCGGGCTATTTTGTGGAGCTTCGGCTCAAAAATTAATGGTTAGCAACCATGGAATAGCGTTCCGTTTTGTGATACACGTGTTAGTGGGCTTTCATGCTCCCATTTTGTGATAGGCCTCCCCCCTATTTATGATTTCTGGATTTCTATTGATGATTTCTAGAATTTGTGTTTCACCAATTTTCGTGATTTCATTGATAAATGTTATCAATATTTATGCATTGGTGAATTTTTGTTTCACTAACTTTTACGATTGGCATTGATATATTTGTCAATATTTGTGGTTTGCTGAAAGTGTTAAAGAATATGACATTCTTTTTGGTGCTTTAAGATTTCTTGAGATATTGTATGATTTTAGTTGTTGTTAAATGTATACTTTTCATAGTATGGCATTATTGTTATCATATGTTTTTGTCATATCTCTTATTCTATCTCATTTTATCTGATATTTATAGCTAGACTGATCCATTTATTATTTTCGTAATAAATAATACTCGGGTCAGGCCGAGATATTACAGGTGCTCCAGCTTGACTCCTTATCAGGGATCATCATCTGACTTTTGTCTAACTACATTAAATTGGTAGTTCTTGTTGTTATACATTTAAGATAGAGACTCCTTAATGTATACATATTCTTTTATCTAGCACTTGTATCCATTCTTTTGTGTTATTGTGGATCTTTTTGACCACTAATCTGATGTACACTTTCATGTGTTATATTCATATCTATTTCCGCCTTTGTGATATGGATATCTGTGACTGATTTGTGTTATGTTTATTTCTATATTTGTTTTCGAAGATATCATAGCCACTGTGTAGTAGCTTTGATTTTATATCGGCATGTCGGATTTCCTCGCATGTTATACTATCTGACCTACCGGTGCTCGCACAAAGCAATTACATGGATGGTTGCTCCTCAACAGCCTTATTCTTCGCGCTAGTTGACGGCATTACTCCATAGTGTCCTTGGCTAGCGTGAGTCTAGAGGTGGGGCATCACCGCTAATCGCTACTAATCATGAGAATGATTCTAAAATGGATGTAGTAGGAATAGTGTCTTCGGTTTCATTCAAACGCAGAACGGACTTATATGGATGAATGCTATTAGTACATTGTCTTGGAGGACAATGATCATCCCAAATATAAATTCCTTAAAAGGTAATCGTAGCCTCAAGCTACATCAACCGGATATGACTAAAAATCAGGGGAGATGCAGTCAGGTTAAGTCACATCCAATTAGGTATGTTTATCACCTTTCTAGATACCCTTGGATATTATTAATATGGTGCACGGAAGAACTCGATAAGGGTGGGAATGCCCGGGGTGATAGCATATTCGATCTATCCAGGTTAAGAGTAGTCTATTCTTGTGTTGTAGGCGATCCCGACATGGTTCTCGGTACATTTTTCTAGATGTGTACTGTGAAAGTGGTACCCAAGTGCCTAGTCATTCGTATGTAATTCATTTTCCAATACGTGTCTTTACGATTTTGGTTGTAGAGCCTAGTATGCTGGAATTTAATTAATATAACAATTTCGGCTATTTGAATAAGTATTTTACCTAGACACTACTATAATATCATATGGTTTTGATATAAAATGTTTTGGTTATTGTAAGGTAAAAACACGTCGTGTTTATGTGTGGCGTTGTCTTACGAGATACATTTGATTTTCAAAGATTTTGATAACTTCAATAATTCGAATTGAGTGTTCTCTCACACTAGTTTTCCAGACTGACTTGAAATGTTGTTTTATTATAATGTTCAAGTCAGACTGAGTATTACAGATTCAGGTTAGGACGCTATGGAGCTCGGGAGATGAGCTGGATGACGAAGATGTATTCCACGTACTTGGTTATATTCCGTTGTGTATTGTCGGCTGTATACTCAGCACTAGTGAGGACAAGTTATTATAACTGTCCAGTATTGAGTTATTGATGTGTTGTAATCTGACGATGTAATGCTTTATCAACAGTCGAAGTTCTTTATTTATAAAGACATGTTATTATCTATTATATATTATTCCACTGTGATTGTGAGATTCTGTGTTGTTGTTCCGTTTCTTCTTCTACCGCTTTCTTCTTTTTCTTTAACGATCTGGTATTTACGGCACTTGATCGCCCGACATGCTGTACGGTGAACGTATTGATGTCGATTTTCGTAGGTCGAAAATCCAATTCGTTACAATTCATGTATATCTATGTATAATGTGCAACATAGCAAGGTGTATATGGTTATTGATTACATAATTAGATACTAGGATTTATATCCAAAATGAAAACATGGACCATTTAATACAAATTTCAAACTCCTTTAATTTCGAGAAAAATGAGAGATCCTCCTTAAGGAAGAGAGAACTCATATAGTTTTATTCCACACTTCAAAAAGGAGCCACCAACAAGCCTGATAGGTGACTCTTTCCCATGTTCCGTACAAATAAAATAAAATAAAAAAATCTACCCTAAAATAACTTAAAAAGCATGTAAGGCATAAAAAAAATAGAACGAATCCAAAGCAACATAATCCTTCTATAGTACAGGAGATGAGGCATAGATGAGAAGGCCTCGTCAACTATCAAGAAAGTGCAATGAAGCCGTAGAGGTGTAACAACCTAGAATTTTTGTCATCTTGAGTTATGAATATTAATTTTTAATATTCAATAATATGGTATTTTAATCAAAATAAAATCCCCGATAAATGATAATTGGTTATAATATATAGCATCTAAGCCAAGATAATATTTTGAATTTCTAGATTTTTATTCATAAAATAGGACATTGATCTAATTGGAATTTCTTATATATATATATATATATATATATATATATATATATATATATATATATATATATTCAGAACAATAGAATTTATGCATATAATTTGGAAACGAATTCATAGCAAATTAATGTAGATGAATAAGAAGGATATATTATAAATAGAAATGATTTTGGCTTATGAACAATATAGTGTATTATAAATCGAAGAGTTTAAAATGTGTATTTTTCTTATGTATATACATGTTAGTTTAAGAGAGAAGAATGTAAAAATATATCTGTAACATTTTTAAACAAATATAAATGGTATATTAAAAATAATATCTGTAGCGAAAATGAAAAGAAGGAATATAAATATGAAATTATTATACGATGAATATGAGAAAAATTATAAAATCATTTTAAAAAGAAATATATTGGAAAATATAACATGATGGGAATGAAAGGGAAATTAAATAAAATCAATGTTAAATCATTTTAATAAGAAATCTTTTACAAAGTCATGTTCTAGTAAAAAGGTAATTTTTATAAAGATAGTATAGCAAAATTTTCATTTTCTTTGAAATATACATTTTTTTAATATAAAAGAAATGTAAAACATAAATGTTATTTTATTAAAAATGGAATAGCAAAAACTTTTAATTCCTAGAGTTATATATTTATATAGAAATATATATATAAATACGAAGACTTTATTTCAAATAAATCACTTTGTAAATTTGTTTCCAAAATATATATGGAAGCATTTTAAAATAAAAAGAGAGTTTAACTAAGTAAGTAACAAAGCAAAATAAAATGGAGTAAACAAGTAAAAAAATGAAAATATAAACATATATGGTTGCCTGGTCAAAAAGAAAAAGATTAAAACCTTTAACTTCATTTCAAGCTTCAACTTATATCAACTCAAAGTCACCAAATTCCTCTCCATCCATCACTGTACAAAACATTGTACAACAAAAATCAAATATTTCTTAAGCCTCAAAAAATATATTATACGAATACATCAATGTCTTGCAAACATGTATATATATAAACTTGTTTTTGTGTAGCTAGAGATTGCAAAACCCTGTAGCAAAGCCTGCAAAACAAAAATAAAAGGCTCTGTGACAAGCTCTATAACAAACACTGTTAAATAAAAGAAGATGCATCCACTTTAAAATTCAAATCCAAAGCAAGGCAACATTATTAAGTTTTCAAATCATAAACTGAAGGTTGACTGGAAAGTTGTCAAAGAAATCAACATGTTTAAGGTGAGTTTAAAAATCTAGAATGAGTGAGATGATTTTTTTATACTGTAAGTGTTAACAAAGTTAAAATCAACTATACTCTGTTTTTCAAAAATCAATATCTCACTTTCCAATTCGAATTTGAAGATGATGTAAACTAGCAACTTGTTTGTTTTTTAGTGAAGAATACACTAAATATAGTTTGAGTTCGATCCATGCTATATATTGTGTGTAATGTTGAATTTACAGTAAGAAAACAATATTTTCACAAATTTCAACATTCTTAAATCTTTGATTCATGTATATAGTCTTGATTGTTCGGTGAAATCATGAATTTTAGTGAAGAAGGCGTGATTTTTAAGTTATTAAGTTGAGAGAATTTTGATATTGATCGTTTTTCACAAAAAGATTAGTTTTTGGATTGGGGTTGGACGAGATGGCATGCCATTGGCTTCGGGATGATCGTGGGGTCGGGGCGAGGTTTCGACCATGGGGATTTTGTTCTAAGGTGGTGGTTTGGGTGTACGAGTAAGTTTTAAGGTTTAAAGAGGGGTTCGACTATGTTTCGGCTAGATGGTAATGGCGGTGAGAAGTGGGAAGTGGAGGCGTGCGGTCCAGAGGGGATAAGTGGAGGAGACGATGGCGAAGCTATAGGCGAGGTTGAGCGGTGGTTGATGGCCAGAGGTGATGGGGAAAGGCGATTGTTTTGGGTTTGATTTCTTCCAGGTGTGGTGTAGCAGTTCGAAAATTTAAAATTAAGGGTGGGTCGCGATTTCAGGTGAGTGATCATGACGTCGAGGTCGTGGGTGGTCAGATGGAATGATTGGCGGCAAGTGTTGTTGTATGATGGTCGTGTGCACGTGCACGTCTTCGTGCACGGTCCTCTGGGTGTTCAAACGAAGGATGAACTGGGAACTGGAAGAAGGAAGGAGAGAAAGGAAGGAACGGGTTTGGGTTTCGGCCCATATAAAAATAAAAATAAAACAAAAAAAGGATAAAAATATATATATTTTTTTTACTGGAAACACGAGCAAGGTGAATGGGGAGAGACGAAGAAGAGAAGGGGGAGAAAAACGGGGTTTTTTTCTGGTAGATGGAATATAGATCTTCGGCCCAGTTTATAAACATAAAAAAGAATGAAAGGGGTTTGGCTCGTCCCGTATAGGAGAAGGAGAAGTTTTCTTTTTAACTCAAAATGTTAGATAATATATATATATATATATATATATATATATATATATTTCAAAATGCTCTAACTCGTCCATACGAAACCCGATTACCGCGATTCTTTTTGCGATGGGTTCATATTATCGAGTACTTTAATGCTATGAAGTTTGTTTTTAGATTTAACTAAGCAATAATTTATGGTATTTTAATATAGTCAAGTTTTTAATACGTGTTTTAAATAAACTTAGTTGTTAAAAATTTGTATAGCCTATCTATTTTGGTTATTTGTCTAGATAAAAATAATGACGAGTTAATTTATGTTAATTGCAACGTTTTGACATATGTTTAGTAGAACAAAACATCATTCCGCTAATTGTATTTAATTGGACCCTTGTTGGCAGAATAAATTACCGTTATGCCATTATTACTATATATATGTGTTTTGGACATTGACAAGCAGAAGTAAAACCCAGTTCTACTATTATGTTTTTACGGACATCTATTGATAGTGTGCTATGAATCGTATAATATGTATATATGATAATACATAGTATAGTGATGATAGCTATATAGTAAATAGTGCGAAATATAAAAGCAGTATAATAAAAATGAAACCAGAGATTTTATACTGGTTCGGAGCGCCATCCTACTTCCAGTCCCATACTCCTTTTGGAATTTCGCTAAAACAACAACCCTCACTTAACCCAAAGGAACTGGTCTGTACAACCCCTGAGCAGCCGAACAAGGACCTAAGCAGCGGAACAGGATTTCGTCTCAGCAGCTAAAGAGGACTTCACATGCCTGAAGATTGTTTTTGACTTTGTGTATACGGATTTATCACTTGTAGTACACCCCTTCTATAATCTTCTCCTGGAGCATAAATATATATATATTTGAAGTTTATGAAGAATAGAAAGGTATAATATTGCTTTAATGTAGAATAATTAAAAGTATAATTTCAAGTAGATTCAAGAGAGTTAGATAAGGATGATAAGAAAATTCGGTAGTTTGGAATCAAGTTAGAGTATGTACTTATAGATGTTAAAAAGCAACGACTATTGATGAACAGTTTCGATTGAAGTGTTGCGTCCAAATCTTTTCGTAGAGGTTCGTAACTCTTCACAAATAGTCGTGTCATTTCAGAAAATAGCCGTTGTAGAAATTCAGTCAACTGAACCTCTGGGTCAGTTGATTGGATATTTAAACGTTTTATTTGTTTATTTGTGCACCTGTGCATGTTGCACAAAAATTTACACATCAGTCGACTTACCTGGTGATTTCTATGCAATTTGCACAGTTTTTACAGGTTTTTAATATATTATATATATATAATATGATTTTAAAGAAAACTTTGATAATATATATATACATATTTTCTGTGCTTATATGTATAAATCATTAAGATTATATATAAGCTAATATATACGTTAAACGAAGAGAGATTTTAACAAAATTGACCTAAGACTCAAAACCAAGATAACATAATTGATGCACCGATTTTGATGTCTTGTCTCCATGCAGTATATATTCTCTTTTTGTCGTAGCAGTCATCAAATCTGTATGTCGTAGTGAAAGCTTTGTGTCATGAACCAAAACCAAGTCTCAACATTCTCCCCATTTTGATTGATGGCAACCTGTAAATAGACTGTATATATAATTTAAATACTTACTCCTCCTGAATCTTTGACGCTCTATATCTTGCGTCCTTAGTGTTGTAATAATATTTCTCCCCTTTTATCATCGAAAAAAGGAATAAAGAATATAAAAGTATGAAGCATTGATAGATTTTATGAAGGAATCGGACATTCACACATTAAAATACGATAAACAAGAGTCTTGAAATAATATGAAAAGAGTGGCTATTTAATACAAGTCATAATGTTGTGAAATAAAGACTAATGTTTTTATAATATAAAAACAGTAACAAATTACTCCATTCTATGCTTACCCCTATCATCATGTGATCTTTGACCACCACCATCGGCTCATTTCCACCATTGTCGCTACTACATACTTGATCATCAAAAGAGGAAAACCAAGTGAAGATGGGTTGTTTACCCGAATCACTTAGTGTAGCCGTGGAAGTGCTGAATGAACATGAAATAGCTTTCCATAACTTTGTAAAAAAAACTTTAACCTTATCAAGCTTTTTGTCAACTATAGTGATATGGCATTGAAAAATTATTGGTTACGGCATATCATGGAAATAGACTCATAAGGAGGAAGGCCCGAATTAGGAATCAAAGTTTCGTCTTGTTGACAACTAGTTGATCTTTGGCGAGTTGGATGGTGAGATGCTTCGCCTTGTTGTTGTTGTGGTTGATCTTGAGGTAAATGTCGTTGAGTCCATTCTTCCAACGTGATGACAGGAGGCGGTCGAGAGACCGGTAGCTTCATTAATGCTAAAGTACGAGAGTTTAAGTACCCAACGGTAAAAACCGGTGAGTCAGGTTCAAGAATCTCACATTCTTTTAGCAATCGCATAATATACTCACCATACTAGATGACATTCATTCAACGATTTTTGAAGCTTAAGAACTCATTGAGAATTAACCGAAGCCAATTAACTTTGATATTGCCGAAAATGGCGTATAAGGATTTGAAGTTCTGTTCATAAACAAGTTCATAACTTCCGGTTCGTGGAGTTACAGTTTTCATTAATGCAAGGTGTATAATTCTAGCTTTTGGCCTTAAGGACATTGACTTGAGTTGGTGCATATCGTCTTCCAAAAGTAAATGACTTATACGGTCATGAACGACCATATCACAATCAATACTGCTCAATTTTGTACCATCATTTTTGGATCTTAAAATGTGAGCCATATGATCTAACGAGAAAAATACGGGTTTTCCACAAACTAAACTCCATACAAAATCTTCTTGGCTTTGAACGTTTTGGTGACCCAAGTTAAAATTAGCATAGAATAGTTTGACCATAATTTGGTTAATTTTATGCTTATTTTCGTCAATACTGAACAAAGACTCCAAATTGCTCCTACGAGCCAATTCTTGTATGTGGTATGGAGAAAAATCGACAAACTTTACAAACGAACCTTCAAAGATGCAAGAATCTTGTATTCTCTTCCATCTTCTAATTGCGGTATCATCGAATAGCCATTGTTGGAATTGCTTATTGGAAGGAGGTTGGGAGGATGAAGATGCTTGTCCTTTTCTCTTTGGAGCCATTTAATTTGATTGTTTGGAGGTTAAAAATTGAGTGTTTGAAGATCTAGGGTTTTGGAAAAGTTGAAAATATGAAATGAGAGTGGAGAGAGAAGGGGAAATTGAAGGTTAAAAGGTGAAAAGTGAGTGGGTAGGAGAAGTAATTTTGCTCAGATCCACGAATCAGTCGACTGAATCAGTGGTTCAGTTAACTGAACTTGAAATTCAAAATTTTCGACCTTCTGGTTCAATCGACTAAGCCACTGTGACAGTCGACTAACCCCTTTCTAAAATAATATATCAGTGTCACTCGATTGATACACTAGTTCAATCGACTGACCTGTGTGAATTTCTTCAATTACCTTTGTTTGGAGTAACATTTTATATAGTTATACATATGAAGCTTTGTAATTTTATTTAATTGAATATTAAAACAACATATATGTTGATAATATGAAGAAGAAGAATGATTTATTCCCAAAAAATAATAATAACAGCTACTCTTATTTTGAAAGGCTAGGAATTTTGTAGCCCTATAGCTGTTTGCGACGAACATTTGATGCTTCATTTCGATCCCATGAATTTGGTAAGACCGGTGGCCATGGCGGGGATGAAGTAGAAGGTCGTCGAATAGGCGAAACGACATATTAATCTATTGGATGTGTTGAAGCACCGTAAAGTTTAATAGCAACGTGTTCAATAATTCCTAGACGTCTTGAGTTGATCTTTTGCTCGTAATATATTTCACGTTGAAGCATCAACGATTCTTGTTGACAGTGATGCAAATCACTTATTTTTTGTTTAGTTTTTGGAGAGACGTCAAACATCATTTTCTTCCTTTTCTTTTTCTTTGGAGTATATCCGGAATGATCATGATAGGTAGAATGTGGTGCAGTATGGTAGACGGTAGTTTTTGGTGATTCGGTAGAGGCTAGAATTTCAATGGAGTCAGTTGATGAAGAAGTTGGCATATTGATAGTTAGTTTGTATTTCTGTTAGTTTGTATGAATTATATAGAACAGATATACCTATTTATAGACTAATGTTGAGAATAAGAAGGATAAAGTGAATGGTTTGTCTTGAATTTAGCTATAAAAAGGCTGTTAGTTAGGAATGTTAGTTGCTATTTCGTTGGTTTTTTTTAATTGCGATTTATCTGTGTAAATGTAATACGCATAAAATATATTAAAGGTAAATTTATACATAATTTAGTGTATAGTTGTCACCATATAATAGAGTCCCTGACCTAGACTATAATGAAAATAATCAATAGCTCAGGTGGTTAAGACATCTAGACAATTCACAATAGGTCATAGGTTCGAGTCTCAACATGATCAGAAAAATGAATTTTTGTGAAATAATTAATTTTTGAGTTTTTAGCCAAAAAAATTTATTTTATCATTTGTATATCTTTAATTGACATTATACCGAGCTCTCGACATAATTTAATAAAAGTGTTTTCTAACAATGGTTTAGTAAAAATACCAGCTAATTGATTTTCAGATGGAACGTAGTCTAAATTTGTCACATCTTTTTCTAAATTATCGCATAGAAAGTGATGTCTAATATCTATTTGTTTAGTTCTAGAGTGATTTCTTGGATTTTTGGATAGATTTATTGCACTGGAATTATTGCAGTAAATTGTTGGTTTTGATAAATTGACTCCGAAATATTTAAGTGTATGTTGCATATAAATTACTTGTGCGCAAGCTAGTGCCGCAGAAATATA
The DNA here is from genome assembly GCA_030765085.1 of Allium cepa. Taxonomy (NCBI): domain Eukaryota; kingdom Viridiplantae; phylum Streptophyta; class Magnoliopsida; order Asparagales; family Amaryllidaceae; genus Allium; species Allium cepa. The sequence continues at coordinate 973,489 of JASFAV010000023.1, read as the reverse complement.
TTCTGCTTCACAAGTTAATAGTGAGACACTGTTTTGTTTCTTGCTAAACCATGATATTAATGATTTTCCAATTAAGTGACATGTACCGCTTGTACCTTTTCTATCTGTTCATGATCCTCCGAAATCAGCATCGCTGTATGCACTAACTCGAACGAGCACTCTTTTGGATATAAAAGTCCAAAATCTGTAGTATTACTAAGATAACGTAGTATTCGTTTTACGGCTCGTAAATGTGATTCTTTTGGGTCAGCTTAAAATCGTGCACATAAACATACACTCATCATTATATCTGGTCAACTCGTTGTTAGGTATAGTAATGATCCTATCATACTACGATATAGTTTTTGATCTACACGTTTTCCATCTTCATCTTTGTCAAGATGTGCTATTGTGCTTATAGGTGTTGGTTTGGCAGAAGTGTTTTCCATTCCGAAACTCTTGATAAGATTATTATAGTATTTTTCTTGATTTATAAATATTCCATTTGAAACTTGTTTTATTTGAAGACCTAGAAATACGATAATTCTCCCATATGGGACATTTCAAACTCTCTAGTCATTATTTCAGAAAATTCTTTACATAATTTATTATTGGTTGAACCAAATATAATGTCGTCTACATATATTTGAACTATCAAAATATCATTTTAAGAATGTTTTATAAATAAAGTTTGATCTACTTTTCCTATTTCGAATCCTGAGTCAATTAAATAGCTTTTAAGGCATTCATACCAAGCACGTGGTGCTTGTTTTAAACCATATAAAGCTTTCTTAAGTTTATAGACATGATCTGGGTATTTTTCATGAATAAATAAAGGAGGTTGTTCAACAAAAACATTTTCTTTAATATAACCATTTAAAAATGCACTTTTAACATCCATTTGACATAGTTTAAAGTTATTAAAACATGCGTATGCCAATAAGATTCGTATTGCTTCTATTCTAGCGATCGGAGTAAACGTTTCTTCGTAGTCTATTCCTTCTTCTTGGTTATACCCTCGTGCTACTAGTCTCGCTTTGTTTCTAGTTATATTTCCTATTTCATCTGTTTTACTTTTATAAACTCATTTAGTTCCTATGACAGACTGATCGGTCGGTCTGGGTACTAGCTCCCAAACTTCATTTCATTCAAACCAATTTAGTTCTTCTTGCATAGCGATAATCCAATTTTCATCAGATGATGCTTCCTTAGTATTTTTAGGTTCTATAGTAGAAAGAAAAGCTACATTGCCCATTAAATTTAGTTGATTTCTAGTTCGGACATATATTTTCTGTAGGATGATTTCGTAAGATTCTTCGAGGAGAACTTATTGTATTAGTAATATTTCTATTTTCTAAATTATTAATAATGTTTTCATCTTCTCTAGAATTATAAACAACATCTTCCTCTTCTCTTGAATTGTTTATTATTATATTCGTTTTATTATTAAGTAAATCATCGTCATTAGTTGTATTTGAAATAAGTTTAGAGTTCTCATCAAAAGATATATGAAGTGTCTCTTCAATAGTATTAGTTCGTTTACTGAAAATTCAATAAGCTTTACTTCGATTCGAATATCCAAGAAATATACCTTCATCGCATTTTGAATCGAATTTGCCAAGCCGATCTTTGGTATTTAATACAAAACATTTTGATCCAAATATTTTAAAATAAGATATGTTTGGTTTTCTACCGTTAAAAAGTTCGTAGGGTGTACTTTTAGTGAGAGGTCTAATAGAAACATGATTCAATACATAACAGGCAGTTGCAATAGCTTCTGCCCAAAAATGTTTTGGTAATGTGCTTTCGTTTAGTAAGGTTCTTGCACATTCTTGTAGAGTTCGATTTTTTCATTCTACAACTCCATTTTGTTGTGGGATTCTAGGAAATGAAAAGTTATGAAATATTCCTTTCTTTTTATAATAGTTATCAAACTGTTCGTTTTCAAATTCACCTCCATGATTACTTCTAATATTTTTAATTTTAGTACCTTTTAAAATCTGAATTCGTTTAACAAATGTTTTGAAATTTTCAAAAGTATCACTTTTATTTTTCATAAAGATAGTCCATGTGTATCTAGAAAAATCATCATCTATTACAAATACGTATTTATTGTGATTTATAGATTGAATTTGGGCAGGTCCAAATAAATCCATATGAAGTAATTCAAGTGGTTGTAATGTCGAAATGAATTTCTTAGATTTAAATGAGGATTTAGTTAATTTACCTAATTGACACGATATATATATATATATATATATATATATATATATATATATATATATATATTATAAACTTTAAAACTCATCTTTGGTAATCCTTTTACAAGATTATTTTTAGAAATTTTATTTATATTTTTGAAATTGATATGGCAAAATCGTTTGTGCCATATCTAGGGATCATTTTCTTTGGCTATTAAACATATGTCTGAGTTATGATTAACTTTCATATTCAAAACGTAAATGTTTTTATCTCTATTTCCTTCGAAAATAAGATTTTGATTTTGATCAAAGATACTACATTTTTTTTAGAGAAAGATATTTAAAACCTTTATCGCATAATTGACTTATACTTAATAGATTATGTTTTAGATCTTAACTAATAAAACATTTGTAATAAGAGGTAAATTAGATGTGCCGTAATTGCTCACATCGCCTTTTTCGATGATATAGCCCTTGGAATTATCTCCAAAAGTGACAGAACCTCCGTCTGGGTATGTAATTTTGTCAGCATATCTTTGTCTCCTGTCATGTGTTTTGAACAACCACCGTTGAGTATCCATTTTCCTCTTTTCTTGAGGGGTACGTGCAAAAAATATGAGATAACGTTGATATCCACCTTTTTTAATAGGGTCCTAAGAGTTAGCTCTTAGGAAACCAAACCCAAGTGGGTTTATTATCCCTTTTATAGATATAAATTTTATTATTATGAACATTTTCTATGAATGAACTAATATACTTTTCCTTATTAACTTGTTATTTGTTTTAGGTACCCATATATTTTTAGTTTTATAAACTAGTCTTTTTGAAGATATAGGTGTTTTATTAGACTTAACATTGTTTAAATTACTAGATTGTGAATTCTTGACTTTCTTCTTATAAGCTAAACCATTTTTATTGTTAATAGATTGTGAATTCTCAATAATTTTAAATAAATTTTCTCTTTTATTAAAATTCGAAACGCTTTTAGTGATTCCTTCTAGTTTGGTCTTTAGACTTGAATTTCTAGTTCTACCATTTTAATATTAGTTTTTAAAACATAATTTTTAGAAACATTAACATCATTCTTTTCTTTTTGAGTTTCAATTTCTTGACTCAATAATATAAGTTGAGAATTAACATTTGAAAGAAATTCTTGAGTTTTCTCAAGTTCTTCTTCTAATATTTTCTTCTCGTCTTTAAGCATATCTCTTTCGAATTCTGCCTTATTCTGATTTTCTATAGCCTCTTTATATTTTCTTTTGAGACTTTTTAAAGTATCTAATAATTCTGAGCTTATCTCTATTATATCATCAAAAGTTAAATCATTAACCTCATTATCTTTTGCCATAAAGCATACTTTGGCTTGTTCATTATTGATGTTACTCTCACTTCCAAAAGAAGAGGAAGAATTAGAATCATCCCATGTAACTAAAAAGGCTTTTCTTCTAAATTTGTCCTTCCTTTTATTTTGATATTCTTTCTTTTGATCTGGACAGTCCTTATGTATATGCTCCTTTTTGTGACAGTTAAAGCACTCCATAACTAATGAAGATGGTGGTTTATTGCTATTGAGCTTCTCTTGCCATTATTTTTGTTTCCTTTTATATACTTCAAGAATATCTTGAAGTTTTTGGTAATAAATGCTAGGCCGTCTTTGTTTGAATCTGATTCTTCTTGTTCTGCATGGAATGCTATATTCTTTTTATCTTGAACTTGAACTCGTTTAGCCTGCAAATTTACTTTATAGGACATTAGATTTCCTATTAACTCTTCCGAAGTTATTTTGGAAATATCTTTCGCTTCTTCAATAGCGAGAACTTTTCTTTCCCATTCTTCCGTTAAAAAGTTAAGGATTTTATATACAATAGCAAAGTCTGAATATTTTTCTCCTAGTCCTACTAATGAATGGTAGATATCCTCAAATCTTGAATACATATCATTTATAGATTCATTTTCTTTCATCCAAAAGTTTTGAAACTGACTTTTGAGCATGAATATTTTGCTTTGCTTGACCGCATTAGTTCCTTCGTGTGTAACTTAGAGTGTAAGTCATATTTCATATGCAGTATTACATATGCTAACACGGTTAAAATCGTTTTTATCTAAGGAACAAAAAAAAAACATTCATGACTTTTGCATTTGCTGTGGCATCTAGTTTCTGTGTATTTGTCCATGTAGAATACTCTTCAGTAGGAATAATATATTCTGTCCGAGTTATATTCCATGAATCAAAACTATTTGCTTGCATATATATTCTCATTCGTGTAGCCCAATAGTTATAATTCATGCCATTAAATAGCGGTGGACGTGCAGTGGATTTGTCCTTCAATGAAGCTAGTGTTAATGCTATTGTTAGTTTCCATATTATTAGATTATCAGATAACTATGTTACGGTTATATGATGACCTTGCTCTAATACCAAATGAAAGTGTGCTATGGATCGTATAATATGGATATACGATAATACAGAGTATAGTGATAATAGCTATATAGTAAATAGTGCGGAATATAAAAGCAGTACAATAAAAATGAAACCAGAGATTTTTATACTGGTTCGGGGCACCATCCTACGTCCAGTCCCAGACTCCTTACGGAATTTCACTAAAACAACAACCCTCAATGTAACAATTCCGGTTTTTAAGCCAAATTAATTTAGTAATTAATTTGATTTTTGGATTAAATTAAGAATTAATTTGGTAATTAATCTGAAATTTTGGATTAATTGTGAATAAATCTGAAAATTTCCAGAATAAATAAAGATATGTATTTTAAATAGAATATTGATTTGGGAATTAAATAAATTGTAAATAAAATTTTGATTTGAAATTCAATGACAAATATTTCATAAATAAATTAGATTTGAAAATTTTATATTTAAGACTAATAAAAGCTGTTTTCAAATTGTAGTAATAATTAAGATTTTACGAATTATTTTCTTTAAAAGATTTTATAAATGATTAATAAAGAAAATGTATTTATTTAAATAGGAAATATAATTTAAAGTTATATTTAAAATATTATTTAAAGTGTTTAAAATATAAACATAAGTACTTAATTTAAACAAGGACTTAAAAACATTTAAAAAAATAAATATAAATTATATAAATATAATACATATGTAAGTTATAATGGCATAAGGGTTTAAAACAAAATTTGTAAATTAAATAAAATGAGGGTTTAAACATAAAATGATCTCATTTAGACATTTGTGAAACGTAAATACATGCATTTAAACATGTGTAGGCTTATGTAGATTGTAATTTGCAAGTGTCAAATATTTATTTTTATTTTCAAAAGTAATGAATAATCAAATCTATGTGAATATATATGATTATCTCCTTCCTTTCTCAATTTCCTTTCAAATATTCAAAGAAAACAAACTTTTTAAAAAAATAACTTAACCCTGTAAAACAAACCAGAAATGAAACCTGAAAACAAAACAACTTAACCTCTTTCCAGTTTCAAAATTTAGCAAAACAAAAAAAATCAAAGCTGAGATCAATTTAAAGGTAAAGCATGCAACAGACATTTAATTTAAAAGATCTGAAGCAAAGCAAGTTCAGTTCAAAATCCTGAAGCATCTCAACATCAAATCCAAGCTTCAGTCAAATCAAAAGATAAAGAAATTCAAGAACCAGATTCAAAGCTTAGAGCAGATTTAAAAATCAAATACAAGTTCCAGATCTTTCAAAAACTAAAGCAATGAAAACTTAAAAGCTTCCAGACTTCATTTCCAGGATATTCTTTGTCCTCTATTCTTCCAGGTGAGCAAACTATATTTTAAAGTTTTGAATCTGGTTTGAATTTTAATCTGCATGTGACTATATCAGAAATATGGAAGCAAAATATGTCTGGATGTATGTCTATATATATCTGTGAATGGTGTGCATGCCTGTATATGTATATATGTGGTTCTATTGAGTATAACAGGTCCGCAAAGTCTAAAAAAATTCAATATCTGATCACATTATCAATATTAGATTTCGATTTGCAAAAGAAAGATGAATGAAATTGTGCAACATCACTTGTAAAAATAACTTCGAGAATTTATATTAAGTATTTACCTCGGAAATTTATGAATTACAGCGAAAGTCAAAGAATGGTTAAAAATCGATCAAGTTAATTTCAATCTTTGAATGTATAATCTGAAACGTTGTGTAAAATGATGATTTTTGACATAAGTTTTATGATTTTTAAGCATATGGATGATGTGATATTCTGAGATGATCAGAAAATGATTGTTCGTCTATTTACGATGATCGAGAAAATGTTGGCGGCCGTGACCAAGGCTGGAGGAAGAGAGTGATCTGGTGGTCACGAGAAAAATAGTAAGGGGTTTATTTGATGACCGTGGTGCCCGGAACATGGAAAACTAGGGTTCGAGCAGTAGTTTTCGTCGACAAGTTTTGGAGAGCTATTGCTCGATCATGGGTCAACTAGAGCTGACCGCACAAAGGGGGATTGTCGCAGCATGTTGTGGTGTAGTTGTGGACGTGGTGGCGAGGCGTATGATGGTTGGGATCAATTCGGCGAGAAAGTTTTTGGTGATCAAATTCTGTTCCAGGCTGGATTGGGTTCCTCGATTTCGGATTCATCGTGGATTCGACGAATTGATTGGCCTGAGGGTGTGAGTTGATGGACGTCGACATGTTGGAGACGGCGAGGTCAACTAGAGTTTGCCGAAACGTTTGTACATGTGCACGTGTATGTGGGCATGTCTGGGTGTTGATGTTATTTGGGGAAGATGAAGGGGAACTCGGGTTCAAGCTCGGGAAAAAGTAGCTTTGACTCGAAGTCAAGAGAGGTAGAGGCAAACCCGAAGTTGAGCTCGGGTTAAACAAGGGTTTGACTCGGGTTATTCGAAATACAACAGATTTTCAAAAAAATTAAAAGTAAGTGATCAACAAAGTTTAAATAGTGTAAAGGTTTAAATTAAGTTTTAGATGAACATAAAAAGGTAAATGAAGTATTAAAAGTAAATAGTGAATTTAATCAAGTTTCCAAGGTAAATTAACTATAATTTAAAAACTAAAATGAATTTTTTTAAACAAGTGTTTAAACAAGGTTTTTAAGTTTCAAGTTTTAAAGTTAAATGTAAAAAAATTAATTTGTTTTTAAAAGAAATATATGACATGTTAATTATATTAATTTCTAAATGCTTTACAGAGGGAATTTGATGATTAATTACTTAATGATATTAATTAAAGAATGATTAATTTAAGGATAATTAATTTATGTGATTAATTAATTAAGGTAATTAATTTGTGGATAATTAATTGAAGTAATTAATCAAGGGATAATTAACCAAAGTGATTTGTTAATTAATGTAATTAATTAAGGGTTGATTAATAAATTAATATTATCAACTAAAGATAATTAATTTATGATTATGGTGTGACTAATCAAGTGATTAAAGAATAATTATGTAATGTAATTAATTTGTGATTTATTAATAAAAGCGATTAGGGATAATCACTTATTGTAATTAATTAGAAATAATTAATTAAGTGGTAATTAATTAAGGGTTAATTTATTTATTGAATTAGAAATAATAAATTAAAGAATAATTAAATAATTAAAGGTTAATTATTTAATGATTATGGGTTAATTGATTTATTAATTAAGGTCGATTAATTAATGATTAAAGGTTAATTAATTAAAATGGTTTGTAATTAATTAATGTTAATTAACCTGGATAAGTAATTAAGCTGATTTAAATTAATCAGATAATTAATTGATCTTACTTATGAATGTTTGTATATTGAATGTTGAATTGCTTGATATCCCTGATGTATGATGCTTTGTGGTATGAATTATTTTGATTTGAGTTGTAATAAACATAATTTATTTGTCTATGATAAATTTATATTATTTATCTATGAATCTATGAATGGAAGATAAGCGTTATAGATCATACTGCTTATCGATATTGATGTGTTTGAATCTGTGATGATTGATGATGTTGCACTATTGTGTAAAACCCCTGGACTACACCATACACACACAAATATGGATTGCACGAGGGAATGGGTTAAGTCACAGATATTTGACTTTAATGAAATGGGTTTAAAGTTGAATTTTGAATCCAAATGGTTTTGGAAATGGAATTGGGTTAAATATGAAAAGTTTTTGAAAAGGATTTTTAAAAGATAAAAGTTATTTTGAATAACTTGATAAAGTTTTGAAATTTAAATAATATGATTTGAATTTGAATTCGAGATTTGAAATTGAATTCTACGTTTGGAAATTATGGTTTAAAAAGGTTATACAAGTTATAAATGTATTTTTTTAAACCATTTTAAAAGTATTGTTTTGGGAATTTGAATCTAATCCAAGTTTTATACTTGAAGGGCTTTAACTTGTGCAAATGTAATCGGATTTTTCCGAAACAAAAACTATTGTTTTCAAATAATAATAGCTTTCATATAAAGAAAGGATTTCCACTTTGTGTCAAAAGATTTCAAGTTTGAAATGGAATTGAAATAGTTTTGAAAGCTATGAATGAATCTTTGTGAAAGATGGTTGAATCTTGTTTTGAAATTGAAGAGGATTTTAAATGGTGTATCTTTTATATAAAAGATTTAAAATAGGAATTGTTTTGAAAGCTATGAATTGAGTCTTTGATTTAATGATTGGATGAGTTAGTCCAGTTAGAAAAGGAAATTGTTTTGAAAGGCTATGCATGAACCTTTGTGAAAGATTGATGAACTTTGCAAAGTGAATCTTTTATTTGAAGATTTGAAGATGGTAATTTGTTTAAACCATATGAAAGAAAAGTTTTGGTAATAAGTTATGACTTAACTAAGATCCCAATATCCATATGTTTTTAAAATATTGCCCTCATTATTCGGTTTATCCGGGAGAGGACCTTGTGTCATATAACCCATTCCGAATAATGATACGATGATATGGATGGCACTTGAAGACCGGTGGTGAAGATCAGGTATTTTCGAAAATGAAAGGATTACCCATCGAATGTCTCTACACAGAGTCGCACCGGTATAGAGATCTCCATACGTGATGGGGAGTCCGATCGGGATTGTGAATACCCGGATTGCAAGGGCTTCTTTGGAGGTGCCTTCGGTTCTGTTCGAACCTGGAATAGACTTGTATAGATGTGTGCCTGACATTACATTTTGAGATGTAAAGCTGGTTTCTATCATATACATTTCTGTTAGGTGGAGGAGAATTTATTCTCTTAGCTGAACACCCTTCTCTGAGACATATGAGCTCAGAGGTTTGTAGTCGATGGTTACTAGTGATACATTCCCAATTAGGTAATGTGTCATACGAAGTGCTGCCGATCATTTGTTGATCGAAGCATGGCTTTTGCAAAAAGCGTAGCTTTGTGGACGAGACTTCGTCGAGCTCACAACCCAAAAATGGTTGAAACAGAAATGTTGCGGCAAGGTTTTAGGGGTCGTACCCCTAAAGTATGTCCATTTCCTTCTGGATAAAAGCGATATCATGGTATGGAGCCCAGATATTTAACTGCGTGGTTGTTGCTATTTGTTGGTGAATTCTGAGATAAAGGTCGGTAACAATCGGGGATGGCTTACTTGTAGGTGTTACTTCCGGGCAGGGGTAACCCGATCTTGTGTTGGTAGGGAACCGATTTGGTTCTTGGGGGCAACTTTCCAGAGGCATCCCATTTGTTAAGGAAGTTCCTTATCCTGACCATTTGTTCGAAATCCAGAGAAACAATACGCGCCCTGTATGGTTTTAGTTGTATAACCTGCCATGGAATGTGGTGATAACCTGCTATTGAACGTGGTAGCTATAGTAGGCATAGTACGAAATGTCTATGCTAGCTAAGATTAATATTATACTTTCGAAAAAAATTCTGCACTATGCACTAATAATAATATCAAAAAGGATTTTGCGTATCAAGCATGTTTGACTATCATAAGGAGAAATCTCCTCCAATTATGCGCTTGCATTGTGTATGTGGTGGGAGGCTTATGGTAGCTTCATTTTCCAAAAAAAAGCATTGCGGATTTCTTTTTAAATCCTTTTGTTTGTTTTTATTCAAAGAAATTGTTTTTGTTTGCTCACACAAGTCCCATGACCGACCTGGAGTTTATTGTTCCCTTCCTAAACTCTGGGTGTCCACAATTTTCCACACGGGCAATCTAGATTTAGGATTTTCAGATAATCAAATAGTAGGTGTAGATTCGATAGCCTTCGAAGTCTTTGGTCTTTTAAGCCGTTTGGATTTGGCAATAGCATTTGCTTCTCTTCAGCATTCAGGCTGACCTTGCTTAAGTCCAACTTGACGTGGGTTCGAGCTAGTTTTGGATTGGAGACGGAGTTGTAGATATTGGAGTACTCACTTGGTGGTTCAAGTTCAAGTTATTTATTCTGCTATAGCATTGTATTATGATTTGATATATGTTGGGCAATGTTGTATCATATTTGGATATTGTATTCATTGGAGGTATATGATATATTCATTCTTTTTCCATTGTGTTCTGTTGTACTTAATGTGTTATAAGCTCCGGCGAACCAGATTCGGCGTTTGAATCTGCGGCATTTAAATACGGGTGATGTATTTGCTGCCGATTTTTGAAGGTCGAGTCAGGGTCATCACAATTGGTATCAGAGCTGTAGGTTGAAACTTTAGCTCAGGAATATAACACATTAGGTAGCTCATTAAAGATAGGGATATAAATGCCCTAGAATGAGTATATCTCTAAGATATCCGTCTGTATGCCTCTGTAAATTCTCTTACTATCCATTGATAGTGAGTATGAGTGCAAGAAATGACGAGTTAGGGGATAGGAAAGTACCACTACAAATGGTCAATGCCCTGCAGCAACAACGGAAACATCTTTCTCTATCAATTTCTTTTGATTCATTATCCAATTTCAATTCTTTGATTGCTTCGTGGCAGCTCGAGGGAGAAACTTCGGTATAGTGGTGGCCCTGCGAATCGTGTAGAAAAGTTCCTATCTTGTATTCAAATCATCAGTTTCTTATCAGTCTTTCCGTTTTAAACTTTAATGAATTTGAAATTCTATTTAAAATAAATAGATGAATAAAATATGAAGATTTGTATCGATAAAACGATTTGGATTAAAACCAAATTTGAAATTTTATTGTAATTTCTTGTGAGGATCAAAATCCAAAGAGGGACAAGTTAGTATATGCTTTGGGATACTCCAATCTGAATTAAGTATCCATTATCTATTTGTGACGACCCGCCCTTCTCGACCCTCGAAAACCGACACAAAATACTCCACGGTATAATATGCCAACGATAAAGTGCCGGAAAAGACAGATTGTTGAGGAAAAAGAAAGAAGATAGAAGAAAGAATGAACTAAACAATAACAAAATCTCACAATCCAGCGGAATAAAATATAATAGTTAACAACAGACCTTTACACAAAATGAAAACTATATTTGTTTCATACAATATATCATCAAAGTATATCACAAACAAACTATAATTACGAGCTTGACGATTTTCCAACAAATCACAATAGCGGATATAAACAAGTATGGATAATACGTCTCGGTCTCCAGCTCCTCTCCTGAGCTCCACAGCATCCTATCCTGAACATATAATACTCGGTCTGACCTGAGCATTATAATGAAATAACACCCGAGTCAGTCTAAAATACCAACGTGACTAAAATACACCCAAATTGATTATTAAAGTTTCAAAATCCTTTGAAATCAAAAGCATCTTGTAAGACCACGCCACAAATAAGCATGTCGGGTTTTTACCTTATGGTAGCCAAAACATTTCTTATTAAAATCCTCTGATATTATAATAGTGTCCATATACAAGTACTTATTTAAATAGCTAAAATTGTTACATTTATTAAATTCCAGCTACTAGCCATAATCGTGGGTAATACAAACAAAACCGTAAAAGCACATAGGGAGGATGGATTTTCAACTAATGACTAGACACTGGGGTACCACTTGTCACAGTACGTGGCATAGATCACCGTACAGAGGATTACTTCCAATCCCCTGCAACACAAGGCCGGGACTACCCCTTACTAGATAATTCCGAGCAAGATCACCCCACGGTTGGGATCAGCAACCGCACCACTAAGCCGAATAAAAGGAACATCTAGACAGGGATGACCTCACCCTAATGGGTGCTACCCACTTAGCCTTGCTGCATATCCTCTGATTTTCAGCCATTCCTGGTTGACGAGGGTTGAGGCTAAGCGCTACTTTTTTAGAACGTTTCACTTAGAATGCCCATCATCCACCTGACGATGTTCCGAAAGCATTCATCCATACAAGTCCGTCCCGAGTTCGAACGGAACCAAAGGCACTACTCCTACTATATCCATTTTGGAATCATCCTCAGGATTAGTAGCGACTAGCCCTTGCACTTCACTACTCCATCTTCGACTCCGAGCTCGTTTTTCCCACGAAAACGTACAAATCGGATCGAAGTAGTTTGCAAGAAATAAACCCCGATCCCGGTCTCTTCGAAACGATCAGCGCATTGGCCAATATTGATAGTCGGTTATTTAACAATCAATTAACATTCAAAAACATCCATCAAACAATAAATAATTTCCCCAAATTATTTATTAACCTCAAAAATATTTTCGCAAGATATATTTCCGTTTTCAACCCTTTTGAAAACAGTTTCCAATTCACACTCTGTTGTGGAATAAATTTCCTAAATATTCATTTCCACTGGAAACAACCAAGTCCAAACATTTAAATTTTTAAAACAATTGAATCACTTTATTCTAAAATATACCTTAAAATATATTTAAAAATATTTAAAGAAAAACTACTTTATAAAATATAAGCTAATTTTAAAATAAAAGTTCAATTAAACTAAATTTTACAAAAAGGGTTATAAAATCCTATACAATTATCAAATAAAACTTTAACCAATTATCTTTAAAATAAATCCATTTTATAAAATATAAATATTAATAGTATTCTTTTAAAACATAATACCAATTATCTCTTTTAAAATAATTATTACTATAACTAATTTAGGACATATTTACCTTTAAAAATTTTACAACTTAAATAATAATTTTCTTAAAAACATTCTTTTAAAATCAAAAATAAAACTTTTAACTTTTACTTAAAAATCTGCTTTAAAACGTACTTGGCTTTTCAGGAAAATATACTTTCATTTCAGAATACACCAAAGAATCCTTTTATAAATCCTGCTTGATTTATCTCAATTCGAATTTACGTTTAAATCCCGTAAATTTCTTCCAACACTTTAAAAATAAAACTACTTTTTATTTTTAACACATTTTCCCATTTCTTGGAAAATCACTTTCAAGATATATACTTAAAATATTTAACATAAGGCTACTAGAAATTACATAAATGAAAATAATACTTTAGGAAATATAGAGGAGTTTCTAAGTAACTTAAACCAAAATTACCTTTTAAAATAAAGTTATGAAATCAAATATTTAAATTAAAATTTCCCTTTGAAACTTTATACTACTTCACCTTTAAATTAATTAAATACCATAATTACTTAAATAAATATTTACGTTATACTTAAAATAAATAAAAATATTTTTTTTTTCAAAATATCCAAAAACATCTTTCAAACTTCTAGTTGATATTTTAAAAGCTTTTCTTTGGAAACATACTTAACTTCCCAGGGAAAATACACCTTTCGTCTTTTAAAAATAATCTCATCTTTATTTTTAAAATAATTTACATTTTCTTATAGAATTTCCCACAGGAAACCTATCTTTCAAAAATTTATCCACCGATAAATATTCCATTTTGTTTATAAACCCAGTTTATAAATTTTCATTTCTCGTTTCCATTCCAATAACAGTTTCAAAACATTTCAAATTCCAAACCAATTTCCTGAATTTAATTTCCTTAAATGCGTTCCTTAAAAATTCCTTTTCATTACCCCTTAATCCCAATTTATTTTATTTATATTTTAAAATCCCATATTTTGTTTATCCAATCATAACACAGCACAATCAAATTCGAAATTAATCTATCATAGTATATAAATGAAATACATCATCGATTATGAAAATAATTTCTATACTGTGAGAAATCCAGTTGGATCCCTCCAACCTGTTTTCCTGCATCTACAGATGACAAATAAAATATCGATCAAATCTGATAATAATTAACACATTCATCTAATCAACCCATTCATCTAATCAACCCATCAAACATTTAAATATTAGCTATTTAAATTAAATGGCATCCTATGTGAGTGAGATTAACTCACTTTGAGTTTCGACGAGCGTTTTAAATTTTAAATTAAATCAAACCATTCGATTTAATCTAAAATTTCCACTTGCTCCAATCATCTTCAGACTTGCTGCAGCGCGTAGACCGTGTCACTGCGATTCCGGCGCTTCTTTTTTCGTTGAATTCTGATAATGCATCTCAAAGTTATGAATTTGTAAAGGTTGAATATAATTTATAAACAATTTCTTTTTAATTTTAATTGAAACTTAGATCAGGGCCGTACATCTAGAAAAAGAAATCAAGGCCGATAAACAGTTTCTGCCTCTCGCGTTCACCAACTGTTTCCCTTTGAAACCCATCAGCTCGTGCATCTCACCATTGCCACCGACCCCCCCTCCCCCCCGCGACCGGAGCCCCATCCACCCCCATCACGACGAAGCTTACTACCTCCTCCACCATCTCCCAAGGGGACGACGAGCTCGAGCCACCCATTCGCTCACAAAATGCAATCAAACGTCCCATGAACGTGACATTATTCCTCTCTCCCCGCTGCGCAAATCACAATTCCTACCGTTTGATGGTTAGAGTTCGAAGAGCTCGACACTTTTCTAGTGGGAAGTTTTTGAAATGGGTGGGTAGATCGAGAGATAAACGAGAGAGAAGACGAGCCACTATCAGCTATTGAAATGAACTGGAGGCGGCCGTGACAAAGATAGCTAGGGTTTCCATTTTGTAAACGTATTTATATACGTATAAAATATTATTTTAATATTATTCTCAATTTTAACGAGTTTTTACAAACGAACTTCAAATAACACGTGCCGCCTAGCGTTTATAAGGTTTTACCCATATTCCGAACACAATCGAATGTGTTTTGGAGGCTAATTTGATCGTATGTGGAAGACAGCTTTTTGAATCGATTTTAAATATTAAATTATCGATTTAAATCTCAACGCGTTTCTCACCCGTACGAACAAACGGTAACTCCAAATGCTATGAAAATTGAAATAAGATAATAACTAACTATTACGGATCTAATGGAACTGGTTTCGTCAAATTCCAAGACTGTACCCTGGAAGGCTACTTTAACTCGTCGATTAATTCGAGCGATTTTCAAAATCGTCGAAATCATATAAAATTTCACTTTTTAAAATTTTACTAACTTGATTATAAATCATATAGAATTTATAATCACATTAGAAATTATTCTAATTCATTTCGAATCAAAATCTAATTATTTGCATTATTATATTATTAAATTCCATTATTAAATAAATATAAAATTCCAAATTTAATTTATCGACTTTTGATTCCATCCAAAAGTCCAAGGTTAAAATTTAAATCCATCTAGACTTAAAATAAATCTTTGAAACCATCTTCATAACCATTTACATCCAGATTCACAAATTATCCCTATTTCAAATATTTAATTATTATTATTCAAATCCTATTGAATTACCATATTTGAAATTTTAACTAATTACATTGATTTAACCAAAATCTTCTTATTTCAAATCAAATTAAAATTCCCATTCAACATTTAAAATGAATTAAATGTTCAAAATCTAACGATCAAAATTCTGGGTCGTTACACTGTTCTTTTGGCTCTAAATACATTCTACGAATGGTTAGTTGTCCTTCGAACTAACCAATACACTACGTATTTTGTAGATTTTATGACCTGAGTATCTTGTGAGATATTGTATGAGTTCGTTCTCATAATTATTGATGATATTCTGATTTGGCAAACCAAATGCAGAATAAATATTTCAGTTTAAGCTGGTGAACTATTTCCCTGTGTGTTCATCTATTCTTTGTTGTCTCCCTGTCTAGCAAATTTCGGGGACGAAATTTTCTTCAGGGGGGAATCTGTAACGATCTCAGTTTTTAAGCCAAATTAGTTTAGTAACTAATTTGATTCTTGGATTAAATAAAGAATTAATTCTGTAATTAATCTGAAATTTTGAATCAATTGCGAATAAATCTAAAAATTTCCAGAATAAATAAAGATATGTATTTTAAATAGAATATTGACTTGGGAATTAAATAAATTGTAAATAAAATTTTGATTTGAAATTCAATGATAAATATTTCATAAATAAATTGGATTTGAATATTTTATATTTAAAACTAATAAAAGCTGTTTTCTAATTATAATAATAATTAAGATTTTAAGAATCATTTTTTAAAAGATTTTATAAATGATTAATAAAGAAAATGTATTTATTTAAATAGGAAATATAATTTAAAGTTATATTTAAAATATTATTCAAAGTGTTTAAAATATAAAAATAAATACTTAATTTAAACAAGGATCTAAAAACATTTAAAAATATAAATAAAAATTATATAAATATAATACATATGTAAGTTATAATGGCATAAACGGTTTAAAACAAAATTTGTAAATTAACTAAAGTGAGGGACATTCGTAAAACATAAATACATGCATTTAAACATGTGCAGGCTTAATGTAGATTGTAATTTACAAATATAAACGATTGTCTCCTTCCTTTCTCAATTTTATTTCAAATATTCAAAGAAAGAAAACTTTATAAAAAATAACTTAACCCTGTAAAAAAAACCAGAAATGAAACCTGAAAACAAAACAACTTAACCTCTTTCCAGTTTCAAAATTTGGCAAAACAAAAAATCAAGTTGAGATCAATTTAAAGGTAAAGCATGCAACAGACATTTAATTCAAAAGATCCGCAGCAAAGCAAGTTCAGTTCAAAATCCTGAAGCGTCTCAACATCAAAAACAAGCTTCAGGAAAATCAAACGATTAAGCAAAGAAATTCAAGAATCAGATTCAGAGCAGATTTAAAAATCAAATACAAGTTCCAGATCTTTCAAAAACTAAAGAAATGAAAACTTAAAAGCTTCCAGACTTCATTTCTAGGATATTCTTTGTCCTCTGTTCTTCCAGGTGAGCAAGCTATATTTTAAAGTTTTTAATCTGGTTTGAATTTTGATCTGCATGTGATTATATTAAAAATGTGGAAGTAAAATATGTCTGGATGTACGTATATATAGTGTGCATGCCTGTATATGTATATATGTGGCTCTGTTGAGTATAACAGGTCTGCAAAATCGAAAAAAATTCAATATCTCATCACACAATCAATATTAGATCTTGATTTGCAAAAGAAAGATGATTGAAATTGTGCAACATAACTTTTAAAAATAACTTTGAGAATTTGTATTAAGTATACCTCGGAAATTTATGAATTACAGTGAAAATCAAAGAATGGTTAAAAATCGATCAAGTTAATTTCAATCTTTGAATATATAATCTAAAACGTTATGTAAAATGATGATTTTTACATAAGTTTTATGATTTTTAAGCATATGGATGATGTGATAATCTGTTTGGTGGCGGAGAATTTATTCTCTTAGCTTAACACCCTTCTCTAAAACATACGAGCTAAGAGGTTATGTTGATGGTTACTAGTGATACATTCCCAATTTGGTAATGTGGCATACGAAGTGTTGTTGATCATTTGTTGATCGAAGCATGACTTTTGTGAAAAGCATAGCTTTGTGGACGAGACTTCATCGAGCCTTACAACCCGGAAATGGTCGAAACAGGAATGTTGTGGCAAGGTTTTTAGGGTTCATGCCCCTTCGGTATATCCATTTCCTTCTGGATAAAAGTAGTATCATGGCATGGAGCCTAGTTATTTAACTATGTGGTTGTTACTATTTGTTGGTGAATCCCGGGATAAAAGTCGGTAACGACCGGGGATGGCTTACTTGTAGGTGTTACTTCCGAGCAGGGGTAACCCGGCCTTGTGTTGGTAGGGAACCGATTTAGTTCTTGGGGGCGTCCCTTCAAAGCCATCCCATTTGTTAAGGAAGTTTCTTAGCCTGACCATTTGTTGGAAATCCAATGATATAATACGCGCCATGTACGGTTTTAGTTGTATAACCTGCCATGGAATGTGGTGGTAACCTGCTATTGAACATGGTAGCTATAATAGGCATAGTACGCAATGTCTATGCTGGCTAAGATTAATATAATACTTTCGAAAGATTTTCTACACTATGCATTAATAATAATATCAAAAAGGATTTTGCGCATCAAGCATGTTTGACTATCATAAGGAGAAATTTCCTCCAATTGTGCGCTTGCATTGTGTGTGGTGGGAGGCCTTATGGTAGTTTCATTTTCCAAAAAATAACATTGCAGATTTATTTTTAAATCCTTTTGTTTGTTTTTATTCAAAGAAATTGTTTTTGTTTGCCCACACCAGTCGCATGACTAACCGGGAGTTTATTGTTCCCTTCCTACACTCGGGTGCCCATAATTTTCCACACGGGCAGTCTAGAGTTGGGATTTTCAGATAATCAAATAGTAGGTGTAGATTCGATGGCCTTCGAAGTCTTTGGTCCTTGATGCCATTTTGATTTGGCATTAGCATTTGCTTCTCTTCAACATTCAGGCTGACCTTGCTTAAGTCCAACTTGATGGGAGTTCGAGCTTGTTTTGGATTGGAGACGGAGTTGCAGATACTGTAGTTCTCACTTGGTGGTTCAAGTTCAAGTTATTTATTCCGCTATAGCATTGTATTTGTGCTCTGATATATGTTGGGCAGTGTTGTATCATATTTGGATATTGTATTCATTGGAGGTATATGATATATTCATTCTTTTTCTGCTGTGTTCTGTTGTACTTAATGTGTTATAAGTTCCGACGAACCAGATTCGACGTTTGAATATGCGACATTTAAATACGGGTGATGTATTTGGTGTCGATTTTCAAAGGTCGAGTCAGGGTCGTCACACTCACTTAACCCGGAGGAACAGGTCTATACAACCCCTGAGCAGCCAAACAGGGACCCAAGCAGTAGAACAGGATTTTGCCTCGGCAGCTAAAGAGTACTTCACACGCCTGAGCAGCAGAAACAGAACTTCAACAAATACAAAATATTGTTTTTGACTCTGTGTTCTAATAACATGGATTTGTCACTTGTAGTACACCTTTCCTATAATCTTCTCCTCAAGTGTGTGTGTGTGTGTGTGTGTGTGTGTATATATTTGAAGTTTGCGGAGAATAGAAAGGTATAATATTGCTTTAGTGCAGAATAATTGAAAGTATAATTGCAAATAGATTCAAGAGAGTTAGATAAGAATGATAAGAAAATTCGGTAGTTTGGAATCAAGTCAGAGTATCTATTTATAGATGTTAAAAAAAGCGACTATTAATGTAGAGTTTCGATTGAAGTGTTGCGTCCAAATCTTTTCGTAGAGGTTTGTAACTCTTTACAAATAGTCATGTCTTTTTAGAAAATAGTTGTTGTAGAGATTCAGTCAACTGAACCTCTGGGCAATCTACTGATATTCAAACATTTTATTGTTTATTTGTGCACCTGTGCATGTTGCATAGAAATTTACAGGTCAGTCGACTTACCCACCAGGTCAGTCGACTGACCTGGCGATTTCTATGCAATTTGCACAATTTTCGTAGGTTTTTAGTATATATATTATATGATTTTAAAGAAAACTTTGATAATATATATATATATATATATATATTCTAGGTTTATATGTATAAATCATTAAGATTGTATATAAGCTAATATATACGTTAAAGAGGAGATATTTTAACAAGATTGACCTAAGACTCAAAACCAAGATAATACAATTGATGCACCGATTTTGATGTCTTGTCTCCATGTAGTAAATATTCTCTTTCTGATTAACAGTCGTCAAATATGTATGTCGTAGTAATAGCTTTGTGTCATGAGTCAAAACCAAGTCTCAACATCTATTACTATCCTGATAATTATATTGGGCAATATGATGTTGAATTAATTGTTAAAAATAGATTGATAGGGATATCTGTATCTGTTATTCTAGATTGTTACAGAACAAATGGTAATTTGATTAACTACTATTGAAATTAATAAGTCTCTTTTCCAATTTGGAAGTTAATTACGGAATCAAAGTTATTTAAAAGATAATTTTTATTTATTCTTGATATTTTAAAGATAACTAATAATTATTTGAAAATGATTTAAAGTTAATTATTTTATTTTTCTTAACAATTATTTAAAATATTTAATTATTGTTTCAAAAGTTATTTAATTATTTTAATTTCTTAAAAGCATATAAACTATTAATTAAAGTTATTTATAATGATTTGAATAAGGTTAGGGTATTAAGATATTATTATTAATTCAAAGGTAACTTGTTCAAATATTAATAATGTTTTACAAATAATATATTATATGGTAAACTTTTATGAAAGTTTATTTTTTTCCTAAATTAAACTTGGAAAATTTATATAGAAACTCTATAAGTGTTTTTTGAGATAATTATTAAATGAAGTTTTCGGGAAGTAATGATATACTTTCATGGCGTAACCGGGAGGTAGAGACTGTCAACAGTTAAGTTTGGATTTCTCTGGGATAGAGACGTAATCATTGAGATGCAAATCCATGGTTGATACCACAGAGTACTTTCCTTATTTACTTAAAATGGTTTTCAAATATTATTGAAGGAAATGGTGTGTGAATATACTTATTCATGTGAGATAAGTATACACTTTTTGATTGTAATTTCTTGAAATTTAAAATTAAATAAGACTTAGTGATTTCAGTGAGAAATGGAGCCTTTGGTTGAATGATTGTTAATTGATAGTTAAACATCCGACTATCAAAATTTAAACCCAAAATGTAACTTTGAAAATATCTAGTAGAAACATGGGAATTATACAGCACAGTTACCGTTCGAGGGGCTATATTGTACGTATAAACTCGTTTCGTACTTCTAGTACGATTATTAGGAAATTTATCCACTAATTTTAGGAGATGATCTCCGACCTTATTTCCATCTGTTTATTTCCTAAAGAATTGGGTTTGAGTTTACCGGATATATCGAATGTTGTTTCGAAGAGACCGAGATCGGATAAGTTATCCAAAAACTACTTCGATCCAACGAATACATTTTTGAGGTGAAGAAAAGAGTATGGAATCAAAGATGAATCATTGAAGTGTAAGGGCTAGTCGCTACTAATCCTGAGGATGATTCCAAAACGGATGTAGTAGGAATAGTGCATTCGGTTCCGTTAAGACCTAGAATGAACTCACATGGATGAATGCTATCAGACATTGTCATTGGAGGACAATGAGCATTCCAAGTATATATTCTTTAAAAGGTAATCGTTAACTCAAGCCTCGTTAACCACAATGACTGTAAATCATGAGAGATGCAGTAAGGCTAAGTAGGTCGCATCCAATTAGGGTATGTTTATCACATTTCTAGGTACCCTCGAATATTATTACTACGTGAAAGGGAGTGCGGATTAAGGATCTTAAGGCTAATTTAACACTAGGGGTGAATAGTGTTTAATGGATTCTAAGACTTATATGGACTAATTTAAAAATTATAATATAAAACAATGCAAAACTTAATCACAGAACAATCACAGAATCAAACACAGATGCATAAAATAAATAAAAAAGGAAAGAACACGCCGGATTTTATACTGGTTTAGAGTTACCCTACATCTAGTCCTGTACCAAGGCAAACACCTCGTACTGATTTTTATTATACCAATGTCGAATTACAATCCTCAATTTCTAAAGGCCTTGAGGTACCCTCCAGTCTTCGAGTCCGGGGCAAACTCTCTTGATTTACGGGACACAAGATCACCCAATTGATTTTCAGGCACAACCACACCATATAGAGTGACTCGATAAGCTTTTGATTACAAATTGATCCTATAACTCTGAATAGCACTTTGAACTTCGAGAGAGGGCAGAGAATCAAACAAGAATGAGATTCTAATTTGATTCACTTGAGAATTCGGCAGAATTTCGACACGATCTTTAAAATATGAAAATTTTAGAATATGAATTTGTGGAGAAGGAGTAAAGAAAATGAGAAAATAGTTAGTTAAAAAATTCGTTTGTGAAGGCTATTTATAGACCAGTAACGGTCATAACCATTCGTGAAGAGATTTAAACGAATAGACACTTCTTTTGAAAATTGAAACTTTTGAATTTAACGACCACCATTTTGACATAGGGTATCCCATGATGTCGACATCCCTTAGTTAAAACAGGGAATTAGGCTGAAGGAAAAACCTGAGAACACTTTTAGTCTGAAGGACAGAAGTTTTAAAATTTAGTCTGAAGGACAAAAAATGATATATTCATATAGCATTGCACATCCATAATGCTATATTCATATAGCATTACACAGCTGCTTGTTTGTGTATGCAGAAACTTATAAAATTATGTTGTATATAGAATTATAGATGTGTAATGCTATATGAATATAGCATTATGGATGTGTAATGCTCTATGAATATATCATTTTTTGTCCTTCAGGCTAAATTTTAAAACTTCTGTCCTTCAGACTAAAAGTGTTCTCAGGTTTTTCCTTCAGCCTAATTCCCTCTAGTTAAAAATGGTATTGAAAGAGAAACAAGATAAAATTATTCTGGAGTAAAATAAACTAATTTTCCCATATTTTAAAATAAAGAAGTGTAGAAAAATATATTTTTGGAATGTATATATAAATTTGATTTTAAATCTTAAGTGTATATATATTATAAAGAATATTTAAAAATCAGAAGATTTAAAAAACAAACGAAGTTTAAAACAAGAGTTTATTTAAAAACAAAAACAAAGAATATTTTAAGGATAAAACATATTTTTGAAAATCTTTTAAAAAGATAATTTTTAAGGCTAAAACATTTTGAAAAGAAGTTTTGAAAAACCATTTTGAAGTAGTTTTGCAAGCTTCTTCCTATAGAATATTTCGTCACATCAGGACTCAAGAACTTGTACAAAACCAGGATGTTCGTGGGTTTGTAAACCACTTGTCGTAGGTTTGTAAGCTACCTGTCATGGCTTTGTAAGCCACTAAGAAGGTAGAAATGGGTTCCATCCCAAATGAAATTTGGAATGAAGATTTTCATGCTATTACGAAGCTTTAACAAAACTGGGCACTTATCCTGAAATCTTGATGTTGATACTCATGAGTCTTCAAGCTTAATTTCTCCATTCTTAATCTTTATACTGTACAGTCTTCAATAATCAGTACCTACCTTATATATATCTTGGATAATAACATTCATATATATATATATATATATATATATATATATAGACAATAGTGTTAGTGTATAAGTTATAATAAAATAAGTTACAAAGGTTGTTGTCATCAAAACCACTATCTCCAGTTCCTAACAATCTCCCCCTTTTTGATGATGACAACCTTATAAATATACTTACCACTTCGATCATACCATAACTCCCCCTTGCACCAACAACTCCCCCTTTCACCAAGCCTACTATTTTATATAACTTCTCCCCCTTTGTCATCAACAAAAAATAACCTACAAACCTTGAACTTAATAGGAAATGAGATAAACAAACACATGACATAAGAATAATAACTTTGTATGAGTGAAAGATAGCATCCTAAGTCAAATGGAATTCAAGATTTTATACACCAAAAATTGTTTTTAGAAGAACATTAATTAAGATAACACTTATATACAAATTAACAAACAAATATACAATCAAGAAAATGAAAAAAAAGGCTTAACGAGGGCCCTTAACTATTGGTGATTTATGGACCGAACAATTTGGATAGTGGAGACAAAAGTTTCCACGTTGTTCGACCAAGTTCCCATTAGCGTCAAAAAGGACCTCTCCAATGCAAATCACGCCATCATCTTCGTCCATATGAACATTCAGATTTGGCAGAGGATGTTCTTCTTCTTGATCCTCTTCTGGTTCTTCTAGAGGCTCTTCTTCTTCAGAATCCATGGCTTGTGATGATTCTTCGATGACAATGGGATTGACTTGGTTATTCATAAGGAAGTTTTGTAAACTCTTAAGGATTCTACCTTGCCTATCTTGTTCTCTTGCCACTCGCATTTGACTCGACTAAATTTCCATCATCATTTAAAGCAAATCTGTCATCTTCTCCTTTAATTTGATAACTCGTATGTGTGTGGAACATTGAAAAGGACTAGAATGAGGAGAATTGGGTGAAGAAGGTTCATTATTAGAAGGGAAAGCCATTAATTTACTGTTTTATAAGTTTATTACAGAGAATAGAACGGAGAAAAGGAGTAAAAAGTCAATATATATAAATATATAACTTAATAACTAATTTTAGAGGGAAATTTAAATTTGAAAATCTCGGCCTATATGTCGACATAGGCGGATGGGTCATGTCGACATGCCCAGTTCAATTTTTAAGAATTTTTTATTTATATTAATTATTAACTATACTTACATTATTTATAATTTATTTTTCAGTTAATGAACATATACCTAATTCTCTTCTAAATTTAGTAAAGTTTTGTTCATTTAATGATTTGGTTAATATATCAGCAATTTGTTTTTCATTATTAATATATTCAAGAGTTATGACTTCTTTACTTATATTATCTCTAAGAAAATGATGTCTAATATCAATATGTTTTGTTCTAGCATGATGAGTTGGATTCTCAGATAGGTTTATTGCACTAGTATTATCATAATAAATTGGTGATTTAGCTATAGTTAATCCAAAATCTTTTAAAGTTTGTTGCATGTATATAACTTGAGAATAAGCCAAAGCAACAAATATATATTCTGCTTCAGTTGTTGACAAGGATATAGTGTTTTGCTTCTTACTAAACCAGGAAACCAAAGAATGTCATAGAAAGTGACAAGTTCCACTTGTACTTTTTCGGTCTGATTTACAACTAGCATAATTAGCATCACGACATGAAATTAAATCAAATACATCATTTTAGGGTAAAATAAACCATAATCTAAAGTATGTTTTACATATGTTAAAATTCTTTTAACAGCTTTTAAGTGAGTTTTTTTAGGTTGAGATAGGTATCTTGCACAGAGATAGACACTATGCATGATGTCAAGATGACTTGTTATTATATAAAGTAGCGAACCAATCATTCCCCTATATAATTTTTAATCAACATCTTTTGATTTATCTTCTTTACTTAAAGCTACATTAGTTGTCATTGGAGTTGGTTTCCTACTAGAAATGGTAAATCCAAATTTGTTAATTAAATACTTAGCATATTTTTCTTGATTAATGAAATTTCCTTTATCTAATTGTATGATTTGAAGTCCTAAAAAGAAACTTAAGTTTCCCATATGGCTCATTTCAAATTCTTTAGTCATTATATCTGAAAATTCTTTATTCATTATGTTATTAGTTGATCCAAATATTATATCATCTACATATATTTGTACTAATTGAATATCATTTTTGTTTCTTTTAATAAAAAGAGTTGTATCTATTTTACCAATTTCAAAACCAGATTGTAGTAAATAAGATCTTAGTCTTTCATACCAGGCTCTAGGAGCTTGTTTCATACCATATAAAGCTTTCTTTGATTTATATACATGATTAGGAAATTTATTATCTTAAAAAAGTGGAGGTTGTTCAACATAAACGTCTTCTTTTACAAAACCATTTAGAAAAGCACTTTTAACATCCATTTGATATAACTTGAAATTATTGTAGTTTGTAAAAGCAAGTAGAATCCTGATAGCTTCTCGTCTTGCTATGGGTGCAAAGGTTTCATCATAATCAATTTCTTCTTCTTGGCAATAACCTTGCGCGACCAAATGATCTTTATTTCTCACGACCTCACCAAGTTCATTCATTTTATTTTGTAAACCCATTTTGTTCCGATTATACTTTTATCCTTAGGTCTAGGAACAAGTTCCCAAACATCATTTATGGTGAACTGATTCAATTCTTCTTGCATAGCAAGAATCCATGAATCATCAGATGATGCTTCCTTTGGATTTTTAGGTTTAATAGTTGATATAAAAGCTACATTACTCATACTATATAATTGATTTCTTGTTTTAACTATAGATTCAATATTTCCTAGTATATTTTCTATAGGATGATCTTTTAATAGCCTAATTCTTTTATTAGGTTGAATGATTTCACAATTAGTTTCATTAGGCTCATTATTTAAAGTTACAAAATCTTCTTCATCTTCTATTTGTACAGTATCTTTAAAATTTTCATCAAAAGATACATGCATTATTTCTTCAATAGTGTTAGTTCATAAATTATAAACTCTAAATGCTTTACTTCTATTAGAATATCTGATGAAGATACCTTTGTCGGATTTAGGTTCAAATTTATCTAAATTATCTTTTGTATTAAGAATAAAACACTTACTACCAAAAACTTTAAAATAAGCTACTATGGGTTTTGTGACGCCCCACCTCTATACCCACGCTAGCTAAGAACACTACGGTGTTATGCTGTCAACTAGCACGGAGAATAAGGCTGTTGAGGAGCGACCATCCGTGTAATTGCTTTGCGCGAGCACCGATATGTCAGATAGTATAACATGCATTTTATTTCAAGAGGAAATCCGACATACCGATACAAACACAAAGCTACTACACAGTGGCTATAATAATCTTCGGAAACAAATATAGAAATAAACATAACACAAATCAGTCGCAGATAATTCATATCACAAAGGCGGAAATAGATATGAATATAACACATGAAAGTGTTCATCAGAGTAGTAGTCAAACAAGATCCACCACATCAAAAAGAATAGATACAAGTGCTAGATAAAAGAGTAAATATACATCATAGGGTCTGTATCTCAAATGTATACAACAAAAAAATACTAAACTAAGATAGTTAGCCAAAAGTCAGGATAATAACCCCAGAAGAGAAGTCAAGCAGAAGCACCTGTAACATCTCGGTCTGACCCGAGTATTATTTAATAAGAAAATAATAAACGGATCAGTCTAGCTATAAATATCAGATGAGATGATATAGAATAAGAGATATGACTAAACATATAATAATCACAATGCTAAGCTGTGATATATGAGTAATTGAAAATCAACAAGAGATTAATCAATATCACAATAATCTACTCAAGGATCAAAAGGAATGTCATACTCCTAATTTCATTCACCAAGCCACAATAATTGATAAATCAAATCAATAGAAATCACGAAGATAGGTGAAGCATAAATTCCAGAATTCAACACACGAAATCCAGAAATCACAAGAAAAGGGGACAACGACGTCGTACAGCGTGACACCCGATGAACCAAAACACAATCAAAGGGAACAACGACGTCATACAGCGTGACATCCGATGAACCAAAACACAATCAAAGGGAACAATGACGTCGTACAGCGTGACATCCGATGAACCAAATCACAATCAAAGGGAACAACGACGTCGTACAGCGTGACATCCGATGAACCAAATCACAATCAAAGGGAACAACGATGTCGTACAGCATGACATCCGATGAACCAAAACACAATCAAAGGGAACATCGACGTCGTACAGTGTGACATCCGATGAACCAAAACACAATCAAAGGGAACAACGACGTCGTACAGCGTGACATCCGATCAACCAAAACACAATCAAAGGGAACAACGACGTCGTACAGCGTGACATCCGATCAACCAAAACACAATCAAAGGGAACAACGACGTCGTACAGCGTGACATCCGATGAACCAAAACACAATCAAAGGGAACAACGACGTCGTACAGCGTGACATCCGATGAACCAAAACACAATCAAAGGGAACAACGACGTCGTACAGCGTGACATCCGATGAACCAAAACAAAATCAAAGGGAACAACGACGTCGTACAGCGTGACATCCGATGAACCAAATCACAATCAAAGGGAACAACGACGTCGTACAACGTGACATCCGATGAACCAAATCAAAATCAAAGGGTACAACGATGTCGTACAGCGTGACATCCGATGAACCAAATCACAATCAAAGGAAACAACGACGTCGTGCAGCGTGACATCCGATGAACCAAATCACAATCAAAGGGAACAACGACGTCGTACAGCGTGACATCCGATGAACCAAATCAAAATCAAAGGGAACAACGACGTCGTACAGCGTGACATCCGATGAACCAAGTCAAAAAGACATCGCACAATGCTAGTCTAAAACATAAAATGATCGTCATTATCAAAGAGAAGTGTCAATTACAGTAAGCTAGTAAATATATGAGCTTAGCTTCATGTCCCATAACCACTAGCTTAACTTAAATATTTACGAACAAATTGTAGATCTCCACTAGAAAATTGTCACAAGAGATTCAATCGAACGAGTCCAAGAATTAACCGACGAAGTAAACGCAAGCGTTTCATACCACTTGTTTTACTAAGTCGTTTAATTAGATTTCTCATACGAGTGAGGTAAAGGTTTGTATATACTAGTAGATTGGAAAACGGTTTTAGAAAACGAGCTTTGTAATAAAATAGTGTTGAAATCATTTGAAGAAAGAGTTTTGATATTTACTACTAGTATAGAAAACCTTTATATTTTTAAAGTGACAAATCATAAAGAAGATTGTAAGAACAATCAATCACTAAAATTCACATTCGAAGACGTGAATAAAATCCAAAGAAACCGATAAAGAATCCATCGAAATGGATATTCAAAAATCCCTAAAAAGGAGTCATCAAAGTCATAATAAATGATAACAACAAATAGGATCATCACGAATCGATTTAAATTGGAATTCTCAAGCGAATAGGCAAATAGGCAAAATAATGCTGATTCAGACGTCTGAAATCAAGGATTCAGACGTCTGAATCTGGAAAATAAATATTTTCCAAAGACAGAATTCAGACGTCTGAATCCTTGAATCCAGATGTCTGAAATAGGCACTTTTTAGCCTATGTCCTTTCTGGTTCCAAATGAACCAATTCAGATGTCTGAAACCATATATTCAGACGTCTGAATCTGGGAATAGAAATCTTCCCAGAACAATATTCAGACATCTGAATATTACGTTTCAGACGTCTGAATCTGGGGTTCAGGGCATTCCCTGAACCTAGGCCAAAAATGGCCAAACGAATATCGGAAACGATCGAACGAGCAAATGGTGATGACTAAGGAATTACATCGAACGACAACCTAGCCTAAACGGCTCTTCGATACGCCTCAAATATCAATGTCTAAATATCCATAATAGGATTTTCATAAATTAGACCAAAACACCAAAAATTGGAATTTACAAAAAATCAATCCAAACCAAAATCAATTGCACAAGAATAAATGTTAGGAATTCATACCTAACAATCGAAGATAATTATAGACTAAGATGTGAGATAAAAATCTCACCTTTGAACCCAAATCAATGAGGGAGAAGCTTTTAAAACAAGCTAAGATCAATTCCTCTTCAATAACAACTCAAGAAGCTTCAATCTAAGCTTATAAGTAAAATATTTCCTAAACTAGGTTTAGAAAATTCTGAAATTGTAAGGAGAATGAGTTGGAGAAGAAGAAGGAGATGCTTACCAATGGGTTCACTTGAATTTGAAGCTAGAAGTTGGATTTGCAAAGCAAGCTAGGGCTTAGGAATTTCCATTTCCAATCTCTTCCACCATTGTTGCTAAAGCTTGAGTGTTTAAGCAAAGAGGAGAAGTTATGAAGAGAAGGGGGGTTGGGCTGAGCTAATAAGGGTGCAGTCCAAACCAAAGTCATAAGCGGGAAAAAGTAGCAAAAATCAACTATCTCCAAACATATCGAAGCTTATACTCAAAAAGGTCGCAAACGGCATTTTAAACTCAATGGGAGTGGTCCCGAGTCCTAATTCGACTGTTTGCAAAAAGTAGCTTTTCGTACCAAAATCCGACGAACGATAAAATATTTAAATATAAAATCAATAAATATGCGGGTTGTTACAGACTCTCCTCCTTAAAGAAATTGCGTCCTCGCAATACTTAAGAAGAAAATAAGAAGTAACAACCATAAAAGCATATTAACACAAAAGAAAATTTGAAATAGGAAGTTCACCATAAAGAGCATGAAAGGGTAAGCCTGAACGGGATCGCTCGATGAATTCCCAGGATTCCCAAGAGCAATCCTTAGGATTTGAGAACCAATGAACTTTCACAAGAAGAACACCTTTATTCCGAAGGCGCTCAACCTCCGAAGCAATGATGCGAATGGAATGTTGCTCATAAGTCAAATCTGGTGAAACTTCAATTTCATCAATAACACCTGGCTCAAGAATAAAATAGGAAACCTAAAAGCATTTCCATAGTTAAAAGACGCAGAAAACGTCAAGAATAGCAGAAAATTGAGCCAGTGCAACGGCGTAGTACAGAAACGGTACGCCCGAGAAACTTCAAACTCGAATAATTTGGAACACCGACGTAGTACAAAAATGGTACGTCCAATGAACCGATAAACAAGAACAACGATGTAGTATAATAATGATACATCCATTGATCCAAATAAGACGGAACATCGATGTAGTATAATAACAGTACATCCGATGAACCGAACACCATAAAAGAACACCGGACACTAGTCCATAAAAGGAATAAGATAAAGCTCAATAAAATGAAGTGTACCAAAACGTCCGATGAACTTGATAAAAAGATAATTCCATTCAGACAACATCAAAGAATCAACCACTTGTTGCTTACGAAAAAGCGCATTGGCAACACGATTTCCCTTCCAAGAATAAAAAGAATATCAAGATTATAAGATGTCAGGAACTCGAGTCAACATGGAGTTCCATATGAGAAAATAATTATTCCAAAGATTTATGATCGGGGTAGAGAACAGATTTCTCATCCAAAAATGATGATGCCAAACTCTAAAAGCGAAAACAATAGCCGCGAGCACTAGATCATGAGTGGCATACCTAGTCTCAATCGGCTTTTAATGATTTAGAAGCACAAGTGATAGCACGTTATCTTATGTAAGAGAACGGCATCCAAACCAATACGATAAGCATTGGTACAAAAGATAAAGTCTTGGTTCCCCCTCGGGAATCACAAGAACAAGAGTATCGAAAAGAAAGAATTTCTTTTAAATAACCTTCTTTCCTGAAAAGTTAAAACTTTCAAAATTACATTTATCATTATGTAATAATCTTTCTAGAAAAATTTACTATTTTCAAGTCAATATACTGTGTCTGATTGTCTCATCAAAGCATTTAGGAAATTCCTATCGATAACGTTGATCAAGCGCATCGGCCAAAATTCTTAAAACACTAAATGGACAATACAATCACATAATCGTATTCTATAGGATAAGTAAGTTTCTCAAAAACTTCTAAGAATATTCTTTATTCGTTTTAAGAACAAAAATCCGGTCATACTTCTAAATAAATCTTATGAAAAAGATTTTGCAAAATTTTAAATTGCTATTTTCATCCAAAAATCAATAAATAAAAGAATGGTCTCATCGAAATATTCATAGAATATTCGATTTATAAAATGGATGAAATAAGCTGGACAAACTGAATGACATAATAATTCATTCATAGGAATCATAACGAGTGAGGAGTGCGTAAGTGGTGCTAACTTCCGCAACTCGTCGCCAAATGAAAATCGGTGGCAAGGTCGAACTAAAGACCTTAACACCACACAAAAGATTTCTTAGGTGATAATTCTAAGACAAACTCAAAAATACCGGAAAAGTTTCACAAATTATTTAGATAAGAGAAACAACACTTTCCTTATAAGTGGGCTTAAGGAGTAAAATGATTCCACCAAAAATGTGAAATCGGAATCACAAAGAAAAATAGAAAGCTGCTTAACAGATAAAAAATGTTGGAGATGAATAGTCCACTCGAAAAATAGGATATGGGCTTCACAATGATTAAGCCGATCCTTACAAAAAAATCAATTTCGAAGCCTAAGTAAAATTATCGGCTCGGAAAGAAAAATCTCATAAAATAATTTCGACATCAATAAAAAACAAATTGAGTGTTGCGGACCTACCATCCGGATTCACAACTCTCAAAGAACTCATCAAGCCCAAAAATATTTTTAAAGAAAAAGAATCAACAAGTTCTTTTGATATAAAATAGTGAGATGGAACCCATATCAAAAAGAACTCAACTAAGAAGACCACGAAATAAAACAATGCCATCAAGGATTGAGTGAAAAATACCTTGACCACGAGAAGTGTTACCAGGAGCTTGCACAATATTTAGCTTTCTCATGTCCTTGTTCAAAAGTTTGGGACATGCAGATAAAAGATGACCCGGTTTCTTGCAATAGCGACAAGAATGGGGTTTTGGACACATGTTCGCATAATGTTCCTTAGAATTACAATTGTAGCATCCTCCACGATTAGGGATTGGAGTCCTTGCTACAAAAGTAGTTTGCTTCACTCTCTTATTGGGATTAAGGCTCTTGAACTTAATATGCCTCTTCTTGGAAGTCCCAATATCACAAACACTTCCTTTGCCAACCTCTCCATGAAGAAGAGTAACATCCACCAGCTGATTGAAAGAAACTTCAAGTTTCAAAGGTAGAACCATTTCGGGGTTCTTACTCAAAGCATAGATAAACTCTTGATTCTTTACAAGATCCAAAAGTTGTTGAGCAGACATGAATACTCCATCCAGGGGAGTAGCACTAGATTGACGGCGCTGGGACGGCCAGGTCTAACCATTTCTCTTCTTTAAGAAAGAAAGAAAGAAGAGGAAAAAGTTATTCTCAAAATAAGTATCAAGCAATCTTGATAGATAAAACAAGGAATCATAAAGAAAATAGGATGAATCGGTACGAAGACTCGAATAAAATCCTAAAGCACGACTCCTAAGATGGACTTAGGACGATGATCCTTGTTACATTGTTCTATATTGTTCCGAAGTTTGGCTCTGATACCAAGCTGTGACGCCCCACCTCTATAACCACGCTAGCCAAGAACACTACGGTGTAATGCTGTCAACTAGCACGGAGAATAAGGCTGTTGAGGAGCGACCATCCGTGTAATTGCTTTGCGCGAGCACCGATATGTCAGATAGTATAACATGCATTTTATTTCAAGAGGAAATCCGACATACCGATACAAACACAAAGCTACTACACAGTGGCTATAATAATCTTCGGAAACAAATATAGAAATAAATATAACACAAATCAGTCGCAGATAATTCATATCACAAAGGCGGAAATAGATATGAATATAACACATGAAAGTGTTCATCAGAGTAGTAGTCAAACAAGATCCACCACATCAAAAAGAATAGATACAAGTGCTAGACAAAAGAGTAAATATACATCATAGGGTCTGTATCTCAAATGTATACAACAAAAAACTACTAAACTAAAGTAGTTAGCCAAAAGTCAGGATAATAACCCCAGAAGAGAAGTCAAGCAGAAGCACCTGTAACATCTCGGTCTGACCCGAGTATTATTTAATAAGAAAATAATAAACGGATCAGTCTAGCTATAAATATCAGATGAGATGATATAGAATAAGAGATATGACTAAACATATAATAATCACAATGCCAAGCTATGATATATAAGTAATTGAAAATCAACAAGAGATTAATCAATATCACAATAATCTACTCAAGGATCAAAAGGAATGTCATACTCCTAATTTCATTCACCAAGCCACAATAATTGATAAATCAAATCAATAGAAATCACGAAGATAGGTGAAGCATAAATTACAGAATTCAACACACGAAATCCAGAAATCACAAGAAAAGGGGACAACGACGTCGTACAGCGTGACACCCGATGAACCAAAACACAATCAAAGGGAACAACGACGTCGTACAGCGTGACATCCGATGAACCAAATCACAATCAAAGGGAACAACGACGTCGTACAGCGTGACATCCGATGAACCAAAACACAATCAAAGGGAACAACGACGTCGTATAGCGTGACATCCGATGAACCAAAACACAATCAAAGGGAACAACGACGTCGTACAGCGTGACATCCGATGAACCAAAACACAATCAAAGGGAACAATGACGTCGTACAGCGTGACATCCGATGAACCAAAACACAATCAAATGGAACAACGACGTCGTACAGCGTGACATCCGATGAACCAAATCACAATCAAAGGGAACAACGACTTTGTTATCCCATTTTTGGTCAAAACTGGAATATCAATAAATTGGAAAGGAATTATGGATATCAGGATTGGAGATCAGTTGGAATCAAGGCTACGATCGATATCGTCAAAATTTGGTTGAACTCCGATCGGGACGAAATTGACTGGAGATGATGATAAGGACTAGGAAAGGCTATGTTTCAAATTTCAGGTTAATCGGAGTTCGTATGAAGAAAATATGATGGATTCAAGGTAGGAAAGGTATGTGGTTCGAATCCATCAAGGTGGTGCTCGGTTCGAATCCATCGGATTCGAACCCATCAGGATCGCATCGATCGAAGGCATGATGCAGGGACGGTTCGAATCGATACGGTTCGTATCGATCAACATAGGCGCGGCTTGATGAAGTTCGTATCGATGGTGGTTCGAATCGATGAAGTTCATATCGATCAGGAGAGGAGGGGAGTCGGCTTCGTGGATTCGAAGGAGGGGAGTCGGCTTCGTGGATTCAAGGCGATGGATTCGAAGGGAAATGGATTCGAAGAGGACGGACTCGAGGGAGATGGATTCGAAGAAGATGGATTCGAGGTGGATGGATTCGAAGGAAATGGGTTCGAAGAAGACGGACTCGAGGGAGATGGATTCGAAGAAGATGGATTCGAGGGGGATGGATTCGAAGAGAGTGGGTTCGATGTATAGGTTCGAACCAGGCAGAACACACGAAGCTTTGAACTTGAATCGATCGTATCTTCCAAACCGTTGATCCAAATGCTATGAAATTTTCACAGGAGCTTACATACATGTTGAAGAATGTTCTCACCAAATTTCAGCTCAATTGGACGATTTCTTGATCGATTCGAACCTTACTTCGAATCGATCCCAAGGTGGGCCCGGACCTCCAGATTTCGGGAGTGTGGGCCCCCTCACGTGCCTGAAGCAGTCTTCCCGGATTTTAGGAGAAATATCAGCCTCCTACGCTTATAAATAGAGCCCCTGGTCATTCAGAAAAGGGGTCGGAGATTCATAAGAGAGAAAGCATGCTCGGACGCTGCCAGAATAACTCCATATCATCATTGCTGCTATTTATTTCAAGTTTTGGACTTTGTAGCTGCTGTAATCATCTGTAATCATCAAGGATAATCAATAAAAGGATAAAAACTTTGGAGTGGACGTAGGCCGGAGATAGCCGAACCACTATAAAACTTGCGTCTTTGTTCATTACTTTTGGATTGATGTTTGTTATTTGCTGAGATCTATGATTTGTGTTTGAATATTGTTGATTTGTATTCATACACTGGTGCTTTCACGGTATTTGGGGTTTGTGACCAATTTTGGCGCAAACACTTTGGTGCTTTCACTGAGAAGGACTAGCACTCGCTACATCGGATTTGGAGTTTGGATTTGAAGAAATTCGCGGAATTTCGATTTAAAAACAATGACTAGGCAAAACAGTAGACGGTAAAGGGCTGAGCAAAGCCAGCAGGAAGGAAGTCAACAAGCATCCTCCAGAGCCGGGGAAGGACAGGCTTCAATCTACATAACCCGGGATGAAATGGAGGCTATGGCAAATTCTTTGCAAGAAAGATTGTTGAAAAGCCAACAGGAAATGATGCAAACTTTCTTTGAGCAAATGAGAGCTGCAGGGATGCAGAACCTAGGGACAGCAACAGCCGCTGTGGACGCAGGACAAGGGACTAGGGTTGTGGAACCCAATGGAGGACAGGATATGGAGCCACAAAGCAATCAACAAGGGCTTGGGGGCAGGCCCACGGGATCCAACACAGGAGGACCTCTGGAAGGGATTCAACAAGCCAGGGCTAATGTTGCTACCAGTGAACCACACGAGGAATATGTACCAGAGTTCCCTAGGGGGCATGGGGGGCAACGCCCAACAGACAATACCGGATTAGTAGAAATCATCAGAAGAACTGTGCGGGGAGGTTTGACCAACGGAGACTTGGAAGGAGTGAATAGGAGTCCATTTTCTCGGGAAATAAGGATGGCTCAGAATCCACCTAAGTTTAAGCTACCTAGCGTGGAGGTTTATGATGGCAAGGCAGACCCAACTGATCACTTGATGAGGTACACCAGACACATGGAGGTGCTGGGGGCATCGGAGGAAGTGATGGTCCGATGCTTTCCTTTATATTTGACGGACTTAGCTGCAATGTGGTTTAGGCAGCTGGGTGAAGGATCTATCAGGACTTGGAGGGAATTGGTGGAAAAGTTTTTGGGACAGTTTCGGGTTCATGTCAAGAGACCGAAGAACGTGATGACATTAACATTGGTGAAGCAAAGAATGGATGAATCGCTTAGAGCTTTTCTAACTCGATTCAGTGCGGCAGTCGCTTCGGTAGATCGGCCTGATCCATCGATGGTTTTAATGGCAGCAGTATCAGGAGTCAGGGAGGACTCTGATTTCAAGGTATCTCTGATACGAGATCCCCCACAGGATCTCGACGAATTCTTTCACGAGGCAGAAGGGTTCCTTCGACAGGAGGATGCGAGTATGGATTTAAAAGTGAAAAAGGTTAGTGCAATCGAGGTTGGAGCAATATCCAGCGGTGGCTCGGATAAAGACAAAGGAAATTGGATAATGATTCTGGAAACGCTAGGAAGCGATGGAAGGATCCAAAGTTTTCCACATACACAGGATTGAACGAGACGCTGGAGCGGATATACGTGGATACTCGAAATCGCCTTCCCTACCGGAGGCCAGCCGGGAGAGAGCCTTCTGAACGAGAGAGGGCATCAGGGAGGCATTGTCTCTTCCATGACTTAGACGGACATGACACCAACAGCTGCAGGCACTTGAAGGATATAATCGAGGAGCATGTAAGGAATGGACAGTTACAGCAGTATGTCGGAGCTCGGAATGCAACGGTGGAGCAGGAGCAACCACCGACAACCTCTCGCCGAGATGATGGGAGACCCAGGGATGGTGATCGATTGATCATCCACTAATCGGGATAATATGGAATAAGTAACGAACTATTAGCAAGCAACCAAGTCATTTACACATGTACGGGGACAGAGATAGCCCCTAGGCATGCTCTGAATGATGATAGACTGCAACGCTATGGTTTGAGAAATCTATCTTTTGCTTTTGGATTGGACACTACTTTTCTTTTCGGATTTTGGTTTTGGAGTTTGAATCAAGCTCCTGGTTTTGCTTCCTTTTGATTTGAATTTTTCTTTGGATGATTGTTTCTGGTTTTGAATGTTGGTTTGGTTTTCTGGTTTTCTGGTTTTGGATTTGGATTTTTTGGGTTTGGATGTTGGATTGGATTTTGATTGGATTTTCATCTGGTTTTTGATAAATGGTCGTCGGGTATGGATTATGCCTGGCAAGGGGTGAGTCACTTTGCCCGAACGTGGTAGATTGACTCATTCAGGTCGTTGAGTATGGACTATGCTCAACAAGGGTCCGGAGTGACCAGGATTCGGCCTAGGACTTAGGCCCTGTATTATCAATTGCTATTTTCAGGTCGTTGAGTATGGACTATGCTCAACAAGGGTCCGGAGAGACCGGGATTCGGCTTAGGACTTAAGCCACGGCACTGCTCAACGTCCAGGGACACTGGACCACGGTCGTCAGGTGTGGATTGCGCTTGGCAAGAACCCAGAGAGGTTAGCTCGACGTCCAGGGACACTGGACCAAGGTCGTCAAGTGTGGATTACGCTTGGCAAGAACCCGGAGAGGTTAGCTCAACGTCCAGGGACACTGGACCAAGGCCGTCATGAGTGGATTACGCTCGACAAGAACACGATGAGGCTAGCTTAACATCCAGGGACGCTGGATCACGGCTGTCAGGTGTAGATTGCTCTTTGCAAGAGCCCGGAGAGTTTATTCATTTGGATATCGACCTGGAGAGGTCCTGGATTCGGTTATTGGCCATTGGATAAGGATGGTTTGGAACTCGGTTGTCGAGTTCGGATGGACATGGAATTGGCTCAAGCTTTGGTTATTGGATTTGGAATTGGATATCGACTCAGAGCAGTCAAGGATGACATACTCTGGCAATATGGTTATGGACTTCGGATTTTGGGTTCAGAACTATTCAAAACACGCCTTGTTATCACAAGGCATGTTTTGGGGGGCAAAGTGTTATCCCATTTTTGGTCAAAACTGGAATATCAATAAATCGGCAAGGAATTATGGATATCAGGATTGGAGATCAGTTGGAATCAAGGCTACGATCGATATCGTCAAAATTTGGTTGAACTCCGATCGGGACGAAATTGATTGGAGATGATGATAAGGACTAGGAAAGGCTATGTTTCAAATTTCAGGTTAATCGGAGTTCGTATGAAGAAAATATGATGGATTCAAGGTAGGAAAGGTATGTGGTTCGAATCCATCAAGGTGGTGCTCGGTTCGAATCCATCGGATTCGAACCCATCAGGATCGCATCGATCGAAGGCATGATGCAGGGACGGTTCGAATCGATACAGTTCGTATCGATCAACATAGGCGCGGCTTGATGAAGTTCGTATCGATGGTGGTTCGAATCGATGAAGTTCATATCGATCAGGAGAGGAGGGGAGTCGGCTTCGTGGATTCGAAGGAGGGGAGTCGGCTTCGTGGATTCAAGGCGATGGATTCGAAGGGAAATGGATTCGAAGAGGATGGACTCGAGGGAGATGGATTCGAAGAAGATGGATTCGAGGTGGATGGATTCGAAGGAAATGGGTTCGAAGAAGACGGACTCGAGGGAGATGGATTCGAAGAAGATGGATTCGAGGGGGATGGATTCGAAGAGAGTGGGTTCGATGTATAGGTTCGAACCAGGCAGAACACACGAAGCTTTGAACTTGAATCGATCGTATCTTCCAAACCGTTGATCCAAATGCTATGAAATTTTCACAGGAGCTTACATACATGTTGAAGAATGTTCTCACCAAATTTCAGCTCAATTGGATGATTTCTTGATCGATTCGAACCTTACTTCGAATCGATCCCAAGGTGGGCCCGGACCTCCAGATTTCGGGCGTGTGGGCCCCCTCACGTGCCTGAAGCAGTCTTCCCGGATTTTAGGAGAAATATCAGCCTCCTACGCTTATAAATAGAGCTTAACTTAAATATTTACGAACAAATTGTAGATCTCCACTAGAAAATTGTCACAAGAGATTCAATCGAACGAGTCCAAGAATTAACCGACGAAGTAAACGCAAGCGTTTCATACCACTTGTTTTACTAAGTCGTTTAATTAGATTTCTCATACGAGTGAGGTAAAGGTTTGTATATACTAGTAGATTGGAAAACAGTTTTAGAAAACGAGCTTTGTAATAAAATAGTGTTGAAATCATTTGAAGAAAGAGTTTTGATATTTACTACTAGTATAGAAAACCTTTATATTTTTAAAGTGACAAATCATAAAGAAGATTGTAAGAACAATCAATCACTAAAATTCACATTCGAAGACGTGAATAAAATCCAAAGAAACCGATAAAGAATCCATCAAAATGGATATTCAAAAATCCCTAAAAAGGAGTCATCAAAGTCATAATAAATGATAACAACAAATAGGATCATCACGAATCGATTTAAATTGGAATTCTCAAGCGAATAGGCAAATAGGCAAAATAGTGCTGATTCAGACGTCTGAAATCAAGGATTCAGACGTCTGAATCTGGAAAATAAATATTTTCCAAAGACAGAATTCAGACGTCTGAATCCTTGAATCCAGACGTCTGAAATAGGCACTTTTTAGCCTATGTCCTTTCTGGTTCCAAATGAACCAATTCAGACGTCTGAAACCATATATTCAGACGTCTGAATCTGGGAATAGAAATCTTCCCAGAACAATATTCAGACGTCTGAATATTACGTTTCAGACGTCTGAATCTGGGGTTCAGGGCATTCCCTGAACCTAGGCCAAAAATGGCCAAACGAATATCGGAAACGATCGAACGAGCAAATGGCGATGACTAAGGAATTACGTCGAACGACAACCCAGCCTAAACGGCTCTTCGATACGTCTCAAATATCAATGTCCAAATATCCATAATAGGATTTTCATAAATTAGACCAAAACACCAAAAATTGGAATTTACACAAAATCAATCCAAACCAAAATCAATTGCACAAGAATAAATGTTAGGAATTCATACCTAACAATCAAAGATAATTATAGACTAAGATGTGAGATAAAAATCTCACCTTTGAACCCAAATCAATGAAGGAGAAGCTTTTAAAACAAGCTAAGATCAATTCCTCTTCAATAACAACTCAAGAAGCTTCAATCTAAGCTTATAAGTAAAATATTTCCTAAACTAGGTTTAGGAAATTCTGAAATTGTAAGGAGAATGAGTTGGAGAAGAAGAAGGAGATGCTTACCAATGGGTTCACTTGAATTTGAAGCTAGAAGTTGGATTTGCAAAGCAAGCTAGGGCTTAGGAATTTCCATTTCCAATCTCTTCCACCATTGTTGCTAAAGCTTGAGTGTTTAAGCAAAGAGGAGAAGTTATGAAGAGAAGGGGGGTTGGGCTGAGCTAATAAGGGTGCAGTCCAAACCAAAGTCATAAGCGGGAAAAAGTAGCAAAAATCAACTATCTCCAAACATATCGAAGTTTATACTCAAAAAGGTCGCAAACGGCATTTTAAACTCAATGGGAGTGGTCCCGAGTCCTAATTCGACTGTTTGCAAAAAGTAGCTTTTCGGACCAAAATCCGACGAACGATAAAATATTTAAATAAAATATTTAAATATAAAATCGATAAATATGCGGGTTGTTACAGGTTTCTTATTGTAAAGTAATTCATATGGTGTTTTATTAGTTAATGGTCTAATTGAAATCCTATTTAATATATAACAAGCTGTAGCGACTGCTTCAACCCAAAAGTTTTTAGGTAAGTTACGTCAAAAAGCATTGTTCTAGCACACTCTTGAATCATTCAATTTTTACGTTCTACCTCTCCGTTTTGTTGTGGAGTTCTTGGAAAAGAGGAATTATCAGTAATTCCTTTTTTATTACAGAAATTCTTAAAATTTTCATTTTCAAATTCTCCACCGTAATCACTACGAATAGTTTTTATTCTGATTTTGAATTCTTTTAGCAAAATTTTTAAATAATTCAAAAGCATCACTTTTAAGTTTACGAAAAATTGTCCAAGTATATCTAGAATAATCATCTATAATCACAAAAACATATTTATTATGATTAATTGATTGAACTTGAGATGGATCAAATAAATCTAAATGAAGTAATTCTAGAGGTTTAGAAGTAGAAATCATATCCTTAAATTTAAATGAACTTTTCTTAAGTTTTCTTAATTGGCAAACATCACATATACCATCTACTTTAAAGTTTAACTTGGGAAGACCACTTACTAGGTCAAGTTTTGATAACCTAGATAATAGTTTGAAATTTAAATGACCAAATCTTTTATGCCAAATCCAAGGATCACTTGTATTAGCCAAAAGACATAAGTTATCACTTGAAACTTTCATACTAAGGATGTAAATATTTTTCTTCCTAATTCCTTCAAAGATAATATTTGACTTATTATCTTCGATGTGACACTTATCTTTTCCAAATTTAATTTTAAATCTTTTATCACATAGCTGACTTATACTAAGAAAATTATGTTTTAAATTTCTAATTAGCAAAATATCAGAAATAAAAGGAGTTTTAGAATTACTGACATTGTCGATGCCAATCACATATCCTTTTGAGTTATCTCCAAACTTAACCAATCCACCATCTTGATATATAATGTCATTGAGCATCTCGGCATTTCCAGTCATATGCCTAGAATAGCC
The DNA here is from genome assembly GCA_030765085.1 of Allium cepa. Taxonomy (NCBI): domain Eukaryota; kingdom Viridiplantae; phylum Streptophyta; class Magnoliopsida; order Asparagales; family Amaryllidaceae; genus Allium; species Allium cepa. The sequence goes on along the minus strand of JASFAV010000023.1, from coordinate 931,512 downwards.
ACTATCAGGTATCCATTTATCTTTCTCAATTTGCACAGTTTGTCCATTGGTTGTTGATTCTTCAAAAGCCATGTAACATGTCTGTTCCTGCATAACAAACCAATTCGGTAAATAACTTGATTTTTCATAAAAATTATATGCAGACTTATGATGCTTTGATGAAATGCATAAATTCAAACTAGTGTTAACAAAATTACCTAAAATTGCCGTTTTTAACTTTTCGAGTTTCAGATTATGAAAACTATGAAAACCTATGCTCTGATACCAATTGAATGGGAGTGCGGATTAAGGATCTTAAGGCTAATTTAACACTAGAGGTGTGGTGAATAGTGTTTAATGGATTCTAAGACTTATATAGACTAATTTAAAAATTATGATATAAACAAATGCAGAACTATCACAGAACAATCACAGAATCAAACACAGATACAGAAAGTAAATAAAAAGCAGTAAAAGAAAAGAACACACCAGATTTTATACGGGTTCGGAGTTACCCTACATCTAGTCCTGTACTAAGGCAAACACCTCGTACAGATTTTTATTATACCAATGTCCAGATTACAACCCTTAATTTCTAAAGGCCTTGAGGTACCCTCCCGTCTTCGAGTCCGGGGCAAACTCTCTTGATTTACGGGACACAATATCACCCAATTGATTTCCAGGCAAAACCACACCATATAGAGAGACTTGATAAAATTTTGATTATAAATTGATCCTATAACTCTGAATAGCACTTTAATCTTTGAGAGAGGGCATAAAATCAAACAAGAATGAGATTCTAATTTAATTCACTTGAGAATTCGGCAGAATTTTGGCACGATCTTTGAAATATGAAAATTTTAGAATATGAGTTTGTGGAGAAGGAGGAGTGAAGAAAATAGCTAGTTAAAAAATTCGTTTGTGAAGGCTAATTATAGACCAGTAACGGTCATAACCATTCGTGAAGAGATTTAAACGAATAGACACTTTGAAAATTGAAACTTTTGAATCCAACGGCCACCATGTCGACATGGGGTACCCCATGATGTCGACATCCCTTAGTTAAAAAAAGGTAAATTTTTTTTGAAAATGGTATTGAAAGGAAAACAAGATAAAATGATTCTGAAGTAAAATAAACTAATCTTCCTATGTTTTAAAATAAAGAAGAGCAGAAAAATATATTTTAGAATGTATTTATAAATTTGATTTTAAATATCAAATATATATTATAAAGAATGTTTAAAAATCAGAAGATAGTTTTAAAAAACAAACGAAGTATAAAACAAGAGTTTATTTAAAAAAACAAAGAATATTTTAAGGCTGAAACATCTTTGAAATCATTTGAAAAGATAATTTTTAAGGCTAAAACATTCTGAAAAGTAGTTTTGAAGTAGTTTTGCGAGCTTCTTCCTGCAGAATATTTCATCACATCAGGATTTGAGAATTTTTACAAAACCAGGATGTTCGTGGGTTTGTAAGCCACTTATCATAGGTTTGTAAGCTACTTGTCATGGGTTTGTAATCCACTAAGAAGGTAGAAATGGGTTCCATCCCAAATGAAATTTGGAATGAAGATTTCCATACTATTATGAAGTTTCAACAGAACTGAACACTTATCTTGAAATCTTGATCATGATACTCATGAGTCTTGTAACTTGATTTCTTCATTCTTGATCTTTATACTGTACAGTCTTCAATAATTAGTACCTGCCTTATATATATCCTGCATAATAACATTCATATATATTTAGACAATAGCGTTAGTATATAAGTTATAATAAAATAAGTTATGAAGGTTGTTGTCATCAAAACCACTATCTCCAGTTCCTAACACTACGGTGCAGGGGAAGAACTCGGTAAGGGTGGGAACGCCTGGTGTGAAAACAATTCGGTACTATCTAAGTTAACGATAGAATCGATCTTTTTTTGTAGGGGATCCCGGCGAGGTCCTCGGTACATTTTTCTAGACGTGTACTTTGATAGGTGGTACCCCAATGCCTAGTCACTGTATGGAATTCATTCTTCAATTAGCACCACATGGTTTTGATTGTGCTTAACTATGTTGAAATGTGAGATGGAAGCATTTCAGCTATTTCTATATTTTACTTTGACCTCTAAACACTATTATAATAGCACTGGATTTTCTACTAAAAGGGTTTTGGTTACCGTAAGGGAAAAACCTGTCGTGTTTATGTGTGGCGTGGTCTTACGGGATACCTTTGATTTTAAAAGGATTTTGAAAGTTAAAATGAATAAATTTCTTATGATTTAAATTCTCACACTGGTTTACCAGACTAACCCGGGCGTGGTTTTTGCTATATGCTTGGGTCAGTCTATCATATTTCCAGGTTTAGCTGGAGGGATTGGAGCTTCAGGAGAGGAGCTGGAGGATAGAGACGTATTCACATGGATGATTTATATTCCCATTGCATTTTAGTTGTGTTTATCAACTATTGTGAGGACATGGTGTTATAACTGTCTGTGCTAAATAGGTTATATGCTCTAATTGATGTCCTAAATTATGAGTTACAGTTTTGTATTATATAAAGATTTGTTCTATATTACAGATTATTCGTTTCCACTGCGAGATTCTGTGTTGTTTAGTTTTCTTTTTGTCTTCTTTCTATCTTCTTTCCACTTTCTTTTCCTTACTATCCGCCTTTTCATTCAATTTGGAATAAACACATGTGGTCAATTGTCTGTTCGAACTGTATGGAGAAGTGGATCGTGACAAGAGGGCTTAATAATATATCAACACTCAACTCGTCATATGAATGAGGTCGCCCGATCTATACTACCCACTTCCACAGCTAAAATTGAAAAAAAAATTAATAAAAAATATAAGGCTTAAGCATATATATGTATATAAATCAATTATGTATATATATAAGTACACACACATACATATGTGTATATATATATGTAAGAGGAGAAGAAGAAACATGTAGTGGGTACAGAAACCTAAGTAAGACAAGTAGGCTAGCGGACAATAACTCTAGGCATGATGTAACATCCACCATTCCGAGGCAAGTAAAAGAGAAAAAAGAGAAGAAGATAGAAAGATACAGGGTTGTAAAGATGATCTCGTTCATAGGGTTCAAACGACATGAAAAATACTAGCCTTTAATACAAATTATGACAAAAAGTATTTATGAAAAACAAAGTGGATTACTTGGAGTACGTATTCGATTAGCAATGGTTACATAAAGTAGCTAATCGGGTATTGAAATGTGCGAGGAGCATTAAATGCAAAAATTATTAGAATTGGGTCAGCTGGCAGTGGAAGTTATGAGTGAATTTCAAAAAAAATCCCTTATTGGATCAATATTGGGCCTATGAAGTCTAATTCATTTAGAACATTCCTAAATATTATTTAATAAAAATATTTTACTTTATTTACATTCATAAATTATATAGTCTTATTTAATTTATATATATATATATATATACGTATGTATGTATCATACACACACATATATATGTGCGTGCATGTGTAATATGTCAACTCATGCAAGGTATAACATGACACTATATAGATGCTGAGATTTCCATCGCAACGGACACGTTAGCTCATCCGATATGTAAGTATATGCATGTATATAAACTATCACTTATATATAAATATTATATATATATATATATAAATGTACGTGTTTATTTTATATTATTATAATATATATAGTTTGAAATTTTTTTCACATTTTTTTCGGCTTAAATTTATTTTTAAATAATTTATTAGTTTTTGGCCGAATTAAATAATAACCTTTAAAAATAAAAAATATGTTTCTAACTTTTATTTTCGGGGCAAGAGATTATCTAATGCTATAATAATTTTATAAAAATTTAAAAATTATTTTTCATAAAATATTTTGTTTTATATGATTTATTTATGTAGTATATTGATTTAAATAATATTAAATAATAATAAATGGTTAGAAAAGTATTTTCTTACTGTAGAAAATTACAATTACCATATAACTTTATATATAAAATTATATGACCAATTTCAACCACGGTATGATGATGTAACTAAGTATAAACCATATTTTTATATTTAATTAAATAATATATATATATATATAATTTAATACAAATTAATTATAATATATATTATGCAGTTATACTGATATGATTTGTATAAAAAAACTTTTTATTATTTTTAACATAAGTATATACATGTATATAATCAAACTATTTTGTGACAACACTATTACATATCAAAATCGCCTTTAAACTAAGAATGTATTATCATATTTATATACAATAATATATTATATAGAAAATTATAAAATATAGTTTGATAAAAAACGATACATAAGTACCAAAGTCTTGAAGAACACCTTGAAAGATGACCTCTCCCGTTTGAAACCTCTTTCGGTTCAGCAAATTGCAAGTCCTTGAACCGTTGACCTTCAGCTATCGAATAACGATTGAATCTGACTTGATTTGAGTTTGTATTAAAGGAGATGCTATGGAATAATTTAGCTGGCAAAGGATAGACAAGAGGCAGCAAAAAGATTCTTTGCAATTAGGGTTAGGAATGCCTAAATAGTAGATAGAAGAGAGAAAAAGTGGAACCCATCCCATATTATTTCTCCCTCAATTTGAGCCATCCAAAATCAAGCATTTCCAGCCCCTATTTGAGTGCTCTATGTCCATCTTGCTGCTGGAACCTTACTCGTCGTGATGGGCCTAAAACCCATTTAAGCCCAAGGAAAATATTATTTAATTAAATACAATTTAGTCGCTTATTGATTTCTTATATCGATTGATATATTTATAACTATTATAAATATATTTAATAATAGTTATTCCTCAAATCATAATCAAAATTTTATAATTAATATTTCTTAAGTATTAATTAATTTAATTAACTTATAACAACTATAAACTAATTAAATCATTTGGTCAAAGGAGAATTCATCATTTTGGTTGTGTGACTCGTCGGGTGTAAATTTGGACAGCGATTAATATCGAACTATTCGAATATTAATGTTCACACATCATTTAGCAATTTGTGTGACATTTTGACCAAATTTATCGCTTACTTGGTTTAGTAAAATCCAATTTCACCTTGTTAAGCATTACCCGGTTGTGACTTTTATTTACACCAATTCTCTTTGTCGAAACTATATCATTTTGGACCAACGGAATCTGGTAATGGTCAAAATTATATTATCATCCATATTCAACTCTATAGTCCAATACAAATTCCTTGGTTCAATAATAACAATTATTATTAACAGAAATGCTCTAGCCAGAGACTTTTACTTTGAGCTGACTGTGATATTAAACTCATATAACTGAGGAGATGAATCCTCTCTTGAATGGTGCTTCACTTCCAATACTTCCACTCGACCGAAATATAGTCACGCAATGGACGACGTGCCATGATTTGACTATAATTAAAGCGGGGCTTTCATACAACATTGTCAAGTCGATAGAACTGTGTAAGTTAGTCACATCGATATTTTATGTTTGACCTTAGTTATATTAAGCAACATAAAACTATTGAATGAATCCTTCCATTGTTATCCAGTAACTATCGGTACGTAGCCTTTAAGTTCTTCCAGTAGTCATGAGCAATACACCGCTCAACATTTGAAGAGCGTTGCATACTCTAATCTCAACGGATACATTGATATCCAGTCTCGATGCATCTTGAATATGAACATTTAAAATAGTATATTTATTTTCATTATGATAAATTACTCAGGTTCACAACACTTTGTAACTACTATCAAAAAACATACCATTTATGGATTTTCTAGTAAATATACTTTTAATTTAATTAATTAATTAATATAACATATTATATCTAGTATATAATAGAAATAAAACACCTTTTATTTAAGACTGGTTATTAAGTTATATATATGTAACAAATTACATAATTGTCCCTAGGGCATACCCCTAACTCTAACAATCTCCCACTTGTACTTGGGGTCAATCATGTAATATTATTCTAACTTCTTTGATCGATTTTATCAAAATTAATCGGGTCAGTCCCTCAGTGAACGAGTATGCTATTATGCTTTAATCATTTACTCTGTTAATTAACTCTCTCTAGCGCTGATAAACTACCTTTATCATGTGGAACAATTCGGAGTATGTCTCTCGATTTCCAGTGAGATCTAAGTTCTGTTAGAACTATATCATGACATTGTTATCATATAACAATATTATGGGATTCTCAGCATTTGAAATTACTTTCGGCTCAGTCATAAATTTGTGATTTATATTTGTATACATTACTTTTAATTGTGGGGTAATACAAGGCACTTTACTTAGCCTTTTTCATTGAATCGGCAACAGTCTTTCATTTAGAATATTTACTTAAATATTCTTAACTTGAATTTATTATTGACATATTATAGTTAATATGACTTATGAAGTTTGAGCCGAACACTCCTTCACAAGGATTTTGTTATTTCTATAAACAATTCTTTAGTGTTTCATATGTACATGAGAATACCTCACACGGCCATTTAATGATACCTATTTGGATTTGATATTTTGTTTATGTACCAAATACATAAACAAATTACGATATCATAAATAACATAACATGTATGATAATTCCTGTAACGACCCAACATCCATACTCCAGGAAGTCGCATCGCTAAGAAGAAAGAAAGGGATAGAAAAGAGAAAAGAAAGGAAAGAAGGAACAGACAACATCAGAATCTCACAGCGGAATCGAATAAATTATAATATATCACATAAAACTTTACATAGAATCATATACATCAGAGTAATACAGCTAATACAACACTAACTAGACAGTTATAAACATCTGTCTAGCAATTACAATCCAAGTACATCAGAGAAAAACAGATACAACTCAAACACAGCGGAACCACTAAAAATATCTACACGCTGAAGCCTCCTGCTCCATTATCTCCTCCAGAACTTGTCAAAGCAATCCTGAATCACTTGACTACTCATACATAATATGAGTACCCAAGAGTTTAATAAAACAGAAAATAAACACTCAGGTCAGACAGGGGTCTGGTGTGAGCAAACGGGGACAAAAGTTGCTTAACTTTAGAAATTCGTTTGGAAACAAAAGGTATCACGTAAGACTTCCCACACATAAACATGGAAAAGTTTTTACCTTACGCTAACCAAAACATTTGATAGGAAATCCAGTGATATTATAATAGTGTCTAGGGTTTTCAAAATAAAATACAGAAATAGCTGGAATGCTTACATCTCACGTTCCAACATAGTTGGGAACAATCAAAACCGTACAGGCACTTATTGGATCATGGATTCCATCAATGGCAGGGCTACTGGGGTACCGCCCCTCACAGTACGTGGCCTAGATCACCGTACCGAGGAGTACTCCCACTCCCCTGCAACATAAAGCCGGACCCATTCCTTACTGAACAGTTCCGAACAAGACTACCCTGCAGATTGGTCGTCACCAACTGCCACACAGCCGAAATATAAAGGGACCTCTAGACAGGAGTAAATCTTGCTCTCCAGTGGGGGCTACCCACGAAGCTTTGCTGCACCTCCCCTGTTTTAGCCATTTCCGGTTGATGAGGCTTGAGGCTACGATTACCTTAATAGAACATATCAATCTTAGAATGTTCATCGTCCACCTAACGATGTTCTGAAAGCATTTAATCCATACAAGTTCGTTCCGGGTTCGAACGAAACCGAAGGCACTATCTCGTTACACTCGTATTGGAATCACCCTCAGAGTTAACGACGATAACCCTTGCACTCTAGATCACCATCTCGAATCTATAAGCACTATTCCGTCAAACTCATTACGGAATCACCCACAGAGTTGTACTGACGTATAGCCCTTACACCTCGAGTCTTCACTTGCTCCACTTGGATTAACGACCTAACGTTTAATTGGAATCGATGTGGTTTTCGGAATTCCAAATATGGAAACCTGATCCCGGTCTCATCGAAACCAAACGCCATCTTAATGTCCAAGTTATACTTAAGGGTTTTAAACAATTAACTTATTTCATTATTATCTAATTCACATAGATAGATAAACTACATCTCACAATAGATAATCACATTCATATCATAAGCAGATAATCTGTATCATCCATAAATAGATAATCATCACAACCAAATAATCCATCACAAACCATCATACTTAAACCAAGCATTCATATCATTCAGATACGACTCATCTCATTACTGAGATCACAACCATTCAATCAATAACATCCATAAGCAATGATTAATTAACCAACAATTATAATTAATTTAAAATGAATTAAATTAATTACAACCATCTCTAATTAATTTAAATTAAATTAAATTAATTACCATATTTAAATCCTGCTTAACATCCATTAAATAATTAACCCAGTTAATTAATTCACTTCCTAAGTATTCAACTTGATTAAACACTTTGATTAATCATTCATTAATTACAATAAGTAATTAGTCTTAAATAAATTTCACAAGTTAATTAACCTTAATCATAAGTAATTAACATTTAATTACTCATTTATTAATTAATTATAATTAATTATATTTATCCTTAATTAATTACAATTAATTAATCACTTAATTTAACTTAATCAAACAATCCTTAATTACATCATTAATTATAATAATTAATGATCTTTAATATTTAAATAAATTATATAATTAAAATTATTTACATTTAGTAATCAGTCTAATTATTAATCACCTTGATTAATATTAAATTTAGTAATTAACTATCTTTAATTACTCATTAACAAATTAATTATCCAATAATTAATCATTAGTTAATTCCTTAATTAATTACAAAAGTAATTATCCAAATTACTAATTACATTCCAGTAATTATCAGTATTACTTCTCTAAGTAATCCTGCTCCATTAATTACAATAAATAATTACACTCTTAAAATCATCAAATGATTTACTTAAATTAATTAAACTGAATTAATTTACTTAAATAAATCACATATCAAAATTAATTACAATAAGTAATCAATTCCTTAATTACTTTAACAATTTATTATACTTAACAAACTATAATTAATTATATTCAATTAATTAATCTAGTTAATTATCAAAATTAATTACATTAATTAATACTAAATTATCCTTAGATAATTATCACCATTTATTAATTAATAACATTTCAATAATCACATACTTAAGAAAATTTGAATTAGATTAATTATTAATAAATCATTTCTAATTAATATTAATCTAAACCATTATATAAAATCAAATAATTATGTAAATCCTTAATTATCTTAAATATTTCAAAATAACTAAATCACTTATCAAATGACTCATTTATATTCAAAATGTATTTAAACAATACACTTCTAAAATTAAATTCAAATTCCATTAAAAAAATTTAATATTTAAATGTTTAACTATTAAACATTAATCTAAATTAAATAATTATAAACCTTACAATAAAATGAATGTTTAAATAACATTCATTACTTAAATATACAAGAAAGATTTGAAATAAATTACTTGATTAAAATAAATTAAGCTTTGAAAATAGATTGATTAATTTCAACTTCAAATTAACATTAAACACTTCATATTTTTATTCAAATATTAAAGAATAAATTCTTTCAAGTTTAAAACTTATTTGAAATCAAATTCCATTTTCAAATCTATTTTAAAACATCTAAATCTGTTCATTATTATTTTCTATTTACAAACTATTTTGAATCCTAAACTGGTTTCTAAAGAAACTTGAGAACAAATTTTTACTTAATTTCAAAAACAAATTTAAATCTTGTTTTAAAATGTTTAAATCTGTTCAAAATTTAAAAACTAACAAAACTGTTAAATCAAATTCTGGTTTTAAAAGGGTAAACCTAAAACTATTTTTAATCTTGATTTAAAACCAAATTAAATTTTGTTTAAATTTAAGATTTTCATTTTTAAAAACTTTGAATTTCAAACTTTATTTGAATTCAGATCCAACTTGTACTTGAATCAAGTTTTCAACTTAAAAAAAAATATGAATTTCATTCAACATTTTTAAAAAAACTGCAAAATAACTCTCTGGTTTTAACTCTGTAAACCTATACCCGAGCAATCCCCTTCATTACTTCGAATTCACCAACCATTTGCTTCGAGACAGAGACCAGAAACCCCGAGAAAAGCTTCGAGTTAAAAATACCATGCATACATCAGAAGTTCACCAGAACTTCAACATGAATGGTGCACATGCAATGGCACTCCGGCCACCTACAGCCACTCTAAACCCCTTCACCACATCGCATGCCATCTCCCAAACTTATCCACGACCACCAATACAATTAGCTCAAAACAAAATTCAGATTATTCAATGCAACCTGAACCCCCCCACCCCCCCTCTGTAACAAAAAAAAAAACCAACCCTGTCAACCTCTCAAATTCTTACCCCACTCGATGCAACAGAGAGTATGTGCAGAAACTAAGAACTGCCATACTTAAAAATAAGGGTTTGAAACCTGGGAAAAATTCCAATTCACATCTCCTCTCTCTCTGATCCTCTATCACCAAAATCCCCTTCATTCTTACATCAAAACTCCACTACAGTAGGCATCTTAACCCCCAAATTCACTAGCCTACAGATACTTTCAAATTTCCTATTTCTGTTTTAAAATAGAAATGCCTTTTCCCTAACAGTTTATTTAAAACTGTAATATTTGTTCTTTTTTTTTAAAATTCCCAGTTTCAAACATGTATTCTAGTTTTAAACTGGTTCTAATATTTTAAGATATTTGAGATTCATGATTATTAAAAATAAGGACAGTTACATTTGTTTTCAGAGGCACGGATCTTTAATTAAACTAAATTTATCAAAAATCATAATTTATAAACCTAAATCTACGCTAACAAACATATTTGATTTATAATTTCTAACTGAGATCTAATCTTGTGGAAATGGATTTCTTTTTATCAAAAATCCTAGATAAGAAAACAGAATTCATGTCTGTAGATAGCTAGCATCACACATATATGCATATTAAAGAACACACACAGAACATCATCACATTATAATCAAGCAAACATGCTTGTTTCAATCAGTACTCATGCACAGATACTTTAGGCCTTTTTGCTTTATGAGGTATCTCATTTTAAATCAAAAACAGAGCAGATTTCATCAAGACAGTATTGATTTTTTTTTAAACAAGCATGTATTAGAATTTGAGATTTCTGAAACGTGTTTAGCTTTACTTTTTTTTTAAAAAAAAAGTACTGTTTTTAAAATTAGAAGCTTACTCACCTTTTTAAATAGAAGAAGCAGAAAACAATTCAGAGAAGCAGATCACAATTTCCTGGAGCAGATGATTGCAAATTGAATCTCCTGAAACTGTTGAATTGAAACTGCATGTTGATCCTGTCTTTCATTTAGATTACAGAAATTGATCTTCTGGTTGATGTAGATTGCATGCAAATTTGTAGTTTTAATGTTGCAGATTTGAAGTTGTTATTTGCAGATTTTGATTGAAGTTTGGTTTTGATCTTACTGAAATTTGATTTTCAGGTTTTCAAATGAGAAAATGTTTTAACAATTGAATTACTATGTTTTTCCTATCAATATAATTTAAATAATAAGATTTAAAACAAATGCCACTTGTTAACTTATTATGTTAAATGTTTTACAAGTGTCCATTTATGTTTTAAGAATTTAACACATATGCATATCCAACTATTAAAAGCAATTTCTAAATTTATAATTGTATTTAAATTTAACTTAAACCATTACTAATTTGTTTTTAGCATGTTTTCAAATGTTTATTAACATTAGCCTTTAAATAAATACATATAGACTTCTTTATAAAACTATACACTTACATTTTAATGTTTGTTTAATTATTTTTAAAAATAATATTCTTTATAAAACTAAATTTCAAAAGAAAAGATTTTAAGAAGAAAAGAAGTGTTGAATTCATTTTATTCCAAAAGTTTTAAATTAAATGTTATACTTTAACAAAAATGAACTAAATCTTATTTCAAAAAAAAGCAATTTTAAAATAAAACAAAACAAACTTTTATTATAAAATGAAATTTAAACTATATTTATTTTTTATAAACAAAATAAATACTTACTTACATTTCTATAAAGATATAAGAAAGATTTTTAAAACAAACTTTTGAAAAGTTTACAATACTAATTCAAATTAATTTAATCAATTTATAAATTATACATTTATATAGTAATTAGAAAATACTCTTTATTAAATTTAAATTAAAATCAAAACTCCTATTTACAATGTATACACATATATACATTATAAATAAATATTTTTAAATCAGCATAGAAAGATAAATTTATTACTTAAATATTTTTAACATTGAAAAGAATATCATTTGACAAATTAAATAATTATTAATTTTCAAAAGAGATTTTCTGTTTGAATTGAATCATTAGATCAATATTTCACAGTTTAAAATAATTTTTAAAGAAATTATTAAATAATTATTGCCTAAATTTCCGGGACATCACAATTCCAATTTTCAATGCATAAGAAATCAATCTTACATCCCGTATTAAACATTTTAATAAGGTGTCCTTGCATGTCGTTTAGGACATTCCTAATATTTGTTATACTTGCGATAAAAGTCATCATTTACAAATCCAACGTTGAGTATTAAAACAACAAAAGCTAATTTTAACACAAGTACATCGTTAACAATTAGCGATGTGTTGTTTACTTATGGTTTAGAAATATCTATGTACTTTTTAACTTTCTTTCTAATGAGCACACGCTTCCTGTTCATTTTGATTGGTAATCAAGCTATTTGATACATCTAACAAAGCACTTGTTTAATTTGATAGTTTTCATAATTAGTCTTTCGTATCCATTCTCGGATCGTATTCGAAAAACCCACAAACTCAATATTGCTCCCATTGACTTCAACACGTCGAATGATAAATCTGTTGCGATAATTTCAACAGTTATAATTCACGGTAATGTTCTTATCAGTTTGGCTCGATAAATTCCAACTCAATTTGTCTTTCTCAGAAAGACAGATTTGCAGCCAATGGATCACATCTTTTGGATACAACTATCAAAATCATATTTTAATAATATTCTTGAAATCTATTTTGGATTTGTGCATCATACTGTATTATAGAGTCAATACCCTTTATATTTTAATTAAACAACTAAGGATTTTTGCTCTTGATATTAACAAGAAACCCACAGTTTCTCTTTAACGTACAAGATTAATCATTAGACATTTTAATGTATTTGTGTTCATATAGGTTTAGTCAATTTCATTTCATCCCTTATAATCAGTTTTATTATTGTATCGTATCAATAATTTCTCAAAGAAATTCCTTTGCTACGAAGTTGGCACTTCTTGAAACAACAGTTGTTTCTTAATGTAACGAAATAGCCATTCATAAGCATATATAAATTGCCTTATATAAAACTGATTTTGCATTATTTCATAATATATTTATGTTTACAACATAAATTAGTCATCTAATGATTATTGTTCCTAAAATTCTCTTAGGATGATTTACACAATATACCTTACGTATAATTATTACGTGCAGTCTTTCGACTCGCACAACCTGCCAACTCCTTGATCTGGGATATATAGGGGTTGCTTATAAATCTTTATCTCATATGGTTTTGTAAACTAATCCTGGATGATATTAATTTTAACATTGTATACCACTCTTAAGTACACACCTTATAGAAAGTATTTAACTTAAGTTCACTTATCATCAATCGTGCTTTTTCCAACAAAGTTCGATTTCTCCTTATCAATGCATCATTATGTATTATTGGACGAGGTGACTTTTAAGGTTCAATATTTATCCATTTTTAGGTACATTTGAAACTCTTTTCAATATACTCACACATTCGATCAAATCGAATCATTTCTGTCGATATTATTTTATTTACTTCCGTCTTAAATTCTGTAAGCTTATCATAGACTTTTACATGCATGTCAAATATACATGTCCACATCTGTGATAACTCATCAGTGAATATGACAAAGTATATGGAATCATTTTTCTAATAATAGACTTTCAATTGCATATATCAACATGTATCGATCCAAAGAGTTTATCAACTCTTATTATACTCCTATGAAATGGGTGCACAGCTATTAATTGTTTGATATATAATTAACTAGATTCATAAACATATAACAAAATTATTTTTCAAAACTATGGCTTAGTCTATGATTCCAAATAATTGTAAATAATTTTAGATGCTTTGTATTTTCTAATGCATCACTTATGTTATGAAAACGAATACCATAGTACGGTTTTATTTAATAATGAATATTTATAATATTCATATTGAAATAAAACTATGTCTATTTTTCAATCGACACCAAAAAAACAGTCATTATTTCATAGTGCAGTATGCATTACGAAAACAATTTCCGTAGTTTGAGGCAATCAACATGTGCTATAGGGCGTTCTCCCATTATTTTCGCCATTGCTACAACAGTGTACTAAATTTAGAGGTCCATCATTCACTTAATATAGATTATTCATTTCATATACTGCAATTAGTTTGTAGCAAAGAGTTCTTTGATCAAATATCTTGAACTCAAACAAATAAATCTCATAGAAAACAATTTTCTACACGATATTACATTTTGGAATAGAAATCGTATTTATTATTCCAATGTTAAATATCAATTATTATTATTACAACTCTCACTTTCGATATTTCTTTATGTAGTAGAAGTGACTATTCGCTCTCTTTATCCCAACTGTACCTTAAATCATATCTAATCTTGTACACTCGTTTTTCTTTCAAATGGTCGAGCCATACAAAAAATATCCTTACAACAACATTATAACGAACTCTTTACAAAATCACATTCGAACATTATTATAATTTAAGGACATCAAATATGTTGCACTTTGCATAAACTGATCAAACTGACGTATCAGTGATCAAGTCCTTAGATCTATAATGTAGTTTTGGTCTTGTGTTACATTAAACATGATGTGATCTTTATCGTAATCAATCAAATTGAATACTCAAACTCATAGTACAGTTTATTTGTTTGTCTCAAATGAACTAACTTCATCGAAGTATCGTACATTACAAACTGTGACCATTCCCTATATAATACATATATGATAGTATATGGATCAAATATCTATAGTCTTGTATTGCCTTTAGAGTTTGAAACTCATAGAATGCAATACACGGCCTCGATCAAATAAACACGTAAACAATCAAATTATGAATATATTAAATAGTTGTATAATTAGGTACTTGCATGGATACAGAAAACATTAACATGCAAAAAGTATTTAACAGTAAGTATATATATATATATAATATTTCTATTTGTCAATCTTCAATTTAATTCATTTGTATATCTTATTTTGGCGTACTCATTTGTATATCTTAATTGATAAACATTATATTAATCGTATTAAATGCACAAATTTATCAATGTAGATTATTATAACATTATATAACATACGTTCTTACAATATTGGAAAAGTAAAATGTTATCATTTCATTTTTCTAATAAGGCTCCCACCGGTCTTTTATGTTTCACCAAACCTTAAGTAGAAACATAGAAGTCTTTCGACTTCACTAGTGGGTGTTAGGACTCGTCCGTCTTGGAATTCTAACCTTAAGTTTGCTTAACAAGGCATAACTACATGGACGATGGATCTTATTAGTTGTATTGTAAACAAATCATAACCCTTTGTTCCTTGTCATAATTTCACTTTGACCTTGAGTATGCTCAACAAAGTGAAACGAAATTATTCACTCGTACTTACTATATCATGACTGCACAAGTATATTATATGTACCTTGAATTTGCTTAACAAATGCACATAGCTATCTTACATTGTCTATTCAATATATTAATAATACTACATATAACATTCCTAGCTTGAGTTTGCTCAATAACTGAAGTGTATACAAGTAATTTATAAATATATATATATATATATATATATATATATATGGTAGAGGACAATATTATATTGAAAATTCATAATCTTCAATATATTATATCGAGTGATATCGACTTATGGAATAATGTGTTTCTTTTGAAATACCTTAATTATTCAAGTTTCAGACACATTGAAAATCACGGTATATTTACATTTACATATACATTTATTCTTTAAGTCTATATAGCATTTGTTGATATTCCACCTTTAGTTTATACGTTAATATTATATACGTTTTATTATTATATAACTTTTATATTTCAAATTACATATATAGTAGCCTTGTGTATAATATTATATTAATTTAATCTTATTTAATTAATTTTAATTAATTTTATATCAATACAATATTTATATTTAATATTTTATTATATATTATAACCTTTACATTACAACACATATATCATATACATGTGTATATTATTCAATTAATTAATTTAATTTAAATAATTAAATTATATTAATTTCAAAATTTATTTGATACACACACACATATATACTTATATCATTTCAAACATTTTAAAATAATATAACATACATCATAATATATACAACACATGTATTAATTTATTAATTAACTTAATTAATCTTATTAATAAAAGGGAACATTTGGCTCACATTCCCGTTATGTTTCAAAATAGCCAAAACATCCTTTTAAAAAAAGATATAAAATACATCCATGTTTTTCAATCCGTACGATTTCTTTCCAAACTATCTCAGACCATGGTAAATTGATTCCCGCACGGTTTTCTTCCCAACCTCCATCGATTTTTACAGCAAATCAACGACAAATTCATGTTCATCAAATCGACAATCTTACTTCCAACAAATCAATTTAAATAAGCATAAACAGATTCAATTTTGACATTTTAATTTCAAATTCAAACCGTAAATTCGAATAATTAAATCAGATAGAAAAAACAAAAAAATAATTTTAAGGAAAAGAATCCTTTCTTAATAAAATTGCTAAACAACCAATTGTGTTCATCGCTTACAACTAGATTTAAGTCTAGCAAAAGTTGAAATAAATTCCCAGATTTATATGTAATTCATAATGTTTGTACAATTGTTTGTAATTATTCTTAATAGTTGCATATATATCTGCAATTATTCTGATTAATTTCTAATTCATTAGCATTATTCATATAAAATCATTTCAAATAAAAAAGGCATTATAATTGTAAATAATAGAATAAAGCATTTTAGTTCAATTATGAAGATTGAATTCATTTTTCTCTGCAATTATTGATAATAATTACATAGTTATCAGTAATTATTCTCAAAAATTGCATTTGTTTCTGCAATTATTCTAATTAATTGCATTTTTATTAGCAAATTTATATAAATTCATTTCAATCTCAAAAACCAGACATTTATAACTGTAAATAACAAAGTAAAGCATTGTGTTGAATAATTGCTTACTTGTCAGCAATTATTCAAATAAATTCATTTCAATGTATGTCTGAAATTATTCAGAGTAATTGCTTACTCATTAGCAACTATTCACTTAAAATCATTTATATTCAACCTTATTTTCAATTATTCATAATAATTGTAGAGATATATGCAACTATTATAGATAACTGCATGTATGTCTGCAATTTTGTTGAATAATTCCTTACTTTTTAGCAATTATTCAACTAAAATCATTTCAATTCAAAAAAAGAATTTATAACTGTAAATGGTATAAAAATAGTTTTATATTAATAAAGAATATTATATTCATCTTTCTCTGTAGTTATTTATAATAATTGCAGAGATGTATGCAACTATTTTAAATAATTGCACGTATGTCTGCAATTATGCTGAATAGTTGTTTACTTGTCAGCAATTATTCAAATAAATTCATTTCAATGTATGTCTACAATTATTCAGAATAATGTCTTACTTATTAGCAATTATTCACTTAAAATCATTTGTATTCTTCAATGCACGTCTGCAATTATTTACATTCGAAAAACTCTTGCAGGTCCAACATATATTATTATATTCTTCACTGCAAACATTGATCATATTTGCAGTATTTTAAGCCAAAATTCTCAATATTTGCAGAGTTCTCTACAATTATTATTTATAGCAATAACTACAAGTATTCGTTATCTTTGCATAAAAATGAGCAAGTATTTGCTAAAAAACTCTTACATTTTTATTTGTACAATTAGATGTTTAACTGCAAATATTGACAATATTTGCAGTATTTATGCAAGTTCTCAATATCTGTAGATTTTTCTGCAAATATTGAGAATAATTACAGAAGAAACTGCGAAATTTGTAGCATTTGCAGTATTTATGCCCATATTATGAATATTTGCATAACTTCAAACATTAAACTACAATCATTTCTCATTATCATTAATGAATTTAAACTTCAATATCACTTCGACAATTCATAGAAAATCAACAATAATTCATATTTTGTAAAAAAAGATCGATTCGTCTTCAAATAGTTGTAGTTTCCATTGAAATCGAGAAATAAACATCTGAAATCAACTGAAATCGGTTAATAAAAGAAGAAAACTTAATCCGATTTTCAATTTGATCCGATGAAACTAAAGAAGAAGAAGAACCATAGCTCGACATTGAAGCGCAGTGGTAATTTGGGAAAAAATAACCAAAAACAAAAAAGGGACATAGAAAGTACAATTTTTTAGACAATGATCTGCTTTAGACTAAGTTTGATTGTAGGAATGTATGCCTAATATTCACTTAATAAATTTAAATTTAAAAATTAATTTGTATTATTTTTCAAACATTTTGAAAAACTTTATTATATTATATTATAACTTTTATAATATATGTATATCTTATTTTAAATTTAACTCTTAAATTTAAAATCTTATATTTTTAAATTTTCAAATAATTTTGAAAATCAGCCCAAGATCTAATTCAAATTGAGCCTCTTCTACTAGGGGCATCCTTTTTGGCTCACTTCGCCTTTCAGACCAAGTTGGTAACAAGGTAGGACATCATACTTGATTACCCAATTCCAATCCAAGATATTACCTTTCTAGACACCGTACTAAGTGGACAGTGAGCTTAGTTAGTTAACCCTAACATACTAATTAAGACCGCATAGGCTATTGGGCTCTAATACCATTGTTGAAACTAGACCAACCCGCAGTGGAAGTTATGAGTGAATTTCAAAAAAATTCCCATATTGGAAGTATATTGGGCCTACGAAGTTTAATTCATTTAGAATATTTCTGAATATTATTTAAATAAAATATTTTATTTTATTTAAATTCATAAATTATATAGTTATATATATATATATATATATATATATCAATATGTATATATACATACATACATACATACATACATATGTACGTATGTATCATACACACACATATGTGTGTGTGTGCGCCCGCGCGCGTGTGTCTATATGCAACATGTCAATTCGTGTAAGGTTTAGCATACCAATGTATAGATGTTGAGATTTACATCGCAACAGACAGTTAGCTTATCCTATACGAAAATATATGTTGTCCATATTATGCATGTATATAATCTAGCAATTATATGCAAAAGTTATATATATACACACACACACACACACACACACACACATACAATAATGTGCATGTCAAGTTGTTTAAATAATTTATGTAAATTTATAATATATTTAAATATATATATATATATATATGTAAATAAAATCTTATAAATAAAATAACAATATATATATATATATGCAAATTATTATAGTATATCTATTTAGTATAAATAAGTTATTTAGGTATTAAAATAAATAATAATATTTTTTAAATCCTGAAAAATCTATATATTACTATAAAAATAATATTAAAATAATATTTTATTTTAATATATACTTACACATAAATAGATTTATAATATATAAGCATATATATATGTATATATTAATTAATAAAATATGCTTTTAGAAAATTCCAGATTATGTGTACAACACAAGAAAAATTTGTTATTATTTTAAAATATATTTTAATTAATAATTCATTCAAAATTACATAAAATATCAATAAAATTATTTTCAAAAACTTTTTCAAAATTTTGAATATTCAGTAAATCATAAATGATATTTTGATTCTTTGAGATTTGAAAAAAAGTTCATATTTTTTTGATCCAAATTTGTTTTTAAATAATTTATTAGTTTTTTTTCAAACTAAATAATAATTCTTAAAAATAACAAAAAATGTTTTTATTTTTTATTTTCTTATCGAGAGCTTATTTGATGTTAAGATAATTTTATAAAATTTAATAATAAATTTTCATAACATGTTTGATTTTATATGATTTATTTGTGTAGTATATTAATTTTAATAATATTAAATAATTATAAAATATATTTCCTTACTATCAAAATTTACTATATAATAAAATATCATATATAAAATTATTTGACCAGTTTCTACCATATTATGATGATGTAATCAAACATAAACCATATATATATGTAATTAAATAATATATTTATATATATAATTTAATACAAATTAATTATAATATATATTATGCTGCTGTACCGATCTTATTTGCATAAAAAAAATTGACATATGTATATACATGCATATTGCCAAACTAATTTATGACAACAATGTTACATATCAGAATCGTCACCTAACTAACAACGTAATAATAATATTTATATAAAATAAAATATTATACCGAAAATTATAAACTGTAATTTGATAAAAAGTATATATAAGTACCAAAAGCTTGAAGAACACCTTGAAAAGATGAACTCTCCCATTTGAAACCTTTTTCGATTCAGCAGATTGCTAGTCCTTGAACCATTGACCTTTAGCTATCGAGTAGCGATCGAATTTGACTTGATTTGAGTTTGTATTGATGAAGATGCAATGGTATAATTTTATCCAATAAAGGATGAAAGAAGTAGCAGCAAAAAGATTCTTTGCAATTTGGGTTAGGAATGCTTGAATAATGGATAGAAGAGAGTGGATTTCATCTCATACTATTTCTCTCAATCTAAACCATCCAAAATCAAGCATTTCCAACCCCTATTTGAGGCGCCCTATGTCCATGTTGTTGTCGAAACCTTACCCACCATGATGGACCTAAAACCCATTTAGGCCCAAGAAAAATATTATTTAATTAAATTCAGTTTAATCGCTTATTGATACCGTATATCGATTAATATATTTATAACTACTATAAATACATTTAATAATATTTATTCCTAAAATCATAATCCAAATTTTACAATTAACATTTCATAAATATTAATTTAATTAATTTATAACAATATTAAATTAGGTAATTAAATAATGCTCAGTTGGTTGGGGGAAATACTTGTAAGGCAGTCTCTGTGCACAGGGATTTCGATGTGATACCTCAGCTTCGAATTCCATCACCTCTGTTATTAGGTTGCCACAAATAAATTCCCTAAGCTCGATGGATTAAAAGGGTCATAGGTAACTGGGGTGAAGCCTGTCGATTTATCTTTGGAACTTTAACAAGTTGTTTAATAAAAAAGTTATAAACCAGTTAAATCGTTCGGTCAAAGGAGAATTCATCATTTCGGTCTTGTGACTAGTCAGGTGTAAATTTGGTCAGCAATTAATATCGAACTATTCAAAGACTAATGTTCATACATCATTTAGCATGTAGTGAGACATTTTGGCCAAATATATTGCTTATTTGGCTTTGATAAAATTCAATTTCACTTTGTTTAGGGTTATCCAATTGTAACTTTTAATTACGCCAATTTTT
This sequence comes from Allium cepa, assembly GCA_030765085.1. Taxonomy (NCBI): domain Eukaryota; kingdom Viridiplantae; phylum Streptophyta; class Magnoliopsida; order Asparagales; family Amaryllidaceae; genus Allium; species Allium cepa. The sequence goes on along the minus strand of JASFAV010000023.1, from coordinate 909,924 downwards.
CTTTAACAAAACTATATCATCATGGACTTATGGAATTTGGTAATGGTCAAAATTTCGATATTGTCCATATTCAACTCTATAGTCGAAACATCAAGTCGTTGGTTCAGTAATAATAATTACTAACCGAACTACTTTAGCCAGAGACTTTGACTTTTTGTTGACTATGACACTGAACTCATATAACAGAGAAGACGAATTCTCTCTTAAGTAGTGCTTAATAGAGTTAGGGGTATGCCCTAGGGGCAATTATGTAATTTGTTACATAAATCTAACTCGTTGACCAACCTTGTTCAAACTAAAAGGTATGTTCTTCCTATTATATACTTGATATTGATATAATGTTATTATATCAATTAATTAACTTAATTAAAAGTATATTTAATAGAAAAATCCATAAATGATGTGATAGTAGTTACAAAGTGTTATAACCGTGACTAATTCATCACAACGAAACAAATAAACCATTTTAAATGTTCCTAGTCAAGATGCATCGAGACTGGATATTGATGTATCCATTGAGACTGGAGTACGTAATGCTCTCCAAATGTTGGGCAGTGTATTACTCATGACTGCTGTGGGCATCTAGGGGTTACGCACTAATAGTTATTGGATAACTATGGAACGACTTACTCGACAATTTTCTGTTGGTTAATATAACCAAGGTCAAATAAAAATATCGATGTAACTGATTTACACAATTCTCTCGACTTGAGAATACCGTGCATATTCAATATGAAAGCTCTGCTCTGATTATAGCCAAATCATGGCATAGCTCCATCGGGTGACTATAATTGAGTCAATTGGAAGTATTGAAGCACTATTCAAGAGAGGATTCGTCTCCTCGGTTATATGCGGTTAGTATCACAGTCCACTCAAAGTCAAAGTCTCTAACCAGAGCATTTTGGTTAATAATAATTGTCGTTATTGAACTAAGAACTTTGTATTTGAAATATAAAGTTGAATGTGGATGATGTTGGAATTTTGATCAGTACCAAATTCAGTAAGTCCAAAGTGATATAGTTTTGACGAAGAGAATTGATGTAAATAAATGTCACAACCAGGCAACGCTTATTAAACTAAAATTGGATTTTTACCGAAAATGAGTAAGCGATAAATCTGACCACTTTGTCACACCACCTAATAAGTGACATATGAATGTTAACATTAGAATAGTTTGATGTTAATCGCTGACCAAATTTACAACCAACAGTTACACAGCCATAATGAATTCCCTTAAGACCGAACGATTTAATTAGTTTATAATTGTTATAAATAAGTTAAATTAAATAATATTTATGAAATATTAATTATAAAATTTGAATATGATTTGAGAAATAAATAATGTTATATATATTTATAACAGTTATAAATATATCGGTCGATATACAATATCGACTAGGATTAAACCATATTTAATTGCATAGTATGTTGGTTTGGGCTTAGATGGGTTTAAGGCCCATCATTAGGGCTGCAAAATTCTAATTTTGGAAAGGTCTACGGGTGGCTAAAACATAGGGAATTGGCTTGGAGATAATGGGTTGAGATCAAGTGAGAATGGGTAAAAAGGTTTTCCTCGTTTCTCTCTAATACAACCTTATATATATATATATATATATATATATGTTTGTATGTATGTATATATGTATGTATGTATGTATGTATGTATGTATGTATGCCTTCATGCATCTCTAAAAATAATGAAAAACCTTTTTTGGACACCATTACCTTCTACATTGCTGGTTAAAACATAGCTCTCAATCCACTCCAAAATTCTCAAATATATCTCAAATTAAAATAATATTATTCGATAGTTAGAGCTCGGAGATTCCGGACTTGTAATGTGACAAATCAAGAACAGTAAAAGGAAGGGAAGCCATTGCTTCAACGTGGATTTAAGGCATCATTAAATTGGAAATTTTAATTCATATTACAGTAATTAAATTACATTCTACGATCCTATAATGAGCAATTTCATATCTATTTAAATATATTGCTACTATATATTTAGTTCGGTGAAATTTTGTAAGTAGATGTAGTTGTCAAAAATCAGTTTGGTTATGTGCATAATTTATTTATTATACTATTTGACTTATGTGTAGAAAAATGTCGTTTACTGTACAAAATCAAATTTTGTCATTCATAATTGTTTTCTATATATTTATTAATAAATTCATGTGTGTGTGTATACTAATTTATATTTCTCTCTCATAATAGCATATATGCATATATAAGGTATATACATGATTTAAAAAATTTATCACACTTATTTTGGCATATTATGAATTTAAAATTTTGAAAATTAATTATTATACATATATTCATATTTTTTAAATTAACATTTATTGAATTTTGAATTGTTTATTACATATAAAATAATTATTATATTTAAAACTCTATTTTATATTTAAAAAAATATTATATCACTCTAAAAACATGTAAAAAAATTATGATTTTTTTCAATAAAGTTTATTATTTTTAACAATTAATATTATATTGAAAGAACTGTTTATGATTTATTTAAAATAATAATTTAATTGGAAATTTCTGTAAAAAATTTCTTAACCATTCATTCATGATCCTTGAATTTATGTAATTTTAATATTTGAATTTTTAATAATTTATTATTTTATATTAAAAAATTATTGTCAAAATCAATGTATTTGTTTTCAAAAATAATATTTCAAATTTGAAAATTTTCGAGATTTTTTCTAAGCTCTAATTTACGATCCTAGATTTTTTTTTAATTGTAAAATTTGAATTTTCATTAATAAGTTATTTTATGTTAATTATTTATGGATGAAAACGTTATTTTATTCATAATATATACAAAATAAAATACTAAAATTATTGTCTTTGAAAAACTAAGTTAATTTTGAATTATAAATAATTTTTATTAATTATTCTCTCTTTTTCTATATATATATATTTATCTATATATAAATGTTTATGTTCATATATTATATATAATATATTTATACATACATATGCGTGTGTGTATTTTGTAACATATATACATGCACATATTTGGACAACATACATGACATACAAAATGAGCTAATATGTCTGCTGCGATGTAAATCCCAACATCTACATATGGGAATGTTATACCTTTCATGGATTATTATGCTACACATGCACTCACACATGTATGTATATGATACGTTATAAACTAATCAAATAAAATTAATTTCATATCTTAATATATTTCAATTTAAATAAAATAATGTTTTTATTTAAATGAAATTTAGAAATGCTCTAATTTAGTTAAACTTCATAGGCCTATAAAGATCCAATAGGGTAATTTTTTTGAAATTCACGCATAACTTCCGCTACAGGCTGGTTCGGTTCCAACAATGATATCAGAGCACAATAGCCTATGCGGTCTAAACTATTCATAGTAGAGCTAATAATTAAGCTTGCGCACTTAGTACAGTGTCTAGAAAGGTAATGTCTAGGATTGGAATCGGGTAATCAAGTACCATGTCCTACCTGGTTACCGGCCTGACTCGAAAGGTGAAGCGAGCCCAAAGGTTGCTCCTAATACAAAAGGCCCAACTTAATTTGGGCCTTAGGTTAATTTTCAAAATCGTTTTGAAACTTAATGTTAAAGATTTTAAATTTAATAGTTAAATTTAAAATAAAACATGTTTATTATAGAATTATAATACTGCATAAGTTTTCAAAATGTTTGAACGGATAATGATATTTTCAAAATGTTTGAAAATATTTATATAATAAGTTCAAATTTTAAATTTATTAATAAGATTAATAAAATAAATTAATTAAATATTTTAATTAATTAATGCATATACGCATTTATTATATATGTTGATATATGTTATGTTATTTTAAAATGTTTAAGTTAATATAAGTATACATGTACGTATACAAGATAAATTTTGAAATTAATCAAATTTTATAAAAATCTTTTGATTGAATAAATTAATTAAAGGTTAATTAATTAAATAAAATACACATATATATTATATATGTGTGTTACACTATAAAGGTTATAGTATACACTATAAATATTATAGTAGATATGTCCATATAAAGTTATATTGGAATACTAATTTAAAATTAATTAAAGAGTTAATTGATTAAAATTAATTAGATAAGATTTAATTAATAATATATTATACGTAAGACTATCACATAAGTAATATGAAATATAAAAGTTCGACACTTGAATTGCTAGGGTGTTTCATAAGAAATATATTGTTCTATAAGTTGATATCACTCAATATATACATATATACATATATATATATATGTTAAATACCATGAATCTTCAATATAATGTTGTCCTCATATATATTAATAAATTACTTACATACTCCTTACTTGTTAAGCAAACTCAAGCTAGGGATGTTATGCATAGTATTATTAATATATTGAGCAGATGAGGTAAGATAACTATATGTATTTGTTGGGCAAACTCATGGTACATATACTATACTTAGGCCATCATTATATGGTAGGTATGAGTGAATAATCACTTTCAATTTGTTGAGAAAACTCAAGGTCGAAATGAGATTAAAACAAGGAAAAATGTGTTAGGAGTTATATGTAATACAACTGATAAGGAGTTATCCATCGTTTGTGGGGCTATGATTTGTTAAACAAACTCAATGTCAAAATACCAAAAAAACGAGTCCTAACACCCACTAGTGAAGTTGTAATACTTTTATGTTTCATCTTAGGGTTTGGAGAAACATAAAAGACTGGTGGGAGCCTTATTTCAAAAATGAAATCGTAACATTTAACTTTTCTAATATTGTAAGAACATATGCTATATAATGTTATAATTATCTATAATGATAAATTTATGCATTTATTATGATTGATAAAACATTTGTCAATTAACACATATAAACAAAATGAATTGAAAGTTGACAAATAGAAATATAATATATGCTTACTAATAATTCTAGTTGCATGTTATATAATGTTCCTATACCCATGCAAGTGCCTAATTTCAACTACTTAATACATTCGTAAGTTGGTTACTTATATATTTATTTGATTTAGACTGTGTATTGCATTTTTTAGTTTTTGAACTCTAAATGCAATTCAAGACTATGGATATTTGATCCATGTATTTTTACATATACATGTTATATGGTAAACAGTCATAGTTTATAAGGTACAATACTTCGATGAAGTTAGTTCGTTCGAATTAAGCCAATAAACAATATTTTAAGATCATGTATTCAATTTTTTCGAAAGGATCATATTGTATTAATGTAACACAAGACCATAATCTACGAGATACATCAAAGAACTCGATTGTTGAAATGTCATCTTGATCGGTTTACATAAAGTGCATCATATTTTATGTCTTAAATGCTAAGAATAATATAACGCGCTTTTGTAAAAGTTTGTTATGATATCGTAGTATGGTTTTGAAATAGTTTGACCATTTGAAAGAAAAACGAATGTATAAGAATAGATGTAATTTAAGGTAAAGTTGGAATGAAGAGAATGAATAGTCATTCTGCTTCATGGAGAAATATTGGAAACAAGAATTGTAACAATAATTGATACTTAATATTGGAATATGAAATATGATTTTTATTCAAAAATGTATTTTCATATACAAAATTGTTTCTATAACATTTATTCCTTTGAGTTCAAGATATCTGATTAAAGAAGTCTCCACTGTAAACTAGTTGCAGCATATAAAATACGTAAACAATATAATAATAATAAGTAAATGGTGGACCTCTAAATTTAGTATGCTATTATGGTAATGGCGAAAATAGTGGAATCATGTTATATACCATCTAATGATTGCATCAAATTACAAAATTTGTTTTCGTAAAATGTAATAAACATTATTTGTGAATTAATGTTTATTTTTGGTATTGACTGAAAAATAAATATAACTGTATTTCAATATGAGTATTATGAATATTCATTATGAAAAAGAACTATATTATGGAATTTGTTTTCATAGTTGAAGTGATGCAACAAAAATACATATGTATTTAATATTATTTACAGTTGTTTTGGAATTATAGACTAAGCCGTAGTTTTGAAAAATAATTTTACTATATGATTATGAATCATACGATACAGATTAATTATATCTCAAACAACTAATGGCTATGCACCCATTCAGTGGGAGTGTCATAAGAGTTGATGAACTCTTTGAATTAATACATATTGTTGTATGTAATCACAAGTCTTTTAATACCAAAAGGATTCCACATACTTTGTTATATTCATCGATAATTTAATTAGCAACATAAACATGTGTATTAGATACGCATGTAGTAAGTATATGATAAAATCATAGAATATAAAAGAAAAGTAAATAAAATAACATGCAATAGAATAAAATGACTTGATTTGTTCGAATAACTAAATATATTAGAAAGAGTTCCATATGTACCTAAAAAATAAATATAGATTCAATCTCAAAAGCCACTCGTCCATGTGATACATAATGATGCACCGATAAGGAGTAATCAGACATTGTTGGACAATTTACGATTATTTATGAGTGAAGTTGAGTTAGTTTCTTTATATAAGGTCATGTACTTAAGATTGGTACACACGGTTGATATTATTTCATCTAAACAATAGTTTACAAAATCATATAAGATAAGGGTTTATAAGAAATACCAACATATCCTAGGCCAAGGAGTTGGCAGGTAGTGCGAGTCGAAAGATTGCACGTAATAATTGTTCGTGAGGGATTTCGTATGAAACACCAAAAGGTTTTTGGAAAGGTCTGTCATCAAATGACACTTGTGTTTTGAACATAATTTTTGTAAACTAAAATCATTTTTATAAATAAAATGGTTCATAAAGCGTTTATGAATCCCTATTCTATTTGCATTTAGAAACAATTGTTGTTTCAAGATATATCAACTTTATTGTGAAGGAATTTCTTTGAGAAATTTTTGGTAGTTAAATGGAATTGGATCTGATCCATAGATAGAACCGGTTATACTAGATGAAGTGAAATTAACTAATGTAAATGAACATATAGCATTAGAATGTCTAATAAGTATTCTCGTACATCGAAGAGAAACTATGAGTTTCTTATTAATGTTGAAAATATATATTACCCTCAGTTGTTCAACTGAACCATTAAGATTGTTGACTCTATGTGGTATGACGCGCAATCTGAAAGAATTCCAAGTACACTATCAAAATATGATGTTGGTGGTCGTAACCAAAGAGATGTGATCCATCGGTTGAGATTATGCATTTATTGGAAAGACTAATGTGGTTGGAATTAAATGAGCAATGTTGATAAGAATAATATCGCAAATTTCAGTTATTGAAACTAACATAACAGATTTGGTATTCAACATGCTCAAGTTAATTCATATTTACTCACAAAATTATTACTCGATAAGACTTAGTGTTTGGTACTAATGCATTGAAATAGAAAATTCTAAATAATGACTTAGAGTAAGTCGTTTAAACATATTAACCAAAAATGCCTCGAAGTCAGTAGGAGCGATATTGGGTTTGTGAGTCTTTGTATATAATCCAAGAAATGATACGAATGTATCATTTTATAAGCATCAAGATTGAATAAGTATTTTGATAGAAATATCAGAAAGTTTGATTTTCAATCAAAATGCAGAGGAAGCGTGTGTTCATAAGAAAGAATGTTAAAAGGTACATTGATATTTATAAACTATAAGTAAACAGCACGTTAAATTTAACAATATGCTTATATTAAAATCAACTTTAGTTGTTTTAATACTAAATTTTGGATTGTAAATGATGTATTTTATGGTGAGTATAAAAGATATAGGGATTGTCCCAAAAAGATATACAAGAGGAACCTATTAAAAAGAGAAGATGTAAGTTGAATTCCTTATGCATTAGCAATAGGAATTATCATATAGATAATGTTGTGCATGATAGTGTGTTTTGTTTATGTATTTGATACATCGAGCAAATATAAAATCCAAATTGATATCACTAAATGGTTGTTAGAGGCATTCTCGTGTATTTATGAAATACTAGAGAATTGTTTATAGAATCAACAAACTCACTATGATGGAACGTTTGGACACAAAATTTTATAAGTGATATTGAGTATAACATGTCAATGATAAAATTCAAGTTAAAATTTTTAATTTGAAATTTTTTTAAAATAAAATTGATTGTGGTCGATTCAATGAAATGTTGAAAACATTAACTTGAATAGCACTACAATAAACTAATGTATATAGATATAAAAGCACGAACTTATAATCGAGCCAAAGATGATTCTAAATGTTGAGAATCCCATAATATTTTTATAAAATAACAATGTCATGAAATTGTTCATTATAGAACTTAAAGCTCACTAGAAGTTGAAAGACATACTTCAAATCGTTCCACATGATAAAGGCAGTTTATCAATGACAGAGGGACTTAATCGACAAAGTAGATAATTAAAACATAATAACATACCCATTTACTAAGGGACCGAACTAATTGGTTTTGAGAAATCCGATTGGAGAAGTTGAAATTAGATTCCATAATTGACCCCAACTGCAAGTGGGAGATTGATAGAGTTATGGGTATGATCTAGGGGCAATTATATAATTTGTTACATATATCTAGCTTGTTGACCAATTCTGTTCGAAATAAAAGGTATTTTCTTCCTATTATATACTTGATATAATATGATTATATTAATTAATTAACTTAATTAAAAGTATATTTAATAGAAAATTCCATAAATGGTACATTTTAGGATAGTAGTTACAAATTGTTGTAACCAAGAGTAATTTATCACAACGAAACAAATATACCATTTTAAATGTTCCTAGTCAAGATGCATCGAGACTGGATATCGATGTATCCGTTGAGACTGGAGTACATAACGCTTTCCAAATGTTGGACAATGTATTACTCATGACTTCTGGGGGCACCTAGGGGTTATGTACTAATAATTATTAGACAACTATAGAATGACTCACTCGATAGTTTTCTATTGGTTAATATAACTATGGTCAAATAGAAAATATCGATGTGACTGATTTACACAGTTCTCTAGAATTGAGAATACTATGGATCTTCAATATGAAAGCTCTGCTTTGATTATAGCCAAATCATGGCATGGCGTCCATCGAATGACTATAGTTGGGTCGAGTGAAAGTATTGTAAGTTAAACACTATTCAAGGAAGGATTCGTCTCCTCAGTTATATGCGATTAGTATCACAGTCAACTCAAAGTCAAAGTCTCTGGCCAGAGCATTTCGGTTAATAATAATTGTTATTATTGAACCAAGGACTTGTGTTTGGACTTTAAAGTTAAATGTGGATGAGGTTGGAAATTTGACCATTACCAAATTCCATAAGTCCAAAGTGATATAGTTTTGACGAAGAGAATTGGTGTAAACAAACGTCACAACTGGGTAACGCTTATTAAACTAAAATTGGATTTTTACCGAAATCGAGTAAGTGACATATTTAGCCATAATGTCACACCACCTGCTGAGTGACGTGTGAACACAGCCGAAATGATGACTTCCCCTAAGACCGAACGATTTAATTAGTTTATAGTTGTTGTAAATTAGTTAACATTTATGAAATATTAATTATAAAATTTGAATATGATTTGAGAAATAAATAATGTTATATATGTATTTACGACAGTTATAAATATATCGATCGATATACAATATCGATAAACGATTAAATTAGATTTAATTGCATAGTATTTTGGCTTGGGATTAGATGGGTTTAAGGCCCATCATTAGGGCTGCAAAATTTCGATTTTGGAAAGGTCTAGGGGTGACTAAAACATAGGAAATTGGCTTGGAGATAATGGGCTGAGATCAAGTGTGAATGGGTAAAAAGTTTTCTCTCGTTTCTCTCTAATACAAACATATATATATGTATGTATGTATATGTGTATGTATTTGTATATGTATATGTATATGTATATGTATATGTATATGTATATGTATATGTATATGTATATGTATATGTATATGTATGTATATATCTCTAAAAATAATGAAAAACCTTTTTTTGTCCACCATTACCTTCAACATTGCTGGTTAAAACATAGCTCTCAATCTACTCCAAAATTCTCTAATATATTTCAAATTAAAATAATGTTATTCGATAGTTAGAGGTCGGCGATTCCGAACTTGCAATCTGACGAATCAAGAATAGTAAAAGGAAGGGAAGTCATTACTTCAAATTGATTCAAAGGTATCATTAAATTGGTAATTTTAATTCATATTTCAACAATAAAATTATATTCTAGGATCCTATAATGAGCAATTTCATAACTGTAGAAACATATTGGTACTATATGTTTAGTTAGGTGAGATTTTGTAAGTAGATGTAGTTGTAACAAATCAGTTTGGTTATGTGCATAATTTGTTTATTATATACTATTTATTTTATGTATAGACAAAAGTTGTTTACTGTACAAAATCAAATTTTGTCATTAATAATTGTTTTATATATATTTATTAATAAATTCATATATATATACACACACACATATATATTAGTGTATATTTCTCTCTCATTATAGCGTATATGCACATATAAGATATATATATATATATATAATTTAAAAAATTTAGAACATTTATTTATATATAATATGAATTTAAAAATTCGAAAATTAATTATCATACATATATTCATATTTTTAACTTAACATTTATTGAATTTTGAGTTGTTTATTATACATAAAATAATAATTATATTAAATATTCAATTCCATATTTTTTTTTAAATATCTTTCCAGAAACGTATAAAAAATTATGATTTTTTATTTTTAATAATTAATATTATTTCATAAATCTGTTTATGATTTATTAAAAATAATAATCTAATTGGAAAATTCTTCAAAAAAATTTGTTAGTTTCATTCATGATCCTAGAATTTCTGAAATATTGAATTTTTTAATAATATATTATTTTATACTAAATAATTGTCGAAATCAATGTATTTGTTTTTAAAAATAATATTTCAACTTTGAAAAATATCCTCATTTTTCTAAGCCCTTTTTTATGATCTTAGATTTTCTAAAATTTTAAAATTTGATTTTTATCAATAGATTACTTTATGTTAATTATTTATGGATGAAAATATTATTTTATTCATAATATATACAAATTAAAATACTAAAATTAGTTTGTTTGCAAAACTAAGTTAATATTGAATTATAAATAATTTTTAATAATTGTTCTCTCTCTTTCTATATATATTTATTTATTTATTTATTTATTTATCAATATATAAATTTTTTATGTACATATATTATATATAATATATTAATACATACATATGTGTGTGTGTATCCATCCGAAAATTTGGACATATGAAATTGAAATATTTAATTGATTTTAAATATTTAGAAGTTAATTTTTAACCTGAATTTAAAATATCACTATTTATTTTGTAATTAAGTTATTGAATTTAATAATTGGAAATTGGGTAAATTATTGAATCTGAAATTTCACGCATGTTAAAAATAATTGAAGGCTTGAAAAAATTACATTAATAATATTGAAGGTAATAAAAGTTTAAAAATTGGATTTGGAAGTGATTTATTCATTGTTAAAATATATCGTTTAAATTGACATTTAAAAATAGCCTTTCGAGGCATAGTCTTGAATTTCGACGAAATTAGTTCCATTGGATCTGTAATAGTGTACTATTATCGAATTTCAACTTTATTAGTGTTTGAAGTTGGCGTGTGATCGTATGGTAGGTAAACGTGCTGAAATTTATATCGAAATTCAATATAATAATTGGGTCCAAAAAGCTATCTTCTCCATACGACCGAATTAGGACTCAGAACCTTTTCCATTACGTTTGGAATAGGGGTATAACATTATAAATACCTAGCTGTATGCCTCAATAGGACGTTCGAAATTTTAAGTTGCATTTTCAAGACGATCTGAATCTAAATATAATATATATATTGACCGTAGAGATTATTACATCAGCCGTTTCTTTTTCATCCCTTCAAATCACTGTAGCAAGACCATTTTTTCATGCTAAACATCTCATCTTGTCTCCCCGTTTCTTTTTAAAAATCTCACGCAAACAGATTTTCAAAATCAAATATATATTTATATATATATATATATAAAATCATGGCCAAGCATTTCACAGGTCGAATTTCCCTCTTTAAAAATTTATGGCGAGCAGATACGACCGCTTATCCCTCTTTCAATCCATAATCGAACTTCCCTCTTCCTTTATTCGATTCGAAAATCAAAATCAAACGGACCAGATAGAAAAAAATGAACTCAATTCGCTCAGATTGAAGGAAATTTGGCAAGCTGAAATCGCGAGCTTCGTTTCCAAATTGTATGCGATGTCGAGCGGCAAATCTGGGAAAGCACGAAGTCAGACAATGCTTACGTCGTGTGGAACTAGAAGTGAGGTCAAGTTAGAGGAAGAATCTTGAGGCGAGGTGTAGTGTGAGTGGATGAGACGGTGATAGGATTTCAAAGGCGCACAGTTGAGAGGCTGTGTACGCGCAGTCGCGTTCGACTCGCTGGAGGTGTGGCGAATGCGTGAGCAAATGCTGGTGGTTGTCGGCAATGGGCGATGGTCGAAGTATTGATGTAGTAAGGTATAGGATATTATCATATTTTAATTAAATCTAATATACATATATATATATATATATATATATATATATGTATATATCGGCTAGGAAAAAAATATTAACAGTGAAGTAAATGTTTGGTATTTATTGGAAAAATATATATAAAGGTGATTGTAAAATGGAGATATAAACATACTGTTTAATGTTAAAAATGTATGTTAAGGTGATTAACTTGTTTAAATTAACTTATTAAATCATTTTAGTTACTAAAAATTATTTATCATAGGAAAATTAATTTAAAATTAAATTATTAGTTTAAATTAAATTAATAAATGGTAATGGACTGTTCGATTATTTCGAATGTTAATAAACCATATAATGTTTATGCAACGTCTAAAACTGTGGAGAGACGAGCCGGTTTGGAGTGGATTGCAAACAAAAAAATAAAGGTGAGATTTTCTCACCCATTTGGATTACTATTTAAATATAAATGCATAAATTTAAATTATTGGATGTTGATGAGATTGATAGATCTATAATTATCTGTTGGATGTTATATATATATATATATATATATATATATATATATATAGTAGTATAATATTGGTATTGAAGTGATTGATATTCCCGCATTATATAGCAGATGAGACCCTATGCGCCCCGCATAATAGCGGATGACCCTATATACCGCGATATCTCCCTCGAAGTGGGATTAGTATTTTTATATTGTGCTAACATATGTGGATGCAAAAAAACAGGTCGGAGGGATCCAACAGGATTCATCAAAAATGTTGAATTTATTTTCATTTCAGAGATATATGAAATGTTGAATAATCGGTAATATATTATGTTAATTTATTTGATGTTAATATATTGCTGGATATATTGTGGCATTTTAAAAATATAAATGTTGAATTTTTAAAAGGAAATAAAAAAGGGGAAAATTTAAAGTAAGAAATTTATAGTAAAGATGGATAAATTTGAAAGTAATGGATTTGAAAAAAAATAGTTTGATTTTAAATTTTGCACTTGATAATAAATATGGAAAGGTAGAGATTTTGAAATAATTGAATAAAAGGATTTAACAATAGGACTTAAGCGATTTGGTTAAGTATAAAAGTATTTATTTTTAAATTCGAAATTTAAAATGGATTTGAGAAAAATAAAGAGGAAATTTCAGAAAAATATAAAATATGTAATAATGTTTCAGATTTAAATAAGGTTTTAAATCACAATAAAGGAGTGAATCTGGATTTATGGATTTTGGAATAAACTTGGGTAAATCAAGAAATAAACTATAAAATGGAATTTAATTTAAGGAAACCGATTTGAAAATAGATAAAGTGTTTGAAACGGTGATTAAAAGGTGGATGAGACTATGGGATTTATAAACTGAATTTATAAATAAATTGAATATTTATCAGTGGATAATTTGAATTTATAAATTCACGATGGGAATTTATAAGAAGATGGTAATGTGTTTTAAAAATAAATAGTGGTTTTATATTAAAAGAAATATGTAAAAGGAAATTTACGGGATTGGGACGTAAATTAAAGTGGAGATAAACCGAGAAGGATTTACAAATGATTAGATGGGCCATATTGAAATGGAAAATGTATTTCCCAATAAAGCTATGTATATTTTTAAAGAAAGATTTTTTATATTTAAGTTTAAACTAAAAAATTAAAAGTGTTTTAAAAGAATGTTTTTAGAAAAAAATTATTATTTAATTGTTTTAAAATTGTTAAAGTAAATATTTATGTAAGTTAATTATAGTAGTTAATTACTTTTAAAGGTTAAATTAGTATTATGATTTTAAAAGGATAATTATTAACTATTTATATCTATAAAATACTTTATTTTAAAAGTGGTTTTGCTAAAGTTTTACATGGAAAATTATTATAAAATTTCATAATATTGTTTTGAATAAAGTGATTTAAGTATCTTTATTTTAAATATTTTAAGTGAACATTTTTGGATAAAGTGATTTAAATTATTTAAAAACTAAATCTAATAACGCTTGATGTTTTTCAGTGGAAATAAAATATTTGATTGAAATGATTGTTTATTTGATAGTTAAATAACGACTACCAAATCTGGACCGAATATAACTTTGGAAATATCTAGAAGAAGTACGAGAATTATATGGTACAGTTACCGTTCGAGGTGCTATACTGTACGTATAAACTTGTCTGTTCTTCTAGGACGTTATAAGGAAATTCGTCCACAAACGATTAGGAGGTGATCGATCTTCGATCTTTTTCTCGTCTGTTTATTTCCTAAAGAACCGGGGTTGAGTTTACCGGGAATAGCGAAAGTTATTTCGAAGAGACCGGAATCGGATTTGTGATCCAAAAACCACTTCGATCCAACAAGTACATTTTTGAAAGGAAGATAATAGCTTGGAGTCGAAGATGGAGCGGTGTAGTGCAAGGGATAATCACTAATAATCCTGATGATGATTCCAAAATGGATGTAGTAGGAGCAGTGCCTTCGGTTCCGTTCGGACGGGGAACGGACTTGTATGGATGAATGCTATCAGTACATTGTTATTGGAGGACAATGAGCATTCTAAATGAATATTCTAAAAAGGTAACGCTTAGCCTCGAGCCTCATCAAATAGGAATGACTAAAAACTAGGGAACATGCAGCATGGCTAAGTGGGTAGCTTCCAAGTATGGTAAGGTCATCCCTGTCTAGAGTCCCTTATTTCGGCTGCGTGGAAGTTGCTGATCCTAACCGCGGGGTGATCTAATTCGGGATATCCAGGTTAGTGGTAGTCCGGTCTTGTATTGCAAGGGATCTGGAGTGGTCCTTGGTATGCTGACCTTGACCAGATACCATGACAGGTGCTACCCCAGTGCCTAATCATTCATTTGGAAATCCTTCCTCCCTACATGCCCTTTACGGTTTTGATTGTAGGGCCTGGTACTGCTGGAATTTAATTAATCTAACAATTTCAGCTATTTGATTTAAGTATCTGTACTTAGACACTATTATAATATAGAGGATTTTGATATAAAATGTTTTGTTTATCGTAAGGTAAAAACCCGGCATGTTTATTTATGGCATGGTCTTAGGAGATACCTTTGATTTCAAAGGATTTTGAAAACTTCAATAATTCAATTAAGTGTGTTTTCCCATGCTGGTTTCCAGACCGACTCGGGTGTTATTTTATTATAATGCACGGGTCAGGCCGAGTATTACAGATTCAGGATAGGATGTTATGGAGCTAAGGAGACGAGCTAGATGATGGAGACGTATATCACGTATTTGACTTGTGTTCAGCTGTGTATGGTATGCTGTATATTCAGCTTTGTGAGGACAAGTTATTATAACTGTCCAGTATTGTGTTGTTGTTTGGTGTACTCTAATGATATAATGTATAAAACAGTAACAGTTCTTTTTGTATAAAGACCAGTTGTTATCTATTATATATTGTTCTGCTGCAATTGTGAGATTCTATGTTATTATTTTTCGTCTTCTTCTACATTTTTCTTCTTTAACCCTAATGGTTCGTATTTTTGTCCAATTTGACTTGAACTGATGGAGAATATTGTCGACTCAAAGGGGTACGGATTTGTTGGTCGTTACAGTGTGTGTGTGTATTTAGTAACACATCTGCATGCATATATTTGGATAACATACATGACATAAAAAATGAGCTAATATGTTTGTTGTAATGTAAATCCCAACATCTACATATGGACATCTTGTACCTTTCATGGATTATTATGTTACACATGCACTCACACGTATATGTATATGATACATTTATGCATAAACTAAATCAAATAAAATTAATTTCATATCTTAATATATTTGAATTTAAATAAAATAAATGATTTATTTAAATAAAATTTACAAATGTTCTAATTCAGTTAGACTTCATAGGCCCAATAATGATCCAATAGGGTAAAAAATTAATTCACTCATAACTTCCGCTGCAGGCTGGTCCAGTTCCAACAGTACTTCACTTTCAATACTTCCACTCAACCTAACTATAGTCACTCGATGGACGTTGTGCCATAATTTGACTATAATCAAAGCAGAACTTTCATGTAGAAGACCCATAGCACTCACAAATCGAGAGAACTGTGTAAATTAGTCATGTCGATATTTTTAGTTTGAATTTAGTTATATTAACTAACCAAAAACTATCGAATGAGTCCATCTAGTTATCCAAAAACCATCAGTGCATAACCTTTAAGTGCCCCCTGATAGTCATGAGTGATATACTACCCAATATTTGGTGAGCGTTACGTTCTTTAGTCCTAACGGTTACACCGATATCCGTCTCAAAGTATCTTAACAAGAAACACTTAAAATGATATATTTGTTTTTATTGTGATAAATTATCATAGTAACAAAAGTTTGTAACTACTATCACAAAACATATCATTTGTGTATTTTATATTAAATATAATTTTAATTTTATTAGTAATTAATATAACACGTTATATCAATCATATAATAGAAAGAAACACATTTTATTTCGAACAAGATTGGTTATCGAGTTAGATATGTGAAACAAATACATAAGTGCCCCTATGACACACTTCTAACTCTTTCAAAAATGATTGTAACTATCATAGAAATGAATATGATAGCACAAGTCTACCTTAATATATATTAGCGCAGACTTGGGGAGCAAATGTTACATCCATTTTTCCAATACAAATGTTTAGCCTAGGTTTATATATATGAATTTTTTTTAATTATACTCAGAAGAACCAAGTAAACCAAAAAAAGTCTTAAGGGGAATTTAGTTTTGTATGTCTTCTTTAACTCATGGCACCTATAACCTTCATATACTATTTTTTATGAGAAATATGTGCAAGGTAAGGCTCGAACCTGTGTCTATTACTAGATTTAGGCACCCCTTTTCCATTACTCCACACCTGTGGACTGTATGTGAAGTTAACTGATTGTGTAGTGTGGATTAGGATTAAGGCGGACTGCTTTAATGTTAAATAGGAACCGCATATGTCCCAAAATACAGCATGTAAACCCAACAAAATTCCTGCAAAGACTGCACGACCATAAACTTCACACAACAATCTACGTAGTTCCAAACTCAAATCAAAATCATTAGATCTAATGATAAACAATTTGCCCTGCCATAGCCAAAAGTACATAACCAGTGAGATGTGCCACCATAGATAAATCAACTTAGGTTAAGGTCAACAAGTTACGCTGCTAAACCTGAAAGTCTTTATAGTTCATATCTCCAAGATGTGTTGCCATGGTTGAAAGTCGGCACAGTGCGTATTACCTAGATGTGTCGCCACATCTAAAACATCAATAATGCACAACATCTTTCAACCACGTCTTCCCAGAGCTGCATAGATATAGCAGGTGCAACTCAACCTTCCCATAAAAAGAGTGCAACTCAACCTTCCCAACTCAATCTTTTAATAAACAGTTAGTTTGCATTCCTCATAATTGTGCAAGAATTAAACAGAATTATCACTATATTAAATGATAATTTAATATCACTTATATTTAGTAATTTTTAGTAACATAAGCATTCAACAACATAATTACTTCAATAACTAAGTTGGTATTGTAAGATCAAAAATCTTACTAATAATAGGGCTAATACTACCCATTTTCTCTACAGCAAGTGAGCTAAATAACGTTTCTTTAATTGTGGAGCGTTTTTCTTATATTTCTTATGTGTTTTTACTACATTTAGTAAGACGACTCTCATATAATTTTATTATACACTTAGAAAAAGAATTTCCAACAAGTCGAATAAGTAACAAACACCCCCTCCCCCCATACATTATGGAGAAAAGATTAAAAAATAGCTAACCTAGGCTAGAGTCTGGAGAAGTATAATAAGCTCAAAAGGCTAAAGATGATGCCGAGTACGCATATATACAAACGTAGGAATGATCCATATATATCTTTGTATGCACGTGCATGTGTGCGAATGGATAAGGTATATCATCCAAATAAGCAAGTAGGATAAGGTCGAAGCAATACAAACTAAACATAAGCACACCGACCCACAATAGCATAAGTATAAATCAGTGGGAGCACAACCGCTCTAAACTCTATGGAGAGCCATCAAAAGGTAGTCAATCACACCAGTCCATTATCCACAATCCAACCATGTAAATGGCATAACAAACATATAAGCAGACCTGTCCATAATAGCCACTAAATTTGAAAAACTCAACATAAACATGAGAATGGCCCATGAGTAAGCACAAATAAAGATTATAATAAAATTATTTTTCCATCAAGAGAGGGTAGTTCGAAGGCTATCCTCATTAGAGGCATTTAGCAGACCATTGCTCAAAGTCATTGTGTCTCCCATTGTATAAAGGATTTTAATCTTTTAGATATCTATGTGACTCTTTACCTTTTAAATCCCTTGAAATAGTCATTTTGGCTAGCTTATAAAAAGGATTTGTCATCAAACTATAACTAAAAAGCATGATGGCATTGGTTAGATTTTCAGGAATATTAATATTGTTAATATAGTCTGGTTTCTTTCAAACCGTAAATACCAGTAGGTAATAGTGAAGATGATATCAATTGAAATTTTATAATCTTTGGCATATTGAACTCCAAAGTCATTCCAGTAGTAATCGCGGTTAAAATCAAAGTTGGTAATGTTGTAGTAAAAAATACGAAATGTGTTTCAAGAATAGAATTAAATAGTGGACACTTAAAATATAGTGTGTAACATTTTCTTTGTCTAAGTTGAAAAAAACACTTTTATAATCTATAAGCAGGTTCATTTTTTTAAGAAATTGATTGTATTTAATTTCTTATGGAGGATTAACCATGTGTGCAGTTTCATTTTGGAAGGATCGTTAACATTCTAAATATATTTAAAAATATTCTAGACCAGGAGAAATTTAAAAAATTATACACCAATTTTAAAGAGTAAAGTTTGTTGTTTTCCTAGTACTAAATTTTAGTATCGCTCCCATTATCTACATTATATACACCGATTTGAAGAGTAAAGTTTATTGTTTTCCTAGTACCAAATTTTCATTACCTACATTATAATATTCTAGCTTAGAGAAAAACTAAAAAAAAGTAGGTTAATTTAAAATTTTCGGAGCATAGTTGAAAATAAAATTCCATGGCAATTCAATATTAGTACTGAAAACTCTGAAATTAAAGCATTTTAAAAATTATAAATATCAAAAAGATTTTTGTAGACCATTTTTTGAGATATAACTGAGATCCAGCTATCATACCATAAGGATGTGCTATTGTCTGAATGAACTATATTATTTATCCTAATGTTAAAAAATTTAATCTAGATTTCCAAAAGTGACACATCTTATTAGAATTAGATATAATATGGGGAAGATATAGGTTTTATGATAAAATTGATCCGAAACAATTTCCTTCCAGACAAGTTTTTCATTATCGTTGTCAAATTTACAAAATCATTTTCTTAATAAAGACACATTAAGATTGTGTAAATTTATTATTCCCAAGTCCTCATGTAACGACCCAGAATTTCTATTAATTAAAATTTGTATATGTAATTAATTTTAAATATTAATAAGTGAAATTTATAAGTCGAATAAATTTTATTTCGAATAATTAGATTTAGTTGGATAATTAAATCGATAATTTAATATGTGAAAATACAGAAATAATTGAAAATTGGGTTAAATATAATTGAAAATGATTTGTAAAATTTTATTTTATCATATTAGAGTTATAATGATGTTATAGAAATTTTAAAATTGAATTAAAAGTTAATTTGTGAAAATTGAATATTTTAATATTTTAATCGACTAGTGAAATTAGTCAATTTTCGAACAGTCTCAGAATTGGACGAAACTAGTTCCATTGGATCCGTAATAGTCTGTTATTATGGGATTTCAATTTTCGTAGCAATCAGAGTTTTCGTTTGACCGTGGCAGCTCGAAACGCATCGAAATAGTTTTAATATTAATTTGGCGAGTTAAAATAGCCATTTTTCAAACAGTCTCGGATTTCGACGAAACCAGTTTCATCGGATCCATAATGTTATATTATTGCATGGTTTCAAATTTCGTGTCAATTGGATTTACCGTTTGTCCGGGGCAAGCCAAAACGCCTAGAAATTAGTTTAAATCGATTTAATTTTAAATCGAATGTTTATTTCCATAACTCGCACAGATGATCGGATTGGCTCCCAAAACACGTTCCATTGTGTTCGGAACGCGGGGTAAACCTTAGGAACGCCAACCGGCACGCTTCGTTTGGAGTTCGGAAAATCTGGGATGAATAGTGTTTGCGTAATTTTCTATAAAAGCCCTCAAATATTCACAATTGCAAAAGAAAAAAAGGCTAGGGTTTTATTCTTCAGAGCCGCCGTTCATAATTTCCAATGGCC
Organism: Allium cepa; assembly: GCA_030765085.1. Taxonomy (NCBI): domain Eukaryota; kingdom Viridiplantae; phylum Streptophyta; class Magnoliopsida; order Asparagales; family Amaryllidaceae; genus Allium; species Allium cepa. The sequence continues at coordinate 889,014 of JASFAV010000023.1, read as the reverse complement.
GAAATCTTCTCTCCTTCCTCCCTCATTTTCCTCAAATCCAAGCATTATTTCAAGAAACGTTCAACTAGTCTCGTCGAGACGAAGGTATCCAACGGTCAAGATCAAATTTCAAGCTACGGATTGATGGAAATTGGAGCTGGAACCATGGCCGGTCGCGCACGCAATACGAGGCCAATAGGCAGCCGAGTTCAAGGAGGTTGCAACCGAGTGTAGAGTAGGTGATGGTCATTCGTATGGTGTCGTTTGATCGTGGTGGATGTGCTTGTGGTGGTCGCGGCATCAAGCCCTAGGGGGCGGCCACGTTGGGTTCTTTGCGTGCGTTTTTTTATCTGGAGAGGGTGCGTGCGGAAGAAGGTATGAACGGCCTAGATGTAAATATTAAAAAGAATTTGTTAATTTAGTTATATTTAAATTCGTGTAACTTTAAAAATGCATATCTTTTCATGCGAGGTCGAAAACGCACGAAACCAGTTGCGTTGGAACCGTATTGTCGAGCACTACGCTATGGAATCAGATTTGTGTCGTTTGGAGCTAGCGAAAATTTCGGGTAAAATTAAACGTCCGTTTAATTTTATTCGAAATAAAAGCTGAAAACGAAATTAAAATCAAGGTGAGAACTTCTCACTCAATCGAATCGGTTTCGATTTTTATTTTAAATAATTGTATTTAAAATTCTTGAATGTATGTTTGAATGATGTTTGTTATCTACTAATTGTTAAAATAGACATTATACGCCGTTAGTAAGCGGAGGTTATTTATTAAAAACATATACCGCGAATATTTCACAGTACAGTGAAATTGATATTATTTATGTACTTGGAGTTGATTTCCCGCATTATATAGCGGATGAGACCCTATTGCGCCGCCTATTAAGCGGATAATATTTTATAAATCCCATATATCACGATAATTCCGTACTGGAACGGAATTGGTATTGTGCTAATGTTTGTGGATGTAGGGAGACAGGTTGGAGGGATCCAACTGGATTCCTCAACAGTATTTATTTGATTATGGATATGTTGATATTCGTTGATTATCATATACAGATATATTATGTTGTTGCTGTCGTGATTGACTATTTGGTGTGTAGCATCATTGGGCCAATTTTGGAATATTAAAAGGATTTTTAAAGTGATTTTTGAAAGTATACGTTTATAAAATATTTTTGGAATTGATTCATTTTAAATAAATGTTATAAAAATTATGATTTTTGAGAAATATAGTTAAAAGTTGATTTTTGAAAATATGGGGTTAATGATTTTATAAAATAGTTTAAATCGGGATTTTTGAATTTATTATAAAAAGTTTAAAATATAGGATTTATGAAATTTGATTATTTTATAAATCAAAGAAAATGATGAAATTATAAAGGAGTTTAAAGATGTTTTAAAATAATAATATAAATTGATTTATGTAAAGGATTTATAAATTGATATTTATAAATTAAAATATTTGAATTATAAAACGAGTTTTTATAAGTGTCAGAATGAAGTGTAAATGAATTTCATAAATGAATGAAATTTATAGAATTATAAAAGGTGAAGTTATAAATGGAATTTTATAAGCAGTAGGTTTATAAAATTTGTAAAGTTATTAAAAGAATAGATTTGGGTAAATAAATGAATCTTATAAGTTATAAGATTTATAATTTGGGAAGTTTAAAGAAACAATTTTGTAAACAAATAAATTATAAGTATTTAACTTATAATGTGAACTTTTGGTGTATAATTGAGTTATAAATTGAGATAGGTTAATAAAGGAGATTTATAAAAGGAAGTTGTTATAAAGTAAATAGAAATGGAATTTATTAACATTGTTTTATAAATCCGCAAATGGCTTATTTTGATAAGTAAATTGTTATAATTTATTAATGGAGTTATATTCACGTTTTAGACAGTGAATAATCCTTTAAAATAAAATGTATAGAAATAATGAAATTGGTTAACGAAGTATATTCACGTTTTTGAATAGTGAATAATATGTTAAAGAAATGTTTTGGATGTGATGTTTTAAATAGAATTAAAACGATCTAACGATGTTTTTAAAATGTGTTAAGATTCGAAACCATAGATTTCAACATTCGTTGTTGAAATAGACGTTTTCGAGAAATAGAAGGAAATAGTGGACTATAACACTGTTGTTATAGTAAATGATTTCCGAAAGAAAATATTTTATATAGTATTGGGATTTATATATCTATTTTAATTTCGAATCCCTAGACTAGTGAATTTGGGTTGTCGTAACGATGTTTTACGCAACATTCGTTTTGGCCCAAATAAATATGTTAAGAGAATGATTTCCTTAAAGAATGAAATATATACTAATTTCGATTTAAGTATATTGAATATTTTCCAAGTGTTGAAAATAAAAAGATTTGTGAATTACTTATTAATAAATAAGTATGGAAATGTTTTTCCAATGTGAAATGAAACGTTTTGAGAATTTATCTTTTTGAAGATAAATTGAAAATGAATAATTGAAATCGTATATTCATAAATATTTTGGAATATAAATTCACTATGGAATTTATAAATGAGAAGGGAAATATGTTTAAAAATAAACGTTGATTTATTTTTGAACTGTGGGAATTAATTTACGGATTTGGAACGTAAATATAAAGTAAATCGGTAAGGATTTATTTAAATTGGTTTAAATGAACCATGTTGAAATGAAAGTATTTTCACATAAGGAAAATGATTGAAATTTGTTTTCAAAAGTGGTAAAGATGAAAACTGATTTGAAAATTGTTTTCAAATGGTTGAAGTGTGAAAATTATATATCTTGTAAAGATATTTTTGGAAAATAAATAATTTGGAAAATTATTTGGAATCTGTTGATGTTGTGCATATCCATTGATAGTTCAATAACCGACTATCAATATTTACCTTTGAATGGGTATTTGTTGTGATTTGTTTGAATTTGAATGCCACACTTATTTTTGAATAAGCACTCACTATTCGGGTTAGCCGGGAAAGGACCTTGGGGTCGTATAACCCATTCTGAATATGTGATACGTCGTTATGAATTGCATTTGAAGACCGGTGTTGAAGACCGGATATTTTTGAAAACGGAAGGATTACCGTCGAATGTTTCTGCACCGAATGGCCCCGGTATAGAAATTCCATATGTGATGGGAAGTCCGGACGTGATTAGTGAATATCCGGATTGCAAGGACTTCTTTGTAAGTGCCTTCAGTTCTGTTCGATCCCGGAACAGACTTGTATGGATAGTATGTCTGACATTACAAATTGAGATATAAAGCTGATTTCTTTCAAATATATTTCTGTTGGTGGCGGAGAATTTATTCTCTTAGCTTAACACCCTTCTCTGAGACGTACGAGCTCATAGGTTATGTAGTTGATGGTTATCGGCGATATATTCCCAATTTGGTAATGTGACATGCTGAATGTTGCTGTGAAATGATCATTATTGATTGTTTCTGAAATGATCATTTGTTTGATCATTTATCTTTGTGATCATTACTTTGATCATTTGTTGACCCAAAGCATGGCTTTGTGGACGAGACTGCGTCGGACCTCACACCCCGGAAATGGTCAAAACAAGAAGGATGCAGCAAGGTTATTAGGGGTAGCGCCCTTTAGTGTATGTCATTCCTTCTGGATAGAGGTGGTATCATGGTATGGAGCCCAGATATTTAACCTATGTTGTTGCTGCAAAATTATTACTTTGTGGTTGTTGGAAATCGAGGATCCTCGGATGTAGATCAGTTACGATCGGAGGATGGCATATTCATGTCAGTAGTTACCCAGTTAGGGGTAACCCGGCTTTGTGTTGGCAGAGATCCGGTTTGGTTCTCGGGACGTCATTCCAGAGGTGTTTCCATGTGGCAATGGGAAGTTCCTTGGCCTGACCATTTGTTGGAAATCCAGAGAAACAATACGAGCCTTGTACGGTTTTAGTTGTAGAACCTGCCATCTAATATGGTAGCAATAGTAGGCATAATATAATGGTACCTGGCTAAGATTTATATTCTACTTTCGAAAAAATTTCTACACTATGCACTAATAATAATATCAAAAAAAATGATTTGATTTTGCGTAGTAAGCATCTTTGACTATCATAAGGAGAAATCTCCCCCGTGTCTGCGTTTGCGTTGTGTATGTGCCGGGAGGCCTTATGGTAGTTTCATTTTTAAAAGCATTGCGAATCTATTTTAAAATTATCCTGTACTTTGTTTTAAAAATAAACTGTTTTGAGTTCTCACACCAGTCACATGACTGACTCGGCGTTTATTGTTTTCCTTCCTAAACTCTGGGTGCCCACCAATTTCCACACGGGCAGCCAAGAGTTAGTTTATCAGGATATTTTGGAATTCAGGAGTTGCTGGACGCAAGATGGATGGCATGGCGTATTCACTAGTATATAGAATTTCTTTTCCGTTGTTTGTTGTTGTTTGATAGTTGTACACTCTGATGATATAATGTAATATAATGTGATGTAATGTAATAACTGATATGTTCTTTGTTTAAAGATTATTCATTTATCTATTATATGTTGTTCCGCTGTGATTGTGAGATTCTGATATTGTTCTGTTGTTTTCTTTCTGTTCTGTTCTGTTTTTCTTCTTCTTCTATCTTTTTTTTCTTCTTAAAACCCTAAGTGTTCGGTTTTCCGGCATTCGAGTGCTCGGCAGTTGATACAGTGAATGTATTGATGTCGGTTTTTGGAAGTCGAAGAATCGGGTCCTTACACCTCATCCTCCTTGGATTTACAAACTGTTTCTTAATTAACAACGCAGTTTATACTATTACATGAGCTATCCCCACTTCAAAGGAAATTTCTTCTGATTTTGTCGATTTTATCAATAACCCATTTAGGAAAAGGATATAAGGATATCCAATAAATCTGCAAAGTCGATAAAGCATGATTAATAAGAATGGTTCTACCAGCTTTAGATAAAAACCTACAGTTTCAGTTAGATAATTTTCAATTAATTTTGTGAATTATTATCTACTAATATTCTTTTTAAGCTTCGTTGCTTTTACAAAAAAAACCTAAGTAATGTATAGGAAACTTCCTGGTGTTGCAATTAAGAGTATTAGCAATAAGATTTTCAACATTATTCACATCGTTTAAGACAAAGATAGAGCTCTTATTGAGATTGATCTTAAGACCCGGTAGCATTTCAAAGCTATATAAAATAAATTAAAGTGTTGTAATGTGACAGGGTAAATGCAAGGTAAAAAACATGGTATCATCTGCTAATTGAAGTGCAGAAAGACCATCGTTAGCAATATTGTTACCAACACTAAGAACCCTGTATGTGATAATTTAATGATCTTAGTGAATACGTCCGCTACGAAGTTGAATAGTAAGCGTCCAAGTCCACATTTAGATTGAATTTTATTTTCTAGAATCATATTAACCATTATACTTGATTATTCAATTTTACGAAAATTTATAATCAAAGCTATCCATCTAGAGCTAAAACCCTAGCGAATAAAAATTCTTTAAGAAAAGACCAATTAACTAAGTCGAATGCCTTCGTAAAGTCAAGCTTTAAAAGAGCACAAGTGAATTTATTTTTGCAATAGAAATTTAAAAATTGTTAAACTGTGGCGATCCCATCCATGATGTTCCTACACTTAATGAAAGCAAATTGTGTTAGAACAATTAGATTTTTCATTTTGGTGCTTAACCTATTAGCTAAGGCCTTTAATATAATTTTAAGAGAGAAAATTATTGGCGAAATGAGCCTAAAATCCTTAGACTCTATAGCATCTACTTTCTTGTGAAGTAGAATTACATTAGTAAAATTAAATCTTCTTGATTATAAGTTACCATTATAAAACTCATTAAACATATTAATGAAATCATTTTTTAAAACATGTCAAAGTTCCTCGTAAAACAAAATAGGAAATCCAGCTAAACCGAACGCTCTATCGCTAGGCAAATCATTAATATCCCTAAAGATCTTCTCTTTCGAAAAATGGGTTGTTCAAATCGTCTAAATTAATCCTTGAATTTTCTAGACATATATCATTCTACGTGGCACTAATATTGTAACCTCTATCAGTTCTAAAAATATCTTTTAATAGTTAGTGAATGCTTTATTGAGTTTATTTTGTTTAAAATTTCCACAAGTTGCACTTTCAAAATTTTAAACACTTTATAAAGGATATCTCTAATTAACTTTCCTTGAATTAATTTCTCATGGTAAATGTTATTATTTTACTTTTCAATGTGTTCATCTACACATCTATCTTTGCTAATAATAAAGAGAATTCAATGAACATGATTTCTATGGTTTCTTTTTGAAATTTCGAAAATACCCTCCTTCATCGATGGAATCTCACCATCGATTTACAATATTCACCACCATCCTATTCTCGACTACTCATCAACAGTACTATGAATTTACCACCGATACCACCAACAAAACAAGTTGAAATAAAAGTGTTGCGACTACCAAAACCTTTGCACTTACAACACACATCCATCCACTCATTTTTTATTAAATAAACAGTAAATGTCTCTGAATATTAGATTCATGTAATTATACACTATTACAAAACACATCCTTGGATTAACAAACTGTTTCCATATAAATAAATTGAACATTCTAAGTGTCCGACCACACTTATTGTTTGGTATTTCACATAATTATCCACTATTACTCAATTAATTTTTTGACCTTCTTAGAGTAAGAGCAACACTTTATTCAAGCAGAACATTCACTTTAATGTTTCGAAGGTTCAAACTCAAGACCTCTAATACCTCCGTCTATGTCATTTTACTGCTTACCACTTGAGTTAGTGGTCCTTAACATCCGTTAATTAATTTTAATATTTATCACTCCAATATGATAGCCTCTATTAATTAACTCCTATAGACTACTATCATAGACAATTATCAGGTTAGGTGATAATGGATTCATCACCCACTGCATGCATAAGGCCATCATAAGTGTAAAGTTATCACAAGTGTAAGGCCATCACATGTATAATAATATTAATTACATATATAAGATCTAACACATGTCAAAACATATTGCACATATAACCTACCACATATATAATTGTCGTCGCAAGCATAAACAATCATCGCATGTATAAAGTGTTAAGCTACCATAAGTATACTTGCTACCACAATTATAAGTTTCCATCATAAGTGTTCGATCGATACTAATTAGAGGTATCATAAGGGTAAGGCAGGGTCCTATGTGGGTCAAGTAAAATTTGAGCCGACCTTTTCGCTATATATAATAGCTTGACCCTTTTGACTCTCTTGATTAAAGGGTTAGCCTGTTACAGCCCTCAACAACCTTATAGCAAAATTAGAGTTAAAATCTAATTCAATTATAGCACAACTAGTGAAAATTTGAAAAACTGCAAGACAAAATACTCTTGAAATATCTCTTCAACCAAACTATTTCTTCATTTTTCCATGCAGTATTTGTAATGAACCGCTATTTCAAACCATTCGCATTGTAACGACCCGTATTTGTAAACATTTAAAAATATTAAATTAAATAAGATTTTTGAATAAAACTGTTAGGAAAAAATTAAGACTTTACTGATACAAATTAATATAATACAAGTTATGAGCTTAAGTAAAATTTCTGTTAATGAAACATGTTTGCAATAATGTAAGGATGATAACAAGTTCTAGTGTGTATTTTAGTAACATTGGTTTGAGTAAATTTAACTATTGTCTGAATGTAAATTTCCAATTGATTGGAATAATAAATGTTAATAAGGAATAATAAATGTTTCTTTATAAAAGAAGAAAATATGTTTATTTATTAGAAATGTTTGGTAGTTGAAAGATTGATTGCAGAGATGAGAAACTATAAATTGGTAAGAAATATATAATTCTTGTTTGTATCCAATAGTGTATAAATATGTTTAAATTACTATTAGACAGAAAATAATTGTTCTATTTCTCATTACATTTATTGTAATTGAATAATTTCAATTAATGATAGAGAGAACAACAAATTGTAAATTAATGGTGTAATTAAACGCAGCTTATGCTTTGTGAATATAAAAGGAAAGTTGGTTTAATGGAAAGAACATTTATGTCGAATAAAATGAATGTTTCATTTGTGAATGCACGTTAAGTTTCATTAAAATATAGAATAGAACGATTGATTTAAAGGAAGAAATATATGTATATTTGAACTGTGTTTTAGCATATAGATTGATTACAAGAGCAGAAAAATAATTTTTTAAGTAAGTTATTTATTACTCTGTTTTATGAACAACAAATTTATAAACGTGTTTAAATGACTAAAGGAAACAATTATTCTATTTTTCATCCATCTTAGTTGTCTATTTTGAAATTTAACTTTGTAAGTAATTGCAAATAATGTAACTGAAATATTTCAATTAGAAGAAAATAAAATGTTGAATGCAATTAATAAATTTAATAAAAGAAACGCGCCTTTTGTGTTAAACAGAAAAGATGTTTTAATGGAAATAAAAGATCATTTTGGGAGAACCAAATTGAACATTTTTATTTTTATGGTAAGCAATTTTATTTATTATGCATAGAAAAAAAAATGCGTACAAATTTGAATATTATATGAGTTAGTGAAGTTAATTTGGTTACATTTCATAAATTGAATTTCAAAAAGGTTGTGCAATGTACATGGTCCCTTCATTTCTTTTATTATTAATTGTTGCATGTGCGTTTTAAAATAGTTACCTCATTATTAAAACTTGATCAGTTTATTTCTCCTTCTGTTTAATACATAAGCCTAGACTTTTAGGTTATATTTAATTATTGCCACCTTATTTTCGCGTATAAAAAAATTTCACTTTCCTTTGGTTTGCAAACTTTTCCATTTCTACGTTAATTTCTTTATGCATTATTAATGCCTAAAGATTTCAAAATAAAATGTGACATTATTTTTTCTCCACCTTAATTTCCTAATTATTAAATAACATGCAGCTTATTTCTTTCATTTGTAGTGTATATTTGTGTTCATTTTTTTTTGGCAAAGTCTTATCGGGTTTGTTTTAGACTAATGCGCTCCTTAGTAAACCAAGAGTCCCTAGGAACCTTAAGAGACTTTGGATCCTTCCTTTCTCACACATTTACCTTCTATTTTCCTACCTGATTAAAACCAAGTACGTACACAAATTGCTCATTTGAGAAACTTTCTGCGTACTCTTCTTCTTCTTCCTTAAATCTGCAGAAAACTCCAAACCCCAAAAATCCTAAATCTCCAAATTAATTTCCATCTTTCCTCCTTCAAAACCCTAGCCTACCTCTCTCCTCTTACCGCCACCCACCTCCATCACAACCCACGACAGTAACCCATGGCCAAAGCCCTATCTTTCCTCTTTTCCTCTTTCTCTTTTTTTCCCTTCTTTTCCCTTATTTCCATGGCTTCGATATTCTAATAAACTACTCCAAATCAATTTTTAAAAAAACCATGTATAATTTCAATGGAAACAACTTTGCTGTTGAACCCTTCTTCCCATTTCGAATATTTCTATATCAAAAGCTATACTTTTCAAGTCCTTTCCCAAGTCTAGTTTTGGACGAAAATACACCATATTGTATCAAACATATCTCCTTAAGTAATGAACTAAATTATGTGATTGTTTTTTTTCAAATCATTTATTTTTCCAATGGCTTCAACTTTCTTTTAGATCGTTCTTCAAATTCCTTAACTTTCTATGCCAAAAACTCAAAATCTTTTCGAAGTATATTTGAACTCAGATTTTCAACCCAGGAAACACCACTGTTTGTTTTGACCATAACTTCCTCAAGAAAAAAGTTTTTGAGTGATTCTTCTTTTTAAATGGAGAGAAAAGAATTTGCAACAACTTTCTATTTAGTCACCTTTATAGATTTAGTAATAATATGTATGTTTGTATATTTTCTTAAAGATGGCCTAGTTTTTGGTTTGTCCGTTGTTCAAATTTGAGCATTTAATTGGATTTTTAATCGTCGACAAATCAAAAGTGAGTGCTTTAACCCACTCACAACTATTAAATTATCTTACGTTGGTTAAATTAGATTTATGATGTGATTAGAAGTTTATTAATTGTTGTTTGGTGTTTTAATTTGTCATTTAGATTTAATTTGAATTGATATTGAATTTTATAGCAATGTAGAATATAATTTCTAGTTAAATACCTAATAATGATAACCAATTAATTATTGTGATTTATTTGCTAATTTGGATGTTGATTGTGATGTATGTTATCGGTTGAAATTTTGGATGATTGGACATTTATTTATGCTTATATCTCTGTTATCACTATGGGTTGAAATAATACATACCCGAATGACCTTGTAGATTAGGAAAATCGTTTTAGATAAACCCGAGCGGTTTTCATTGATTTGAAAATATTAATTTTAGATATTGGTTGAAATGATATATATATATATATACATAAAATTTCTTGAATTTGGATTATGTATTGGAATTGAATTATTTTAAAGGTTTAACTTACACTTCGAATTTTTTAAATTAAAGTGGTTAAAATTAATACCTCGAATTGTTTTAAATCTTTTGATAATTATTTTCACGTTGTACACTTGATAGGAAATGGAAAATCCCCTAACATCTCTGAAGCCATTGCACTCACCTTTTATTTTGGATTAATTTTACTTACATAAGATCTTTTAGTTCTGACTCGAGTGTTTTGTTTTCATTACGCTCGGGTCAGTCTGAGCTTTTCAGTGTATTGAAGAGGAGGACGAAGACGAAGATTCAGTATATTATTACTATTTATTATAATTATTCCACTATATCATGTATTTTGTTGCATTATTTGTTTATTCCTGCTGTATGTATAACTCTGGTTTGAATTGTAAAAGTGCAATCGCATGTTATTTGTAAAACAACTTCATGAACTGTTTATTTGATTTTTGTATTTTGTCATTACGCTGCGAGATTCTGTGTTTTTTTTTCTTTTTTCTTATTTTCCCCATTAACAATCCTTCCTTTTGAATGGTTTGATTCTGACATGTGTAAATTGTCGATTTGAACCATCCGAAAAGGTAGGTCGTTACACGCATCCACACATATCGGACTTGAATTGCTCAGAATATTAGATTATTAATTTATATTTGGCAAAACTTATCATATATAGTAAATAAATCAATCACAGAATTACAGATACAGAGTAATATAACAATAAGCAGCTGAATAGATAAATAATAGTTCATGAAGCTACTATATAAACAACAGAATCTGGAACAAAAATACAACAGAATTTCAAATACAAATGAATCTCTAGTACATAAACGACTAACAAGTCTGACATAGATGACTGGAATAAACTGAAATAACCGAATAGATGAAAGATATTCAAGTAAAGCTCCAAGCTCCAAAGGTGAGTCTCAAATGTTGTGTCACTCAGTCTGACTCGAGCATAAAGAAAAACACAAAACAGTCGAGTCACGACTAACATTCTTATACCGGTAAATTCAACTCGAGTGAAATGTCAACTGAAATACAAGTAACTCAAAGGATGTTTGAGATTTCCATCCTCTAAGGATCCGTGGAACAATCTACTATGTAGTAATATACGCTGTTATAATATGTCTATAGTAAAGTAAGCTATTAAAATAGCGCTAAGGCATTACCAATATCCTCCTTAACACATTTTATATATTTTCATAGTCAATACAGTAGCGTACGCTCCTTCATGAGGTTTACCCAGAGGGCACTACATAGGTATGGTACAAAACAAACTCATAGGAGGCGCGATAGGGCATGTGAACATGGCATTCGATGCAATGTCAGGGTAGATGTACCAATTGCACTCCCGAACTGGTGGTAACGCACAGAAGCTACTATCTCCCACCTCGGACACACTCCCAAATCAAAGGTGCACCCAATCAAATCACAAAAGCAATAGAATGGTATCGAAGAAATGTGTCTGATAGGGGAAATGACCCCACTTGGCCGGTACAGCTCCTGTTTTAGCCACATTAAGCTGACTCACGGGAGTCAGGGCTACGCTAATACCACACATAGAATCGTCGCCTACTTCGTTCTGGAATCTCCACCACGTACACAGTTGTCAAAGTGGTTTTCGGTATTGGCAGAGAGTATGACAATATCTGATCTTGATCTCTTTAATAACCAAACGCTTATTTCACACCGTGGTCATTTCATTTCAAATAGTTCATACTTCATATCAAAATATCATATTCATTTCAAAACCATATCAATTCAATATCAATACCATTATTCACTTTAAATAATATTCATTTCCAAAATCATAACACTTTCAAAATTATAACACTTTCGAACTCATAACACTTTTGAAATCATAACACTTCTTAATTCATAATAGTTCCAATTTAAACAGTTATATATTGAAAATAGTATATATATTAAAATAGTTATAAATTAAAGTAATTTATATATTAAAATAGTTGTAAATTAAAAATAGTTTATATTTATTTAAAGAGATTATACTGAAATAGTTTCCAAGTTGGAATTTTTTCATCCAATTCCACAAATCAATTCAGATAAACTTAAATTCCAAAATTCCATTTAAATCAATCTCAGTTCATCAATTCAAATTCAAATTCAATTCAAATTCTCAAACCATTTTAATTTATAGAGATTTCAAATACAAATTTAAACTACAAATTAAACCATTTCAATTTCAATAGGTTTCAAAGTTTCAATATTCAAACATTTACAATAACTCAATTTGATAGATTTCATTTACATTTCAAATTCAACTTTACAATCATTTAGTTTTAAAATATTCACTTAATTGATCCAATAACATTTAAATAAAATCTCAAATTACAAACTTAAATAAAACTAAATATCCCATTTAAATTTATTTAAATTTGAAAATATTCGTTTAATCACCTTTGATCAAAAATCAAGTTATAAAATCATATCTTTAAATCTCAAATTCAATAAGTTTCAAGTCAATTTTATTTAAGTATAATTCTTAATAATTTCAAATCAAATTCAATTTATCTTCCCAACCTTAATTATTATAGTTATTACATATATTTATTTTTAAAATATAATTTTAAATAAATACCTAAACATATTAAAAACTAATTAAATTAAATTAAATTTTATTAAATTAAATCTTATTATTAAATTTATTTTATATTACATCTATTTTTATATATTTTAAAAATAGTAAAATTATAAGTAAAATCTTCAAAATTATATTTTCAAAACTAACTTATGAATTTAAAATTTCCAAAACATATAACTTTATAAATCTAAAATTTACACATATATTAAAATAAAATTTATATATATTATTTTAAAAAATCAATATTTATTAAAATCCATATATTTCCTTCCAAAACTCTAAAAATCATTTTTCAAAATGGACCAACGATGTCCGTATATAATTTTCTATCCTATGGTCAAGTGATATGGATATTTATCATTTCAATTCACAATAACTTAATATTTACGGGTGTATATCATTTCAACCCACAGTCCCAAAATTTCAAAATCAATAAAAATCGGTTGGGTTTATCATTTTAACCCATAATGATTTTCCCTTAATCTACAAGATTGTTCGGGTATGTATCATTTCAACCCATAGAGATTTCTAAACTAATATGGAACTTGTAGAGTGAGAACAAATATGATGATAATATAACATATCAACAACAGCTATATATCATCAATAAAAAAATTAATCATATTATAAATAATAGGTTATGGTGTCATATGTCACAAGTGAGTAGTTACAAACAATGGCATATCATATATAGCAATTATATAATTAAAAGTTCAACTTTAACAGCATATTTCAATTGTTATTTCAAGGTAAATAAATTTATTAAATATAAGAATGTTAATCGTGAGTGGCTGCTCACCTTTCGAGGTTGGATAAACAAGAAGATGAAACGGGCACACACACAGATACGGACACAAATACGACTAGCGGGTCAACGACAAGCTAGGAATTGCTGCAATAAATTTGATATTGAGAAGGTAAGTCAAAATGGACTAGAGATGATGAAATACGTATATATGGCTAAAGTCTAAAATTTTAAAACACGTATTCAAAATAAAATCATTATAATATACATACATACATATATATATGTATATTTTTGAAAATCAATATTAATTTAGACATATGTACATGTATCAAGCTCAAAATCTATATATATTTCAAGATCATTATTAAATTTAACACATATTAAAAAATAATATATATATATATATATATTATATTTAAAAATCAATACTTATATATATACATATATACACTTATTAAATCAACCTACTTATATATATTATATTCAAAATTCATACTGACGCTATATATTTCTAGACTACCATATACATATAGAGCATTTACAACAAATTTAAATATAAGAGCAAATATAAAACAACCTGCACAAGCCTATATTTATACTAACAGATCATATAACCTTTATACGAACTTATATATAAACTCAACAGAAAATACCCAAACTTGTATAGCTTACATAGGTTATATACAAATCTTATATGTATATATATATATATATATAAATCTTATATAAACTTATACCTTTATAAAGACAGGTTATATATATAGGCTAATACATAAACATTATACATATTTGTTAAAAATCAAGTATATACAGTATAGCTTATACATATTATATATATAATCCTTTTTTTTGAAAGCAAGCATCAGGCAAAGCATGAGGCAAGGTAAGAAGATGGGGACGTGTACCAGTTGGGTTATCCATAGCAAAGCAAATTATTTTTGTTTTTATATGTATAAAAAGCTTTGAATACTTACACATATATACGTATTCCCCTAAAACAGAGAAAGCTGCTGTTAGCGATATTGGAAGGGAAGAGTGCAGTCGGAGAGCTGCGAGGTGAAGGTTTGGGTCTGGAGAGCTGTAGTTATAGAACGAGTAGCGATGTGGTCAGAGGGAAACTGGATGGTGTTCGGTGCAGTTTGAGTGGTCGGGCGATCTTCTGTTCTCGGCCAGGGTGTTGTGGCATGTGGGGTCTCGATTGGGTTGGCTTTAGCACAGAGGAAAGAAATGCGGTGGCAGACTTGGTTGCATGGCCGAGGCTTTGATGCTGCAGTAGGCGGAGGAACGGTCATGGAGATGTGCTATGGTGGGCTGGTGATGTGCGATGGTGGCTCTACTAGGCGACGAGGCAGGGGAGGTTCGATCATGTGGGTGACTTCGGCAATGTCAGGGTGTTTGCCCATGGAAGGACAGAGGGGCGGAGGTCAAACGAGGGGAGGTATAGTCGGTGATTGGTTGATATTGTGCTTCGGTGACCATAGCAGGTTGGACAAGCATAAGCGGAAAAGTAGAAGAAAGAAAGGTGAAGGGATCGAAGCAAGCACAGGCAGGAATAGGTTTTGTCTCAAAGCAAGCTAAAATTTCCACAAAAATATGAAGGCCACCTGGAGAGATAAGTTTGCTTCGAGCAAAATAGGAGGAGCAACGAGCAGATACTTGGAAAAGAAGAATGTAAATCATATATATGGGCCGTAAATATTATTTTTATCTCAATAGAATGGAAAGAGAAGACGAGGAGCAAAATAAGGAATGAACCAGGGGCAATAATTTGAACAACCAGGAATATTAAAAGCCAACGAATAATAGAAGGAATAACCAAAATCCATGACTTGAATTCAGAATAAATAAAGTTGTAGGCTATTGGTTTCTCACGGCAGATAAGGAATGGACACAAGGAAAATCAAAGGCTCAAAATGGATAACGATACGGTCAAACGTTTTGCAGATTCCGCCTCGTACCGGACGTCGAAGCACACAAACGAATATACTGTGGAGATAAGTACGACGAGATGAAAAGAACGGTACACAGATATACGCGATACGATTATCCTATCAAAAGTCGATATTTGCTACCGAAAATGCTGCTAAATTGCCGAAAATAAGATAAACGGGGCTAATGTGGTCAAAATTTAACCAAACGGAATATGACATCTCACTCAGAAAATGATTTACATTTTTATTATATAAAATTATTCAGGCTTCAAAATTTTTTTATTCTCGTCAAATATTAACTGATTTAAATTTAAATAAAATTACATAACAAAATAAACTTTCATATTTTATGATGAAAATTTGATATCTTCTATGTCTAAATAGATGCATTTCAAATATAAAATTTTCATTGCAAAATTTTATGGTTTATTTTCAAGAAAATTTTTAGCTAATTACGTTATAAAAATCATTAAAAATTTATGGGTCGTTGCACTCTTCCACTCTCAAAACTTTTCATCCCCGAAAAGGAACAAGATGGGAGAATAGAAGAAATAGAAAGGAAAGATAGATTCGAGTAACATAGTTCCAGATCCATTTATTTTATTCAAATCAAAATTGTTAATTCAAGGTGTTAATTTAAACCGTATAAATTTCATTTAGTTTTGAATTGATAAATATTCACAAATTTTGTTTCAATCCATTTTGTTCAATCAATATTCAATTTATTCACATTTGGTTGATTTCAAATCAAGATATTTTCATTCAGTTGATTTGCCTACAATTTATTACATTTTTTAGAAAAAAATCTTTCAAACAAATTATTTTGTTTAACTTATTGATTTAATCAATTCGTCCTCACTTATCTCCTGTTAAGTTGATTCCACTTAAAATTCAATTTCAACCATTCTTAAGTCCATATTTACTTAAATAGTATTTTTCTTTTATCATTCAGTTTATTTCACTCACATTTCTTATAACCTCAATTAAATGTATAAAAATTCATTATAACAATCAAATTTTTATTTATAATTTCCCTTAACAAAATTTCATTTTTGGACATCTTATTGCTTACATTATATATTGTATGCTATTCAATTACGTTCAAACCTTTCCCAGGTAGGTTTTATTTATGTTTCAAATGCAATTGAACACTATACCAATTTACTTTTTAATTTTTCAACTTCTATTAAGCAATTTGAACATTTTATTACTTAAAATTTTCTTGTAAAATTTTCAATTACAAAATTCATTAACATTTTAACTTTTTTAATATTTCAGGTAAGTTATATAGTTTAGAATGTAATTGAGTATTATACAAATAAATTTTATTCTAGTTTCAGGTTATTTCAATATTATTCCTCTTTTAAACATTTCAGTTATTCAAAACTTTTACTTCATTTCAATAATTGGATACCATTACTTAATATAGAATTTAAGGATTAAATTCTCTATTTCGCTTCAAATCGTTTTGAAATAAATATATACATATACATATACATATATATATATATATCTTGTACATCAAATCATACTCAAGAAATTTAAATAAAAATCCATTGTCCACGACAAAAGTGTAGCAAAGCTACTAAGCAGCCTCACCACTTTGAGACTTGAAAAATGAATGTCGATGATGCTGCAGTCATCGCCGAAATATTTTTCAACCACAAAAGATGAGAGTACAGACTTATTTCATTTAAATTTCTTTGAAACAAATTTCCATTTAAAAATACTTTCAAATAAATAATATATTTTATTTTTCTAAAACTTTGAAACCCAAATTTTGAGAAGCACCAAAAATCTAATTCTCAAATTCTTTGATTTAAAGTCATTTTATTTGCAAATTAGATTTTTAAACCATGTTTTAAAATTTGAACTTTTTATAACATACACAATAGTTAATGGTTTAGGGATGTTGACAAAAAAAATGATAATCTAGTATTGTTATTTCTGACACCTAATTCATTTAACTATCTAATTTCAGAAACTTATACTCTTATATACAATATAATCATACATAAAATCATTTCATCTGCCGATTTTGAAAACAATATTGTGTCAGTATGCTCTGTTCAAGTGTTTTGGAATTCCTATCGATAGCGTTGGCCAGACGAATCGATCGAAACTTCGAATCAAAATTAACAACTAAAACAACACAATGTGAAATATTTTTAGGTCAATTACAAATACACTCCCTCACATGATGATTCAAAAATGGATTTAGAACAAGGATAGAGATTCAAATCCAGAGAGACCCTAATCCAAAAGAATTCTAACTTAGATAGATAGGCTCGAAAGGAAGATTAGATAATTAAATCACAAAGAGGAAAGATGGATAGACTTGTATAAATCATGGCGACCTTAGCCGGATCAACCGAGACTTAGAAAAGATGAGAATATCATCAAAGAGAATGGGGACAAACTTGTTGAGAATATCGCGGCAAAAGCCATTCATGAGATCAACGAAGAGGGAAGAAGTATTGGTTAATCCAAAGGGTATGACCAACCGTTCAAAGAAACCATTTGTCCAGGAGATAAGACAACAGGTCGAGCTCCAGAAATAAGACTGATGCGGAATTTGGATTCCCACTGAGATAGGGGAGTGACTTCACCAAAACATTAGGATATTCCCTGACTATCTGGATAGAGTCAAGACCACTAAGCCGAATATCAAATGAAAGATGGAACTGTCTGCGTAACCTGAGGCATTCGACATTCGATCACAAGAGAATTACCCGGTCGTTTGGTATAGAAATGGTACGAGGTTTGCAAGAGATAACAACATCGAAACCAAGGATATAGAAATCTCCGGTGAATCAACATCTATTGTAAAGGAGTTTCACCCCTTTTCAAACCAAACCAAGGCTAGCGGGCTAGAAAATGAAGCCATGGGACGCTCCATTATCAAGAAGAACACGAATAGGAAAAGAAAGGAATGGATTTTATAAACGAGGAATGTTTCAAAATTCAAAGGAAATCCGAATCAAAGAGGAAGAAATTTAAGCTCGAACGAAGGTGATTGATCTGTAGTTAATTTTACTCCATATGCTAAGTTTTGCCTAAACTTGAGCTCTGATACCACTTGTAACAACCTGTTATTTCAAACCATTCGCATCCGCACATATCGGACTTGATTTGCTCAAAAGATCATATTTTTAATTTATATTTGGCAAAACTTAGCATATACAATAAATAAATCGATCATAGAATCACAAACACAGAGTAATATAACAATAAGCAACGGAATAGATAAATAGTAGCTCATGAAGCTACTATATAAACAACAAAGTCTGGAACAAAAATACAATAGAATTTCAAATACAAATGAATCTCTAGTACATAAATGACTAACAAGTCTGACATAGATGACTGGAATAAACTTAAATAACTGAATAGATGAAAGATTTTCAAGTAAAACTCCAAACTCCAAAGGCGAGTCTCAAATACTCTGTCACTTAGTCTGACCCGCGCATAAAGCAAAACACAAAACACTCGAGTCAGAATTAACATTCTTATACCAGTACATTCAACTCGAGTGAAATGTCAACTGAAATACAAATAACTCAAAGGATGTTTGGGATTTCCATCCTCTAAGGTTCCATGGAACTATATACTATGTAGTAATATACGCCATTATAATATGTCTATAGTAAAGTAAACTATTAAAATAGCATTAAGACGTTACCCATATCCCTCTAACACATTTTATATATTCTCATAGTCTATAAAGTACCGTACGCTCCTCCATAAGGTTTACCCAGAAGGTACTCCATAGGCATGGTACAAAACAAACTCGTAGAAGGTGCAATATGGCATGTAAACATGACACTCGAGGCAATGTCAGGGTAGATATACCAATTGCACTCCTGGACTGGTGGTAACGCACAGCAGCTACTACCGTCCAACCTCGGACACACTCCCAAATCAAAGGTGAACCCAATCAAATCACAAAATCAATAGAATGGTATCAAAGAAATACGCTCAATAGGGGGAATGACCCCACTTAGCCCAGTATAGCTCCTGTTTTAGCCACATCAAGCTGACTTGCGGAAGTCAGGGCTGTGCTAATACCTCATATAGAATCGTTGCCAAACTATCCTACTTCATTCTGGAATCTCCATCGCGTATACAGTTGTTAAAAGTGGTTTTCGGTATTAACAGAGAGTATGACGATTTCCGATTCCGGTCTCTTTAACAACCAAACGCTTATTTCACACCGTGGTCATTTCATTTCAAATTGTTCATACTTCATATCAAAATATCATATTCATTTCAAAACCATATCGATTCGATACCATTATTCGCTTTAAATAATATTCATTTCCAGAATCTTAACACTTACAAAATTATAACACTTTCGAAATCATAACACCTTTGAAATCATAACACTTTCGAAATCATAACAGCTCTAACTTAAACAGTTTAGATATTGAAAATAGTATGTATATTAAAATAGTTATAAATTAAAATAGTTTATATATTAAATAATTTATATATTAAAATAGTTTTAAATTAAAACTAGTTTATATTTATTTAAAGAGATTATACTGAAATATTATCCAAATTGGAATTTTTTTCATCCAATTCCACAAATCGATTCAAATAGTATCCAAAATGGAATTTTTTCATCCAATTCCAAAAATCGATTCAAATCAACTTGAATTCCAAAATTCCATTTAAATCAATCTCAGTTCATCAATTACAATTCAATTCAAATTCTCAATAAACCATTTTTAGTTTATATCGATTTCAAATACAATTTGAACTACAAATTAAACCATTTCAATATCAATATATTCCAAAGTTTGAATATTCAAACATTTACAATAACTCAATCTGATAAATCATTTATATTTCAAATTCAACTTTAGAATTATTTAGTTTTGAAATATTCACTTAATCAATCCAATAACATTTAAATAAAATCTTAAATTTAAATTTAAATAAAACAAAATATCTCATTTCAATTTTTTTAATTTGAAAATATTCATTTAACCACCTTTAATCCAAAATCAAGTTATAAAATCATATCTTTAAAATCTCAAATTCAATAAGTTTTAAGTCAATTTTATTTAAGTATAATTCCTAAACAGATATGATTTCAAATCAAATTCAATTTATCTTCCCAACCTTGATATATTATAGTTATTACAAAGATCTATTTTTAAAATATAATTTTAAATAAATACCTAAACATATTATATACTAATTAAATTAAATTAAATTTTATTAAGTTAAATATTATTATTAAGTTTATTTCGTATTACATCTATTTTTATATATTTTAAAAATAGTAAAATTATAAGTAAAATCTTAAAAATATATTTTCAAAATTAACTTATAAATTTAAAATTTCCAAAACATATAATTTAAAAATCTAAAATTTAGACATATATAAAAATAAATTTTATATGTATTATATTTTAAAAATCAATATTTATTAAAACCCATATATTTCCTTCCAAAACTCTAAAAAAAACTTTTTTCAAAATAGACCAATGGTGTCCGTATATAATTTTCTATCCTATTGTCAAGTGATACAGATATTTATCATTTCAATCCGCAATAATTTAATATTTATGGGTGTATCATTTCAACCCGCAATCCCAATATTTCAAAATCAATAAAAATCGCTTGGGTTTATCATTTCAACCCATAACGATTTTCCTTTAATTTACAAGATCGTTCGGGTATTTATCATTTCAACCCATAGGGATTTCTAAACTAACAGGGAACTTGCAGAGTGAAAATAAATATGATGATAATATAACATATCA
Organism: Allium cepa; assembly: GCA_030765085.1. Lineage (NCBI taxonomy): Eukaryota > Viridiplantae > Streptophyta > Magnoliopsida > Asparagales > Amaryllidaceae > Allium > Allium cepa. The sequence continues at coordinate 867,557 of JASFAV010000023.1, read as the reverse complement.
ACAACAGGCATATATCATCAATAACAAATTCAATCATAATATAAATAACAGGTTATGGTGTCATATATCATAGGTGAATAGTTACAAATAATGGCATATCATATATAGCAATTATATAATTAACAGTTCAACTTTAACAGCATATTTCAATTGTTATTTCAAGGTAAATGAAATTTATTGAATATAAGAATGTTAATCGTGAGTGATTGCTCACCTTTCGAGGCTGGAGAAACAAGAAGATGACACGGATGCAGACACAGATACGACTAGCAAGACAGCGACAAGCTAGGAGTTGCTGCGATAAATTCGATATTGAGAAGGTTAGTCAAGGTGGACTAGAGATCGATGAAACTCATATATATGGCTAAAGTATAAAATTTTAAAACGCATATTTAAAATAAAATCATTATAATATATATATATACATACACACATATATTTATATATATTTGAAAATCAATATTAATTTAAACATATATACATATATCAAACTCAAAAATCTATATATATTTCAAGATCATTATTAAATTTAACACATATTATATATATATATACATATAAATTATATTTAAAAATCAATATGTATATACATATATATACTTATTTAAAATCAACCTACTTATATATATTCTACTCAAAATTCATACCGCCAATATATATTTCTACACTGCTATATATATATAAAGCTATTACAAAAAATTTAATTATAAGAGCAAATATAAAACAACCTGCATAAGCCTATATTTATACTAACAGATCATATAACCTTTATATGAACTTATATATAAACTCAACAGAAAATACCCAAACTTGTATAGCTTACATATTATAACAAACAGACAAGTTATATATAAATTTTATATGTGTATATATATAAATCTTATATAAACTTTTACCTTTATAAAGACAGGTTATATATATAAGCTAATATATAAACATTATACATATCTGTTAAAAATCAAGTATATACAATACGACTTATATATATTATATATATATATAATCCTTTTTTTCGAAAGCAAGCATCAGGCAAAGCACGAGGCAAGGTAAGAAGATGGGGACGTGTACAAGTTGGCTGATCCATAGAAAAGCAAACTATTTTTCTTTATATATATATATATACACACACACATATAAAGCTTTAAATACTTACACTTATATATAAGTGTCCCCTTAAACAAATGAAGCCGCTGTTAGCAAGATCGGAAGGGAAGAGTGCAGTCGGAGAGCTGTGAGGTGAAGGCTTGGATCTGGAGAGGAGAAGTTATGGAACGAGTGGCGATTTGATCGGAAGGGAAACTGGATGGTGCTTGGTGCGGTTGGAGTGGTTGGGCGATCTGCTGTGCTCGGCCAGGGTGTTGTCACGTGTGGGGTCTCGATTGGGTTGGCTTCGGCATGGAGGAAAGAAATGCGGTAGCAGACTTGGTTGCATGGCCGAGCTCTGATATGCAGTGGGCGGAGGAACAGTCATGGATATGTGTTGTGGTGGGCTGATGATGTGGGATGGTGGCTCTGCTAGGCGACAAGGCAGGGGAGGTTTGATCAAGTGGGTGAGTTCGGCGATGTCAGGGTGTTTGCCCATGGAAGGACAGAGACACGGAGGTCGGAAGAGGGGAGGTATGGTCGGTGATTGGTTGATGCTATGCTTTGGTGACCATTACAGGGTGGACGAGCACAAGCGGCAAAGCAAAAGAAAGAAAGGTGAAGGGATCGAAGCAGGCACGGGCAGGAATAAGTTTTCTCTCAAAGCAAGCTAAAATTTTCTCAAAAACCTAAAGGCCACCTGAAGAGATAAGTTTTCTTCGAGCAAAATTGAAGGAGCAATGAGCAGATACTCGGGCAAGAAGAATGTAAATCATATATATGAGCCGTAAGTATTATTTTTATCTCAATAGAATGATAAGAGAAGGGGAGGAGCCAGATAAGGAACGAACCAGGGTTAATAATTTGAACAGGCAGGAATATTAAAAGCCAGAGAATAATAGAAGGAATAACCAAAAGCCATGACTTGAATTCAAAAATAATAAAAGCTATGGGCTATTGGTTTCTCATGGCAGATAACGAATGGACAACGAAAAATCAAAGGCTCAAACCGGATACCGATATGGTTAACCGTTTTGCAGATTCTGCCACGTACAGAATGCTGAAGCACACAAACGAATATACTGCGGAGATCGACACAACGAGAAAAATAGAACAGTACACAGATATGCGCGATACGATCATCCTATCAAAAGTCGATATTTTCTACCGGAAATGCTGCTAAATTGCCGAAAATAAGATAAATGGGGCTAGAGCAGTCCAAATTCGATGAAACAGAATATGACGTCTCACTAAGAAAATGATTTAAAATATTATTATATAAAATTATTCAGGTTTCGAAAGTGTTTTATTTCCATCAAATATTAACTGATTTAAATTTAAATAAAACTACATAAGAAAATAAACATTCATGTTTCTGATGAAAATCTGACATTTGCTATGTCTAAATAGACGCATTTCAAATATCAAATTTTCATTGCAAAATTTTATTGTTTATTTTAAGCAAAAATCCAGTTAATTACGTTATAAAAATCATTAAAAATTTACGGCTCATTACAGTATTTCCATGGAATACCTCATGCACCATACAAAATACTCTTGAAACGTGCACGACGATTATTACATATATAAAGATAAACTAGCACACATGATGAGAAGCAAGCTGCAATATGACCATGATGCAAAATATATGAATAATGCACATCATTTTAGTACTTCAAAGCAGCAGTTTTCTTCTAATATCCAAAGCAGTAGTTTTCGAACAAACAGAAGCAGCAAAGAGTAGCGAAGCTGCGGTAGCAATAGAACAGTTAAAACTAACACATCATTTTAGTACTTCAAAGCTTCTTCTTGTCTGCGGTAGCAATTAAAAATATTGATCAGCAGTTTTGAACTAAAACTAAAGTGGCTTGAAATACTAAGACTTGAATTAGTAAGTTCGTAGAGAAACGTACTTCTAAAAACTAAGCTTCAATTAGCCAAAGGTGTAGAAAGCAATGTAGCATGTTCTTCGTGGTCAACAACAACTGTAATATCTTTTGCAGGGTCTTCAATGTTGGCATTATTGGTGTTTCACACATCCAATCTCTTGAACAAAGTAATGCTTCTACCACATCTTCCTTAAGTGAACTACGATGTTCATTGAGAAGCTACCGCTAATAGTAAATGCACTTTCTGAAGCCACGTTCCTAATTGGAACCACTAAAATATCTCTTGCAATGCGAGATAAAGTAGGGTACTGATATTGTGGTGATTTCCAAAATGAAAGAATATACAATTGCAATTTACGATCAATCAAGCCATCGTCTAAATAAGAATCAAGTTCTGACTTATGAGGATTGCTAGAAAATTCAGAGAAATCAAATTTATCCATTACAACTTCGCACTTTTGTGAATGTGGACCTATAAATGATTCGGTGGATTCCATATTTCTCATAACACTTGCTTCTACGTAGGATTCTTTTTCCACTTTTTCCGAATACTCGTTATATAGTTCTTCCAATTTCATTTTCACCTTTTCAAACTCTAAGCAACTGCCATATAATGTTTTATATGAAAATCAAACAAAATTTGTCTTGTACCGTGGATCAAAGATACAAGCAATGTAAAGTAACACATTAAACCAACTCCAATATTTATTGAATTTTTTGAGCATATCACTTGCCATAAGAGACATAAAATCATTTTCCTACATGTGCTTTTTCAATGTATAATGAAATAAGAAAATTTTTGAAAAAAAAACAAATGAGCAGTTAGTTAATTTCTACCAGAAAATAAGCAAGTGACATCATAATCTAAAAAATGTGCAATTTTCTTTGCTTTGATCCATTCTTCTATTGTTGGACAATAAGCATAATTAGAGTCGACAAGTTTCAAATGACAAAGCACTTGCTCACACGTATGACACTTTTAAGCATTGTAAATGTTGAATTTCATCTAGTAGAAACATCTTGACGCAATCCTTTTCTATTGCTATCCAATGAGAGAGTAGCCATGCATTCTAGAATATATTTTTTAAATTGAGAACCCTTAATATATTTTATGCTTTCACGTATGTTACTCAAGAAAGAAGTAACACACTTCAAACCATCTTGCACTGTAAGTAAGATGTGATTCCAATAATCCAACAAAATTATCATTTGCAGATGCATTATCTAAAGTGCACAAAAATATGTCATCAATTATATCCCAATCAACTAACATACTTGAAATTTTCCCAAATATAGCTAAGCTCGAATGTGGAGGTGGCATTAACAAAAATTCAACAGTTTCTTTTGCAATAAAATGTGCCATCAAAGTTATAAATCCATCAGTATTTACTGATGTCCATAAATCAGATGTCAATCTAACTTTTCCACTACATGATTTTAAAAATTCCTTAAGTTTGATCTCTTCATTCTCATACAGTTTCATAACATCATAACATGATGTGTTTCTTAAATAATGTTCCACTTGATTGTTTAAGTATGAATGGATCTCACAGATACGTTCATACTGAACAAATTTGAATGGCAAGTTATGTTCAATAATAGCCTTAGTAATCAACTCTCTACATATTTTTTGATCGAAATTACTTCTTTGATCATTTTCAATGCTTTTAACAGTTAATGGACACTTCTCTACATGTCTTAGCAAATTGTTAGTACCATATTTAAACCCCCCCCCCCCCCTCCCCTGTAAATATTTCCTTGTGCATTGTATGCAAAAACATGTGCGTTTTTTTTTTTACCTTCAACCGTTTCATTTTTAAAAAAATATTTCCAAACATCAGAACAAGTATTTCTTTCTTGCTTATTTCTGATAGAGCTACACACCGGATCTACTGTTGCCAATGACTCTAACGTGTTTCTTAATTGAGTACCTCGTTTAGTACTATTTTGTCATCTAAATTCAATGTTTATTGTTAAAATAATGACGTATGATTTTATTTTTTAAGCAGCAAAAGAGAAATCACTACCTAGAATATGCAGATCGAACAATAAAAATAGCCAACAGCAAAAGAGAAATCGCTACCTACTTAAAAGGAGAACGGTAAATACCTCGAAATCGGCAAACAAGCAAAGAAGAGTGCAAGAATCTCGTTCGCTTCGAAATAATCGAGAATGAGAAGGTTGGCGACAGACTTGATTTGATGCCGACGGCCTGGAAAAATGACGAGTGCGATGCTAGGGTTTCTCATTTAGTTCATGTCGTATTTTTACCCGTTTAGCAACAATGTTCTAATGGATCATTTCTGAAAGGTCCGTTTACGACTGCAAAATTATAGGGTGTGATCCACTTCAATTAATAGTGAGGTTAGTGGATTGGGTTTAAACGGTCAGTTTACATTTGACAGCCCTTATACTAATGTTAGTTGTTTTAACATTTTCTTGTAGGTAATTTAAACGAAAAAGAGAGTGCGTCGCAAAAATATCTTTCTTTCCAAAAGTCGATTATTTCATGTATGATTTTTAAGACGTTTGATTGCTATCCATGCGATGATAGTTTGATTGCTATCCATGCGATGATAGCAATCAAACGGCATATAGCCGATTCAAAAATAGGATAATTTATGCTACAATGATGAAAATTAATTCCTTGTTGGATCATTAAGGGATCTTTCAATACAACAAGCAACGGTGTTTAACCCAATTATTGGTTCTTGCTGATATTCATAACATAAATAATTAAAATGCAGTCAATATCTAATTTTTTTTGAAACATTTGCGTGGAGCCAACTTATCATGTGCTAGCTAATAATGGAGTGTAGGGCAACAGAAATTTGCAGATATGACAAAGTGAGCTAGAAAATGTATATTGAAAGAAAAAAAAAAAAAAAAAACAGTAGCACGATGAGAGGTAAATGCGGATCCAATAATATGTTGACATGCTAAATCGTTGTCCAATTGGAAAGTAAGCGTCTTTATATTTATTATATAAAGACAAAAGTTAACGATAGACCATTGATTTAGGAACTACTATTACAGCTAATGGATAGATAAAAATGCAATCAACTATCATGCTATACAATCCAAGCATAAGGAACAGCTTTTCCATAGGACATCTTGCGTGCTTCTTGTATGCGAAAAAAGATGACCTTATATCATAATTTTGTGGTTGAACTACAAATGCCAGGATCCTCAGTCCTAAACTGCAACTCTGCGTCTTTCATCAACTCTGCTTCGACCTGTAAATCAAATGAATTAAAGGAGGCCGGTAAATCCCATATGTAATTATTAAACTAACATCACCAATATATGATAATTTGAGTAGCAGCATACCCTTTTTCTTAAGTTTGTTCCTGAAGCTTCTTTTTCTGCTAAAAGCATTCTCCTGACAGCAAAATATATTTTAATGTTATAGACAGATTCAACTATTTTTACAACAATGAATAATCATACAGTCTACTACAGTTGTAACTAGAAATTTAATAATATCAGTAATATTTCCATGATCATAATTATATATTCCATGCACAGAAATAATGTAGAAATTTACCACTGGGAGCCCAGAATTGCAGGCTTCACGAACAGCAGCTACAAGAGCTTTATCTTGTTCGCTAAACAAGCTTGTAACTATTCCGGACTGACCAGCTCTAGCTGTGCGACCGATTCTGTGAAGAAAATCCACAGCTGAAGTTGCAAACTCTGCCTTTATAATCCATTATTGAAAGAGTTTGATCAGATATGAAAACTGAAAGCATGCCAGCAATAAATTGAACTTCGACAAATTGACGTACATGATGAATATGCTGATTTAAGCAGTGATAAAAAAAATTCAGTTCATCTTCCAATACTTTAATACGATATAATTTCCTGTTTATTATAGGGGGAATTAATCTAAAGGACAAAGATTTGTATATTTTTTGCCTCAAGGACACGACCTCAATATTTTTACCACAAGACAAACATTCTTCTAAAAATTATTCATAAGGACAAACATTTTCCAAAATTATTCATAAGAACAACAAAACTGCTACCGAGCTAAAAACTGAGACCTAAAAACTGCTACCGATAACTACAAACTGATACCTAAAAACTGTTATCAATAACTAAAAACTGATACCTACAAAAAGTTGTCCTTCAGGATAAAATATTGAAGATCTGTCCTTGAGGCTAAAAAGCTGTGAAATTTTGTCTTTGGCAATAATTTCCTGTTTATTATATTTGATATTAATCTGTATTTTCTAGTTAAACTGGAGAAGGCTAATACAGAGGGGAGTAAAACTTCCCTTATTTTGGATTTAAAGCCCTCAACTTTGACCTTATTTGTTTCTGTTGGAAACAATGGTCGAAATTCGGCTGAGTCGTGGACAAAGTCACTTTCTTGAAGACGTTTCGGCGATCTGCTCAAAGGTGCAAGCAGTTCGGATCAATCACCGCCGCCTCTAGGATAAAACAGCCTCTCAATAAATTGGGGTACCGTTACGTTTGCACGAACGAAACGGTTCAGTTTGCACTCTCGAAATATTGCTCGGATTTTTATGAAGAAGAGATAAGGAAAAATGTCGTTCTGTCTATTTCGTCTTCTTATGAGTTATGAAGACGGAGTAGTGAAAAGAACGTTTTACTGATTAGGGGACGTGGTCTAGAAAAACGGATCTGAGTATTACCGGGTCAAAAATAATGAACGTTGCACAACGTTCTTCATACGGGCTTAAGTAACTGATCCAGCCCGGTCAGAAAACAGTTAACAAATTTGTAGCAAAAATATAAGTGTTACACCACTACAAGCCCAAGCCCAAGCCCGGCCCGGGTCGGGTCGGGTCGAGTCGAGTCGGTCGGTCGGCGCGCGCGCGTGTGTGGTGGTCAAGCATGGCCTCCCTCCTCACAAAAGAGCATCATTGGGTGCCCAAAGGGCCCAACTTAGCCTCTAAGAATCAAGTATAAATACTTGATTCTTGCATATAATCTCACAATGTGGGACTATTCAAATATAGGAGCCAATTTCCACTTAGCCAATTTTTTTAACAATTCACTTCAAACAAATTTCCAACAATCCCCCACTTGAATTTTTAAAAAATATTTTCGAGCAATTTCTGAAAACATAAGATTGTGCATAAACAAAGGTGTCGTTAGACTTGAACCTTTGCATAGTGAATAAGATTCAGTTTTTACTAGAGTGACACGTAGTCTTGAACTCTATTCCTGACATCAGACCACACACAATCCTTCTAGAGTGCAATCAAATAAGCCCGTGCATTTATGGCCATGCACGTCTATCCCAGTTTAGTGAATGCTCTAGGAGTTTTGCCCAAAACTCCATAGGAAACGGCCAAATTTCCACATTCACACAGGTGAGTCTATCAAGAGTACTCCTGAAGGTAGGTACTCCACTCCAAATGGAGTATAGATCTCATTAAGAGTTTCTATTAACTCATCCTCTAATCACTTCAGGAATACATGCTTCTTTATATATGAAAAATGGCATGTTCAACTCATATCACTTCACAACTTGTTCTTACCCATTGAACCTAGTTCTTGGGATCTCCAGTCATTAGGTCGGGTTACCATTGTGCGTGACTCAACAATCTAAGGGCAATAGTCCCATTTTTCTAGAAGTCGTAAGGACTTTCTCTCTGGCCAGTCCTTTCGTCAAAGGATCTGCCAAATTCTCATCACTGCGTATGTGATCCACTCTAACAGCTCCTGAAGAGAGTAGCTCTCTAACAGTGCTGTGCTTACGACGTATCTGTCGTCTCTTACCGTTATAATAACGGTTCTGTACTTTTGCAATAGCCGCGGTACTATCGCAATGGATCAACACAGCTGGTATCGGTTTTTCCCATAAAGGAATCTCAGCTAGCAGATTTCTTAAGTACTCTGCTTCCTCACTAGCTGTAGCTAGTGCTATCATCTCAGACTCCATAGTAGACTGAGCCAAAATAGTCTGTTTCTTGGATTTCCAAGAAACAGCTCCTCCAGCAATGCTAAAGATATAGCCACTGGTTGCCTTTGAGTCATCAGATAAAGTATTCCAGTCTGCATCGGTGTAACCTTCAAGAACAGCTGGAAACTTTCCATAATGTAATCCAAGGTTCATGGTTCGCTTTAGGTATCTCATGACCCTCTCAATAGCGTGCCAATGCTCTATACTAGGTCTACTAGTAAACCTGCATAATAATCCCACGACATAGGCTATGTCGGGTCTAGTACAATCAGTGGCATACCGAAGGCTGCCAATGATGCTCGCATAATCAGACTGTCTTACACCTTCACCAGTGTTCTTGAAAAGTTTTACACTAGGATCATATGGTGTACATGCAGGTTTACAGTCAAAGTAATTGTATTTCTTTAAGATCTTCTCAATATAATGAGATTGATCCAAAGAAAGTCCCTTTTCGGACCTAGTAATCTTAATACCAAGAATTACACTCGCTTCACCTAGATCTTTCATATCAAAATTGGCACTTAACAAAGATTTAACAGTGTTTATGGCATGAATATTTGATCCAAAAATTAGTAGATCATCTACATACAAACATATTATAGTGCAAATGTCATTCTCAAATTTATAATAAATGCATTTGTCACTTTCATTAATTTTAAAACCATTTGAGATTATTAAATTATCAAATTTTTCATGCCATTGTTTAGGTGCTTGTTTTAAACCATATAATGATTTATCTAATTTGCAAACTTTATGTTCTTGACCATGAATTACAAAGCCTTCAGGTTGGTCCATATAAATTTCTTCTTCTAATTCACCATTTAAAAAGGCAGTTTTAACATCCATTTGGTGTATAATTAAATTATGAATAGATGCTAATGAAATTAGTACTCGAATGGATGTGATTCTAGTTACAGGTGAAAAAGTATCAAAAAAGTCTATATTTTCTCTTTGCCTAAAACCTTTAGCTACCAAACGGGCTTTATATTTTTCAACTGTTCCATTAGGTTTTAATTTCTTTTTAAGTACCCATTTACAACCTATAGACTTACAACCAGGTGGTAAATCTACTAAGTGCCAAGTCTTATTGGATTCCAAGGAATCCATCTCATCATTTATAGCCTCTTGCCAAAAATCGGCATCTAAAGAAGATAAGGCTTCTTGGAGGTTTGTTGGATCCTCCTCTATAGTAAAAGTGCAAAAATCTGAGCCAAAATCTTTATCAACTCTTGCTCTTTTACTTCTTCTAGGTTCAGTTTCAGAAGATTCATTAAGTTCTGTTCTAATAGGCATGGTGTTATTTGACGTGCCCCCACTATTCCTCAATTTAAAAGGAAATTTATTTTCATAAAAATCAGCATCAATAGATTCTACTATATTATGTGTATTTAGGTCATAAAATCTATATGCTTTGCTATTAATAGCATAGCCAATAAATACACATTCGTATGTTCTACTTGCTAATTTTATTCTCTTAGGGTCGGGTATACGAACATATGCCAAGCATCCCCAAGTTCTAAAGTAAGATACATTCGGTTTATAATTTTTTAAAATTTCAAAAGGTGAAGTCTTACTTTTTGATTTAGGGATTCTATTCAATACATAGCATACAGTCAACAAAATATCCCCCCACCAATGTTTTGTTGCACCTGAATTTAACAAAATAGCTACAACTAATTCGGTAAAGGTCCTATTCTTTCTTTCAGCTTTACCGTTCATTTCAGGTGAATAAGGTGCAGTTCTCTCATGAATTATACCATTCAATTTATAGAAATCAAGAAATGAACTAGATTCATATTCTGTTCCTCTATCACTACGAAGTCTCTTAATTTTCTTATTAGATTGATTCTCAATTTCAGTTTTAAATAATTTAAACATATCAAATGCATCACTTTTATTTTTCATAAGATATACATAAGTGAAATCAGAGGTATCATCTATGAAAGTGATAAAATAACGGTGTCCATGTCTAGTCAAAGTACCATCTAGCTCACATATGTCAGAATGAATCAAGTCTAAGGGTTCAGAAAATCTATCAACTGATTTATGAGGTTTCTTAGTGATTTTTGCTTGACTACAGAATTCACATTTATCAAAATCAGTTTGTGACATTTTAGGAATCAAATCTAATGTGATCATGTTATGAATTATACGCTTATTTACATGACATAATCTAGAGTGCCAAATATTAAAGTCACACAACATATAAGCAGAACTGGTTACTTTATTAGATTCAACATTCAGTTTAAACATACCCTCACAAGCATAACCCTTCCCTACAAACATCCCCTTATAAGTCAAAGTATACAAATCAGCCCCTATAACTTGAGTAAAACCAGCCTTATTAAGGAGAAAACCAGAAACCAGATTCTTTCTCATCTCTGGAGTATGCATCACATCTTTCAGAAGAACTGTCTTTCCAGAGGTAAACTTTATTTCCACATTTCCAATGCCTGCAACTGTAGTGGTGTGAGAATCTCCCAACAGCACCTTCTGATCATCAGCAGCCGTGTATGTACTAAACATAGCACGATCATAGCAGACATGGCGGGATGCACCAGTGTCTACCCACCAACCCTCTGATCCACCAACAAGGTGAATCTCAGAAATCATAGCCGTCAAAGGCTCCTCAGTCAGGTTAGCCTGCGGTGCAGGGCCTGGTCTGTTCCTACACTTGCGTGCCATATGACCTGGTTTTCCACAGTTGTAGCACAGAAACAACTGTCCAGAGTCATTCTTTTGGGTTGGTTTCTGCTGTCCTTTTTGGTTCCCTTGCGGGTTCCAATTCTGTTTGTTGCGGTTGCGGTTCTGATTCTTAAAGCTTTTCGGATTTGGTTTCAGAACTGCTGGCTTGGACTTCTTAGTGTTATTGTTGGTGACAACAAGCACTTCCTCTTTCTGGTCCTGTTTCCGAGCCTCCTCCTCAATACGGAGGCGAGTAATCAAGCTCTCTAAGGAGAATTCCTTAGTCTTGTGCCTAAGCACATTCTTAAAATCTTTCCAACCTGGGGGCAGTTTATCAATAATAACAGCAATTTGAAACTGTTCATCTAAACTCATACCTTCGGAGATGATCTCATGAGCAATTTTCTGAAGCTCATGAGACTGCATCTCTACTGACCTGTCATCCGTCATCTGGTATTTGAGGTAGCGGCTGACTGCATACTTCTTCGCTCCAGCCTCTTCGGTATCGTACTTCTTTTGCAGCGCTTCCCAAATCTCTTTGGCTGACTTGTCAGAATTGTAGTAGTCGTACAGGTCATCGCTGAGGCCGTTGAGAATGTAGTTTCGGCACATGTAATCTTGCTCTGTCCAGCTCTGCAACTCCTTTGATTTCTCTGTCCAGGCTCGCATCTGATCTGAGTCTGCTTCGGCGTCTGGTCTATCGGGTAGCTGCGGTTTGTTGGTCGCGAGCACAGCAACCACTTTTCGGGTGGTCAGGAAGAACTCCATCTTTTGTCTCCAGCGTTTGAAGTGGAGGCCTTCGAATCTGAAGGGAGCAGCGGAGACAGTCGGTAGCTGGAAGAAGGAAGCGGGAGCGGTTGCATCTAGATCTGCAGCAGAAGCCATTGTTTTGGTTCGTCTTCAATTTGTTGGAAACAATGGTCGAAATTCGGCTGAGTCGTGGACAAAGTCACTTTCTTGAAGACGTTTCGGCGATCTGCTCAAAGGTGCAAGCAGTTCGGATCAATCACCGCCGCCTCTGGGATAAAACAGCCTCTCAATAAATTGGGGGTACCGTTACGTTTGCACGAACGAAACGGTTCAGTTTGCACTCTCGAAATATTGCTCGGATTTTTATGAAGAAGAGATAAGGAAAAATGTCGTTCTGTCTATTTCGTCTTCTTATGAGTTATGAAGACGGAGTAGTGAAAAGAACGTTTTACTGATTAGGGGACGTGGTCTAGAAAAACGGATCTGAGTATTACCGGGTCAAAAATAATGAACGTTGCACAACGTTCTTCATACGGGCTTAAGTAACTGATCCAGCCCGGTCAGAAAACAGTTAACAAATTTGTAGCAAAAATATAAGTGTTACACCACTACAAGCCCAAGCCCGGCCCGGGTCGGGTCGAGTCGGTCGGTCGGCGCGCGCGTGTGTGGTGGTCAAGCATGGCCTCCCTCCTCACAAAAGAGCATCATTGGGTGCCCAAAGGGCCCAACTTAGCCTCTAAGAATCAAGTATAAATACTTGATTCTTGCATATAATCTCACAATGTGGGACTATTCAAATATAGGAGCCAATTTCCACTTAGCCAATTTTTTTAACAATTCACTTCAAACAAATTTCCAACAGTTTCCTATCTATTATTATTTTTTAAGACGCATCTTTTGGGGATTCCTTCATAACGAACTAATGTGATGAAAATATTTCTTAGCGTCAAAATTTCTACAGTTTCAAGGTTAAAATGCTCCATTTCACAATACCTAAATATTCTAAATATATGTATATGTATATGTGCATGTGTGTGTGTATACACACAATTGTAAATATGTATATGTATGCAGATGGTTAGGACATTGAAATTACAATAAAAATAACGCTCATTCATTAGGACAACAGTTCAGGGATGAAGCTTTTCATAGCCTGAATACGGCAGCCAGCCAAACTGAAATTTTAATCTCCCCAGATATGCACTGAATAACAAGTTGAAATTGCTTCGGAACAAAACTAAATGCAAATATTGTCACATCAAAATTTTCCATGATTGTTGGCCATACCACAAAGTTTATGGAATAATACTTGCTGTAAAATAAAATTGGGTCTGCAATCTTTTGTACAAAAAAGTCACTCCTGAGGTCCAAGATGCAGATAAAAATCTATGAAAACCTGTAATATAGGACCATAACAAATAATATCAAATTTAACTTAGGTGATTTAACTACAGAGTTCATGGCAAACAAACGTAAAGATCACTTCCATTGTATATCATGTCAGTTAGAAATCATCTCCAGGAATAACAATTATGGCTAGTTGAGCACAACCAAGCACAAAAAGTCTTCTTTTTTTTAACATGTGAAAGCATAGAGCAAACACACAAACACAGTATATGTAGATACAATACAGTAAGCATAAATATCTTGTTTACCTGAATAACATGTGATACATTGGGAATGTCAAGACCACGGGCCGCAGCATCTGTGCAGACAAGCACACCACCATTTTCCCGGAATATGGTCAGGTTCTTTGTTCTTTCATCCAAGGAGGTTTCGCTATGGTAACTTAAACATTCCACGTTTACTTTTTTAAATATTCCAGCAACCGATTCTGCTGCTTCTACTGTGTTTGTAAACACCATGGTACGATTTGCCTCAAGATTAGATTTCTCATATTCAGCATTCTTATTGTATCTAACAGCTTCTAGCAGAACATCTACTTGTGTTTCAGCTGTAACTTCTGCCCATCGCTGCTCCAATCTACGACAAATATTGAATTTCATATTATCACAAAGCTTTGAAAGAATCAAGCAAGATAAATTTCTGTATCATGCATATAGAACCATGGTAACTCCTTGTTTATACAACCCCTATTTATGAGAACGATCATTCACGATGACTATGTTGTAAGTTGAATAGATATATCACTTCAAGACGCGGTTGAATCGCTTTCTTTCAAGAATGTTTCTCCCTATCTCAGATCACAGAGGGTTATCGTGAAAAATTTTGTTGATTCAGAAAGTAAGAAAGAAGTTTTTTTTTTTTTTGTACCGATGACGAAGTACTGTCGTGTATATATAGGGTTCGGCATCTGCTGTAACGAAGAGACACCTTTTGGTCCAAACAGTAATATCTGTTTTCCATTTGAATTCAAATTCGAACACAAACGATGTGTACCTTTTTTGGACGGGGCACTGCCCCTAGAACCCCACGACCTGACTAGTCAGGTCGACCGTTGTCAGCAGGGGCATTCCCCCCCCCCCCCTCCCCTCACCCTCCGGGATCACCCTCTGTAGTGGCAACCAACTTAGAAAATTGTATGAAAACTTCCAATTGTATAAAAACTTCCAACAGGCTATACATTGATTTATTGATATAGAGAGTTTAGTTATTGCATTAAGCCTATGTTTGGCAGTCAAAATCAAAAGTGCTTTTGCTTTTACGAAAAAATGTTTTCCAGTTATAGAAAATCAGCAAGTCGAAAAATCAACTTGTCAAAACGTTCCTTGGATCAACTGAAATATTTTCTATTCTGGATTTAAAAATAAAAAATTATATCGTTCTATTATTTCACATCAAAACTAACTTTTTGATGTTTACTTGTAAAAAGCAAAAGAAATTATTTTTTAAACCTATACAAATGGGCCCTAACTTAGTGTAAGCTAAGGGAAAAAAGGCATACCTAGGGTTGTGGCGATGGAGGTAGCTCCCACTGATCCAAACGGCATCGGGAAACATTCTTCTTAAGACCCCACCTGCTGTTTTCTTTCCGTTTCCCGGAAGGGTGGCAGCTACAAATATATATTGCTTACTACGTGTATACAGTTCTCTAACTCTCCTCCAACCCTTTTTTACCTTAGCTGTGCGAACTTTGTTATCCATTTCAGCGGCATCTTGATCATTATCATCTTCAACTTCCTCATCCTCATCCTCATCCTCATTTGCTTCATGATCATTTATAATTTGCTCCATTTCTTTGCTATCAGATTCATAATCTATAAGAGAATCATCGCTGATGTCTGTTATTTTACCAGACTGCATGGATTTCTGCATTCTAGATAGTAGTTTCTCATCAAAGCGTAGCATATGTATGAGGCGAATAATTTGGTTTTGAAAGCTTCCACAAAGTAGCATATCTGCCTCATCGAAAACCTACGCAATGTATATCGTTCAGAAAAGAATTACAACAAATAAGCATGAAATGGAGAAGAAGGATCAAACAAACAAATTTCAATGAAATAG
Organism: Allium cepa; assembly: GCA_030765085.1. Classification (NCBI taxonomy): domain Eukaryota; kingdom Viridiplantae; phylum Streptophyta; class Magnoliopsida; order Asparagales; family Amaryllidaceae; genus Allium; species Allium cepa. The sequence continues at coordinate 851,747 of JASFAV010000023.1, read as the reverse complement.
CATCTAACATTACGCAACGCTACAACCTTAGGAAAATATAGTTCCATGTCAGAAACTGAACACTAGAATTTGACATACAAACACTTGTCCCTTCATTTAAACAACCAAACATGATTGCTTTTCATAGTCGAGACCCATCACAACTAAGGTTGAAAAGAATGATGAAAATAAAGTTTGGCTTAGCCCATGTGACAAAGGTGACTAATTTGATACAATATTTGTGGGGTTTGGATGTAGATTGTTATAGAATGTATGTAGCACTAAGTAATTAATATCGGTATCTGTAACATATCAGTTAAGAACCAATATGAGATATTTAAAGATACCGGTATGATATCGGAGTAACATTGGTATGTTTGTTAGCAGGCTATGTATAGCGCGGTAAAAATAAAAGATACAAATATTTTCATTTCACCACCTTTAATAGTTGTTAGAATTTTTGATCATATATTTCTATGAAGAATTTGCATATACATACATTCGTTGTGCGTGTGTGTATTTGTACACTCACGCATGTATGTATGTATATATGTGTGTGTGTGTGTGTTTTGAAAACAGTATCTATGTCGTTTGTTGATGTGGGTTGTCACACATTAATATCGATTCCCAAAAGACATATCACCAACAATTAATACGTAAATGCATTAATCATCTCATAAAGTGATCCGACAATTAAGCAAGTTACAAAGAGTAATAAAGTGGTAATAAAGTATGATATATATGAAAGGTTGGGATGTGAAAGGCTGGAATACTGGAGGTTTTCATACCATGATGAAGGGGTTATGGAATATGAGCGACCTCTAGTCTCTATAATTAGCTTTCGGTTCTACCATCAAAGATACACATAAAAAATACTAGAATAATATCTCTCTCACTAAGTGTCAAATGTAAACTTACCATCACTTGATGTTCATGCATGTTTGGACTATGATTTCAATTGAACACATACAAATGTTCGAACCAAGATTTTGGTATTTTGATGATAGCAACTATATAACAAAGCTACTAACATGTTTATCAAATTTTATAAGTTAATAGTAAGCTTTATGGTATCACAACTTGAAAGAAATGATAGAACGAAATATTTGCAATTATACAAGCACAAATAGATGTATTTGCAACACAATATTGTTATACACAAGCACAAACATTAAAACAAAACAAACGAAGACATACGGAGTGGAGAACAAGCTTCATCAACATTCAATGGTGCTAACAAATCAAATGAAGTTCGGATAAACACTCGAAGATGGACTAAAGAGCTACAAGTCAAGTAGGTTATTTATCAAGTCCATATCGAGTCCTCAAAGTCTAATTTGTTAAAACCGCATAAATGATCTCGGAATCACTCTAAATTTGGACATAATATATAGATATCTTAAAATATTTCTACGATTTTTCTCGGGTCTTTTAAGAAGTGAAGAAGCTCGAAACGAAGAAAGGTTTCATACTGACTTGAGTGCACCATAGGTCGATCTGTGAAGGACTCACAGGTCGACCTATGATAAACCACAAGTCGACCTGTGGGTTCCTCGTAGGTCGGTGTATGGGAATCAGATCACATCCTTTCCTCTGTAACGTTTCTCCGTTTTGAATTGTCGCATCTAGGACTGTAAAGGTTGAGCCATCATCTGTTCAACCGTACCAACCGTTCATACGGTTACCATTTATAACGGTTGAAGAATTAAAAAACCATGGTTAACCATACCAATCATACATTATTGTTTTGTATAATATTTAACATTAAAGTATAAAAATTAATAATTTAAGTTAAAGGAATAACTTGTAGATTAATAATATGTCTTCATGAACTAATAAAATGTGCATGCATTGTTTTTTATAAACAAACAAATAAATTTGCAAAAAACTGTCGGAGCTATATAAATTTATCATCAAGAATGCATATGATTGAAAATATATGTACAAATGCTTCAAAATTGAAAATATCACGGTTAACCATCATACACGGTTGCGGTAACGGTTATAAGAATTTATAACCATCAACAACGATTACGGTTATGGTTGGTGGTACTAACGACGGTTGCCGCAACAACCCTTGTCCGCAACAACCCTAGTCCGCAACACCCCTAGTCGCATCATCTCTTCTCTTTATCTTCTTTTGGATTATCTTTCTTTTCAACCCAATGTTTGCAGTTTGCATCTCTGTATCATCTATAAATAACCTCTCAATCCATGGTCAAATCACCTTACTTGCTCTTTAATTTTTTTAATCTATTAGATTCTTTCTATACTGCTCTAAATATTCTGAAACAATCAAATTCTATGCATTCATTTCAACATCTATTATCAATCAAATTACTTTTTATACCACTTGTTCATTCATTTCGAATATATATTGTGTGAGTTATAGGAACACTCTACTGAAAGAAGACTTATCTGTATATCGGAGATACACCACAGTTTACGATTTACTTTTGCAATGGTGATAAAGTTCTTTTGTGAAGTCTTTGGGCAGTTGGTGTTGAACTTCTTTTGCAAAGTCATCGGCAGTCGATGTTGAAGCCATGTTCGGTTGTTCAGGCATGTTCCTCCAGATTAAGTGAGGAGTGGTGGTAAAATTTCAAAAAGAATTCTGAGACTGGACGTAGAATAAGAGGTCCAAACCGGTATAAAATCCCAGTGTGTTTTACTTTGATTATTTTACTTTCCATTGCATATTATACTTAGTTTATTTTGCTTAACTAGCTCTTGTATAAGTTAGTAGATATTCAAGTATATAAGTTAATCTATAATCACTTGGTCATATTACCCGATCCAGCCTAAGTTTCAATAAGTACATTTGATCACCATCAAGTAAGATTTTAAAATTAGATTTTATTTATTTTTTGTGTTCGCAGAACACTGCTAGATTTCTTACATTTGGTATTAAAACGTTTCTAATCCACATAATGAAATTTTGGTTGTTTTGATATTGTTTGAGTTAAAACTAATTGATTAAAGTCAACTGGTCCAACAGATATTTTAGCAAAATATACCAATTTCATACCAACTATTTTGGTTGTGAATATTCAAATTTTAGTTTGTGGTTTCCTTATTTTAGGAGGACAATAGTTAGGATTGACTTAGAATGATATTCTTATACCTGGTATAGTACTGCTTTATTCTATTTCTTAAGGTAAGACCATGAACAACTATTTTTTTCTTCTCTATTTTAGATAATCATAAAAATAAATCTGAGTATTCACACATTAAGGGAAGTGTCTTTTCATCATAGAATCATTTGTTATATTTTATATATTATCAACCTATGTTGTTAAGTCCACCATCTACATAATTAGTAGCTATGTGTTCTAGATTTGTTGGATGCTTCAAAAGATATAATTTACAAGATCTTAAATCATAGACAAAAGACTACTTCGACTTTAGCAATTTACTTTACAAAAGTGTTTTCTACATGCAATTATAATCAATCCTTTTCATTCGGTCGTGCGTCAACAATAATTTATTCGAAAAGGGAAAAAAAATTGCTAATTTTCCATTTGAAAGTTATTCTTATTCTTGCATAACATTTCAATCAAATTTAATACTGTCATCATACATGTATTTTCTGTTTGCAATATTATAAATAAAAATTGGCCAAAAAGAGAGTATCTACACAATATTTGTGGTCCTCCTGCAGCCTATTATGCAATAAGTTCCATTATTGCTTCTTAAAATTATGTTTGGGCACATGTGAACATGCAATATTTGATAGTTAAAAGTAACAAAAATAAAAATTCATACTTTCTGCGCTTTTACTTTTTTTTAGTTATGTCATGATCTTTGTACATCTAATTTTTGTACATCAAGAAATACAGGTTTGTATCAAAAAATTTACATTGATCACAACAATTTTGCCCTTAAAATAAGAGATATAGTGAGGAAAAATCATGCTCCGACATTTGTCAGAATCTATTTGCATACACACTGGGTTTTATGTATGCTATTCAGTTAAAGTAGATTTATGTTGCATGCAATAAGAATGTGGCGGTAGCTTATGTATATGCTATACTAATCAGATGCAATTATCGTTCAGTTTATGAAAATTCCACAAATCCTTGAGTTGAATGTAAATTATGACATCCATATGGATTAAGATATATCTGTTCATTTACCCTTAATATCCACTCTACTCGCAAAAAGTAGTCATTTTATATCGCATAATTGTGTTAAGAGGAGATAGATTTTAGTGAGAGCGATATCTTTCGCACAGGCATAAAGATCTCTCAAAGATGTTCGTTTTACTTATGTTGTTGACATAAAGGAAGATGTGCTTATGTTGTTGACATAAAGGAAGATGTGACACAATAAAAGGCATACATGCTATGTACAGTTTAAAGCTTACATATTACATTGGATTTAACTGAAATTTCGCATACATTTGTCTGTCATTGAAGTAAAACATCATATTTGGTTACATGGTGATAGAGTTCAGATGTCAATCAAAATAAAGATATCATAGTGACTGCAAGTAGCCACAATGTCTCAAACAGTAATGATATCTTTTTATTTTTTTCTTGTCACATAAAGGCATAAAACGATTTTGACATCTAATATTATATTTTGATTAGCATAAATAATCTCTCAAGCCCAAAGAGAGTAATTGTCTATGTAAATTAATTGGAATGAGATAGCATACAAAATATTGAAATGCAAGATTCTTATACGCACATGAAGAAAGTTTTCTTTTTTGATATTTGAATTTATTTTGTCTTACTGTAATGAGATATGTATGGATACTTTCGGATGTGATATTGTCATATTTGCATCCGCATGCGTATCTAGAATCATTTTCAAATCGAATATCCATATTAGCGGATACCAGACGAATGTCAGATTTTTGACTGTCTACTCACAACAGCAGCAGCAGCAGCACCACCAGAAGCAATGCTGCAACAACAACAATATTGCTGCTGCAGCAACAACAATAACAACAACAAAATAATAATAATAATAATAATAATAATAATAATAATATAACATAAAAACGTCTTTGTAGTAATGCTTACAAAATATATTAAATAAAAAATAAGATGATAAAAATAATGTTGAGCAGCGAATATGCATGTCTTTTCATATAGTATAAACTTTCAACTTGATAAAACAACAAATATCAACCATTCATGGTACTAAAAGTCTAAATAAACACGATATAAAATATTATCTTGATAAAAAAAGGGATAAATCATCTTCGAATGCGGATACTTTCATATCTATACTCGTATCTATTTTTCAAATATCGCATGTTTTTTTCATTTTTCGAATATGGATGCAAACATATTTCAAATTTTTTAGCATCCATCGACAAACCTACAAAGAAATGAGCAAATTCATTTTGTAAATTATACATACAAAAATTGAACTTAAACCATTTTCATAAACCTCGGACTATACTGTAACTTACATTCAATGTTACAAGTGAATTTACATTAAAGTTACATGACAGATACATGCTCCCTCTAGCTCTCACTTGGCTTATACAAATATTGTACTTGACATTAACGTTTTTAATGGACCAAAATGAACACATAAATTATGTTAAATAAGACCTTATAGATACAAACTAAATGATCTATTATAATTATTTAACTGTCAACGCAAACTTTATTGAAATTGACTAATATTTAATTTCATTTGTGAATTCATATTTCATGTGTGAAGAGGCCATTTATAGTTTATAGTGCTTGTTATATGATTTTAGCACAAGCATAAAGGCGTATAAATACAACGATTGTTTAAATCATTATCACAAGCATAAATATGATGATGTTTAAATCAAATTAGTTGACATGTTGTAACACATAGTATTCTGTTGTTAATGGTCATGTCAAAATAAAGATATTATTAATAGGCATGTATACATAAATATCTTATTGGTCCTTGGACTAAAGTTCTAAGGATTAAATCATTCTAGGATGTAACATGTTTCCATCTGGAAATTCATGTTGGATCAATAATGATTCAGTCATAGGGTCAACTCCAGATGAAACTTGTATGGTTGTATATATGCATTAAGTTTCATTCCCGTACTTACACTTACAAGGACACAACTCGAATTTGATCAATATGGACGAGTTGTGAAATGATACTTATAAAGTGACTGTGGATCAGGTGGAAGAATGTAAAAGCATTAAGCATTCCATAACATGATCCAACAGTTCATTAAGTTATCAAAGAGTCGGTAACGATGCATAAGAACTACAAAAGGTTAGAATATAAAGGTTGAATACTAAAGGTTACTGTAATTCATGATAGAGGAGTTATAGAACATATATGAGAGATGCCCACGGTTTCAAATCTCAGATTTCAATAATGTATTGTCTTGGTATTTTTTATGTGTTATATCTTGTATTGAATGAGATCTCGAATATGACGAGTACGTATCAAATTATCAGGTGTACATACCAGATTGACATCTTGGATCTTAAAGTAAAACCTGAAAAGCTCTCAAGTAATGTATGTCAAAATTTGATATTTGATATATATTATTATTAATTGTATGTAAAAAAAAATTATTGCATACTTGATTTGAACATAAAGAAAGTTATTGGACCAGAAAGGGTATATTAAACTTTTTGGATTATGGTATTAACTAAATGATTTGGTAGTGACTAGAAAGAGTATAGTAAACTTTCTGAATTGTGGTATTAAACTAAATGATTTGGTTGCGATCAGGTTATTTTTATTTGAATATTGAAAAACAAAATACAAAGTCTTTGTTACGACTCATCCAAGTAAAAAAAACAAAATAAAAGATCAAAATATATTTAGACTTATATAAAAAGTTAATCAAAAGCCTACAAAAAACATATAACTTTAAACGAGGTTTCGAATTGTAATCTCGTCCTACATTCCATGGAGATCGGGCATTTTCAGAGTCCTCGTGTAAGCATTTACAAAAGAAATGATTTCACCAAAAATGTGAAATAGGAAGGATTGATCGATGAAATATAAACTGAAGACCAAATCTTGATATAGCTCAGAACGATACATTTTTATTCATTGTTTCAAATCTCATTTATCTCACCCGAGATCTCGCTCGAGATCTCATTTTCGAACCTTACGGGATGAGACGAGATCTCATTTTTGAACCTTACGGGATGAGATTTAGCGAAAGGAGACACTAAACTTTATTCATATCTTATTTGACACTCATTTCATCCACGATATTAGATCTCAAGCGAAAATTGAGGTAAAATCTTATATGGATATATGTTTTTTTTTTCATTTACATATTTCTTTTACTTCTTATGTTGATCAAAAAGAAATTTCATTCTAATGACATTTTACAAGTAATCTAATTCTGCTTTTTATTTTTAACAATTTAGCAAAAATAAATACTTTTATTTTTTATTTTTTGCAATATTCAGATGAGTAGAAGCCACTAAATCAAATATTAAATCAATCATGTTACCACTCTCCTCTAAAAAGAAAATTTAATACTATCAATTTATCCAAATAATGTATGTTAAAAGGTTCATATTTAGTTAACGATTATTATAAAATTCTTTAACATATCAATTTTAGAAGCTTAAGTTACTTTGAGATAGTCCCGATATGAACTTTAAATTGCGAGATGTCAATACAAGATGTACATCCAAGATACACTCATCTCGTCCGATAAGAGATATTGTGTGTAAAATTCCAAGACAGGACGTGGCCGAAATCCAAGATTTAAAACCTTGTTTTTGTTACTACTAGATTTATTGACGGATGTGGATCAATTGATTGGATAAAATAAGATCTTGAATGAAACTGACAAAATTTAAGATAATGATCCATAGTCACTATAAATAGATTTTCGTGTTACCTTCAAAGCCATACATGAAGAAAAACGTAGACTAAAATAGGGACTCCCTCTAAGCCCTAATGTAAATGTATGGATCATCAATGTTTATTTGTGCATTGGCTGTGATTTCAGTTGAACACAAGTAAATGTAGTTGATGATCATCAAGGTAATGCAGCTAACGTAGTATTCTACTATTTATTTTGTGTTTGCTAAATGATTTCGTGCAGTAATACACTGGAGAAATGTATCATCACATCTACAAATATTATACATAACTATCAATCCTTCGATTCAAACAACAGAAGTTGATGTGGCTAAATTGAGTATAAAATCTATGCTGTTTGCTGATGAGGGTTGTCATATATTAATGTCAATCCTACCAAAAGATATGCCACTATGTAAAGTTTTTATTAAAATTGTCAGAAGTATAATGTGAATTTTAATAATATAAACATATGAGCGCTATCATAAACTATATCAAACTCATTTCAAACAACAAATACGAGTGCACAAATGTAAGGTTAGACCGGGTTGAACTAAATATTTCACCCAACCAACTTAGGTATGAGCCAAAAGGAGTTCAATCTATACCCAACCCCATACAAGATTTGGTTCGATTGGTATATAAACTTAATATACAACATGAAAACATGATTAAAAAAAAATCAAAATATTCAGTTCAAAAATCAATATAAACCTCAATATTATCAAAGTAATTAGAAAGAGTATTTAATAATAGTGGAACACTAAATACTTCAGCAGCGTAATATTCACTAGTTTATATAATTAACAATAATAACTAAATTTCACTAACAATTATTCAGCAGCCAAATATTCGGTAGATTATAATGAATGCACAACTTTTTTTGAGGCTGTGTGTACAGGTGTTGCTTTAATATAAAATTGGGCTAAAGATTAAAACTGAGATTTATTTTAATTTTATTTTTTTCCAGTAAGTCTTGGGTCGGGTTAAAACAGGGTTGTATTGAATAAAATACTACACCCACCCATGTGTAGTATACATTACAAATTATAACTAATATCCAACCTAAACTATGTTGAGTTTGGTCAGGTTTATGTGGGTTGGATTGGATTGGGGGCTTGGGTTGAATTTTATATGGACCTTGTGCAGTCCTAGCAACAATGATCAAAAAGACAAAAGTTGGAATAATGAACAGACATACCACAGAGTTTACACTGCGCAAGAATCTAGCACGTCGCCTCATATCTGGGTCATAGTTGAAAAGGTAATTTAAAAGAGCAGCTGGGGTCGAGACAACAATGTCAGGGGGAGTTACAGGCCATCCCTGCAGCCAAAATAGCATTGATTGTTCATATATAACAGATACACAAATACAAATAAAACATGTTGTCTATAAATGATAGTTATATATGATAAACCATCATCAGTATTCCTGCTGAACAGTAAAGTTTATAGTTGTGAAACATCAAGGATTATATACCTGCCCTCCACAAATAGCAGCAGCTTTTATAAGAGGTTTGCCTGAGTCGTCAAGTAGAGAGTTAGCCATGTGAACGACTTGCTCGCATAACATAACATTAGGACAAAGAACAAGAGACATTTTATGTATTGGAAGATTTAAATTAGTGTCATTTGTTTCTTTTTCAATTTCCCGGTTTTCATCTGCGACGGTTAATTTATCAATCAGCGGAACAAGGTAGCTGTGAGTTTTACCACTGCCTGTCTCTGCAGCAATAACCACATCCTTCCCAGTAAGAATATGTGGTACGGATGCTGCCTAGATACATAAGAAATCTTGATGAATACATTGTAAAAATATGACCAATAGATACAATCCATCTTTTCATCATAAAACATATGGATAAAACAGATGAATAAACTCACATGCAATATAAGAAATATGAAAAACTAAGTTATAGGGGCACCTCCAACAGCTTTAGCGAGTGGGAGAAAAGCCCAACAGACGTCCATATAATGTGCATCTGACTCTGAGCGCTCATTAAATGGGTGTCCAACGCTAGGAGCTCATTTCATGTGCGTCTAGTTAATGGGCGCCCATTAAATAATGCAGTTTTAAATTGTTATTGATGAAATAGGCGCCCATTATATAAGGAGTCCTTTGTTACGTGACCAATTAATGGATGTCTATGCTTTGACGCCCATTAAATGGACGTCTAAGACTGGACATCCAGTTCCAATTCAGTTTTCTGAATTGAAAATTGAAAATTGAAAATTGAGAATGTTCAGTCTGAATGATGCTGTTGGAGACGCCTTCCTGGATGTTTTCGCTAAATTCACAGCTGTTGGAGTTGCTCTAACATTAGCAAATTGCAAATAGTGTTTTGGAATGTCAAATCTGTGTAATTCCAAACCCATTCATACTCATTCAACTACTACTTACATAATTATATTAATAACATAGTACGACAGTCAAAGAAAAAACATTCTGTTTCACAGTGAACTCGTGTCAATGATGGCATAAATCACTACGAGTTATAGCACAATTACCACCAAACTAATACAATGATTGTGCATTTTTCCGTCATGTCATGAATTACACGCGAAGCAAGAAGCAACCGAATTAAATAATCAGCAAAAAAAAAGAGGGGTGGGGGGGTGGGGGGTTGTTAAAAATAACAATGAAAAGCACGCATTTCATCAAACAAGTAACAGATACAGACAAACAAAAAACTACCTGCGCAAGAGAAGGCTTAAAAATGGACGCACTGAACAGAGACTGTGTAACACGCTCCGAAATTCCAATGGATTTCCAAGAAACTCCGTCGGCCGCAAAAAAAACACTGCCGTCGCCGTTAGCTTGTTCATCTTGCTTTGAACCATTACTCTCTGTTGCCGCTTCAGTCCCAAATACTCGACACTGAGTGGAATGAATTTTGTTAAATGAGGAAGAGGAAGAAGAGGAAGTGAAGAAGATAAGATGGCGCGAGGGTAGAAGAGAAGAGAAGAGAGGGCGGGGGCATAATGGTAAATGGTGATGGAGCATGCGAAGATGATGATGCATGTTTTATAAAATCTTTTAGTTTTTGTCGTTATTTTTAGGTTTAACTGGGAGAAGTATGTCCGAACAAAATAATACTAAGCTAGCCGGGTTTGGTTAAGTTACCCATTATTCGGAAACACAGGTAAGTTTGATCAAGATTTACCCAAGTTTTTAAAACCAGGGTAGGTGATACAACTATTTTTTATAATTCTTCCTTTGTTGTGAAATATACATCTTTGTGTAGGGTGAATGTGCTTATGTTGACAAGGTATAACGATCCAAAATTTTGGTTATTAGATTTTAAATGTTTAATTAATTTTAAATATTTAAAATAATTGAATTTTGAAATTCAATATTTTATAATTTAAACATAGGGTATATATAAATATTTGAACTGTGGATTAAATGTTAATTAAATGTATTCAATAATTTTATTTAACTCCATTTAACCAATAAATAATATTGGTAAGTTCAATTTGTAAATTTATTTACAAATATAAACAGATCGAATACATATCGATAATTGAATATTTAAAACTGTGAAATTAACCTTCCGGGACACAGTCTCGGATTTCGACGAAACCATTTTCATTGGATCCGTAATACTGAATTATATTACACCGTCGAATTTCGTAGCAATCCGACGTATCGTTTGGTTGTACGAGATCGAAACGCGTTGAAATTAATATCGAAAATTTAATATAATAACTAGGTCCAAAAACTTATCTTCTGCATACGATCGAATTAGGTCTCGAAACAAGTTTCATCGTTCGAAATAGGGGTAAAACATTAGGAACGCCAGGCAGCACGTCTTGTTTGGAATTCGACATTTTTGAGAGGCGGCACGTCTCATTTGGAATTCGACATTTTTGAGTATATTTTGCTAAATAATTTAAAATTGAAATAATACTTATATACACATACCCATCTTTTCATAGCCCACGCACCCACCATTTCATAGCCCACACACTCATCCTTTCACAGCCCACAAACATTTTGGCGGCTTGAGAAACCTTTTGTTGTTGAAAGAGGAAACATAATCTTTTGTCTATTTATTATATTTTATTGGTTATATAAACACAAGCCTCCGACTATACTTTACCATTTTTCTTCTTTCCTCCTCTTTGTTATTAGCATCCTTCGTTTCTAGTGAATGGAAAAACCAATGCCCTATTCAAAAATTCAAAATCAATTATTGTACTCATCTAAAAATTCTAAAAATCTAGTTTTGGCGAGAGCTTGGAATGGTCACATGATTTGGTGTTGTTGGATCAAGCGTTGGGCAGTGGCCGTTCAGGGAGGCAAAGCTAGGGTTTGGGTTTTCAGCGATTTTAGGCGATGAGGGGACGAACGAAGCTTGGAATTAGGTGTCGTTGGAAGTGGATGCTTGGGAGGAAGTTTTGGTCACGCGGCGTTGAGGGGAGGATTGTGTCGCATAGGGCAGCGCGTACAGGGAGGAGCAGTCACGTTTTTCTCTGGATACACGGAGGTGTCGTGTTGGTGCTAGTCGAGTGCGGCGAGAGGAGTCTGTTGGTGAAGACGGAATTCGATTTTGTCAACCGTACCTCTGTATCATCAAATTCGTGCACACGGCTATGTGAATGTTCACTGTGCATGTACGTTTGGAAATTGGTAAAGATGGAGGAATAGCGATGAGGGGCAGTTTTGCAAATATTGTAAAGTAGTTTTAGTTTTAATTTTAATTTTAAAAATTATCGATAGCTTATAATTTGAATAACTCCTTCGTACGAGGTGGATTCGAACGCCGTTTATTGCGTTGGACTAGTGTCGTCGAGAGCTTCGCAATGGAATTGGTTTGGATGGATTTGGAGCAAGTGAAAATTTGAGCTAAAATCGGATGACCGTTCGGTTTTAGTTCGAAATCGGGCTGTCTCAGTGAAGATGAAAATCAATGTGAGTTTAACTCACATTTAATTTTATTATATCATATTAATAATGTTAAAATTTGTTGTTGATTGTTTGGATGTTAGTTAAAAATTGTTTGATTGCTTGTTTGGTTGAATTTCCGTTTGAAAATGGATGACATATTAAATTGATCGTTATAAGCCCATACGATCATCTATTTATTATCCATAACCATTATTTTGCAGGAAAAATCTACAGAGAGGCCCAAAGGGGGTTTCTCGACCATAAATTATTTATTGACAACCATATGATGTTATTGATAGTTTATTAAAATTAATTACCAATATTCCCTTTTATAGTTTAAATGTCGTTATAGCGATTTTCACTATATCGTCATTGATTAAATTTCAACCCAAGAACCCTATCATATGAACTTGAGCTTGTATTTTCGATAAAAGGAATATTGAAAATTTATTAATCATTTTGGTTAATGATAGTTTAAATTAATTAATTTGAGATTAATTAACTAATTTAATAAATAATGATTAAAAATTAGTTTATCTTTAGATTTTATTCATCATTTTTGCTATTAATTAATCGTTTTAAACAATGATTATTTAAGTTTAATTTTTTTTAAATTAAGGATAATGGAGTTTAATTAATTTGTAGAGCTCAATTAATTATTTTAATTAATGATGATGGGACTAAACTAATTATTTCAATTAGGGATAATTGAAATTAATAGTTATTTAATGATATTTAAAAGTAATTAATCATTTAAACAATGATAATTGAATTTTATTAATAATTTTAATTAATGATTGTTTAAATTTAATTAATTGTTTTAACTAATGATTTTTGGAACTTAGTTAAATCATTTTAATTAACGATGTTTTATAATTAAATAAATCATTTTAACAAGTGATGTTTTAATTAATCGGTTTGACTAATGAAGTTTGGATTTAATTAATCCGATTAATTTATGTTTATATTTTGAACTTAATTAATTGTTTTAATCAAAGGAGTTTAGAATTACTTATTATTTTAATTAATGATGTTTGAGATTAATTATTCTTTTAATTAATGACTATTTGAATTTAATAAATCTTTTTAATTAATTGATTTAATAGAGGTGATTAAAGTAAGTTAATAAATATAATAAAAATTTCTTTAATAAACTGATTTAGAGTTAATAGACTGATTTAATAAAGATTTTAAAGTTAATTTACCAATTTTATAAAATTAATAAAGTGGAAGTTAGCCACAAGGGCCTCTTTGGCAAGTGCAATTAGTTTCTAGGACACATAATTGAAATAATACTTTTAAGGACCAAATGCAAAATAATTAGTTTTTAAGGCCTAAAAACCTATGAAATTATGTCCTTGAAAGTAATTGGACTGCTGACTTTGTCCTTAAAAGTAATTATTCTGCTGACTTTGGCCTTGAAATTAATTTCTGTGAATGTGTGTGCTATAAACTAATTGGACTGCAAAGTTTGTCCTTCTAGTGAAATTCCCCTTTTATAAAAGTGTTTGGAAATAATTAACTATTTTATTATAGATAATGAATTGTTTATTTGCAGGGATTTTAAGTAGGATTAATTATCTTTCGAGATAATTAATATTGTTTTTAAAGTTAAAATGGAATTGGAACTCGATTATTGGGATGTTAAGTTGGATAATCTTCTGGGTATTCGGTCTGATGTTGGTTTAGGCCTTCGGGGTCGAGCACTTGGAAAAATTATTCTCTTAACGTTTTAATAATCTGGAACTAGTTCTAAAAGTGTTTTACCTATACGGAAATCAAGCCAAAAAGTTCAGTTTGTTTTTAAAAATAAAAAGTTTGATTCGTTTATGCAAATAAATTATTTCTGTAAAGTGAATCACTTATATGGAAACGAGTATAATTAGCAATAAACATCAAAGAAATAGACTTGTCGCTATTTTGAAAGTTAAGAATAATCATGTGACATGACTTTGAAGTAACACTACCTTGACTTGTCCGGTATTATTGTTAACCCAAAAATAGCACGAGTTTGAATTTAATGAGTGGTGATATGTATACAAGACTTAATTTTCATATACGATCGTTTTATGTCCTCGATAGTTGGTGTTAGAACCTCAATTGTTGGATTTTAATGACAATAACTATACAATTATGTCAAAGAATCTCTAAGCTAATTTGCAGGTACATGAGCATCAAAAGGAGATAATCAAATACGTTCAAAATGAAAATACACGGTACAAAAGGATGAAAGAATGTATATTAAGATACAAGAAGAGATATATATACGATAGAGACAAGACGAAGGAGACAAAAAAGTATCATTATTCATAAAGTGTCGTGTCTAGAGTTTACAAATGTTAAAATCTTCTCAAAATTGTATACACACATATACATTCATATTTTAAATGAAAAATCAAGTTTTTAAAAATCGCATGGAGCAGGACTCGATCCTGGGTCACTAGTTCAAAAGGCAAGTGCTCTAACCATTTGAGCTATGGTAATTTTGTTTTACAGGCTAAATTCAGACGTTTGAATAATGTCATCCAAACGTCTGAATGCTGAAACAAAATTATGGTTCCACAATAATCAGACGTCTGAATGAAAATATTCAAATGGTTGAATAAGGCCAGAAATAGCCTATTTCCTTTCTGGTTTGAGCTCGTGCAATTTCAAAAGCCTGAATTATTCAATTCAGAATTCTGAATATCTACAACGGTTATATTTTCAAATAGGCACTTCCACTCGTGAAGAGATGCATCCTTCATTTCAATAGATATGACCATATCTCTTCATGATAACTCTTCAAAAACATATGCACCTATTTATAATCTGTATAAACACATTAGAATCATGTTTCCATAACTCAATTCAATCTCTCTCATATTCTTTGATTCTAATACTCTTGTGCATTCAATTTCATACAAATTCGTTCTATTACTTCCTTATTCTTCACGCATTCATATATATACATCATAAAGGAGAAGCTTATAGAAAGGGTGTGCTATAATTGACAAATTCGTGTTATTAAAGAACACATAGAGCCAAGAAAACTTTATTTGTAAAAGTCATGTTCTTCTACTCAGGCGTGTGAAGTCCTCTTCGGCTGCTGAGGTGAAATCCCGTTCTGCTGCTCAAGTCCCTGTTCGCCTGCTCAGGGATTGTATAGACCTGTTCCTCCAGGTTAAGTGAGGGTTGTGGTTTTAATGAAATTCCAGAAGGATTCTAGGACTGGACGTAGGACGAAAAGTCCGAACCAGTATAAAAATTCTTGGTGTGCTTGTTTTATTTTACTTATTCACACTGTTATAGTATCTTAGTTTATTTCCACGCTAGAATAGTATATTTCCATATAGCACGATCCGCGCTGTTCTTTTTATTTGGTATCAGAGCAAGGCATCTAATAACCGTTACAAAGTTATTTGATATTTTGTTAATATGGAAAACAACACCGGCACTAGCACTGTCATTAACACCAGTTTTGTAGAAGGTCAATCTACTGCACGACCTCCACTATTCAATGGCATGAATTACAACTATTGGGCAACACGAATGTGTATGTATATGCAAGCCAATGGTTTTGATGCATGGAATGTTACACAAGAAGAATATAATGCACCTACTACTGAATATTCTACATGGACAACTGCATAAAAACAAGATGCTATTGCTAATCTAAAGCAATGAATATGTTGTTTTGTGCATTGGATAAAAATGAATTTAACCCAGTTAGCATATGTAACACTGCATATGAAATGTGGAGAACACTAAAAGTCACTCATGAAGGTGCTAACAAGGTTAAACAAAGTAAAATATATGTGCTTAAGAATCAATTTCAAAATTTTAGGATGAAGCAAGATGAATTTATAAATGATATGTACTCCAAATTTCAAGATATTCATCATTCTTTATTAGGACTAGGAGAAATATATTCCGACTTTGATATTATTTCAAAAATCCTTAACTCTTTAACGGATGAATGGGAAAGAAAAGTCTTAGGTACTGAAGAAGCTAATGATCTTTCTACCATGAAACCAGAAGAGTTAATAGGAAATCTAATGTCCTATGAAGTAAATTTACAGGCAAAAAGAGTTCAAACACAAGACAAGAAAAACATGGCATTTCATGCAGAACAAGAGGAATTAAATTCAAAGAATGAAGATTTAGCTTTCACAGCTAAAAATTTTAAGAAATTTTTGAAGTACAGAAAAGGAAATCGAAATAATGGAAAAAGAAACTTCAACAATAAGCCATCATCCTCAGTACTAGAATGCTTTAATTGCCGTAAGAAGGGTCATATGCAAAAAGATTGTCCAGAACAAAGGAAGGGAAAAGAAAATAAATATAGAAAGGACAAATTCAAAAAGAAGGCATTTTCGGTGACATGGGATGACTCAGAGTCTTCGTCTTCTGAAAGTAACAGTGATAGTGAAAATGAACAAGCAAATGTTTGTTTCATGGCTACAGAGAATAAGGTAAATGATCTTACTTTTGATGACATGATTGAAATAAATTCTAAATTATTAGATACTTTAAAAAGTCTCAAAAGAAAATATAAAGAGGCTCTAAAAAATCATAGAAAAGCAGAATTCGAGAGAAATATGCTTAATGACGAAAAGCAGATATCAGAAGAAGAACTTGGAAAACTTCAAGATACTTTTTCTAATGATAACTCTCAACTTACCTTATTAAATCAAGAAATTGAAACTCAAAAGGAAAAGAATGATGCTCTTATCTCTGAAAATCATGAGCTAAAAACCAAGATCAAAATGATTGAACTAGACAATACTAGCCTCAAAACAAAGTTAGAAAGCATTACTAAAAATGTGACTAACTTCAATAAAGGCAGAGAGAACCTATCTAAGATTATTGAGAATTCCCAATCTGTTTTAAATAAGAAAGGACTAGGTTATTCTAAAAAATCAGCAGCTCCACCCAAAAATAAACAAAATAGGAGAAATATTTCTAAATCCAATTTTTATTGAAATTCAAATACTGCTATGAACAATAATGTTTATTATTTCTCTAGAAGTACAACATCATTGACTGGAGATATGAATAAAATTTTCTAAGTATTTGGGTTCCTGATAATTGGAAAAATAGAGAAAATACATTAATGATTATTTTGATATAGTAGTTAATAATGAAAATTATATTTATAAAGGTTCAACCACACCAAATGGGTATGGTTTCCTAAGACATAACCCTCCGGACCCTAACATAATATATGGGTACCGAAAATGATTACTATTTATTGTAGGTACTCGGAGAAACAAAAGGAAAATGATAGATTTTAGAATTTTAAAGAATGTTCCATACGTTTAATAGAATTACGTTTTTACAATGAAATATAGACTTCACCAAATATGGTAAAATCTATTTTATTTTTTCTTCATAATTAATAATGAGTTTATCTCGTTATTTACAAGATATTTTATATAATTTATTATTTTCCCTCATTCTTTTTTATAATGACAAAGGGGAGAGAAATTCATATGTATATTAATAGAGGGAGATATTATACTTAGGGGGAAATGTTATAAACATATCAATATTATTTTTTATATATAGAATGAATATTTTTTTTAAAAAATTGTATAGTTGTCATCATCAAAAAGGGGGAGAATGTTAGAACCTCAATTGTTGGATTTTAATGACAACAACTATGCAATTATGTCAAAGAATCTCTAAGCTAATTTGTAGGTACATGAGCATCAAAAAGAGATAATCAAATACGTTCAAAATGAAAATACACAGTATAAAAGGGTGAAAGAATGTATATGAAGTTACAAGAAGAGATATATATGACAGAGACAAGATGAAGGTGACAAAGAAAGTATCATTAGTCATAAAGTGTCATGTCTAGAGTTTGCAAATGTTAAAATCTTCTCAAAATGGTATACACACATATGCATTCATATTTTTAATGAAAATCAAGTTTTCAAAAATTGCATGAGCGGGACTCGATCCCGAATTAGTAGTTCAGAAGGCAAGTGCTCTAATTATTTGAGCTATGGTAATTTTGTGTTACAGGCTAAATTCAGACGTTTGAATAATGTCATTCAGACGTCTGAATGCTGAAACAAAATTATGGTTCCAAAATATTCAGACATCTAAATGAAAATATTCAAACGGCTGAATAAGGCTAGAAATAGCCTATTTCCTTTCTGGTTTGAGCTCATGCAATTTAGAAGTCTGTATTATTCAATTCAGAAGTCTGAATATCTACAGCGGCTATATTTTCAAATAGACACTTCAATTCGTGAAGAGATGCATCCTTCATTTCAATAGATATGACCATATCTCTTCATGATAACTCTTCACGAACATATGCGCATATTTATAATCTACATAAACACATTAGAATCGTGTTTCCATAACTCAATTCAATCTCTCTCATATTCCTTGATTCTAATACTCTTATGCATTCAATTTCATACAAATTCATTCTATTACTTCCTTATTCTTCACATATTCATACACACACACACACACACATCATAAAGGAGAAGATTATAGGAAGGGTGTACTATATTTGACAAATTCGTGTTATTAAAGAACACATAGAGTCAAGAAAACTTTATTTGTAAAAGTCCCATTCTGCTGCTCAGGCATGTGAAGTCCTCTTTGGCTGCTGAGGCGAAATCATGTTCTACTGCTCAGGTCTCTGTTCGGCTGCTCAAGGGTTGTATAGACCTGTTCCTCTGGGTTAAGTGAGGGTTGTGGTTTTAATGAAATTCCAGAAAGATTTTGGGACTGGGCATAGGACTGGAAGTTCGAACCAGTATAAAAATTCCTGGTGTGCTTGTTTTATTTAGTTATTCACGCCGCTATAGTATCTTAATTAGTTTATTTCCGCACTAGTATAGTATATTTCCATATAGCCCGATCCGCACTGTTCTTTTCATTTGGTATCTCAGCTATTGGTTAATTCAACCACTTTATTTCGTCACTCTAAGACGATGTGTTGCTCATTGGAGCTTTGTTATCCTTTGTCAAAAATGACTAAACCCAAAGAGTGAGTGGGGCCAAGCTATGCGGGGTTGCTTCCATCAGGGTATTTTCATATCCACTCTAGATTGAATTCGGTGTTGCGCACTGAGATGTGAAATACTCGGATGCTCGTTAACAGTCAGCGGGGTCCGGCTTGGAGGTTTTCGAGAGCCATCGAAGTTCTCATGCACATTTCTAGAGGTATACTTTCGGTGAGCAGGGGAGCACCCTCATAGTTATTTGTTGCAAAATTTCCTTTCCTTATTTAGTTCGAAAAAAATCCTGAATCTGTTTTAGCTTTAAATTACCACGAGTAGAGCCAACTCCTCATCATGTCATTTAAGTGTTTATTTAGTCTATTCTATCGAGTTTGGACTGCTTTCCTTGTTCTACGCATTCTGTCCAGTTTGGATTTTACTTGGTTTATTTCCATTCTTTCAAGTCTGGTTTAATATTATTTATGCTCAACCATAATTGGATTTGTTTCTTGATATTTATTTCTGCTCTTGCATGTATGGATGTTATTCTTATGAGGTAAAAACTCATTCTGCATTAGCGGCATGGTCTTACAGAATTTTTATATATGTTTCCTCTTATTTGAGTTATCTCACTCTGGTGTTTCCAGACTGATCCGGATGTTATTTTTTTATAACGCTTGGGTCAGACTAAGTATTTTTCCCAGGTGGCTTTGGTGTTATGGCATTTATGGAGGGGAGCTAAAGATTGACTTGTCGTTGTATTTTATTTTCCGTTGTATTATATGGTATACCTATCGACATTTGTAAGGTTAGGATTTTATAACTGTATAGCTGATAAGGTTTGTTTTTAACTCTGATATACTTTATATGTTTAGAGTGACAGTTTCTACTATTCTTATTATATTACATGTTGTCAGTTCCATTGTGAGATTCTGTTTCCTCTGTTCTCCGTTCTTTTTCTTTTTATTTACCCTAACAATCTACCTTTTTGTCGATTAGATGTGTGACATTTGAATATAGCAATAGTGTTTGATGTCGACTTTCGATGGTCAAAAAGGAGGGTTGGTACATAAGGACTTCATCATAATTTACTTTTTCACTTGAGTCTTGAAATAGAGCTCAAGTTGACTGTAAACTTAAGAATTAACAAAAATCTCCTCCCTTAATGTATTCTTCTCTCTGATGTTAATATCTTCTTGTATCTTTGTTTATATTTTACTTTTTTGAATAAGGTTCTGGCGTCTTTATTACTTCATGCAAAAAGTCTATGTACAACTTGCAAATAGCAACAAAAAGGACTAGTTACAAACAAAACGTGACCATTTACATAAATAAGCTCAAACCCGACCCATTTTCCCCAAAGAAGATCTATTCCTCATTATCGAAAGCTCTAAAACACGTGTTTAACGTGTTCAAACCCCATATTTACTTCATTTACTTCAGATCTGAGAAAAAACACTTAGCTGCATTAATGGTGGATGATCGCACCGTTTCCTCCTCCTTCCTTCGCACAACTGCTTTCCATTCTTCTTAAAACTGAAACTAATATCTCTTTCCACCATACATTAATGCCGCAGATCCGAACTACTCCAGGAGCAGATATGAACCAGATCTACATCTACGTTCAGATATGAAACGAAAGGATCTCCACATATTGACCTTCACATTTCTTCTTCGGTCACATGACGACATGCTTTGGAATTTTCGAACGTTCCCGTCTCCATCTTGCAGTTTTTCTTTGGTATTGCACTTCTAGTAACGAAGATAAGAGCACTCCATTTTGTTTAAACTCTTTCAATTTTGCTATTGAAATACATATTAACATAGCTTCTATTTTTTGTGCAGCTATAGATGCATGAACGAGATTCTCTGCTGCTTTTCTATTGTTCTTTATCTTTGATGAAAATTTGTAATTTATCACTGAAATTGTAGAGCAAAAAAAAGACTATAAAATTAAAATAGGTTATGTAGGAGAGATTACCAGAGTTCAGTAATGAAGCAAGGCTTCGAAACATACATGGACAGAACCGCCCAAAACGGGCCGTTGGTAAACTTCTAACCCATTATTTACATACATATCGCACACAAGTTGAAAGCACGATTTTCGTAATATCCCCACTCCTCCAATTTTCTTTGAACCAAGAAATCATGCTTTCAACTTCACTGTCGATACTTAACAGAGCCATGCGTGAAGCAGTGTAACAACCCGTAAATTTTAACAGTTTTAATAACGTAATTAATTGGAATTCTATGAAATTTTAAATAATAATATTTTGAAATAAAAATTTAATATTTAAAATACGTCTATTAAAACATAGCAATTAGTAAATTTTCAATTTATAATGTGGAAGTTTATTTCTCTTGTGTAATTTTATTTCAATTCAAATCAGTTAAAAATTGATGATAATAAAATGTTTTCGAAAAATGAATATTTTTCTGTAGAAAATTTGTAAATCATCTTCTGAGTGATATGTCATCTTTTATTTCTCCAAATTTTGATTGCTATTTCCCCGTTTAACATATTTTGACATATTTGCAGCATTTTCGGTATCGATTATCGACTTTTGATAGGATAATCATACCACTGATATCTATATACTGCTTTGATTGTCTCGTCGTGTTGATCTTGGGGTATATTCAATTCTGTGTTTTGAGGTCCGGTACGTAGTTAAATCCGCATAACCGTTAACCGTATCGATACCCAATTGACCCTTTTGGTTTTCCAGTGACCATTCATTGTTCCAACAGTTAGAAAGCAAATGGACATTTGCATTTATTATCACCTGAATTCAGTTCTTCGACTTTTGTTTATTCCTTGGTTATCTCAACCTTTTCATATTTTGTTGATTCGTTCATTTCTTATGTTCTATTCTTCACAAGAAAATAATATAGGCAGTTATATAGTAATATTGTACATCCTTTGACCTCTTGATATTCCAAGAAATGATTTAGTATTCCTATAGTTACATTTTTATTTCGTTCGTGACCTTTGCATTTCCATTCATTTGATTTGCATTTCCTATAGTAAAACGGTGCATATATTTCTATTTGTTCCTAAGCTTTGGAAATAAATGGAACCTATTATATATTTGCCTTAACTCCATTTTTTCCATCTCCCACATAAACCGATCTTCCACCTCTCCCCTCCATGCCGAAGCCTCCACTGACCACACATAGCAACAAGCACCACCAGATCAACCTTGCTCCGGCCCACTCGATCCACTTTCCCAATCCTAAAGCTTCCTTCTCTCCTTCTTTAAAATTTATACATATATATACGTTATATATGCTATGTTACGCACGGCCTCATGTCAGTCTTTGCTTCTATATGCCCAGGTTTTTCCTATTCTCTTTATTTTTCCATGGCATGATTTTACCCTGTGCTCTTCTTTGGATTATATATGAAAGCTTCTTTCTTTCCTTTTATTTTATTTTGAAGCCTGCTTAGTTTTTTTTCTTTCGGCTGCTATACTTATGAAAATATATATTAGCTTATATAGACTTTTATAGAAGTACACGTGGGTTTTGACTTTCGACTGTAATATATGGGTTTTATCTCCAATTTGTAGTATACGTACATGCATACATACATGCATATATATGTTTGGTATGACGTATAGTTGTATATATATATATATGAGTACACCGCTATATATATGAAAGTATACCAAGTTCTCACTTGTTTGCATATATAGTTTGATTATGGAATATAATATATATTGTTAAATACGTATAGGCATATCTGTTTACAGTAATAAAATACGTTAGTGTTGATATTTTGATAACTTACATTTTTGAAAGTGTGTGTATATATATATTGTGTGAGTTCGGTTTTATGTATGGGTAGTATAATGTTTGTTTTAAATACAAACTATATAAGTTGTTTTCTTCATCATTTTTTTGAGGGCCTATTTTGAGTTGAGACTCAGCACTGCCATTTTTCTTTTTATATACATTATATATATACATATAAAGTGATAACGTTTGACAACCTATATATATAAGAATGTTATATATTATGTTATGTAAGTTTTATATATATATATAAGGGAGTATATATTTACAGCCGTATATGTATATATGTTTACTGAGTATATAAGTTATATAAGTACATGTATATAGGATTTTGAATATGTATATATACATATGTTAGTATATATAGTCGGTATGCTTTTATATGTAAAGGTTTATATAATATATATATATATATATATATGTAATTTATGGATGTAATCTGCCTATCGCTATAATATGTAAGACCATATGTATATATATGTACTTTTTCGTGGTTATAGGATATATAGGTTGAATATATTTTTTGTATTGATTTTAGGATAATTGTTGGTTTTAATGTATGTAACTTATATATGAGTTTGTATATATAAGTATATACGAGTCTGGTATTCTGATATAAATATGGGGAGTTTGTTTTATATGTGTTTTAAATTTTAATAGAAAAAAATTATTATTATTATATATATATAGAGATTTTAAGTTATATGTGTTTTAATTTAATGTGGATTATATATATATATATATATATATGTTTAAGAATAATAATTTTATTTTTATACACACACACACACACATATATATATTATTTATAATATTTGTCTGAAATCTAGATTATTTAATTTTAGGGAATAATAATAGTACATATATTTTCTATCTCTATCAAACTGATTGATCATTCTTATCAATTCCTGTATCAGCTTTCCCGTCGAATTCGCGTCAATCATGCTTTGCTTTGAAATTCATGCCTGGATTCGTAACTCATTTCATTATCCAATCTATTTAGCCTCGAAAGGTGAGCAATCACTCACGATTTAACGTTCTTATATTTATTGAATTCGATTTCAATTTGGAATGACAATTGAAATATACTGCTAAATTGAACTGTTAATTATTTAAATTGTTATATATGATATGCATTTATTTGTAATTGTTCACCTATGGGATATGACACCATATCCTGTTATTTATAGTATACTGTTATTGATAATATATGCCTGTTATATTTTATCATATATGTTCTCACTCTGCAAGTTTTCTGTTAGTACAGAATTCCCTTTAGGTTGAAATGGTACATACCCGAATGATATGTAGAATAAGAGAAAATCGTTATGGGTTGAAATGATAAACCCAAGCGATTTTCATTGAATTGAATTGGGGATTGCGGTTTGAAATGATATATACCCGTACATATTTAAATTATGGATTGAAATAATAAATATCCATATCACTTGACCATAGGATAGAAAATTATATACAAACACCATTGGCCTATATATAAATATTTTGAAGATGATTTCTATGGTTTTGAAAGGAAATATATATGGTTTTATTCAAATTGAAAATATTATGTATATGAATAAGTTTTAATATAAAATAAATAGCTTTAAATTTAGTAAAGTCTGATTTAAGTAAAATAAAATATGTTTAAGTGTTTATTTCAAATTTTATTTTAAAATAGATTTTAAAATGATTTCTATAAGTTACGGTTGGAAAGATTAACTTGACTTTGTTGTATTTAATTAAGAATTTTGTTTAATGAAATCGATTTGGAACTTATTGAAATTGAGATTAAAGATATGATTTTATAACTTGATTTTGGTTTAAGTAACTTAATGAATATTTCACGTTTAAATAAATTGAAGGAAATATTTAGTAAAATGTAATTTAAGGTTATTTAAATGATATTGAATTTATTAAGTGAATATTTCAAAACCAAAAAATAATGAAGTTAAATCAAGATCTATATGAAATCATAAATTTAGTTTTGAAAATGTTGAATAAAGCTTTGAAATAAATTGAAATTTAAATGGTTTATTTTGTGGTTCAAATCTGTATTTAAAATCGATATAATTTGAATTTGTTTATTTAGAAACTGAATTGAATTGAAATTGATAAATTAATAATGAATTAAATTTGAATTTTGAATTCGAGTTGATTTGAATCGATTTGTGAAATTTGAGGAAATTATATAATATTGTACTTTATAAATTATTTAATATATATATATATATATATGTACTATTTTAATATAAACTATTTTATTTTATGCACTATTTTATTTATATACTATTATTAAACTGTTTAAGTGGTGGAGGTTATAATTTCAAAGTGATGGCTTTCCAAATATTATGATTTCAAAGTGTTTTGGTTCCGATACTATTAGTAACTTTGAAAGTGCTAAATTTGGAAATAAAGATATACTTGAAATGGAAATGATATTTTGGTTTTGAAGTATAAATTATTTTGAAATGACCACGGTGTTATAATGACATTTGGTTGTTAATAGCGTATATTTCTACATAGCAGATAGTTCCACGGATTCTTAGAGGATAGTTATCCCAAACATCCTTTGAGTTATTTGTATTTCAGTTGATATTTCACTTGATTTTGATTTATTGATATAACAATGTTAAACCTGACTCGAGTGTTTGTGTTTTGCTTTACGCTCGGGTCAGACTGAGTGATACAACATTTGAGACTCACCCTTTGGAGTTTAAAGCTTCGTTTGGAGATCCAACTATCGATTCAACTTTCAGCTTTTCCAGTTGATTTGTTCAGAGATGTCATCAGTCTGTATTTGAGATATCTATTATACTTTAATTCAAACTCTACTGTTTATATAGTAGCTTCATAAACTACTATTTATCTATTCCGCTGCATTATAATTATATTACTATGTGCCTGTGTTTCTGTGATTGATTTATTTACTGTATATGTTGAGTTTTGCCAAATATAAAATAACAATATGATATTTTGAGAAATTCAAGTCCGACATGTGCGGATGCGAATGGTTGAAAATACCGGGTCATTACAGTTGGTATCAGGGCTTTGGTTTTTGGCAAAACTTAGCATACGTAGTAGATTTAATTACAGAATTACTTTCGTTCGTGCTTGAATCTCTTCCTCTTTGATTCGGTTTCCTTTGAATTTTGGAACGCTCCCACTTGTTCTAAAATACATTCTTTCCTCCCCCTATTTGTATTCTTTTGATTCTGGAGCATCCCATATCTCCACTTCGAATGACTTCTATAAAAATCGGCGATCCCGTCAATCTTTGAATGATTTGTAAAGAGGCGAAACTCCTTTACAATTGGCATTGATTCACTGGAGATTTCTATACCCTCGGTTTAGATGCTGCTATCACTTTCTATGTCGAATTCTATCTCTGGCGATCGAATGTCGATTTGCCTTAGAATTCCGCATCAATCATATTCTTGAAGTCACGGTTGACCCGGTTAAGGTCGCCCACGATTTATATAAGTATATCCATCTTCTATTTTGAAATTTAATTATCTCATCTTCGTTCGAGCCTATCTTCGAATCAGAATCCTATTTGATTAAAGTTCCTCTAATTTGAATCTCTATCTTTGTTTTGAAATCCATTCTTGAATCATCCTTTGAAAAATCATGTTTGTTTGTATTTTAGAAACAGTTTTATATATCGAAATTATTATTTTGATAAGTATGATTATATTATATATATAAAATGAAAATGTTTTCGATAAGGATTATATACCTTTTAAAAACGAGAATTTGAAGTTTCGAAAGGTTTTGAAATTTTGAAAATTTTATAAGAAATTGATTTATATAAAAATGATTTATAACTAAAGGGTTTTAAAATGGAAATTTGAGAGATTGAACTCCGGTATTTGAAATTGGTCTTAAGATTTTGAAAATATATAATAATATGATTTGAAAGTATTTTCCAAATAAGAAATGTATCAAATGACTTCAAATGAGTTCCTATGATTTCGAAGAAATTTCAAAGAAGTTTTCAAGAAAATAGAAGTCCAGAACTCACATATGTCGGTGGAAAAGAATTTCGGTGATGAGTGCATGCATCATCAACATTAATTTTTGAGTTTCAGAGTGGAGGAAAATGATTTCCTATGATTTCGAAGAAATTTCAAAGAAGTTTTCAAGAAAATAGAAGTCCAGAACTTACTTGTGTCGCTGGAAAATAATTTCGGTGATGAGTGTATGCATCATCGACATTGATTTTTGAGTATCAGAGTAGGGAGAGGCCACTTTAGTAGCTTTGCTATGCGATTGATTTTGTGAAACCAATTTTGATTTCAAATTCCAAACTGTGATGTGATATTTTTGAAAGATATATGTATATATATTCGAAACGATTTGAAGTGAACCTGGTGTTCAGTCCTCGAGTTTCGAATTTGTTTTGGTATAACCCTATCCATTGAAATTGATTTACTGATTTTTTACTGATTTCCAACTTTTGGATTAGAAATTTGATTTCTCTGACTATTTTGAATGTTCGAACACTTCAAAATCGAGGCTTAATTTTCAAAGCTAAGTAATTTCGAAGAGTATAAATTATTTGATAAAGTATATAAGTTTAGTTTTATGTTTAAGTATGAAGTAATATGATTTAAATAAGTTTGAAATTGTTTTGTTAAATAAATGAATAAGAATATTTTGAATTATACTAATATGAAATTTAGTTTTGAAATGTTTTGAATAAAATTTAGTTTTAAATGTTTTTAGCATAGTAACATCTTTTATAAAACTATATATATATATAGTATAATAATTTTCAAAAGGTAAATTGGATCTTTCAAATAGAAGTAAATAGTTTAAAGGTTTTAAAGGGATGGTTCTAAACTTGGTAATCATTTTGGATATAATTGATTTTGAGAAAAATATTTGGTTTCGAAGATAGATTGGAATTTAAACCCAGTATTTATATGATGATTTTGGAAATGAATTTGTTTGACCCAAATTATGTTGATTTGGAAACTAGGATTATTTTCTAAACCTATTATTTTGGAACTTTGAAACTGAAGATATTTAGTTTGGAAGAAATAATTTGGTGAAATCGTATATGATTTTGAAACTGAACTTATATCGAAACGAATTTAAATTGAGAACCTTATTTTACTAAATACTTGATTTGGGAGTTATCGAACTTATATAAAATTGATTTGTATAAGTATGAAGTTGATTCGAAACTATTGATTTGGAAAGATATTTAATTTGAAAAGCGAAATCTTATATAATCAAAGTCTATATAACTGTGATATGATATACTATTGATTTTGGAAAGTATTCGATTTGAAAATGAAATCTTATATATAATTGACTTTATATAAGTACGATATTTGAAATTGATTTGAAAAGGTACTATATGATACATATTTTCGAAGTAAAGATATGGAAAGTGCCTTCTGCTTGATATCCTTTTCGTGGCCATATTTTGGACTCATTCTATCAATATTGTTCTCTCTGATTTAGGTTTTCCGGATATGATACTCGAGTGTCCTTCGAATTCCATGGCGTTACCCTTGGTCCTACGAACTCGACTGCATAGCGTAATTCGCAAGGCAGTGATTGCTTAAAAGGTATGGATGTTTCCTGATGGATCCAAGCATAACCGTTGTGTATCTACGATCTATGGTCGTTCTAGTAGCATAATCCGCAAAGTAGAGATTGCTTAAAGGGTACAGATGTTTCCTGGAGGATCCAGGCGTAACTATTGTGTCACGACCCTGATTTTTCGACACCCGAAAATTGACATTAATACGTCCACTATATTAAATGCCGAACGATCGAATGTGGGAAAAACAGTCCGTAAGGGAAAGAAAAAGGAGGTAGAAGAAGAAGATAGAAAAAAAATCAGAATCTCACAATCACAATCGCAGCGGAAAACATATAATAGATAACATCAGATTTTATACAAAAGAACTGTAACTGTCTTATATATATTACATCATCAGAGTACAACATCAACAAAAACACATCACTGGATTATTATGATAACTTGTCCACACAAAGATGAATATACAGCACACCATACACAGCGGAATAAGTCAGACATATATGTCTCGCCATCCAGCACATCCCTTGAGCTCCATAGCAGTCCATCCAGAATCTGTACTTTATAATACTCAGTCTGACCCGAGCATTATAATAAAACAATACCCGAGTCAGTCTAGAAAACCAGCATGAGAAAACACACTCAATTGGATTATTAAAGTATTCAAAATCCATTAAAATCAAAGGTAACTCGTAAGACCATACCATAAATAAACATGCCGGGGTTTTACCTTACGATAACCAAAACATTTTTATCAAATCCGTCTGATATTATAATAGTGTCTATAGAAAGTAAAATAGAGTCTAACTGAAATTCTTACATCTCATGTTCCAGCAATAGTTGGGCACAATAAAAACCGTACAGGCGCTTATTAGAGATTGGATTCCATACAATGGCAGGGCTACTAGGGTACTGCCCGTCACAGTACCTGATCTAGATCAGAATACCGAGGATCCCCTCTGATCCCCTACAACACAAGACCGGAGCTGCCCCTTACTGGATAGTCCGAATAGCATCACCCTGCTGTTGGGATCAGCAACCGTCCACACTGCCAAATAAAAGAGATATCTAGACAGGGATAACCTTACCCTAATTGGTTGCTAGCCACTTAGCCTTGCTGCACCTCCCTTGTTTTAGCCATTCCCGGTTGATGAGGCTCGAGGCTATGCATTACCTTTTTAGCACACATACACTTAGAATGCTCACCATCCCCGTGATGATGTTTTGATAACATTCGTCTATACAAGTCCGTTCCCAGTCCGAACGGAACCGAAGGTACTACTCCTACTACATCCATTTTGGAATCACGCTCAGGATTAGTAGCGATTAGCCCTTACACTTCATTGCTCCATCTTCGACTCCAAGCTCATGTCTTCCTCACGAAAACGTTCAAACCGGATCGAAGTGGTTTTTGGGAAATTAATCCCGATCCTAATCTCTTCGAAACGATCAGCGCATTGGAAAATATTGATAGTCGGTTATTTAACTATCATATAACATACACAAACAACCATCAGGCCTTAATAATTTCCCAAATTATTTATTTCAAAATATCTTCGCAAAATATTTTTCTACACTTCAACCCTTGAAAATAGTTTTCAAATCACTTTTTCTCTCGCGGAATAAATTTCCACCCAATTGTTTTATTCCCACTGAAATTCACCAAGTCTTAATACTTTAGGTGTTTAAATAATTTAAATCGCTTTATCCAAAAATATATACTTTAAAAACACTTAAAATAAAAACTATTTAAAACACTTTATTTAAAATACTAGTTATGAAATTTTATAATAATTTCTCATGTAAACTTAAGCCAAAGATAATTTTAAAATAAATTTTATTCTATATGGTATAAATATTAAATAAATATCTTTTAAATATAATACTAGTAAAATCTTTAAAATAATCTACTTATATAATTAACTTAACTTTTAAAAAATTTAAAATCACTAAATAATTATTTCTTTCTAAAACATTCTTTGAAAACCACTTTAAAACCTCTAACTTATACTTGGAAATCTTTCTTTGAAAATATACTTGGCATTTCAGGGAAATACACTTTCCTTTCCACACCTTTAAAAATAAACCACTATTTATTTTTAAAACAAATTACCCATTCCTTTATAAATTCTCACCATGAATTTATACTTCCAAATATCCACTGATACCTTATTTCACTTTATAAACCCAGTTTATAAATTCCATAGTCTCATCCTCCTTTTAAATCACAGTTTCAACGCTTAATCAATTTTCAAATCGATTTCCAAAATTTATTCCATTTTAAAATAAATTCCTTTACTTACTTAATTTTATTTCAAAACCCATTAAATTTAGATTTCACTCCTTTATTATGATTTAAAATCTTATTTAAACTGAAAATACCAATTTCATACTTTTTCCAAAATTCTTCTTTATCTCTCCCAAACTATTTTAAACCTTGAATTTAAAAATAAATCCTTTATTCCTTTAAATAATATCACTTAAGTTTAATAATTCATTTATTCCCATTTATTCAAAAATCTCCTTTTCCATACTCAGAATTTATTTATTGGAATTAAAAAATCAACTTTTATCCTTTTCCAATTCATTCTTTAATTTGTCCAAATTCTCTATAATTATTTTACCTAAAATTCCCTCTTTGATTCCTTCAAAAATCCAACTTTTATATTGATAACTCAATATACCCAAATATATTCAATCAAACCATAACATCCGATATTTTCAATTCACAATATAATCAATAATCTATCACAGATAATTAATGAATCATGTCACAGATTATGAAAGCAAATTCAATATTTCGAGGAATCCATTTGGATCCCTCACCTGTTTTTTCCTGCATCCACAGATGTTAGCATAACATAAAAATACCGATCCCACTTCAAGGGGGATATTGCGGTATGAAGGGTCATCCGCTATTATGCGAGACGCATAGGGTCTCATCTGCTATATAATGCGGGAATCAATCACTCCAATATATAATATACTTATATATATTATCACATCCAAACTGATAATAGATCATCAATTCAAGCAATCAATCCAATAATTTTAAAATTAACTATTTAAATTAATGGTAATCCAAATGAGTGAGATTAACTCACCTTTATTTTATCTGTAACTCACTTCTAATCCGACTTGCTTCCTTTCAGATTTTGACCTTGTATAAACATTTCTACGGTTTATTAATATTTGACTTGATCGAACAATTAATTACCATTTAATTAACTAACAATTCAATTTAACTAATAATTTACCTTTTAAAATTCTTTTAGTAACTAAAATAATTAAATAAGTTAATTGAACAAATCTATCACCAAATCCGTTATTAAAATAACTAGCGAATTTAAAATAGGTATATGTATATTTATTTTTCCTTGAAACTACCTACATATTAAAAATGCATGTATAATTTTTTCTTGGAAAACACATCCTTATGAAAATAGTCTACATAGTTTTAAAAAAACAATCTAACTTTATATAAACTGTTCAACATCGTAAATTTATATTTTCAAAATCTTATAAATTACATATATTCTCTGTTTAAACCTTATATATATAAATATTAAATTCTAATAAAATTTCCTCCTAACATATATGTATGAACAGATTCATCTTACTGTAAAAATCAAATACTGAGTTATATATATATTGTTTGCACCAAAATTGGTCACAAACACCCGATAGTTGATAATTCACAATCACAGATCTCAGATGAATAATAAACATGGAGATCACTCGGAAAAATTCAAAGAAAGCAGTAAACAACACAGATGTTATAGTGGTTCGGCGATCTTGATTACGTCCACTCTGAACTTGATAACTTCATTGATTCACTTGATGATTTCAATCTATTACAGCAGGTTACAGTAGATTATAGCTCTGAAATTTGAATACAACGGCGATAGTAAGATGTAGAATTGAATCCGGCAGAGTCTGGACGTCGAATAGCCAAAAGATCCCTTATCCATAGGCTTCAAGGGGCTATTTATAGGTGTAGGAGGTTGATATCGTGCTCAAACTTCGAAAGACTTCTTCTGGCATGTGAGTGGGCCCACGCGACGGACCCCACCAAGTTTCGACTTGATTTGTGATCGATACGAATCAATTTCGTATCAATCAAAAAATGATCCAATCGAGCTGAAAATTGGCAGTATTGTTCTTTTGCTTGTACGTAAACTCCTGTGAAAATTTCGTCGCATTTGGACATGTGGTTTGTGAGATATGATCGATGCAAGTTTGTGATTTTCATATGCTGCTGAGTTCGAATCCTTTGTTTCGCATCCATCCTTTTCGCATCGATCAAAAGCACGTGCGCATAGTGACGTGGCGCGAGTTTCCTGGATTGATCCGATTTCTGTGGCGAATTGACTGCTTCTTTCCTAAGATCGTGGACGTCCTTCTCTCACATCCATATTTCCTACTCATTCGTGTTCCATAGCTTCGCAACCTTGCATTCGTACCCACCTGCTCGCATCCCTGCAATTCATACCCTTTCTCATATCAAGGCCAGGAGGGGGTTTCGTATCGACTCGTTGGATCGATACGAAATTAAGATATGGGAGGCATTACTGATCGATACGAAAAAAACATATGAAGGGCCGACAGATGGATACGAAGCTAGTATATTGGATGGATACGAACGAAGCCTTACCTGATGGATGTGAGAGAGTTCTGTAGAGTCAATGGATTCGAATTGGGCTCCTGTGGTTGATATGAAATCATGGATTCAAACTGCACCGCCTGTCTCCATCCTGATCGATACGAATCCGATGGATTCGAATAGCACAGCCAAGGTTCAACTTGAACCCGATCGATTCGAACAGATCATTATCATGCTGTTGATCGATCCGAACTTGATCGATTCGAAATTCAACCTTCCTCTATGGATACGAACCTGATGGATTCGAACCGATCAAACAGATGGATACGAACATCATATTTTCTCCAACTTGCATCGATCATATTTCATTCATACGAACTCCGATTAACCTGAAATTCGAAATGCTGGATTTTATGGCCTTGCTTGTCATGTATGATCAATTGTGGCCCGATCTGGACTCGGAAAAAATTCATCGATATCCATAGCGAAGTAGTGCATAACCGATCTTCGGGACGAACTGTCTTTGGTTTTCGATCACTCTTTTGGTATCATGGCCTTGCCAAAAGGCGGGATAACACTTTCATCCCAAAGCATGCCTTGCGTTAGGAAGGTGTGTTTTGTAATGCTATAAGCTGAATGTTCATGTCCTGTCGACGACCTGTAAAGAACTTGATAGTTTCATACGACCTCGAATGATGATCGTTCAGGATCGTATGCCATTTGAGGTGAAACGTGACCGTTCGCGGTCGAATGCCATTCGTGGAAAATGGTGGAATGGGACCGTTCGCGGTCGGATGCCGCTTCAAACGAAGGGCGGCTGTTCGAGGTTGGATGTCGTTATAGAGGATTTGCGATCGGTCGCGATCGGGCGTCGTTATTGACGAATTATGACCGTTCGAGGTCAGGTGTCGCATGAGACGAAATGTGATCGTTCGCGATCGGATGCCGCACGAGGCAGAATGTGATCGTTCGCAATCGGATGCCACACGAGGCAGAATGTGGTCGTTCGCGATCGGATATCATATTGGGTGAATTGTGACCGTTCGTGGTCGGGCGTCGTTCTTGACGAATTGTGACCGTTCGCGGTCGGATGCCGCACGAGGCAGAGTGTGATCGTTCACGACCAAATACCGTACAAGGCAGAATGTGATCGCTCGCGATCGGATGTTGGGGGGGGGCTCAGCATTACTAGAGTCAGATATCACGTTCGGGTGAATTTCTGAACTAGCGGCTTTGGCGGTTCATCGCCATACAAGTTGTGCTTGTGGACCGTTCGCGATCCAACGGGTATACAGGTAAATTCTTTCACAGAATTGCAAATATTAAAGCAATGTTCACATGAATTCCATAACAGAAATGTCCAAACAAACTAAGCCCAAATGTCCAAACCAAAACAAAGCATAAGCAAGACAAGGATGTCAAAGCGTAAACTCTTACTATGATGCGGTCAGTAGTCATTCAGAGCACGCCTGTGGATCGTTCGCGATCCCGTACATGTGTACATGATTTAACCGCGTTAGTGAGAAGTTTACGACTCGTTCATCCTTATTTCAATCAATTGATGACCATCCGGTGTCCCGGTTCAGGATCACCCCTAGCTGATGTAGACGGTGGTCATTCTGGCTCTGCCGCTGGAGCTCGCCTCCTCACATACCAAAGTAGCCTACCATTCCTGATATGCCCTTCCACCTCATCCTTTAGATGTCTACAGTCGTTTGTGTTATGACCGTTCAGTTCATGGAATAAGAAATATTTGTCTGATTTCCTCTCGTCAACAGTTGGATCCCTTCGCATTGGTCTACGATAGGGAACTTGCTCTCTGGTGTCTTGGTAGATTCGCTCCAAACTTTCATTCACCTCCAAATAAGTGGTGAATCGCGGCTCCCTCCGTGGCCGCTTTGACCTGTCATTATTATCCTCAACCTTTAGTTTCCCTTTACCAATCTCTACACCTTTTCTAGATGGGTTTCCATCCTTGACAGCATAAACATCGATCCCCTCTTCTCTTTCTGCACTAGCATCCTCCAATCGTAAAAAAATTTCAGCCTCATGATAGAATTCTCCCAGATTCATAGGTGGATCTTTAGTTAACGAATTTTTTAAACTCTGTGCCTTCAGCTATTCCAGATATAGCCGCCATCATTACCATGGATGGATCTGGTCGATCCACCGATGCTGCAGCCGCATTGAATCATGTCAGAAAACTCCTCAAAGACTCTCCAGCTTTCTGCTTCAAAGTTGCCAAACTCATCACATTCTTGGGTCTTGCAATGTGAACCCTAAATTGCCTCATGAACTTCTCGGCTAAATTAGCCCACGTTCCTGTGGAGTCGCTCTCCAGCTGCCTAAACCATAGTGCTGCGATATCCGTTAGATATAATCGAAAGCACCGGGCCAAGACTTCCTGTGATTCCCCCAGCACTTCCATGTGCCTCATATACTTTGTAAGATGGACCGAGGGGTCCGTCCTCCCATCGTACATCTCCACTGATGGTAATTTGAATTCTGGTGGGTTCCTAGCCATCCTAATCACAGGAGAAAAGGGAATCCTGTTTACATCTTCAAGATCTCTATTTACTAATCCGCCCCTCATAGCTCGCCTGACCATCTCTGCAAATCTGTCATTGTCTCCAAGATGCAGTCCTTGTTCATTGCCTTTGATCTTCCCCCTGAGTCCATGAGAGCTTTCTGGAATCTGCCCCCCTGGCTGAGCGTTCATCCCTCTACCACCATCAGGTTGCTCGGATGCCCTTGTCTCCCTCCCCGGGATTGGATCAACATGCTCTAAGTGTGTGCCCCCATGTCCTG
This sequence comes from Allium cepa, assembly GCA_030765085.1. Taxonomy (NCBI): domain Eukaryota; kingdom Viridiplantae; phylum Streptophyta; class Magnoliopsida; order Asparagales; family Amaryllidaceae; genus Allium; species Allium cepa. The sequence goes on along the minus strand of JASFAV010000023.1, from coordinate 815,373 downwards.
GTGCTACTCCGGATGGTCCTGCTCTATTCTGAACTTGTCTTCACCTCGATTCTGCTCTCCAAGTTGTCTAATCTGTCGAAACAAATTCTGGATCATCTCTTCTTGCCTTCTCATCATTGTCTCCATTTCATCCCTGGTGATGAAGACTAAAGCTTGGTTCGCTCCTGAGGAAGCCTCTTGACTCCCTTCGTGTTGACTTCTCTCTGGTCTCTGCCTTCTGCTAGATTGCCTTGTCATGATTCTTCGGACCTGAATCTCTAAACTTCCAAATTCAACCGACAGAACTCCTGAATTAGCCTTCTCAATGAAAGCACCAAAATGTTTGCGCCAAAATTAGTTATAAACACCCGATAGTTGATAATTCACAATCACAGATCTCATATCTCAGATGAATAACAAATATGGAGATCACTCAGAAAAATTCAAAAGAAAGCAGTAAAACAACACAGATTTTATAGTGGTTCGGTGATCTTGCCTACGTCCACTCTGAACTTGATAACTTCATTGATTCACTTTATGATTTCAATCTATTACAGCAGGTTACAGTAGATTATAGCTCTGAAGTTTGAATACAACGGCGATGGTAAGATGTAGAATTGAATCCGGCAGAGTCTAGACGTCGAATAGCCAAAAGATCCCTTTTCCATAGGCTTCAAAGGGCTATTTATAGGTGTAGGAGGCTGATATGGCGCTCAAACTTCGGGAGACTTCTTCTGGCACGTGAGTGGGCCCATGCGACCGACCCCACCAAGTTTCGACTCGATCCGTGATCGATACGAATCAATTTCGTATCGATCAAAAAACGATCCAATCAAGCTGAAAATTGGCAGTATTGTTCTTTTGCTTGTACGTAAGATCCTGTAAAAATTTCGTTGCATTTGGACCTATGGTTTGTGAGATATTGTCGATGCAAGTTTCTGATTTTCGTATGCTGCTGAGTTCGAATCCATGGTTTCGCATCCATCCTTTTCGCATCAATCAAAAGCACGTGCACATGGTGACGTGGCACGAGTTTCCTGGATCGATCCGATTTCTATGGAGAATTGACTGCTTCTTTCCTAAGATCGTGGACGTCCTTCTCTCACATCCATATTTCCTACTCATTCGTGTTCCATAACTTCGCAACCTTGCATTCGTACCCACCTGCTCGCATCCCTGCAATTCATACCCTTTCTCGTATCAAGGCCAGGAGGGCGTTTCGTATCGATTCGTTGGATCGATACAAAATTAAGATACGGGAGGCATTACTGATCGATACGAAAAAACGTATGAAGGGCCGACAGATGGATACGAAGCTAGTATATTGGATGGATACGAACGAAGCCTTACCTGATGGATGCGAGAGAGGTCTGTAGAGTCAATGGATTCGAACCGGGCTCCTGTGGTCGATACAAAATCATGGATTCAAAGTGCACTGCCTGTCTCCATCCTGATCGATACAAATTCGATGGATTCGAATAGCACAACCAAGGTTCAACTTAAACCCGATCGATTCGAATAGATCGTTGTCATGTTGTTGATCGAGTTGAACTTGATCGATTCAAAATTCAACCTCCCTCTATTGATATGAACCTGATGGATTCGAACCGATCAATCAGGTGGATACGAACAACGTATTTTCTCCAACTTGCATCGATCATATTTCATTCATACGAACTCCGATTAACCTGAAATTCGAAACGCTGGCTTTTATGGCCTTGCTTGTCATGTCTGGTCAATTGTGGCCCGATCCGGACTCGGACAAAATTCATCGATATCCATAGCGAAGTAGTGTATAATCGATCTTCGGGACGAACTGTCTTTGGTTTTCGATCACTCTTTTTGTATCACGGCCTTGCCAAAAGACGGGATAATATATATGTTTCTCTAACCTATATATACATATATGTATATGTATATATATATATATATATATATATATGTAACTTATTAAAATGAAACCTACTCTCTATATAAATGACTGTAAATTGAAAATCTAGTTTTGACATCCCTATATATTTTCAAAAGCTTATCTGTATATTTTTTTTTCTTGCCTCGTATACAGAAGTCGTTTAAGTTTATTAACCATTTCAATACAAGTTTTTAATAACAAATTATAAAAATTAATTCTGTTATAGCAAATACCTCGATCAGATCTCACGCGACACTGCTCGATCGAGCCTACGACCCTCGTCCCCCTTCGACCATCGCGACCCACCCTGAGCCGCGATTCCTTACCGTCCCATCGACCACGCCTCTACCACCAGTTCCCTACGCGTGCAACAAGGCTGCCACTTGTGTCACGTCATGCCATCGACCCATGAATGTGACTCAATCCTGCTTCGATTGACAACCATTTCCCTTTTTTTTCTCGAACGAATCGAGTTCGCAAGCAAGAGAATCGAAATCACTTTATTGTAGAAAACTTTGAAAATCACTGAACACAATGGCTTCGAGATTACCCAAATTGACTTCGAATTCTTTCAGATCTAGATTTTTTATTTGTTTTCGTCCAACTGAAAAATGAGGGAGGAGGGGAAATATAAATCTCAATTTAAACTGCCGCGTAGAAAAAAGAAAGCAGAGATTAAGATGTTATGTGTCGGAGAGCTCTGCATACAGTGATTTGAAGAGAAACGAAAAAGCTTTGGTGAAGGAAAAGTTTTGCCGTGAAAGGGTTTTGACTGGTCAGACAAAGTATAAATTATATTTGAATTTAAATTTAAATCGATATAAATTTGTATCTTAAAATCTTGACATCCTATCGAGGCATGCCGTTAGGCGTTCACAATGTTATACCCTTATTACGAACGCAATGGAAAAGGTTTCGAGTCCGAACTCGATCGTATGGAGAAGATGCTTTTTGGACTCGGTTAAAATATTGAATTTTCGATATAAAATTTCAGCGCGTTTATCTACCGTACGATTACACGACAATTCCGAACATTAAGAAATTTGAAATCCGATAATAGTACACCATTACGGATCCAATGAAACTAGTTTCGTCGAATTTCGAGACTGTGCCCCTGAAGGCTATTTTTAAACGTCGATTTAAATTATATATTTTTAAAACTGAACAAATCATCTTTAAATTCAATTTTAAAAGTTCTTTTATCTTCAGTATTGTTAATACAAATTTTCTAAGCCATTAAATTATTTTTAACAAGCTTAAAATTGAGGATTCCATATTTTGCCCAACTTCCAGTTTATTAAATTCAATAATTTAATTACCAAACAAACAGTGATGTTTGAAATCCAAGTTAAACTAACTTCCAAATATTTAAAATCAATTAAATATTCCAATTTCAAATATCTAAAAATCACGAGGCGTTACATTCCTCCTCCTTTAAAAGAATTTCGTCTCCGAAATTACTAGTTAAGAGGAATGGTCCAATACCAGCTTATTATTTTCCCTAAAACCAAACAATTTCTAACAACTTCCCAAATAATCTATTTATTAAGGACACTATACTCTTACTAACTTTCTAAACTCATCCATAACTTCCAAACAATATTATTTACTCAATAATTTAAATTTAAATTTAAAACCAAATTTTAAATTATCAAAATTTTCTAACTCCCTAAATTTTTGAAATTTTTTGCCAGCATCTCCTTTGCGTAGCTAGATCGGTACGACTCTAAAATGCCTCTACGGGCCCCCAAATTTTAAAAGAAAACAAAAGTCAAGTGGATAGATCAGAGAATCATCAAATTTCATATAGAAATTTAAACATATACCTTTTTGTCGGTCAATTTAAATTTTATCTTTTAGGATTGAAAACATCAATTTTCTTTTAGCTTTAACGCCTTTATCTTACTTGGAATATTTAATTGATTTCAAATATTTGGAATTTCAAATATCTGAAAATCTCGGGTCGTTACACATTGTGTATCCGCGGTCTACAGGTTTTTGTTATCGTAGCATACTCCGTAGGGCAGAGATTGCTTAAAGGGTATGGATGTTTCCTGAGCGATCCAAGCGTAACCTTTGTGTATCTGCAGTCTACAGTTTTTTGTTATCATGGCGAAATTTGCAAGGCATTGATTACTTAAAAGTTATGGATGTTTCCCGAAGGATCCAGGCGTAGCCATTGTGTATCTGCGATCCATGGTTTGATTCGGTTGATTTGTTTGGATTGTACTTTCCATATCGGTTTTGAAGGTTTTTCGAGTATTTTTCACCGGGTGTTGAAACAAATCTACTAAGTACTTGAAGAATTCTAGCTTTACGCCTGATCAACACATAACCAGAGTCTGCAAGAACGAGAATAAACCTGTCAAGACATCGAGTTATAAAAATAAGTTATATTGTCTATTTATAAAGGATATTTAATCATTCTTCTTTCTTTCTAAATAATTTAAAATGTTTAAAATATTGTTTAGTTATATATTACATGGTTTAATAGTAAATTATTAGTGTTATAAATATTTTAGAAGTTATTAAATAAAAAATATTTTAGAAGCTATTAATTAAATAAAGCATATTTAAAGTAAATGATTATTGATTTATTAATAATGTTTGAAAGTATCTTGAGATAGAAGTTAATAAATTTATGAATTATGGATATAATAAAATGGGTTTAACCAAATTATTGAATATTAATTAATTTAAATTAAAATTTATATAGTTTTAAATTAATTGTCTATCCTTGTCTTTCAATCTATTTTTCATTTGGTTGTTTCTATTCTCCTACCTCGTTCCTTTTCAGGGATGAAAAGTTTTGAGTGGGGGAGAGTGTAACGACCCGTAAACTTTAACAGTTTTAATAACGTAATTAACTAGAATTTTATGAAATTTTAAATAATAATATTTTGAAATAAAAATTTAATATTTGAAATTCGTCTATTAGAACGTAGCAATTAGTAAATTTTCAATTTATAATGTGGAAGTTTATTTTTTTTTATAATTTTTTTTTAATTCAAATCAGTTAAAAATTGATGTTAACAAAATGTTTTCAAAACCTGAATATTTTTATGTAGAAAATTTGTAAATCATCCTCTGAGTGAGAAGTCATCTTTTATTTCTCCAAATTTTGACTATTAGTGCCCCGTTTAACTTATTATCGACATATTTGCAGCATTTTCGGTAACGATTATCGACTTTTGATAGGATGATCATACCACTGATATCTATATGTCATTTTGATCATCTCATTGTGTTGATCTTTGGGGTATACTCAATTCTGTGTTTTGAGGTCCGGTGCGCAGTGAAATCTACGTAACCGTTAACCGTACCGGTACCCAATTGACCCTTTTGGTTTTCTAGTGACCATTCGCTGTTCCAACGGTTAGAAAGCAAATGGACATTTGCTTTTATTATCACCTGAATTCAATTCTTCGATTTTTTTTATTCCTTGGTTATCTTAACCTTTTCATATTTTGTTGATTCATTCATTTCTTATGTTCTATTCTTCACAATAAAATAATATACGCAGTTATATAGTAATACTATACAGCCTTTAACCTCTTGATATTCCCAGAAATGATTTAGTATTCCTATAGTTACATGTTTATTTCGTTCGTGACCTTTGCATTTCCATTCATTTTATTTGCATTTCCTATAGTAAAACGGTACATCTATTTCTATTCGTTCGTAAGCTTTGGAAATAAATGGAACCTATTATATATTTGCCTTAACTCCATTTTTTTTTTTCATCTCCCACATAAACCGATCTTCCACCTCTCCCCTCCATGCCGAAGCCTCTACCGACCACACATAGCAGCAAGCACCACCAGATCAACCTTGCTCTGGCCTACTCGATCCACTTGCCCAATCCTGAAGCTGCCTTCTCTCCTTCTTTTAAATTTATACATATATATACGTTATATATGCTATGTTATGCACGACCTCATGTCAGTCTCTGCTTCTATATGCCCAGGTTTTTCCTATTCTCTTTATTTTGCCATGACATGATTTTCCTTGTGCTCTTCTTTGGATTATATATGAAAGATTCTTTCTTTCCTTTTACTTTATTTTGTAGCCTGCTTAGTTATTTTTTTTCTTTCAGCTGCTATACATATGAAAATATATATTAGCTTATATAGACTTTTATAGAAGTACACGTGGGTTTTGACTTTCGACTTTAATATATGTGTTTTATCTCTAATTTGTAATATATATATATATATATTTGGTATGACATATAGTTTATATATATATGAGTACACCGCTATATATATGAAAGCATACCAAGTTTTCATTTGTTTGCATATATAATTTGATTATGGAATATAATATATATTGTTGAATACGTATAGGCATATCTGTTTATAGTAATAAAATATGTTAGTATTGATATTTTGATAACTTACATTTTTGAAAGTATATATATATTGCATGAGTTCGGCTTTATGTATGGGTAGTATATTGTTTGTTTTAAATATAAACTATATAAGTTGTTTTCTTCATCATTTTTTTAATAGCTTGTTTTGAGTTGGGACTCAGCACTACCATTTTTCTTTTTATATACATTATATATATATACATATAAAGTGATAATGTTTGACAGCCTATATATATATATATGAATGTTATATATTATGTTACGTAAGTTATATATATTAGTCTTGATATATATATATATATATATATTATATATATAAGGGAGTATATATTTACAACCGTATATGTATATATGTTTACCGAGTATATAAGTTATATAAGTACATGTATAAGGGATTTTGATGTATATATACATATGTTAGTATATATAGTCGGTCTGCTTTTATATGTAAAGGTTTATATGAAATTTATTTATATATATAGGTATGTAAGTTTTGGATGAAATCCGCCTGTCGCTATAATATGAAAGATCGTATATTTATATATATGTACTTTTTCGTGGTTACAGCATATATAGGTTGAACATTTTTTTGTATTGATTTTAGGATAATTGCTGGTTTTAATGTATGTAACTTATATATGAATTTGTATATATAAGTATGTACGATCTAGTATTTTGATATGAATATGAAGAGTTTGTTTTAAATGTGTTTTAAAATTTAACAGAAAACGAAAATATTATATATATATAGAGAGATTTTAAGTTATGTATGTTTTAATTTAATGTGGATTTTCAAATATACATGTTTAAGAATAATGATTTTATTTTTTTATACACACACACACTTATAATATTTGTCTGAAATCTAGATTATTGAATTTTAGGGAATAATAATACATATATTTTTTGTCTCTATCAAACTGATTGATCGTTCTTATCAATTCCCGTATCAGCTTGCCCATCGAATTCGTGTTCAATCATGCTTGCTTTGAAATTCGTGCCTGGATTCGTAACTCATTTCATTGTCCAATCTATCTAGCCTCGAAAGGTGATCAATCACTCACGATTTAATGTTCTTATATTTATTAAATTCGATTTCAATTGGAACAACAATTGAAATATACTGCTAGATTGAACTGTTAATTATTTAAATTGGTATATATGATATGCATTTATATGTAATTGTTCTTTTGTGGGATATGACACCATATCCTGTCATTTATAGTATATTGTTATTGATAATATATGCCTGTTATATTTTATCATATGTGTTCTCACTCTACAAGTTCCCTGTTAGTATATAATTCCCTATGGGTTGAAATGATACACACCCGAACGATCTGTAGAATAAGGGAAAATCGTTATGGGTTGAAATGATAAACCCAGGCGATTTTCATTGAATTGAATTTAGGATTGCAGGTTAAAATGATATATACCCATACATATTTAAATTACGGATTGAAATGATAAATATCCATATCACTTGACCATAGGATAGAAAATTATATACAAACATTGTTGGTCTATATATAAATATTTTGAAAATGATTTCTATGGTTTTGAAATGAAATATATATAGTTTTATTTAAATTGAAAATATTATGCATATGAATAATTTTTAATATAAAATAAATTTAATAATAAGCTTTAAATTTAGTAAAGTCTGATTTAAGTAAAATAAAATATGTTTAAGTATTTATTTAAATTTTTATTTTAAACTAGATTTTTAAATGATTTCTATAAGTTAAGGTTGGAAAGATTAACTTGAATTTATTGTATGTAATTAATAATTTTGTTTAATGAAATCGATTTGAAACTTATTGAAATTGAGATTAAAGATATGATTTTATAACTTTATTTTAAGTAACTTAATGAATATTTTCACGTTTAAATAAATTGAAGGAAATATTTAGTAAAATGTAATTTAAGGTTATTTAAATGATATTGAATTTATTAAATGAATATTTTAAGACTAAATAATAACGAAGTTAAATCAAGATCTATATGAAACTGTAAATTTAGTTTTGAAAATGTTGAACATTTAAAGCTTCGAACTAAATTGAAATTTAAATGGTTTATTTCGTGGTTCAAATCTGTATTTGAAATCGATATAATTTGAATTTGTCTGTTTAGAAAATGAACTGAATTGAAATTGATAAATTTTAATTGAATTAAATTTGAATTTTGAATTCGAGTTGATTTGAATCGATTTGTGAAATTTGAGGAAATTATATAATATTGTACTTTATAAATTGTTGAATATATATATATATATATGTGTATATGTATATATGTATATATACTATTTTGTTATAAAACTATTTTTAATATAAACTATTTTATTTTATATCCTATTTTATTTATATACTATTATTAAACTGTTTAAGTGGTGGAGGTTATGGTTTTAAAGTTACGGTTTTCCAAAGATTATGATTTCAAAGTGTTTTGGTTTCGAAAGTGTTTGTAACTTTGGAAGTGCTAAATTTGGAAATAGATATATTTGAAATGGAAATGATATTTTGGTTTTGAAGTATAAATTATTTTGAAATGACCATGGTGTTATAATGGCGTTTGGTTGTTAATAGAGTATATTTCTACATAGTAGATAGTTCCACGGATTCTTAGATGATGGTTGTCTAAACATCCTTTGAGTTATTTATACTTCAGTTGATATTTCACTTGAGTCGGATTTATTGATATAAGAATGTTAATCCTGACTTGAGTGTTTGTGTTTTGCTTTACGCTCGGGTCAGACTGAGTGATACAGCATTTGAGACTCACCCTTTGGAGTTTGAAGCTTCGCTTGGAGATCCAACTATCGATTCAACTTTCAGCTTATCCAGTTGATTTGTTCAGAGATGTCATCAGTCTGTATTTGAGATATCTATTGTACTTTAATTCAAACTCTGCTGTTTATATAGTAGCTTCATGAACTACTATTTATCTATTCGGCTGCATTATTATTATATTACTCTATGTCTATGATTCTGTGATTGATTTATTTACCGTATATGCTGAGTTTTTCCAAATATAAAATAACAATATGATATTTTGACCAATTCAAGTCCGACATGTGCGGATGCGAATGGTTGAGAATACTGTGTCGTTACAAGAAGACCAACGTAATTTTGTACGGCACCATTTCCATACGTATGAGCTGAATTTGCATTGAAAAATTAAATGTTTTGTATCTTCTTCGTGTGTTTTGCATAGCTCACATATCATATCTATGTTAAGACCTTTTGTTGAGTCTCTTCTTAGTTGGCAGAAAGTTATTCATAGTTTTAATAACAAAAATTGCCATTTTAGGAACGTGTATTCTATGCCATATATATTTAGCCTATGAAACACTGTTATGTGCAATACGAATGTTTTCCCATATGTTTTTGAAAATAAATATATTATTTTACTGCGTGTCCACGTCTAATAGTCTTCCTCCTAGTCGTCGTGAATCTTTACTCTTGGAATTTCACTTCTTAATTACCCCAAAAAACTTAATTTATCTATCCAACACTCACCTTGGACCAAAATGTCTTTGATAAGCAATTCTTCTCCTCTAATTCTTCCCATTGTCTCAACACCCATTCGAGATATCAGGTTACCACCTTATAACCATAGGTGTACCAAAGTGAAGTAGATTGACCATCAATTATTCTTTTTTCAATGCACTTAAAAGCTACACTCCTATTTGATAGAGTTAAGGGTATGCCCTAGGGGCAATTATGTAATCTGTTACATATATCTAACGCGATAACCAATATTATTCGAAATAAAATATGTTTTCATTCTATTATATACTTGAAATAATGTGTTGTATTAATTAATTAATTTAATTAAAAGCACATTTAATAGGAAACCATAAATGGTATGTTCATTGATGGTAGTTATCGAGTGTTGTAACCATTAGTAATTATCACAATATATTATTTTAAATATTCCTAGTTAGGATGTATCGAGACTGCATATCGATACATCCTTTAGACTAGAGTGCGTAACACTCTATAAATATTAGGCAGTGTATTACTCATGGCTGCTGAGGGCACCAAGAAGTTACGTACTAATAGTTATTGGATAACTATTGAATGACTCACTCGATAGTTTTTTGTTGATCAATATAACTAAGGCACACAAAAAATATCAATGTGACAAAATTACATAGTTCTGTTGACTTTGGGAGTACTGTCGATCTTCAAGGTGGAAGCTCTGTTTTGATTATAGTTAAATCATGGTAGACATCCATCGAATGATTATGCTAAGGTCAAGTATTGGAAGTGAAACACTATTCAAGGGAGGATTCGTCTCCTCATTTATATGAGGTTGGTATCAAGGTTAACTTAAGTCCACTCAAAGTCAAAGCTCTGGGTAGACCATTTCAATTAATAATAATTTGTATTATTAAACCAAGGATTTTGTATTTGAACTCGGGTTGTTATAGGCTCGGTAAATTTTCCATTACTATACCATTATCAATCAATCAGTTTTTATTTTTAATTGAAATCGGTATACCAATTTAATTGGTATGATAACGATAAATTTACCATTTTATACGGTAAATTATCGATAACAGTTCTTCAAAACCAGCGGTAACGGTAATTTTACCTGTCAATCAAGTTACATGTATATTCATATGATATGCTTTATTACAGCCATTTAGAAACAAACAAATGATTAAATTTAGGTTAACAATCAAGTGAAATAATGTCAATTACACTTATTTTCTTCTCATTTATGTCTTTTAGTAGGTAACAATATAAATAGTATAATGAAGATGCGTTATAATGTAAAGACACGTCAAGTTACAGACCATTTTGGACAAATGATAATTTACCATTACCAGTGTAATGGTTACCAGATTATCGACATACCAGCTGATCGTTAATGGTAACGGCAAGCAATTTTAGTTTACCAGTAAAAATCATACAATAATAGAATTTACGAAATGGTAACAGTAGCCATTACCATAACAACACTGGTTTGAACTATAGTGTTGAATGTGGGTGATATTGGAATTTTGACCATTTTCAAATTCCATAAGTCCAACGTGATATAGTTTTGATGAAGAGAATTAGTATAAATAATAGTCAGAATTGGGTAACATTTAACAAAGTAAAATTTGATTTTACTGAAATCATGCAAGCGATAAATTTGGCCAAAATGCCACAACACCTGCTAAGTGATGTGTGAACTTTTATATTCAAATAATCAATATTAATCGCTGACCAAATTTACACACAATCGAAATCGCTGGGTACTCCTTGACCACATGATTTAATTATTTTATAATTTTTATAAATTAATTAATAATTATGAATATTAATTATAAAATATATTTATAATAGTTATAAATATATTAGTCGATATATGATATCGATACGCGTTTAAATTAGATTTAAATGAAAAATATTTTTGGATGGGCTTCAAGTAGGTTTGAAGCCCATATAATGGCTGAGTGGATTTGCTATGTTAGGTATAGGTGGGTGAGGCTATTTGATGGAACTAGATGGGATAGATTTGTATGAATAAGGGAGCGAGAATTGATAAGAGATCTATATCCTAACTTGTCTCCATCCCTCCTCTATATAAGCATCTCAACCCATACCTATTTGAAGACTTTTTGGGAAGCCTCCGTACCTTCTTACTTCTGGTTGAACCATCATTCCCTTTTCTCCATTACTACAAGCTCAAATCAAACAAAAATAATACTATTCGATAGTCGATGGTCTGTAATTCGGAAGATATCACCTTTCGAATTAGAATTCGATTCAGGAATTCATTACAATGGTTCAAGGTGTGAGTTTTTAGCTTTAGTATAAGGTAATGATCTAATTTACAATTATATTATATTGTCTTCATATTTATATATCATATTCTACAATGTTAGTTAGGCGACGATTCCATTATATCAATATATTGTCACAAATCAAGTTGGTTGTATGTTTATATGCTTGTATATTAAAGAATTTTTTCTCGTAGATCTACCTATAATATGCATGGCTAAATAATAAATAAAAAAACAACTTTTTTAGTTAATTAAGTTAATTTATTTTATTTAATCATATATTGGCTTTATAATTTTAAATTCAAAATTTTATTATACAAAAAATAGTGTTTTATAATTTTATATGTACGGTTAAATATTTGAAATATTTTTGGCAGAAATAAATATTTTTTTATATTAAAATATTATTATTAAATGTTTTTTAAGCCAATTAATTATCTAAATTAATTATATCTATATTTATGTATTATAATTTTTTTAGATTTTATAAAGTTAAATTATCACCTAATATGCTTTTGGTAGAAAAAATTATTTTTTATTTATGTATATAATTTATTATTTTAAATTCGGTCGAAATTCAAAATTAGATTTTAAAATTGTATCTAAATTATAAAATTATATGTTAAATATTCAAATAACAAAATATCATTTTTTTTTTTAAAACATTTAAAATTTAAAATTATTTTTCAAAATATACTTTTAATATTATCTGCACAGATATTAATTTAAATATATATAACTTGAAAAAAATTCATTTTTGTGCCTTGCATTATATCGGGTATATATTTTTACTATATATATTTAATATTTTAAAAGTGTTAACGTGCATATATTTATTATTATTATTATAATATATATATGTTTATTTACATTCTAAATATATATAGTGTTTTCGGTTTTAAAGTAAAAATCGAAAAAAAATATTTTTTGCAAATGTTTTAAACATACTTACATAATTATTATTTTTTAATATTAAAATTCCATGAATATGTTTATATATATTTATTTGTAGTTTGTAAAAAAATATAGTTTATATATATGTGTGTGTGTGTGTAAATATATATATATATATATATATTCATATTTATAATATTTTGTATACATATATTAAAGTATATAAACATACATTTAGCTAATATATTTGTATAATGGACGAGTAAATTATTTGAAAATTACAAATACAGGATTTCAAAATTTCAAGTTAAATTTAAAATAAGATATAAATATTATAAAAGTTATAATTTTTTTTAAATGTTTGAAACATAATATAAATTAGTTTTGAAATTTTATATTTATTAATAAAATAAATAAGTTAATTAATGAAAAATATATATACATGTATTATATATGTTTAATATATGTTATGGTGTTTTAAAATGTTTAAGATATCATAAGTATACATATGTGTATATCATATGGTTTTTTGAAATTAATATAATTTAGTTAAAATTGTGTAATAAAAGAAGGATTCGGTTAGGTAGTTGGAATGTAGGATCATTAACAGGAAAGCTAAGAGAGATAGTTGATACTATAACTAGGAGACTTGTAAATGTCTTATGCGTTCATGAGACCAAATGGACGGGTCAGAAGGCGAAGGAGGTGGAGAACACAGGCTTCAAGTTATGGTATACAGGAAAAGAACGTAACAAGAATGGGGAAGACATCTTAATTGACAAGAACCTTAGAAACGAAGTGGTCGATGTTAGGAGACAAGGGGACATGATCATCCTAGTCAAGATGGTAGTGAATGATATGATTCTGAACGACACTAGTGCCTATGCCCTATAAGTAGGCCTAAGTGAAGCTGTAAAGAGGAATTTCTAGAAAGAGCTAAATGTCATGGTTAGAGATGTATCCAGCAGCGAGCAACATTTCATAGGAGGATATTTCAACAACCATGTTGGTACAACTAGTGGGGGGTTTGAGAGAGTGCATGGTGGTTTTGGATATGGGGACAGGAACCAAGAAGGAGAAGAAATATTGAATTTCGCTATTGCTTATGACCTCATGATAGCTAATACCTTCTTTAAAAAGAGACAATCACAATTAGTTACTTTTAATAGTGGTCAACACTTTAGCCAGATTGATTTTGTCCTTACTAGAAGAGATGACAAACAAGCTTGTGTAACTTGCAAAGTCGTACTCGGAGAATGTGTCGTCTCATAACATCAGCTTTTGATATTCAAGTTTCGTCTTTGAATACATGTTCGATAGGATAAAGAAGCCAAGATTAGTCGGACGAAATGGTGGAAGCTCAAAGGAGATGCCTCATGGGTGTTTAAGGATAGAGTGATGGGGGAAAGGGCATGGAAAATGGAAGGAGAAGCAAATCACATGTGGGATTAAATGACAACGCACATTCGGAAAGTGGCTACTGAGGTGTTTAGGATAACGAAAGGAAGTAAATAAGAACCTAAAGATTCATGGTGGTGGAATAATGATGTGCAAAAGGCCATCAAAGAGAAGAAGGAATGCTATAAGTGCTTACATCATCATAGGAGCGAGGATAACATGAGAAAGTACAAAGTGGTAAAGAAGAACGCAAAGAGATCTGTGAGTAAAGCAAGGGGTCGAGCAGATGAAAATTTATATCAAAAGCTAAGTACGAAGGAGGGTGAAAAAATGTCTATAGGATAGCTAAGCTCTGCGAGAGGAAGACAAGAAACTTCAACTAAGTTAGATGCATAAAAGATGATAATAATATACTTTTGGTGAAGGACGATGAGATAAAAAATAGATGGAGAGATTACTTCGACAAGCTATTTAATGAAGAAGGTGATAGCACTACGATTGAGATAAATGACTCTTTTAATGACAACAGTAGACATTTTGTTTGGAGAATTCAAGAATCCTAGGTAAAGGAGGCGCTAAAATGGATGAAAGCAGGCAAGGCATTAGGGCCTGATGACATCCCACCGAGGTGTGGAGATGCCTTGAAGATGCAAGGGTAGCCTAGCTAACTAAATTGTTCGATAATATTTTCAAACCAAACTAGATGCCAGATGAGTGGAGGAGAATCATATTAGTTCTAATTTTTAAGAATAAAGGAGGTACTCAAAGTTGCACAAACTACAGAGGAATTAAACTTATGAGTGATGCAATGAAGCTTTGGGAGAGAGTCATTGTAACGAACTGGATTTTTCTATCGTTAATTTTGAATAATTAAAAGGTTTAAATATTAGATTTGGGATTTATAATCGAGTTAGTAGGTTTTTAAAACTGAAATATTTTAAGCGATTTCAGAATTTTAAAATTTGCCGATTTAATCGACGCCATACAAGCGATCTGGGGCACAGTCTCGGAATTCGACAAAACTAGTTCCATCGGATCATAATAGTGTATTATTATTGGATTTCAAATTCGTAGTGCTTGGAGTTATCGTTTGGCCATACGGCATATAAACGCATCAAGCTAATATCGAAAATTCAATATAATAACTGGGTCCTAAAAGTTATCTTCTTCGTACGATTGAATTAGGACGCAAAACCTTTTCCATTGTGTTAGAAATATGGGTATAACATTATTATGGCTATGTAATGTTATTTTTTTACCACCAACAGCTTACCGTAGAATGGATTTAAGTTTCGATGGGCCATTCTTGGTCGAAATTTAAGCCTGTTCTGGGGTGGGTTGTTACAAATACATTATTTGTGTATCAAATACACATGTTTATTTTATGTTAATTTGTCTATGAATTTAAATGAAATATGTGAAACAATTTTTGATATCATTAGACTCTCGACTTGTACATCTTTATGTATCAATCTAAAGAGTTCATCAACTCTTATGTTGCTCCCACTAGATGAGTGTTTTGTCCTTAATTCCATGTAAAATTTATAGATACTTCTATGTTGTAGCTAATGCAACAAATACCGGTATTATAATAGATTTGTTACATAATAAATATTCAAAACATTCATAACAAAATAAAATATATTCACTTTCAGCCAAAACTTAAATCAATTATAATTTCATAAATAATGTTTGGTACATTTATGAAAACAATTTTTGTATCTTGATGTATCCACTAATAAGTATTATATGACATGCTCCAACTACTTCCACCATTACTATTATAACATATACAATATGAAGCTACATTCAGCTACTTATTGTGGGCATCTTATTTCTTTTATCATAACCAGTCTACACTTTTTGATCAAATATCTTAGAATGCATAAATGACTTTTATAGAAAATAATATTCTATATTAAAACACAGTTTGAATAAAAATTACATTTCTCAATCCACATTAGGTATCCACTAGAATTTTATATAATTCTCATTTTCGATATCACTTCATGAAACAGAGTAGATTAATCACTCTCTGCATCATGTTTGCATAAATTGTCACTTTTGGTGCAAGGAAGTTCACTTTTTAGGACATGTTGAGCATGGGATAGCGGTCAGTTGTAGTAAAGTTATTACAGTACAGGATTGGCATATACCGAAGAATACAATAGAGGTGAGAAGTTTCCTTTGTTTGGTGTGCTATTATAGGAATTCATTAAGGACTTCGCTAAATTTTTTACCTCTCTGACTCGCCTTACCAAGAAGAATTTTGTTTTCTCATGGGATGCAGAATGTGAGGACGCTTTTATTAAGCTGAAGGAGTCGTTGACTAGTGTACCTATTTTGGTACTACCCAATGGTTCGAAAGCATTCATAGTGTATATTGAAGCTTGGGATACGAGATCGGGCCGCAGTTTTGATGCGGAAAGGAGAGTGGTGAGCAAAGCTAGTCAACGATTGAAGGTCCATGAGAGAAATTATCCTACCCATGATCTTTATTTGGCAACCATTGTTTTTACACTTAAGTCATATCAGTATTATCTATTAGAAGAACAATTTGAATTGTTCATGGATCATAAATCTCTAAAGTATTTGTTCTCTCGAAAGGATTTGATTTTAAGGCAACACAGATGGATGGAGTTCTTAGCATCGTCTGATTTCGGTATCTTATACACTATAGGAAAAGGCAATGTGGGAGCCAATGCCTTGAGCAGAAAGCAGGTGATGTTGAATCCTTTATTCTTGAAGTGGAAGCACTTAGAGTTTATTTCTACATTCAATTTTCGAGCGTCGTAAAATATCACTCTGAGACTATTAGCAACTTTGGATTTGTAGCCTATGCTTATGGACCGCATTGAGTCAAGTTGGGAACAAGATATGGAGTTGTTAGGTATTTTCAAGAAGCTTGGTAAAGGGTAACAATTCAGTCATTTGAGGCATTATACCATTGGCTCGAGAGGGTGGTTATAGAGAGATAGTAGACTATGTGTTCCTCTTAGTATAAATTTAATTGACATGGTACTAGTTGAGTCCCGTCGTTCTAAGATGACTATCCATTCCAATGAAGACAAAATGTATCATGACATAAAGAGTCTTTTATTGGCTTGGTATGAAGAGGCACATAGCAGAGTATGTGTCTAAGAGTATGACGTACCTAAGGGTAAAGGCGGAGAAAAAGAAGACAGGTGGATTTTTCTAGCCATTACATATTCCATAGTGGAAGTGGGAGGGCGCTTCTATGGATTTCATTGATGGCCTACCTAGAAGTAGGAGAAGGAATGAGAATATTTGGGTCACAGTGGATTGACCGGCTAGATGTGCTCACTTTGTTCCTGCTAGAAGTACGAGGACTGTAGCATCTTTGACAACCCTATACGTGAGGGAGATAGTTTGGTTACACAGAGTTCCATCTAGCATTGTAAGTGATCGAGATCCGCTTTTCACTAGTGAGTTTTCGAGGAGTCTTCAGGAGGCCTAAGGCACTGAATTGAGTTTGAATACCATTTACCACCCATAGACAAATGGAGAAGATGAGTCGAGTATTAGAGGACTTGCTTCGGATGCGTATTTTGGATTTTGGAGGCTCTTGGGAGGATTACTTGCTATTGGTGGAGTTTGCTTATAATGATAGCTATCGGGAAGGTATTGGGATGTCACCATTTGAGGCATTATATGGGTGACCTTGTAGATCACCATCTTATTGGAGGACACTACGGATAGGATGACTCTTGGACCAAACATGTTAAAAGAGACTTCAGAGAAGATAGACTGATCTGTAGGAGGATGAAGACCGCATAAGATAGGAAAAAATCTTATGTCGACAAGGGACACGGAGAATTAAAGTTCGAAGTGGCCGACATGGTCATTTTGAAGGTCTTGTTGTTTGGATGTATTATGAGGTTTGGTGGCTCAAGAAAGTTAGCTTATAGGGTCTTTTCCAATCATGGGTAAAGTAGGAAAGTTGGCTTATAGGGTGGTGCTTCCTGAAAAGTTGGCGGGAGTACATGATGCTTAGTGCTGCCATAAACCGATCGACCAATGGGTAAATGCCAGCTAGGGTTAACCGAGGCTGAACAAACCAAATTTTATTATAATAAATCTAATGGCTGAGACTCCTTCGTTTATAAACAAAGATGTAACCTTCGCTATTCTCTTATTTTTGAAACCCAAACAACAACAACAACAACGGTCATTACATCTAAACTCTGTTCTCTTCAAATTTCTCGGTCTTCTCAAAAATCTCTCTTCTAAAATAAATAAACGCTAGGCGGCACGCTTCATTTGGAGTTCGGAATTTCGGGCATTTATATGCGAGGTATTTTCTAATTTTGATGACAATATATATCTACTCAATCAATGCACGTGTTCTCTATCTGCCGCACCCCTCTATCTCGCTACATTTCCCTCTTTCGCGAATCACATCAGTGCAAATCGAGGAAACTAAAAAAAAGACTGTCAATCAAAAAAGAAAATTTAAATCGCTCGAAGAAACAACGAGCACGATCGAAAATGGAGGCGCGGCTCGCATTGCTATCGATCGTCGTAGCAATGGCTAAGGGTTTCTAGAATTAGATTCGTGCTCACATGCGAGAGCAAAGGGGTTGGCGGAGGCGCGTTATGGTGGCTGGTGGTCGAGCGACGGTGGATGGTGAGATCGATCACAATTAAAGAAAAAAAAGAGATGAACAGCAATCACATGTTGGAGGTAGATGAAGGGGGTGCGATTGTTAGGTTTGTTTCAATTTATTTATTTATATTATTATTATTATTTTAGTTAATTTAGTTTAAATTAAACGTTATACTAATATAATCGTAAATCTTTCAAACGAGGTCCGTTTCGGACGAAACGAGGAGCGATAGATTCGCATTGTCAAAGGCTACAATATGAAGTCGAGTTGGATTTATTTTGAAGCTGGAAAGATTTTCATATTCGAACAAAGGTGAGTGTTTTAATGCTCATGATGTTCTATGATATTCTTATGATGGTTAAATTTAAATTTATCAAGTGATTTAAATTGATTGATGGGTTTTTGGATGAATTTAATTGACATTTAATTGATATCTAGATTTATTGATGGAATTTAAATTGATAATTAAAATTGAATTAGAGTTTAATTGCTAGTAAAATCCCAATTTTTTGGTAATTGGTTGATTTGTTGTGATTATTGACTGTTTGGATGATGGATGGTGATGGATAAAATTTGATTAACATTTTGGATGTTTGGATGTTTATTTATGTTTAATATATCACGTTATCATCCTGTATGTTGTTTATAGTGTATAAAACTGTAAATTGAATTTTTTCGAATAAATTAAGAAATAGGTTGAAATGATATATACTTATGACATTTATTTTGGATTGAAATGATATATATCCATCCCTGAAATTTAACTTGAAATAATTGATTCACTTGGCCATGGAATAGAAAATTATATACGAACACCGGATTGATTAAACTAAATGATTTTAAAAAATTTGTTTTGAAATTATTTAAATGATTTGTTTTAAAGGAATAAAAATCAAATTTATGGAAATCAAATTATTTTTCGAACTAAAGCTCTAAACGATGAAATTTAAATTTGGTAAACGAAATTGCTTAAATAATCGAAGTAGAGATTTTTAAGTGGCATTCGAAATATGATGTGAATTTCAGAAACTGATTTGTTTTAAAAGATTGGACATTTTATTCGAACTTTGAATATTTCTAAGAAAAAGTGATATAAAACGATATTTTGAAATTTAGCTCGAATTTGAATTACGCTTAAAGAATTGGATTTAAAAATTAGATATTGAAGAAAAATTTGATTTTTTTGAATCGATATTTGGAAATGGACTTGGAATTGATATAAATCGAAATGGTTTAAAATTTGGGATTGGAGTTGAAATTAATTTGAAAAATTGGAAGTGAAATTAATCTGAATTAGAATTTAAATTAATTTGGAATTGAAATTAAAATTTGACTTGAAATCGGAATTGAATCGAGTAAACCGAAATGGAAATAGAAATTGATTTGGATTGGAAATTTTGGAATTGAATCAGTTTGGCTTAGAAACTATTTTTAAATAAATTATTTTAGTATAAACTATTTCAAAACTATTTTCTTTAAATATTCAAACTATTTTAATTTTCCTAACTTTTTTACTATAAAAACCATTTTATTACTCAAACTATTTTCTATTAAACTATTTTAAAACTATTTTCAAAAATTCAAACTGGTCAAAGGATGGAATGTTTATATTTATATCTTGGATTTAAATGCAAATGAATTAAAGTGAATTATAACCAAAACCGTATTTCGAATCAAGTTTTGAAGTGAAATCGATATATTGAGTTGAATTAACATTTGAAGTAAAAATATGGTTTTTAAAGTGAATATAATGATTTCAAAATGGATTTGATTTTGAAGCGAATATGATGATTTCAAAATGGACATGGCATATTTTGAGTAAATACGATGATTTCGAAATGGATTTGATTTTAAAGCGAATATGATATTTTGATATCAAGTACGACTTGTTTTCGAAATGTAAAAGTACCAATCGGTGTGTAAAACGACATTTGGTTGTCAAAGAGACCGGGGCTTTTTATTGGCATACTCTCGTCAATACTGGAACCACTTAACAACAGTGTACGTGGTGGATGATATCCAAAATGTAGTGGTTGAATTGGCGATGTTTACTGAAA
This sequence comes from Allium cepa, assembly GCA_030765085.1. Taxonomy (NCBI): domain Eukaryota; kingdom Viridiplantae; phylum Streptophyta; class Magnoliopsida; order Asparagales; family Amaryllidaceae; genus Allium; species Allium cepa. The sequence goes on along the minus strand of JASFAV010000023.1, from coordinate 794,354 downwards.
TGAAGTAAAAGAACGATGATAGATAGTCTTGACACTCGTGTCATAATTAAAATGACTAAAAGAAGAGCCTATGTCTGGCCATTGAGGTTAGCTACATGTAGCGACATTAATCCCTTGTATTACTATTGTGATTTCGTATTGGATGGGTGCACCTTTTATCGGTTTGATTGATTGTCGCAGTCGGCCACGGATGGGTTACGACCAGCTAGAAAGGGTAAACTGGTAGAATCCTACCTTGGGCATTGCCTCACGTGCCTTATCATATTTATACCTATACAATCCCAATACGACTTTGGTTTTGAACCTATAAAAATGTGTTAACAGGGATAATTTAAAGCCTTAACGTTATTTTGATATTTTCTTTACCATTGGACATTATATATTATAGCGTATACTATTATATATAAATAGTTTAACGGATCCTTAGGAGATGGAAAATCCCGTAACATCTCTTAAGTTATTGCACTCATATTTGTGAATTGATTTGACATACATAAGAGTATTTTAGTCCTGACTTGAGTGTTTTATCTTTTTATTACGCTTGGGTCAGTCCTGAGTTTTTCAGCATATTGAAGACTATTCTCTTAAGGACAAAGACAAATTTTGGTATATTACTATTATTATTATCATCCGCATCATGTTATTCTACTGTATTGATTATTTATCCCTGATGTATATATATAACTATGATAAATGTGTAGATTTTAATCAAATGTATTGTAAACAACTTCATGAACTGTTATGTGATTATTATATTTATCTTTCTGCTGTGAGATTCTGTGTTTGTTTACTTCTCATTTTCTTATTTTTCTTATTTGACCCCATTGATTATCTACATTCTGGATGGTTTAAGTTGGACATGTGTGGATAATTGTTGATTTAAACCTTCCGAAATGTGGGTCGTTACAGCATGACCTGTCAGTGCATGCTCGATGCAGTGCAATAAGTGGCATTATCATTGAGTTATTGGACACAAATGCTTCAGTAGACCCTAAGTCATCTTTGATGTGAGTCAGCATTGTCGGATCCTCTCAATATGTAAGTATGATATATGTAGTCGTTGTTTGGGTAATGTAGTCCCAAGGGTAATATTTTGTGTGGTGTTATTAGGAGTAGTACCAAGGATTATTAGTACGCTTCGTTGTTGTTCAGTTATTCGATCTATTATTCATTGGTTGTTCGATTCGTCATTCGACCCTTAAGTATAAACATCCGCAAGATGTTTGGATGTGAGTGTATTCGGAACCATATTCCTTAGGTTGATGTATCAAATGTAGTAAGTAATTCACAAACACAAGTATGACACATTAGGTCACGTAGATTATAAATTAAGTCAATTGCATGTGATCAACATATATTTGTAACACCCCATAATTTGGCATTGGTTATTTAATTAGTTTGCTAGTTAATTAATTAGGTTTCAAAAATGGAATTTATCTAAACGATGGAATTTGACTATGAAACTAGAGCCCGTGCTTTCGTAGGGAAATTCTTAGCAAATTTCATATTTGGAGTTTTACGATCGGAGTTCAAACAAATTCAAAAATAAAATAATTAACGTTTTTATAATAATTGCCCAGGCCTATCGGCCGACCCATCATTTAGGACAGTCAACCCTTAGTAGTCAATCGATCATCCAAGGACAGTCGACCTGTGGCGACCTGGCGGCTCTAGTAAACCTAGGCCTCAACGGCATAGATTTAATATATTTCGATCTAATGGTTCTAGTTGAATCTAGCACCTATAAATTCAGGCCTAGCCCTCCTTTCTCTCCTCATATTTTTCTGAAAACAGTAGCGAAACTTCGCCGTTTCTTTTTCTCCACTTTCTTTCTAAATTATAAAGATAAGATACTTGTATCCATATTCATAAAAATCGAAGAAGAGTATAAATCTAATAAAAAGGAGAATAGAAGAGAATCAACTATATACGTATTTGAGATAATTTATATATTTGTGTATTTGTATCTATTTTCTCTCCCAAACCCAAGTCTCTTCATACATCTATAACTCTAATATATGTATATACCCTTTTACACATATCTCTTTGATTAAAAAGGATTTAGGGATGAATCAAATGTTCTACTTTAGATCTTGATATTTGGATCGCTTTTAAAAGGTTAGTGTGAAATTTTAAAGATTGTTATAATATGAAAATTATCTCGTTGATGTTATTTGATTTTTATGCATAATTGGATAATTATATATAGTTGTAGATAATGAATAGAACATGATCTGAATATAATAAATATCACTTGCATATTCTTATTTATAAATTGACTTAGCATTCTATATAACCTGATCTGGAAACTAGTCCTAAAATTATGAATTTAAAATATTAATTTAAATGAAATTTATTCTAGATCTAAAATAGGTTGTATGAGAATGTTATAAATTTGGATTATTACTTGTTAGAATATAAAATTTTCTATATTTGGAATTGTTGGAATTTAGATCCGTTTAATAGTTGTGAATTAATTTGATTTCTTTCTCTTTTAGAAAGAGACAACGACTAACAGGGAATAGATGCAAATAGAAAAAGATGTGTAAAGTATGAATTCGTTGTATTTTACACTATCTATTTCAGTAATAAAAAGAAATGATTATTCTAGTGATTTCAAACGGTGTAATATTTTATATTTTAAAGTTAAATCTTTTATTTTGGACTAATTTATGAAAATTATAGCGGATAATCTTTTCAGACATGATTCCAATAATTTAACAGTCAAAAGTATATTATAGTAAAGATATAATTAGAAAATATTTAATAAAAATAAATATTGGTATGTAATTACTATGATGTAATAATTAAATAAAAAGCTAATAATGATACTTGCGCATAATATTCGTGTTTAGGATAATTAACTAATGACAAAAGAATTTAAAAGGTTGTAGCACCAATAAATGATAATAAATATAGAAGTTACAATAAATTAATAGGGTAAATGGATTAATAGGACTGATAAAAATAGAACGGATATAAAAGGTTGCTAATTTGAAATTAGTAATCATATATAAATGTCTTAGGAAATGTCTGTTAGGATTTTATGGACAAATTGACATTTATAAGCATTAAACAGGGATTTATGGATAGATAAATATTTAAGGTAAGTCTTATTGTCTTAAATAAAAAGGGAATTAGTAAGCTAAGTCCAATGTCTACTTAAGCTAATATAAATAAAGACTTAGAATGGTTAATTGGACTTAGTGGAAGAGATGCAAGGTCAGTAGAGTCACCCGATGGTAGACTGCACTTCACTTTGAGGCTACCAGCGGTTGGGTGCATGTATTACTGATGAAAGATATAACTAATCCAACGATCAGTGACGACGTGAGAGATTGGGCTTACTTTCTTAATTGAAAAGTATTAGATGGTCCAAATTTGATATTAGGAACGCTGAGGGATCTCTCCATTAGGTTTCGCTTCTGGTTTGAGATCTTAAGTGGCTGAAGGGTCCACCTTTTTCCTGAGTGGAAGTATTAAATAACCTGGTGAGATTCCAAATAAATAAATAAGGATGTCTCTAAAAAGGGTTAACTTCAGTGTTGAGGTCTTAAGTGGTTGAAGGTTCCGCCTCCCTACTAAAAGAAGTAACCTAATGAGATGTCATATTTATAATTAAAGAGTGAGAGTGGATATCTCGAGAAGGGTTCGCTTTAGGTTTGGGATCTTAAGCGACTATAAAGTCCTCATATTTCCTATAAAAGAAGTATTAAGTAGCACAATGAGACTTTCAAGCAATGACAGTTAGATAGTGTCGTTTAGGAGCACGCTTCTGGAATTAGGACTTAAATGACAGAGCCTGTTTATTTTCCACTGGGAAGTATTAAGTGACTTGGGTACAGTTTCTTACATTGCTAAAGCCAAAAATAGTATCATTTAAGAGCATGCCTTGAGGGTAGGTCTTAAATGATGGGTTCTTCCTTAATTAAGGTCTTAAATGACCATAGTTTGTCTATTTTCTAATAAAAAAGTATTAAGTGGCTTGGGTACTATTTACTACATAACTATAGTTTTATCGACGATAGATGCGATAATGGTTGAACATTAAATGTTAAAAGCCTTAAACAGTGGCTAGTGGTCTTGTAGCTAGGACCCACTGACCATTGACAGCATTGTTAGGAAACCATCTTGGAAATATGTCTTAAAAGATGGAATCTACCTAAATTAATGTCGTAAGTGACTGAATCCGCCTATTTCTCTTTTAAAAGTATTATAGAAGCCCTCTTCATGTTTAGAAGTATTAAGTCGCTAATGGATTTGGAAGTATTGGGTGGTTGATATGACTTCATTAATGTTTTGTACCTTGGCAAGGAGTAAGTATGTAATCGTGTGTGCAATGCAAGGTTAGATTAGAATTGCTAACCTTAACGGACATAACAAATAAATGGAAACCTATCAGTGTAAGTTTATGTTATGGACAGTTATATTTTTTCCAGTCAATAGAATGTAGTTTTGAATCCCTCCTTATTACAACCCCTAGATAGATTTAGAAGAACGGGTCACTGGAGCTGGATGCACCTTGTTGTTGTAGAGTCTTCTATCTCTCATGCTCGATGCTGATGTGAAAATCTGCCATTCAAGGAATACCATTAATTCCAAGATAGTAGTCATAATTAGTATTCTTATCATATTATTGTTTCCGCTGTGAGTTTAGATTTCTATCAATCTCTAATAATGTTGCTTATTTTCAGGCATCAAATCTAACGATCTATGCTTTGATGGACTTGGGTTTCGATTTTTTCAAAATTTAGGCCTATTAAGGTGCGGGTTGTTATATTTGGTATCAGACCTATAGGTTAGTAGATCAGAGAAATTAGGATAAATAAAAAGAACGTATTCATACTTTCCTATCTAGTAATATTATATTCTTACGCTAGATTCTAAGAGTTTTGACTTTAGAAGTAATTGTAGTTCCACTCTGAAGGGATGGGCAAAGAAACTATGAGTTGGAAATATCTTAGAGCTAATATTTTCACATCGACTTCGAAGTACCCCATGGACTGTTGGTGATGCATAAAGCATTATTGATAAAGAGCATGAGTACGACAATATGGTTGAATCCAGAAGACTGGAGGTGTTTGACTTGACAGTTGAGATCCTAGCTACCTTGTGATTTTGGATTTTGAGTTTCAGTCAGAGATACACAATTATTCTAGATGGATGGGAAATTAGATTTTCTCTGTCGCAATTGTCTGGAAGTAAGTCTTTACTAGAGTGCATTCATCGATACCCTCTTTAATGGCAAACTGGATTTTTATTAATGTCAATTCCTTAGTCTAAAACCTGTGAGTGAATTTTATAAAGTATATTTTAGTTGCCTTAGATTTTTGAAAAAGGGTTTTCAAAGGATTTCTTTCCCCAATAACTTATTTTGGAAATTTGGTTTTAGGAAAGTTTTGGAATTTTAATTTTAAAAGAAAACACGTATACCATTAAGCTGGTCGTGTTAAGATATTTTTAGGTTATAAAAGATTAATTCTTTAAATCCTTAAATATTTAGATGTATATACCAGCAAAGGCTTGATGTTGATTTTAGGCAAGAATATTGTTTTCCAATTTTGGAACTTTGTGTTTGAAAAAGGTATTTGGAAACCCTTATATATATATGTGTGTGTGTTTAACTTTTGAGGGAACTTTTAATATGAAATAGTTTTCGTTATTTAGAAACAAATATAAATGAGCATATATTTAGCTCGGTAATTTTTCAGTTTATAAAATCGAAGGTTTTTATATTTTCTCACTTTAAGGTACGGATAAAATATGAATGATGTTCAATTTTATTTGGGGTATGTAGTTTGAAGTGTTGTTAAACCCACCAGCTGTTGAAAGAAATGTTCCTGTGCGAAGTAGGCATGAAATTTGGTTTTTGGAAGTGTTGTTGGTCGCAACAATTTTACTGAGGCTATCACAATCTTGCCAAGAAAGGGTCTACATGGTAAGATGGATATCATCGTGTGGAAGGTAGAATTTTTCTGAGTGGGTTAAGCTGAAGATGGTGTGCCGAACTGTCATTAGAATATTAATTATTTTAACTGGCTCTATTAGGTCCAGGTTCAGGCCGTGCCCAAATCTGGGCTAGCGGTCGACCCCTAGGTGGATTCGGGTCGAACCCGAACCTGGAATGGAACTATAAGTCGCGTCCAAACCATCAGCCATCGCAAAACCCCCTTCCACTTTCTTCCTTTTCTCTAATTTTTTTAGCCAAACTCAATTCCACCTCCTCCTTCCTTTGCATAACCAAGGCCTCTCTCCTTCATTCCTCCACCAACAGACACCACGATCCTTGAGCGTCAAATCTTGCCCCACCGCTACTTCGGATCTAAACTCTTTTCTCCTTTTTCCAACCGCCTCTCAGCCCATGGCACCACCACATATTAGCAACTTTTCCTCTTGTCATCCTGGCCTCACTCCGCAAGAAGCCGCTTGGCTTGACCAGAGCGTGTAGAATATTGCCACTTATCATGGAATGAGAGACTTTGATTTCCTTCAAGGACAACCAGGGAAGTTCAAATATTTCGCCGCTCTTGGGCTTAAAGAGCTTTTCGTCGCGGCAGGACTTGCAACGATCCTATGCTTCGAGACTTATGAGCGGGAATATTACCCGCGCTGCGACCATCATTTTGATGCATAGATGGTGCATAATTTCGATGATGGCAATAGATACATTGAGTCCAAGGTGAAGGAAGCTTGGATTGAGATGTCATAAGACGATCTTGCTAGAGTTTTGGAGATATCTACAGTAGATGCGAATTTGGACAGCCAGTATATATGTAGGTTGTTTGCATACATGTAGAACTGCCAGTATATATGTAGGTTGTTTGCATCATATTTTTTAAAGTGAAAATTAGCCACAAGAGCCTCTTTAGCAAGTACAATTAGTTTCTAGGACACAAAACTAAAATAATTATTTTTAAGGACAAAATGCAAAATAATTAGTTTTTAAGGCCTAAAAACTTATAAAATTATGTCCTTGAAAGTAATTGGACTGGTCACTTTGTCCTTAAAAGTAATTATTCTGCTGACATTGGCCTTGAAATTAATTTCTATAGATGTGTGTCCTAGAAACTAATTGGACTGCAAAATTTGTCCTTCTAGTGAAATGCCCCTTTTTTAAATGTGTTTCAAAAGAAATGCATTTATATAGGAGAATCCAAATTAGAATCATTTTGCATACATATTTTCTGTATGGTGATATAGTTATACAATATGCACTTATACATATTTGGTTGCAAAAATTGGTTGTACACTCATTGGTTGTGCAATTTAGGATAATTAGAAGCCAAAACTATGACTTAGCCATTGGTGAAATTTGGGGGACAAAATCGTTGTAAGGGAGGAAGAATGTAACACCCTGCAATTTTGCTTTAATTATTTAGTTAATCAGTTAGATAATTAATTAGGCTCTGAAAATGGAATTTGTGCAAATGATGGAATTTGACCATGAAACTTGTACCACTGCATTCGTGGTGAAATTCTGAGCAACTTTCGTATTTCGAGTTTCGCGATCGGAGTTCAAATAAATTCAAAACGAAAATAATTAAATAATAAATAATTAACATTTTTATATTAATTAACCAGGCCCACAACCGACCCTCATTGAGGACGGTCGACCTCTAGCGGCCGACCGGTCACCTAAGGGCGGTCAACTGGTGGCGACCTTATTGCTTTAGCAAACGTAGGCCGCGACGGGTCGGATTTAATATATTTTGAACTAATGGTTCTGGTTAATTCTAACGTCTATAAATTCAGTCCTAACCCTCCCTTCTCTTCTCATATTTTTCTGAGAGCGGTAGCGAAGCTCTGCCATTTCTTCTTCTTTGCTTTCTTTCTAAATTATGAAGATAAGATATTTGTATCCATATTCATACAAATCGGAGAATAGTGAAAATCTAATAAAAAAGAGAAGAGAAGAGAATCAACCATATGCATATTTGAGGTAATTTATATATTTGCATCCATTTTCTCTTCCAATCAACAATCTTCTCAGATCTATAATTATAATGTATATCTATATATACCCTTTTATGCATTCTCCTGGATTAAAAAGGATTTGGAGATGAATCAAAAAATTTACGTTAGATCTGGAAATTTGGATCGTTTTTAAAAGGTGGGTGGAAATTTTTATAGATTGTTATAATATGAAAATCATCCCATTGGTGTTTATTTGATTTTTGTGCCCAATTGAATAATTATATATGAGTTGTAGGCAATGAATTAAATATGATCTGAATATAATAAATATCGCCTACAAATTCTTGTTTGTAAATTGACTTAGTATCTATACAACCTGATCTGGAAATCAGTCCCAAAAGTATGAATTTAGAATATTAATTTAAATGAAATTTATTCCAGATCTGAAATAGATTGTATGAGAATGTCATAAATTTGGATTATTACCCTAATCTTATTAGAATATAAACTTTTCTATATTTGAAATTGTTGGAATTCAGATCCGTTCAATAATTGTAAATTAGTTTGATTTTTTTACCTTTTAGAAAGATATAGTGTTGATTTAACAAGGACTAGATGCAAATAGAAAGAGAAAGAGATATGTAAAGTATGAATTCATTGTATTTTACGCTTTCTATTTTAGCAATAAATAGAAATGATTATTCCTTGTAATTTCAAACAATGTAATCTTTTATATTTTAAATTTTATCTTTTATTTTGGAATATTTAGGGAAATTACAGTGGATAATCTTTTAAGATATGATTCCAACAATTGAACATGGAAAAGTATATTCTAGTAAATATATAACTAGAACATATTTAATAAAAATAAATAATTGTACGTAATTACTACGCTTATGATAATTAAATAAAAAGTTAATAATGACGCTTGCGCGTAATATTCGCATTTAGAATAATTAACTAATAAGAAAAGAATTTAAAAGGTTATAACTCCAATAAATGATAATAAATGTGGAAGTTGCAATAAATTAATAGGGTGAATAAATTGATGAGACTGATAAAAATGGAATAGATATAAAAGGTTACTAATTTGAAATTAGTAATCATACATAAATGTTTTAGGAAATGTCCATTAGAATTTTATGGACAAATTGACATTTATAAGCATTAAACGGGGTTTCATGGGTAGATAAATATTTTAAGGTAAATCTTATTGCCTTAAATAAAAAGGGAATTGGTAAGATAAGGCCAATGTCTACTTAAGCTAATATAAATAGAGACTTAGGATGGTTAGTTGGACTTAGTGGGTTAGTGATGCGAGGTCAGTAGAGTCACTTAACGGAAATCTGCCCTTCACTTTGAGGCTACCAACAGTCGGATGTACTTACTGCTGATGTGAGATATCACTAATCCAACGACCCGTGACGACATAAGAGATTGGACTTGCTTTCTTGATTGGTAAGTATCAAATGGTCCAAATTTGGTATTAGAAACGATGAGAGATATCTTCATAGGGTTTTGCTTCTCGTTTGAACTCTTAAGTGGCTGAAGAGTCCACATCTCTCCTAAATGGAAGTATTAAGCAGCCTAGTGAAATTCCAAACAAATAAATAAAGATATCTCTAAAAAGGGTTTATGTAACGACCCGGAATTTCATTCATTTTAAATTCGTATATTTTATTTATTTTAAATATTAACAAGTTAATATAATAAGCTGAATAATTTATATTTGAAATGTAGTGATTTAATTGGATAATTAAATTGTTAATTTAATATTTGAAATTATGTAAATAATTGAAATTTGGATTTAGTATGAATGAAAACGATTTATAAAGATGAAATAAATTCTATTTGAATTAGAATGATGTTAGGGAACTTTTAAAATTGATTTAAAAGTTAATTTGCAGAAATTGAATATTTTAATATTTAATTAACGTGTAAAAATAGTCATTTTTCACACAGTCTTAGATTTCGATGAAACTAGTTTTATTGGATTCGTAATATTATATTATTGAAAGATTTCAAATTTCGTGTCAAACGGATTTACGATTTGTCCGGGGCAAGCTAAAACGCGTAGAAGTCTGTTTAATTGAATTTTAAATTTAAATAAGTCGATTCGAAAACCTATCTTTCAAATACGATCGAATTGGCTCTCAATATATTTCCATTGCATTTGGAATAGCGGTAAAATATTATAAACGCCAGGCAGCACACTTCGTTTGAAGTTCGGAAAATTTTCGGATGAATAGTGTTGTCAAATTTTCTATAAAAGGCCAAATATTTTCATAATTCCACTCAAACCCTAGCTAGGGCTAACCGCCGCCATTCTTTGTTTTCAATGGCCGAAAATAGCTTATCTTCACTTCTTAATCTCTCTTAATCCATTCACACTCACGCAAAACATTCAACTACAAAGTGATAGAGATTCACGAGATCTTCACATCCATACGGGGACGATAGATTTTAGTTGAGAAAATCAGTGGCAATTACAACTTGAACACCCCGCGTTCGTGCTCGATTTTCAAGGAAATGACGTGGAGTTTGGCGACCGGCCTCTGGCCGAAGGTGCATGGGGAATGGGGCCTCGTCATGGTGGAGTTCGATCGACGTCTCGATCAAAGCAGGTGGCGCGACAATCATAAAAATGGAACGTGCTATGGTTTTTGCTTGATCGTGAATTGAACGATAGAGGGAGAAAACAAGTGGTGTCCCAGATCTTGCTGTGAGGAAATCAATGGCTCTGATCTATTCTAGGTTTGAAAATAAAATAAAATAAAAAAGAGATTGAAATTTATATATATTTTAATTCGTATAAACTTTTAATTATTATATCCTTGTCGTACGAGGTCCCTTTTTGGCGAAACAAATTGCGTTGGGTCTGTATTGACGAGTGCTACATTTTAGAGCTGGTTTGGAGTTGATTGAAGCTAGTGTAAATTTTGGATAAAATTAAACGCCTGTTTAATTTTATTCGGTATAAAATACTACAACTGCTATTGGAAGCAATGTGAGTACAACTCACTCTTTCTGACTCACTAATATTTTTATATAAGTGAGAATAAATTTTATTTATGATGATTGATGATTGTTTGGATGATATATGATATATTATCTATATTGATTGGTATTGGGATATATTCTGGCCTATTGGACCAGATGAGACCCTATATGTTCCCGTGTATGAGCAAATGACCCTTTGTACGTGCGTCTGCCTTGAAGCAGACATTGTACACATATTCTTATATGTATATTTGTTGCAGGTAAAGGGTTGGAGGGATCCAACTGGATTCCTCGCCAGTATGGTTTATTTATAGATATTGTGATTATGCTGTTATCATGTGATATATGATGTTTTGGATGCCGTGGTTGATGTATTTAGTGTTGTTGCAGCATTGAGCCTATTTTTGGTAATTCAAAAATGTTAAAATGGTGATTTCGAATTAAAAAGGATTTTCATGTGATTTTGAAAATAGATGTTTTATAAAAAAATTAATTGTTAAAGGAATGAATTTTTTTAAATAAATAAAAGTTATAATTTTTATGTTATAAAAATTATGATTTTTGTGAAATATATCGAAATGTTATTTTTGAAATATGGAGTTAACTATTTTTGTGAAATAGTTTAAAATGAGAATTTTGAATTTATTATAAACGGTGTATATATAAGATTTATAAATTGATATTTTATAAATCAAAATGATGGAATTGTAAAGGATTTTTGTAAATGTTAAAGTGGAGTTATAAATGAATCTTATAAGTAAATAAGATTTATAGATTTATTAATTGATGAAGTTATAGAAGAAGAATTTTGTAAATAAGATAATTATAAGTAATTAACTTATAATTTGGATTTTGGCATGTAAATGAGATCTATATGGAATTGGTAAATAAAAGAACTTTATATAATGAAGTTTTTATAAAATAGAAATGTGAATTTATAAACATTGTTTTATAAATCCGAAATCAACTTATTTTTGATAAATTAGATATAGAAGTATATTAAAGGAATTGCATCCATGATTTTGGACAGTGGATGATCCTTTAATAAAATGTGTATAAGTAACGAATTCGGTTAGGGAATTATACCCATGATTTTGGACAGTGGATTATCCTTTAATAAATGTGTAGAAATATTGGATTTGGTAAATGAACTATATTCACGATTTTGGACAGTGAATAATATTTTAAAGTTAAATAAATGTTTTGTAAAGTGATCTTTTAAATAAAGTTAAGTGATTTAATGATGTTTTAAAATGTGTTAAGTATCGAATATATAGATTTTAACATTCATTGTTGAAATAGACGTTTTCGAGAAGAATGGAAATGATGGACTGTAACACTGTTGTTATAGGAAATGATTTTCAAAAGAAAATGTTTTGTATAGTATATGGGATTCATATATCTATCTAATTTTTGAATCTCTATACTAGTGATTTTGGGTTGTCGTAACGATGTTTTACGCAACATTCGTTTTGACTCAAATAAATATGTTTAAAAAATTTCCTTATAGAAATAAAATATATATTTAATCCTGAAATAAGTATATGGAAATGGTTTCCAATATTGAAATGGTTTTGAGAGTATATCTTTTTAAAAGATAATTTGAAGTGAATATTTGGCAAATGGTTTAATTAATAAAAGATTAATTAAAAGGGCTCAATGATTGTTATAGTGTTGAATATATGTTTGTTTGCTTTGATAGTTAAATAACCGACTATCAAATTTGTCCAAAATTTTAGTTCCTCGACTTGATGTAGGAACTATTTAATCGTACACTTAGTACATAGCCTTCTATGTAGGCTTGATTATCGTTTGTGTTGTGGATGATGATTCGTGTAGTGCGGAGTATTACTTCAATCTATCGAGCTTCCTTCTTGGCCCGAAGGATAGTAAGTTGAAAATTGAAAACGTGATAAGTCTATGAGACAGTTTCTATGTGAGGTTGAGAAACGCTTTTGCGTTGTTGGTGCGAAGAGACCGGAATCGGTTTATCCGAAAACCACTTCGGACCAACGTATATGCATTTGATTGTGCAGGTTATTGATGATATTGAAATTTAGGATTTTAATAGTGGGGGACTGCTTGTTGATCATTTGGGGTTAAAATCCCAATATACATCCAGTGGCAGTGGTCTCTTCATTATGAAATATCCAAGGCAAGTACTATTTGCTACTTATCCTAGGGATTTCCCTACAGGATGTGGTAGGAGAGTATCTTCGGTTTGTCCTATTTCTGGACAACTTGTATGGATGTTTGTCTGACATTGCATTTCTAAAAGATTACGTACATTGGTTTTTACAAACGTACATCAGTGGTGGCGGAGAAGACAACATCTCTTAGCGTAACACCCTCCCTGAGATGTATGAGCTTAAGGGTTGTATTTTTATAGAAGGCAATTAGTAGTCAATGGAAATGGCTGTTGGCATTCAAAGTGATGTGATATGTGATTGTGAAAGGTAATCGTTACCTTAGGCCTCATCAACCGGAAATGAACAAAACAATGTTAGATGCGACAAAGCTAAGTGGGTCACTCCCAAGTAGGGTATGATCATCCTCTTCTAGATATATCTTTACACACTATGATGTCATGTATCTGATTATCGTGGTTTGTACGCTAGAGGGCCCTCGGTAAGGGTCGATAACGACTGAAGGGTGACATATTCGGCACCATCTAGTTATAGAGGTGGGTCGGTCTTGTGTTGGTAGAGGGAAGATGTTTTGTGCCTCAGGACATCCATCTAGAGGTGTACCCATCAGAAGGTAGTCTCTTCAACCGGTCATTTGTATGGAAATCCAAATTCCACTACGTACCTACCATTTTATTTGTAGAGCTTAGTATGCTGGAATTTAATAATAGCAATAATTTCGGCTATTTTGATTATTATTTGTACACTAGACACTAGTATAATATAAGAGGATTTGATATGAAATGTTTTAGTTATCGTAAGGTAAAAACATATTCGTGTTTATGTGTAGGCGTATCTTACGAGATACTTTTTTTTTGATTAAGAAAAAGTTTGGTAATTTAATAAATTCAGTTGAGTTTGTTTCTCACGCTGGTTTACCAGACTGATCCGGGCGTTCTTTCCTTTCAATGCTTGGGTCAGACCGAGTATATTTACAGGTTCAGATTTGATGCTTTTGGAGCTTCAGCAGGAGAGCTGGATATCTTCATTTACGTATACATGTATCTATTTTGATCATCCGCTGCTTAGTTGTTGTGTATTGTCGGCAATTGTGAGGACATGTTATTATAACTGTCCAGGCTGATAACTATTGATTGATTGTTAAACTCTGATTGATGTATGTATATACAATTTCTATTTTATAAAGATCATTGATATGATATTATATGTTATTGTGTTGCAATGTGAGATTCTGTATTGTTCTGTTTGGTTCTATCTTCTCTTTTTCTTCTGTTCTCTTCTTCACTATTTTATTCTTTCTCTTGACTTTTGTCGGTCTGTGCTTTTTGGGTCGGACTTGTATGGTTTATTATCGATTCAAGGGATAGGGATTTGCGGGTCGTTACATTTGGTATCAGAGCTTAGTTTTGTATATTCCTAAGCTTTGATGTGTACTCAGTATAGATAAAGACAATAGCACCCCAGATTGAGTTTGAGTGTATTATATATATGAGTGCGATTTTGTTAGTGAATACAAAATGTTTTATATTGTGTTTACTTATCCATTGAGCTGTTTGTGAATTCTGGTCGGTATGTGGGACGTCATGTTATCGATAGGGATTTCTAAAGACTTAAATGAGGCAAGTCGACATAGTATCATTTTTAATTAGGTAAATGAAATAATTTTATGTCGATTATATTTTATATATAAAGAAACAATTTTTTAGGAATTATTAAAGTGTATATAAATTGATTGTTTTGGTTTTTAAGAATGTAAATATATACAAGTTAATAAAAGCTGTTTAAATAATCTAAATAAAAATAACAATTGTAGAAAGAATAAATTGAATAAGCAAACGAATTATAAAGTATGGAATTATAAATAATATGACTTGCAATTATGAAGTAATCTTACATATAAGAAGTGAAACTATATGAATATATTTATAAATATGAGTTATAAATAAAATTGAATTTAAACTAAGAATTGTTGTTGATTTTGAAAGTTGTTTTTCAAATTTAAAGAGGTTATATTATTATAAATCTAAATAAGATAAATGAAATTTGGAATGAATCTTACATAAGTAAAGTAAAATAGTGAAATTACATAAGCAAGATTTATAACTGTGATTTATAAATAAAAGGAATTTTTAAAAGAATATAAAGTACTGAATTCACTACTGTTACCGGAAAATAATAAGGGTGATGACTGCAGCATCATCAGTATCATTTTCGAGTTTCTGTGTGATTGATTTGCTATAATAGTAAATTGAAAATTGAAGTTTTGTTTTGATAAATGAATTTGAATTTAAAATCCAAGTCGGAAATTGATAAATACAAGTTAAATGAGTTTTGGACTTATAATATGAAATAATAAAATTTGAGTTAGTATAATAAATATATGATTTGAAATTTAACTAAAGGAAGGTTAAGTAAATTGAATCTGATTTGAATTGGATTAGATAAGATATTGAAATGAAAATTAAACTTAAGTGGTAGTGATTATATAATATGAATTCAGAAGTTTAAATATTTATATAGCTTATAAAGTGAGAAAATGTAAGTAAAACCACATAGTTAAAATGGTTAAACAATTTGTTAAGCAGAATAAAATCTAAATTTGAATAGTGATAGGAGATTTGACTTAGGTAAAAGTTAAATAAAATGACTTTAGAGATGAAATTCAAATTAAGTTAACCAAATGATGTTTGAAAAGAAATTTAACTTAAGTAATGTTGAATTAAGGTGATTTTGATATCAAAATGGATTAATAAAGTGAATTAAATGAATGTGAACTTGAGTTTTATAAATGAAATTCAACTTTAGTCGTAAAATGAATTAGCATTAAAAATGTTGCTGTTAAGAAGTTGTGAATTAATAATAATATTGGAAGTTGAAACGACCCGCCTTTTTATACATTTTAAATCGAAGATAAACCACACACGTCAGACTTAAATAATACATAAGGGCGGATTGTTATGTGGTAAATAATAAAAAGGAAGAAAGAAATAAAACAAAATAGAATCTTGCAGCGGAATGACAAAATATAATAATCAAATAAACAGTTCATGAAGCTGTTTTATAAAATATTCGATTATACTTATACAATACATATCAGAGTTACACATACCAATAAATAACAATGCAGTGGAGTACATGATGTCATGAATAATATAATAGATAATAGTAATAACATCTTCATCTTCGTCCTCCAAATAAAATCTATAAATGCTGTAATGCTCGGACTGACCCGAGCGATTGGAAAAACAAAACACCCGAGTCAGAACTAAAAGATCTTATGTAAGTTAAATCAACGGTAAAATATGAATGGAACGACGTCAGAGATGTTTACGGAATTTGACATCTCCTATCCAGTGTCAAACGTGAGTGCAGTAACTTAAGAGATGCTCATGATTCACATCTCCTAAGGATCCGTTAAACTATTTACTATGTAGTAATATTTCGCTATTATAATAATATCTATTATAAAATAAACTTACTTTTAAATAGCATTAAGGAGTTACCCAATCTCCCCCTTAACACAATAATAGTCCTAGTAGTCCATCCAGTATCAGCGCATCTTCAAATCGGGAGACTATCCTAAATACTTCACGGGCTACGGAAGAAAACCAAACTCGTACAAGGCGCGCAAGGATAGGTGACACGGCACAACTAGGCAATGCCAGGGTAGATATACCAATTATGCTTCCGGGCCGGTGGTAACGCGTAGCGCGCAGCTACCACCCACCTCGGGCCACATCCCCAAATCAAAGAAATCAAAAGTGGCCACGGAATAAATCCAAATGTCAAAGTAAAATATCGAAGGGATGTGTCCGATCAAAGGTTCTACCTCATTAGCCCGTCAATCGCTCATGTTTTAGCAACCTTATGCCAACTCATGGGAGTCGGGTCCACGTATTTACCTCAAAGGAAACGCCGCCATCATCCTACTTCATTCTGGAATCTCCACCGCGTACACGGTTGTTAAAGTGGTTTTCGGAGTTGGCAGAGAGTATGGCAACTTCCAATCCCGGTCTCTTCAACAACCAAATGTTATTATAACACCGCGGTCATTTAAACTAATTATAATTCAAAACCAGGATATAATATTCATTTCAAAACCATATAAATACGATATCATCTTCATTTAAAAACCCAAATCAATAAGATATCATTTTTATTAAATCCCAAATCAATATAAATTCATTTTCGTTTCAAATATATCTTTTCCCCAAAATCATAGCATTTTCAAATCATAATACCTTAAAACCCATAACTTTGAAACATAACTTCCAATACTTAAATGGTTTAACATTAAATTACGTTATATAATAAATTAGCTTCTTAAATTTCACAAATCAATTCCAAATACAGATTTGAATACCAATAACCCATTTCAATTTCCATATATTTCAAAGCTTTAATTATTCAATATTTCAAAACTAAACTTTATAATTCATATATATGTATATATATACACACCAAATTCTCTTCACTATTATTTAGTTTTGGAATATTTCCTTAATAAATCTGATATCCTTTAAATAAAACTTCAAATTCAATAACTGAATATTCCTCAATTTATTTAGATTTCATACATTTCACTTAAATCACCTTAAACCCGAATTAAGTTATAAAACCATATTCCTTTAAAATCTCAATTTCAATAAGTTCCAAATGGATTCTTATTAACTATAATTCTTAATTAGATAACATCTCAATCAATTTCAAACTACCTTCTCAACCTTGATTTATAAAAATCAATATAAACTTCATATTAAATATAAAATTTAAGTAAATACTTATCCATATTATATTTTAATAAAATCAAACTTTATTATTAAACTTATTTTATACTTTAAACAAATTTTATTCACGGCTTAAACCAAAAATTAACCATATATAAAAGGACGTTTATAAAATATCCAAATCAATATCTCAAAAATCGTATATTTCTTTACAAACCATAGAATTCCTTTCAAAATATTTTTATATATAGACCACGGTGTCTGTATAAAATTTTCTATCCTATGGTCAAGTGATACGGATATTTATCATTTCAACCCATAATTTAAAACAAAAATTACGATTATATCATTTCAAATCGCAATCCCAAATGAAATAAAGTGCATACAAATTTGCAGTTTAAAACAATATAAAATACAGCATCCATTCATCTAATATCAATCATTACAATCATCATCCAATTTAAACAGTAACATCAATATAGAGCATATAATAAATAACAGGTAATTACTGACAGTTTATATTCAATAATAAAATGAACAATCTATCAAACTGGCAGTTTATATGCAATAACAAAATTAAATAAAAATTTAATCTAGCAAATTAAATTCAACTGAGATGATGATTAAAATATGCCAAAAAATCATAGATAAATTTTAAATCACATCAAAAATTAATTTAACAGACATAAGAAATCTTAGAAGTTGTGAGTGGGTTGAAACACTCACCTTTTGAATTTAAATTGAATTTAAATCCAATTTAAACCCAAAAATTGCACAGTCCCCAAAATCATCCAAACCATCCTCAAAATGTCCGGAGTTCCAATATGAAGCTAGCCGAGAAAACCGCGCATGAATTGGATCTCGTATGTAAAAGTTATATCGATTAAACGAGTTGAAAATCGAAATTGAATTAAAATAAATGGAACAGGCTATTACCAAAGTTTAAAATCATCACAAATCAATCATTCATTCATATCAAACAAACAAATAGTTGTTCGGGTTCAAAACTTTAAATTGTACAGAATGAAGAATAAACTACTAAGTGCACCATTTACTCAACAGTCTTTGATAAAGCTAAATAGATTATTCATATATCCAAATAATTTTAAAGTATCCTTACCCAAACAACCATAAACCGAAACAAACATCAACAATTTCAAACAAGAGATTTAGTTTATCCTTATTAATTCCATTCATACATTTTTTTTATTTCTCTTTTCATTCATATAATGGGTTATCTTTTTTTTTATTTACATTTATTTCTTACAATTTTATTTAGAAATAACTTCAACTTATTTACTTAAGTTTAAAATTTTCTTACTTACAATACCTGCCCTTTATTATATTTAATTAGTAGTATTTCAATTATGCTTAAGTTTATAACAACTACACCACCAAATTCTTATTTATTAAAGAATTTCATTAATTACTTTCATTACTTCAAATTTTTACTTGTATAATATTCTATTACCATTTCTTATTAAACATTGTAACTTTTATTGTTGGGTAAGTTATATATATACGCTTTTAAGAATGTAATTGCAAATTATACAAGTTTATCCCATTTCTTTTAATTATTTAGAGGTTCAATAATTATATCCTTTGCTTTTATTGATTATGAATTTCAACTTCCTTATTATTTCATTTATAACCTAGCATTTAATCTCTTATTTTAATTACAGGTTTCAATCATTAATTAGTTACAACCCATTTTACTACAATAATTGAAATAATTAATTATCAGAAACTTAAGAACCAAATACCGGGTTTTTATTAAAATCATTTTAAAATAAAAGATAAATGTATCTACTGGCAACATAAATATCTAATTATATTTAAAACAATTTAAATTTTATTTGTTTATCAAAATAAGTCTGCAGTAAAACTACTATAGTGGCCTTCCCACTTCGACACTCGAAAATGAATGTCGATGATGCGTGCATTCATCGCCGAAATTATTTTTCAACGACAGAGAGGGGAGTACAGAACTTATTTCTTTTCAGAATTTCTTTTTAAAACATTTCTTTCAAATTATATTGAAATACTTATATCAAAAAATACTTCTGATAATATTATTATTATATACCAAAATCATTCAAAAGAAATTTTCAAAACCCCGGAACTTAAGTTCTAAATTTCCAATTTTCATTTATTTTATTTTCAATCTTATTCCAACTATTATTTATAAATTTCATTACCTAACAAACAATATATTGCAACCAAATATATATCATTTATAAAAATTTATTTTATATATATAGAAAATATAATAGGCAAAATTATTTCATTCACCTATATTCAAAACAAATATTGTGTCGGTCTGTCCTATTAAGTGTTTAGAAATCCTTATTTGATGTCATAGCGTCCCATGCATCAACCAGAATTTATAAATACAAAACAGAACAAATTAACACAATATTAAAATCTTTTACAACACTAGCAAATATGTTCTCTCATATATATACACTCAACGACTCATCATAGGGTATTACTACCCTATTAGTAAAGAGTCAGAGCCCACAAAGCTAAGGTTTATCGCTAAACTAAAGCTCTGATACCAAATGAAACGACCCGCCTTTTTGTACGTTTTAAATCAATGATAAACCACATACGTCAGACTTAAATCATACCAAAGGGCGGATTGTTATGGGGTAAATAAGAAAAAGGAAGAAAGAAATAAAACAAAATAGAATCTTGGAGCGGAACGACAAAATATAATAATCAAATAAACAGTTCATGAAGATGTTTTTATAAAATATTCGATTATACTTATACAATACATATCAGAGTTAAACATACCAATAAATAACAATGCAGCGGAGTACATGATGCAGCGAATAATATAATAGATAATAGTAATAACATCTTCGTCTTCGTCCTCCAAATAAAATCTACAAATCCTGTAATGCTCGGACTGACCCGAGCGAATTGAAAAACAAAACACTCGAGTCAGAACTAAAAGATCTTATGTAAGTTAAATCAACGGTAAAATATGAGTGGAACGGCGTCAGAGATGTTTACGGGATTTGACATCTCCTATCCAGTGTCAAACGTGAGTGCAGTAACTTAAGAGATGCTCGGGATTCACATCTCCTAAAGATCCGTTAAACTATTTACTATGTAGTAATGTTTCGCTATTATTATGTCTATTATAAAATAAACTTACTTTTAAATAGCGTTAAGGAGTTACCTAATCTCCCCCTTAACGCAGTAATAGTCCCAGTAGTTCATTCAATATCAGCGCATCTCCAGATCGGGAGATTACCCTAAATACTCCACGGGCTACGGGAGAAAACCAAACTCGTACAAGACGCGCTTGGGTAGGTGACACGGCACAACTAGGAAATGTCAGGGTAGATATACCAATTACGCTTCCGGGCCGGTGGTAACGCGTAGCGCACAGCTATCGCCCACCTCGGGCCACACCCCCAAATCAAAGAAATCAAAAGTGGCTACCGAATAAATCCAAAAGTCAAAGTATAATATCGAAGGGATGTGTCCGATCAAATGTGCTACATCATTAGCGCGTCAATCGCTCATGTTTTAGCCACCTTATGCCAACTCACGGGAGTCGGGTCCACGTATTTACCTCAAAGGAAACACCGCCGCCATCCTACTTCATTCTGGAATCTCCACCGCGTACATGGTTGTTAAAGTGGTTTCGGAGTTGGCAGAGAGTATGACAACTTTCGATCCCAGTCTCTTCAACAACCAAACGTTATTATAACACCGCGGTCATTTCAAAATAATTATACTTCAAAACCAGGATATAATATTCATTTCAAAACCATATCATCTTCGTTTAAAAACCCAAATCAATAAGGCATCATTTTTATTAAAACCCAAATCAATATAAATTCATTTTCATTTCAAATATATCTTTTCCCCAAAATCATAGCATTTTCAAATCATAATACCTTCAAACCCATAACTTTGAAACATAACTTCCAATACTTAAATGGTTTAACATTAAATTACGTTATATAATAAATTAGCTTCTTAAATTTCACAAATCAATTCCAAATACAGATTTGAATACCAATAACCCATTTCAATTTCCATATATTTCAAAGCTTTAATTATTCAATATTTCAAAACTAAACTTTATAATTCATATATATGTATATATATACACACCAAATTCTCTTCACTATTATTTAGTTTTGGAATATTTCCTTAATAAATCTGATATCCTTTAAATAAAACTTCAAATTCAATAACTGAATATTCCTCAATTTATTTAGATTTCATACATTTCAATTAAATCACCTTAAACCTGAATTAAGTTATAAAACCATATCCCTTTAAAATCTCAATTTCAATAAGTTCCAAATGGATTCTTATTAACTATAATTCTTAATTAGATAACATCTCAATCAATTTCAAACTACCTTCTCAACCTTGATTTATAAAAATCAATATAAACTCCATATTAAATATAAAATTTAAGTAAATACTTATCCATATTATATTTTCATAAAATCAAACTTTATTATTAAACTTATTTTATACTTTAAACAAATTTTATTTACGGCTTAAACCAAAAATTAACCATATATAAAAGGACGTTTATAAATTATCCAAATCAATATCTCAAAAATCGTATATTTCTTTACAAACCATAGAATTCCTTTCAAAATATTTTTATATATAGACCACGGTGTCTGTATAAAATTTTCTATCCTATGGTCAAGTGATACGGATATTCATCATTTCAACCCATAATTTAAAACAAAAATTACGGTTATATCATTTCAAACCGCAATCCCGAATGAAATAAAGTGCATACAAATTTGCAGTTTAAAACAATATAAAATACAATATCCATTCATCCAATATCAGTCATTTATTGCAATCATCATCCAATTTAAACAATAATATCAATATAGAGCATATAATAAATAACTGGTAATTACTGACAGTTTATATTCAATAATAAAATGAACAATCTATCTAACTGGCAGTTTATATGCAATAATAAATTAAATAAAATTTAATCTAGTGAATTAAATTCAACTGAGATGAGGATTAAAATATGCCAAACAATCATAGATAAATTTTAAATCACATCAAAAATTAATTTAACAAACATAAGAAATCTTAGAAGTTGTGAGTGGGTCAAAACACTCACCTTTTGAACTTAAATTGAATTTAAATCCAATTTAAACCCAAAAATTGCATAGTCTCCAAAATGTCCAAACCATCCCAAAAATGTCCGGAATTCCAATACGAACCTAGCGGAGAAAACCGCACATGAATTGGACCTCATATGTAAAAGTTATATCAATTAAACGAGTTGAAAATCGAAATTGAATTAAAATATACCAAAGTTGGCCACGTCACCATCCATTGTCACGTACCCTGTTACACACGCGCGCCGAAGCTCCAGCCCTAGCAGATGGACGCGCACGAATTTGCAGCCGCCTCACGTGAAAACTCCAGTTGCCATCTCGCGCAATCAACTGCGCCGCCTTGGCCCACGTCGTCGTCGCCTCCACCCCCTGCCGAACTCCTCTAGCTCGCGACCCATTAAAACCAGCGAACGAAGCGCAGCCGCCACTTAATATTCGAAACCCTAGCGAAAATTTACCATAGATCCAACCGTCAATTCGCGAAACGAAGCATACCGATGAACTCCCCATCGTTCACTCTACAAACCTCAGAAACGGTTCCTCGATCAGTCGATGTTCATCGACGCGCGATGAACGGTCGAAAAAGGCTCTGCAATTTCTGGGCAAACAGTGCATCGAAACCAAAAACGAACTACAGATCTGAGATGCGTACATCGAGAGCTTCGATATATAATTTTTCTGAATTTTTTTGAGGAGTTTGAAATTTCACTTTGATTTTTGAATTGCTGTTGATATTACGTATTTGTCTGCCATTGAAATGAGGAGGTGAAAGAAATTGTACGCGCAGACAAATAAGAAATAGAGGTAGGCTAGGGTTTATAACATGGTATTTATAGGCAAGGTTGAAATAGAATAGATGGATCGGATTGATAAACGCGCTGAACGGTATATGGCCCGAAAAGCCCGTTTCGACTCCGGAACAAAATTGGGTCAACCCATATATCAAAATAGATGTTTTAAAATATTTTAAACACAATGGAAAAGGTTTCAAGTCCAAATTCCATCGTATGAAGAAGTTATGCTTAAATGAATATTTTTCAAATTGATTTCAATTTCATTGATTTTAAGGCGTTTCACGTTCGTACGATCAAATGACAAGTCCGATCGCTACGAAACTTGAAATCCTACAATAATTCATCGATACAGATCCGATGAAACTGGTTTCGTCGAAATCCGAGTTAGTGGCCAAAATGGCTATTTTTACATTAATTAAATTAATAAATTAACAATTTAAATCAAATTTCAAATTTCAACTCTATAATTGACAAATTTCATCGTTTTTTAAATTTTCTAAATCATTTACACTAATTTACCCAAATTTAAATGTCAATTTAGAGTTGATAAATTTACAAATTTCAGTATTAACCACAATTTCATTAAATTCAAAAATTATAAAAAAAATTCCAAATATTCTATTAAATTTATTTTTTTCATTCTATTATTCAATTCATGTTATCAACTGATGAATTTTAACATTGGATTCAAAATCTATTGCAATCCTCACATTTCATCTTAACTAGCGTAATACTTAGATTCTTAATTTCATTAAATTGCAATTTCTCCACTTATTATGGTTCAAAACCCAATAAACTGATAAAGCTTTATTTCCAATACTTATAATTCAACAAATTGTCCAATATGAATAACCTTAACATTACTTATAAATATTACCTTAATTAACATTAACGTAATACTAAATTATAATTATTGTAACTGGTTTCCAATTGTAGATTAACACTCTACATAAATAGGTAACATACAATAATCGTTACGCTAACTTTTAGTCACATTAATAAGCTTTTATTACTTACAAATCAAAGTTCCCATTTATTTTCATTAATTGGCCTTTCATTTAATTCATTAATTATTAACTTTAATTAGCATAGGCTATATCTTGGCACATCAATATTTCCCAATTAATCCACTTTATTACATTTAAATTAAAAATCTTGGTTCCCATTCTTACTTTATTATCAAACAACAACTATTATAATTACTCTCTAGCATTAATCCTATCACCTACAATCCATTACGTATTATTACATCAATTTATACAACTTTGAATCCATTCCCAATTTACAAATTCCAATCAATTTATAACTTCACAATTTTAACGAATTCATTAATTGTCAATTGTCATTCCAATAAATACATTCATTTGATTTTTTTTTCTTATTATGAATCAATTATAAACTTACCATCTTAAAGGTGATGTCGACATGGGTACTTATCTATTACACTAATATACGCCCATTTGCAACTTACATTTGTATAATGTTACATTAATATATTCAAATTTCTAACTCCTTTGTTATTAACTATCCTATTTCCATTTATTATATCTTTGCCTAATATATACATTAATTACAATCAAATATTCTCAGTAATTTTTTACTTGGTTTCTTGCTTTTTATTACATCAATTACTGCCTTATAAATTAATTTACATTTCTATTCACCCTTTCCGTTATTATATTTATTATCATTAAAGTACATTTAATTATCTTTATTTGTATTTGGTGAATTAACAGGTAACAACCATTTGCCACCATTTTACCCTTTATAATACTTGTATTGTTCATTCTTCCCAACTAATTACCACCTATTATATTATTCCACACCTTAATTCACTAATTACATTTGCTTTCTCATATTCCACTTATAAACAAGTCATATATTTAAATTATTTTATTTAATTAGAATTTCATTCAAGTTCATTAATTATATCACAACTTTTTTTTATAATTCACTAAAATTTTATTTTCATCAATATTAAATTCAAAAACCTTATTAAATTGACAATTATAATTACTGAAAATTTACGGGTCGTTATGTAAAGACCCGTAAATCCGTACTCCTTGAATAGACACTAATCTCCATTGATTAATTCAAGATGAACGAAAATACGAACCCTTAGGGGTTTTAAGAAATATTTAAGAAAAGAAAGAGAAAAAGATGGAAGATAGAGGGAAAAGGAAATAGAAAATAGAGAGGAGAGAAAACAGAAAAGAAGATAGAAAATTTTAAAATAGAGGGAAAAAGAGAATAGAGAACATAGAAAGGAACAGAAAACAACAGAACAACATCAGAATCTCACAATTCGCAGCGGAACAACATATAATAGTAAATGAATAATCTTTAAACAAAGAACTATATCAGTTATTACATTACATCACATTTCATTACATCATATCATCATCAGAGTGTACAACAATATACAACATCAAACAGTGCAGCGGAAAAAGAAATACTATATAAATAATACGCCATGCCATCCAGCTTGCCTCCAGCAACTCCAGAATATCCAGAATATCCTGATAAACCTTACTCTTAACTGCCCGTGTGAAATTGGTGGGCACCCAGAGTTTAGGAAGGAAAACAATAAACTCCAAGTCAGTCATGTGACTGGTGTGAGAACTCAAAACAGTTTATTTATCTTTAAAATCAAAATAGAGGAATATTTTAAATCAACTCGCAATGCTTTTAAAAATGAGACTACCATAAGGCCTCCCGCACACACACACAATGCAAACGCAGAATCGGAGGAGATTTCTCCTTATGATAGTCAAAGATGCTTGATACGCATTAAAAAGAAGCATTTGATATTATTACTAGTGCATAGTGTAGAGAAAAATTCATTTCGAAAGTAGAATATAAATCTTAGCCAACATAGACATTTCGAACTATGCCTACTATAGCTACCATCCAAACAGTGTTGCGACACCATAAGTGAATGATAGGTTCTACAACTAAAACCGTACAAGTTTCGTATTGTTTCTTTGGATTTCCAACAAATGATCAGGCCAAGGAACTTCCCATTGCCACATGAGAATGTCTCTGGAAAGACATCCCCGAGAACCAAACCGGAACTCTGCCAACACAAGGCCGGGTTACCCCTAACTGGGTAACTACTGACACGAGCACGCCATTCCCCGATCGTAAACGACCTTTCTCACGGGATCCCGAAAACCAACAACCACAAAGTAATAAATTCGTAGTAACCACATAGGTTAAATATCTGGGCTCCATACCATGATACCACCTCTATCCAGAAGGAAATGTACATACCCTAAAGGGTGCTACCCCTCATAACCTTGCTGCATCTTTCCTGTTTTGACCATTTCCGGGGTGTGAGGCTCGACGAAGTCACGTCCACAAAACATACTTTATACAAAAGCCATGCTTTGGGTCAACAAATGATCAACACAATGATCACCAAGATAGACGATCAAATAAACACAATGATCATTTCAGCAACACTCAGCATGTCACATTACCAAATTGGGAATATATCGCTGATAACTTCAACTATATAACCTCTGAGCTCGTACGTCTCAGAGAAGGGTGTTAAGCTAAAAGAATAAATTCTCCGCCACCAACAGAAATATATTTGAAAGAAATCGGCTTTATATCTCAACTTGTAATGTCAGACACACAATCCATACAAGTCTGTTCCGGGCTCGAACAAAACCGAAGGCACTTACAAAGAAGTCCTTGCAATCCGGATATTCACAATCCTGATCGGATTTCCCATCACTTAGGGAGTCTCTATACCGTTGCAACTCAGTGCAGAGACAATCGACAGGTCATCCTATCGCTCTCGCAAATACCGGGTCTTCAACACCGATCTTCAAATGCAATTCATAACGACGTATCACATATTCGGAATGGGTTATACGACCCCATGGTCCTTTCCCGGTTAACCCGAATAGTGAGCGCTTATTTAAAAATAAGTGTGGCATTCACATTCAACAAATCACATCAATTACCCATTCAAAGGGAAATATTGATAGTCGGTTATTGAACTATCACTGGATATGCACACATCACCAGATTCCAAATAATTTTCCAAATTATTTATTTTCCAAAATATCTTCACTAGATATATAATTTCAATACTTCAAAAATAAATCAATATTTACTTTTAAACAAATTCCACTTCCTTTTATAAATTCCTTAGTGAATTTATATTTCAAAATATCCATGCATATGATTTCAATAATTCATTTCAATTTATCTTCAAAAAGATAAATTCTCTAAACGTTTCATTTCACATTGGAAAAACATTTCCATACTTATACATTCATAAGTAATTCACAAATTTTATTTATTTTCAACACTTGGAAAATATTCAATATACTTAAATCGAAATTAAGTATATATTTCATTCTTTAAGGAAATCATTCTCTTAAACATATTTATTTGGGCCAAAAACGAATGTTGCGTAAAACATCGTTACGACGTCCCAAAATCACTAGTATAGGGATTCGAAATTAAAATAGATATATAAATCCCAATACTATACAAAACATTTCCTTTCGGAAATCATTTACTATAACAACAGTGTTATAGTCCATCATCTCCTTTTATTTCTCGAAAACGTCTATTTCAACAATAAATGTTGAAATCTATGGTTTCGAATCACAACACCTTTTAAAACATCGTTAGATCGTTTTAATTCTATATAAAACATCACATCTAGAACAATTTCTTTAACATATTATTCACTATTCAAAAACGTGAATATTCTTTGTTAACAAATTTCATCCTTTTATTCATTTTAATTCAAAGGATTATTCACTATTCAAAAATGTGAATATAACTCCATTAATAGGTTTCAACAAATTTTCTTATCAAAATAAGTCATTTGCGAATTTATAAAACAACGTTTATAAATTCCATTTCTATTTATTTATAAAAACTTCCTTTTTATAAATTCTTTTATTAACCTATTCCAGTTTATAACTCAATTATAAACTAAAAGTTCATATTATAAGTTAAATACTTATAAAACGATTATTTTACAAAATCGTTCTTTTTAACTTCCCAAATTATAAATCTTATAACTTATAAGATTCATTCATTTATCCAAAATCATTATTTTAATAACTTAATAAATTTTATAAACCTACTGCTTATAAAATTCCATTTATAACTTCACCGTATAAAATTCTATAAATTCCATTCAATTATGAAATTCATTTTCACTTCATTCAAACACTTATAAAAACTCGTTTTATAATGTCCCTATTTCAATTTATAAATATCCATTTATAAATCTCTTAATATAATCAATTTATATTATTCTTTTTAAACGTCTTTAAATTCCTTTAAAAACTTCTTCCTTTTGATTCATAAAATAATTAAATTTTATAAATCCTATATTTCAACTTTTCATAATAAATTCAAAAATTCCGATTTAACTATTTTATAAAATCATTAGCATCATATTCTCAAAAATCAGTTTTTTAACTATATTTCTCAAAAATCATAATTTTTATAACTTTAAAAATTATAACGTTTATTTATTTAAAATGAATCAATTCCAAAAATATAGTATATTTTCAAAAATCACTTTAAAATCATTTTAAAATTCCAAATTTGGTCCAATGATGCTACACACCAAATAGTCAATCACGACAACAACGATATCATATATCAATATGATAATCCATCAAATATCAAAATATCTGCAATCAAATAAATACTGTTGAGGAATCCAGTTGGATCCCTCCAACCTGTTTCCTGCATCCAAAAACATTAGCACAATACCAATTTCGCTCCAGTACGAAATTATCGCGGTATATGGGATTATTAAATATTATCCGCTTAATAACGGCGTAATAGGGTCTCATCCGCTAAACAAAAAATGCGGGAAATCAATAACTCCAATATATACATATGCCAATATATATATATATTGCTATTATATATAATACCAATTTCACTGTTTATGAAATATTCACGGTATATGTTTTTAATAAATAACATCCGCTTACTAACGGCGTATAATGTCTATTTTAACAATCAATATATAACAATCAACATTGAAACATGCATTCAAATATTTTAAATCTAACTATTTAAAATAAAATCGAAACTGATTCGATTGAGTGAGAAGTTCTCACCTTGATTTCAATTCCGTTTTAGCGATTTATTTCGAATAAAATTAAACGGACGTTTAATTTTACCCAAAATTCTCACTAACTCCAAACGACTCCAAACCAACTCCATCGCGTAGTGCTCGTCCATACGATTCCAACGCAACTGGTTTCGCGCGTTTTCGACCTCGTATGAAAAAGTTATGATTTTTTAACTTACACGAATTTTATATAACATAAATTACAACTAAATTTCTAATTTTATAAACCTATACCCTCTAGACCGTGAGATCCAACTTGAGTGCATCAGGGCCGCTCCTTGTCCATCTCCTTCATCACGTAATGTACAGGTATTAGGCCGTCACCATGAACCCATTTGCAAGCTATTAGGGTTTGAACTCGTGCCCAACACAAGCCACTACAACACGATCAAGACGCGCCAAATCGAAGGCCATAGCTTGCTCTAGGTTCGGCCTCAAGCACGTGGGGCTCGGCTCTCTGATGAGCCTCGAAATGCGTGTATGAACGGTGGAGAACGCGGCCTCCCTGACACCATTCTGCTCCACTTCACGCCATCATCTCCGTATAGATCTCTAGATCTCATCGTCCTCTTCCATTCTCGTGTTGAAGCTTCGTTGAATCGATGAATGGATTGGGAGTAATTGAGGAATGAAAATTGACAAATTCTGGCCGTTGTTTATGGGGGTGGCGGCTAGGGTTTCATTTTGTTTTTTTTTTTTTTCTAAGTTATGAAGGCATTGGTCTATTTATAGAAGAAAATCGAACACTATTCATCCGGAAATTCCGAACTCCGATTTACGCGCCGTAACCAGCGTTTCTAGGGTTTACCCCGCGTTCCGGACACAATGGAACAGGTTTCGGAAGCTAATTCGGACATCTGTGCGAGTTATGGCTGTAAACGCTCAATTTGAATTAAACCGATTTAAGCGATTTTCTAGGCGTTTTAATTTGTACCGGACAAACGGTAAATCCAATCGACTTGAAATTTGAAAGCTTACAATAATATCACATTACGGATCCGATGAAACTGGTTTCGTCGAAATCCGAGACTTTTTGAAAAATGGCTATTTTCACTCGTCAAATTTAAATTAAAAATAAATCGATGCGTTTCGAGCTGCCACGATCAAACGATCGCTCCGATTGACACGAAATTTGAAATCCGGTAATAACTAACTATTACGGATCCAATGGAACTGGTTTCGTTCAATTCTGAGACTGTTCAAAAATTGACTATTTTCACTAGTCGATTTAAATATTAAAATATTCAATTTTCACAAATTAACTTTTAATTCGATTTTAAAAGTTCTAAAATATCATTCTAACTTCAATATGATAAAATAAAATTTTACAAATCATTTTCAATCATATTTAACTATATTTTCAATTATTTCCATAATTTAACGTATTAAATTATTGATTTAATAATCCAATTAAATTCAATAATTCAAATTAAAATTTATTTGACTTATAAATTCACTTATTAATATTTAAAATTAATTAAATATTCATATTTTAATTTCTAAAAATTCCGGGTCGTTACAATCTTCCCCCCTTAAAAGAATTTCGTCCTCGAAATTATTAAGTAAGAAAAGTTATAGAATTTATTAATTTTCCATAAAATTCATAATTAAACTTCTTACAATAACTTTACTAAGTTTTCAAATCATACTTAGTTATCCTTTCTAAACAATTACTATTGTTTAACTTTCAACTCCAAAATCAAAGTTAAAGTTCTCAAAATTTTCCAATTTTCTCAAATTTTTTCTAACGCCTTAAATTTCCGGAAAAATTCGCCATAGTCTCCTTTGCGCGGCTCGATCCGAAAAAAAAATGACAGTATATATATCACAAATATACATCTCATCAAGTAATGAGGCATCCCGAAGGGAAAAAAGTGTAAAAGTACGGCATGTAATCCGAGATATGTACCTTATATTTTATTAGCAAGCATATACGGCTAATATAGCGTAAAAGCGAGCTCCAAATGCGAAGCAAACGCGATCCGCACCTACTAATTACTCAACAAACAACATGAGAATCATGTATATAGAAAATAGTATCGATATACAACATATAGCAACATAATGACTATATATGCCAACATAGCAATGCAACTAAAGCAACAAATGCAAACATCAACCAACTATCATTCAACAAATTCATATTCTCTTTAATATTTCATGAATTGGTTTTCAATTTAATCACATTTGATTCATTTATAGTGGATGTTCTTACTAACATTTATTTTCAATTAGTTTATATTCACTAATTCATATTCAAGTTGGTTCACTTCCAATCAAATTCAATTCTATTCAAGATTCACTTAACTTCCAATTGAATTTCAATTACATAGCTTTCAATTTCGCTAATTCACTTTCATTAATACTTAATGAATTATAAACAATCAACCAACAATCAAATAACAACCAATGTATATTAATTACAACCAAATTCCTTTGCTTACAATTGGTTTAATTTAATTGATTTTCATTCAGTTATTCAACTTTCTAATAACATTAGATTTTAATGAATTTCACTTGCATTCATTATTCCATATCAACTTAATTCATTCACATTCAATTGATTTACAAAAGTTGAATTTCATTTACATAACTTTAGTTCACATTCATTTTTTATTTACAACTCATATTCATAAATATATTCATATAGTTTCACTTCTTACATATATAAGTTTATTCACAATTGTAAATCACTTTAATTACAATTCAATTCTTATAATTCATTTGCTTATACAATTATTCTTTTATTTAGATTATTCAAACAACCTAACAATCAACTTACATACACTTTAATAATTCTGAAAAATTATTCTTTATATATAAAATATAATCAAGGTAAAATTATTTCATTTACCCAATTTAAAACAATACTATGTCGAATTGTTCTATTCAAGTGTTTAGAAATCCCTTCGGCATGGTTGTACATACCGTGCTGACGAAGGTTCATATGCCACTCAATAAACCAATCATCACAATATAAAACAATTTTTATATTCACTAACAAATACGCTCTCATAGCTATTATTACACTCAAATTCATTCTAGAGTACTACTGACTCTATCTCTAATGAATTATACCCAACAGAACCATGGTTGTCGCTTAACCATAAGCTCTGATACCAACTGTAAAGACCGTAAATCCGTACTCCTTGAATAGACACTAATCTCCGTTGATTAATTCAAGATGAACGAAAATACGAACCCTTAGGGGTTTTAAGAAATATTTAAGAAAAGAAAGAGAAAAGGATGGAAGATAGAGGGAAAAGGAAATAGAAAATAGAGAGGAGAGAAAACAGAAAAGAAGATAGAAAATTTTAAAATAGAGGGAAAAAGAGAATAGAGAACATAGAACGGAACAGAAAACAACAGAACAACATCAGAATCTCACAATTCGCAGCGGAACAACATATAATAGTAAATGAATAATCTTTAAACAAAGAACTATATCAGTTATTACATTACATCACATTTCATTACATCATATCATCATCAGAGTGTACAACAATATACAACATCAAACAGTGCAGCGGAAAAAGAAATACTATATAAATAATACGCCATGCCATCCAGCTTGCCTCCAGCAACTCCAGAATATCCAGAATATCCTGATAAACCTTACTCTTAACTGCCCGTGTGAAATTGGTGGGCACCCAGAGTTTAGGAAGGAAAACAATAAACTCCAAATCAGTCATGTGACTGGTGTGAGAACTCAAAACAGTTTATTTATCTTTAAAATCAAAATAGAGGAATATTTTAAATCAACTCGCAATGCTTTTAAAAATGAGACTACCATAAGGCCTCCCGCACACACACACAATGCAAACGCAGAATCGGAGGAGATTTCTCCTTATGATAGTCAAAGATGCTTGATACGCATTAAAAAGAAGCATTTGATATTATTACTAGTGCATAGTGTAGAGAAAAATTCATTTCGAAAGTAGAATATAAATCTTAGCCAACATAGACATTTCGAACTATGCCTACTTATAGCTACCATCCAAACAGTGTTGCGACACCATAAGTGAATGATAGGTTCTACAACTAAAACCGTACAAGTTTCGTATTGTTTCTTTGGATTTCCAACAAATGATCAGGCCAAGGAACTTCCCATTGCCACATGAGAATGCTCTGGAAAGACATCCTCGAGAACCAAACCGGAACTCTGCCAACACAAGGCCGGGTTACCCCTAACTGGGTAACTACTGACACGAGCACGCCATTCCCCGATCGTAAACGACCTTTCTCACGGGATCCCGAAAACCAACAACCACAAAGTAATAAATTCGTAGTAACCACATAGGTTAAATATCTGGGCTCCATACCATGATACCACCTCTATCCAGAAGGAAATGTACATACCCTAAAGGGTGCTACCCCTCATAACCTTGCTGCATCTTTCCTGTTTTGACCATTTCCGGGGTGTGAGGCTCGACGAAGTCACGTCCACAAAACATACTTTATACAAAAGCCATGCTTTGGGTCAACAAATGATCAACACAATGATCACCAAGATAGACGATCAAATAAACACAATGATCATTTCAGCAACACTCAGCATGTCACATTACCAAATTGGGAATATATCGCTGATAACTTCAACTATATAACCTCTGAGCTCGTACGTCTCAGAGAAGGGTGTTAAGCTAAAAGAATAAATTCTCCGCCACCAACAGAAATATATTTGAAAGAAATCGGCTTTATATCTCAACTTGTAATGTCAGACACACAATCCATACAAGTCTGTTCCGGGCTCGAACAAAACCGAAGGCACTTACAAAGAAGTCCTTGCAATCCGGATATTCACAATCCTGATCGGATTTCCCATCACTTAGGGAGTCTCTATACCGTTGCAACTCAGTGCAGAGACAATCGACAGGTCATCCTATCGCTCTCGCAAATACCGGGTCTTCAACACCGATCTTCAAATGCAATTCATAACGACGTATCACATATTCGGAATGGGTTATACGACCCCATGGTCCTTTCCCGGTTAACCCGAATAGTGAGCGCTTATTTAAAAATAAGTGTGGCATTCACATTCAACAAATCACATCAATTACCCATTCAAAGGGAAATATTGATAGTCGGTTATTGAACTATCACTGGATATGCACACATCACCAGATTCCAAATAATTTTCCAAATTATTTATTTTCCAAAATATCTTCACTAGATATATAATTTCAATACTTCAAAAATAAATCAATATTTACTTTTAAACAAATTCCACTTCCTTTTATAAATTCCTTAGTGAATTTATATTTCAAAATATCCATGCATATGATTTCAATAATTCATTTCAATTTATCTTCAAAAAGATAAATTCTCTAAACGTTTCATTTCACATTGGAAAAACATTTCCATACTTATACATTCATAAGTAATTCACAAATTTTATTTATTTTCAACACTTGGAAAATATTCAATATACTTAAATCGAAATTAAGTATATATTTCATTCTTTAAGGAAATCATTCTCTTAAACATATTTATTTGGGCCAAAAACGAATGTTGCGTAAAACATCGTTACGACGTCCCAAAATCACTAGTATAGGGATTCGAAATTAAAATAGATATATAAATCCCAATACTATACAAAACATTTCCTTTCGGAAATCATTTACTATAACAACAGTGTTATAGTCCATCATCTCCTTTTATTTCTCGAAAACGTCTATTTCAACAATAAATGTTGAAATCTATGGTTTCGAATCACAACACCTTTTAAAACATCGTTAGATCGTTTTAATTCTATATAAAACATCACATCTAGAACAATTTCTTTAACATATTATTCACTATTCAAAAACGTGAATATTCTTTGTTAACAAATTTCATCCTTTTATTCATTTTAATTCAAAGGATTATTCACTATTCAAAAATGTGAATATAACTCCATTAATAGGTTTCAACAAATTTTCTTATCAAAATAAGTCATTTGCGAATTTATAAAACAACGTTTATAAATTCCATTTCTATTTATTTATAAAAACTTCCTTTTTATAAATTCTTTTATTAACCTATTCCAGTTTATAACTCAATTATAAACTAAAAGTTCATATTATAAGTTAAATACTTATAAAACGATTATTTTACAAAATCGTTCTTTTTAACTTCCCAAATTATAAATCTTATAACTTATAAGATTCATTCATTTATCCAAAATCATTATTTTAATAACTTAATAAATTTTATAAACCTACTGCTTATAAAATTCCATTTATAACTTCACCGTATAAAATTCTATAAATTCCATTCAATTATGAAATTCATTTTCACTTCATTCAAACACTTATAAAAACTCGTTTTATAATGTCCCTATTTCAATTTATAAATATCCATTTATAAATCTCTTAATATAATCAATTTATATTATTCTTTTTAAACGTCTTTAAATTCCTTTAAAAACTTCTTCCTTTTGATTCATAAAATAATTAAATTTTATAAATCCTATATTTCAACTTTTCATAATAAATTCAAAAATTCCGATTTAACTATTTTATAAAATCATTAGCATCATATTCTCAAAAATCAGTTTTTTAACTATATTTCTCAAAAATCATAATTTTTATAACTTTAAAAATTATAACGTTTATTTATTTAAAATGAATCAATTCCAAAAATATAGTATATTTTCAAAAATCACTTTAAAATCATTTTAAAATTCCAAATTTGGTCCAATGATGCTACACACCAAATAGTCAATCACGACAACAACGATATCATATATCAATATGATAATCCATCAAATATCAAAATATCTGCAATCAAATAAATACTGTTGAGGAATCCAGTTGGATCCCTCCAACCTGTTTCCTGCATCCAAAAACATTAGCACAATACCAATTTCGCTCCAGTACGAAATTATCGCGGTATATGGGATTATTAAATATTATCCGCTTAATAACGGCGTAATAGGGTCTCATCCGCTAAACAAAAAATGCGGGAAATCAATAACTCCAATATATACATATGCCAATATATATATATATTGCTATTATATATAATACCAATTTCACTGTTTATGAAATATTCACGGTATATGTTTTTAATAAATAACATCCGCTTACTAACGGCGTATAATGTCTATTTTAACAATCAATATATAACAATCAACATTGAAACATGCATTCAAATATTTTAAATCTAACTATTTAAAATAAAATCGAAACTGATTCGATTGAGTGAGAAGTTCTCACCTTGATTTCAATTCCGTTTTAGCGATTTATTTCGAATAAAATTAAACGGACGTTTAATTTTACCCAAAATTCTCACTAACTCCAAACGACTCCAAACCAACTCCATCGCGTAGTGCTCGTCCATACGATTCCAACGCAACTGGTTTCGCGCGTTTTCGACCTCGTATGAAAAAGTTATGATTTTTTAACTTACACGAATTTTATATAACATAAATTACAACTAAATTTCTAATTTTATAAACCTATACCCTCTAGACCGTGAGATCCAACTTGAGTGCATCAGGGCCGCTCCTTGTCCATCTCCTTCATCACGTAATGTACAGGTATTAGGCCGTCACCATGAACCCATTTGCAAGCTATTAGGGTTTGAACTCGTGCCCAACACAAGCCACTACAACACGATCAAGACGCGCCAAATCGAAGGCCATAGCTTGCTCTAGGTTCGGCCTCAAGCACGTGGGGCTCGGCTCTCTGATGAGCCTCGAAATGCGTGTATGAACGGTGGAGAACGCGGCCTCCCTGACACCATTCTGCTCCACTTCACGCCATCATCTCCGTATAGATCTCTAGATCTCATCGTCCTCTTCCATTCTCGTGTTGAAGCTTCGTTGAATCGATGAATGGATTGGGAGTAATTGAGGAATGAAAATTGACAAATTCTGGCCGTTGTTTATGGGGGTGGCGGCTAGGGTTTCATTTTGTTTTTTTTTTTTTTTCTAAGTTATGAAGGCATTGGTCTATTTATAGAAGAAAATCGAACACTATTCATCCGGAAATTCCGAACTCCGATTTACGCGCCGTAACCAGCGTTTCTAGGGTTTACCCCGCGTTCCGGACACAATGGAACAGGTTTCGGAAGCTAATTCGGACATCTGTGCGAGTTATGGCTGTAAACGCTCAATTTGAATTAAACCGATTTAAGCGATTTTCTAGGCGTTTTAATTTGTACCGGACAAACGGTAAATCCAATCGACTTGAAATTTGAAAGCTTACAATAATATCACATTACGGATCCGATGAAACTGGTTTCGTCGAAATCCGAGACTTTTTGAAAAATGGCTATTTTCACTCGTCAAATTTAAATTAAAAATAAATCGATGCGTTTCGAGCTGCCACGATCAAACGATCGCTCCGATTGACACGAAATTTGAAATCCGGTAATAACTAACTATTACGGATCCAATGGAACTGGTTTCGTTCAATTCTGAGACTGTTCAAAAATTGACTATTTTCACTAGTCGATTTAAATATTAAAATATTCAATTTTCACAAATTAACTTTTAATTCGATTTTAAAAGTTCTAAAATATCATTCTAACTTCAATATGATAAAATAAAATTTTACAAATCATTTTCAATCATATTTAACTATATTTTCAATTATTTCCATAATTTAACGTATTAAATTATTGATTTAATAATCCAATTAAATTCAATAATTCAAATTAAAATTTATTTGACTTATAAATTCACTTATTAATATTTAAAATTAATTAAATATTCATATTTTAATTTCTAAAAATTCCGGGTCGTTACAATCTTCCCCCCTTAAAAGAATTTCGTCCTCGAAATTATTAAGTAAGAAAAGTTATAGAATTTATTAATTTTCCATAAAATTCATAATTAAACTTCTTACAATAACTTTACTAAGTTTTCAAATCATACTTAGTTATCCTTTCTAAACAATTACTATTGTTTAACTTTCAACTCCAAAATCAAAGTTAAAGTTCTCAAAATTTTCCAATTTTCTCAAATTTTTTCTAACGCCTTAAATTTCCGGAAAAATTCGCCATAGTCTCCTTTGCGCGGCTCGATCCGAAAAAAAAATGACAGTATATATATCACAAATATACATCTCATCAAGTAATGAGGCATCCCGAAGGGAAAAAAGTGTAAAAGTACGGCATGTAATCCGAGATATGTACCTTATATTTTATTAGCAAGCATATACGGCTAATATAGCGTAAAAGCGAGCTCCAAATGCGAAGCAAACGCGATCCGCACCTACTAATTACTCAACAAACAACATGAGAATCATGTATATAGAAAATAGTATCGATATACAACATATAGCAACATAATGACTATATATGCCAACATAGCAATGCAACTAAAGCAACAAATGCAAACATCAACCAACTATCATTCAACAAATTCATATTCTCTTTAATATTTCATGAATTGGTTTTCAATTTAATCACATTTGATTCATTTATAGTGGATGTTCTTACTAACATTTATTTTCAATTAGTTTATATTCACTAATTCATATTCAAGTTGGTTCACTTCCAATCAAATTCAATTCTATTCAAGATTCACTTAACTTCCAATTGAATTTCAATTACATAGCTTTCAATTTCGCTAATTCACTTTCATTAATACTTAATGAATTATAAACAATCAACCAACAATCAAATAACAACCAATGTATATTAATTACAACCAAATTCCTTTGCTTACAATTGGTTTAATTTAATTGATTTTCATTCAGTTATTCAACTTTCTAATAACATTAGATTTTAATGAATTTCACTTGCATTCATTATTCCATATCAACTTAATTCATTCACATTCAATTGATTTACAAAAGTTGAATTTCATTTACATAACTTTAGTTCACATTCATTTTTTATTTACAACTCATATTCATAAATATATTCATATAGTTTCACTTCTTACATATATAAGTTTATTCACAATTGTAAATCACTTTAATTACAATTCAATTCTTATAATTCATTTGCTTATACAATTATTCTTTTATTTAGATTATTCAAACAACCTAACAATCAACTTACATACACTTTAATAATTCTGAAAAATTATTCTTTATATATAAAATATAATCAAGGTAAAATTATTTCATTTACCCAATTTAAAACAATACTATGTCGAATTGTTCTATTCAAGTGTTTAGAAATCCCTTCGGCATGGTTGTACATACCGTGCTGACGAAGGTTCATATGCCACTCAATAAACCAATCATCACAATATAAAACAATTTTTATATTCACTAACAAATACGCTCTCATAGCTATTATTACACTCAAATTCATTCTAGAGTACTACTGACTCTATCTCTAATGAATTATACCCAACAGAACCATGGTTGTCGCTTAACCATAAGCTCTGATACCAACTGTAAAGACCCGTAAATCCGTACTCCTTGAATAGACACTAATCTCCGTTGATTAATTCAAGATGAACGAAAATACGAACCCTTAGGGGTTTTAAGAAATATTTAAGAAAAGAAAGAGAAAAGGATGGAAGATAGAGGGAAAAGGAAATAGAAAATAGAGAGGAGAGAAAACAGAAAAGAAGATAGAAAATTTTAAAATAGAGGGAAAAAGAGAATAGAGAACATAGAACGGAACAGAAAACAACAGAACAACATCAGAATCTCACAATTCGCAGCGGAACAACATATAATAGTAAATGAATAATCTTTAAACAAAGAACTATATCAGTTATTACATTACATCACATTTCATTACATCATATCATCATCAGAGTGTACAACAATATACAACATCAAACAGTGCAGCGGAAAAAGAAATACTATATAAATAATACGCCATGCCATCCAGCTTGCCTCCAGCAACTCCAGAATATCCAGAATATCCTGATAAACCTTACTCTTAACTGCCCGTGTGAAATTGGTGGGCACCCAGAGTTTAGGAAGGAAAACAATAAACTCCAAGTCAGTCATGTGACTGGTGTGAGAACTCAAAACAGTTTATTTATCTTTAAAATCAAAATAGAGGAATATTTTAAATCAACTCGCAATGCTTTTAAAAATGAGACTACCATAAGGCCTCCCGCACACACACACAATGCAAACGCAGAATCGGAGGAGATTTCTCCTTATGATAGTCAAAGATGCTTGATACGCATTAAAAAGAAGCATTTGATATTATTACTAGTGCATAGTGTAGAGAAAAATTCATTTCGAAAGTAGAATATAAATCTTAGCCAACATAGACATTTCGAACTATGCCTACTATAGCTACCATCCAAACAGTGTTGCGACACCATAAGTGAATGATAGGTTCTACAACTAAAACCGTACAAGTTTCGTATTGTTTCTTTGGATTTCCAACAAATGATCAGGCCAAGGAACTTCCCATTGCCACATGAGAATGCCTCTGGAAAGACATCCCCGAGAACCAAACCGGAACTCTGCCAACACAAGGCCGGGTTACCCCTAACTGGGTAACTACTGACACGAGCACGCCATTCCCCGATCGTAAACGACCTTTCTCACGGGATCCCGAAAACCAACAACCACAAAGTAATAAATTCGTAGTAACCACATAGGTTAAATATCTGGGCTCCATACCATGATACCACCTCTATCCAGAAGGAAATGTACATACCCTAAAGGGTGCTACCCCTCATAACCTTGCTGCATCTTTCCTGTTTTGACCATTTCCGGGGTGTGAGGCTCGACGAAGTCACGTCCACAAAACATACTTTATACAAAAGCCATGCTTTGGGTCAACAAATGATCAACACAATGATCACCAAGATAGACGATCAAATAAACACAATGATCATTTCAGCAACACTCAGCATGTCACATTACCAAATTGGGAATATATCGCTGATAACTTCAACTATATAACCTCTGAGCTCGTACGTCTCAGAGAAGGGTGTTAAGCTAAAAGAATAAATTCTCCGCCACCAACAGAAATATATTTGAAAGAAATCGGCTTTATATCTCAACTTGTAATGTCAGACACACAATCCATACAAGTCTGTTCCGGGCTCGAACAAAACCGAAGGCACTTACAAAGAAGTCCTTGCAATCCGGATATTCACAATCCTGATCGGATTTCCCATCACTTAGGGAGTCTCTATACCGTTGCAACTCAGTGCAGAGACAATCGACAGGTCATCCTATCGCTCTCGCAAATACCGGGTCTTCAACACCGATCTTCAAATGCAATTCATAACGACGTATCACATATTCGGAATGGGTTATACGACCCCATGGTCCTTTCCCGGTTAACCCGAATAGTGAGCGCTTATTTAAAAATAAGTGTGGCATTCACATTCAACAAATCACATCAATTACCCATTCAAAGGGAAATATTGATAGTCGGTTATTGAACTATCACTGGATATGCACACATCACCAGATTCCAAATAATTTTCCAAATTATTTATTTTCCAAAATATCTTCACTAGATATATAATTTCAATACTTCAAAAATAAATCAATATTTACTTTTAAACAAATTCCACTTCCTTTTATAAATTCCTTAGTGAATTTATATTTCAAAATATCCATGCATATGATTTCAATAATTCATTTCAATTTATCTTCAAAAAGATAAATTCTCTAAACGTTTCATTTCACATTGGAAAAACATTTCCATACTTATACATTCATAAGTAATTCACAAATTTTATTTATTTTCAACACTTGGAAAATATTCAATATACTTAAATCGAAATTAAGTATATATTTCATTCTTTAAGGAAATCATTCTCTTAAACATATTTATTTGGGCCAAAAACGAATGTTGCGTAAAACATCGTTACGACGTCCCAAAATCACTAGTATAGGGATTCGAAATTAAAATAGATATATAAATCCCAATACTATACAAAACATTTCCTTTCGGAAATCATTTACTATAACAACAGTGTTATAGTCCATCATCTCCTTTTATTTCTCGAAAACGTCTATTTCAACAATAAATGTTGAAATCTATGGTTTCGAATCACAACACCTTTTAAAACATCGTTAGATCGTTTTAATTCTATATAAAACATCACATCTAGAACAATTTCTTTAACATATTATTCACTATTCAAAAACGTGAATATTCTTTGTTAACAAATTTCATCCTTTTATTCATTTTAATTCAAAGGATTATTCACTATTCAAAAATGTGAATATAACTCCATTAATAGGTTTCAACAAATTTTCTTATCAAAATAAGTCATTTGCGAATTTATAAAACAACGTTTATAAATTCCATTTCTATTTATTTATAAAAACTTCCTTTTTATAAATTCTTTTATTAACCTATTCCAGTTTATAACTCAATTATAAACTAAAAGTTCATATTATAAGTTAAATACTTATAAAACGATTATTTTACAAAATCGTTCTTTTTAACTTCCCAAATTATAAATCTTATAACTTATAAGATTCATTCATTTATCCAAAATCATTATTTT
Source organism: Allium cepa (assembly GCA_030765085.1). Lineage (NCBI taxonomy): Eukaryota > Viridiplantae > Streptophyta > Magnoliopsida > Asparagales > Amaryllidaceae > Allium > Allium cepa. The sequence continues at coordinate 751,123 of JASFAV010000023.1, read as the reverse complement.
AATAACTTAATAAATTTTATAAACCTACTGCTTATAAAATTCCATTTATAACTTCACCGTATAAAATTCTATAAATTCCATTCAATTATGAAATTCATTTTCACTTCATTCAAACACTTATAAAAACTCGTTTTATAATGTCCCTATTTCAATTTATAAATATCCATTTATAAATCTCTTAATATAATCAATTTATATTATTCTTTTTAAACGTCTTTAAATTCCTTTAAAAACTTCTTCCTTTTGATTCATAAAATAATTAAATTTTATAAATCCTATATTTCAACTTTTCATAATAAATTCAAAAATTCCGATTTAACTATTTTATAAAATCATTAGCATCATATTCTCAAAAATCAGTTTTTTAACTATATTTCTCAAAAATCATAATTTTTATAACTTTAAAAATTATAACGTTTATTTATTTAAAATGAATCAATTCCAAAAATATAGTATATTTTCAAAAATCACTTTAAAATCATTTTAAAATTCCAAATTTGGTCCAATGATGCTACACACCAAATAGTCAATCACGACAACAACGATATCATATATCAATATGATAATCCATCAAATATCAAAATATCTGCAATCAAATAAATACTGTTGAGGAATCCAGTTGGATCCCTCCAACCTGTTTCCTGCATCCAAAAACATTAGCACAATACCAATTTCGCTCCAGTACGAAATTATCGCGGTATATGGGATTATTAAATATTATCCGCTTAATAACGGCGTAATAGGGTCTCATCCGCTAAACAAAAAATGCGGGAAATCAATAACTCCAATATATACATATGCCAATATATATATATTGCTATTATATATAATACCAATTTCACTGTTTATGAAATATTCACGGTATATGTTTTTAATAAATAACATCCGCTTACTAACGGCGTATAATGTCTATTTTAACAATCAATATATAACAATCAACATTGAAACATGCATTCAAATATTTTAAATCTAACTATTTAAAATAAAATCGAAACTGATTCGATTGAGTGAGAAGTTCTCACCTTGATTTCAATTCCGTTTTAGCGATTTATTTCGAATAAAATTAAACGGACGTTTAATTTTACCCAAAATTCTCACTAACTCCAAACGACTCCAAACCAACTCCATCGCGTAGTGCTCGTCCATACGATTCCAACGCAACTGGTTTCGCGCGTTTTCGACCTCGTATGAAAAAGTTATGATTTTTTAACTTACACGAATTTTATATAACATAAATTACAACTAAATTTCTAATTTTATAAACCTATACCCTCTAGACCGTGAGATCCAACTTGAGTGCATCAGGGCCGCTCCTTGTCCATCTCCTTCATCACGTAATGTACAGGTATTAGGCCGTCACCATGAACCCATTTGCAAGCTATTAGGGTTTGAACTCGTGCCCAACACAAGCCACTACAACACGATCAAGACGCGCCAAATCGAAGGCCATAGCTTGCTCTAGGTTCGGCCTCAAGCACGTGGGGCTCGGCTCTCTGATGAGCCTCGAAATGCGTGTATGAACGGTGGAGAACGCGGCCTCCCTGACACCATTCTGCTCCACTTCACGCCATCATCTCCGTATAGATCTCTAGATCTCATCGTCCTCTTCCATTCTCGTGTTGAAGCTTCGTTGAATCGATGAATGGATTGGGAGTAATTGAGGAATGAAAATTGACAAATTCTGGCCGTTGTTTATGGGGGTGGCGGCTAGGGTTTCATTTTGTTTTTTTTTTTTTTTCTAAGTTATGAAGGCATTGGTCTATTTATAGAAGAAAATCGAACACTATTCATCCGGAAATTCCGAACTCCGATTTACGCGCCGTAACCAGCGTTTCTAGGGTTTACCCCGCGTTCCGGACACAATGGAACAGGTTTCGGAAGCTAATTCGGACATCTGTGCGAGTTATGGCTGTAAACGCTCAATTTGAATTAAACCGATTTAAGCGATTTTCTAGGCGTTTTAATTTGTACCGGACAAACGGTAAATCCAATCGACTTGAAATTTGAAAGCTTACAATAATATCACATTACGGATCCGATGAAACTGGTTTCGTCGAAATCCGAGACTTTTTGAAAAATGGCTATTTTCACTCGTCAAATTTAAATTAAAAATAAATCGATGCGTTTCGAGCTGCCACGATCAAACGATCGCTCCGATTGACACGAAATTTGAAATCCGGTAATAACTAACTATTACGGATCCAATGGAACTGGTTTCGTTCAATTCTGAGACTGTTCAAAAATTGACTATTTTCACTAGTCGATTTAAATATTAAAATATTCAATTTTCACAAATTAACTTTTAATTCGATTTTAAAAGTTCTAAAATATCATTCTAACTTCAATATGATAAAATAAAATTTTACAAATCATTTTCAATCATATTTAACTATATTTTCAATTATTTCCATAATTTAACGTATTAAATTATTGATTTAATAATCCAATTAAATTCAATAATTCAAATTAAAATTTATTTGACTTATAAATTCACTTATTAATATTTAAAATTAATTAAATATTCATATTTTAATTTCTAAAAATTCCGGGTCGTTACAATCTTCCCCCCTTAAAAGAATTTCGTCCTCGAAATTATTAAGTAAGAAAAGTTATAGAATTTATTAATTTTCCATAAAATTCATAATTAAACTTCTTACAATAACTTTACTAAGTTTTCAAATCATACTTAGTTATCCTTTCTAAACAATTACTATTGTTTAACTTTCAACTCCAAAATCAAAGTTAAAGTTCTCAAAATTTTCCAATTTTCTCAAATTTTTTCTAACGCCTTAAATTTCCGGAAAAATTCGCCATAGTCTCCTTTGCGCGGCTCGATCCGAAAAAAAAATGACAGTATATATATCACAAATATACATCTCATCAAGTAATGAGGCATCCCGAAGGGAAAAAAGTGTAAAAGTACGGCATGTAATCCGAGATATGTACCTTATATTTTATTAGCAAGCATATACGGCTAATATAGCGTAAAAGCGAGCTCCAAATGCGAAGCAAACGCGATCCGCACCTACTAATTACTCAACAAACAACATGAGAATCATGTATATAGAAAATAGTATCGATATACAACATATAGCAACATAATGACTATATATGCCAACATAGCAATGCAACTAAAGCAACAAATGCAAACATCAACCAACTATCATTCAACAAATTCATATTCTCTTTAATATTTCATGAATTGGTTTTCAATTTAATCACATTTGATTCATTTATAGTGGATGTTCTTACTAACATTTATTTTCAATTAGTTTATATTCACTAATTCATATTCAAGTTGGTTCACTTCCAATCAAATTCAATTCTATTCAAGATTCACTTAACTTCCAATTGAATTTCAATTACATAGCTTTCAATTTCGCTAATTCACTTTCATTAATACTTAATGAATTATAAACAATCAACCAACAATCAAATAACAACCAATGTATATTAATTACAACCAAATTCCTTTGCTTACAATTGGTTTAATTTAATTGATTTTCATTCAGTTATTCAACTTTCTAATAACATTAGATTTTAATGAATTTCACTTGCATTCATTATTCCATATCAACTTAATTCATTCACATTCAATTGATTTACAAAAGTTGAATTTCATTTACATAACTTTAGTTCACATTCATTTTTTATTTACAACTCATATTCATAAATATATTCATATAGTTTCACTTCTTACATATATAAGTTTATTCACAATTGTAAATCACTTTAATTACAATTCAATTCTTATAATTCATTTGCTTATACAATTATTCTTTTATTTAGATTATTCAAACAACCTAACAATCAACTTACATACACTTTAATAATTCTGAAAAATTATTCTTTATATATAAAATATAATCAAGGTAAAATTATTTCATTTACCCAATTTAAAACAATACTATGTCGAATTGTTCTATTCAAGTGTTTAGAAATCCCTTCGGCATGGTTGTACATACCGTGCTGACGAAGGTTCATATGCCACTCAATAAACCAATCATCACAATATAAAACAATTTTTATATTCACTAACAAATACGCTCTCATAGCTATTATTACACTCAAATTCATTCTAGAGTACTACTGACTCTATCTCTAATGAATTATACCCAACAGAACCATGGTTGTCGCTTAACCATAAGCTCTGATACCAACTGTAAAGACCCGTAAATCCGTACTCCTTGAATAGACACTAATCTCCGTTGATTAATTCAAGATGAACGAAAATACGAACCCTTAGGGGTTTTAAGAAATATTTAAGAAAAGAAAGAGAAAAGGATGGAAGATAGAGGGAAAAGGAAATAGAAAATAGAGAGGAGAGAAAACAGAAAAGAAGATAGAAAATTTTAAAATAGAGGGAAAAAGAGAATAGAGAACATAGAACGGAACAGAAAACAACAGAACAACATCAGAATCTCACAATTCGCAGCGGAACAACATATAATAGTAAATGAATAATCTTTAAACAAAGAACTATATCAGTTATTACATTACATCACATTTCATTACATCATATCATCATCAGAGTGTACAACAATATACAACATCAAACAGTGCAGCGGAAAAAGAAATACTATATAAATAATACGCCATGCCATCCAGCTTGCCTCCAGCAACTCCAGAATATCCAGAATATCCTGATAAACCTTACTCTTAACTGCCCGTGTGAAATTGGTGGGCACCCAGAGTTTAGGAAGGAAAACAATAAACTCCAAGTCAGTCATGTGACTGGTGTGAGAACTCAAAACAGTTTATTTATCTTTAAAATCAAAATAGAGGAATATTTTAAATCAACTCGCAATGCTTTTAAAAATGAGACTACCATAAGGCCTCCCGCACACACACACAATGCAAACGCAGAATCGGAGGAGATTTCTCCTTATGATAGTCAAAGATGCTTGATACGCATTAAAAAGAAGCATTTGATATTATTACTAGTGCATAGTGTAGAGAAAAATTCATTTCGAAAGTAGAATATAAATCTTAGCCAACATAGACATTTCGAACTATGCCTACTATAGCTACCATCCAAACAGTGTTGCGACACCATAAGTGAATGATAGGTTCTACAACTAAAACCGTACAAGTTTCGTATTGTTTCTTTGGATTTCCAACAAATGATCAGGCCAAGGAACTTCCCATTGCCACATGAGAATGCCTCTGGAAAGACATCCCCGAGAACCAAACCGGAACTCTGCCAACACAAGGCCGGGTTACCCCTAACTGGGTAACTACTGACACGAGCACGCCATTCCCCGATCGTAAACGACCTTTCTCACGGGATCCCGAAAACCAACAACCACAAAGTAATAAATTCGTAGTAACCACATAGGTTAAATATCTGGGCTCCATACCATGATACCACCTCTATCCAGAAGGAAATGTACATACCCTAAAGGGTGCTACCCCTCATAACCTTGCTGCATCTTTCCTGTTTTGACCATTTCCGGGGTGTGAGGCTCGACGAAGTCACGTCCACAAAACATACTTTATACAAAAGCCATGCTTTGGGTCAACAAATGATCAACACAATGATCACCAAGATAGACGATCAAATAAACACAATGATCATTTCAGCAACACTCAGCATGTCACATTACCAAATTGGGAATATATCGCTGATAACTTCAACTATATAACCTCTGAGCTCGTACGTCTCAGAGAAGGGTGTTAAGCTAAAAGAATAAATTCTCCGCCACCAACAGAAATATATTTGAAAGAAATCGGCTTTATATCTCAACTTGTAATGTCAGACACACAATCCATACAAGTCTGTTCCGGGCTCGAACAAAACCGAAGGCACTTACAAAGAAGTCCTTGCAATCCGGATATTCACAATCCTGATCGGATTTCCCATCACTTAGGGAGTCTCTATACCGTTGCAACTCAGTGCAGAGACAATCGACAGGTCATCCTATCGCTCTCGCAAATACCGGGTCTTCAACACCGATCTTCAAATGCAATTCATAACGACGTATCACATATTCGGAATGGGTTATACGACCCCATGGTCCTTTCCCGGTTAACCCGAATAGTGAGCGCTTATTTAAAAATAAGTGTGGCATTCACATTCAACAAATCACATCAATTACCCATTCAAAGGGAAATATTGATAGTCGGTTATTGAACTATCACTGGATATGCACACATCACCAGATTCCAAATAATTTTCCAAATTATTTATTTTCCAAAATATCTTCACTAGATATATAATTTCAATACTTCAAAAATAAATCAATATTTACTTTTAAACAAATTCCACTTCCTTTTATAAATTCCTTAGTGAATTTATATTTCAAAATATCCATGCATATGATTTCAATAATTCATTTCAATTTATCTTCAAAAAGATAAATTCTCTAAACGTTTCATTTCACATTGGAAAAACATTTCCATACTTATACATTCATAAGTAATTCACAAATTTTATTTATTTTCAACACTTGGAAAATATTCAATATACTTAAATCGAAATTAAGTATATATTTCATTCTTTAAGGAAATCATTCTCTTAAACATATTTATTTGGGCCAAAAACGAATGTTGCGTAAAACATCGTTACGACGTCCCAAAATCACTAGTATAGGGATTCGAAATTAAAATAGATATATAAATCCCAATACTATACAAAACATTTCCTTTCGGAAATCATTTACTATAACAACAGTGTTATAGTCCATCATCTCCTTTTATTTCTCGAAAACGTCTATTTCAACAATAAATGTTGAAATCTATGGTTTCGAATCACAACACCTTTTAAAACATCGTTAGATCGTTTTAATTCTATATAAAACATCACATCTAAAACAATTTCTTTAACATATTATTCACTATTCAAAAACGTGAATATTCTTTGTTAACAAATTTCATCCTTTTATTCATTTTAATTCAAAGGATTATTCACTATTCAAAAATGTGAATATAACTCCATTAATAGGTTTCAACAAATTTTCTTATCAAAATAAGTCATTTGCGAATTTATAAAACAACGTTTATAAATTCCATTTCTATTTATTTATAAAAACTTCCTTTTTATAAATTCTTTTATTAACCTATTCCAGTTTATAACTCAATTATAAACTAAAAGTTCATATTATAAGTTAAATACTTATAAAACGATTATTTTACAAAATCGTTCTTTTTAACTTCCCAAATTATAAATCTTATAACTTATAAGATTCATTCATTTATCCAAAATCATTATTTTAATAACTTAATAAATTTTATAAACCTACTGCTTATAAAATTCCATTTATAACTTCACCGTATAAAATTCTATAAATTCCATTCAATTATGAAATTCATTTTCACTTCATTCAAACACTTATAAAAACTCGTTTTATAATGTCCCTATTTCAATTTATAAATATCCATTTATAAATCTCTTAATATAATCAATTTATATTATTCTTTTTAAACGTCTTTAAATTCCTTTAAAAACTTCTTCCTTTTGATTCATAAAATAATTAAATTTTATAAATCCTATATTTCAACTTTTCATAATAAATTCAAAAATTCTGATTTAACTATTTTATAAAATCATTAGCATCATATTCTCAAAAATCAGTTTTTTAACTATATTTCTCAAAAATCATAATTTTTATAACTTTAAAAATTATGACGTTTATTTATTTAAAATGAATCAATTCCAAAAATATAGTATATTTTCAAAAATCACTTTAAAATCATTTTAAAATTCCAAATTTGGTCCAATGATGCTACACACCAAATAGTCAATCACGACAACAACGATATCATATATCAATATGATAATCCATCAAATATCAAAATATCTGCAATCAAATAAATACTGTTGAGGAATCCAGTTGGATCCCTCCAACCTGTTTCCTGCATCCAAAAACATTAGCACAATACCAATTTCGCTCCAGTACGAAATTATCGCGGTATATGGGATTATTAAATATTATCCGCTTAATAACGGCGTAATAGGGTCTCATCCGCTAAACAAAAAATGCGGGAAATCAATAACTCCAATATATACATATGCCAATATATATATATTGCTATTATATATAATACCAATTTCACTGTTTATGAAATATTCGCGGTATATGTTTTTAATAAATAACATCCGCTTACTAACGGCGTATAATGTCTATTTTAACAATCAATATATAACAATCAACATTGAAACATGCATTCAAATATTTTAAATCTAACTATTTAAAATAAAATCGAAACTGATTCGATTGAGTGAGAAGTTCTCACCTTGATTTCAATTCCGTTTTAGCGATTTATTTCGAATAAAATTAAATGGACGTTTAATTTTACCCAAAATTCTCACTAACTCCAAACGACTCCAAACCAACTCCATCGCGTAGTGCTCGTCCATACGATTCCAACGCAACTGGTTTCGCGCGTTTTCGACCTCGTATGAAAAAGTTATGATTTTTTAACTTACACGAATTTTATATAACATAAATTACAACTAAATTTCTAATTTTATAAACCTATACCCTCTAGACCGTGAGATCCAACTTGAGTGCATCAGGGCCGCTCCTTGTCCATCTCCTTCATCACGTAATGTACAGGTATTAGGCCGTCACCATGAACCCATTTGCAAGCTATTAGGGTTTGAACTCGTGCCCAACACAAGCCACTACAACACGATCAAGACGCGCCAAATCGAAGGCCATAGCTTGCTCTAGGTTCGGCCTCAAGCACGTGGGGCTCGGCTCTCTGATGAGCCTCGAAATGCGTGTATGAACGGTGGAGAACGCGGCCTCCCTGACACCATTCTGCTCCACTTCACGCCATCATCTCCGTATAGATCTCTAGATCTCATCGTCCTCTTCCATTCTCGTGTTGAAGCTTCGTTGAATCGATGAATGGATTGGGAGTAATTGAGGAATGAAAATTGACAAATTCTGGCCGTTGTTTATGGGGGTGGCGGCTAGGGTTTCATTTTTTTTTTTTTTTAAAGTTATGAAGGCATTGGTCTATTTATAGAAGAAAATCGAACACTATTCATCCGGAAATTCCGAACTCCGATTTACGCGCCATAACCAGCGTTTCTAGGGTTTACCCCACGTTCCGGACACAATGGAATAGGTTTCGGAAGCTAATTCGGACATCTGTGCGAGTTATGGCTGTAAACGCTCAATTTGAATTAAACCGATTTAAGCGATTTTCTAGGCGTTTTAATTTGTACCGGACAAACGGTAAATCCAATCGACTTGAAATTTGAAAGCTTACAATAATATCACATTACGGATCCGATGAAACTAGTTTCGTCGAAATCCGAGACTTTTTGAAAAATGGCTATTTTCACTCGTCAAATTTAAATTAAAAATAAATCGATGCGTTTCGAGCTGCCACGATCAAACGATAGCTCCGATTGACACGAAATTTGAAATCCGGTAATAACTAACTATTATGGATCCAATGGAACTGGTTTCGTTCAATTCTGAGACTGTTCAAAAATTGACTATTTTCACTAGTCGATTTAAATATTAAAATATTCAATTTTCACGAATTAACTTTTAATTCGATTTTAAAAGTTCTAAAATATCATTCTAACTTCAATATGATAAAATAAAATTTTACAAATCATTTTCAATCATATTTAACTATATTTTCAATTATTTCCATAATTTAACGTATTAAATTATTGATTTAATAATCCAATTAAATTCAATAATTCAAATTAAAATTTATTTGACTTATAAATTCACTTATTAATATTTAAAATTAATTAAATATTCATATTTTAATTTCTAAAAATTCTGGGTCGTTACACGTTACATAAGTGTTGTATAGAAATGTGAATATAGTGAATACTAGAATTCAATCCAATTTGAATAATTGAATATTAAACCAAATTGAATGTAAATGAAGTAAATATGAATGTTGAATGTAAATTAAATAAATTTGGTTATGTTGGTCATACATTGGTTGTTAGTTGATTGTATAGAAATTCATATGAAATTGAATTAATAAAATTGAAAGCTAAATAATTGAATCCAAAGTGGAAGTAAGTAAAATTAAATAGAATGGAATTTAATTTGAATTGGAAGTGAACAAACTTGAATGTAAATTAGTGAATATAAACTAATTGAATATGAATAAATGAATGTTAGTAAAATCCAATGTTAATGAATCAAATGTGATCTAAATTGAAAAACCAATTCAATAAATATTAATAAGAAATGAATATTGATTTGGTTATGGATTTATTGGATAGACATTGGTTTGCTGGATGTGAGTTGGACGATAGTTGTTCGATGGTTGGATTTATTGCTTTTGATCACGTTTGCTATATTGGCATATACATTTGTTGTATTGGTATATTGTATATTGATATTACTTTCATATATACATGTTTCTCATTATTTGTTGAGTGTTTAGTAGGTGTGTATGGCACTTGCTTCGCATTTGGAGCTCGCTTTCGCGCTATGTTAGCCGTATATTCTCGCTAATAATATATAAGGTACATATCTCGGATTACATATCGTACTTTTATTATTTTTTTCCCTACGAGATGCCTCATCCTCGAAGATGAGATGTATATTTGTGATATATATATATATATATATTTATGTATGTGTGTGTTGTGATCCTACTACGATCGAACCGCGCAAAGGAGACACTGGCGAATTTTTTGAAAATTTAAGGAGTTAGAATTTTTTTTGAGAAATTGAAATTTTTTGTGTTAACTAAAATTTTTGATTTTTGGGTTAAAAGTTAAAGAATATTAGTTTATTTTAAAAGGATAATTAAGTATGGATATGAAATTTAGAAAAAAAATTGAAAGAAGTTTAACTAATGATTTTTGGAAAGTAAAAATGTTTAAATGAATTTGATATCTAATTGGAACGATATGTTTTGGAAAAGTTAATGGATTTTGTGACTTTTTTCTTACTTGATAATTTCGGGGACGAAATTCTTTTAAATATGAGACAATGTAACGACCTAGAATTTCAGTCATTTGAAATTCGTATATTTTATTTATTTTAAATATTCACAAGTTAATTTAATAAGCTGAATAATTTATATTTGAAATATAGTGATTTAATTGGATAATTAAATTGTTAATTTAATATTTGAAATTATGTAAATAACTGAAATTTGGATTTAATATGAATGAAAACGATTTATAAAGATGAATTAAATTATATTTGAATTAGAACGATGTTAGAGAACTTTTAAAATTGAATTAAAAGTTAATTTGCAGAAATTGAATATTTTAATATTTAATTAACGTGTAAAAATAGCCATTTTCATACAATTTCAGATTTTGACGAAACCAGTTTCATTAGATCCGTAATGTTATACTATTGTAAGATTTCAAATTTCATGTCAATCGGATTTACGGTTTGTCCAGGGCAAGCTAAAACGCATAGAAATCTATTTAAGTGAATTTTAAATTTAAATAAGTTGATTCGAAAACCTATCTTCCAAACATGATCGAATTGGCTCTCGATATATATTCCATTCTGTTCAGAATAGGGGTAAAACATTATAAACGCCAGGCAGCATGCTTCATTTGGAGTTCGGAAAATTTTCGGATGAATAGTGTCGTCCAATTTTCTATAAAAGGCCAAATATTTTCACAGTTCCACTCAAACCCTAGCTAGGGTTAGCCGCCGCTGTTCTTTGTTTTCAATGGCCGAAAATAGCTTATCTTCACCTCTTAATCTCTCTCAATCCATTCACAAAAAACATTCAACTACAAAGTGATAGAGTTTCACGAGATCTTCACATCCATATGGGGGATGATCAATTTTAGTTGAGAAAATCAATGGAAATTACAACTTGAACAGCCCATATTCTTGCTCGATTTTCGAGGCAATGACATGGAGTTCGGCGACCGGTCTCTGGTCGAAGGTGCGTGGGGAAGGGGGCCTTTACATGGTGGAGTTCGATCGATGTCTCGATCAAAGGAAGTGGCGCAGCGATCAGAAAAATGGAACGTGCTATGGGTTTTGTTCGATCATGAATTGAACAATATGAGGAAGAAAACAAGAGACGACGATGATCTTGCTATGAGGAAATCAATGGCTTTGATATATTCTAGGTTTGAAAAAAAAATGAGATTGATATTTATATATATATTAATTCGTATAAACTTCTAAATACTATATCTTTGTCATACGAGGTCCGTTTTTGACGAAACGAATTGAGTTAGGTCCATTTTGACGAGCACTACATTTTAGAGATGGTTTGAAGTTGATTAGAGCTAGTGTAAATTTTGGATAAAACTAAACGCCTGTTTAATTTTATTCAGAATAAAACACTGCAATTGCTATTGGAAGCTATGTGAGTACAACTCACTCTTACTAACTCACTGATATTTTTATATAAGTGAGAATAAATTTATTTATGATGATTGATGATTTCTTGTATGATATATGATATATTATCTATATTGATTGGTATTTGGATATATTCCTGCCTATTAGAGCAAATGAGACCCTATACGTTCCCGTGTATGAGTCGATGACCCTTTGTACGCACGTCTTCCTTGAAGCAGACATTGTACGCATAGTCTCACACGTATATTTGTTGCAGGTGACAAGTTGAAGGGGTCCAATTGGATTCCTCAACAGTATTGGTTTATTTATAGATATTGTGATATATGCTGTTATCATGTGATATATTATATTTTGGATGCAGTGATTGATGTATTTAGTGCTGTTGCAGCATTGGGACTATTTTTGGTAATTTAAAAATGTTAAAGTGGTGATTTCGAATTAAAAAGGATTTCAAGTGATTTTGAAAATAGATGTTTTGTAAAATTTTGAATTGTTAAAGGAATGAATTTGTTTTAAATAAATAAAAGTTATAATTTTTATGTTATAAAATTTATGATTTTTGTGAAATATATCGAAATGTGATTTTTCAAATATGGAGTTAACTATTTTTGTAAAATAGTTTAAAATGAGAATTTTGAATTTATTATAAATGGTATATATATAAGATTTATAAATTGATATTTTATAAATCAAAATGACAGAATTATAAAGGATTTTTGTAAATGTTAAAGTGGAGTTATAAATGAACCTTATAAGTAAATAAGATTTATAGATTTATTAATCTATGAAGTTATAAAAGAGTGAATTTTGTAAATAAAATAATTATAAGTAATTAACTTATAATTTGGATTTTGGCATGTAAATGAGATCTATATGGAATTGGTAAATAAAGGAATTTTATATATTGAAGTTCTTATAAAATAGAAATATGAATTTATAAACGTTGTTTTATAAATCCGAAATCAACTTATTTTGATAAATTAGATATAGAAGTTTATTAAAGGAACTGCATCCATGATTTTGGACAGTGGATGATCCTTTAATAAAATGTGTATGAGTAACGAATTCGGTTAGGGAATTATATCCATGATTTTGGATGGTGGATTATCCTTTAATACGGATTTGGTAAATGAACTATATTCACGATATTGGACCGTGAAAAATATTTTAAAGTTAAATAAATGATTTGGAAAGTGATCTTTTAAATGAAGTTAAGTGGTTTAATAATGTTTTAAAATGTGTTAAGTATCGAATATATAGATTTCAACATTCATTGTTGAAATATACGTGTTTGAGAAGAATGGAAATGATCGACTATAACACTGTTGTTATAGTAAATGATTTTCAAAAGAAAATGTTTTGCATAGTATATGGGATTCATATATCTATCTAATTTTGGAATCCCTATACTAGTAATTTTGGGTTGTCGTAACGATGTTTTCAGCAACATTCGTTTTGACCCAAATGAATATGTTTAAAGAGAATATTTTCCTTATAGAAATAAAATATATACTTAATCCTGAAATAAGTATATGGAAATGCTTTCCAATATTGAAATGGTTTTGAGAGTATATCTTTTTAAAAGATAATTTGAAGTGAATATTTGGCAAATGGTTTAATTAATAAAAGATTAATTAAAAGGGCTCAATGATTATTATAGTGTTGAATATATGTTTGTTTGCTTTGATAGTTAAATAACCGACTATCAAATTTGTCCAAAATTTTAGTTCCTCGACTTGATGTAGGAACTATTTAGTCGTACACTTAGTACATAGCCTTCTATGTAGGCTTGATTATCGTTTGTGTTGTGGATGATGATTCGTGTAGTGCGGAGTATTACTTCAATCTATCGAGCTTCCTTCTTGGCCCGAAGGATAGTAAGTTGAAAATTGAAAACGTGATAAGTCTATGAGACAGTTTCTATGTGAGGTTGAGAAACGCTTTTGCGTTGTTGGTGCGAAGAGACCGGAATCGGTTTATCCGAAAACCACTTCGGACCAACGTATATGCATTTGATTGTGCAGGTTATTGATGATATTGAAATTTAGGATTTTAATAGTGGGGGACTTCTTGTTGATCATTTGGGGTTAAAATCCCAATATACATCCAGTGGCAGTGGTCTCTTCATTACGAAATATCCAAGGCAAGTACTATTTGCTACTTATCCTAGGGATTTCCCTACAGGATGTGGTAGGAGAGTATCTTCGGTTTGTCCTATTTCTGGACAACTTGTATGGATGTTTGTCTGACATTGCATTTCTAAAAGATTACGTACATTGGTTTTTACAAACGTACATCAGTGGTGGCGGAGAAGGCAACTTCTCTTAGTTTAACACCCTCCTTGAGACGTATGAGCTTAAGGGTTGTATTTTTGTGTAAGGCAATTAGTAGTCAATGAAAATGGTTGTGTGGCATTCAAAGTGATGTGATATGTGATTGTGAAAGGTAATCGTTACCTCAGGCCTCATCAATTGGAAATGACCAAAACAAAGTTAGATGTGGCAAGGCTAAGTGAGTCGCTCCCAAGTAGGGTTGATCGTCCTCTTCTAGATATATCTTTACACGCTATGACGTCGTGCATCTGATTATTATGGTTTGTATGCTAGAGGGCACTCGGTAAAGGTTGGTAACGACTGGAGAATGCCATTTCGGTACCATCTAGTTATAGAGGTGAGTCGTCTTGTGTTGGTAGAGGGCAGATGTTCTATACCTCGAGACATCCATCTAGAGGTGTACCCATCGGAAGTTAGTCCCTTCACCTGGTCATTTGTATGGAAATCCAAACTCCACTGCGAACCTACCATTTTATTCGTAGAGCTTAGTATGCAGGAATTTAATAATGCTAACAATTTCGGCTATTTTGATTATTATTTGTGTACTAGACACTAGTATAATATAAGAGGATTTGATATGAAATATTTTAGTTATCGTAAGGTAAAAATATGTCTGTGTTTATGTGTGGGCGTGTCTTACGAGATACTTTTGTTTTGATAAAGGAAAAGTTTGGTAATTTAATAAATTCAATTGAGTGTGTTTTGTTGAAT
Organism: Allium cepa; assembly: GCA_030765085.1. Classification (NCBI taxonomy): domain Eukaryota; kingdom Viridiplantae; phylum Streptophyta; class Magnoliopsida; order Asparagales; family Amaryllidaceae; genus Allium; species Allium cepa. Next base: position 735,798 of record JASFAV010000023.1, on the reverse strand, counting down.
ATGCGCTTATATGATTTTTGTTTGATGATAATAAACATATATACATTCATTTAAATGTATTTGTTAATATACTATTCTATTTTTCACAGTTTAAATAAATATTTGTTGAATAAAATAAATTACACAGAATTTGAATTCAAACAGATATTTTATTCAAATAAATATTTATTACAACTTTGAATAGTACAATTTCAAGCTCTCACTATAACTATACAACTTTGATTACAATTACATCACATTACATATTTACAGTTCACCTCACTACATATCACTCACACTCGTATTTATCTTCAACTGCATTCCAGTTTGAATCCAGCATCTGAGCAATCTGCAAAAATATAAACTAACGCAGTAAAATTGAAAAAGGAATATTTTTGAAATTCAAAAATAAAAGATAATTTTTGAAAATATGATTTGCCTCAGTTATTTGGGTTGTTCGTCATAATTTAAATTTGAATTCATCATACACGAACAACTTGTGACATACACAGTGTATTACTGTATATGCCACAAGGCCGTGCACGTCGATATATACACTTGATTGATTTACAGGGACAAGCGAGCACAGGTCAAACCCAAATGAAAAACCGGGTTCAACTCAGGTGCAATATAAATAGAATCTCGACTTCAGCACAAGGTCAAACCCGAGTTGCAAAACGGATTCAACACAGGTGCAAATGCTCAAGTCAACTAATTCATAAGTGTCGACCAAGTAACAATGCAAGCAAGATCAAAAGCAACTGTTCTAAGCTGCAACTCAAAGAAATTCAAGACAGCAACAAAGCACAAAGTCTTGAATGATCGAGTGCATCAGAAATATAGCAACACAGAGGGATCTGAAATCACAACGGAGTTCAACATAACTCGAAGTACACTCTAATGCAAACTGCCTCAAAAATGAATACAACATGAAGCACTGCTACTCAAGGCAACTAGGAATGAACAGAATCACAAGGCAAGTGCACCACCACACAAGTATACACAAGCAACATGTATGCACCAGTAAACCAATGAACCAACACAAGCATACACACACACATACATACGCATGTGTATACATGAGGAAGATTACAGATTCAAGTCCAAATGCACAGTTCAAAGTACAGCGGACAGTGAAATTTAAGTTACAGATTGAAATGCAGCAACAAAGACAAATGCACATGTCACCAGTACATGATGACAATATGATCAAGGGACTGGCATCAACAGAGACTCGAGTACTACCAGAACACAACCAGTGATAAAAATGCAGTGATACGCAGCAGGGTAAACAACACATTGAAACAAATTCAAGCCGCAAGGAGGATGCAAGTTCGAGATAAATTCAATCCAAAGTCAGAAACTCACAAAATCAAAAAAAGGCCGAAGTCAATATTGAACGAGTCAATAATCAAAACCGTGTCAACCAAGCCGTGGGAAGCAAGTAACAAAATTATACGCATATGAAAAAGTCAATCAAAATCGCAAGCATCCAAGCATAAACGATCGGCCGAGATAAATTCAAATAGAGAATTGTACGAACGCAAATCTAGGGTTACAAACCCTATATAAACTATCATCATCGGCAATCTCAAATTCATTCGAGTTTGAGCTTAACAAAGAACAAATCATCCAACTCGGATCACGATCGAATTCATGCAAGCATAAAATCAGTAAAAGCAAAAGCATATAATTACATACCGAAGTAAGGAAGGAATTCGATCAACGAAGCAGCCGCGTAAGCAACGAGGAATCAATCGATCAAGGCGACACGCAAAACATTACTGGATCGATCGAATTAAAGCCGGCGACTTCAAGCCCTAATTTCCAGAGCAGAGAGAACGAAAGCAAAGCCCTAATTTCAGAACTAAGAAAGGAAGCAGGCCGACAATTGTTTTCACAGAGCAAAATAAACTAAAGAAGACAACGGGCTAGAGTAAAAGGGGGCCGGCTTTGTTTAAAAGGGATTTAGTTTTTGGGTTTATTGTTAATTAGGGTTTAAGTGTTTTTTAATTGTTGTTTAACTGTTTTTTTTAAACAAAACTTGGTAAATCACCACCTAGGTTTAGGTAGTGTCAGATTGTCTAGTTAGAATTAGTTCAGTGAGCAGGGTGTGCGAGTTTGCGAAGCTCTATAGGCGGGAGCAGTGTTTGCGAGTAATCAAAGCTCTATAGGCGGGAGCAGAGTTTGCGAGTAATCAAAGTTCTATTGTAGGCGGGAGCAGAGTTTGTGAGTAAACGAAACTCTATAGGCGGGAGCAGAGTGTGCGAGTCTAGTAGAGTGTTTGTGAGCGGGAGCAAATGTTTGCGAGTCTAGTAGAATGTTTGTGAGCGGGAGCAAATGTTTGCGAGTCTAGTAGAGTGTTTGTGAGCGGGAGCAAAAGGGTCTGCGAGTCTAGTAGAGTGTTTGTAAGCGTGATACTGTTTAATTCTAATAGAAATTTGGGAATGCAACAGTAGGCAGGGGTTGCGGAAGCTGGGTAAATTTTGTATGTGATTAACTTTTCAGCATATTTATTTCTGCACTTTGTTTCTGTGTTTTAAATTGAGAAGATTTGCAATAACCCTATTCACCCCCCCCCCTCTAGGGTTAATATAGATCCTACAAGTGGTATCAGAGCCCGGTATTTTGTTTTTAACTCTAGAGTCATGAATTCACCAAATAATGCTTTCTCTGAGGGGCAATCTATTGCTAGGCCACCCATGTTTAACAGGAACGATTATGCTTATTGGAAAGTTAGGATGGGTATCTATCTTAGTTCTGTTGATTATGATGTTTGAGATATTATTGAAACTGTCTATAAACCTCCCACTATAATCGTTGGTGATATTGAGATTCCTAAACCTAAGGATAGGTGGGATGCTAACGATAAGAAATTGAAAACGACAAATGCTAAAGCCATGAATGCTTTGATATGTGCTCTTGATAAAAATGAATTTAATAGAATTTCTCATTGTACAACAGCACAGGAAATATGGCACACTTTGGAGGTGACACATGAAGTAACTTCTCAAGTCAAGGAGTCTCGTCTAGCCCTATTCAGCAATGAATACGAAAACTTTGTGATGGACAAAGGCGAGAGCATAAAGGATATGTTTGGACGCTTTTCAACCTTGGTGTACAATGCTAGAGCGCTTGGGAAGGTATTCACTGAGGTAGAGCTTGTGTGGAAGATACTACGAGTCTTACCGATGAACTTTGAGGCAAAAGTCACGGCAATCCAAGAATCGAAAGATTTGAGTAAACTAAGCATGGAGGAGTTGATTGGTAACTTGATGACATATGAGCTTGAGCTAAAAGCAAAGGAAGAACGCAACAACTCCGAACCAAAGAAGAAGACGATTGCCTTAAAGAGCAAAGAAGAAAGCGATGAAGAAGATCCAATTGAAGAGCTTGCAATGGCTGTCAATAATCTTAGAAGATGGTCTAGATTCAAGCCACGCAAGAAGAAAACAAGTTGTAATAGGCCAAAAGATTCTGAAAATTCCGATAATGAACTGACATGTTATAACTGCAACAAGCCTGGCCACATCAAACCAAAATGCCCACTTCTCAAAAACAACAATGGAAATAAAAAGAAGAAGAAGGCCTTTGCAGCGACTTGGGATGATGAAGAAGGAGAGGAAGTTTCAGATAGCAGCTCAGAGGAGGCTAACTTGTGTCTTATGGCAAAATCAGATTCAGAAGCAAGCTCCGAGGAATCTAGTGAGGCAGGTGAGTATTCCTATAGAGATCTTGTTTTTATGTGCTCAGATCTTACTAAAACAATTGATAATCTTGAATCTAAAATTGAAAAACTGAAATCTGATAGGAGAGAATTTGCTCATGAAAATTCTAGGTTAGAAACTGAACTTGAAAATATTCAAAACCTAGAATGTAAAAAATGTAAGATTTTAGATTCAGAATTATCAAAAATTAGGAATAACTTTGAGAGTCTTGAAAAAGAAAACTTGAATCTTAAGGAAACCATCGACACTAGGAAAAAGGATTTTATAAATCGATGCACCTCACTTGTCACTGAAAACTCAACATTAAAAACCAAAGTCCAAAACCTAGAGAAATCCCTGAATAACTTTTCAAAAGGAGAAAAATCTTTCAACATGCTATTGGGAAATCAAATTTTTGCTAACAATAGAAAAGGACTAGGTTTTGGGAAATCACAAGATGATGAAGCAAAAGGTAAAAATGTCTTTGCTCGATCTGAAATAATTGGACATCATAGTCATAGGAACACAAAATTTAATCAAGTCAATTTAATGTGCACAATTTGTAGAAGATTTGGACACAATCAAAATAATTGTTGGTATATACCCAAACACGTGAAAACCATACCAATTTGGGTTCCAAAAGGCACAAATATAAAATCTTTGAAAGTCAAACAAATTTGGGTGCCAAAAGGAACATATATAAATAGTTTTGGGTCTCCACAAACATATGTTTCATATTCTGCCACTAACAATCATGGACCTATAAAAACAAATAGGTCACATAAATCTTTCATCGTGTAAGTGTGGTGGCAGGCTAAGGAACAACAACAGTGTTCTCTGGATTTTGGCTGCTCAAGAAACACAACGGGCGACAAAGCAAAGTTCCTTAGCCTATTATAAAGGTGACATAATCACAATGGACAACAACGAAAAATTATCGTAAAGGTAAAACAGGTAAAATTGTTTTGAACGATATATTAAATGTGATAATCTGCACCATATTCTGAATGAAATCAGCCAAAGATTGTGATGTTGAAAAGAGATGATTTTTTAATTCTGACTTATTCTTAATTAATATTTGACTTGTTCTTATCTATGACTTTGATTTGTGCTTAAATGATGACCAATCAGATTTTCAACCTTGAACTAATCCATATAAATTTGTTCAGTCAAACGTTGGTTACTCATGCTACATGTAGATATATTTGTTTTGACATTTTTTGGTCATTGCTTGTAAATTTGCACGATTTCAAATTTCATGTGAAAGTTGTAAAAAAGGATTTTGAGAAATTGTTGAAACTTCAAGAAATTGTTTTTGAAATAATTATGATGTTGATTGACTGTTGATTACTCTGAATATAACTGTTTATCCTAAGGTGTCTGAAATTAACACTATGATATTTGTTTGAGTGTTAACATAGCTTCACTTCAAATTTTATTCTGAGATAATTTGTTGAAATTTCACAATCTGGTCTTTGACATCCAACGAGTGAATATTGAGTGAAATTTAAATTCAGATGCAGATTACACTGGTAATATAGTTGATAGAAAAATTACTAGTGGAACGTGATTAATTTTTGAAACATTCATTTGCTGCATCGTTTTTTCAAAGAAAATATCTGCATATTTTTCACTTGAAATAATTTTCAAATAGCAGAAAATTTTCTTATAAAACCCCCTCGAGAAAATCATGTTTGACCATATTTACATATTAGTCATTTTTGAAAAATTGATTTTATAATTTTTGAATTTGATTTTAAATGACTATTTTGACTAATCTGACTCCCTTTGATTATCGCAAAGATAAATAGTGATTGAAAAAGTGATGAGTGTTGATATTTATCATATATTATAACTCAAGACAATATAATTAGAAAATTTCTTTAGAATTTCATAGCAAGAGTTATAAAAACTTTTTGTTAGGTAAAAATTCCATGACCATTTCTATTTCTATCATCTTTCTATCGACCATCACTCATAAAATTACATATAGTATGTAAATTTGTGGTAGTTTACAAAGGAAATCATTCGTTCTTCAATATCTTTAAATTTGTGAAGGAAATTATTTGTGCTTCAATTTATTATATTTAGCAATAAAAATAAATATCCAAAGTATTCACTCTCATTTAAAAGTCCCCATGGTTATGCATGGGTGAATTACTTGGATTTTTGATTATGTGCTTCCATGCTCATTTAAAAGTCCTCACGGTTATGCATGTATGGAACGCATATCAAAATTAATTGATTCATATAGACAAGTTGATTCTAATCCCATTTAAAAGTCGTCACGGTCATGCGTGGTTAGAAGATACTTGATTTCATTTTTTAAATAAAAATTGTGAATACTACTAATCTCATTTAAAAGTCCTAACGGTTATGCATGGTTAGTAGATATTCAAATTTCCTGAAATAAATATACCACAAATAGACAGAACTGTATGATTTTTTTTGATGATTTTATCCCCATCACTTCTGAAAGTGGAATACGCGCCTGACAAGGGTAATTATGATTTTTGTTTGAGTTTTATTGAAATTTGATATTTATATTCAATTGAGTTAAATGCTTGATTCATGTCTATCACTTTATCCCTATTTTTATAACACTGTTATTCTTTTGCTGATAACAAAAGGGGGAGAGAAAAGTTAAGATTTTGTCAAATAGAATCAAGCAAAGGTCAAATAATTTTCCATTTGCATATAGGCTCATTTACATATTTTTATTTGTATGCATATATATAGGGGGAGTATCATGTAGAGAGGAAGCATTCAAATAGGGGGAGCAAATTGAACGATCGCATACATTTAATACATTCAAAATCTTAAATATATGTTTGTTATCATCAAAAGGGGGAGATTGTTGAATATGCGCTTATATGATTTTTGTTTGATGATAATAAACATATATACATTCATTTAAATGTATTTGTTAATATACTATTCTATTTTTCATAGTTTAAATAAATATTTGTTGAATAAAATAAATTACACAGAATTTGAATTCAAACAGATATTTTATTCAAATAAATATTTATTACAACTTTGAATAGTACAATTTCAAGCTCTCACTATAACTATACAACTTTGATTACAATTACATCACATTACATATTTACAGTTCACCTCACTACATATCACTGACACTCGTATTTATCTTCAACTGCATTCCAGTTTGAATCCAGCATCTGAGCAATCTGCAAAAATATAAACTAACGCAGTAAAATTGAAAAAGAAATATTTTTGAAATTCAAAAATAAAAGATAATTTTTGAAAATATGATTTGCCTCAGTTATTTGGGTTGTTCGTCATAATTTAAATTTGAATTCATCATACACGAACAACTTGTGACATACACAGTGTATTACTGTATATGCCACAAGGCCGTGCACGCCGATATATACACTTGATTGATTTACAGGGACAAGCGAGCACAGGTCAAACCTAAATGAAAAACCGGGTTCAACTCAGGTGCAATATAAATAGAATCTCGACTTCAGCACAAGGTCAAACCCGAGTTGCAAAACAGATTCAACACAGGTGCAAATGCTCAAGTCAACTAAATCATAAGTGTCGACCAAGTAACAATGCAAGCAAGATCAAAAGCAACTGTTCTAAGCTGCAACTCAAAGAAATTCAAGACAGCAACAAAGCACAAAGGCTTGAATGATCGAGTGCATCAGAAATATAGCAACACAGAGGGATCTGAAATCACAACGGAGTTCAACATAACTCGAAGTACACTCTAATGCAAACTGCCTCAAAAATGAATACAACATGAAGCACTGCTACTCAAGGCAACTAGGAATGAACAGAATCACAAGGCAAGTGCACCACCACACAGGTATACACAAGCAACATGTATGCACCAGTAAACCAATGAACCAACACAAGCATACACACACACATACATACGCATGTGTATACATGAGGAAGATTATAGATTCAAGTCCAAATGCACAGTTCAAAGTACAGCGGACAGTGAAATTCAAGTTACAGATTGAAATGCAGCAACAAAGACAAATGCACATGTCACCAGTACATGAAGACAATATGATCAAGGGACTGGCATCAACAGAGACTCGAGTACTACCAGAACACAACCAGTGATAAAAATGCAGTGATACGCAGCAGGGTAAACAACACATTGAAACAAATTCAAGCCACAAGAAGGATGCAAGTTCGAGATAAATTCAAGCCAAAGCCAGAAACTCACAAAATCAAAAAAAGGCCGAAGTCAATATTGAACGAGTCAATAATCAAAACCGTGTCAACCAAGCCGTGGGAAGCAAGTAACAAAATTATACGCATATGAAAAAGTCAATCAAAATCGCAAGCATCCAAGCATAAACGATCGGCCGAGATAAATTCAAATAGAGAATTGTACGAATGCAAATCTAGGGTTACAAACCCTATATAAACTATCATCATCGGCAATCTCAAATTCATTCGAGTTCGAGCTTAACAAAGAACAAATCATCCAACTCGGATCACGATCGAATTCATGCAAGCATAAAATCAGTAAAAGCAAAAGCGTATAATTACATACCGAAGTAAGGAAGGAATTCGATCAACGAAGCAGCCGCGTAAGCAACGAGGAATCAATCGATCAAGGCGACACGCAAAACATTACTGGATCGATCGAATTAAAGCCGGCGACTTCAAGCCCTAATTTCCAGAGCAGAGAGAACGAAAGCAAAGCCCTAATTTCAGAACTAAGAAAGGAAGCAGGCCGACAATTGTTTTCACAGAGCAAAATAAACTAAAGAAGACAACGGGATGGAGTAAAAGGGGGCCGGCTTTGTTTAAAAGAGCTTTAGTTTTTGGGTTTATTGTTAATTAGGGTTTAAGTGTTTTTTAATTGTTGTTTAACTGTTTTTTTAAACAAAACTTGGTAAATCACCACCTAGGTTTAGGTAGTGTCAGATTGTCTAGTTAGAATTAGTTCAGTGAGCAGGGTGTGCGAGTTTGAGGAGCTCTATAGGCGGGAGCAGTGTTTGCGAGTAATCAAAGCTCTATAGGCGGGAGCAGAGTTTGCGAGTAATCAAAGTTCTATTGTAGGTAGGAGAAAAGTTTGCAAGTAAACGAAACTCTATAGGCGGGAGCAGGGTGTGCGAGTCTAGTAGAGTGTTTGTGAGCGGGAGCAAATGTTTGCGAGTCTAGTAGAATGTTTGTGAGCGGGAGCAAATGTTTGCGAGTCTAGTAGAGTTTTTGTGAGCGGGAGCAAAAGGGTCTGTGAGTCTAGTAGAGTGTTTGTAAGCGTGATACTGTTTAATTCTAATAGAAATCTGGGAATGCAGCAGTAGGCAGGGGTTGCCGAAGCTGGGTAAATTTTGTGTGTGATTTACTTTTCAGCATATTTATTTCTGCAGTTTGTTTCTGTGTTTTAAATTGAGAAGATTTGCAATAACCCTATTCACCCCCCCTCCCTAGGGTTAGTCTAGATCCTACATGTTTCCCACGCTGGTTTACCAGACTGATCCGGGCGTTCTTCCCTTTGAATGCTCGGGTCAGACCGAGTATATTTACAGGTTCAGATTTGGTGCTTTTGGATCTTCAGTAGGAGAGCTGGAGATCTTCATTCACGTATACACGTATCTATTTTGATTATCCGCTGCTTAGTTGTTGTATATTATCGGCAATTGTGAGGACAGGTTATTATAACTGTCCAGGCTGATAACTATTGATTGATTGTTGAATTCTGATTGATGTATGTATGTATATACAGTTTCTATTTTGTAAAGATCATTGATATGATATTATATGTTATTCCTCTGCGATGTGAGATTCTGTATTGTTCTGTTTGGTTCTATCTTCTCTTTTTCTTTTCCTTCTCTCTTCTTTTCCTTCTCTTGACTTTCCGTCGGTCTGTGCTTTTTGGGTCGGATATGTGTGGTTTATTGTCGATTCAAAGGGTACAGAGTTGCGAGTCATCACAGTTTATTTCAGTATTGAGGTCTTAAGTGGCTGAAGGGTCCGTCTCCCTGTCGAAAGAAGTAACCTAGTGAGATACCATATTTATAATTAAAGAGTGAGAGTGGATATCTCGGGAAAAGTTCACTTCGGGTTTGGAATCTTAAGCGACTATAAAATCCTCCTCTTTCCTACAAAAGAAGTATTAAGTAGCCCAATGAGATTTCCTAGCAATGACTATTAGATAGAACCATTGAGGAGCATGCTTCTGGAATTAAGTCTTAAATGACAGGGTCTACCTATTTCCCACTGAGAAGTATTAAGTGGCTTGGATACAGTCATTTACATTGCTAAAACCAAAATAATAATAGTATCATTTAGGAGCACGCCTTGCGGATTGGTCTTAAATGATGGGTTATGCCATAGTTAAGGTCTTAAATGGCTAGAGTATGCCTATTTTCTAATAAAAATGTATTAAGTGGCTTCGGTGTTGTTTATTACATGACTATGATTTTATCGACAATGGATGCGGTAATAGTTGGGCACTAAATGTCAGAAGACTTAAATGGTGGTTAGAGGTCATATAGCTGGACCCACTGACCATTGACAATATGTTAGGAAACCACCTTGGGAATAGTCTTAAATGATAGAGTCAACCTCAATTAAGGTCGTAAGTGACAGAGTCTGACTATTTCTCATTTAAAAGTATTATAGAATTCCGCTTCATGTTTAGAAGTATTAAGTAGACAATGGATCTGAAAATATTGGGTGGTTGATATGGCTTCACTAATATTTCGTACCTTGAAAGCGGTAAGTGTGTAACCATGTGTGCAATGCAAGGTTGGATTAGAATTACTAATCTTAATGGGCATAACAATTAAATGGAAATTTTTATTTTATGGACAGTTTATAATTTTTTTTTCTAGTCACCAAAATGTTGTTTTGTCTCCCTCCTCATTACAACTCACATGATAGATTTAAAGGAACAGGTCATTGGAGCTGGATGCACTTTGTTGTTGGAGAGTCTTCTTTCACTCATGTTCGATGCTGATGTGGAAATCTGCTATTCAAGGAATACCATTAATTCTAAGGTAGTAGTCGTAGTCAGTATTCTTATCTTATTATTGTTTTCGCTGTTAGTTTAGATTTTTATCAATCTCTAATAATACTCATGCTTATTTGCAGGTACCAAATCCAACGATCTATGCTTTGATGGACTTGGATTTCAATTTTTGTCCAAATTAGACCCGCTAAGATGCGGATTGTTACAGTATTAGGAATAAAATGCATTCATCAGACTTTCGTCTGACCCACTACTGTTTTCCCATGCCACAGGAGGATATGGCAGCAGGCGATTGATTGAAATCTAGTATGTAGAGAAGCGAGCTTGGCGTTTGAGTTGCATATTATTCTTTATTATTCTCCATGTAACTATCTATTATATTTAGCATCTATCAAACTTTATATTGTTATTTTGGGAACTCTGGATTTTTGACCATGTATATTTTGAGACCGTGTTTCTAATATATTTTTCTGAGATAATTATTTCTTGTATTTATATTTTGTTGTATTCCACTGCAAGATCTAAAAGTGTAGAATATCCTAAATTTTATCCCTGTAACCATATCCTATAATGTTTTAAAAACCAATAATCCATGCTTCATGGCACGATGTGAGTCCGAAAGTCGCTTTAGGTTTTGGGTCGGTGTGTTCGAAGGTGTGGGATACCCAACAAAGGTTCATAATTTGAGTTTGGACCAAATCCCAATCTAGCTTAGTCTTATCAATTCCTTAGTCCTCTCATTATTAAATTCCCCTTTTAGTTCTTTTAATATTATGGCAGAATATTGATTCCATCTATTTGTCTTAGCTTAGTTAAATTTGTTAACTATCTCATACTTAATTAATTAACTTTTACATTGATAACTCTTTTGATTAAATTCACTCGATCATCATTTAGTAAATTCTTATTATTTGTATAAATCTATTCAACATCAATAAACGTTCAGTTATGGATGAGGGTTCGGTCAATTCTAAGGTAAAAAATATCAAATCGAATTGGAATTGTACAAATTAAAACCGAATAGAGCCAAGTTAATTTTGGTTAAATAGTTCGGTAACCGATTTAACTGAACTAGAAAGATGTTTTATTATTCAAATGGTTGATTCCTCCCAGAAAAACATAAATTTATGTTTAAAAGAGATTTCATTTATGAAATTTGACATATTTTTAATAGATAAGCTTTGTATTTTATCACCAAATATTAGTATTACAACACCATAAAATTAAATAGTACGACAAAAATTTGATTAATTCAGGTAAACCGATAACCAAAAAATATATTTTACAAATTAAATTCAAACCAATTTGGTTTTAAAACCGAGCCTAACCGACAGAAGTAAACTAGTTTTATCGGTTAATTCGGTTTTAATTCGGTTCTAGCCGAGTATTGCCCGCCAATTGCTTCAGCTATGTAGGGTCTAGAGTACAAGTCATCTCTTCCATCTCCATTTTCCTATATCTTTCCACATGCTTCGCCGTCGCCATTTATTTACCTTACGCCAGGATCTCGTCTTATTATATTTATTTACCAATGAGATACCATATTTATAATTAAAGAGCGAGAGTGGATATCTCGGGAAAAGTTCACTTCGAGTTTAAAATCTTAAGCGACCATAAAATCCTCCTCTTTCCTACAAAAGAAGTATTAAGTAGCTCAATGAGATTTCCAGGCAATGACTATTAGATAGAACCATTGAGGAGCACGCTTATGGAATTAAGTCTTAAATGATAGAGTCTACCTATTTTCCACTGAGAAGTATTAAGTGGCTTGGACACGGTCATTTACATTGCTAAAACCAAAATAATAATAGTATCATTTAGGAGCACGCCTTGGGGATAGGTCTTAAATGATGGGTTCTGTCTTAGTTAAGGTCTTAAATGACTAGAGTATGCATATTTTCTAATAAAAATGTATTAAATGGCTTAGGTGTTGTTTATTACATGACTACGATTTTATCGACAATGGATGCGGTAATAGTTAGGCACTAAATGTTAGAAGCCTTAAATGGTGGTTAGAGGTCATATAGCTGGACCCACTGACCATTGGCAATATGTTAGAAAACCACCTTGGGAATAGTCTTAAATGATAGAGTCTACCTCAATTAAGGTCGTAAGTGACAGGGTCTCACTATTTCTCATTTAAAAGTATTATAGAATTCCGCTTCATGTTTAGAAGTATTATGTGGATAATGGATTTGGAAGTATTGGGTGGTTGATATGGCTTCACTAATATTTCGTACCTTGAAAGTATGTAACCATGTGTGCAATGCAAGGTTGGATTAGAATTACTAATCTTAATGGGCATAACAATTAAATGGAAATCTTTATTTTATGGACAGTTTATATATTTTTTCTAGTCACCAAAACGTTGTTTTGTCTCCCTCCTCATTACAACCCACATGATAGATTTAAAGAAACAGGCCATTGGAGTTGGATGTACTTTGTTGTTGGAGAGTCTTCTTTCACTCATGTTCGATGCTGATGTGGAAATCTGTCATTCAAGGAATACCATTAATTCCAAGGTAGTAGTCGTAGTCGGTATTCTTATCTTATTATTGTTTTCGCTGTTAGTTTTGATTTCTATCAATCTCTAATAATACTCATGCTTATTTGCAGGTACCAAATCCAACGATCTGTGCTTTGATGGACTTGGATTTCAATTTTTGTCCAAATTAGGCCCGCTAAGATGCAGATTGTTACAATATTAGCAATACAATGCATTCATCAAACTTTCGTCCAACCCACTACTGTTTTCCCATGCCACGGTAGGATATGGCAGCAGGCGATTGATTGAAATCTAGTATGTGGAGAAGAGAGCTTGGCGTTTGAGTTGCATATTATTCTTCATTATTCTCCATGTAACTATCTATTGTATTTAGCATCTATCAAACTTTATATTGTTATTTTGGAAACTCTGGATTTTTGACCACGTATATTTTGAGACTATGTTTCTGATATATTTTTCTGAGATAATTATTTCTTGTATTTATATTTTGTTGTATTCCACAGTAAGATCTAAAAGTGTAGAATATCCTAAATTTTATCTCTATAACTATATCCTATAATGTTTTAAAAACCAAGTCCGTACTTCATGGCACGATGTGAGTCCGAAAGTCGCTTTAGGTTTTGGGTCGGTGTGTTCGAAGGTGTGGGTTGCCCGGCAAAGGTTCATAATTTGAGTTTGGACCAAATCCCTATCTAGTTTAGTCTTATCAATTCCTTAGTCCTTTCATTATTAAATTCCCGTTTTAGTTCTTTTAATATTATGGCAGAATATTAATTCCATCTATTTGTCTTAGCTTAGTTAAATTTATTAACTATCTCATACTTAATTAATTAATTTTTACATTGAATAACTCTTTTGATTAAATTCACTCGATCATCATTTAGTAAATTCTTATTATTTGTATAAATCTATTCAACATCAATAAAGCTTCAGTTATGGATGAGGGTTCGGTCAATTCTAAGGTAAAAAATATCAAATCGAATTGGAATTGTAAAAATTAAAACCGAATAGAACCAAGTTAATTTTGGTTAAATCGTTCGGTAACTGATTTAACTGAACTAGAAAGATGTTTTATTATTCAAATGGTTGATTCCTCCAAGAAAAACATTTATGTTTAAAAAAGATTTTTATTTAGTATTATATTTATAATGAAATTTGACATATTTTTAATAGATAAGCTTTGTATTTTATCACCAAATATTAGTATTACAACACCATAAAATTAAATAGTATGACAAAAATTTGATTAATTCATGTAAACCAATAACAAAAAAATATTTTACAAATTAAATTCAAACCAATTTGGTTTTAAAACCGAGCCTAATCGACAGAAGTAAACTAGTTTGATAGGTTAATTCGGTTTTAATTCGGTTCTAGCCGAGTATTGCCCGCCAATTGCTTCAGCTATGTAAATATAGGGTCTATAGTACAAGTCATCTCTTCCATCTCCATTATCCTATATCTTTCCACATGCTCCGCCGTCGCCATTTATGTACCTTACGCCAGGATCTCGTCTTATTATATTCTCCGTCACATATTTCTTGCCATTTATCTTTCGCTAGTTTTCCTTCGTGCAAGAATTCCAGTCCCCAGAAGTGATGAATTGAAGGAAGTAAAATGATCTAATACATGTGCGATCAGAGTTCGCTGCCTAAATCAAAGGTCGTTGAAACAAAAAATACTCACTAAAGAATTAACTGTAAGAAAAGCAATCACCTCCAAAACACAAAACCTAAACCACAAAATTTGCAACTGCCGTCAAAATAACCCAAATTAGTTGCACATCATGCATTGGGATAAAGTAAGATCTTTTATCGTGTCAACGTAGTAAAAAAAAAAAAGATTTGGGTCTTTAGCTGGTCAGGATGACGGCTAGGGAGCGACAGTAGTTTACGGACAAAGGTTCAAGGCGGCATAGACAGCATGTGCATTTGCAACCGAGGCGATATTGAAGCTGACTATAAAGTAGCAGGGAACGGCCAGACCGGGCAGGATGATGAAGCTGACTAAAGCAGTAACAAATAATTTTACGTAACAAAAATGCAAGATAGAATAACAAAAAATCAAAACAGAAAAATAGAAACAAAAACAAACATAGCAAAATATAGTACGTTGAATAACAGAAAATCAAAACAGGAAATTTCATGATTTACGTCATGTGCAATCATAAAAACAAAAACAAAAGTTAAAATCTCTACGTGTTCTATTGTAAAAACGCATTACAAGAAACTGTTTTGAAAATAAAAGGCAATACAAGGAATGACTTCATACATAAGCGAGCCGTTTTACAATTTAAGGGAAGACTTCAACTTCCTTTTTTAAAAACGAACGAAACATAATTTAAAAATCGGTTGCACCGAATATATCTTGCAATCCACTGAATGGTTAATAACAGACTTACACTACTCTGTTTCATTCATAACCAACCATTGCACAGAATCTTGATCCTGCCACTAAGTGTTACATCACTTACGCATCGTTTTTAAGACTTATCACAAAATACCATTTGACCGGCCAAAATTTAGGAACATGTGCTGCAATTACTCTAACATCACATCACTTGCACCCGAATCAATTGTTACACAGACATCATTTTACAAACCTATGTATATCCATAATATCATTGCCTACAAAGCGCCAGACTAAGTATAGTAGCAGCCGCATGTTGGCACCTGGCACAATTACTCTTCAACCTCATACTCCTCTCCCTCTTGTTCCACGACCTCCCTACAGATAGAATGGAACAGTTAACTGAACATTGCATTTTCATTTTTGTTAATGAAATTTGTTAAACATAAATATTGGATGAATGTAAAATATTGTTTCAAACAGAATTTCAAGAAAAAGGAATCAGTGAACCTATATGGTTAGTGGCAATATAATATGTAAATGAAATTTGATACTAGAATAAAGTTAGAATATCTCACTTTCAACTTTAAGTTCATTTTTAAGCTGATTGTTAAGGTGTTACTATTTACACCTATCTAAACACTTACCAACATCACTTCAACATTAATTAAATTAAATCATGAAATATACTTCAAAAACCCACCTTGAGTATAAACTGATTTGGAGATAAACGATAATACGACAACGTATAGATAATAAAATCAAATAATTGAACATAATTATTTTCAATCATGTTAATCATTAAAGACAAAAGAAAATGAGATAAAAAATGTAAATAAATTTTCCTTTATGAATTTCAGATTACAAGTTGATTAGTTAAGACATTTAATTCTATTTAGAATATGAATGTAAATAAATATTTTTTAACCTGTTGATTTTCTAGTGAATGGATTATCATAATAAAATAGATTTCACTATATCATATTATTTTCTACTACAATTGGTTTCATTGTTTTTCCCTTTTTTGTTCAACCAACAACAAAAACATTAACAATTGGATATTTTTTGATCAAATTAGTAATTAATGTTCTTTAATATGTTATATTGTAACACCTAATTTAAGCCGCGACTATGTTAATCTTAGCTAAGGTTACACTGTTAAAATTATGGAAATTATGCTTACAATTAAAGTCAATAACAACTTAATTGTCACAAAATTAATTGGATTTATACATCTCAATGAAGCATTAAATTTTAAAAAAATTGACTATGGAGAAGTTAGATGGAGAAAATTTGATTTTGTGGTTTGAAGAAAGATTGGAAGAAGAAATTGAGTTATGGTTTTAAAAAAATAAAAAGGTTACGAAAAGGTGGGTGAGCGAAGAGGATAAGTGGATGAAAAGATAGGTGGGTGAGAGAAGAGATTAGATGGATTAAAATAGTAACACCCTTGTTAAAGCTTAAAGTGCAATAATCTAAACAAGGACTAATAGGGATGTAAGCAAACAAGAAAGTTAAAAAGTAAAACTGTAAAATATACTCTAGATAAGTAATTGAATAAGAAGATCGAGTACCCTGGTCCCTCGACCCCTTCCTCTAGGCGGAGGAGGTGTAGGGTTTGGAGTGGAAGCTGTCATTCTAGCTTGTCGCAACCTGGCATTCTCTCTTGCTCTATCAGATATGCTTATTGTTCTTCCAGATGCACGAGTTTGTGTTGTAGATTCATCCGTCTCAACAGCTGCTGAAGAAGTGGTGTTTGGGTTAGGACTGGGGCTTCTCTGTCGCTCTCTAATGGAAGATTGAGGTTGAGAAGGAGCAGGTGAGACCTCTCGAGTAGTAGCAGATTTCTGAGGACTGTGTTCCAAAGAAGTATTTGTGGCCTGATTATTGCCACTGTCATGACTGGTGGACCTAATAGGACTTTGTGCAGGATCAGTAGGACCATCGTCTTCATTGTTACCCTCGTCTGCTTGCTCAGTGCCTTCAGGCACAGCCACATCTTCTACATTTGTAGCATCAACATCCTCAAGTTTATCATCGGCTGGAGTGACATCTTCCTTTTCGCTTTCATCGCCAATTTCACCTTCCTCGTCTCCTGAAATAGCAGTGTTTTCTTCTTCTCGGTCTTGATCTTGTTGTTCTATATCGTTATTGTCATCAGGGACCATTTCTCCTTCCTCTCTGTCTTCATCTTCCTCATTTTCAGCCTCCTCGGCTACAAGTGCATCTTCCTTAAGAGGTTCATCATCATTAACTGCATCCATCTCAGCGTTTATTTTTTCTTCTGATAAAAGTTCATCTTCCATCATAACTGTGTCACCTTCTTCATCTTGATGATCGTCATCCTCTTCGTTTGGCTCAGGGAGAGGTGAAGATTCTTTCAGTTGCTCGTCTGTTTCTTCTTTCACATTTGTGATCATTTCATCGTCGGCTTTTTCTTCATCTATGATTTCATCATTTGTTGAGGCTGCTAAATCCTGAACAGGTTCTATATGTTCAGCAGGCGACACTGGCTGCTCAGGAATGTCAGAAGGGACCTCCAGTTGTACAGTATCAGGAGTTTCAGAAGAAGGAAGGTCTGATGGTAATACATCAGTAGAGCTGTCAATAACTGTAGAAGTTACTGAATTCTTGGATTTTTTGATTGAAGGAGCTGATTCATCGTTTGCCCCGTCTAGAGAATCAAAAGCATCTTTGTTGGGCTCGGAAATGGAAGAAAATGCCGGCCTTTTTCTAGCAGATGATACAGAAGATGAGGCACCGGGTTGAAGAACATTTTCAGCTTCATTTGGTTTTGTTTTCTCACTGGTGGATGGTTCCGTTTGGTTATCATTAGGTTTGTTCCTTTCCGCTAAAGTTGTGGATGGCTGCTCCGTTACAGAAGCCTTGGTAAATTCCGCAGGAAGACGTGGACGCACAAGTTTCGGTCTGCGAACTCCACTTGCTACGGGTTTGGAAGGAGATGGCCGTTTCTCAATTTCGCCTACATTTCCTTTAGAGGATCGAGGCGCAGACATTCTAATTGGTTGTTGACTAGTAATTTCCCGCCCTACATAACAAAAGAACCAAAAACTGACTGCTGAAATTTTATCACATGCAATTGTTTGAAGAATAAGACTATTAAAAGAAGGCCAGTGTTACGTTGAGGTGTCACAAAATTTCATATTTACCTGAATGGGAGGTGATAGAGGAGGCATCAACAGTTGATGGATCAGTAGTCGTAGACGGAAGAGCATTAAGATCATTTGAGCTATCTACAAAATCTATGAAATATTTGATTGCCTGGCGGTATGCACGTGCTTGTTCATCCAGGTTGCTTGTAGAAGGAAGTTGGGCAGTAAGACCGGAGCGCTATTTGATTACATATAATATTAAAAACAAATAAGACTTTAAAAAAAATACATAGAGACGAGCTACTGGGATCGTAAGGGTGCAACATGGGTTTCTTTAATCAAACAGACCAGTAGGAAGTTTTGTCTAGGCTTGCAAAACCAAATTATGTGAAGCCAAAAAAACAAGGAACGTGTCTTTTCAAAACTCTCAAATGCTATTTATTTTGTTCTCTACGTAAATGTCTCCTTAAATGTCTTTAATTCTAAATTTTTCCAACATATTATCATTTTAAGTTTAACTAAAAATAATGAAAAACAACATTAAATAATTGTTTTTGAATTTATGTGTTTGAACGGTCGGTTTCCCACGGTTGTACTATTAATTAAATAGAGGGAAAATGCAGTCAAAATTAAAAAAAAAAAACTGCAAATTCAAATGTATTCAGAAGCAATTTCAGTTGATTATTGTTCTAAAAGTTGATTTGCAAGGCCACAAATGCAAAGTGAAGATGGAAGTTGTTGGGTTGCATGCAATTTTTGTGGTTTTATAGCTCATGTTCCCTACTGGGACATGTTATCTTTTATGGTGCAGAAATGTTATTACCAACTTAGGATTTCATTATATCTATTGTCTAGATCTTATTTCTTATCAACCAGTAAAGAAGTGGACCCACAGAGTTCTTTATATGAAAAACTCTCTAATTAACATAATCTCAAAAAAATATTAGATCTATCTCGACTCAATTTTTTTAGATATTTCTAGAGATCATCAATTTCCTGAAGCACAATGTTCAATATTCAAATCCCATGTGCAAGTGTATTTGTCATCTATATAGCATCTATCATCCTCAATAGCCAATACAATTATAAATAACAGAAACATATTAGTGATCTATTCATGAACATTAGATATATTTGACATTAGCTTTGAAAATTGACATACGCGCACACACACACATATACATACACACACACACAAAAAAAAACAAAGAAGATTATGTTTCAATGGTTAATTAAGAACCAGAAATAGGGATCACAAGAATAACAGGATATTCCTAAATTCGGATAGTAGGCTGAAAAGGGACCAAGAATAAGAATAGTTTATACCTCTAAGATTATGGCAATTGCATGATTGAGCTTTCCAAGTTCCTCTTCAACCTTTACTTGTTCCTGAAGGAATAAAATGAAGGTCGTATTGACTAGCATTTTATCGGTGTTTTTCCAAAGCATTTTGCTTATTATTTGAGAGAAAATGAAAGTTAAAAATTTAAATATTACATAACATGATAGAAATTGATATTTATAATACAACAAGGCATGAAGGAAAATATTTTTAGTGCAAATTCTAAATTAATTACCTAAACAGTCATTAAATACTATATAATCATTAACATAAAAAGCATTGAAACATGTATCAGGTACACAAATTAAATGGAAACAATATGAAAAAATAAAAATCATAGATAGGAATATGCATTTATATTAGTCATGGAAACAATGTAAAATCTATACAATATTAGTTATAATATCTAACTGGAATCTATCCTCACACGATGATAGATAGCATAAATTAGTTATATCTGTCGCATTGATATATATGCAGACGCCGTTTACACCTTTTGGTGTTATGTGTGCGCGCATGTGCATATGATTTGAGCACACGAATGCCTGTTCCTGTGTGTGGCATTAATGAGTCAAAGCTAATCTCCAATTATAATGGAGACAAAAGCTTACATCACTCGTTCATACCATAACCCACCCACTGCTCGCCCCCCCCCCCCCCCCCCCCTCTCTCCAAAACAAAAACCCCAAGAAAAAACAGCAGCAAAAAAAAATTCGAAAGTACCGCTTTAACTTTCTGAACAAGGTCCATCACAACGCTCTGAGACTTATTTCGTTTCAACTTGTTTTCATCCCTCTCTTTTTTCAGTTCTTCGTTGCGTCTGTCCAGAGTTTTTTCTAACATCTGGATTTTCCAATGGTGAAGATCAGAAAAGTAAAATATTAAGTTGGAGCAAGTTACTGCTTGCATACAAAAATACCACAACCAACGGGAGCAAAACCTGAATTCGAGTGTCCTTTTCTTGATCCTTTTTGGTTTGCTCATTTGAACTTTCACCAATATTTCTCCTACCTGGTAATATTAACCAATTTAGATAAACAGCATAAATTCTCGAAACTCAAAAGGAAAGAAAAATTTATACATAGACCATACTTAGTTTAGAATCCTCTATTTGTTTGAGAAGAGCTTGGTTTTTACGTAGAAGCTCTTCTTTCTCCCTTGCTAGTGTTTCCTTCTCCTTTTTAAGAGTGTCCTTCTCTTTTGCTAGAGTCTCCTTCTCTTTCATAAGAGTATCCCTTGTGCTTTCATTTCTTTTCTGCAAATAGGATTAGAATGTTAAAATGACGAGGAACGATATAATAATGTATGTGATTTCTTAGGTGGTATTGAACAAGATCTAATCCTTAGAAACCAGTGCCCTGACAGATAAATATTAGTTAGAAGAGTAATTTGATGATTCCTTCTTAAAAGCTTCTTGAATTGCAAAGCAGACAAGAATAACACAGTAAGTAAATTGGAGCTTCTTATATTTCGTATTTTGAATATTCTGTACTGTTAAATATATGCTAGTATGTTTATCCAGGATTGTATATTTAAATTGAACTTCCAGCATAGTTTAATTTCAACTTTTTGATGTAATAACAATCAACTACGTCCACACGACATAAGATTTGTAAATTTTTATAATAACAGTCAATAAATATTTATTGAAATAAATCACAAGCTCGCATTATGTTCCAACTTTGGTGACACTCCTTCGAACAATTTGTGCTTATTGTTATTGAAAATCCTAAAATCTTATGATTTAAATCTCGTTTCAGATCGGATCTCTACCTTTACAATTCGATTTACATTTCGACTCGAACCCAAATAAAACCACAATTGACAACAACCATTCAATTCATATTGTTATATTTAATATATTTATTTGGATAAAAAAATTCTCATTTTAATTTTTTTTTAAACAAAATAAAAATGAAACAAGGGAGAATTCAATTTTCGGTTTAGATGTAGAAGTTTAAACATCAAAATCAATTTTAAAGTATGTACAATCTTTAAAATATGGACTTTTTGAATCTACGACTTTATTTAAATCTCATTTCGATTTAAAGTTTGAACTTCACGATTTACGATTTGGATCCCATTTTGAAAACTTTGGTTGTGCTGACTTTAAACCCCAAGGGTAGTGAAGTTAGGACATGCATCATTCACATACAAGGTCGAGGTTCGATCCTCGCCAACTACATATCGTTGTACTAAACCTTAAGTATGTGCATACTTTCTGGAAGTTTACAATCGAAACTTGGTTCTCTGGGTCTTTAAAACAAATAAAGAAAAGAAGAAGAAAAAACGTGCTAACTTGCCCCTAGTTCCACTCCTTTTTGTTTCTAGGATATAATCAATCAAATCAATATAGGAATTCAACTATAGTTTAAGATAAAACCTTCATCGTAGAGCTGAACTTCTTAAGCTTCTCAATTTCCACCTTCGTATTTGCCTGCATTGGCAATAATTTTGACAACTCAGCACAATGGAAGCAACAAATGAAGTTGAAATGGTATATAATAATTGTAACGTGTATAATTGTATACTTCAGCTTGAAGAGCATCATTTAGCCTTTTCTCTAGTACAGTCAATTCGGACTGATGCTTGGCAAGAGTTTGCTCCAAGCTCGTTATAGTTTCTTGTTTCTCAGAAATGAGCCTCTTTGACATCTCGACTTCTGATTCACTTTCACTAAGAAGGTTCTGTATCGCAAAATACGCAATTGATTATTATGTCCACCTATATTTACTCTTTGGATTAGAAGTTTAGAACAATATCGCTGGGAGCCAAAGGAAAAAAAAATTATCCATCACGGCTCAGATAATGAACTGTAAAAACAAATTTAATTACCAAAAATTCATACGGCGCTACCAGCATACAAGCAACATCACATTTTATTTTTAAAGAGGACGATTCATTATGTTTTATATAAGGAAAGTTAAAACAGACGTGAAAACCAAGAGTCGTATAATCAAAATCAACCAGGAACTGAACACTGGTATCTAGAAAATGACGTGCAAAGAAATGCCTATCATAGCTTAATAACTCCACACCTTTACATGTTTGAGCTCATCCTTCATCCTCTCGTATTCCTCAACATCCAAATTTTTCGTAGTTTCACGCAACTGCGATTAACATATAAAAGATAAATCGTATGCATTGTCATCATTTAAATTACTGAAAATAAGTTAACTTACCTCTGCCAGTTTACTGTTAAGAGACCCTATCTCTACATTAAGCATCTCAACCTCCTTCTTATGAGCATCCAATTCCTTTTCTTTTTCTCGTAGCAGATGCTCGAGTTTTTCAGCTTCCGTTTTGGCCTTTTGAGCTTCTTCCCGGAATTTCTAGAGAGAGAAAAAAATACTTGTCTTAGGATGATAAAATTTACCGCAATTTGAGGAGTTACAGCTGTTCCAGGGGTTAGTGTAAGCTTTAGTAGCCTCTTTAAAAAATTGGCGACCTACAGTATATACCAATATGCTACCCCTCTTCTTGTTTTTTTTTTTTAGTTGCATAATTCAAAATGAAACCAGATTTTCTTCGTACGTTCTAATATAAATTAAGATTATCTTTACATTCACTGAGATAATTTCACAATTTCTAGTATATTCAAAATTTTAAGTTAATGTCAAACCAATGAATTAAACCATATGTTTGAATTATTGTTTTTGAGCATAGGATTATCCAAACAAATCAGTTTTTTGTAAAGATGATCTTGGATGGTATAAAAATATATCTACAAAAAAAATTTCGTTTCAAATTGTGTAACTCTTCCAATATGTAACAATCACAAAAAACATTTTTTTTCTTTATGGATCTACTACTATAAATTCCAAGTGTAAACTCAACTGTGTATTCCTCAGTAATCTCATTTTTCAATCATTCAACCATTTCATTTTCCCAAGTTGAACGTCGGCCACTTCAAAGGTTTTATTTAAAGACATTTAAAACCCCATCAATGCACATGCATCGAAGTTCAATAGCATCCTTAAAATTGAGCACCACATTTGTACGTCAATCTAGTCCATTATTTGATCATATCCATGATTTTCAATAATGTTGAAATAACAACAGTTAATGGTAAAATAATGATGTGTGACACTAATAATAACATTGATACAAAAATCAGTGATTTAAATAGAGCTGCTAAATGGTACAAGATTCAAAGCAGTCACTAAGCCAACATATATGAAAAGGATATGTGGCAAACCTCTTTTGTGACCCTCTTTAGCACTCCTATCATATCTTAAGTTACAAGATTTAAAATGCCACATGATTTTAAAAGGAGTTCTCATAATATTTGGTATCATTTACATAGAAAATTGACTCATTTAAATAATCTTAGTAGAATGAAACTGATATTTTGAAATAAACGATTAAAGCAGATGTCACAGCTAAGAGAATCAGCTAAATTAGTTCAGTTTTTTGTTAGACATATAATTTGATGGAATGGTAAATGGGATTGGTGTTATTAGTTTCTTTATAGGTGAAGGGATTAAATATATGGGAGGTGGGTGAATTTTGTCTTATCTATTCTTGTATTTTTCTTTTGTATCCATTTTTTATTACTTTTTTTATTTATATAAATAAATAGTTATATAAATATATAATGTTTTTTACTTCATTTGGGCAAAAGCTAAAATTGACTTGATTCTGTGAAAATTTTAAAATTTTTACAATGTCTGTTTTTTGTGGAGATGATGCTCGCAACATGAATTAAATACATTTTGAATTAGGAGATATGATAGGGGTGCTTTAAGGTGCTACGAACGGGTTCCCTCCTTCCCCACATGCACACGAGCACACACATACATGTGTGTGTAAAGAACATGCTTAGATACGATGATACTTTATTAAATTGCATGAATTATTCATGTTAATGCCTAAAACATATTTTTTGCAATTAGTAACATCAAATCAGTGAAAAATAGTGTATGTGGCTATATGCGCATGCAAAGTTACTAGTATCTAGTACACACTCAAAGAAAAGCCCAAACCTGGCATTCTTCAAAATTATGTTTGTTCTCAGCTCGAAGTTGCATATTACTCTCACGCAGCAAATTGATTTCCTTTACCTGGAATAAAATGATCGATCATTAAAATGTATGCTATGTTTTAATGTATTGGCATTCAGGGTTTATTGGTTATGTGTGCATGTAAGGTGCATATCCGTGAGTAGATTTACTCGAAATTGTTTCACATAGCTACACATGGGAATTATACAGTATTTATCTGTGTCTGCCATGGAAATATACAGAATATACGTTTACAGCTGAAAGTCCTTAAATGGAATAAAAGGTGTTACCTGAAGCTGAAGAGATTTAAATTCTTCATCTTTAAAGAGCAGAGATCGAGAGTTTTCATATTGCGATCGAAGAGATGCCTGAGCACTTTCTGATGCTTTTAAAGCACTCTCAAGCTATGAAATAGTTTTAAAAAAAATTAAAAAGTCGTGAATGCAATGTCAGTGGATAACAAATAAAAATTGCATAAATCTTTTATCAACATCATATATGTATTATGTACTAGTGATACAAACTGCGAAAAATTTCTGCTCAACAGAGTAGGTGCATGGAAGAAGAAAGCATTCAGGTGTACATTTTAAAATGAACATACTTGTGATTGTAATCGCGACTTTTCTTGTTTCAGCAATGAAATTTCAGTTTCTGCCTGCAGTGTAAAAACATAGGTGAATTACCAAATGAGGAAAGCTCATTAAGAAGGGTGAGTGAACCATTATTACTATTTCTTTTGAGCGACGAAGATAACTAATGACACTTTGTAAGTCGCTGTCTGCATGAAAATCTTCACTACGCGAAGGAGTAGAATTATGTTCTTTCTCAGCCAATATGATGTGCAGAGTTTCCAAGCGGTTATGCAGTAGTTTGTTCTGAAAATTAACAAAAGGAAAAGAAAAAAATGATCAGTGAAGTGAGTACAGTTACAATGGTGGCTTAGAGAGATACTCCATAAACGTGGAATACTCATGAACGTAATTGGCAATTGCCTTGTTGAGAGCAAATGACAATAGAAGCATGAAAGGTTAAACAAATAATAATTCTGGCAACATTGCAGAGAAGATCCCACTTAGATGGTCCAAAAACAGATAACTCCCTTCTGATGGAAAAAGCTATGCAACATAGACTTCTGAAGATGAATAAGAAATCGTCAATGTAGCGAGCTACAAGTCTGTTACTCGGACAGAAATATGAAAACGATACCATTTGCAATGTTCGACAAGTCAATAGTTATACGTTGGCCTTATAATAGGGCAATTATATGTGGATTATTTTATAAATAAGATGTTTGAAGCACATAACATTTTTAAGAATTGACACCTTCAGTGTCTGATAAAAATCTACCGCTATTCAAGGAACACATATCTTTTCCCTTCCCTCGGTGAAAATAAAAAGTTATCATCTAGTAAAACAAGAACTAAATGCATGAGATGTAACCTACCAAAGTTAGTGAACAAATTTAGACTTCACTTAAGACAAATGGATTATATCATGAATTTAACCAAAAATAAATAGCCAAGGCCAGCTAAACTGTAATTTAGAACAATAGTGAATATAATCCTATATGCATAAATTATAAAGAAAGATGGTATATCTATATACTTGTAATTTGAAAGTATTTGTTATAATACATCATTAACTGCTCCCTATGTTTCTTAACTACCATCTTAAGTTTCATTTTACTATAAAAGACCTTGAATTGTCAAAAGATTATTTCCATATATCTTTAAGGGCCCTCTGACAAAAAAGCAATTCAGCTTTCCACAGAAAAAGAAAAGGCTAAATCAAGTATAAACGTTAAAATGATATCACTCAGGAACTAAAACAGAAATCATGTTTCAAAGAATCACACATTAAAATGTGTGAACAAACCTTGCAACATAAAAATGAGGGAGTACCAAAATTAGTATATCAGACCTGAATTATTTATATCATCAACTAACCTGATCATTAATTTCATTATACTTCCTCTCAGCTTCCGATTTCAGTAGTTCAAGTTCTGCCTTTTCTTTTCCCCATGTTTTCTTCAAAAGGTCCTATGAATTTGCAACCAAAACATCAGGAAAAAAACATAAATTATAGTGAGCAATAAACATCACTTGTGTTTAATTATAACAGTTTCAGACAAATATTTCATAGTCCAGAGGAAAAACATATTGATTAGTAAAGTCATGTTGAGAATCTCTATTCAAAAGAAGTTTAAAATCAGAAAACAAGTTAATTATCCTTTTCATATATGTAATTATTCCTATGACTTACATTATATAAACCCATATGAAGGATGACGATAATGAAGCAAGGTAGAGGACGTTGCTAGAGGAAACTTGAGCAGAAACTTTAAATAGGTGTAAAACAAAAGAAGTAGACAATAACACTCCAATTCTGTGCAGAAAGATCCATTGTCCATGCTTTATTAAGCAACATAAACTGAAGCCAAGTTCTAATCTGCCTCGATCCATATACACATACATATGTATATGTAATTATGTGTATATGTAATTATGTATACATACATGTATATTAACAGGATATTTGTTGGATACATAATCTTGGATAATCATGAAGTGAAAATAAGAGGGCAAGCATGATATGCACATTCATTTACTTTTCCAACAGGCATGGTGTACTCTGTACTGTATTTCATAGTTTGCTTCATTATCAATAAAAAAAAATGTTAACAGTAAACCGTAAAAGATGATCACAACCAAAAGGGTAGTGCTGGTACATTAAAAAACAGCTGGTACATTAAAAAACAATGTATTCACATTAATGGCACATCCACTTAACAATTCAGTGTTCACGTTGTGCTTATGGCCCTAGTAAATTATATAATGTCATTACTATTAGGTGCTAGGATGTGCAATTCATATGCGCTAAAATTGCAATCAACTTAGAGAAGAATATTATTAATACAGTAATATGAATCAGTTGAGAACCTTGAGTCAAACAATATATCGGACTTACATTTTCAGTTTTTATCCCTTCTGAGAGTTCTTTCAGCTTTGCAATTTCAGACTGTAACGCAGACAACTCTTTAGACGTATTTGTCAGCTCTTGAATTGTCTCTGATTGAAGAATAATCTGAAAAATATTTAATTCATGAAATATTAGGGAGACAATTACGAGAAACGCTAAATATAAACTATTAAGCTTAAAACATGATGCTCTGGCGACTTGGCCTCATCAACTTATTTAAGGAAATTTGAAGTGCAAAAAATCCTGAGAAATAGTGTCTCTCAATCAGACCGAACAATTGATAGTCAGGTCCTCCCTGCTTAATTTGGATGGAGCAGTAGTTTTTGGGTGAGTAGATTTATATTTGTACAAATCATATATAACACATGCAATCTAAAGCAAAGGACATCAAGAGAGAATTTGATGATATGGAGAGAGAGCTCTACTGCCAGAAGGATCTTAAAAGACAAAATATCAGGATCTCACAGCTGAATAATAAGTACATTAATTTTAGAAGATACGAAATAAGATAACCGAAGGACTCGGGTAAGCATATTGGAGTCAAAATTAAAGATATATATAATTGAATTTTTGTGTGATCACTAGTATAGAGATATATATCTGAAAAATGATAACAATATTTCACTGCTATGCTACTGATGTACTTATATTGTACCCTTTCATGATATCATACACAAGTTATATGCGTAGCCGCGAACGGTAGTAGAGACGAACTAAATGAAAATTGCAGATATGCTTTGTTGAAATGGTTTGTATGTGAGTACATGCATGCACATGCACAGAGATGTACATTGTTATAATGGGATGTGTGTGCGCATACGTGCATGCATGTAATTGTTATTGATATTTCAGACCTGTCTCTCGTAGTTGACTTGGGCTGTTTGCCAACGTTTGTGCTCTTTATCCACATCAACCCTCAAAGAAGACACTTGAACTTCCAGTAACTCAATCTGTGATCTGCAAATGGAAGCAAATACTGAAAGTTATCCACATCTAAGGTGTAACAAGAAGAAGATGAACCATATGTTTTGAGGGTATGACATACAATTTTTCTGCAAGTTCTTCTCTCAAACTTGAAGTCTGCGACATTGCTAAAGAAAGCGCATGCTCTTTAGATTCAACAAGTGATGCAAAATCTTCGGACTTCAACTTAAAGTTGTCTTCCAATTCATGAATTTTGTTCTGAAGAGACTGAACTTCATCTTCTAGAATTTTCTTCACCCTTTCAGCCTACATTTAATGATGATTGCAACAGAGATATTTCAAGATATGAAGGTAAATGGTAAAGATTATGCTCAGTTTTTAAATATGCAAATTTTCACCTCTTGGGTGTACTCTTCATAAGCAGATTCCATTTGCTTCAGTGCAATTTCATTTACCCGCGCTATATCCTTGTACTATAATATGTAGCATTGATACATGAGAAATTTACGGGAGCAAAAAAGAAGAAGAAAAAACATTCTGGTACCTGTAACATATGCTCCTTATTTGCCTTTGCTTCCTCTTTCAACTTCTCCAAATCATCTTTTGTTTTCATCAACTCTCCATTGACCTAATTGGATGTGTTTATTTTAAAACATCAATATGCTCTTTTACTTTCAACAATCAGTAAACAGCCATTGTGCATCGTACTTATGTTACGCATCAATGTAATGCAAAACAAACATCAAGGCTCTTTGCGACATCATGCAATAACGACGGTTGTGAAAGAAAGCATTAGCAGTGAGATAGACTCCTCGCTAGGCATGAGACGTTATAAGAGAATGGGAAGGGTTACAGTTCTAAACTATGATGCTAAGTGAGATAGACTCCTTGATGGGCATGACACGCGTTAAGAGAATGGGAAAGGTTAGAGCTCCAAACTATGATGCTAACTTTCTCGATTTTAACTTTTAAATCTAATGTAAATAATATTTATGGCTAGGCCTGTCAACGGATATTTTCGGATGCGGACAGTGTCATATCCGCATCCGCATCCAAAATGATTTTTGGATATCAGATATCCGCATCCGCGGATACGGACGGATATCGGATAATTATCCTATCCGCTAACGACTGATAAATCAAGAAATATAAATATAAATTTTAAGTTTAACATGTAGTTTTTTTCAATCCAATTGATTATAAAAGTGTTAAATATAAACAAATATGATGATAATAGATAGTTTCGAGAGGTCAACAAGCATTAAGTGCATATAATATAAACTACTAACTTAATAAAACAATAAATAAATATCTTTCATTATACTAAAATACACATAATTTATACTATAATCTTGACAAAGACCGGACGGATAATTTTCGGATGCGGATGTCTTCGTGTTCGCATCCGCATCCGTTTTTCCGGATATCGAATATTATCCGTTTTTCGGATACGGATGCGGACTGATTTCGGATTTTTCGAATATCCATTGACAGCCCTATTTATGGCAATTGCAGATGCTCGATATCATACCTCTGTGTGTGTGAGAAAGGGGGGTTGTGAGTGCAGCAGCCTATTATAGGTCAAAATAATAAGCAAAAGGGATAATTCTCATACACAAGCAAATCCATGTGATCATAAGTACATAAACATTTCAAGACAATGAAGTTGATTCAAGAATATTTAATGTTTTTACCTCATTTGTAGAAGAAACTGATTGCTCATGGCCACCACCTACCTTTGTGATCTGCGTTATTATAGTACTAAAATAAGACAAGGTATACCAAACAAAATTAGGGAAACAGTTATAGTTAGGATTTTTACTACAAATAAAATAAAACAAAATGGAGGGCTAAGGACCCAAAACAAAGACCTCTAGCAGCTCTGCCAACTCATACAACGTACCTTACTACTGGATTAGTGGTGAATGACAGTAGTTTAGGTATATGGAAAAAAAAACCTTGATAAACAAAAGCATGGAATTATAAAAGTTCAGGAGAAAAACAATAAATTTGCAATCGGTGAACTATGAGACATTCGACTGTATCTAAAAGTTGAACAGAACTTCGCGGTTGCAGATACACAAATGCATATAAGGATCGTATTGTTCCATTTACATGAGCATCAAACTAAATAACAATGCCGGACATAATTATTTTATAAATACCTGGGTCTTAACCTTGCTCTCCAGCTCTTTGCATCGAGCCTGATAAATCGCCAAACAAAATAGCGATCAAGAAAATGAACATTGTTGCCAAAGACAGTAAATAGTAACAAGATGCAAGAAGAAGGAGAACCTCTGAGACCGCTGCGCGTGTTTCTGCAGATGCAACAGCACGCCAAGCATCAGCTAGTTCTTTTCTAATTTCTTCTACCTGCCTCGCAGAATTTTCTATTGCTTTATCTTTTTCAAGTGTCAAGCGACGAACACGGTCTCTCTCTTCTTGTAGTTCATTCTTAGCTTCCATCCAATCTCTCTAGAAATTAAGACCATATTGAGACAGTAAATATAAATGACGGCACTAGTACATGCAACAGTAACATATTCAATCGGCATAATGATAAGTACAAGAATAATATCATAATAAACAAGTCAGGCACTGAAATAAAACGTAGTATACATGAATAAAGGACTAGAAGCTAAATTATGCATAAAGTACATATGTGCAACAATCATACATGATTTAATAAGAAGCATCGTCCTGGTGATTTAATTTTAAGATGCTTCTACACAAAAAAAACCAAAATGATCTTGAAAAATGAAGCTATTACAGTATAAAATGCGTTACTTTGGCTATCTATTAAATT
Source organism: Allium cepa (assembly GCA_030765085.1). Classification (NCBI taxonomy): domain Eukaryota; kingdom Viridiplantae; phylum Streptophyta; class Magnoliopsida; order Asparagales; family Amaryllidaceae; genus Allium; species Allium cepa. The sequence continues at coordinate 704,120 of JASFAV010000023.1, read as the reverse complement.
TTTCACGCAATAAACCAATCTGATTGTGCTTAAGAACGCAATTTTCAGTTCTGATAGTGCAACCAATCATTGAAATGGGTAACCAGCATCTTTACTCCGGATTTGCGTGAAAAATCAAAGGATATAGATATAGAATTTCGCGGTTGAATCATACCTCAACTCGTTTTAAATACTCTTCATGTTTTCTTCTTTCATTTGCTCTTGCATTCTGGAGAAACCAACATATAATAAAATGTGATATTCCATACTATGTCAGTTTTATGCTTTAAGAAACTCATGGCGAAATGCAATAAGCATACCTCACGGGCCTCCTCTGCATTCTGAATAGTGTCCAAGCTTGACTGCAAAATATTAAAACAATTATATACACATATACATATGTATGTATAAAACAATTAGATACACATATACATATGTATGTATAAATAAATAAAAGAGTAGTGAACACAATTTTGCTATTTCCAGGAATATAACTGCTAGCATCAAACTACGCAAAAGGTCATCACAGATTAAATTGATCAAGAAAAAAAAAAGTAAATGTTAATAACATATTTACGAGTTCCATATGAAAGAAACCTGGAATCGATAAAAATAAAATGCATGTACGCAGATTTGCATAATTATGGAAGTATTATTTACAGTAAACTCTGCTTTTTTATTTCATTCCTGCCTTAAAAAGTTGTTGCTGACTTACTCTTTCGCATGGTGTGTGTACACAATGAAATGGGAGTGCACTGTACTAACATGAATAATGTGCACGTAGTTATCAAGGTTTGAGGACTCGGTTTCGATACTGGTTTCGGTCTTTCATTTATTTATTTTATAAATTTTGGTTAAATTCGTTAGTTTCGGTTTTGAGTATCCTATATTCTTTTAAATATAGTAAATTGTTAGTTATAGTAAAATGATGTATTACTGCGTTTATTTGTAAATCAGCTTCATTGAATCTCTCCCTCCCTCCCTCCACCCCACCCCAACCCCCCCCCCCCCCTTTTTTTCCCCCTCCCTCTCCCTCTTTATGTCTATCACTCTCTGCCGTTACTCTGCCTGTTTCCATTAGCTTATCCAAATATCAATGGAAGCTCCAAAACCACAAGGTGATCTTTCTTTATTATCTCAATGCATTGACGTAATTCTTCATCTTTTCTTCTATTTATCTTTACTTCATCAGAAAGATAAAAAAATTGTTCTGTTTTTCCGAAACCGAATTTTTTGTAAGGAATGTTTTTTTTTTTAGTTCTATGTAAGGATAATAAATGCACATGATCTTAACTAACATATAAAATTACATATTCATATTATCCACAGTATATAAATAATAAAAGGCAATCAAAATATGAAGCAGGTATAAAATACCAAATTATATAATATTATAATATACTATGCATGAGAATTTCCATGTGGAATAGTAAGCAATTGCCTTGACATGCAATGTTTAATGGTTCGAACCTTGGTCCGGCTATTTACTTGAAAACATGATAAAATATTATGCACATTAGATTGTTGTCCAATCTGAACTTGAGATTTCTAATAAAATTTGTGTTATACCTTACCAAAAATAATACTATGCCACTGGACAGTGTGAGATAAAGTTGAACTGTGTAAAAATACATTTGTAAGTTAAAAGCACTGTTATCATACAGGTAGTTGTATATGTTATAGTGATAGTATATTTATAATAATATCTTTTACAAATAATTTATGTAAACAAAAATGCTAATTAGCTTGCAGAAAAAACTATAATCAGATCATTTAATCCTTCACAGCATATGAAATGATAACAAGTCAATTCAGACAAGAAAATAAATTAAATGATATGCACAGGCTTGCTTTGAAAATATTATCTAAAAATAATTTGGTTTTCCCAAATCAATTACAATATGTAAGTATAGTGAATACAATAATAATTTTTCTTGTTCTCTAAAAATTCTAAAAAAGAATGAAAACCAACTTGAAAACACAATCATATAACATATATACTAATAAGTTTTTCTTCTTGAGTAATAAAAAGGAACAAAAACAAAATTTTGAAAAATAGTCGAAAATAAAAGGACAATTTTTTTGCATTGGGCGTGCATGTAGCTGCCATTTGCGTCATTTGATGCAACTTTTCATGTGTGTCACTCCATAGGAACAAAAGACAATGATACCATGTCATGCGCCATGACACACACCACAGCATGCCTTTAACAACTAGAGTCAAAAGTACATATGGTACCAAAATTATAGATTTATTTTGAAATACTATATAAGGTACAAAAATATTTACCTGCAGTCTATATACTCTCTCTGATAAACTCCGAACTTCATCAGAAGCCCTTTTTTCTGACTGTACAACAATTTCCTTCTCATGTTTCAAGATAGACACCTGTGCAAAGTAAAAGGAAGGACAGATTCTAATACATACTGTGTGTATATGTAAATACCATTACATTCTCAAATTACATAGATCAAATATTAGGTTGGTTATGTAACAGAAGTGTTCGGAAAGGTTTGTGCAAACTGCATACAACCAAAATTTTAAAAAAGGCAAAGGTGTACATGAGACGTTTGTATGCTATTGATGCGACATATCAAATAATTAAATATGGAACGATAAATGATAAACATAAGAAACAAGAAACATTAAACACTCAAAGTGATTTAAACAAGGTTCAAAATTCTGTTTTCTGTTTCGTTCATTAGTAAATCCCGATTTCGGTTCCGTTTCGAAAATTTTCGGAAGTTCCGACTTGTGAATTCCGGTACTTTTTCCTATATAAACAGGTTAATAAATATTTAATACCTGAAATTATAAACAAAATCATTTTAGTAACCAATATAATGATATTAATTTATAAACCAATTGTTAACCTGATCAATTACAACTCAACCCATTTTAGTCAACAGACATCATCGATTCATATAAATTAATAAACATACCATCTATTCAAATTAAAACAGCCCAGTCCAAGATCGCTTAAAACATTAAATTGCTCGTTTTCCTTCATTCATAATTTCAGCTGAATTGTTCTTTTCGTCCTCAAATTTTATTAGAAGCAACTCATTCAAAATTTGTTATCATAGGTCACAACAAACAAATCATTCTCCTTGTCAAATCAATATTTTCATCAAATTGCGCTTTTCATCTGTTCATTTTTTCACTATGTTGTCTCCCAAAAACAGAAATTGCAGATTTCAAATTCACCGAGCCTTACTTCTTGGTCAAAATTGTTCCATGATTTCAACAGCTACATGTAAGTGTTTCTAGCAGTAGATTTTTTTTTCATTGTAAAACACCAGAATCGGAATTTTCATCAAATTCCGAACCGATCCACATTGGAACCGGACTAAAACGACCGGAGTTCTAACATGCCGAACGGAATTTGGAACCTTGATTCAAACAAAATATAATCAATTGCAAATGAATCGTTTGATTTAAAATTTTCGTAACGTATAGCATCCTTTATTAGCATATATACGTAAACACAACATAAATTTACTTTAAAATATTTATAATAATATAAAATTGAGCATGGTTCTATTTTAAAGCAGACTATTACAGACAAAAGCAAAAACACCATCTAATTTTAGTCGAAAGAAAGACAATCATAGCATTCAGTTTAAATACAATCAAACAAGAAAAATAAACATGCTACTACAAACAGCAGAAAAGCATGTAATTTATTCTTTTACCATTTTTCATTTTCCTCTCTAATGCTCATGTGCTTGTATAAAAGTTCAACCAAAATCAGAACCGATTTCGAATCAGAAATCGATTTTGAATCAATTCAAAATTTAAAAAGTACTTCGTGAAGTTTTCTTAGTCTTCTTGTTCTTTTGCTTGCTATGAAATGATCAGAGTTCTGTTACTTCTGCTAGGCAAAGTGTTTATTATAGTCTGAGGCAAAACAATTTGCCCCAAGGTATACGCCTCAATAGCTTATGGCACGCAAGATGTATGTTTTGCACGTATCACATGCCTCGGGTTGTTAAGACATATGCCTTAGAAGCAAAAAGCCTGGTTGAGCCAATCTCAAGCCGTTTTGACCCTACCTCACCTTGAGACAAACCTTGAGTGGCACTTGAGGTGAGTCATTTAAAACACTACATACAACCAACATTGATCTTATCATCAAGCCCCGTAAACTACCACATTCTAGGGAAACAAAAATGGAAGAAGGGATTGCAAGATCGTTCAATCTTAGTTGATTCTTAAGCTTTTGGAAAGGTGTAGTGGGAAACCTCAAATGAATTACAATCGAATTTAAAAGAGAGTTGGTACTCACCTCCATTGATAATTTCCGCAATTTCTCTTCAGAATCTTGTAAAGAATCAGAACACTCCCGCAGTCTCTTTTGATAATCAACAATCAAGTTACTAAGTTCTACATTTCTAGATGAAACTGCATTAGCTTCCTGCCTCTGTATTAGTCAATCAGGTCATGTATTAAAGATTAAACAACATTATATGAACAGAATAAATACAAGTGAATGAAGCAAAAGTTAAATTATAATAAGATATTATAATTTGTCATTAATAAAGATAAGCATAGAAATTAAAACTACATGATCAAGCAATTTACCAGACGGTCAAACTCCTTCATAAAGCTATCAAGTCGTTCTTTAGCAAAATTTGCTTCTAGAGACATTTTGTCACGTTCTGATCGTAATGAAACTATCTCGCTTCTGGTAGAGACAATGTAAAATTGTTGCCATTAATAAAATAAACAGATATGGCTATGCATGTACATAGAGGCGCATACATGTGTGTGCACATGACTGATCAGTATCAATTCAACTGCAAATATATAAAATAAAATTAAAAAAGATTTGAAGTAAGTATCAACAGATATGAATTTAATGACATAATGAGTGTTAACCCGCCTTTCGACAAGGCCACAGACATGATTTAACTAAGTCGATTTCTCGATTATCGAGGTTGAAATATGATGGATTCGGTCTAGAGGGATGGAATTCACCTGGATATGCCGCTCGGCATCGAGATGAGGTTATGCCGCTCGGCATTGAGTTGAGGCTATGCCGCTCGGCATTGGTGAATTCAAGGTCGTTCGGCATGGGACGAATGTGGCTCGGTGGAAGGTCATTCGGCATGGTGGCTTGGCATGGGTCGCTCGGTGTCGAGGTTTGATTTGGGTGGCTCGGTAATGAAGGTTCGGCAAGAGTCTTGATGGGCATGTACCACTCCGAATGTCCAACAACTCAGAATTTGCCTATAAATACAGCATGAATGTTCAGAAAAGGAATCTTCTTTCGGCTCTCAAACTTTCTCTTCTCTAAGGCTAGGGCACTTAGCCATTGTGAAACTTTGGATTGTAACTGTAATCGATTATTACAGCAATAAAAAGAAAATTTCTGGAGTGGACGTAAGCCGGAGTTAGCCGAACCACTATAAAATCTGTTGTTTTTTACTGTTTTCGTTTTAATTTTTACTGTTCTTCACATTTACAATCTCTACATTCAATCTATCTGTGAGCTGTGACTGATACTTGGTGCTTTCATCTGGATTTGGGTGTTAGTGTCCAATTTTGGCACTAACGTTTTAGTGCTTTCACTGAAAATGCTAGCACTCGGGAATTTTGGAACTTGAATTTTGGATTGAACGGCTTAGAAACCCAAATTTTGGAAAACAATAGCTAGACTACCAACAAATAAGCAAGCAGCGGAAAGGAGCAATCAGGAAGGAAGTCAAGCGGCCTCTTCTGGAGCTGGAGAGGATAATGCATCCGTCTACATAACTCGAGACGAGATGCAGGTTATGATGAATTCTATGCAGGAGCAAATGATGAAACGGCAAGAGGAGATGATGCGGGCTCTTCTAAGGCAATTTGGACAACGAGAAACTAGAGGTGCTCAAGTTCTAGGAATTGGACCAGAGGAACTCAACCAGCAGGTGGATGGAGTGATTCAGCAGGAGGCAACTCCCAATCAACAAGCAACTAACAATCTGGATGGACCAAGACTCGAGGACACACCACCAGGTAATGCTGGACCAGTTCATGGAGGGATACTGGATGCGCTATGCGGTCCGACGCCAACAGGAATACAAAAGTACGTGATGAGGAATATGTGCCAGAATTTCCTCGGAGACTTGGAGGGCAGTTTGAAAACATGGATAGGGCGCAACCCTTGGTTGGAAACGCCGGATTGGCTGACATTATCAGGCGTGCTATTCGCGGAGGTCCGACAAACAAGAATTCGGAGGAAGTCAACAAAAGTCCGTTTACGCGGAACATCAGGATGGCCAGAAATCTGCCCGATTTCAAACTTCTCACTCTGGAAGTGTAGAATGAAAAGACGGATCCAACTGACCACTTGATGAGGTACACTAGGCATATGGAAGTGTTGTGAGCAACATTGAAAGTTATGGCCCGATGTTTCCCTATGTACTTGATTGATATAGCTGTCATGTGATTCAGGCAGCTGGAGGATGGATCCATTGAAACATGGACGGAATTTGTGGATAGGTTCTTAAGTCAGTTTCGAGTTTACATAAAAAGGCCAAAGAATGTGATGATGTTGACGTCGGTTAAACAAGGGGCGATAAATCGCTCGGGACGTTCTTAACTCGATTTAATGCAGCAAGTGCTTCGAGGGATCGGCCAGATCCATCAGTGGTTTTGATGGCTGCGGTATCAGAAGTCAGAGATAATTCGGATTTCAAAGTATCATTGATACAGGACCCACCGTTGGATCTTGGGGAATTCTTTCATGAAGCTGAGAGATTTCTCCGACAAAAGATGCATGCTTGGACATGAGGTCAAAGGAAGTAAATCTGGTTCAGAATGGAGGACCACTCGGCGAAAGCTCGGATAATGACAAGGATAAAGGGAAAAGGAAACGCTGGGAAGAACCAAAGTTCTCCACTTACATCGGACTAAACGCAACATTGAAACGGATATTCTTGGATACTCGAGATCGCCTTTTGTATCGAAGGCCGGCAAGGAGGAAGCCCTCAGAACGTGAAAGGACGTCGGGAATGCACTGTCTTTTTCATGACCTGGACGAGCATGATACTAACAGCTGTCGGCATTTGAGGACATAATCAAGCAGCATGTTAGGAATGGCCAGTTGCGACAATATATTGGAACTCGAAATGCGGTGGGACAGGAGCAACCACCGTTTACCTTGAAACGATGAGGGCATGAGGCTCGGGAATGATGGCTGGTTGGTCATCAACTAATCTTGATAGTTTGAAATAAGTAACAAACTCTGGGCAATCGGTTAAATCACTTACTCATGTACGGGGTCGAAAATAACCCTCGGGCATTCTCTAAGATGATGGTTTACCGAGACGCCTCGGTTTGTGAAATCTGTTTTTCCCTTTGACTTGGACATTTGCTTTTTCTGGTTTAATTTTGGAGCTTGGTTTAAACTTCCCGTTTTGCTCGTTTTTTGGTTTGGATTTTTGATATGGATTTCTGATTTTCTGGTTGGATTTGGATTTCGGATTAATTTTGATTTTCCTCTAGATTTTGGCTAAAAGATCGTCGAGTATGGACTATGCTCAGCAAGGGTCCGGAAAAACCAGGAATCAGCCTAGGATTTAAGCCATATATTATCGGTTATTATTTCAGGTCGTCGAGTATGGACTATGCTCGGCAAGGGTCCGGAGCGATCAAGATTCGGCTTACGACTTAAGCCACGACATTACTTGGCGTTCAGGGACACTGAATCAGGAACACCACGGAATTACTTAACATAGATCATCAAGTGTGGATTGCACTTGGCAAGAACCCGTAGAGGTTGCGGATTTGGATACTGGCTATGAACAGCTAAGGATTCGGGCATGGACCCAGAATGGTCTAGGATTTGGACATCGACCCGGAGAGGTTATGGACGTGATTATTGGTTATTGGATATGGATGGATTAGAACTCTATTGTCGAGTTCAGATGGATATGAATTTGGCTAAGGATTTGGTTACTGGATTCGGAACCGAATGTCGACTCAGAGTAGTCGTAGACTCGGATAAGGATACCGCGATGACACTTAGATAAAATGGATTGGATTATGAATCGGAAAGTATGGATGTAACTAACATACATACTTTGGATATCGGACTTGAGGCTATTCAAAACACACCTTCCAACAGCAAGGCATGTTTTGGGCGGCAAATGTTAACCCGTCTTTCGGCAAGGCCACAAACATGCGGATTTAACTAAGTCAACTTCTCGATTATCAAGGTTGAAATATGATGGATTCGGTCTAGAAGGATGGAATTCACCTGGATATGTCGCTCAGCATCGAGGTGAGGTTATGCCGCTCGGTATCGAGTCGAGGCTATGCCGCTCGGCATTGGTGAAGTCAAGGTCGTTCGGCATGGGACGAATGTGGCTCGGTGGAAGGTCGTTCGACATGGTGGCTCGGCATGGGTGGGTTGGCATGGTGGCTCGGCATGGGTCGTTCGGCATGGTGGCTCGGCATGGGTCGTTCGGCATGGTGGCTCAACATGGGTCATTCGACATGGTAGCTCGGCATGGGTTGCTCGGTGTCGAGGTTTGGTCAGGGTGGCTCGGTAATGAAGGTTCGGCAAGAGTCTTGATGGGCTTGTACCACTCCGAAAGCCCAACAACTCAGGATTTGTCTATAAATACAGCATGAGGGGGTTCGGAAAAGGGATCTTCTTTCGGCTCTCGGACTTTCTCTTCTCTAAGGCGAGGACACTTAGCCATTGTGAAACTTTGGATTGCAACTGTAATCGATTATTGCAGCAATAAAAATGAAATTTCTAGAGTGGACGTAGGCCGAAGTTAGCCGAACCACTATAAAATCTGTTGTTCTTTACTGCTTTCGTTTTAATTTTTATTGTTCTTCACATTTATATTCTCTACATTCAATCTATCACATTCAATCTATCTGTGAGCTGCGACTGGTACTTTGTGCTTTCATCTAGATTTGGGTGTTAGTGTCCAATTTTGGCGCTTACAATGAGTAGCATTGGAAAAGAAGAAACTAATTTCTAATAAATTTTGACAACATAAATTTGATAATTATTATAACAGAATAATACAACTCAGATAAATTTTCTTGTTGTGGGAACTTGATGGTTGCATGTGCAACATGTGAAACATATCAAGTCAAAATGTTGAGCCAGAATCAGAACTGGTAAAAACCACAAATCAGCATGGAAGAAGATTGTGGTAACAAGTATTGTGAACATCGAATTTGTACAATAATTCATAATTCATACAAGGAACAAGGTTGTTAAACGAAGTCATAATTAATGCAAAAATATAATCTCTATATGGTAGTATATTCTTCTTTGTTTGACTACAATTTCTCCACTCTATTAAAACACATTTAAATCTCTTGTTTGCGTAAAGGAAAATTAAAGAAGGCAGAAGACCTAAGCTAGAACCTCTAGGCATTGCTAAATTTCATTATTAAGTTTAACTTGTGAAGATATAAGCACATTGTCCTGAGGGAAACCGGAAACCTAAACTCAAAATTTGCTTGCAACCTTCCCAAACCATGATACAAATTTGTGATTACAATTGTTATGTTATGCCGACATTCACTTCTTTGATCGTGTTTTCCCTGTCATTTCATCATCTTTTGATCCATTTGCAGATCTATTTTTTAGTGATCACAAAGATCTCTTCATATTGATATAACAGATGTTAACATTTATTTACCACAGCTCAATGTGGACAGCAATAAATGGGAAAAAAGACCAAACCGAGGAAAATTATAAAGAACAATCAAGGATCAAAGCATTCTGGGTGACGAAAGCAATCATTACCATATATAATTATAGAGCCCGTTTAGTCAATAAAATGGTGAAAATCTAACAGATAGTACCTGCAAGTAGACAACTCTTGTTCAAGATTTTTAGAACGCTCGGAGAGTTGCTCATACAATTTTTTTGAGGTGTCCTGAAAGATAAATATATTGTTGATCAGTGAACCAATTATTAAATCTTTTCTAATTTATTCATATTCTGGTAAAAAATGAAAATATATTATGACTTATGATGGCAAATAAGGCTCACCTGAGAACCTTCAACTGTGACCATGAGCTCCTTATTGTTCTCTTCTGCATAAGCATGTGTATTGTTTTATTTAATATGAAAATGTAAGAGAATGATAACTATTAATAGGTCTTATATGGAAATTTTAAATTAACATTTTGTAGAAAATTCTGATATGCACAACTATACAATCTTTAAGAAAATACAAAACAATTTTTTTTTCCATATGTATCATTAAAAACTTAAATACGGCAGGACAAGGAAAGAACTGGAATAACAGTTTGAAACATACCTAGAGAAGCCTCAGTGCAGATACTAGTAGAAGAGCGGGTTTTTCGTTCTTCGTCATACAACCTCTTATACATTGCAACCTACGAAAGTATTAAACAAATACTAGGTTAGGTAATCTCGTAAATCTATTATCCATAGAGTATTCTGATTTTCCAGCTATTTTTTGCCTAATTTAGTAATTGAAAAAATAAAGAAATCCTGCTTTGTTCTGAAGGACACGTATTGATTTAATACTTACAGAAGCATGCAGAGACTCTATCATGCCTGCTTGTTCTTCCGACCTTTTCAACACAGCTTCAACCTTAGCTGTTGCTTCATCTGTGACCTTCCGAAGTTGCATTTGGAAATTTTCCTGAGCAAAAAGTATATAACCTTGTTAAACGACTATATTTTAAAATAGTTGTATGTGTTATGCAGATGTAAGCACTGATAACCACCTAATAATATTGGACTTAAATAACAACTATATTGTTCACAATCTAATACTCACATTCATTTCATCGTTTCTTTTTTGCTCTTCAATTGACAAAGCGTGCACAAGCCTTCGAAGATGAACGTTTTGTTCAACTAATCCATTTATGTCTTTAAATGCCAGCTGTTTAAATGTATTAATTAGCTTAAATATGAGAACCGTTGGCTTGAAAGGAAAAAAGAATTAAAAAATGTACTGACAAGGTGCAAGGAAACAGCATCAGCATCAGCAACATCAAAAGAATCAGGTGGTGTTTCTGTTAGAGAATTAGCAGCTGAACTTCCACAACGCAGTTGAACATCTTGGCATTCTTTTAAAAGAATTGTCACCTTTGGAGTTTAATAGAGCAATATAATCAGATAGAGATGCAAAACATGGGAACTCAACATATAAGACTATATGCCAATCTTTACTATAAAGTAATTCAGCGAAAGCCTACAAAGTAGTATATCATTAATACTCAAATGTGCAAGTTTAGTAGGCATTCCAAATGAAATAAAAAGTGACCGGCACTGTGGAAAATGTAAGATGTGACAACCAAAAGTGGCCAAGAATTTGTAATAATTAAAATCATACTAGTTAGAAAGTTGAAGTGCATGATTACCGATATTACCTGTTTCTGGAGATCATTAATCTCCTGTTGTGCAATGGCATAGTTACGTTGATGCATCTTCACTTCAGCCTGAAATGTACAATTTAGCACAGTTGTAATAAAATCAATAAGAGAGTTAAAGTGACATACCTTTAATCTCCTAACTGAATCCTCAAGATCGTCGTGCTCCAACAGCGCATCCTGCAATTTCTGATCCAGCAAACTGTATGCCTCTAACATTCTCTCGTGCTCGGCTGATAAAAATAGCGGATGTTCTCAGTAGCTGAGAGAAAAGATAAGGAGGAAAACCACATGAATATTGTTTCATGCAGATAAAACTCACCTCGTTCTTCAGAAATCATTTCAACCTTTTCCTCTATCATATGATGAACCTGAAGATTACAATAAAAAGCATAGAAAAGGTAACTCGGTGAAATCTACTGGTTTCAGCTTATAAACAGACACATAAAATTAACATATGAAATTAATTGTCGTCAACTTTTTTTTTTTAAAGAAAAGATTGCAGATGGTATGTCAGTGGTAAGAAGCTATTTTACCTGATTAAGAATATTTTCTAATTCCTTCCTTCCCTGACTTTCATGAACAAAAGCATCATAAGTTTCTTGGTATTTTTCATACATTTTCACAAGCTGTACCGACAAGAAAAGAGACTTGGATAAATAGGCTGCCTATGTATGATGAACACTTCAATGGATATAATTTAAAAGAAAACAAGGGTGTGGGGATCATACACTCCAACCATCCCGAAGAAGAGATGCTGCCAAAGCTGTTCCAGAAACTCCTTTGGGTATCCGTGGGCCAATCATATCATTATTCACATTAATGATAGCACCAACATTATTTTCAGCTGATCTGTAAGTAATACTGATTAGGCACACTGATGACAACTACGAGAAAAATATTACAGTAACACAGTATACACCCAAATAAAATGGGCATGTTCTTTCTTTTTGGAAATGTCATCATGGGTCGAATTTATTATAGCTACAACTTATGTTGTTCGAGGCAAAGCGCTAGGCATTTAGAAGGCGGATTTATTATAGCTACAACTTATGTTGTTCGAGGCAAAGCGCTAGGCGTTTAGAAGGCGGATTCTAGACGAAATTTGAATGAAAATAAACGCTCGCTGCATAATTTAGTACATAAAATTTACACTACATAACCATAGAAAAATAACTACATTATTAAATGAAACTCAATTGATTTTCTTTAAATTGTCGCTGGTTATTATTTTACCATGAATGAAAAACACACGTTTAATTTATTCATCGATAAATTACAAAATAAATCATGTAAGTTCACAAAAGTTCAAAAGGTTATGCACAATATAATTTATGTTATGATCGTACTTGAATATTTGTATACCAAATAATCGTCAAAACTTCAGAATAAAATGTAGAATAATAGTGAATAATTCAGTTTTTCTTTTATGATGGATTGCATTAGGTTAATTTCCAAAAATATATGAAAATAGAATTTTGAAAGACAAAAAAAATAAAAATGAAGAAACCATTAAAAACAAATTTTGATAAACTGATATGCTAAATAGTAAGTTTTATAATACCTGTTAATATCAGTCTTCACTTCAACCTTGTCGAAGCCATGAAGAATTTAAAAGAGGGATTCACAAGGAATGATAGCGTTAACAAAACCTTTCGAAGAGATGCTTCTGCAAAAGTTGGATGTGCTATAAGTTGCGAAGAGGTCGAAAGGGGACAAGAGCACACTTTCACTTCATTTGTTTCCTTCCGAAACGGTTGCCTCCGCATGCAAGAAGACGTTTCGAATGAGCTGAGGAACACATTTCGAAGGCAACAGGTTACAAGCTTTCACATGCGCGCCAAACCTTTCAAAACAGTGGGCTTGTTCTTCATTCGCATTCCACAGAAGAACATTTGACTAATCCACCCATTCAAAAGCATAAATTAACCTTTCGAACCGGTTGAGATTATTCACAATTATAAAAGAAAGCTTGCTTAAGTTCAATATGGCATTCTCATACACCAGAAGATGGGGTTCCGCATCAAACAACAAACATGCCTTCGAAAGCTGCCTTCTGCATTTAAACCTTCTACTACGTCACAACTCCTTCGAAGCCCCGATTCACCCATTGACGGAATCAAAAGCTCATATTCATTCCTACTTGCAACAGCACATCAACAACAAAGTGGAGATCGCATCTACACCTTTTGACCAGCTCGAAAGAACTCAAGTTCAATTTAAAAGCAAAATAGAAGGACGCCTTGATGTTAACAGCAACGAAATGTCTTCAAGGCACCCTTCCGACTAGGTCGAGAGGACCGATTCGAAAGGGGGCCAACCCACACCTATAACCAAGACGCTAGAGGCATGGTTTAGAGGATCCAATCTGATTCATTCCTTACTTCCTTATTTGTTCTTTCTCTCTTGAAATGGTAAACCTTAATTCTCAAATTAAATTGGAGATTTTACTTTTTTGTATTACTTAAGCTTATAGTAATAAAGGAAAATATTATCAAACCAAGTATATGACATTTCTGGATATATTAGCAGATTCAATGTTTCAATGTGGTTATGGTTATTGTTTACTTGTATCAATATGATCGAAAGGTTACCTCTCGAAGGAGTCGAGACTCTTTAATTCAACTAAAACCCTTAGATCATTAAATCTTATGGTCAAGTCACCTTGACCATTTCGAAAGGAGGTTTCAATAAGCTCCTAAGCCAATTCAACTAGTTCGAAAGGTATTATCAAAAGAGATTCAAGTGCCTCAACCGTTTCGAAAGGTTGTATTCAACTAGTTCGAAAAGAATTATCAAAAGAGAATCAAGTGCCTCAACCGTGTCGAAAGATTGTTAAAAGAGAGTTTCAACTTCCACAACCTTTCCGAAAGGTGGACTTAAGAGAGGTCTAAATCACCTAGAATGTTGAATAAAGGGATTTGAAAGGCCTAAACTATCCCATCTATGCGAAAGGTGGTTTCGAAGGATCTACATTAAAGTTTGTCTTGGGGTATTGACAAGTTTCCTTGTTAACGATACCCATCTTTCGAAGTATAAAGAGGAATATTTGTTGATTGATCGTCTGTATAATATGAAATGAAATTTATATAGTATAACTAAAATTTGAAATATTTTTAGAAGATGAAGAGCTTCAATAATTAAACCGTAATTGAGTGTTTTTATTGTATATGTATTTAATTTAGTCAAAATAAAAACAAAATCATATTAAAAGTGCATATTTTCTTAGCACACAGACAACGCCCTAGAAAAAGCAGTGTGTCAAAATGCAAAGTAGCGCCGAAATGACACTCTACAGCTCTCCGGCGGCGACCTTGATAGCATAGGCTTACTGCATAATTTAAAATTTGAGCTTAAAGTATTGTTGTAACAAACATGTTTTTTTACTCAAATACACACGTTCATGGTTGTGCTCTCTAGAGTACGGATTCGTCATCATTGGCAGAATGGTATATGCATAACAGCATAAAAATAATTTGGTTATTGGTCACTAAAAACGTACAAGCTCTTACACGTGCATGCACACATCTATACACGTGTTAGTTAAATACTGATCACTATTTATCAAAAGTTGTTAAATGCAGATTGCTGTATGACAAAGAAAATTATAGGCCGTCTTAAGCATCCTATTCTAACACTCCACCACTTCAATTTACGTGCAATCATTGACCAACGATGAATTACATCAAATATATAGAAGACGCTTAAAACTCTTAAGGAAGTATTTGCATCCTCCATCCCATTTTACAGCACATCTTAAGATTTTGCACATCTTCGCATATGCCAAAAAAAGATCACATCTCTATAAATAATAAAAAAGATCTGTTCTGGGACAAAACATAAGCATTATATGGCTTATAATTTGAAATAGAGAGTGTTATAAAGAGCGCCGAAGAAGAAGAGGAAGTACACTAGTTGAAATCTAACTTTACAGGTTGGTTAGGGATTATCAAATCAACCCTACTCAAAACTGCGACTAAGCTAAATTACTGGATTATGTTCCAATACAAGTTTTTGCCCGAAATATAGAAGTTTCCATGATTTTCTTCACTGAAGAGGTTTATAAAGAAAACAATTGTGATTTTGTATCGGTATATGTGTGTTCGTAGTGTATGGGCAGTGTAACAAAAAGGCACTGAAGAAGTTTATAGCAAACTTACGATGTTTCGGGATTTAACACAGCTTGGAGACTATGTAGTGGCAAAAGGCTGAGCTCACTGGTCTTCCTTGAGTTCTCAATTTCAGCTTCACGCTTCTCAAGCTTGTCTTTCAGATCAGCAGCCTCCTACATGCGAACATGCTAGTAAGACATACAGGAAGATAATAAAGTTGGAAATACATCCATCTCTTAGTAAAATAAACGGTTATTTGTAATGGAATGTGAATGGAGGGCCGTTGCCTGCTTTCTAAGCAAATGCAAATTGTACAAAAAAAAATTGTGATATTTAATCATTCCAGTTACCTTCTCCAAAACTCTCCTGGCTGATATCTCCTTTTCCAGTCTATTTTCATGATCATTTTCAACTTGACTCAAATGTGTCTGCAATGAAGAAAGAAAAAATAGCTGTTTCAGAATAAAATCCCTGACTTGCCAAATGCTGATATATAAGAAGGAAAAATAACCTCCAATGCTTTTAGGGCGCCCTCTAGCTCTCCAGACTTTTTGGACCATTCCTCAGAGCTTGCTTTATAAAGTTCAACAAGCTTTGCAGCCTATCAATTTGTGACAAGGCAACTCAGTAGTCAAATTGATGAAAGAGGATAAATGATTGGAATGATATTTTTCCAATTATATTCACATAGATTACAGTAGAACTTAAATGCTCGAGTAGATTACGGATTGTCCCCCAAATTGTATCAAGTTGAGTTTGTGCTAGAGTTACATTATTATCATGTAATAAATTAATGGATAAACCTTTTAACTTGAGCAAGTGGAATTATGATAGTCAAAACCCAACCCATCCAGTCACCAAACACGATCGGTGTAACTGATATATTTATCCATGGCATCAGAAGCATGTCAGGAATATTTTTTATTTCTAGCTAGTCCTAATTGTTCGTAAAGGTATATATTATTCATTGCTTAAGTCAACTTTCTAAAAAAATGTTCAATTAAGAAACATATCATTTTACATTAATGTAAAAGGATGTGCTCTCGCAAGGTGAACTGGTTCATTGGATGAACCACAAGTTATCTAGACCTGACACGTATAATTTTTAGGTTAATCAGATAACCCATTATGTAATCTAAACTTGATAAAAACAAAACCAACCCAAAAAATGATCAAATCTGACACCAATCATATTGTGTTGTGTATATGTCCAACTAACAGATTGTCTCCTGCGCAAATGGTCAAGTGGACTAAAATAATGCAATGTTATAGTAAAATTAGTATGAATCAGTTTAATTATTATTGAATTCAGGCAGAATCACACACACGCACAGACACACATGTGTCTGTGTGCACTATTTTTTAAACTTCCATCCACCTGTGTGGAGGCAAAATTGTTAAATTCTAAGTTAGATATCAGTTATATACCGCAGTAATAAAAGCCGGTGTAGGGGGATTTATACAGAAGCTATAATTGAATATTTCCATTCATGCATATAATAGATAGATATGAAGATAGGTTGAGATTAGATAAGAGTTTCCATTCAGAGTCAAGATATGAAGTGTTCTGTCGGCGTAGTTATCTTGCTCCTTTTTCCCCTTGTACAATTTTAAACGTTTTAGCTTGTAGAAATATTGTTCCTTGCAACATAAGTTCATTACTTATTTTTTTCCCATAATTTACTGAAAATGCCTGTGATGGCTCACTCCATCTGTACTTTTTCAACCAGTATATGAAGAAGACAGCTTAAAAGTTGATACAATCATGATTATAATAAACCATCAACAGTCAACACCATTATGTTATGAAATACAACATGATACACGGCTAAGCAGCACCGACACTCCTGAAGAGTAATTGTGTATGGTATATACAGTCTTTGGATACTACTTGGATAAACAGTCGCACGTCTTATATATCACCCAAAAAAGTGGCCAGAGGATAGGGAAATATACCTTAAAATCAAACTTTTTGTACGAATAAACCATTGGCTCAGTTACTTTTATCTGATGAAACTTGACGAAGCTTAACGGTAAAAAAAAAGCAACTAGTGCTTTGTAGAGAAAATGGCAGTATGTGCCCGATGCAACCCCTTTCTATCTTCTTTTCACCAAAGGAACATGCTGTCATTTTTTCTACAAAGCACAAGCTCCTTTTTCCATTGCTATTACAGTAAAAGGTAATGACTCTAGTAATGTAGCAGGGTGCCTGCCCCACTTTTAAAGACAAATCTATCATTCCAATGGGAATTTTCTCTTTTGTGGCGAACCCATGTGTTGGAGTGGTACATGGGCGCAAGTGCTTCTCGGATTGAAATTACTTCATTGCCAAAAGGTCAACGATATTTTATCACACACAGTTTGAAACACGATAATGTCGACTGCTTGAAACATGTGTAATTTATTCAAACAATGCTAAAAATTAATAACCTATACTCCTACATCGTGTAATCAAGTCTTGCATTGTAACTATATATTGTGCTCGTCACCCATTTCCATGCTTCTTATAGTGTTGAAATAGGCAAGTCCAGTAATAAAAAAATTACAAGTTCATGTCATCTTCACCTAACCTAGCAAAAACTCCACTAAAACGAGAAAACAAGCAAAGTTGAGCAAATAACTCTAATTTAAACATCAGTTGTAAGTGTGGGAAATCATCATCATGGATACTAATCTCATGTGACCAAGAAGCAACCATGTGTTTGTCCCAATTTGTAGAGTACACATTAAACTTCTATAAGCATCCTAAATATCAAAATTTTCTTGGGATTTGTCAATCATATTTGATGGGAATAGGAAAAAATCTTGACAAAAACAGTTGAGCAATCTCACCAATTAGCAAATGCATGCTGAAAAAATGTTGATTTAAAACTAAGCACTTTAAGTTCGATGCATACGACGAAAGAAATTAGAAACTGAAAACACAGATAAAATCAAGCTTCAAAGAGTAGTACTCACTGTAGATAATTCAGCATTTAATTTTTCTTCATTAGCATCAGCTTTTTCTTTGGATGAGCGCAACTCCTTCAGTGGTAAAGTAGTTAAGTTTAATGCTTGTATAATGTACTAAAAAAGGGATGAACATGCACTATGACATAACTTATGAAGCTAAATTACAAATTATGTATGTATGTATCTATGTATGTATTACTTCTTCCAGCAAATTTACTCGTGATTCCAGTTCCTTGACCCTTTCTTTGCTCCAATTCAACGAAGTCGAGGATTCAGTCAGCAACCTTTCTTTCTGCAAGTTAAGGTACAAAAACAAACCATAATGTAAGTTACTTGCAGATCAAATCATAGCAGTGATCAAAAAATAATCTGGAGGACAAAAGTTGCTTACGTCTGTTAGTTTTGACGATAGATCAGCTTCAATGTCCATATGTGTTCTGCGAAGTTCAGCTAGACTGTTAAGTTTTGCATCTAACTCTTCATTAAGCCATGTATTATGTTTTTCAATAAGCTCTTTCTCCTGTGGAAAATAGTATGTTGTCATAATTTATGGGATTGATCGAATATTCCATTAGCTAAATCATGTGAGAATTCATGGATGTGCCTACTTGTTGGAAATTGATCTTTCTTTATCCGAGTACTTCAAAAGCTCTAATAATGCTGGTTTATACAAATGTAAGCCTGTTTGTCTGCCTAGAATTCACCTAAAGTTGAATTGACTGCTTTCAATTCCTTCACTTGGGAAGAGAAT
This sequence comes from Allium cepa, assembly GCA_030765085.1. Lineage (NCBI taxonomy): Eukaryota > Viridiplantae > Streptophyta > Magnoliopsida > Asparagales > Amaryllidaceae > Allium > Allium cepa. The sequence goes on along the minus strand of JASFAV010000023.1, from coordinate 684,958 downwards.
TTACACGTATATTTGTTAAATATGTATTACATTGGGAAAGAATTAGTATTATAAACGTAAATATTTTCCATTATATGAATAATGAACATGAAACTTAATTCAAATGTTTAATCGTTATTGAGAATAAATTCCATGATATCAAAAAGCCGAAGTTTGATAGGATATGAAATTGAATGTGTGAAGCTCATAAATGCTAACTTCTTTTTAGTTGATTGTGGCTGACAACATGTTAAAAAGATGTTTTTTTCTTTTTTTGGCCTTCCATTACAGTCGAATAAATGATTCCATGACCTAGATATACGGTCAAGGGATTTACACTTGGCAATAGTTAGAGCATATTCATCTATATTCTAGCACAACTACTAGTGTAATGGTAAGATATGGTAATACATGGTGCCCAAGACAAACAAGATCTGTCGGTAATACTTATTATTATTCTTAAAGTGGTATGCTGGTGTATTTCTTGCAAACATTGGAAAACAAATTTATTTAAGTGAGTGATGTTTTGCATACTGAAAGTTTTAGAAACAAGAAAAATATAAATATGAAACGAGGAAATGTTAAACCAACCTGAGTAATACGATTATATGCTGCGCGGCAGCGTCCTAGTTCTGCCTCTGCTTCAAGCACTCTAGCTTCCTTTGATGAGTTGTTTTCCGTCAAAAGAATCTATTAACCAAAAAAAAAAAAATTGTTAAAATGAATTAAGCCAAAGTTAGTTTATACTTTATAGGATGTGTGTGTGTACATACGTCTGTGAATATACATGTATGTATGATATATATAACACACGTATCCATACGCTCATGTGTGTGTAGATGTATGTATGTATACATAAATGTCTGTGTATATGCATGCATGTATGTATAAGTACCACAAATGGCATGTAACATATTGATCCACGAATGATAAATTCAAAATTAGGATGTTCGGGAGAAACTTGTAAAAAGTAGTGGAAGGACATTTCAAACTTCAAAGTCCTGATTTAAAGATAGTATCAACATACATTGACTGTCAACATAACTGAAAAATAAAAGTAGCTTATGATCAATATGAAAAGTGTTTTCTAAACAGTTGCTCGTGGAAATAGCATAGAAGCCAAAAGTAGCTCAAGTTTCAAACACGATTAGGGCAGAAGTAAACGTTTGTCAGTAGACTAATATCATTAGCATCCACCAATTGCTACTTCCAAAATAAATAAAGCACTTTCCACAACATATCATTAACTTCTAACCAATGAACTCTCCTATGCAACACCAGCACTACAAACTATTACTGTATAATTCTTGTATGTGAGCTCCTATATACTAATAAATTGCAAATGAAAATATTTATCAACAAATTAGATGGTCAGGCAAACAACCATACAATTTTATCAAGGTAACTCTGTATTGTAGAATTTTTTTCTCGAATCTCATCGTCCTTCATTTCAATCAACTCCAATAATTGCCTTTTAGACTTCTGCATCTCCGCCAACTCCACTGAAAGCCTCTCAATCTCTCGATTCTTCTCAATCTGTGCATCACTCATATGTTACTACAGATGAAACATATATATAAAAGTCTGTTATATAAGAGAATCAGTTGTTAGCACATACGGTTTTGATATTCAGCTGGTGCTTCTCATTCTGAACATCAGTAAGTTCAGTGATTCTAAGCTCAATAGAAGCAGAAAGCTGAGCGTTCTCAGACTGTATGCGGGAGAATTCAGAGTAGAGAGACTCGTATTTCTGCTCTAGGAGAGAGCAGGTTTGTTCGGTGGCGATGGACGTGGCGTCAGATTCTAAACGGACGGTGTCCAACTGGCGGCGGATTTCCCGGATAAACGCGTCTGCGCGCTCGGCGACGGCGGAAGAATCATGTGAGATGAGCCGAAATTCATCGTCGGAAATGAATAGTGGCATTGTATCAGAAATTTGATTGATTTTAAATTTTTGTTGTTAAAACATCTATACTATAGGCAGGTAGGGTTTGGGAAATGGGAATATAAAGAGATCGGGGAAGGAAGGAAATGAATTGTGCAGTACAAAAAAAGTTCGACTTAATTTTTTCACATAGTTGTATTTGTCAGGTTTACATCCCTGTTTCCCTTCTTTTTCTATTTCCTGTCATGTTCTATCTTAAAATTTTATTAACCAATAAATCCAACTGCTCCAAAATCTAATTAAAATCTCAAATATTTAAATTGAATTGATGGATATCGATGATGATAATGCAAAGCAACATAAATTGCTTAAATCGTAGAAGATTAAATGAGAAATTAATAGTATAATCACATTGTAACAAAGTGTGGTTTGTACACCAACCATATAGGATCAGTATAAGACTAGTTCCATTACCTCGCATTGACACTATGGATGGTGTACATATCTACGTACTCTGCACGTGTGATTGAACAAACAATCATTCATACCCCCTATCTCTATAACAATATAATTTCATCCTTTGTTTGTATTGATTTGGGAGACGGTGCATGATTTGGTGGAATGGTTTTTGGAATGATGAATTTATTTTACCGAACATTTTTCTACAAGGCAAGGGTAATTTGGGGTATAAATTAAAAATATGATGGGTAACTCGGCTAAAACAGGGGTATAGCCGTTTTTTTCTATTTTGTAAGGGCTACTGGACAATATTATTTGTTTAAATAGAATTAGCCAAAATCATTTTTCTCAATGTGTTTTTTCTTTAACCCACCTTTCAAAAAGGTTATAACAAAATAAGTCTTCTCCAAATTTCCAAACATATAGTTTGTTTCCAAAATGATATTGTTGATTTAGCATTTTGTATTGGAGCGAGTTGAATTTGCATTGTATTTCTGTCAAAAAACATTACGCTATCATGAAAAATAACACAAGTAAAAATCATCCAAAATGATGAATAAATCGGTATAAATTTAATCGTGCTAGCATAAATATGAGACCCGCCATTCATGATATACTGAGTCAACTCGAATGACAACGTCTGACTCTTGAATACCGCAAAAGACAGATCGTTTTGGTAAAATTAAAACAAAACATCATACCAAGGCATATTGACATAATCTCACAACGGAAAAATAACATATAATATACTGAATATACATGAACAGAACAAGATGAACGATATACAAGAGACTGCACTATGAAACGGACTTAATTTTCGACCCAGTAAAAACTCATCGAACCTTAGACTCATTCCGAAGCTAGTTGTTGGTAGATAAATTGATACAATGAACAAAACAGTGAGCTATCTATTGATGCTATCAGAATCTCGCGACGGAAAGGATAAGATATGATAATAGAAATAAGTGCCCATTTATGAAAATTTCAAAGCTCAGAACGTAGCATAACATACCATTCCAATATATGAAATACAATATCTTAAATTAATAATATCAAGCTTAAAATGGGTACATCAAAATATATCAAAACATAAATATATAAATTGCCACAAGTCCTTGCCTTCACCTTCATCTCCTAAATCAGCATCACTCTTCTAAACTGTGTGTTGTAATGAGGAGGGAGTCAGAACAATAATGTCCGATGAATGAAAATCTCAAGCCTTACCAAAATAGTATTTAGGCAGTATCATTCAGATAAGAATTATGTCTTACGTATCATATACTATATCCTACCAAATATACCTCCAACTGTAAGCCCGAAGGCTTTTCCACTCCAAATACACAAATGTACCTTCAACTATAGGCCAAAGGCTATTCACAGTCCCACGCAACCACCGTCAATCATACCCTAACAATGCGGGAAAAAGTATTTAAGCCACTTAATACATTTTTAATGAGAATTAGGCAGACTCTAACTATTTATACCTATATCCCATGCAGTTTCCCATCATCACCTAACCTAAGGTAGACTCCTCTCTAGTATCTCTACCTGACATCGCACGTAATCTCATTCGGCCGCTTAATACTTCTTTATGGAAGGATGCAGACCCTACAATAGCCACTTAATATCTCGAACCCGAAATGGACCCCTTCCGAGATTTTCCACTACCATGCCCAACGATATCCCCGACCTTTTAATACTTCTTAAGTAGAAAGAAGGCGGACCCTACAACGGCACTTGATACTCTGACCTAGAAGAAGGTCCTACGTTATATGCTATGTAACTCAAACTGTGACGTCTCACATTAGTCCGACTATTGTAGGTGCTAATTGCCCGATTACCTGGGCAGTCTTACCAAACAAAATTGGGACTAACCTCGCGTCCTCCGTAAGTACTTATTATAGATAATGTCTTGCATCAGTCTCAAAGTCACGCTGTTGGTAGCTAGATTAGTTGGGAAGACTTCTGTGTGCTTTTGACTGACCTCACATCCCTATAATTTAGTCATATTTTCTCTCCTAACATCTACCATACACACCTCACCACATTTCGCATGAAGGCCATATAAGGAAAACTCCTTATTTTGCATTACTTATGGATTAATTTCCATAATTATTTCAACTTCCTTTCTAAGGGTTTTATGAAACAGTGTATGGATCGTATATGCATATCTAATATGCAAGTATAGTAGAATACTAACTTATGAATAACAGAGTAAAGTAAATAATAGTAAAGAAACAATCACACTAGAGTTTTTATATTAGTTCAGACCTCTCATCCTACATCCAGTCCCCAAGCTCCTCTTCGCCTTTAACTATTAAACAACCCTCGCTTTGCCTGGAGGAATAGGCTCTCTACAACAGTTCATTCTAAGACAAGTATGTATTCTGAAAAACACTGATTTTGACTGCACAACACAAATCTTCCTATAATCTCTTTAAGTAGTGTGTGTATGTGAAGCTTTGATTTTAAGAAATAATAAAGGCTGAAATTGTTTGCTTTTAGAAATAAGAATATGAAAAGAATGTAGATAAGAGATTCAAAAAATTCAGGTACATTAAATCTTAAAAACTTTGTATATATACAGATGATAAAGAGATTTTATGAAATGTAACATCTCTTCGAAATTTCCGGTTTAATCTAAAAGTTGCAGCTATTGATGGGAAAGAGATGCAGTGAAGAGTTGTGAAAGTATCTATTAAGTTGAGCAGATGTCTTTTCAAATCTTAAAGCCGTTTGCCAGCACAAACGTCTGGGCATAAGTTCAGACATCCGATCTTGTGTATATTTTTTAGACAGAGCCCAAACATAGACGTCTGAAAATTCTATCAGACGTCTGATATTATTTCGTGTTTAAAAACAGAAGCTACAGTCAGACGTTTGATATGTAATGTCAGACGTCTGACAGTTGTTGTTTTGCTTTTCTTCATCCTTTTGTTAAAAAGAGTTTGAAAGAATTTTTTCGTGCAAATGTTTAAGTTTAAAAGCAACTACTAAAGGAGATTTTACAAATCATATCTATGGCAATAATACAACCATATTAACTTTTCTAATACCGATGATCCTTCTCCTTCGTTTAGATGTCTTTAATTGAACGTTGAAAGTTTGTTCCTGCAAGTAGATAGAATATATAGTGTATATGTACGATTGTATAGTTGTCGTCATAGAAACTATAGAATAGTAGTTATAACATTCTCCCCCTTTTGATGATGACAACTATACAATCGCTTTATAACATATATTTCCCCCTGAACGTGATTCCTCCCTTATATACATGTAATATGATATTTCTCCCCCTTTGGTATAATCAAAAAGAATATAGTTGTAGTAGAGAATGAAAACAAATAAATAGATTAGCAAGGAAGAGTTTAACTAATCATACAGATATACAGTAGTAGATAAAAAAAGAAATACATAATTAAATATGAACAATCGTACTAAAATATTACTGAGAGTTATAATAACCCCAAAATCCGAACGAGTCTTCATCATATGCACCTTGTTGCCACAGAGAGTGGTCGATATACTCTTCGTCTTCCAGAATAGACATACCCTGAAATGATAGTCCTGAGGGTTGTGTAAGGCGTGAGGATCTTCCGAAGGAAATGATAAACCTTCACTCTCCTCAGTATCAAGGCAAATATGTTCTTTGTCATGACGAGAGTGTTGGAGATGTTCCTGTGAAGGGCCTATACCCGAAGAAGGTCCTGCGTGGAAAACTGATGGTGGTGGTGTAGGAGACAGAGAAGACGACGACCGTGATGAAGAACGACCATGAACTTTGTGTAGAACTTTTTCCAAAGTTGAAACAACCTTATTTAATGTCTTTTCTACTTTGGTCGTACGAGTAAAAAAAGACCATTCCAATCGTGACATCTTTTTATCAAGCACTTATTGGTTTAAGGAGAGAAGACGTTGGTTTTGTAGTGCAACATATCGATAGTTCTCTCCTAGACCCACTGCTATCCTAGCTTCCTGTATTTCATAGTCAGAGTAGTACTCTATTGCCACTGAAACTCTGGTAGGTTGGGAAGGTCGAGGTGTAGGTGCTTGTTGATTTATTGAGGAGGTTGATATTGGGTAAAAAGAATAATGTTCGGTGGTGTCTCCAAGAGATGTATTAAGGAGAGAAATCTAATTCCATCGTCTTTGACAGATATTTCTTCATATTGGGAAAGATATGAAGGGATTCCTAATGACAGTAGAATTCTCTTAATGTATGGCGCATAAACAATGCTACGACGAGTTGGAGTCCAAAAACTTTTAAGTTGATCAAAAATATATTATGCTCAATTTACTTGTATATGACTAAAAATAGCGTATAAAGCTTTATAATCATCATCGTAGACTTGTTCTTGACTTCCTAATCTAATGATGACAGTGTTTATTATCATTCGATTAAGAAGTCATGCTTTTGGATGGAAATTAGATGATTTTAATTTCCGGAAGCCATCGTCCGAAATAAGGTGAGTGATTGCATCTTTGGGGGCGTAACTTTTATCAGGGATTTCTTATAATCGAGTTCCCTCATAAGAACAACTTAATATTTGCCCAATCATTTCAAAATTAAGTTTAATTACTTGACCATAAACGCTAGTCCATATCCAATTGTCTTCATCTGAAGGATTCCAAAAGGGATAAAGAACAAAGATTAATCAAAAACAGAAATACTGCTAGTTGGTCAATTTTACCAGCATTGTCATCATAATTGACCAAGTGGTAGAGATCAACATCTTAAAGCAATTCACCGGGATCATAGTGGATGAATCTGCGGATAGGGTAGAAAGGATCGGTGTGGAATGGCATTTTCTCCAATTCTTGAAGACGTTGCTTTTCATCTTGCTTCTCCACGATCCATCCCTCTATATGGTGGTCGGTTACAAAGTGTTGAGATGGAGCTTGAGAGCTTTGTCCCGTGGAAGGCTTGCAACGCTTTAGAACTAGATTTCTTGGTTTTGGGGCCATTGATTTTAGGAATTTAGAGAGGAAATGAAACTGGGTTTTAGGGTTTTGTTTGGGGGTTTGAGATAACGAATGGTGAAAATGTAGGTGAAGGTAAAAGATGATTTATAGTAGGGTGAATTGGTGGGGCTGAAAACAAGGTCAGATGTCTGGTTCGAGTGTAATAGACGTCTGTACTAAAACAATTTTTATTTGTGACTGGTCAGAGGGTTGAAATAGACGTCTATTGTGACGACTCGATATTTTCAACCATTTGTATCCCAACATGCCGGAATTGAATTGCTCAAAATATCAAGTTGTTAATTTATTTTGGCAAAACTCAGCATATACAGAAATAAAATAATCACAGAATCACAGACACGGGGTAATATAACAACAATGCAGCGGAAACAAGAGAATAGTAGTTCAAGAAGCTACTATATATACAACAGAGTCAAATAAGATACAACAAAAGTCTCGAATACAACAGTCAAATACAGGTCAGAATACATCACTAGAATCAACCGAGTATCTAAAAGTTGGATAGATAGCTGGATTTCCAAGCAAAGCTCCAACTCCAAAAGTGAGTCTCTAAAGCTGTATCACTCAGTCTGACCCGAGCGTAAAGCAATACACAATACACTCGAGTCAGGATTAACATTCTTATATCGGTAAAACCAACCCAGGTGAAATAACAACTGAAATACAAGTAACTCAAAGGATGTTTGGGATAACCATCCTCTAAGGATCTGTTAAACTATCTACTATGTAGTAATATACGCTATTATAATAAAGTCTAAGTAAAGTATAATATATTTAAAAATAGCATTAAGGAGTTACCCAATATCCCCCATAACACATTTAATAGTACCGGCAGTATATACAGTACCGCAGTCCTCCTGATTGGGAAGCCACCAAAGGATACTCCATAGGTACGGCACAAATCAAATTCGTACAAGGCGCGCTAGGGTAGGTGACACGGCACAATTAGGCAATGCCAGGGTAGATATATCAATTACACTTGCAGACCGGTGGTAACGCGTAGCAGCTACTACCGCCCACCTCGAGCCACACTCCCAAAATCAAAGTTGCACCCAATCTATCACAAAGTAATAGAATGGTATTGAAGAAGTGTGTCTGATAAGAGGAGCTACCTCATTAGCCCATCAATTGCTCATGTTTTAGCCATCTTATTCCAACCCACGGGAGTCGGGTCCACGTATATATCTCAATAGGACGTCGCCACCATCCTACTTCATTTTGGAATCTCCACCACATACACGGTTGTTAAAGTGGTTTTCGGAGTTGGCAGAGAGTATGACATCTTCCGATCTCAGTCTCTTTAACAACCAAACGTTATTATAACACCGCGGTTATTTCAAAATTGTTTATACTTCAAAACCAAATATCATTGCCATTTCAAAACCATACTAATAAAATACCCTTTTCCATTTCAAAACCAAATACGATATCATTTCCATTTCAAATATATCCCTTTTCAAGATCATAGCATTTTTCAAAGTTATAACACTTTCGAAACTAAACATTTGAAATTAAACACTTTCGAAATATAATACTTTGAAATTCATAACTTCGAAACCATAACTTCCAACCCTTACACGATTTAGATATTCAAATAATATATATAATAAAATAGTTTTAAATTTAAGATTACTTTATAAAATAAATAATTTCCGCAACTTCACAAATTGATTCAAATCAACTTGAATCCAAAATTCAATTTAAATCAAATCTCAATTCATAAATTTCAACTCAATTCAGTTTTCAATAATCCATTTCAATTTATATCAATTCCAAATACAGATTTGTACCTCAAATAAACCATTTCAAATTCTATATATTTCAAAGCTTTAAATATTCCATAATTTCAAAAGTAAATTCTGATAATTCCATATATTTCAAATTCAATTACTATTATTTAGATTTGAAATGTTTACTTAATAAATACAATATCATTTAAGTAAAACCTTTAAACTTCAAATAACTGAATATTCTTTCAATTTATTTAAACTTGATATATTCATTTAAATCACTTTAAACCAAAATCAAGTTATAAAAATCATATCCTTTAAAATCTCGATTTTATCAAATTTCAAATCAAATTTATTTGAGTATAATTCTTAAACAAATTTAATTTCAAATCAATTTCATATTTATCTTCCAACCTTAATTTTTATTTAAATCATTATAAACTATAAAAAAAATTAAATAAATACTTAACCATATTATATTTTAATAAAATCAAACTTTATTATTAAACTTATTTTATATTTTAAAACAAATTTATACATAGCTTAAAATCAAGAATTTAACTATATATAAAATAACATTTATATAATATCCAAATCAATATTTTATAAAACCATATATTTCTTTACAAAACCATAGAAATCGTTTTCAAAATATTTTTATATATGGACCACGGTGTCTGTATATAATTTTCTATCCTATGGTCAAGTGATGCGGATATTTATCATTTCAATTTGTAATTTAAATATATACGGGTATATATCATTTCAACCCGCAATCCCAAATTCAATTCATTGAAAATCCTTGGTCTATCATTTCAACCCATTACGATTTTCTCCTATTCTAAAGTCCATTCGGGCATGTATCATTTCAACTTATAGTGAATTCTATACTAATAGGGAACTTGCAGAGTGATAACAGATATGATAATAATAAAACAGGCATATATCATCAATATAGATAACAGATAATGGTGTCAGATGTTATAGGTGAACGGATACAGATAATAGTAGATATATATAGCAGTGTAAATTACTAATAACAGCATATTTCAATAGTCGTTTCAATTGAAATCAAATTTAATAAATATAAGAACGTTAACCATGAGTGATTGCTCACCTTTTGAGGACAGAGAGGATATACAATGAATTGAGCTACAGATCCGAGTACGAATTCCAAATCAAAACTAGATAGGCACGAATTCGACGAACGAGCTGATAGATAAGGAATTGATGAAACAGTTAGGGTCAGTTTGATAGAACCAGCATATATATATATATATATATATTATTAGTTTCCTTAAACGAATATTCAATTTTAAATACATGTTCAAATGACATATTTATATATAACATTTAAATTTACGTCAAAGCATATACTTTTTCTTAAATCAAAATTTTAAAAATTGAAGAAAACATATACCCCAAAATCTCTATAATATATAATTTTAAAATAATATCATGACTTATACATATACGGGGATGTACCAACTTATATACAACAGACGTAGATTACGTATATATATCTAATATATACTAGTACGTGAACACGTGCATTGCACGGGAGCAAAGTACAATTTGTTTAATAAAATTGAAACTTATAATATATTGAATTATGACTTTTATACTAATCAATTATTAGGGTAAGTTTCTATTATATTTTTCTACCATAAACACCATTGTGATGTATAGAAGTCGGCATGCTTATGGGTTATTGCAGGTTATGGTTAGATAAGAAAATTATCTGCTATGCAAAGAATGAATTTGTGTTCTAAGTGGTGCATACTATGTAAACTATTTTTAAAATACAAATGTAGCTTGTATGTAACTTTTTCACGTTATTTTTATTTGATTTGGGAAATTGCAAACTGAATAATAGCAAATCAATTGGTAATTAATAATAATCAACATGCTATATCTCATTTATTTGTTATTTCACGTTGCTTAAAAATTTGTCTTATTCATGCACTAACGAATACGAACATTTAGCATGTAGCCATGTACACTACTTTCTTAAAGCGATGCATTATACATAATAGATTGCATATGTGTTCACATGTGTCCAAAAGTTGTCTACACATTTTACTAATATAAGGTGAATTACATTTCAACTTATAGACATATAAGAGCATACAACTTTTAAGCAAAATTACATATTATCTGTGCTCGTCAAAATATATATTAGAGTAAGACATTTTATGTGTGAAAAAGCAACAACTCAAAAGTTATGTTTCGAGATGGCTAAAGCATAGGCATAAAATATATCATAAACATTACTGCATTTTACAAATAGGAACACAACTAAACTAAAATACATTCAAAATGTTAATTAAGAATCTTTTCACATTTTTCTAGTCTTATGAAACTGTAGCCATACATAAAATAAGATGGTTAGAAAGATGATAAATTTATTGGACAGACATGTAATAACTAAAATTGAAATAAATTTAAAACGCAAATATACAAATACTTACTAAACAGATCCTATATAAACTACAAATAAATTCTAAGTAAATAACCTATGATGTGCGCGCGCGCGTGTGTGTATATATATATATATATATATTCACAATCTAATAATATATATATATATATAATACCTTATATAATTCATAACACAAAAGAGGCCGAGCTTGACTTGCTGCCGAGTAGGGAGGTGGTGGAGAGTTCGAGGAAGGCCGAGCAAATGAGGGCAGGCTGCATCAGCGTGGGCCGGTGGTGGTACTGGGAAGAGGCGGCACTAGGTGGGTCGGGATCGGAGGAGACAGCGCGGGCGGTTTGAGAAGGGAAGCGAGAGGTTGAGAGAGTGCGGCAGAAAGGGGAGCAGTGCTTTAATATATTATTATTTTTTGTTTTATACTTCCAGAACAAAGTGAAAAGGCTACAGGAAAATATATGTTGCATATAATTTCTATCTACAACCGAACGAAACAAAAGGGAGAGAAACGGGCTACCATGAAGTAAATTGAAACGATGGAGATGCAACGGCTGACCATTGAATTCTGCAATATTTATTAAAGCAATTAATTATTTCTTGGGCCGAATGTTCAAATTTAAAAAGGAGAGAAAAACTAACGGTCACAATTTATGGTACCGTTACAACGAACAGTTTATTATTTCCATCGCGTACCGGACCTCAAAATACACAAATGAATGTATGGTGATCGACGCGATGAGACGGACAAAAGCAAACAGAAATATCTATGTCAGGACCTTCCTATCAAAAGTCCATATGGACATCGATATACGTTGCTATCCCGTACGGAAAAATCCAAACGGAGCTAGAAACGTCCGAATTTCCCGAACCGAATTTCGTAGTCCAATTCAGAGTGTTCTAAATAAATTTTATCATGTTGACATATTTAGGTTTCGGAATACTTTTAAATACAACTGTTATTAACTGATTTAAACTGAATTTCGAGCGACTGATGGAACATCTATATTATTCGATGAAAATTTTCTATTTGCTATGTCTAGATGGACACATAGCAAATACCAAATTTCCATCATAAAATTTTATTGTTAGTTTAAATGGTAGATTTTAGTTTATTATATTCAAAAGAAATTCATCTTTATTTAATTCCAAAATAAACTATATTCCAAATTACACAAGAAAATAAACTTTCATATTATCTGATTAAAATTTTCCAGTTGCTATGTTTAAGTGGACGTATTCGAAATATAAAATTTTATTTTTCACAATTTTATTATTTAAATTTTCACAAAATTTCAATCAAACATATTAATAAAACAAATAAAATTATTAAAATTTACGGGTCGTAACATCTATTCCAAAATTCAAACGTCTGTGCTGAAGTAGCCAGATTTCCAGAGATTGTGAACAGAGGTCTGACCATTTTGACAGACGACTGTGCTAAAGTAAGGAAAAATGTTGACTTTCCTATTTCCTTTTAGACGCCTGACGTTAGATGATGTAGATATACTTGTTGAAGTCCATACATCTATCTATTCTCTTCAGACGTCTGATTGTTTAAATAATTTGGGTTTTTATGCCTATGTGAATGGATTATTTATGTATAATATATATATATATATATATTATATTTTACTAAAAGATGGAGAAAATACAAATGGTTGAAGCATATTTATTATTATTGTACATACATACATACATACATACATACATACATAAATCATCGAGAAATTCTTCCTTAATTGTTAGCGGGGGAATCAAAAGAATAATTATTTTGTTTCTCCCAAAAATTCGATTCATCCTTAGTGCGTTCGTTTAACGGCCAAAGTGGCGACCAGTAAGGAGACACAGGGCTTCGTTGTGCTTCCGATGTTCCTTCACCCCATAATTGTCGTGGAGTGATCATGTGCGTTCTTGGAAGAGTTTCTTTTAAATGCGGAGATCTTGCATATACGCAATCTTTTGTCAATGAATGGCCACATATGGCGAGGATGCATTTCTTAAGGAAATTTAGGTGAGCTCCTTAGCGTCGTTGTTCATAGTACATCTCTCTTTGAATACCAATCATTTCATGTTGGTAATGATGGATCTCGTCAACTTTGTTACATAGGGAGGCTGATTGAAGATCGATCCTATGTTTGGCCTTCTTTCCTTTTGGAGAGTAGCCAGTATGGTACGTTGGTGACGGAACGGTGTTAAGAGAAGGAGACGACTTAGGTGTCACTTTAGTCGGAGAAGTATAAGTACTTCCCGAGGAGGGTAAGGCGTAGTTAATAGCAGAGTATGTAGAGTCATGATCCAAAGACATTGTAGATATAATAGTTTTGGAAGCAACGTTGATTAAAAAAAATTTGGATATGATTCCGATGAAGTTTTCTCATATATATATATATATATATATATATATATATATATATGAAATTAGTACACTATTTTTAAGAGAAATTCTGTTTATTTGTTGAAAAAATAATGGCAGGCCGAAAGTAATTGTATTTGGTTAAAAAAAATGGTCTTGAAACATTTGAATTTATAGCCAGAAAATTTAATTTTACAGAGAAACAACTTCAAACTTTTCACTATATAACTTTTAATGGAAACGGTAAATTTTATTGTAGATCGTGTAATGATAAAATACCTAGTCATGTCGTAGCTTAATAAAATTTTGTTCCCTTAGAGGTTTCGGAAAAATATCAGCAATTTGATTTTTGGTGTTTATAAATTCAGAGTTATTGTTTCATTTTCGACATTGTCTCTTAAAAAATGATAGCGAATATCTATATATTTTGTTCGTAAATGATCTATTGGGTATTTGGACAGATTTATTGCACTAGTGTTGTCACAAAAGATTGGAGATTTGTTTATAATTTTTCCGAAATCTCTAAAGGTTTGTTGCATATAAATTACTTACGTGCAAGCTAAAGCGGCAACAATACATTCTGCTTCACAGGTTGAAAGTGATACACAGTTTTGTTTTTTACTAAACCATGAAGCTAGAGACTGATCGATAAGTGACAAGTGTCACTCGTGCTTTTTTTATCAGTTTTACAACCGTCAAAATCAGCATCGCTATAGGATACAAGTTCAAAAGAGCTATCTTCAGAATAGAAAGGACCATAATCCATTGTTCCAGTTAAATAAAGCAAAATGCGTTTAATTGCCCAAGAGTATGAGTGTTTATGTTGTGCTTGAAATTTTACACACAGACACACTCATCATGATATCATGTCTATTATCCATTAAGTATAATAGTGATCCTATTATACTTCGATATAACTTTTGATCAAAATCTTTTCCTTTTTCGTCTTTATCTAAATGTGTAATTGTGCTCAGGGGGTTGGTTTACTAGTTGTTTTTTCCATTCCAAATCATTTTAATAAATCGTGATAGTATTTTTCTTAATTTAGAAAAATACCATTTTCTAACTGTTTGATCTGTAACTCTAAGAAAAAATTTAATTTTCCCATATGTGACGTTTCAAATTCATTTTTCATAATATCTGCAAACTCATTACATAGATTTTCATTTGTTGATCCAAATATTATGTCATCAACATATATTTAAACAACTAAAATATCAATTTGAATTCTTTTTATAAATAAGGTTGTATCTATTTTTCCAACTTGAAAACCAGAATTTAGTAAATGAGTTTTTATTCTATCATACCAAGCACGAGGTGCTTGTTTTAAACCATACAGAGCTTTTTTCAGTTTATATATATGTTCAGAGAGTTTTTCATGTATGAACAATGGGAGTTGCTCAACATATACTTGTTCTTTTATATAACCATTTAAAAAAGCAAATTTTACGTCCATTTGAAAAAGTTTAAAATTATGATGACATGCAAAAGCAAGTAACGTACATATTGCTTTTAGAGGTGCAACTGGAGCACTTCATAGTCAATGTCATCCTCTTGATTATATCATTGTGCTACTAATCTTGCTTTATTTCGAACAATGTTTCCATCTTGGTCAATTTTATTTTTGTACATCCATTTAGTTCCGATTACGGGCTGATCCATAGGTCTTGGTACAAGTTCTCACACTTCATTTCTTTCGAATTGATTTAGTTCTTTTGCTATAATCCATGATTCGTCTGCTGAAGCTTCTTTATAATTCTTAGGTTCAAAATTTGAAATAAATGCAACGTGACTCATTTGATTTAATTGATGTCTTTGTAAAAACTCTTGTATTCAAATCACCAATTATATTGTTAATTGGATGATTTTCAAAATACGGGGTGGTGATCTTAATGAATTATTATTATCAACCATATTTTCATCATTGTTATGTATATTTGAGCTATTTTCAGAAGGTTTTAGTAAAAATTCATCGTCATCATTGTTTTTGGTAATGGAAAAATAACAATGCACATAATAGGTTAAACCATTATAGGTTAAAACCATTAAATACGACAAAGCGATGCCCAGGGTAGGATACTGAAATCATAACCATTATAGGTTAAACCATTAAATACGACAAGGCACACAAGGCAATGCACATGGTATTCACTTTCAAAATCATAACCACATAATAGGTTAAACCATTATATCAAAATATTCGCATTTAAATCAATTAAATCTAAATCATAACAGTTCCAACTTTACACAATTTGGATATTGAAAGTAGTTTATTTATTGGAATAGTTATATATTAAAAATAGCTTACACATTAAAATATATATTAAAAGTTGTTTAAATTTTTTTTTAATATATATATTACAAATAGTTTATATATTAAAATCGATTATAGACTAAAATAGTTTATATATTAAAAATAGTTTATATATTAAAATAGGTTATATGTTAAAAATAGTTTATATATTAAAAAAGTTTGTATCGAAAATAGTTTCAAATTAGAATTGTTTCTCCCAATTTCACAGATCAATTCAAATCAACTTTAGTTTTAAAAATTCAATTTAAATCAATCTTAGTTCAACAATTTCACTTCAAAAGGCTACACTTGTCAATTCAAATTCTCATTCATTTTATATCGATTTCAAATCCATATTTAAACTACAAATTTAACCACTTCAAATTTAATAGGTTTCAAAGTTTTAATATTCAAATATTTACAATAGCTCAATTTTGATAAATTTCATTTACATTTTAAAATTCAACTTTAAGATTTCAATTTAAATTCTTTAAAGAATTCATTTAAATAATTTCAATATTTTAAAAACTTAGATTTTGAAAACAATTCGGTTCATATAAATCTACTTTTATTTCATAATATCATTTAACTGGATTCAAAATCTAAGGATTTAAAATCATTTAATTTAACCAATCCGATGTCCGTATATATGGTCAAGTGATATATATATATATATATATATATATATATATATATATATATATATCGTTTCAACCTGCAATAATTTAAATTTACGGATATATATCATTTCAACCCGCAATCCCGAGTAAAATTCAAAATCTATAAAAATCGCTCGAGTATATCATTTCAACCCATAGCAATTTTTCTCTAATCTATAAGACCATTCGAGTATGTATCATTTCAACCCATAGTGATTTTCCTAACAATAACTAAGGGAACTTGTAGCGTGATAATAACGTACCAAATAAATATAATATCCAATTATCCAAATGTCAACAATTAAACATCCATCATAGTCATCTTCAAATCGACCAATCAAACACAACAATTAACTGGTTATTAATCGGGTATTTAACAAATAATTTAAATTCCAATATTAATTCAAAATGACAATTAAATTAAAATAAACTCTAATTAAATTTAAATGGCAATTTAAAATACCAAACAACAATCAATAAATTTAAAATCACATCATAAATTTAATATAATAATTTAGTAGCTGTGAGTGGGTTAAATCACCCACCTTTGATTTATCGTTGATGAAAAATCCAAATACAGCTAACGGTCTCAGAATATAGCCAAACCAGTTTCATAATTCCCAGAATTTCGATACGATCGCCATGGAGAAAATCGCGCGTGAATCCGAGCTCGTATGAAAAAGTTGTATATATTAGAACGTTTGAAAATTTAAAATTAAATAAAATAGAACGAGGGCATTTTCGTAAATATACTTACCTCTGAAACAAACCCTAACCTACAGCATACACGTTCGAATCCTCACGTAGCCGCCACCTCTTTGCTCAGATCACTGACCACTACGGCTAGCCGCGGTCAAGCAAACCACCACCCAGACGAAGCGCCTCCACTCGCCTATGCTCCATGACTGCCGAAACCCCCTCTTAGCGCCTCCGCCGACGTCACCAAGTCCAACCGCCGCCACCAAGTCCAACCACCGCCACCAAGTCTCAACCCTAATTGAATTTTTGACGACGATCAGACCATCAATATATTAAACGAACAGCTCCTATGAACTCCCCACACCAATCTCCACACGACTGCACCTTTGAATCGAGGCATCGCCGCCGTTGATCAACCACCAAAATCGATGGCCGAGAATGTTTTGGTCATTTTTGAACAAATCAAAACTCGATGGCAAAAACAAACAACAGATCTAGATTGCGCTTGTTGAGAGCTTTCCAACGATATATAATTTGCTATGATTTGAGGAGTTAAAATTTGTTGATTTGATTTTGAATTTGGAAATTAGGGTTTCTGCCATTTGGGAAGGAGGAATAGATAAGAAGTTGATGTACTTATAGAATAAACTGAAATGCTGCTATGGTTAGAGAAACAAAATCTATTTATATAGATAGATGGATAAGAACGAATGATACATATTGAATTGGGTCGAAATGATAACGACGACCCGAAAAGTCCGTTTCGTTTCCGAAACGAAAATGGGTCATCCAACATATCGAAATATACATTTTCGATATTTTTAAACTTAATAGAACTAGTTTCAAACCCCAATTCCATTGTAAACAGAAGTTAGCTTCTAAAATCAGATTTTTTTAATTGAATTCATTAAATTGATTTCTGCGCGTTTCGAGCCCGCACGATCAAACGACAAGTCTGATCGTTATTAAAAACTTGAAATCTTACAATAATTTACTGTTACGGATCCGATGAAACTAGTTTCATCGAAATCCGAGACAGTGGCCAAAATGACTATTTTCACGTTACTTAAGTGATTAATTGTTAAATTAATTTGATCACTTTTAAATTCAAATTTAATAGTTAACAATTTTCATCATTTCTGATTGCATAGAAATTAATAATCTATTTAAAATAAATTTCCCATGTTAAATCCACTGTTTAGATATTACACTAGTCTAGCGTTCAATTTATGATTAATAAAATTCTAGTTAATTATATTATATATTCCAATAATTTTTTTTACTTTGATTTACACTCTTTTTATTTGATCATCCAATACCTTATGAAAAAAAATAACATTGGTTTACATTTTATTACATTTACGTTTTACAGTTATCATCCTAACTCATATTTACAGCAATATTTGATTTACATTAATTTTTTTTATTGATTTCCAAATTATTTCAACATAAAAAATGAGATGATCAATAAACAATTGTTACTTTTAAGTACTTTAATCATGTTTATAAATTAGTTATTTACAAACAAATGTTATAACTACTTACACATTACTGATTTCATATTCAATTTAAATTAATTGCATACAATCTAACCATTTAATACAACATTTAATTTATTTCCGTATTTACAATTAACACCAAATTAACTTTACAATTATTTTAATTAATTGAAATTACATTAAAATATTATCAATTACATTAAATCAACATTATCAAATTATATTCTAATTGTTTTGCTCATTAACAAATCATAAATTTTTAATTTCTTCCAATATAAAATCCCAAAATCTTATTTAATAAATATTTTTAATTATCGTAAAAATACAGATTGTTACACTTTCTTCCAGTCAAAACTTTTCATCCTCAAAAAGGAACAAGAAGGAATTAAGAAACTAATATATTTTATTTTTAATAATCAATTTATTGTAACGACCCGATATTTTCAACCACTCGCATTCACATATGTCGGACTTGAATTGCTCAAAATACCGCGTTGTAGATAAAATTTGGCAATCTCATCATATAGAGTAAATAAATAATCATATAATCACAGACAAAGAGTAAATAATAATGCAGCGGAAGTAAAAAAGATAGTAGTTCATGAAGCTACAATATATAAAAGATACATCAGAGTTAAATAAGATACAACAGAAGGGTAACAAGATACATGGGTACAAATCAGAATACATCACTGAAATCACTGGATACTGAAAGCAAAATAGATGGCTGGATCTTCAAGCAAAGCTCCAACTCCGAAGGTGAGTCTTGAATGCTGAATCACTCAGTCTGACCCGAGCGTAAAGCAAAGCACAAAATACTCGAGTCGGGACATACATACTTATGAACCGTAAATCAACTCAAGTGAACAGTAACAAAATGCATCAGTAACTTAAAGGATGCTTGAGATCGCTCATCCTTTAAGGATCCGTTAAACTATTTACCATGTAGTAATATTCGCTATTATAATAATGTCTAATAGTAAAATAAACATACTTTAAAATAGCGTCAAGGGGTTACCCATATAGCCCTTAACACATAATAGTTCCCGTAGACTATACAGTACCCACGTACCCCCAGACCGGGAGGCTACGAGAAGATACTGCGTAGGTACAACACAAATAGAAACTCGTAGTAAAACTCGGTATGGTAGGTGACACGGCACACAAGGCAATGCCAGGGTAGATATGCCAATTACGCACACGGGCTGGTGGTAACGTAGCAGCCACTACGCCCACCTCGGAACACACTCCCAAATAAAAATCGAAGATAGCCATCAAATCAAACACAACTAAGAGTACAGTATCGAAGAAGTGTGTCCGACCAGAGGAGCTACCCCTTTTGGCCCGAGATCACTCCTGTTTTAGCTACCTTAAGCCAACTCACGGGAGTCGGGTCCACGTAATATACCTCAAGAACGTCGCCACCATCCTACTTCATTTTGGAATCTCCACCACATACACGGTTGTTAAAGTGGCTTTCGGAGTTGGCAGAGAGTATGACAACTTACGATCCCGGTCTCTTTAATAATCAATCGTTATTATAACACCGTGGCCATTTCAAAATAGTTTATACTTCAAAAAATCAAATCATTTCATTTCAAAACTATATTCCTTTCAAAATAGATTATACTTTGAAACCAAAACCATTTTATTTCAAAACTATATTCATTTCAATACGATATCACTTCCATTTCAAACATATATTCACCTTTCAAAAATCATAATACTTTCAAAGTTATAACTCTTTCGAAAATAAAATACTTGAAATCATTACACTTTGGAAATCATAACATTTCGAAATCAAACATTTGAAATCATGGTACCTTCCTTTAATTCTTTACATTTTACAAATTTATTCAACTAAACCCAAATTTTCAAGTTTCTAATTTAATTCGATTCAATCCATCAGTTTCAATTCAATTCAGTTTCCCAACAAATCATTTCAAATCTTATCAATTTCAAATATATATTTAATCCACAAAATAAACTATTCAATTTTTAATATATTTAAAAGCTTTAATATCCTAAATTTTAAAACTAAATTTTATAATTTCATATATCTCTTAATTGAACTTCATTATTACTTAGTTTTGCAATATTCATTTCATAAAATCCAATATCATTTAAATAAACCTGAATTACAAGTAAACCAAATATCCTTTCATACTAATATAAACTTCAAATATTCATTTATCAAATAAATCGAATAAATCAAAATCAAATATCCTTCCAAATTCACATTCTTTATCAAAATAAAGATCATGTCATTCAAAACCGTTTCAAAAATCATTTCCTTTCAGATCCTTTATCAATTCATTATCATTCTTTAATTCAAATATTAAATTTAAATATCATTTTAAAATCAAATATGTCATTCATTTATTATTTCAAATATCATTACAAAATACATTTCAAAATTTCATTCAAAAATTTCATTTATCTCATTACATTTCATTCCATTTAACACATAACCAAGTAAACCTTATTTAAATTCCTTAAAAATTAAATTCAAATGTTAAAATATATTCAAAACTCCTTAAATTTCACAAATAATCAATTCCAAAAGTTAAATCATTATCACTTTAAAATATAACTCAAACAGTGTCAAAATCTATAACATTTCAAAACATTATCAAATTTTAGCAACGACAGCATTTATAAAGTGCTACAGTAGGTATTTAGTATAAAAAATAGTTCAGTTCAGGAACAACAGCATTTATAAAATGTCGTAATAGATATTTAGTTATTTCGAACATAGTTAAATTTCATAAATGATAGCACTTAACAAATGCCATCATAAAACCACAACATTTTGAAAATGCTATCAATAAAATTCCAGATTTTATTATAACTTTTCAGAAACAATAAAACTTCAATTCTAGCAAATTTTAAACTTATAAATCATATTTTTAGGCTTCAATACTTCACATTTAAATCAATTTAACATATGATTTATCACAACAAAATTTTATAATTAAATATCCAATTTAAAACTTAATTCATTTGTTAAGTCAAAATTTCACTGTTTTTTTAACTTATTAATTTAACGGAACTTTAACATTTTACTTTAAATATCTTTTCAAAACTTTAAATTTAATTTCCATTATTTACTTACATTTTAAAAATAATAATTTAAAGGCAAAAATCACGTTTACTTCAAATTTACGTACTTAAATTCACAATTCAAATCTTAATATTTAGCTTTCTTAAAACCATAAAATATATATTTTAAACCAAAATTTCATACTTTTAAAAATGCATATCTTAAGAAAAATCATTTAAAAATATACCACGGGGTCTGTATATAATTTTCTAACCTAGGTCAAGTGGTACGCATATGTATCATTTCAATCCGCATTTTAAAAAGAAAACTCGAGTTCTATCATTTCAAACCCGCAATCCCAAGTCAAATAAAATACAATAAAAATCACTTGAACCTATCATTTCAGCTCATAATGAATTTTTCCCTGTTCTACTGTCCGTTCGGGTATGTATCATTTCAACCCATAGTGATTCTATTCTAACTAGGAACTTGCAGTGTGAACATATGCATAAACAATATAAACAATTATACAAACATGTCAATGTCCCAATATACTGTCATATATCATATTCAGGTGATAATTAACAAAGTTAACATGGTAATAACATGGAATAATATATGCGTAACATTTTAATTACTAATCACTTGTCATCTATTTACCATTTCATAAGTAATAATGTCAGAGTGAGAAGGACTCACCTTTATCAAAGCTAGAGACGCAAAACAACACTCAAGAACGATTTCAAAAGCACGACAAGCATGATTAGATTTGAACGGATGGAGAGCCTTGTAAACAACACAAAATATAATATACATAAGCACAAATATTAATATTGACATACAAATAAAGTTAACAACTTTTGTTTGCAAAACAATTGCAAAATAAGAGAGATAACCAAACCTTAGGAGCAAAAGACTTGTACAAGACAACATAAGCTTGGCCAAAATGCAAATGGGCTTGATCTAACCACACCTAGGCTCGGCCTAGGTCATGTATGCTCGGCCATGAGTCATGAGACATGGCTATGGACATGAAAATGGAAGGCAAAGGCATGGAGAGGCAAAGGTATGCAAGGGGTCAAGGGATGGAAGGTTTTGGTTCAACATAGGCTCGGCCTACGCCAATATTTGGCTCGCCCATGGGCACTACAGGTCAGGTTAGAGGTTGATGTGATGTCTAGAGGTGATGTCATGTGCTGGTGGTGAAGCTAGTGGTGGCGGCCTAGGTTGGACATGAAGGTGATGGTGGAACATGGCTTGGCTAGGCATTGTTTGGAGTTTTTGCAAAGTTTTTGTGGTGCTTGATCACCTAGATGGTCACGGCCAGATCTGGACAGCGGGGTAGGTGGGTGGCCGTGGATGATGAGGGAGAGGAGATGGTGGTGGTGATCGGTGAAGGTGATGGTGTGTGTGGCCGAGCAAACTAGAGAAGAGCAAGGCAAAAATCAAAGCAAAAATGAGGAAGAAAAGTAGAAAAATGGAAGCCATAACTTACAATTTTTTTTTTCAGAAATGAAATCCCGTGAGAATAAAGAGAGTGAGAAGGTTTTTTTTCACATGAAAGGCAATGGGAATACATGTCTATGCCAAGATAAAATGAAAGGCCAAGGCAGTGAAGAAAATAAATAAAGAAAATACTATTTAATTGAAACTAGAATTAAAATTGCAAACAAAATACAACTAACATTGGAAAATTTCAACTACACTTTTAAAATGTTTTAAAATAAAATATATATCCATAACATGTCATGTTACACATGTAAACATAAACATGACATGAAAAACAAAAATATTATTTATATAAATTAAAATAAACAATTTTGTTAAATAAAACAATTTACACACAATAGTTTAAAAGGTATAACTTTCACAATGTTAATCAGATTTCAATGAAATGAAAAGTAGTATACTTAAAATTTAATGTACTTTCATAAAATAAAGATAAATTTCAAAAGTTCAAATTTTAAATTTTTAAAATTAAAAGTCAAAGTTTGACTACATTGACAAAAATTCACATTTCTGGAAAATATCTATTTATTCATGTTTGAAATTATTATTCACATAGAAATCAAAATTTATTTTAAAATAACAAAAATTTATTCATTTTAATTAATAAAATAAAGTTTTTTTAAAATCAAGAAATTCAATTTAAAAATAATTAAAATATAAACTTGAAATAATCACAAAATACAATGTTGTTACACTCTCCCCCACTCAAAACTTTTCGTCCCTGGACAGGAATGAGGTACGGGAAAACACAGAAAAAGATGGAATGAAATAGGGTTAAGACAAGGTGACAAGAAGATTGAAATTATACCTGATAACTGTTGTTATAGGTAAGTTTAACAATGTAACAACCCGCATATTTATCGAGTTTGTATTTAAATATTTTAATTAAATATTAACTCGTTAATCGGATTTTAGTCCGAAAAGCTACTTTTTGCAAACGGTCAAATTAGGACTCGAGACCACTTCCATTGAGTTCGAAATGTCGTTTACAACTTTTTAAGTATAAACATCGATAGGTTTGGAGTTAGTGAAATTTCACTAACTTTTCCCGCTTTGGACTTTGGGTTAGTTTAGCCTATTAAGCCCAAGTTCCAACCCTCTTCTCCTCACTCTTCATAAATTTCCTAACTAATCAAGCTTTGGCATTAATGGTGGAGGGAATGGGAAATTAAAATTCCAAAAACTCAAATTCAATTGCAATCCATCTTTCTACTCCAAATTCAAGAAGAAGACATTGGATTCAAGCTTCTTGTGCTTAGATAGAAGAAGGATTGATTCTTGCTTGCTTAAAACTTCATTTTCATTGATATTTGGTGCAAAGGTGAGATTTTTATCTCACAAATCTAGTCTATAACTATATTGGACTGTTGGGAATGATTCCCTATCACTTTTGCATGCACATTAGCATTTGGTTTGGATTGGATTGGCGAAAAACTCCCCTTTTTAGCGTTTTGGTGAATTTTCTGCACTTAGGTCGTTCTGGCCATTTTTGGTGTTCGGAGTTAGGTCGCTCGCGACCTAACCCTTAGGTCGTTCGCGTGTTATCGCGCTAAGTCGCACTGCCTTGAATCTTCACCTCGGAGTTAGGTCGTAGGTCGCAAGGTCGCTAGGTCGTGGGTCGTTTGGGTCTAGGTCGCTCGGCATGACTCTGGGTCATCAAAATGCTTGTTTGAGTTAGGTCGCGCCTCTTTTAGGTCGCGTCTCCTTTAGGCCGTGCCTCTTTTAGGTCGCGTCTCCTTTAGCTCGCGCCTCTTTTAGGTCGTGTCTCCTTTAGGTCGCGCCTCTTTTAGGTCGCGCCTCCTTTAGGTCGCTCTCCTCTGGAACCCTTAAGTCGTTTGGCCTTAGGTCATTGCACCATTAGGTCGTTGGAAACCACTTGATCGTATGACCTTGTTAGGTCGTTAGGTCGCGATGGCTTTAAGTCGCGCACCTATTAGGTCGTTCGCCCCTTTTTGTCGTTAGGTCGCGAACCCACTTAGGTCGCTTAACCTTATTTTCCTCTAGGTCGCGTGGCCTTTAGACCCTTAGGTCGTGAGCAGTTAGGTCGTTAGACCTAGGTTGCCTTTTCCCCTTAGGTCGTTGGACCGATAGGTCGCTTCACCTGTGCTCACGTTAGGTCGTTCGACCCATTCATCTTTAGGTCGTTCCACTTGCCTATCTCGTAGGTCGCATTCCACCTAGGTCGCGTGAACCTATAGGTCATTGGACCCTTAACTTTTAGGTCGTTAGACCTCATTTTGTCTTCACTAAGTCATACCATTTTGGACGGGGCGCTGCCCCCTGGACCCCCGCGACCTGACCGGGCAGGTCGAACCCCGTAAGCGGTGGCGTTGCCCCCGCACCCCCACCTTGGGGGGTTGCCACCCCCCTGGACCCCCCCTCCGTAGGGGATCTTATCCGAAAAACATTGAGCTGATTTCCTTAGATTTTATTCACATCTCCGTATGCGATTTTTGTGACTGATTGTTTCTACAATTGCTTCTGTGTTTTGTCACTTTATAATATAAAGGTTTCAATACTAGTAGTAAATATCAAAACTCTTTTAACAAACAATTTCAACTCTATTTTTAATAACAAAGCTCTTTTCTTAAACCGTTTTCCAATCTATTAGTATATACAAACCTTTACCTCACTCGGATGAGAAATCTAATTAAACGACTTAGTAAAACAAGTGGTATGAAACGCTTGCGTTCACTTCGTCGGTTAATTCTTGGACTTGTTCGATTGAACCTCTTGTGACAATTTTATTAGTGAAGATTTACAGTTTGTTCGTAAATATTTAAGTTAAGCAAGTGGTTATGGGACATGAAGCTAAACTTCTATATTTACTAGCTTAGTGTAATTGACACTTCTCGTTGATCTTGATGATCGCTTTATGAATTAGACTAGCAATTGCGCGATGTCTCTTTCATTGCAAGGTTAGACTAGACACCACTTGTGTGATTCCATTCACACATACCTTTCTGCTTTTTGGTTAGTCTTGACCTCAATCTGTGTGATTCCATTCACACATGCGGGGTAGCTCCCCTTGGTCTTCGGACCGTCATGTGATAGGCCTCTTTCTCTTTTCTATGATTTCTGGACTTCTTGCATTGATTTCTAGAATTTATGTCATTGACTTGCTATGAGTACAAGTTTGGGGTATGATGCCCTTTCCGAATCTTTGAGAAGATTCTTGTGATATTGATTATCTCTTATTGATTGATCTTCTGTTGATCATTATTTACATACTTATAGTGGTATGTCGTTATGGATGTTTATGTTTATGCCATATCTTTTATGTTATATCATGTCATCTGATATTTATAGCTAGACTGACCCGTTTATTATTTTCTTAAATAATACTCGGGTCAGACCGAGATGTTACAGGTGCTTCTGCTTGACTTCTTCCCAGGGATTCATCACTCTGACTTTTGGCTAACTGTTTAGATTAGCAGTTTTTGTTGTATACACTTGAGATATAGACTCATAGTTGTATTCTTTTGTATAGCACGTGTTGCTATTCTTTTGTATTATCGTGGATCTTACTGACCACTACTCTGATGTACACTTTCATGTGTTAGTTATATATTCATATCTTCTTCTGCATTTGTGATATGGATATCTGTGACTGATTTGTGATATGATTATTTCTATGTTTGTTTCCGAAGATTATTTATAGCCACCGTGTGATAAGCAATTACATGGATGGTCGCTCCTCAACAGCCTTATTCTCCGTGCTAGTTGACAGCACTACTCCGGAGTGTTCTTGGCTAGCGTGGGTATAGAGGTGGGGCGTCACAAACAAGGTGGAGATGATCTTCCCAAGATCCTCCAAAATCAAGAACACAAGCACGAAAAAGATCTTCTAGAATCTGATTCACCCTTTCCGCTTGACCAACGGTCTATGGATGGCAAGCAGTGCTCAGATTCAAAAACGAGTACCAAAGATTATCAAAGATTATAGAAAGATTTCTAAACAGACTGGAATAAGCAATAGCCTCCCCATTCTGTAGTAAGATAAGGGAAATAAGGACAACCAAAAGATAGTTTGAAAAACAAAATAAGATAATAAATTTGAAACCATGAAAATTTTAACTTAAATTGAAAATTAATTTTACATAATTTAAATAAATCTTAACCATCTCTAGTTTCATTATCTTATCATCCAATTATCTTAAATAAACAATCTCTAAAATCATGGATTTGAAAGAAAAAAATCATTTAATATACTCATAATGTACTCAATAAAATTAATTCTTCTTTACTCCTAATTATAATTAAATTTATTCCTCTCAATATATTTTATCACCTATGTTAAATATATTTATACTTAAATTATTCTATTACCCTTTTTTCTCTATTTACCTCTGCTAATCTTTTTATGACTAAAATTTAAGTGTATAATATTCATTATAACCACTCAAATTTTATTTATAAAATCCTTTTCATACTGGATATTATCCAATTACATATTCAACTTCTATATAATTTAGGTAAGTTATATTGGAATGAAATTGTGTATTATACAAATAAAACTTTCTAATTTAATCATTTCAAGCTTGAGTATTTATCCAAATCTTGAAATTATACTTGAAATTATCCTTCAAGATAAAATTTAGGAATTAAATTTCCGATAAATTCCAAACTATTTAGAGATAAATAAATGCACATATACTATTTATATATCCATTCAGATTTAAATCATATATCAACATATGTTATAGATCCGGTCTTATTTTAGAAATTCAAATCAATTAAATTCCCCAAAACAAAACTGTAGCAAGACTACAGAACGGTCTCTTCACTTCAAAACTCGAAAATGAATGTCGATGATGTTGTAGTCATCACCAAAGTTATTTTCCAGCGACAAAAGGAAGAGCACTAGTTTTAAACTTTAAAATTCTTTGGAAACAAATTTCTATTTGAAAATACTTTAAATAGTATATCCTTTTAAAACTTTAAATACAAGGTTTGAAATCCATCGGAAATTAAATTATCAAATTCTTCTTTTAAATTCATTTTAAATTTCGAAATAAATTTATAACCATGTTTATAGTTCAATTATTTATATATGAAACAAGAGAAACGATATATAAAATCAAATATTATTTCTTTACAACCAATTCAATAAAATCTAGAAAAAGATTTATAATATAGTTACAAAATTTATTTCATTACTAAATTTGAAAAACATATTGTGTCAGTTTTCTCTGTTCAAGTGTTTTGGAAATCTTATCGATAACATTGACCAGACGAATCGATCAGAAACCTAAATCAACATCAATAATTCAAACAACACAATATATAAAACATTTTAAATATTAGTTTACAAATACATTTCAAGAATGATTTGAAGATAAGTTGGAAACAAAGATGAGATGATTAAATTATAGAATAGGAAGATGGATAAACTTATATAAATCGCGGTCAACCTTAACCGGGTCAATCGTGACTTAAAGAATAAGATCGATGTGGATTTCTGAGGAAAATCTACATTCGGTCTCAAGAGATCGAGTTCGGAATTATAAGAGATACTAGCATCTAAACCGGGGATATAAAAATCTCTGGTGAATTGATGCTGTTGTAAAGGAGTTTCTCCCCTTTTATAAATCAATTTGAGATTGGCGGGACCGCCGACTCATTATAAAGATCATTCGAAGTGGAGTAATGGGATACTCCAGAATCAAAAGAAGACGAATAGTGAGGGACACAAATGGATTTTAGAACCGCATGGAACGTTTTAAAATTCAAAGGAATCGAGTCAAAAAGAAAGAGATTCAAACTCGAATGAAAGTAATTCTGTAAATACATTTACCATATATGCTAAGTTTTGCCTAAAGCCAAAGCTCTGATACCACATATAATGACCCGGTATTTTCAACCACTCGCATACGCACATGTCGGACTTGAATTGCTCAAAATATCGCGTTGTAAATAAAATTTGGCAATCTCATCATATATAGTAAATAAATAATCACATAATCACGGACACAGAGTAAATAATAATGCAGCGGAGGTAAAAGAGATAGTAGTTCATGAAGCTACTGTATATATAAGATACATCAGAGTTAAACAAGATACAATAGAAGGGTAACAAGATACATCAGGTACAAATCAGAATACATCACCGAAATCACTGGATACTGAAAGCAAAATAGATTGCTGGATCTTCAAGCAAAGCTCCAACTCCGAAGGTGAGTCTTGAATGCTGAATCACTCAGTCTGACCCAAGCGTAAAGCAAAACACAAAACACTCGAGTCAGGACATACATACTTATGAATTGTAAATCAACTCAAATGAACAGTAACAAAATGCATCAGTAACTTAAAGGATGCTTAGGATCGCCCATCCTTTAAGGATCCGTTAAACTATTTACTATGTAGTAATATTCTCTATTATAATAATGTCTAATAGTAAAATAAACATACTTTAAAATAGCGTCAAAGGGTTACCCTATAGCCCTTAACACATAATAGTGCCCGTAGACTATATATCTGCGTACCTCCAAATCGAGAGGCTACGAGAAGATACTGCATAGGTACAACACAAATAGAAACTCGTAGTAAAGCTCGGTATGGTAGGTGACACGACACACAAGGCAATGCCAGTGTAGATATACCAATTACGCACACGAGTTGGCGGTAACGTAGCAGCCACTACGCCCACCTCGGAACACACTCCCAAATAAAAATCGAAGATGGTCGTCAAATCAAACACAAGTAAGAGAATAGTATCAAAGAAGTGTGTCCGACCATAGGAGCCACCCCTTTTGGCTCGAGATCACTCCTGTTTTAGCCACCTTAATACAACTCACGGGAGTCGGGTCCACGTAATATACCTCAAGAACGTCGCCACCATCCTACTTCATTCTGGAATCTCCACCACGTACACAGTTGTTAAAGTGGTTTTCGGAGTTGGCAGAGAGTATGACAACTTACGATCTCGGTCTCTTTAAAAACCAATCGTTATTATAACACCGTGGCCATTTCAAAATAGTTTATACTTCAAAACCAAATATGATTGCCATTTCAAAACCATACTAATACAATATATTCACCGATCCCTGTCTCTTTAACAACTAATCGTTATTATAACACCGTGGCCATTTCAAAATAGTTTATACTTCAGAAAATCAAATCATTTCATTTCAAAACTATATTCCTTTCAAAATAGTTTATACTTCGAAACCAAAACCATTTTATTTCAAAACTATATTCATTTCAATACGATATCATTTCCATTCAAACATATATTCACCTTTCAAAAATCATAATACTTTCAAAGTTATAACTCTTTCAAAAATAAAATACTTGAAATCATTACACTTTGGAAATCATAACATTTCGAAATCATACATTTGAAATCATGGTACCTTCCTTTAATTCTTTACATTTTACAAATTTATTGAAGTAAACCCAAATTTTCAAATTTCCAATTTAATTCAATTCAGTTTCCCAACAAACCATTTCAAATCTTATCAGTTTCAAATACAAATTTGATCCACAAAATAAACTATTCAATTTTTAATATATTTCAAAGCTTTAATATCGCACATTTCAAAACTAAATTTTATAATTTCATATATCTCTTAATTTAACTTTATTATTACTTAGTTTTACAATATTCATTTCATAAAATCCAATATCATTTAAATAAACCCGAATTACAAGTAAACCAAATATCCTTTCATACTAATGTAAACTTCAAATATTCATTTATCAAATAAATTGAATAAATCAAAATCAAATATCCTTCCAAATTCATATTCTTTATCAAAATGAAGATCATGTCATTCAAAACCATTTCAAAAATCATATTCTTTCAAATCCTTTATCAATTCATTATCATTCTTTAATTCAAATATTCAATTTAAATATCATTTTAAAATAATATATGTCATTCATTTATTATTTCAAATATCATTACAAAACACATTTCAAAATTTAATTCGAAAAATTCATTTATCTCATTACATTTCATTCCATTTAACACATGGCCAAGCAAACCTTATTCAAATTCAAATTCAAATCAAATTCCTTAAAATTTAAAATATATTCAAAATTCCTTAAATTTCATAAATAATCAATTCCAAAAGGTAAATCATTATCAATTTAAAATATAACTCAAACAGTGTTAAAATCTATAACATTACAAAACATTGTCAAATTTTAGCAACGACAACATTTATAAAGTGCTACAGTAGGTATTTAGTTTACATAATAGTTCAGTTCAGGAACAACAGCATTTATAAAATGCCGTAATCGATATTTAGTTATTTCAAACATAGTTAAATTTCAGAAATGATAGCACTAAACAAATGCCATCGTAAAACCACAGCATTTTTGGAAATGCTATCAATAAAATTCTAGATTTTATTATAACTTTTCAGAAACAATAAAACTTCAATTTTAGCAAATTTTAAACTTATAAATCATATTTTTAGGCTTCAAAACTTCACATTTAAATCAGTTTAACATATGATTTATCACAACAAAATTTTATAATTAAATATTCAATTTAAAACTCAATTCATTTGTTAAGTCCAAATTTCATTGTTTTCTTAACTTGTTAATTTAACAAAACTTTAAAATCTTACTTTAAATATCTTTTCAAAACTTTAAATTTAATTTTCATTATTTACTTACATTTTAAAAATAAAAATCTAAAGTCAAAAATCACATTTAGTTCAAATTTACATAAATTCACAATTCAAATCTTAATATTTAGCTTTCTTAAAACCATAAAATATATATTTTAAATCAAAATTTCATACCTTTAAAAATACATATCTTAAGAAAAATCATTTAAAAATATATCACGGGGTCTGTATATAATTTTTTAACCTAGGTCAAGTGATATGGATATGTATCATTTCAATCCGCATTTTAAAAAGAAAACCCGGGTTCTATCATTTCAAATCTGCAATCCTAAGTCGAATAAAACACAATAAAAATCACTTGAGCCTATCAGTTCAGCTCATAATGATTTTTCCATATTCTAATGTCCATTCGGGTATGTATCATTTCAACCCATAGTGATTCTATTCTAACAAGGAACTTGCAGTGTGAACATATACATAAACAATATAAACAGTTATACTAACATGTCAATGTCCTAATATACTGTCATATATCATATGTCAGGTGATAATTAACAAAGTTAACATGGTAATAACATGGAATAATATATGCATAACATTTTAATTACTAATCACTTTTCATCCATTTACAATTTCATAAGTAATAATGTCAGAGCGAGAAGGACTCACCTTTATCAAAGCTAGAGACCCAAAACAACACTCAAGAATGATTTCAAAAGCACGACAAGCACGATTAGATTTGAATGGATAGAGAGCCTTGTAAACAACACAAATATAATATACATAAGCACAAATATAAATATTGACATACAAATAAAGTCAGCAACTTTTGTTTGCAAAACAATTGCAAAACAAGAGAGATAACCAAACCTTGGGAGGAAAAGACTTGTACAAAACAGCATAAGCTTGGCCAAAATGCAAATGGGCTTGATCTAACCACACCTAGGCTCGGCCTAGGTCATGTATGCTCGGCCATGAGTCATGAGACATGGCTATGGATATGAAAATGGAAGGCAAAGGCATGGAGAGGCAAAGGTATGCAAGGGGTCAAGGGATGGAAGGTTTTGGTGCAACATAGGCTCGGCCTATGCCAATATTTGGCTCGGCCTTGGTCACTACAGGTCAGATCAGAGGTTGATGTGATGTCTAGAGGTGATGTCATGTGCTGGTGGTGGAGCTAGGGGTGGTGGCCGAGGCTAGACATGAAGGTGATGGTGGAACATGGCTTGGCTAGACATTGTTTGGAGTTTTTGCAAATTTTTTGTGGTGCTTGATCACCTAAATGGTCACGCCCAGATCTGGACAGAGGGGTAGGTGGTTGGCGATGAATGACGAGGGGGAGGAGTTGGTGGTGGTGGTCGGTGAAGGTGATGGTGTGTGTGGCCGAGCAAACTAGAGAAAAGTAAGGCAAAAATCAAAGTAAAAATGAGGAAGAAAAGTATAAAAACGGAAGCCATAACTTACAATTTTTTTTCAGAAATGAAATGACGCGAGAATGAAGAGAGTTGAAAGGTTTTTTTTCACGTTAAAGGCAATGGGAATACACGGCTATACCAAGAGAAAATGAAAGGCCAAGGCAATGAAGAGACAAGGATAAGGAAAAGTCACAAGTTTTAAAAGCTTTGTCTCTTTGAATTTCCAATTCTATTAATTCAATATAAACAAATAAAAATAAAGTAAATAAAATAAAAAGTGAAAAAAAATAAAGTAGGAATGACAATAAATAAATAGTTTTAGGAAAAAATAGAAAATAAATAAATAAATTACTTTATTTAATTGAAACTATAATTAAAATTGTAAACAAAATACAACTAACATTGGAAAATTTCAACTACACTTTTAAAATGTTTTAAAATAAAATATATATCCATAAGATGTCATGTTACACATGTAAACATAAATTAGAACATGACATGACAAACAAAAATATTATTTATATAAATTAAAATAAACATTTTGTTAAATAAAACAATTTACATACAATAGTTTAAAAAGCATAACTTTCACAATATTAATCAGATTTCAAGGAAACGAAAAGCAGTATACTTAAAATTTTATTTACTTTCATAAAATAAAGATAAATTTCAAAAGTTCAAATTTTAAATTTTTTAAAATTAAAAGTCAAAGTTTGACTACATTGACAAAAATTCACATTTCTGTAAAATATTCGATTTATTCATGTTTGAAATTATAATTCACATAGAAATCAAAATTTATTTTAAAATAATAAAAATTTATTCATTTTAATAAATAAAATAATTTTTTTAAAATCAGCAAATTCAATTTAAAATAATAAAAATATACAATTGAAATAATCACAAAACACAGGGTTGTTACATTTATAGACAATTTTAATTTACAAAATTAAGTATTTTAAATAAAATATATCAACTTATAAACAATGAAATATTCATATTCGAGTTCTAATAAAAGTTTGAAAATATTTCCACTTTCAAAAAAATTTCTAAATCCTAAATCCACGGAATATTTCGGTAGA
The DNA here is from genome assembly GCA_030765085.1 of Allium cepa. Classification (NCBI taxonomy): domain Eukaryota; kingdom Viridiplantae; phylum Streptophyta; class Magnoliopsida; order Asparagales; family Amaryllidaceae; genus Allium; species Allium cepa. Next base: position 650,354 of record JASFAV010000023.1, on the reverse strand, counting down.
GTCTTCTTTGTACGGATAGGTCCGAAAAATAATAATATCAATAATTACAATATATATTTCAGTAATAAAATATCTTAACCATGGTGAAACAATTAGAATTCGTTGCAAAACCGAAATCCGAAAACGTACCTATTTTTCGGGCAAATAATTTTATTTATGAAACCAAAAACATTAGCTATTGCTTCCATAAACCTGTATTTCATTTATATAATCCAAAACATTGAGAATTATATACAATAGAAATATTTAGTTGTTTTCAATTAGTAGCAAAAGCAAATCAACACAAAAACATATGCAACCAAAACAATACAACCATTATATACAATCAAAGTATCCATCATACATTCATAGCAATTAAACAAATGGTTTGTTCCGTTTCAGAAACTTTCAATCGTACAAGAATGATAAATAAACTATCAAGTGTACCCTACGCTCAACAGCTTTAGATAATTACTTAATAGAATATTTATACAACCTCAAACAATTAGAAGTATCCTTTTCCAACATTTCATAAGCCAAAATAACAAAGAATTTAATATGATTTAAGTTTATTCAATCAGTTTCCCTTTTTACTCTTTTATTTATTTTCATTCATACATACAATGTCATTTCCATTAATTTGCATTCATTTACTTACATATGTCGTTTACCATTCAATTATTTAGAACATCAATTATCAATTCTTAAAATATCATATAAGTTTCTTTGCAATTTAATCCAAAACTATTATTTTTATTTTATTTTTATTTAAAAAAACTCAACCTAGAGCCCTGATGAAATCGAAGGGATGGGATGAGCTCCCCATAGCCTGGTCCGACCATAGACAGGAGAGTTTTCAGCCAGCCCAGTACCGAGATTTATTCCCTAACCGTTTTTTGATATGTTATAACAGGGGCTCACCTCCATGCCTTGAATGGGAAACACATCTCAATCTATCAGGACTTGAACCCACGACCTCAAGGAACTTTGTTCCACAGTCGCTAAGCAGTCCCGACCAACTAAGCTATGCTCGCGGACATTATTCGTTTTTACTTATATAAATTTTATTTCCATTTAATATCAATATTCATTTGTGAATCAATTTGTACTTAAGTTTTAACTTCTTAATTTACATTCATCCCTTCTTATATAGTATCATTGAGTATTAAATCCAATTCTTTTGTAGGGTCAGTTAATAATAAATTTATTTATGAATCATTTCAGTCATTTCTTAAATTTATAACATTTCTTAGATAATATTCATTTTTACTATTCAATCTAATTATTAGCATTTCAAAACATTAAATTATGCTTATAACATTTCTTGTACATCAAAATTCTTATTTATAGAAATAATTCTATTTGAACACTTTCATTACTTAAATTTTACTTGTATAATATTATATTATATATTCCGATGTTTTAAGAATCTAATTATTTACATATTACAACTTTTAAACATTTCTGGTAAGTTATATATATGTTTTAAGAATGTAATTGAATGTTACACAAGTTTACCTTATTCATTTGGTTAAGAAAATGTTCAATAATTGCATCTTCTAAATTTTCATATCTTTTGATTTACAAGTTAAAAAATTTCAATTTCTTATATATATCATTAATCACTTATCATCGAAATTATTTTTAGTGACAGAAGAGGGGAGTACAAGACTTATTTCCTTTTAAAAGAAATTCTTTAAAACATTTCTTTCAAATCACATTGAAATGTTTATATCTGAAAATACTTCCAAATAATACTAATATTATATTCCAAAATCTATTGAAAACCAATTTCAAAACCCGAAACTTAAGTTCTCAAATTTCCAATTCATATTTACCTTATTTGTAAATTTTATTTTACAACCGACATTTATAAAATTTCACTTCCTAGCAAATAAGCATATTACATACGATTATATAGATTTATAAAATTATACTTTTATACTCTAAAATATAATTCTAGGTAAATTATTTAATTTACCTATATTTCAAAACAATATCATGTCGGTCTACCCTACTAAGTATTTAGAAATCTCTATCGATGCCATAGCGTCATATGTATCGACCAGAATTTATAAACACTAAACAGAACAAGTCCACACAATATTAAACATTTTTATAACACTAACAAGTACGCTCTCTCATACACACACACACACACAAACACACACACACGCTCAAACAACTCATTCTGGGGTATTAATAACCCAATCTCTTATGAGTCAGACACCATAAAGCTAAGGTTGTTGCTAAACCAAAGCTCTAATACTGTTATCCCGCCTTTTGGCAAGGCCATGACACCAAGGAATTGACTAGAAACAAAAGACGGTCTATCCCGAAGATCGATTGTACATAGGTTCACTATGGATGTCGATAAATTTTGTCCGAGTCCAGATCGAGCTACAATTGATATGACATGACAAGCAAAGCTATGAAAGCTTACGTTCCAAGTTTCAAGTCAATCGGAGTTCGTGTGCTCAATATACGATCGGTGCAATCCAAGGAAATCAACTCACATGCATCCATCTGTTCGTATCCATCATTTCGCATCCATCTGTTTGCATCCATCGCGTTATCTATTGTTCTATCCATCACGTTATCTGTTGTTCGTATCCATCACGTACACTCACCTGTGTGTCCACTCAGCCTGGTTCAACTTCGTATCCATCAAATTGGTTCAACTTCGTATCGATCAATTGGAGTCAATTCGCATCGATCCCAATCGCATAGTTTGTATCGATCGATCAATGATCGATATGAATAAAACATCAAACGAATGATACGAAAACAACATCCAGCTATCGATACGAAATGGCCCTCGGCTATCGATACGAAGTAGCCTATGAGTATCGATATGAACAAGGCCATGGCAATCGATAGAACAGAACAACTTCAATCGATACGAACAAGACTCGACTGGATCGATACAAATAAGGTACATCCCTTTGAAAGACTCGGTCACTAGACATGAAAAGTGGATCGATCGAAGGAGTTAGCGCCACATCAACTTGCAAGCACGTGCCCAAAAAACGATACGAACAGCATCGATACGAAAAGAACGGCGACCGAAAAGCCCAAACTTGCATCGATGATAAGTCACAATTTACAAGTCCAAATGCCCCCAAATTTTCATAGGAGCTTATGTACGGCCTAAAGAATGATCATGCTAAGTTTCAACTCGATTGGATCAAATCTTCATCGATACGAAATTCGTTTTTACCGATGACGGACTGCGTGCAAATGACATGAGATCGGTCGTGTGGGCCCACTCACATGCCAGAAGAGGTCTGCCGAGATCTGAGCGAGATATTTGCATCCTACGCCTATAAAAAGCATCCCAGAGTCTACAGAAAATGGACATTTAGCTCTCCTACGTCCATACTCTGCTGAAATCATTTTTGCACTCAAAGATCACTGTTGTACTCAAAATCCGCTGCTGTAGTCTACGGTAACCAGTTGTAATCAACAAACAAACATCAATAAAATCATCAATTTCATAGTGGACGTAGGCCATATGCCAAACCACTCTAAATCTCTGTGTTTCTGCGTGTTTTTCTTATCTGTTTTTGAAGTGTTTGTTAGATAATCCTCTTTTTACATTTACTTTCTTCATTTTATCTCTTCAAATACTTTCGAAGAGTGTTGTACTCAATTTTGGTACAAACACTTTGGTGCTTTTACTGAGAAAACACAGTTTTTCTCCTGCTCATTGGATCTACTATCGACATCGGATTGCATAAATCCAAGAAGAAGATCCAAATCTCAAGTTCAAAGTTCTTCCATCCTATTCAAATTTGCATCAAATCTAGGAAAGAGCTTCGCTATTCATCATGGTAAACACAAGGAACACTTCTACTGCTGTAGATCCAGAAGGACAGGATTGACAGAATCCCTCACAACTACCTTTGACCGATCAGAATGCTGCTGGACCATCAGATCCGCAAGTCCCTGTCACCAGGGAAGAGTTTCAGATGCTAATGCAAGAGCTGACACAGAGCCGTCAGCAAATTACTCAACAACTGTGTGTCAATGCAGAATTGACCAATCAGCTGAGTCGCCAAAGGCGTGGGAGATCTAAGAGGGATTAGGCTTCCTATTCATCTACTGAGAGTTTAGCTTCTTCAAACTATCATCATAGATCCACGTGCCCATGGCTAGATGGGAGTTATACCCAAGCTACTGGACATCAGCACACACCGAGCCTTAGGCAACCAAGATTTGGCCCATCCACCAGCCATCAGATTGAACCCTCCTCCCAAGGAGGTACTATTCCATATCATGTTGCAAACAACCACACTACCGTCACTTCTACTGAGCTCGGAGTTGATGCCCGAAAGCGGAGAGATCCGATCCAACATCAGCATACTCCCGAACCTTACATCAATGAAGACTTAGAACCAAGAAGGTGAGACCGTCGACCACGTACGGCTAAGCCTCGCGTTGTGGAACCAGACCACATCTTGGCCCAACGCGCTCAAAATGTCTAGATGCCAGATATACGGACGATGATACGCAATGATTCGTGAAAGTTAGGGTCTCACTAAAGACAACTGGGGAATCACCCGGAGTCATGCCCCTTTCACTGATGACATACTCTATGCTCAACCACCTCGGCGATTCAGGATGCCAACTCTACCTATCTATGAAGGAAGCTCAGATCCCAATCATCATATTCTAAAGTATGAATGGTTGATGAATGCTGCATGAGCTGACGATGCAGTTAAATGCCAAAGTTTTCCGATTACTCTTGGGGGTATAGCTACCATGTGGTTTACCCATCCGCCACCTCGATCTATCTCGTGTTTTGATCAGTTAGCGATGAAGTTTGTCGAGCAGTTTCGAATGCATGTAACGAGACTGAAGGATGTTAACACTTTGTCAAGTGTCACTCAAGCTCCTGGAGAGACACTCAGACGTTATTTAGAAAGATTTCACGTTGCGTGTGATGAGATTAGCAATCCCAACGATAACTCTATTCTAATGGCACTAACTAAGGGGATTGATCCCGATTCTGAATTCGACAATTGGTTGGCCGGAAAGCTTCCTGCATAGTTGGACCGTTTCTTTTCCAAGGCAGCCCAATTCTTGAGAAGGAAGGATGCGAAACAGTCTAGGAAAAAGGACGATGCAGGGCCTAGGGTTGAAGGAACCCAGAGTAATGTAGCTGTTAAACAATATGGGGAGTGCCCCAGAAAAGTGCAACTGAATATTCAAAATAAACAGAATTCACAGAGAAGTAATGGAGATCGAAATAAGAAAAGGGATCAGAATCGTGGTCCACGACATAGGGCCCAATTTTTTGATAATTACACTCCTTTGAATACGTTGTTGGAGAATGTGTACTTACAGACTTGTAATACCATTCAATGTAAGAAACCTACCCCAAGACAATCATCAAAGAAACAAATCCAGACGGGAAAGTTTTGTAGATTCCATGGTAGCTACGGCCATAACACGAATGAGTGCCGTCACTTGAAAGATCTCGTTGAAAAGTTGATAAGAGAAAGGAAGTTAGAGCAGTTTGTGCGGGCGCCGTAGTCTGGAGGTGCAGACCTATCAAATCAAAATAGTGTACCTAATCCGGCAAGACTGGAGGAACCCGCTTGTGCCGGCGGGAGGCTAGTGATAAATACTGTTAGTGGTGGTCCTCATCAAACAGACCAAAGCTGGAAGGAAATGGTGTCGTATGCCAGTTCTATTAGACATGCAGACTTTGAGTGTTGTAGTAGTTTGGAAGATGTTGCTCCGGCCAAACAATAGAAGACGATGACTGCGACATCGTGTTTCGAGATAGAGATGCTGGCAGGGTCAAAGCCCCCACTATTGATCCACTTGTCATATTAGCTCAAGTAGGTCCTGCTTGGATGAAAAGGATCTTAGTTGACAATGGAAGTTCTGTGAATATATTATTTAAGAGAGCCTATGACCATATGAAGATGGAGGCTAAAGATTTGAAGCCTTGCCAGTTTCGTATTCATGGCTTCAATGGGAGTGCAACCATACCCACTGGAGTGGTGGAATTGCTAGTGGAGTTAGGAACCGGAGAGCGCTGGAGAGTCCAAATATTTCAATTTGTTGTGTTGGGCATAGACTCGCTGTACAATCGGCCGACCGGCCCTAGCTGAGTTCAGGGATATCATTGCCTCATGGTGTTTGACTCTAAAGTTCTCCACTGATCGTGGAGTTGGAGTCGTTCAAGGAGATTAGGCTGTTGGGAGAGCCTGTTATGTTGCTGAACTGGGCGAGGCGCAACGAAAGGAGAAAGGAAAGGGCGTAGAGGAATCTCTCTGCATCCGCTTTGTTGAAAATTGACAATTGATGCCTGGACCCAGGCTCAGGCACCCTAACTAATTCCAAAGAGATCTTGACCGAAGAGATCATGAAAGTAGGGCTGTCACGGATACTTTCGGATATAGATAGTGCCATATCTTTGTCCGTATCCGATCATTTTCGGATATCGGATATCCATATCCGCTTATTTTTTGGATATCAGATATCCATATCCATTTATTTTTGGATACGGACGGATACTGGATATTTATCCGCTCCGTCCATAATCAATAAATTTAAAAGTATAATAAAAGTTTTGGATCAACATAAAACAGTTTTTGTACCAATGTTCATAAAAAAACCAAGGAATAAAAAATGTGATGATAAAACATTGTTTTATACCCATATCCATATGTGTATCCAAAAATATTTGAAAATTAAATACTAAAACTGTCTGTTTTTCACTAAAAATGAGCAAAAAACCATATCATAGTAACATCCAATGGTTAGGATATAGTTGAAAAGTCATATATTAATTAAATATAATTTTAATATATATATATATATATATATATATATGCATCAGTTAATCGTACGGATATTTTTTGGATACGAATAACACAATAACCATATCCATATCCGGAAAGCTTTTCGGATATCGGTTATCTGTATCCGCTTTTCGGATAATGGATATTTTTCATATCTTCGGATGCGGATTCGGACGGATACCGGATTTTTCAAGTACCCATTGGCAGCCCTAAATGAAAGTGAAGATGAAAGTAAAGACAGTCAAGCTTCTCCGACCAAACTGACGATCGCTGTCCCGGTTGACGATAGTGACAATTCTAAAATGATAAAGATTGGACTCAGTTAAGCCAACAAATGCAAGAGGAATCGGCTGAATTTATCCGAGCTAACCTTGACGTGTTTACTTGGACATATTCTAACATGTGTGGAATCTCCTCGGACATCGTGAGCCACCCATTGAACAAAAGACAGTCTGTCCCGAAGATCGATTGTACACAGGTTCACTATGGATGTCGATAAATTTTGTCCGAGTCTGGATCGAGCTAAAATTGATATGACATGACAAGCAAAGCTATGAAAGCCAACGTTCCAAGTTCCAAGTCAATCAGAGTTCGTGTGCTTAAGATACGATCGATGTAATCCAAGGAAATCAACTCACACGCATCCGTCTGTTCGTATCCATCATTTCACATCCATATGTTCGTATCCTTCACATTAGCTGTTGTTCTTATCCATCACGTTATCTATTGTTCGTATCCATCACGTACACTCAACCACGTGTCCATTCAGCCTGGTTCTACTTTGTATCCATCAAATTTGTTCAACTTCGTATCGATCAATTAGAGTCAATTCGCATCGATCCCAGTCACATAGTTCGTATCGATCGATCAACGATCGATACTAATAAAACATCAAACGAATGATACGAAAACAACCTCCAGCTATCGATACGAAATGGCCCTTAGCAATCGATACAAAATGGCCCTCGAGCATCGATACGAACAAGGCCATGGAAATCGATACGAACAGAACAATTTCGATCGATACGAACAAGACTCAACTGGATCGATACGAACAAGGTACACCCCTTTGAAAACTCGGTCACTCGACATGAAAAGTGGATCGATCCGAGGAGTTAGCACCAGATCAACTTGCAAGCATGTGCCCAAAAAGCGATACGAACAGCATCGATACGAAGAGAACGACGACCGAAAAGCCCAAACTTGCATCGATTATAACTCACAATCTACAAGTCCATATGCCACCAAATTTTCACAGGAGCTTACGTATGACCTAAAGAATGTTCATGCTAAATTTCAACTCGATTGGATCAAATCTTGAATGATATAAAATTCGTTCGCATCGATCATAGACCGAGTGCAAATGACATGAGATCGGTCATGTGGGCCCACTTACGTGCCAGAAGAGGTCTCCTGAGATCTGAGTGAGATGTTTGCATCCTACGCCTATATATAACATCCCAGAGTCTACAGAAAATGGATTTTTAGCTCTCCTACGTCCAGACTCTGCCGGTACCATTTTTGCACTCAAAGATCACTGTTGTACTCAAAATCCACTGCCGCAGTCAGCGGTAACCAGTTGTAATCAGCAAACAAACATCGATAAAACATCGATTTCATAGTGGACGTAGGCTATACGCCGAACCACTCTAAATCTCTATGTTTCTGCATGTTTTTCTTATCTGTTTTTGAAGTGTTTGTTAGATAATTCTCTTTTTACACTTACTTTCTTCATTTTGACTCTTCAAATACTTCCATAGAGTGTTATGCCCAATTTTGGTACAAACACTTTGGTGCTTTTGCTAAGAAAATACGGTTTTTCTCCTGCTCATTGGATCTACTATCGATATCGAATTGCATAAATCCAAGAAGAAGATCTAGATCTCAAGTTCAAAGTTCTTCCATCCTATTCAGATTTGCATCAAATCTAGGAAAGAGCTTCACTATTCATCATGGTAAACACAAGGACCACTTCTACTGCTATAGATCAAGAAGGATGGGATTGACAGAATTCCACACAACTGCCTTCGACCGATCAAAATGATGCCAGACCATCAGATCTGCAAGTCCCTGTCACCAGGGAAGAGTTTCATATGCCAATGCAAGAGCTGACATAGAGCCGTCAGCTACTTACTCAACAACTGTGTGTCAACCCAGAATCGACCAATCAATTGAACCGCCAAAGGCGTTGGAGATCCAAGAGGGATCAGGCTTCCTATTCATCTTCTGAGAGTTCTGCTTCTTCAGACTATCATCACAGATCCACGTGCCCATGGCTAAATGGGAGTTATACCCAAGCCACTGGACATCAGCACACACTAAGCCTTAGGCAACCGAGAGTTGGCCCGTCCACCAGCCATCAGACTGGACCCTCCTCCCAAGGAGGTAATATTCTGTATCATGTTGTAAACAACCACACTACCGCGTCTGCTACCGAGCCGGGAGTTGGTGCCTGAAACCGGACAGATCTGATCCAACATCAGCATACTCCCGAATCTTACATCCTTGAAGACTTAGAACCAAGGAGGCGAGACCGTCGACCACGTTCGGCCCAGCCTTACGTTGTGGAACCCAACCACACCTTGGCCTAGCGCGCTTAAAATTTCCAGATGCCAGATATACCAACGACGATACGTCAAATGATCCGTGAAATTCAAGGTCTCACTACAGACGACTGGTGAATCTCCCGGAGTAATACCCCTTTCATTGATGACATACTCTATGCTGAACCGCCTCAGCGATTCAGGATGCCAACTCTACCCATCTATGAAGGAAGCTCAGATCCCAATCATCATATTCTAAAGTACGAATGGTTGATGAATCCTGCATGAGTCGACGATGCAGTTAAATGCTGGAGTTTTTCGATCTCTCTTGGGGGTATAGCTACCATGTGGTGTACCCATCTAGCACCTCGATCTATCTTGTGTTTTGATCAGTTGGCGACGAAGTTTGTTGAGCGGTCCTGGATGCATGCAATGAGATCGAAGGATGTTAACACTTTGTCAAGTGTCACTCAAGCTCCTGGAGAGACACTCAAACGTTATTTAGAAAGATTTCATGCCGCGTATGCTAAGATTAGCAATCCCAACGATAACTCTATTCTGATGGCACTAACTAAGTGGATTGATTCCGATTCTGAATTCGGCAACTGGTTGGCCGAAAAGCCTCCTACGTCGTTGGAACGTTTCCGTTCCAAGGCAGCCAAATTATTGAGAAGGGAGGATGCGAAACAGTCTAGGAAAAAGGACGATGCAGGGCCCAATGTCGAAGGAATCCAGAGTAATGTAGCTGTTTAACAATCCGGGGAGAGCTTTGGAAAAGTGCAATTGAATATTCAAAATAAATAGAATCAGCAGAGAGGTAATGGAGATTGAAATAAGAAAAGGGATCAGAATCGTAGTCCACGACATAGGGCTCCTATGTTTGATAGTTACACTCCTTTGAATACATCGCTGGAGAATGTGTACTTACAGACTTGTAATACCATTCAATGTAAGAAACCTGCCCCAATACCATCATCAGAGAAAAAAATCCAGACGGGAAAGTTTTGTAGATTCCACGATAGCTACGGCCATAACACGAATGAGTGCCGTCACTTGCAGGATCTCATTGAAAAGTTGATAAGAGAAAGGAAGTTAGAGCAGTTTGTGCGAACGCCGTAGTTTGGAGGTGCAGATCAAATCAAAATTGTGTACCTAATAAGGCAAGACTGGAGGAACCCGCTCGTACTAGTGGGAGGCTAGTGATAAATACTGTTAGAGGTAGTCCTCATCCAGCAAACCGAAGCTGGAAGGAAATGGAGTCGTATGCCAGTTCTATCAAACATGCAGACTTCGAGTGTTGTAGTAGTTTGGAAGATGAGGCTCTGGCTAAACAACAGAAGACGATGACTGATGACATCGTGTTTCGAGATAGAGATGCTAGCAGGGTTGAAGCCCCCACTATTGATCCACTTGTCATATCAGCTCAAGTAGGTCCTGCTTGGATTAAGAGGATCTTAGTCGATAGTGGAAGTTCTGTGAATGTATTATTTAAGCGAGCCTATGACCAGATGAAGATAAAGGCTAAAGAACATGATGTAGTAAAATAATAGTATTGAATAAATAAATATATTATTTAATACTGATCAGAGTTATACATATAGCAGGAATAAATAAATAATGCAACAGAACAACATGATGCAGTGAAATAATAGTAATGAATAACAGACTAATCTCTATCTTTATCCTCCAAATTAAATGGTCTTCAGTACACTGAAAAGCTCAGATTGACCTGAATGTAATGAAAAGATAAAACATTCGAGTGAGAACTAAAAGATCTTATGTAAGTTAAATCAAAATAAGTAAATATGAGTGTAACGGCTTCATAGATGTTTATCGGATTTTATATCACCTATCCAGTATCTAACGTGCATGCAATAACTTAAGAGATGTTCAAGACACCATCTCCTAAGGATCCATTAAACTATCTACATAAATAATACATTACCCTATTATAATATGTCTACAGTAAAATAAAGTATTAAAATAGCATTAAGGCGTTGCCCATATCCCCCTTAACATATTTTTATATAAATACCGTAGTCTATACAGATACTTTAAGCCAATACAAACTAGTGGGATACTCACGGAGCACTCCATAGGTACGATATAAACTAAAGTCGTAGTGGATGCGATCAGGATAAATATGACAAGGCATGCAAGGCAATGCCCAGGGTAGGATACTACCGTTTTGCACTCCCGAACTGGTAGTAACGCATAGCAACTACTACCGCCCACCTCGGAACACACTCTCAAAATCAAATCGATGGGTGACCACGAAATCAATCACAAAATAATAAATATGGTATCGAAGAAATGTGCCCGATAAGGGGAGTGACCCCACTTGGTTCGGTATAACTCCTATTTTAGTCGTTTTAGTTATGACCCGAAAGCCAAGGCTATCCATCATCGTTCTCTTACTTCATTTCAGTAGCGTTCACCAAACCATCTTACTTCATTTTGGATTCTCATCCACGTGCACCGTTGTTAAAGTGGTTTTCGATATTTGCAGAGGGTGTGACAATATCTGATCATGGTCTCTGTAATAACCAAACGCTTATTTCACACCGGTTGGTTCTTTTACATTTCAAACAGTTCATACTTCATATCAAAATATCATATTCAATTCAAAATCATATCACTTTCGAAATCATTATTTACTTCAAAATCATATTCACTTCCAAATCATAATCATTTCAAAATTATATTTGCTTTCGAAATCATAACCACATAATAGGTTAAACCATCATATCAAAATCTTCGCATTTAAATCAATTAAACCTAAATCATAACAGTTTGAACTTTACACAGTTTGGATATTAAAAGTAGTTTATATATTGGAATAGTTATACGTTGAAAATAATTTATACATTATAATTTATATTAATAATTGTTTATAAATTTAAAATGATATATATATATATATATATTAAACTAGTTTATATATTAAAAATAGGTTATATATCAAAATAGTTTATATATTAAAATAGGTTATAGATTAAAATAGTTTATATATTAAAAATAGTTTATATATTAAAATAGGTTATATATTAAAAATAATTTATATATTAAAAGAGTTTGTATCGAAAATAGTTTCAAATTAGAATTGTTTCTCCTAATTTCACAAATCAATTCAAATTAACTTTAGTTCCAAAAATTCAATTTAAATCAATCTCAATTCAATAATTTCACTTCAAAAAGCTACAGGTTTCAATTCAAATTCTCATTCAATTTATATCGATTTCAAAGCCACATTTGAACTACAAATTTAACTACTTCAGATTCAATAGGTTTCAAAGTTTAAATATTCAAACATTTACAATAACTCAATTTTGATAAATTTCATTTATATCTCAAAATCCAACTTTAAGATTTCAACTTGAATTTTTTAAACAATTCACTTACACCAATTTCAATTTCAACATTTTAAAAGCTTGGATTTTGAAATCAATTCAGTTCATATAAATCTAATTTTATTTCATAATATCATTAAACTGGATTTAAAATTTAAGGATTTATAATCATTTAATTCAATCAATATGGTGTCCGTATATAATTTTCTATCCTATGGTCAAGTGATACGGATATATATCATTTCAACCCGCAATAATTGAAATTTACGGGTATATATCATTTCAACCCGCAATCCCGAGTAAAATTCAAAATCCATAAAACCGCTCGAGTTTATCATTTCAACTCATAATGATTTTTCTCTAATCTACAAGACCATTCGACTATGTATCATTTCAACCTATAATGATTTCCCTAACAATAACTAAGGGAACTTGCAGTATGATAACAACGTACCAAATAAATATAGTATCAAATCATCTAAATGTTAATAATTAAACATCCATCACAATCATCATTCATATCAACCAATCAATCACAACAATTAACTGGTTATTAATCAAGTATTTAACAAACACTTTAAATTTCAATATTAATTTAAATGGCAACTAAATTCAAATAGACTCTAATTAAATTTAAATGATAATTTAAAATACCAAATAGCAATCGATAAATTTCAAATCACATCATAAATTTAATTTAACTAACATATGATGATTTAGTAGTTGTGAGTGACTTATATCACTCACCTTTGATTTATCGTCGATTAAAAATCCAAATATTGCCTAAAAATCTAACATTCTTAGAATGCAGCTAAACGAGTTCCATAATGTCTGAAATTTCGATACGATCGCAATGACGAAAACCGCATGTGAATCCGAGCTAGCATGAAAAGGTTATATATATTTGAACGTTTGAAAATTTAAAATTAAATAAAATAGAACGAGGGCATTTTTATAAATATACTTACCTCTGAAACAAACCCTAACCTACAACACACATGTTTGAACCCTCACATAGCAGCCACCTCCTTGCTCAGACAGCCAACCACTACGGCCAGCCGCGGCCAGGCAGACCACCACCCAAACGAAGCGCCTCCACTCGCCTATGCTCCATGACCGCCGAAACTCCCCTGAGCGCGTTCACCGACGTACCAAGTCTAGCCGCCGCCGCCAAGTCTCAACCCTGATTGAATTTTTGACGAGATCAGACCATCATTATACCAAAAGAACAACTTCAATGAATTCCCCACACTAATCTCCACACGATTGCACCCTTGAATCGAGGAATAGTCGCCGTTGATCAGCCAACAAAATCGATGGCCGAGAATGTTTTGAACATTTCTGAATAAACCAAGACTTGATTGCAAAAATGAACAGCAGATCTAGATTGCGCTTATCGAGAGCTGTCCAACGATATATATTTTGCTATGATTTGAGGAGTTTGAATTTTTCGATTTGATTTTGATTTGCAATGAAATTTAGAAATTATGGTTTCTGCCATTTGAGAAGTAGGAACAGATAAGAAGTTGATGTCCGTACAGAATAAACTGAAAGGCTACTGGGTTAGAGAAACAAAATCTATTTATAAATAGATAGATGGATAAGAACGAATGATACAAATTGAATAGGGTCAAAACGATAACGATGACCCGAAAAGCCCGTTTCGTTTCCGAAACGAAAATGGGTCGTCCAACATATCGAAATATATGTTTTTATTATTTTTAAACTCAATAGAAATAGTTTCAAACCCAAAATCCATTGTAAACAAAAGTTAGCTTCTAAAATCAGATTTTTTAATTGAATAAATTAAATTGATTTCTACGCGTTTCAAGACCGCACAATCAAACGACAAGTCTGATCACTACGAAACTTGAAATCCTACAATAATTTGCTATTACGGATCCGATACTGGTTTTATCGAAATCGGAGACAGTGGCCAAAATGAGTATTTTTACATTAATTAAATAAGTTATTATTAAATTAATTTGATCACTTTTAAATTCGAATTTAATAGTGAACAATTTTCATCATTTCTGATTACATAGAAATTAATAATCTATTTAAAATAAATTTCCCATGTTAAATCCACTGTTTAAATATTGTACTAATCCAGCGTTCAATTTGTTATTATAATAAAATGCTAGTTAATTATATTATATATTCTAATAGATTCTTTTACTTTGATTTACACTCTTTTTATTTGATTATCCAATACCTTATGAAAAAAATCAACATTAGTTTACATTTCATTACGTTCACATTTTACAGTTATCATCCTAACTCATATTTACAACAATATTTGATTTACATTAACTTTTTATCGATTTCCAAATTACTTCAGCATTAAAAAAATGAGATGATCAATAAACAATTGTTACTTTTTATGTATTTTAATCATATTAATAAATTTGTTATTTACAAACAAATGTTATAACTACTTACACATCACTGATTTCATATTCAATTTCAATTAATTACATACAATCTCACCATTTAATTTATTTCCTTATTTACAATTAATACCAAATTAACTTTACAATTATTTCAATTAATTGAAATTACATTAAAATAGTTATCAATTACGTTAAATAAACATTATTAAATTACATTCTAACTATTTTTCTCATTAACAAATCATAAAATTTTGATTTCTTCCAATGTTAAATCCCAAAATCTTATTTAATTAATATTATTAATTATCGAAAAAATATGGGTCATTACAATGTATAACGTGAAAAATTATCTACAATAGCAAATATATATTTATTATGATTTAATAATTGTATTTGAGTAGGTCCAAATAAATCTAGTTGTAATAATTCTAAAGGTTGCTTGGTAGAAATTTCCTTCTTTGATTTAAAAGAACCCTTTTTCAATTTTCCATATTGACATGCATCACATAAATGTTTAACTTTATAATTTACTTTAGGGAGACCTCTAACCAATTTGTGTTTAGCTAGTTTGTTTAAAGACTTAAAGTTTATGTGACATAATCTTTTGTGTCATATCCAAGGGTGATTAAATTCTACGGCTAGACATATATCACCCGAGTTATTATATTTCATATTTAAAACATAAATGTTTCTTTTCCTTTATCCTTTGAAAATTGAATTTTTATTTTGGTAAAAAAATATTGCATTTATTCTTTTCAAAATCAATTTTAAATCCTTTATCACAAAGTTGACTAATGCTTAAGAGATTATGTTTTAAGTTTTTAACTAAAAGAACATTTGTAATAACAAGTGTAGTGGGCATACCAAAATTAATGACATCGCCAATTCCTATGACAAATCCTTTTGAATTATCTCCAAAAGTTACAGTACCACCATTTTTGTATGTCATATTCGATAATGTGCATTTCCAGTGAAATGTTTGGAGCATCCGCTATCGAGTATCCATTTCTCCTTTTTATTTGATTTTCTTTTGGGTACCTGCAAGATAAAACTATTTAATTGGTACCCACTCCTTTTGTTATGGTTCTAAGTATTTGACAGATAAGGTTTCCATACCTAACAGGGTTTGGGACCTTTAGAAAGATAATTTTTATTATGAACAACATTTTTTAGATAGTTATCGATGTGTTTTTGTCTAATTAGTTTGTTATTGGATTTTAGAATCCATATTTTAATTATTTTGGTGCTAAACATCTTTCCTACAGTATTTGATTTCTTGAATCTATTATATAGTGAACTATAGTTTTATGTTTTGAAGATTTCTTAAAACCTAATCCATTGCGATTTCCAGGTAGTTTTGAAATTTTTATCAAGTTATCTAAGTTCTGCTTTCCTTTATTAAATTTTGAAACATTATTAGTAATCTTGTCCAACTTATCATTAAGATGAGAAATATCAGATTTTAATGCTTCTACATCGTTCTTTAATATAACATTCTATTTTCTAATTTAATCATTTTCTAGTTTAACTTTTCCTATTTCACATAATAATGAGTCATTTTGAACAGATAAATTCTTATATTTCTCATGTGAAGTTTCTAATTCTTCTTCTAAAATTGTTTTCTCATCTTTTAATAGTCCTATTTCAAGTTTCATACGTTTAATTTTGGCAACATATTCTCTGTTTATCGTTTTAGTTTCTCTATATTTACCATCTAATTCCATGCTAAGTTCTAAAATTTCATCATAGGTAAGATCAGGACATATGTAACGACCCGTATTTTATGTGTCGATAGATCGCAAAACTGTCAATATTAAGTCGTTGATGTTGTTAAGCCGTTTAGAGTTGAGTCGTATGGAAGTTAGCTCGTGTGAATCTTATGTCGTGTACGAGTAAGGTCGAGAGGAGCAACCTATAGGAGTTACGACTTAAGAATGTTAGGTCGTTAACGAGTTAAAGTATGGAGCGACTTAAGGTAGCTAACGGGTTAGAGTAAGTTAACGACTTAGGGGTTGAGCGGTCTAAGGATTGGGACGACCTACAGTAGCTAGCGACTCATAGTGTGGCCGAGTTAAGGTGTTGCCGAGTTAAGGTGTTGCCGAGTTAAGGTGATTGGCCGACCTAAGGGAACTAACGGCTTAGGGGATGCCGACTCAAGAGTTGGCCGACTTAAGGAGTTAGCGACCTAAGGAGTTGACCGGTCTAATAGTTAAAGAGTTAAGGAGATAGGCCGACCTAAGAGCTAACGACTTAATAGTTAACGGGTTAACGAGTTAGGGGTTAGCGTGGTATTGTGTTAGGTCGGCTATGCCGAGTTAGAGGATAGGTCGGTACCCTTGCTGTGAGTTAGGTCGGCAGTGCTTTAGGTCGTAGGTCGACACCCCTGCTAAGTCGCTAACTCGCGTATACGTACATGTGTAGCTGGTCTTAGGTCGGCACCATGGTTGAGTCGTTGAGTCACGCTAAAGGCTTGAGTGCTAGGTTGGCCATAAGGTTAGGTCATTAGGTCGTTGGGTATGCTAGGTCGTTAGGTCGTGACCGAACTAAGGGTGACCGACTTAAGGTGAAATTCTGCCTATAAATAGAGGGGTTTGGCTCACTTTTTGGCACCGGATTTTGAAGCGACGAAGTGCTGCCATTTTGAGAGCTTGACTACAACATTTCTTCACTTCTTTTCTCCACTCTAATCTAGTGATTCCTTCCATCTAAATTGAAGATCAAATCGAAGATCCAAGAGCCAAAGTTGAAGATCTTCATCCAACAAAGAGAGATTTCATTGATTGAAGTGAGATTTTGCCGGATCAAGCTTAGATCTTTGCTGTCTAGATCTGGAGTTGGTTGTTTTTGAGGTGTTTTAGGTGATTCGGTGAGTGGTAGTTATCTCTCACACGGACCCAAGGGAGTATATTGGATTGGTGGCTTGTTTATGTGTTAAAGATAGTGATTTCTTACATTTTCCCTAAGTATGCATGTAGATCTATCACCTATGAAGTTTTGACACCCATTTTACTACATGTCAACTTATGCAAGTTCATTCACCAAGTTGTAGAGTTATTGTTCATAATTCATGCTTGTTAGGATGCATGTTAGATTTGAACTCTTTATTTACGAAATTGCCATTATTGTTATAATCGTTTATTTAGATCTTGTTTGAATGATTGATTGCTTGGATTAATGTTTGATTTGATTGATTAGTTGATCGATAACTTGATTTGGACAAGTTGGTCGAAGATGATTCAAAAGCTAAGTGGAAAGGCTCTTGAATAAGGAAAGCTGCTTGTAGCATATGAAGCGGATGTTGAAGCTCATATGGATAGATTTGATGATGATGTTGAGATGGGACTTTGCCATGATGCGATGAGGCAAACCATGATGTTGAGATGGGACTTTGCTGTGATGCGATGAAGCAAAGTATGATGTGAGAAAGCCTTGGTTTACTCCAGACGGGATCATCCCAAGCATGTTGATAACTCGGTGATGCGATTCGAGTTGGTTGATAATGGTTAGCTTGAGAGGCGCTTGAGCTAATATGGGAATAGTCGTCGAGGAGGATGACTAGAAGGCTGAGATTTTATCGTTATTGAAGATCCTAGCATGCTCAAAGCAAGAGTACGTTGGAACGGGCTGCGACGACGTTCTAGGCACGGGCTGCGATGACGTGCTAGTACTCTGGGTAGTTGCGAAAATTCCTAGGCAGGGGCTGCGACGACGTGCGGAGTTATGTCTAGAACCGGGGTTACCATTAGCCCTCGACAGGTGGTCATTCAATTAACGGTGATATTGAGGCAATGATAACAGTGATAGCCAGAGTCATGGATGTTTGGTTGTATCATCATTCGGCCTCAAGAGCGGTGTTTTCTGGGTGCTTATCTGATCTTGGTTTAGGCCTTGGGGGTTTGTATTTGGAAAACATCGACCTTGACTCGAGTGATAATTACTTTATTTTAAGTCTGCTTTGCTATGCTTGTTTATGCTTAGTGGGTCTGGGGGCTATCACTGTAGAATGAGGTGGAGTGGGATGGTTGAGTTCCTATTCCTTTTATCCTTTATGCTCTTTTGGTATGTTTGATAGTTAATTTACTGCTCACTAAGACTGTTGTCTGACTCAAGGTTTTATGTTCAACTCTTATTACCTTGGGCTGTTCATCCATGTTGGGATGGGCAGACTAGGTAGCAGGTGACAGGTGCTGCTCTTGGCTACCAACGCTGTTGATGACGAAGACGAGCTGGAGGCTAGCATATTAGTTTTCTTACTATATGTACTGGATGTTCCGCTGCTTGTATATGTTTTGAGTGTTATGTAGTGAGGCTTGATGTATTGATTGTTCAGATGCTTGTATCAAAACTTTATGAAGTCTATATGATGATATTCTGTTATGAGCTTCACTATATACATATATTTCTCTATTGTATTTTGTCCATGCGCCGTGAGTTGTACGATAGAGATTCCGCTATTTTACCTTACCTTGACCATCGTCCATGGCTGCTTGGCACGCTCTTCAGCGCACTATTTCCATGTTTTGGTGCAGGAGTCATGGGCGGTCGTCACATTTGGTATCAAAGCTTTGGTTAATCGATTTTAGCCAACGCTCGCTGACGTAACTACGTATGAGGGACGTAATTGTATTTTGATGGATGATTACTATATATATAATATAGTAGTTTAGAAGAATTTGAACTCCTTATGTAGTTGTTTCTCAAGGAGTTCTAAAATCATTCCTTTTTGTAGATATTAAGGATGAGTCGAAGAGAGAGACAAGCTGCTAGGGAAAGCGGTGCTGTTGGGGGAGCTACTGACTATACTGCAATGTTCGAAGCTATGATGACTTCGATCATGAGAAGGATACCAACTTCAGGACCGTCAGTAGATGTTGGAGTTCAAGTTCAAGCTCCAAGACCAGTGGATTTTGCTAAGTTGTGTAAGGACTATACTGCTCTTGGAGGAAAGGTTTTCTTGGGAACAGAATCAACCATAGAAGTTCAGAGATTGATTGATGCTTGTAGAAGGATTTTTGGTGACTTCGGAATTGAGGATGCAACTAAGAGGAAGCTTGCATCAAGACAGCTTCAAGGAAGAGCTTCGGATTGGTGGAATTCTATCACCATTGATACTCCAGAGGAAGAGATCACTTGGGAGCAATTCCAAGTCAGATTTGAAGCTAAGTTCATTTCTACGGCTCAGAAATCCGTTCTGTTTAAGAAGTTTGTGGAGCTCAAGCAAGGTGGGAGACCAGTTCTTGAGTATGTTTCTGAGTTTGAAGCTTTGTCCAAGTATGCTCGGTCGTATATTGAATCTCCCTATCAGAAGAATGAGAAGTTTGTGACAGGCTTGGACAGTTATCTTGGAAGACAGTTGGTGGATCATTTGGATGATCCGTTTGAGAAGCTTGTGGAGAAAGCTCTCAAGCACGAGAGTTTGTTTCCTAGGGAAGGGTCTGTTGTTGCTGTGACCAAGGAAGAGTCCAAACCACAGCAGGGTGGAAACAAGAAGAGGAAGCAGCAACAGCAGAAGGGTAAGGATGGCCAGAAGAAGCCGAAGGGCGAAGTGACCTGCTACAATTGTCAGCAGAAGGGTCATCTCTCCAGGGATTGCAAGAAACCAAGAGTGCCGGCAAAGTGTCACAACTGTGACAAACCGGGCCATTTCAAGAGGGATTGTCCAGAACCGAGGAAAGATAAGCAGATTGTGCAAGCTTATGCTTTGGGGGCTGTTCCATCGTCTTCGAAAGCTCCTGCTGCGGAGGAGAAGGGGAAGAGTGTGGTGGTTCAAGGTACTCTTTCCATTTGTGGTGTTCCAGTTAGAGTGTTGTTTGATACTGGGGCGTCAAATTCGTTTGTTTGTGATGATTTGGTGGGCCGGTTGGGTTTGGAACCGGAAATTGTTGATAGACCATTGGTTGTGACTAATCCAGTTGGGGGTTCGTCTTGTTTGTGTATGATATGCCGTGGTCTAGTTGTGTCGAGTCATGATTGCTCTTTTGTTTGTGATTGTTTTGTTCTGAACTTTGCGGGGTTCGGAATAATTTTGGGTATGGACTGGCTTAGGAAGTATGCGGCAAAGGTTGATTGTGAGAGACTGGAGGTGACAGTCGGGAATGTGGAAGGGCGAAAGGTTGTGATACGATGTAAGCATGAAGAAGGCGTCTTCATGAGCTTCATGTATTCGCTGGTTGTTCCACGGGATGGACTGTCATCGATGCCGGTTGTGAATGGATTTGAAGACGTCTTTGACGAGGTCAAAGGGTTACCGCCGCATAGGGAGATCGAGTTTCGTATCGATCTAGTTGAGGGAGCCAGACCTATGGTGATGCCTCTTAGGCGGATGGCGCCTAGAGAACAATAAGAGCTGAAGGTGCAGGTTGATGACCTTTTACGGAAAGGATTCATTCGGCGTAGTGTGTCCGAATGGGGTGCACCAGTTGTGTTCGCAACCAAAGCAGATGGATCGTTGAGGTTGTGTGTGGATTATCATGAGCTGAATAAGGTGACTAAGAAGAATAAGTATCCATTGCCGAGAATAGATGACTTGTTTGATCAGCTTCACGAGGCTAAGGTGTTTTCTCAGATGGATTTGGCAACGGGATTTCACCAGTTGAGAGTGGCTAAGGATAGTGTGCCGAAGACTGCTTTTAGGACACCATCCGGTTTTTATGAGTGGCTGGTAATGCCGTTTGGATTGACCAATGCACCGGCATATTTTGTAGATCTTATGAATAGAGTGTTCAGAGATCAGTTGAACAAGTTCGTACTTGTGTTCGTGGATGATATTTTGGTTTACTCTAGAACGGAGGAAGAGCACAAGACACACTTGCGTATTGTTTTGGAAATCTTGCGGAAACATCAGCTAAAGGCTAAGTTTTCGAAGTGTCACTTCTGGAAGAGTGAAGTGAGGTTCTTAGGCCATGTTATCTCTGGAAATGGAGTAGCGGTTGATTCCGCTAAGGTGGCAGCAATGCAGGATTGGGTTAGACCTAAGAATGCATCCGATGTGAGAAGTTTTCTTGGATTAGCAGGATATTATCGTCGGTTTATCAAAGACTTTTCCAAGATAGCTGCACCGTTAACAGGATTGACGAAAAAGAATCAGGTATTCATATGGGATGATAAGTGTGAGCAAGCTTTCGTAATCCTGAAAGAGCGACTGACGAGTGCTCCTGTTTTGACTATTCCGAGTGGGAATGATGAGATGGTGGTTTACACCGATGCATGTGGTACTGGACTTGGAGCGGTGCTAATGCAAAAGGATAAAGTTGTTGCATATGCAAGTCGACAACTGAAGCCGCATGAAAGGAATTACCCGACCCATGATTTGGAGTTAGCGGCGATTGTTTTTGCTCTGAAGATGTGGAGACATTATCTATTGGGAGTTCGATTTGAGTTGTTTACAGATCATAAGTCGTTGAAGTATCTGTTCTCCCAAAAGGATTTGAATCTTCGGCAGCAAAGGTGGCTAGAGTTTTTAGCATCATATGATTTTGGTATAGCCTATACTCCAGGAAAAGGCAATGCAGTGGCAGATGCGTTAAGTCGAAGACATGCAGGATTGGGAGCCATGTTTTCGGAATGGAAGAACCTTGAGTATTTGGCTGGATTTGACTTCAAGCCTAGATGTGAATTGGAACCTGAGATGTTGGCAAACTTATCGATAAGACCTACTCTTGTGGAAAGAATTGGCGAGAGCCAAAAGCGAGACGATAAGCTTGTCAAGATTATCCGTGATTTGGAATCTGGATTGGATCCAGAAAAGGATAAAGGATTCGAGGTCGATCGAGAGGGTTGGCTTCGGAAACAAGGACGACTAGTTGTTCCCGATATAGATGGATTGAGAGGTGAAGTTCTAAGGGAAAGTCATCACTCGAAGTTGACAATTCATCCAGGTGGAAATAAGATGTATCGGGATATGAAGAGAACCTATTACTGGGAAGGTATGACAAAGGATGTTGGAAATTTTATTTCCAAGTGTATGAACTGCCAGTTGGTAAAGCTGAGCAGAAGAAGCCCAGTGGATTGCTTCAGCCATTAGAGGTTCCTACATGGAAGTGGGAGCAGATATCGATGGATTTTATCGATGGTCCACCTAGAACCAGGGCAGGGAATGAAGGGATTTGGGTCATCGTAGATCGTTTGACTAAGAGTGCAAGTTTCATTCCTGTTCGATCAACTAGGACTGCATTGAAGTTGGCTGAGTTGTATGTTAAGTGGATAGTTCGATTCCATGGGATTCCGAAGAGTATAGTGAGCGATCGAGACCCATTGTTCACTAGTGGATTTTGGAAGAGCTTCCAGGAAGTTTTGGGAACCGAGTTGTGTTTGAGTACAGCTTATCACCCCCAAACAGATGGTCGGACCGAGAGAGTCAACCGAGTTTTGGAAGATCTCCTGAGGGCATGTGTTTTGGATTTCGGAGGATCATGGGAAGATCACCTTCATTTGGTGGAATTTGCGTGTAATAATAGTTACCAGTCAAGCATTGGTATGGCACCGTATGAAGCATTGTATGGAAGGCCGTGTAACTCTCCGACATGTTGGTTGGAAACTGGAGAAAAGTTGATACTTGGGCCAGAAATGATTCGACAGACTTCGGACTGTATAGAGATCATTCGGCGACGAATGAAGGCAGCCCAAGATCGTCAGAAAAGTTATGCCGATAATCGTCGTAAGGATTTGGAATTCGACGTAGGTGATATGGTTTTTGTGAAGATTTCTCCTCTGAAGAATGTTATTAGATCCGGGAAGAAAGGAAAATTGACTCCGAGATTTGTTGGACCATTCCCGATTATCGAGCGAATTGGAAAGCTCGCTTATAAATTGGAGTTACCGGAAAAGATGGTGGGTGTGCACAATGTTTTTCATGTATCTTATCTACGGAAGTATGTGCATGACTCGAATACGGTGGTTTCTGTTGATAGTTGTGAAGATTTAGAGGTTGATCCAGTTGTTACGAGACCTCGTAAGCCGCTTCGTGTTGTTGAAACTGACACGAAACAGCTTAGGAGGAAGACGATTACGTTGCTCAAGGTACATTGGAGTGATGATGTTGACGACTGTACGTGGGAGGAGGAAGAGAGGATGAAGGCAGCTCATCCTGAACTCTTCGAGGTATGGCCCTAAGGTGTCGTGACGTCTCACGAATTTGTAGCTTGTTCTAAGTCTTAGAGTTCTGCATGCTAGGCTAGTAATTGGATGCATGGTTTGTTGATTGCTATGGATGGTAGGCATGCTAAATAATTTTGATTGCTCTTGTTTGTTTGGAATTTCGGGGGCGAAATTCCTAAGGGGGAGAGAATGTAGCGGCCCGTATTTTACGTGTCGATAGATCGCAAAACTGTCAACATTAAGTCGTTGATGTTGTTAAGCCGTTTAGAGGAAGTTAGCTCGTGTGAAGCTTATGTCGTGTGAGAGTTAGGTCGAGAGGAGCGACCTATAGGAGTTACGACTTAAGAATGTTAGGTCGTTAACGAGTTAAAGTATGGAGCGACTTAAGGTAGCTAACGGGTTAGAGTAAGTCAACGACTTAGGGGTTGAGCGGTCTAAGGATTGGGACGACCTACAGTAGCTAGCGACTCATAGTGTGGCCGAGTTAAGGTGTTGCCGAGTTAAGGTGTTGCCGAGTTAAGGTGATTGGCCGACCTAAGGGAACTAACGGCTTAGGGGATGCCGACTCAAGAGTTGGCCGACTTAAGGAGTTAGCGACCTAAGGAGTTGACCGGTCTAATAGTTAAAGAGTTAAGGAGATAGGCCGACCTAAGAGCTAACGAATTAATAGTTAACGGGTTAACGAGTTAGGGGTTAGCGTGGTATTGTGTTAGGTCGGCTATGCCGAGTTAGAGGATAGGTCGGTACCCTTGCTGTGAGTTAGGTCGGCAGTGCTTTAGGTCGTAGGTCGACACCCCTGCTAAGTCGCTAACTCGCGTATACGTACATGTGTAGCTGGTCTTAGGTCGGCACCATGGTTGAGTCGTTGAGTCACGTTAAAGGCTTGAGTGCTAGGTCGGCCATAAGGTTAGGTCGTTAGGTCGTTGGGTATGCTAGGTCGTTAGGTCGTGACCGACCAAAGGGTGACCGACTTAAGGTGAAATTCTGCCTATAAATAGAGGGTTTGGCTCACTTTTTGGCACCGGATTTTGAAACGACGAAGTGCTGCCATTTTGAGAGCTCGACTACAACACTTCTTCACTTCTTTTCTCCACTCTAATCTAGTGATTCCTTCCATCTAAATTGAAGATCAAATCGAAGATCCAAGAGCCAAAGTTGAAGATCTTCATCCAACAAAGAGAGATTTCATCGATTGAAGTGAGATTTTGCCGGATCAAGCTTAGATCTTTGCTGTCCAGATCTGGAGTTGGTTGTTTTTGAGGTGTTTTAGGTGATTCGGTGAGTGGTAGTTATCTCTCACACGGACCCAAGGGAGTATATTGGATTGGTGGCTTGTTTATGTGTTAAAGATAGTGATTTCTTACATTTTCCCTAAGTATGCATGTAGATCTATCACCTATGAAGTTTTGACACCCATTTTACTACATGTCAACTTATGCAAGTTCATTCACCAAGTTGTAGAGTTATTGTTCATAATTCATGCTTGTTAGGATGCATGTTAGATTTGAACTCTTTATTTACGAAATTGCCATTATTGTTGTAATCGTTTATTTAGATCTTGTTTGAATGATTGATTGCTTGGATTAATGTTTGATTTGATTGATTAGTTGATCGATAACTTGATTTGGACAAGTTGGTCGAAGATGATTCAAAAGCTAAGTGGAAAGGCTCTTGAATAAGGAAAGCTGCTTGTAGCATATGAAGCGGATGTTGAAGCTCATATGGATAGATTTGATGATGATGTTGAGATGAGACTTTGCCATGATGCGATGAGGCAAACCATGATGTTGAGATGGGACTTTGCTGTGATGCGATGAAGCAAAGTATGATGTGAGAAAGCCTTGGTTTAATCCAGACGGGATCATCCCAAGCATGTTGATAACTCGGTGATGCGATTCGAGTTGGTTGATAATGGTTAGCTTGAGAGGCGCTTGAGCTAGTATGGGAATAGTCGTCGAGGAGGATGACTAGAAGGCTGAGATTTTATCGTTATTGAAGGTCCTAGCATGCTCAAAGCAAGAGTACGTTGGAACGGGCTGCGACGACGTTCTAGGCACGGGCTGCGACGACGTGCTAGTACTCTGGGTAGTTGCGAAAATTCCTAGGCACGGGCTGCGACGACGTGCGGAGTTATGTCTAGAACCGGGGTTACCATTAGCCCTTGACAGGCAGTCATTCAATTAACGGTGATATTGAGGCAATGATAACAGTGATAGCCAGAGTCATGGATGTTTGGTTGTATCATCATTCGGCCTCAAGAGCGGTGTTTTCTGGGTGCTTATCTGATCTTGGTTTAGGCCTTGGGGGTTTGTATTTGGAAAACATCGACCTTGACTCGAGTGATAATTACTTTATTTTAAAAGTCTGTTTTGCTATGCTTGTTTATGCTTAGTGGGTCTGGGGCTATCACTGTAGAATGAGGTGGAGTGGGATGGTTGAGTTCCTATTCCTTTTATCCTTTATGCTCTTTTGGTATGTTTGATAGTTAATTTACTGCTCACTAAGACTGTTGTCTGACTCAAGGTTTTATGTTCAACTCTTATTACTTTGGGCTGTTCATCCATGTTGGAATGGGCAGACTAGGTAGCAGGTGACATGTGCTGTTCTTGGCTACCAACGCTGTTGATGACGAAGACGAGCTGGAGGCTAGCATATTAGTTTTCTTACTATATGTACTGGATGTTCCGCTGCTTGTATATGTTTTGAGTGTTATGTAGTGAGGCTTGATGTATTGATTGTTCAGATGCTTGTATCAAAACTTTATGAAGTCTATATGATGATATTCTGTTATAAGCTTCACTATATACATATATTTCTCTATTGTATTTTGTCCATGCGCTGTGAGTTGTACGATAGAGATTCCACTATTTTACCTTACCTTGACCATCGTCCATGGCTGCCTGGCACGCTCTTCAGCGCACTATTTCCATGTTTTGGTGCGGGAGTCATGGGCGGTCGTCACAACATACCTCTTCGGTGTTTGCCATAAAACAGACATTAGCCTACTCAGAATCACTATTACTGTCACTATCTAATGATGAAGATGAATCTGAGTCATCCTAAGTCGCTTGAAAAGCCCGTTTTCTTTTCTTGAATTTCTCGAACTTTCCTTTCATTTTGTCGTTGTTAAGTTTTGGGCATTGTTTCTTCATGTGTCTGAACTTGTCACACCCAAAGCATTTGATTAAAGTTTGGTTAGATGAATTTGAATTTCCTCCATTTTGAGATCTCGTCATCTTTTTGAATTTCTTGAATTTGTTGTAATTTTTGGCAATAAATACTATCTCTTCTTCATCTAAGTCCGTGTTGCTATCGTTGGCTTGGAAGGCTATATTCTTCTTTTCATCGATTTGTTCTTGTCTTGCCTGTAGATTTGCTTCGTACGACATCAAATTTCCTATCAATTCTTCAACTTTTAGTTGAGATAAATCATTTGCTTCTTCAATGGCTAATACTTTTTATTCCCAATCATTTATTAAGGAATTTAAAATATGTGTAACTAAATCAAAATCTGCAAATTTAACTCCAAGTGCCATGAGATTATATTGGATAGTTTGGAATCTAGCATACATATCACCAATAGATTCATTTACTTTCATTTTAAATGAAGAGAACTGATTTTTATCGAATAGAAATCTTTGTTTGTTTAACTTTGTTAGTGCCTTCATGAGTGACTTGTAGTGTATGCCATATATCATATGCAGTAGTGCACAAAATGACACGTGAGAATTCATTTTTATCATGTGAACATAATAAAATATTCGTAGCTTTAGCATTGTTTGTTGCTTCGTTCTTTTGGGTATCTGTCTAAGTGCTTATATTTTTTTCTGGTGCTACATATTGAACTTTTGTTGCTTGCCAAATTTCTAAACCATTTGCTTCCATAAAAATACGCATAGTGTAGACTAGTAAGCATAATTTGATCCGGTGAATAGTGGTGGATGTGTAGTTGATTATCCTTCTTGAAATGTACTTGCCATATTAAATGCATTTTCAATTACATTACTGTGAATTGAAATAACCGTGCTTAATATCAAATGAAATAGTGTATGGATCGTATATGCATATCTAATATGCAAGTATAGTAGAATACTAACTTATGAATAACATAGTAAAGTAAATAATAGTAAAGAAGCAATCATACTAGATTTTTATACTGGTTCAGACCTCTCGTCCTACATCCAGTCCCAAGCTCCTCTTCGGCTTTAATTAGTAAATAACCCTCGCTTTGCCTGGAGGAATAGGCTCGATACAACAGTTCTTTCTATGACAAGTATGTGTTTTGAAAAACACTGATTTTGACTGCACGATACAAATCTTCATATGATCTCCTTTAAGTAGTATGTGTATGTGAATCTTTGATTTTAGGAAATAATAAAGGATGAAATTGATTGCTTTTGGAGATCAGAATGTGGATAAGAGATTCAGAAAATTCAGGTACATTAAATCTTAAAAACTATGCATATGTATAGATGATGAAGAGATTTTATGAAAAGTAACATCTCTTAGAAATTTCTAGTTCAATCTAAAGGTTGCAACTATTGATAGGAAAGATATGTAGTGAAGAGGTGTGAAAGTATCTATTAAGTTGAAGCAGATGTCTTTTCAAATCTTAAAGCCGTTGCCCAACACTGACATTTGGGCATAAGTTCAGATGTCTGAGCTTGTGTATATTTTTTAGACAGAGCCCAGACACAGACGTTTGAAAATTCTATCAGACGTCTGATGTCATTTTGAATTTAAAAACATAAGCTTCAGTCAGATATATGATATGTAATGTCAGACGTCTGACAGTTGCTGTTTTTCTTTTCTTCATCCCTTTGTTATAAAGAGTTTGAAAGAATTTTTTCGTGCAAATGTTTAAGATTAAAAGCAACTACTAAAGGATATTTTACAAATCTTATCTATGACAATAATAATACCATATTAACTTTTCTAATACCGATGATACTTCCCTTTATTTAGACGTCTTTAATTTGAATGCTAAAAGCTTGTTCCTATAAGTAGATAGAATATATAGTGTATGTGTATGATTGTATAGTTGTCTTCATCGAAACTATAGAATAGTAGTTCTAACAGTTTAATGCTATTTATACTACTTAATTAATACATTATCACTTTCATGTTATACATACACATAAATGTGTATGTGAGTGTGTGTGTGTGTGTGTTTATATGTGCAATTTAACTAAATATTCCTAAGCATACATATATTCGCATCCTATACTAATCATTTAAATTTCAAAACGTCCAATTTATATAAATCTAGATTTATACAATAAATTATCTAATGGCTAATATCCTTAGCCAAACAAGTAGACTTGCATTAATATAATCAACTGGAAAACTTATTTTATATTAATATAGTAGAATCAACGCCTCTATTCGAAGGAATAAAATTTACAATATAAACCCTTAATATTATATTCAACTATTTTCATAAAAGAATATGAAATGAAAAAAGAATTCATATTTAAATTTTGGAAATAGGCAGTGCAAGTTACGAATAGAAAAATTCGTACCTTACACACTGTAACACCCCATATTTTTATAACATTATTTAGAATGTTTAATTAAAAAATAAATAAAATACTGTAGAGATTAATAAGTTAAGAACTGATTAGCTAAGGGTAGCCGTGCCATGTTATTGTATAGACTAAAATGAAATAACATAAGATAATGTTAGAACATGAGAAGGGAAACATGGGAAATAGGAGAAGGGCTTATACCCTAAACCCTTAGGAATGAAACTCACGTTTATTTCATTTTCACAGAAACTAAAACTATACTAAGGACGGCCACCACTATTGTCTCAAGAGAAGATTAAAGCTGGGATTCAAGTGAAGGAAAATAATCAACATAATCAACATCAAATCTCACATCTTATAATCTCAAAGCTAAGGTGAGTAATTACTACCTCCCACTATCTTATGATTTCGGTTTTAGGAATTAGGTTTGAAATGCTTATGCAAGTATATGTTACATTTTGATGATTAGAGTTATATATATGTTTGTTGATGAATTATATATGATCATGTTAGTTTTTATGATATGTTTGATATGAAAACCTTATTAGATGACATTCAAATGCTTTGAAAATTTAAATATAGGTCATAAATGATATTTTAGAGATGGGTTTAAATTTTCATAATTTTCTGAATTAATGTGGATTCTATATAAATTTTCTAGTGAAGAAAATGATTTATTGGGTTATAAATTATTACAGCCAAAATATTATTATTTGGGTTTTGAAATTTTTATATGTTGGAAAACATATTGAAATAAATTTTCTTTGATTTTTCAAAATTTTTCCTAAGTTATTTGATGAATATATAAAATTATTTAAGGTATGAGACTTAAATGTTTTATATGTTTAATTAAGGAGAAGGGGCATTTTATAAAATAAAATGTTTATTTAATTCTGAAAAATAGTGGCAACACTTTTCTAGATTTTAACTAATGAGAAGTTGACAAATAAAGGCAGGTTAGTTGAAAATTGTCCTTTTTAAGTTAAAAACAAAGAAATCATACTTTTGGCATGTTTCATCCAATTCTGGTATTAAATCTTCCGACCTAGACCTTTCGACAAGGTCGAGAGGTTCATAGCTTTCGACAAGGTCAAACCAATGCATACGGTATTAAGTTACCTTGTATGCAATGAATTGGACAAGGTCAAAGGGTTCTAAGTGGAAAGGTTGGTAAACAAAGAGGTTAAAGTGTGTTTGTTTTATAAACCACAGATAGCTTGCTTTGCTTTCGAATAAGAGCTTTCGACTTGGTTGCTTTCGACTAGGTCAAATGTTTAAATAATGGTTTTAAACCTTTCGACACGGTCGAAAGGTTACTGCTGTTTTATCACTATTATGTTTTGAACCTTTCGACACAGTCGAAAGGTTACTGCCGCTTTTTTTTGGTTTTTTTTGGACATTTCGAAAAAGACGAAAGGTTTACTTGTTTTAAAACTAGCTTCTTCTCCATGCTTTCGAAAGGAAGCTTTCGACTTAGGTGATTAACCCTTATTTTATAAACTGAAGAATAACTCAAGCTTTTGACGGAGTTGTTTTAAGGGCAGTGGCTTATTGTTTTAAATAGAGTGTTTTAATGCTTTCGAAGAACTTCCGACAAAGTCGAAAGGTTGCTTCCAATGAAGTTGAAAGGTTTTCAAAGAAGGTTTTCCACTTGTTTTAAACTAAACCCATTAAGTCTAGGAAAGGTTTAAGTTGAACTATTTCGAAAGGTTTAAGTTCAATGACTTCGAAAGGTTTAAGTTCAATGATTTCGAAAGGTTTTTGTTCAATGACTTCGAAAGGTTTAAGTTCAATGACTTCGAAAGATTTAAGTTGAATGATTTCGAAGGGTTTAAATCCATTGATTTCAAAAGGTTTTAGTTGAATTATTTTGAAAGGTTTAATGAATGGTTTCGAAAGGTTTTAGTCCATAGGTTTCGAAAGGTTTGATGAATGATTTCGAAAGGATTTTATCCAATGGTTTCGAAAGGTTGAGATGGAAGGTTTTTTGAGATTTTTCTAAGGCAACGTTTTAAAGAGATTTTAAAAAAGGATATCCAAAGTTTCATTTCTTTCAAAAGATTTACTTTTCAATGGTTTCGAAAGGTTTGATGAGTGGTTTCGGAAGGTAAGGTTTTGGCGCATTGGCCTAGGTAATTAAAAGGTTTTCCCTTGGTTTTGGAAAGATGTACTTTCAAAGATTTAGAAAGAGGTTCTTTCAAGTGTCTAAATATTTCCATCAACTAAGATTTGATTAAAGAAGATATATATAACATGGTGATATGGTTTTGAGTAAAGCATATACATTATATACTTCTGCTTGTTTAAGTTTGATTTAAAGATTTTAAATCATTTTGAAGATTTTTTCACGGAGAATTATGGGAGGGGATCCTTAAGTGAAAAAGACTGAAATTATCAGAATACCAGAAAGGACTGATATAGGGTCGTGCCCTATACATTAGCTATTATCCCCAGCTAGTTGTTGTCCAAAATTCCAGTGTGTACGGCTTTGCCACAGGTAGGCTAAAATTACGATTACACTCCAAAAGGACTATATGTTTGTATACAGAGAGGTTATTGGTGAACCCGAAAATCCATTAGGATCAGGAAGACCTGGGAGATGATTAAGTTAGGGATTGACTGTCCAGAAGAGAAGTATTTAACATATAGTTAAGGACAGATAGTTCATTATTACCTAATGTTTATGTATGTTTACATAATGATGCTTTAAAGTGTTTAATTATTTTTGATTATAGGGAAAAGTTTAACAAAGATATGTTTTAAAAGAATGTTAACGAGGGGAAACCCTTTCCGCTAAGCGGCATGGTCTAACCTGACATTTATATTTCAGGATGTATAGTATTATTCATACCAGGCTTTATGTCTGACTTGAAGTTTATGTTTCCCCTTAAACTCTCGGATGCTCAAAACTAATTTGAGTAAGCTGAGGGGTTAAGGTCTTTTTAGGTTTTAGTAGGATGACGAATAAGGCTCCCGGAGGCATGTAGGAGGCAAACAGATATCTATTTAGGAGTTGCAGTTCTTGTTTTATGTTTTGATATATTTCCACTGTGTTTTGTATTAAGTCTATTATGACTCTGATCATCCAATGGGGTATCTTCATATACTGCTCTTGACGTATTTTGTAATAAGTATATTTTGTCTGTGCTTGGGAACGCATTAGGATTATGTAAGTTGAATAAGAAACATACGTTTTAAATGTAATGAAGTAAAAGTTGTTTGAAATTTGTGTTTTATTTCATATTCAAGTGCTTCTGATATTATAGATACCATTAACATAGTTGTATTTAGTCGCCGTAAGCTAATACTATAGATGACTGCAACATCTGTAGCACTTAGTTTTGGGCCCTCTAGATATGGGATGTTATAGCTTGGTATCAGAGCATGGTTTATGAAGTACTTTAACTAAAAATGGTTTTGAAAACATAATCCTTAGTGGTTAGAGTTAATATTGGGGTATGGGATAATGCTATAGTAACGTACCTGCATTTTCTATATATATATATATATATGCTATATATATCTAAACTCCTATCTTAGTTAGGCTGTTCATCTGTATCTCATGATTTTGAATGCAAATATGGAAGTAAGAAGAGGCATAGTTAATATTGGAGGAGATAGCACCACCACTAGTAATGTTTAACCTAATTAAGATTGTTGACATTTACTTAAAAGTTAACCTCGCATACTTTTTCTGTTTTGTACATCCATTGAGCTTACTTACTGTGTAAGTGCTAGCTAGCAATTAACCAATGTTTTGCACACGTGTTGTGGGTTTTTAGAAGGAACATATAAGAGTGGGGACTTAAATGAAATTTCATGTATATCGTTAAGTAGTCTAAGTTAATAATATTGATATACTATATTCTTTTAAACTTTTATATCAGCAAAACTTTAATTTATCCACATAATCATGTTTACTTCATGAAAAAAATTTGTATGCCATGCAATCATACAACATATGAGTTATTAATCATATTTGATGAATGTATAATACATATAATACCCATATTGTTTCACTAAACTAGATTCTTATTCCACGCTAGCTATAGTCAGCATTGGTGCACTTTGGCATTATGTTTCCAAATGTACAATTGAACTTATGCTATTTGTGATATGATTTTTATTTCAGTAAATGTTTCGGCATGCATAAGGCTGATAGCTAAATGCTAGACACATTTGTTGCTAATTAATTGCAACTTACGATGTCTTCGATGTATAAATTTTTATAGTTACTTGGTCTAGCATGATGTGCAGTATGGTCAGAAATCCCAAATTCCTTAACTCTAGATTAGGAAAGACAATAGGTCTGTATGCTGAATATGAATTAGATTCGGTGCATTAAGAAAAAACCGATCCATATTTTATGATTTGTTATTTTGACACCATTAAATGCTTGATTGAGCATCTCATTAACTTGTTTCTATATTTATGTTCAAAGTTCAAACCTAATGTATATGCTACTTAGAGAATAACACATTACACAATAAAAAGTGGTACAAGTCTTGATGCATTCGACAATCCGTCAAAAAAAATGTAAGTTAAACTTCCTTTAATTAAAAGGTGAGAAAATTGATGCGACTTGCAATAGTGTTAATACAAGTTTAAATTAGTTGACATTTTAATTTTTGTTTTGTTTTAATTCATGTATCTCATTTCTCCTTTGTAACTTATAGGGATCCATTGGTTTAATGTATAATTGTAATTTTAGAAATGAAATTTTATTGTTTTTCTCAATGTTGTTGTCTGCTTAACTATAACTTATAGATGCGATATAAGATTTTAGATTTCAGTTGAGTCTGAAGTGAAATTTTGGTTACAACCTCTTTTGACCTAATGCAGTAGATTTCATCCTTAATTCATATTTCGTTCATTGTATCTTCATTCTTCATTGGTGTATTTGTTTCAATGACAACTCTTTTTTTCACAGTTAACAATGGAGGAGGTGTATAAAGTATTATCCTTGAAACAATTCCCACCTTCCTCGAATCAAGCTTTAAGTATGTGCATATGCAACTTTGTATGAGGTTGAAGGTGTAGATGCAATATTGAATAACTTCTTTGCTTGTCATTTTCTATGATGTTGACTACTGCTAATGTTGATGACAAACTTTTATTTGTTGCATTCAAGGTTCACTATTTAGTTTTCATAATATGGTTTGTTACTAATACCACTTTTCTTCCTTATTTCAGAATTCAGGGGACTAATAGGTTGTATGTATATATTTTAAGGGAGAGAGGGTAGAGGGATTACTTTTCAAATTTACATGTTGTGTAATGAATGTTTCAAAAATTTCAAACTTAAATGGACTTAATATATATTTTCAAGTGCTTAACATTTTTTTCATAGTATATAAGCTTTTACTGCTCATTTTATATTCCAAAATTCTCATCCATTGTTAAACTCTTCAGGCCTGCTGCATATTTATACTGGATAAAGTTTGAGTATTTATGCATATTTACAATTGCTCAAATGTAGATTGATAAACATCAAGCTCTACTTGTGCTCTCCGCTAATCTCATTTTCTATTTTTCCTTTTTGTGCTTGTTTTTTTGAACGCGGTGAGCTATTATTTGTCGTCAGCTTTTGTATTTCAAGTAGAAAAAATATATTAAAGATGCAAGTTCTATCTTTACTACTAATAATGAAAATTTCTTGAACTAATTTCAACCATGTATTTTTGGATTACCAAAAATACCCTTGGGCAAAAATTAATGGGTTGTAAATTAAAATGGTTGTTTGCAGGTGTATCAAACATGCTAACGAGCAAAGAAAAAGACTTACGCTAAGGTTTCTATGCCAAAATTGGCAATTTACAACACGTCCAACCATCGTACCAATCATGTATGGTTTTATGTTAATAATTTTCATCATAGACCGAGAAGCTACACAACCGATAGATATATTTAGGGATATCACACTCCACAACGCATGATAAATGGTATAAGCAACAACTAAAACCAAAATTTGGCTAATGATCAAAATACATGGCCTTAGTCAGGTAGGGTTTAGGTAACAATATCAGTTAATGAATCATGCATTGAAACTTGAAATTTGATCAACGCAAAGGGTTAAGAAAAGAAAACCAGAAGAGCTAGACTATGGAGCAAGGTAGGGATGGGGTTAAAATTGACGACTAAGAGTTTCACTAGTAAGTGCTCATTATATAGCTAGAGTAGGCCTAAAATTGTGAAATGTGCATAACATGTATCTCATTGTTATGTTGTGATCCTAAACTATTTAATTGAAAGATTTGTGTCATTAATATCAATGTCGATATTGGTAAAAAACTATCATTCAACTACAGATGGATAGTATTTGCAAAATTTGAATGATATAATATTGATCATCTTGACAACCACATATATAAATCTTTAAATTATAAGAATATAATAGTAAAATTATGGCAAATTAATTGTTTTGATATGTATGTGTGTGGAACGGAGTATATTTGAACACAAAATGGTGACATAAAATTTGATGTAGGAGATCTCTCTTTGATTTCCACCTCCCATATAAAAGCAAAAGATCTAATGATAAGAATTAGTTTTATCAAATTTTGTGTTCTAATGAAATCTCCCATACACATACACTATTAATAAAGAGAATTCAATGAAGAGGATTTCCACGGTGTCTTTTTGTAATTCCGAAAATACTCCGATCCATCAATGAAATCTCAACACTGTTTTGCAACCTCCACCACATCTTCTTTCAAACCACCTATTAACAAAATTTTAGTACCAATTTGTCACCAACACCACTAACAAAACAACTTGAAATAAAAGTGTTGCGACTAAATAAATATTTACATTATAACATATATCCGTCCACTGATTTTTTTTATCAAATAAAATGTAAATGTCTCTACCTATTAGATACATGTATGTGCGGTTTATACTAGTATATGTAAACTTCACGTAGTTAGGATTAGCAAATAGAACCGAGACCTGCATATATGAACCAATCTAAGAAGAAAATCGGGTCTAAATGATAATAAAGTACCATTAAATCTGAGAAAATCCAACCCGAAATACCTGATTAAAAAACATAGTAATATGTGTATATTAAGAGTAGTTAACCAATCACACTCGATCTGGCCTGAACCGAACCCTGAATCAGGTTGGGTCTAGCTTTCAAAAATTTATACTTTAAACCTTAAAAAAATTCAATCCGTCTAGAATCAAGACCCATCAGGTCATGTTCATTCTGAAACGTCTAATTACAGTCCATACATGCAGTCATTGTGTGAAATAAGTATAATATGAATTTTATAGAGTAAATGACATACACAAAATGAATGGTTCAAATGATTATACATCTGCATCTTGAAAAACTAACACATCCACATAATAATAAACTCAATAATATGTTAATGTTTGGTTGTTTTTGAATCGCAAACTAATGTAACTTTAATCATATTGATACTTCACTGTGCTTATTTACTATTCCGTTTTCAAATAAAATCCTATTCATTATTTGATTTCCAAATAAAAACCATTAAATAAATGTCAAAATAATTTCTTAAATCAAATGATACATACACATAAACATGGTCAGTTGAACATTAGTATGATAATTATAATATTTACTAAACATTCAACACACATCAATTATTCTTCATTTTTTTGACATATCGTAATGCATAACTTATAAATTCATGATTTACACAGTATGACCACTCACCTTCCAAATGATTATCATACAAAGTGAATTAATATTGTAAATATATTATATTTAATAACTTATCTAGGTAAAACTACTAGAAATTGTATTCGAATAAATCAAATTTCTTTATACTTTCAGTATTGACCTATTTAGACACTACGAAACTCTAAATTTGTGCATCACACAGGCTTACCTACTAGTTATATGTAATATAAATAAAGTCTATTTCAATTTAAACTACTATGAAAAATATTTATCATGTGCATACACACACATACACGTACATATACATATAAACTTTTTTTGAAATTTGGTTGCTTTATTATTTATAACAAAAATAGTACAATACATACCATGTGCTATTCAACTTTTATTGAGTCACTCAGTTATACATATGACAATCCAAAAACAAACACAAATAGGTATATATAATTGATGAACATTTTATGCAAGTACTCACACATTGTTCGTTCAAAGGCTTTGTTATCATTCTGATAGAAGAAACTATGCAACCAGTGAAGTAATAGTTTAAGTCCATAATTCAAATGTCTTGAAACCCAATTTGCTTTCTTCTTTTGTACCCAAAGCCTAATTATCTGTTAAGAACTGAGGTGGACATAAGATTTATCGATTCAAATATTAGGCCCATTTTAACTTCTCTTACCCATTGATGCATTTTCCTTGTTCCAAGATGACAAATGTTAGAACAATCTTTCAAAGATCCATATTTTTGTAACCGCAACACATGACTTTGTAATCACAAACTTCCTCTCATGCAAGTAGGGTTCCCCCATGTTTTCATATTCTTGTAACCACTTATGTTGACATTTTCTATCATCATCTAAGATCGTCAGATCTAACCTTGTCAGAGCTGCCGTCGATGAAATATGGGGGGGGGGGGGGGTAGGGTTCATGTAAAACCCATTCGTTGCTTTCGTTCTTTTGCCCTGGGATCCTATATATGAACTCTACAAAACAAATGTCGATTTGAGTCTCTAATTACCATGTCTAAATTAGGGTAAATTTGTAAAAACCAAGGTTCACGGTTTTCACTTCATCATTTGGATAACTATCCTTGTCATAGTCGTTAGCAGTCGCAGAAAGCCCTTAAAGCCCAGATCCATCCCAAAATGCCTTTGTTTTACCTAGATCTTATTAAATTACTGTTGACAAAAGACGTAGACTGCTTTCTTTCCTTAATTTAGATGTGGAATGCCAGGATAAGAAATCGACATTGGACATCTATTTCATACCCTAGTTCTTAGATCCATTCCCAAATCCATGTATTCATTTTGCTCAGATCGAGAATGATTCCACACTTAAAATAGATTCAGCACATAACAAACTCTATTGAATTCTACAGCGTTTTCAATGATAGCTGAGGCCCCCACAGATAGAGCTAGGGGTATGCCCTAGGGGCAATTACGTAATTTATTACATATATCTAACTTGTTGAACAATCTTGTTCACAGTAAAGGTGCTTCTTTCTATTATATACTTGATATAATGTGGTTATATTAATTAATTAACTTAACTAAAAATATATTTAATAGAAAATCCATAAAGGGCATATTTTGTGGTAGTAGTTACAAAGTATTGTAACCGTGAGTAATTTATCACAATAAAATACCATTTTAAATGTTCCTAGTCAAGATGCATCGAGACTGGATATCGATGTGTCCATTGAGACTAGAGTATGTAAAGCTCTCCAAATGTTAGGCAGTGTATTACCCTTGACTATTGGAGGGCACCTAGGGGTTACGTACTGATAGTTATTGGATAACTATGGAATGACTCACTCGATAATTTTCTGTTAGTTAATATAACTAAGGTCAAATAGAAAATAGCGACGTGACTGATTTATACAGTTCTCTTGACTTGAGAATATCGTGGATTTTCAATATGAAAGCTCCACTTTGATTATAGTCAAATCATGGCATGGAATTTCATCGAGTGACTATAGTTGGGTCGAGTGGAAGTATTGGAAGTAAAGCACTATTAAGAGAGGATTCGTCTCCTTGGTTATATGCGGTTAGTATCATGGTCAACTGAAGTCAACTCCAAGTCAAAGTCTCTGGCTAGAACATTTTGGTTAATAATAATTGTTATTATTGAACCAAGGACTTTGTATTTGGACTATAAAGTTAAATGTGGATGATATTGGAATTTTGACCATTACCAAATTCCATAAATCCAAAGTGATATAGTTTTGTAACAACCTTAGATTTTTGAATATTTTTAAATTTGATTGTTTTTTCATTTTGAAAATATTTTTAAATTTATTTTATTGCAAAATTTCATTTTAAAATATTTTTAAAGTGATGTTATAATTTTTCCAAAGCTTATTGTGTTTATTTACAATTTTTAAAACCTAGTTTCTATTTTTAAGCTATTTTCTTAATTAATTTATATTTATCTAATTTTTTTCAAACTTTATTCTATTTTGTTTTTCTATTTTATTTACTTGCATTTTCATGTGTTTAAAATGAATAAAGAAATGAGAAATATAAATAGTCTTTAACCTTTCATTTACCATGACCTTTGACATGATTTTTGCCTTTTCATTTGAAATGCCATTTGCATTGAATTTGAGCTGACCATATCTTCTTTTTAGCCGAATACTTTCATTTTTTCATGCAATAAAAAAAGCTTCTCATCTCAAAAATATTCGGCATCAATTTCTGAAAATAATTGGTAATGGTTTTTCATTTTTTTTCATACTCTTTTTCTTCTTGTTTTATTGATATTTTTGCCTTGCCTTCACTTCACTTGCTCGGCCTTAATCTCCTCCTTCACCACCATATTCACCACCACCATACTCGGTTGCAACATCCTCTAACTCCACTGACCAGTCAAGGCCGTGCACCCCAACGTTGCAAAACCCCAAAAAAATTGCATCATCCCCTTGAAAACTAGCATAGCCGAACTCCTACATGCTTCACCACTTCACACCTCTCTCAGCCACCACTAGCACCACCTTCTCCAGCCTCTACCTGACCCTAAGCCACTGCCGCACCATCACTTGACTCCACCAAGCATGGCCGAGCCACTTGGAGCCATAGCCGTGCCTTGTAATTGTGACAAAAATCACTTTTGCCTTGACTTGTATTTGCTTCATGCCATAAACCATTACTCCTTCATATTCAAGCTAGGCCGAGCCATGTTGAACCATACCCGACCCATTCACACCACTATGGCCATGCATTATAACCATATGGCCGAGCATATGATTTGTGGAAGAATGGGCAAGTTGTTGGTTCTTTGTTGTGCATTATTTCTTGGTTGTTTAATGATATATTTTGTGTGTAAATTCATGTTTCAATATATTGTTTTTTTGTTTTGTACAAGATAATCACTTTGGCTCTCCCTTCACTTGAATCTGTATTCATGCTTTTGTGCCTTTTGGATCTCTGTTTGTGTGTTTGGTTATGCTATCTCCAGCTTGTAGAGGTGAGTAATTCTCACATGACATCTGTACTTATATAATTAGTAAATTGACACCATGTGAATCTGTAGATTTTATTATCATGTTATAACTGCCTGTAATATGATCATATGATGTTCACCCTGTTTATACACCTGTCATATCATCTGTTACTGTTATATGATGTTATATTGTTATTTATATTAGTTTATCGCACTGCAAGTTCCCTGTAGAATAGAATCACTATGGGTTGAAATGATACATACCCAAATGGACTTTAGAATAGGGAAAAATCGTTATGGGCTGAAATGATAGACCTGAACGATTTTTATTTATTTCATTTTACTTGGGACTTCGGGTTTGAAATGATAGAACCCGGGTTCGCTTTGTAAATTACGGATTGAAATGATATATTATCCGTATCACTGACCTAGGTTAGAAAATATTATACAGACCCGTGGTTTTTATATATATATATTTCTGGAATTTTTAAAGTAGTTTTAAAATTGTAAATTTATGATATTTAATTTAAATTGAATTTAAAATGATTTTATAAAGTGTTAATGATTTTTGTACAAGTTAAAAATGTGAAATAAATGATTAGTTAAGTTGAAATTTGATATATAACTTAAATTTGAAAATTTGAAAACTTTGTTTAAAAGTGGAAAATTAGTTAAGTAAATAAAGTAAAAATAATAATAAGTTATATTTGGAAATTTAAATTTAAGTGTTAAGTCAAAATTTTAAAATATAAATAATAGAAATTGAATTACTTGAATTTAATAATTAAATTATTAAATTTTGATTTTTGTGTGAAAATTTTACTTTATAAAATCATAAATTAAAGGGTATTTAAATGATTGTTTTTAAAGTGAAAAATATGATTTTTATAAGTTAGAAATGATTTAGGTTAAATTTTAATTGTTTATCAAATTGTATTGAAAATTTGAAATTTAATTAACAACATTTCTAAAATGCTATCATTTCTTAAGTAAAGGATAATACAGCATTTTAAGTGCTGTAGTTGATACAAATGAACTATAACTAAAAGTGAACTAAGGGCTATTACAACACTTTGTAAGTGCTGTAGTTGTGGAAAACTAACCTAAACCTATTACCGCAGTTTTAAATGCTATCTTTGTTAAATTAAGTTGTTTTCAAATGAAACTTACCGTAGCATTTTCTAAATGCTACGAAAGTTAAAATTTCACTGTTTAAATACATTTAAGTGAATAAATGAATTTTGAAAAGACTAAATTTTTGAAAATTTAATATTTAATTATTAAATATAAATTACTTTATTTTAAATGATTTAAATGAAGTAATTTGATTTGAAATATAAACTATTTGAAATGTGATTAAATGGTATTTAAATTAAATAAAATGAATGTGATTTTGAAAAGATATAATATTTTGATATTTTGAAATGAATTTGAATTGATATTAAATTTTTAAATGATATGTGATTTTCGAAGTATAAAATACTATTTTGAAATTATAACCACGGGTTATAATAACGATTTGTTGTTAAAGAGACCGGGATCGGATATGGACATACTCTCCGTAGATACTGAAAACCACTTTAACAACTGTGTACGCAGTGGAGATTCCAGAGTGAAGTAGGATGGTGGCGATGTTCTTGAGGTATATAACGTGGACCCGACTCCTGTGAGTTAGCTTAAGGTGGCTAAAACAAGAGCGATCTCGGGCCAAAAGGGGTAGCTCCTCTGGTCGGACGCACTTCTTCGATACCATTCTATTACTCTGTGATTGTTTGGTGGCCACCCTTGATATGGGAGTGTGTTCCGAGGTGGGCGTATGTGGCTGCTACGTTACCACCAGCCCATGTACGTAATTGGTATATCTACCCTGGCATTGCCTCGTATGCCCGGTCACCTACCATATCGAGCCTTACCACGAGTTTCTATTTGTGTCATACCTTTGGAGTATCTTCTCATAGTCTCCCGATCAGGAGATATGCAGGTACTGTATAGACTACTGACATTATTTGTGTTAAGGGCTATATGGGTAACCCCTTAACACTATTTTCAAGTATGTTTATTTTACTGTAGACATTATTATAATAGCGCAATATTACTACATAGTAAATAGTTTAACGGATCCTTAGAGGATGGGCGGTCCCAAGCATCCTTTAAGTTACTTGTTCATTTACTGCAGTTCACTTGAGTTGGTTTACATTATATAAGTATGTATGTCCTGACTCGAGTGTTTTGTGTTTTCTTTTACGCTCGGGTCAGCCTGAGTATTCACAGCTTTGGATTTCTCTTTCTGGAGTTAGTCTTTGCTGGAGATTCTGCAATCTATTTATATATCTATTTCAGTTTCAGCTATTCTAGTTTATCTCATGCATTAGTGAACTTCTAGGTATTTGTGATTTCTATTATGTTGTTTTCAGACTGATATTATGTATTTGTTTTGAGACTTTGTTATAGTAGCTTCATGACTACTATGGTATTTTAATTTCCGCTGCGAGTTATTCTGATATTTCTGTGTCTGTGATTCTGTGTGATTGATTTCATTTGCGCCAAATTTATTTACAATCTGTTATTTTGCATCAATCAAGTCTAACGTGTGTGGATTATTGTCGATTTGAATGGTACAAAATAGTGGGTCGTTACATTTGGCATCGGAGCTTTGGTTTTAGGCAAACCATAGCTTGCGGAGCAAAAACTCAATAGAGATAGGGTAGAAATACCCTAGAATGAGTGAAATCAACGTCAGAATCATTCTTTGTGAGAGAACGTATTTTCAAAGTATAAAATGATTTTTTCAAAATGGTTTTTCAAAGGATTTTAAAAGATTATTTTGATATAAAAATTTTCTTGTTTTAAAAGGATTTTTCAAATATTTTTAACTTCCTTCCTTTCATATCTACCTTGTTACTGTTTTCGTTCTTTAGGAAATTCATCTAAGTGAACTTATCTGGCCTTATCTTAATTTATCTTTAGCTTCTCTTTATCCTATCCTAAATTCATTCTTGATCTTTTTAGGATGAATCAAGGAAATGCCGGAGGTAGGGGTCGTGGTATTGCCCCAGCTCCTTAGCCCGTTGCACCTGTTAGGTTCACTGTTCTCTGTAAGGAATTCACTCAACTTGGTGGAACCCCGTTCACTGGTTCAGAGAGCATTATTGAAGCCCAGCAATGGTTGCGGAGTTCAGAGAGGATATTTACTGGTCTTGAGATTACTGATGCTCAGAAGTGTCAATTAGCAGCATGGCAGTTGCATGAGGCTGCTCTTCATTGGTGGGAGTCCGTTCCGGCTAACACCGTCCAGGCTGATATTACTTGGGAGCAGTTTAGGTATCTTCTTGTATTTCTTTGAATTCTATTTTTCTATCTCTTCGTGCCTTTTCTAAGCTTATCTATCATCTTTTTAGGGATGGTTTCATTGCTAAGTGGATGCCCGAGGCCGGGAAATCCCAGCTTTATAGAGAGTTCATGGATCTCAAGCAGGGTACCATGTCTTTTGCTGAGTATGAGAGGAAGTTCAACGAACTTTCCAAGTTCAGTCCTAGACTGATTGATACTCCTTTCAAGAAGATTGAGAAGTTCATAGCTGGAGCTCGTCCTGAGTACTATGACCGTCTCATTTCTCATGTTCATGGTACTTTTACCCAGCTTATGGATATGGCTATCCGTTATGAG
This sequence comes from Allium cepa, assembly GCA_030765085.1. Taxonomy (NCBI): domain Eukaryota; kingdom Viridiplantae; phylum Streptophyta; class Magnoliopsida; order Asparagales; family Amaryllidaceae; genus Allium; species Allium cepa. The sequence continues at coordinate 605,889 of JASFAV010000023.1, read as the reverse complement.
AACCCTACTTCTAAGGGTCCTGCTGTTTCTGGTGCTCCTTCATCTCAATCTTCCTCTGCTAATTCTAGGAAGCATAAGCCTAATTTCCACTAGCAGAAGAAGAATTGGCTCAGGAATCCGGGTCTGGGATCTTCATCATCTTCTCCTTCTCAGAGGCAGCTTGTTGATCTTTCTTCTATCACCTGTTTCAGATCTGACCAGAGGGGACACTACGCCAATAGTTGTCCTACTTTATCTGGTGCTGCTATTCCTCCTCCTGCTCAGTTGGCTAGGCGTGATCTCTGCCATATCTGTCTTCAGCCTGGTCATTTCAGGAAAGATTGCCCTACCCAGTAGAAGGGTAAACCTTTTGGTATATTTTCTATCACTTTTGCATCTTCTCCAGCTCCGGCACCTGCTCCTACTCCTAGCAATGACCAAGGTACTCGTCAGGGTACCTTTTCTTTATTTCAGCATCCTGTTGATACTGGAGCATCCCACAGTTTCATTTCTGTTGATTTGTGTGATAAGTTCGAGCATCTTCTTTCTCCTGAGTATGATTCTGTGCCTTTATGTGTTTCAAATCCAATTGGGGGTCTCGCAAACCTTAACCGGATTGGTAAGCATGTGGAACTTCTCTATTCTAATCATTGTTTAAGTGGTAATTTTTATGTTTTGTGCCTCGATGCTTTTGATTTATTGCTTGGAAGTGATTGTCTTGGTAGGCATGATGCCCGTATATCTTGTAGATCCCGATTAGTTTATCTTGTTGATGATCAAGGATTTCCTTGACTATTCAGTGCCGCATGCCTCAGGATTTTGCTGGCAGTTTTATATATTATCTGGATTCTTTTCCTGGTGATCTTCATTCGACCCGTGTGGTCAAATTCTATCCAGATGTTTTTGGTGAAGTCACTGCTTTGCCTCCTAAGCGAGAAATTGATTTCTGCATTGATCTTGTTCTTGGAGATCGACCTGTAGTTCTTCCTCCTAGAAGAATGACACCATGTGAGAAGGTTGAGTTAGCAAAGCAAATTGAGGACTTGTTCTCCAAAGGTCTGATCAGACCTAGCCATTCGGAATGGGGAGCAGCGGTGGTTTTCATCACCAAGTCCGATGGATCTTTGAGGATATGTGTTGATTATAGAGAGCTGAACAAGCTCGCTATGAAAAACAGATATCCTATGCCTTGTATCAACGATATGTTTGATCTGCTTTATGGTGCCACTATTTTCTCTCAGCTTGATCTTGCCACAAGTTTTCACCAGCTCAGGGTTGTTGAGGAAAGCATTCCCAAGACTGCTTTCCATATTGAGAATGGGTTTTATGAATGGTTAATCATGCCTTTCGGTTTGACTAATGCTCTTGCTTTCTTTGTTTATTTGATGAATCGTGTTTTTCATGATGTGCTTAATAAATTTGTTCTAGTCTTTGTTGATGATATCCTTGTCTTTTCTAAGACCAAGGTAGAGCATGAGTCGCACTTGAAATCTGTTCTGAAAATTCTTAGAAGTCATCAATTGAAGGCTAAATTTTTTAAATGTCATTTCTGGAAAGATGAAGTCCGATTCCTTGGACATATTGTTTCTGGTAATGGAGTTTCTGTTGATCCAACCAAGATCGTTGTGATCAATGTAAGTCTTTCTTTCTTTCTCCTTTTCCTTCGTCATTTAATTATTCTATCTTTTCTGTTGGTCTTATTTCTCCCTATTCTGTTGCAGGATTGGGAAACTCCTAAGACTCCATCAGATATTCGTAGTTTTTTGGGCCTTTCCGGTTATTACCAGAGATTCATTGAGAATTTTGCTCGGATTGCTACACCTCTCAATGCTTTGACTCGTAAGAATGCTAGGTTCATCTGGAATAAGAAGTGTGAAGCTGCATTCGATGAGTTAAAGAGAAAGCTAACTTCCGCACCAGTTCTTACCGTTCCGAATGGAAATGAGGGATTGATGGTATATACTGATGCTAATCATGAGGGATTGAGTGCTTTTCTCATGCAGGATGGTAAGGTCATTGCCTATGCCAGTCGTCAGTTGAAAACCCATGAGGCTAATTATGCTGCTCATGATTTAGAGTTGCTGTTGTCTTTGCTTTGAAGCTATGGAGGCATCATCTTCTTGGAGCTAAGTTTAAGCTTTTCACTGATCATCAGTCTCTGAGATATATCTTCACCCAGAAGAATTTGAATCACAGGCAAGTTCGTTGGCTTGAGTTTCTTGCTTCTTACGACCTCGATATTAGCTACACTCCCGGTAAAGCTAATGTTGTGGCCGATGCTCTGAGTCGGAAGAAGGCTTTGTTGTGTCAGCTTGTTGTTTCTTCTCCTATTGTGGATCGTATCAAGTCTAAGCAGAATGAAGCTGGTATGCTTAGATTGACGATGAAGAGTGTTCGTAGTAGGTTTGGTGGTAGTAGTGGAGCTCAGATCGATGATGGTGGGATTTTGAGGATTAATGGTAGGATTTATGTTCCGAATGTTGATGGATTGAGGCAGGAGTTGCTTCGAGAGAATCATCGATCTAGACTTTCTATTCATCCTGGTGTGTCGAAGATGTATCAGGATATGAAGAGGCTTTATTGGTGGAAGGGGATGAAGTGGGATATCTCTACCTTTGTTAGTCGGTGTACGACTTGTCAGCAAGTCAAAGCCGATCATCTGAAGTCTGTTGGTTTGTTGCAGCTCCTTGAGATTCCCAATTGGAAGTGGGAACAGGTTTCCATGGATTTTATTGATGGTTTACCGAGGTCTCGGAGGGGTAATGAGAATATCTGGATTATTGTGGATAGACTGACCAAGTCCGCTCATTTCATTCCGGTCAAGTCTACTCGTTTTGCTTCTAGCTTATCTGAGATCTACATGAGGAAGATTGTTCATCTCCATGGTGTTCCTCTCAGTATTGTTTGTGATCGTGATCCTATCTTTACCAGTCAGTTTTGGAAAGCTTTCAGGTATCTTTTGATACTCATCTGAATCTGAGCACTGCTTACCATCCACAGACCAACGGTCAAACGGAAAGAGTGAATCAAATTCTTGAAGATCTTCTTCATGCTTGTGTGCTTGATTATGGAGGATCTTGGGAAGATCATCTCTATCTTGTCGAATTCACCTACAATAATAGCTATCAGGTATGATCTAATCTTCTGTTTTAAGCTATCTTAATCTCTTTATCTATCTCATTCCATCTCTGAATTCAGGCCAGTATCAAAATGTCTCCATTTGTTGCTCTTTACGGACGATCTTGTAGATCTCCATATTGCTGGATTGAATCTGGTAATCGTTTGGTTCTTGGTCCTGATTTGGTTTTGGAAGCATCTGAGAGAGTTGAGGAGATTAAGAGGAAGTTGAGGGTTGCTCAGGATAGGCAGAAGAAGTACGTCGATAGGCGTAGGCAGAGTTTGGAGTTTGCTGTTGGTGATCAGGTTTCCCTTAAGGTCTCTCCCTTAAGGAATGTCATTCGCTTTGGTCGTAGAGGGAAGCTTTCTCCTAGGTTCATTGGTCCTTTCTACATTGTTGAAAGAGTTGGTTCTTTGGCTTTTCATCTGGATTTGCCCGAGAAGCTTTCTGGAGTGCATGATGTATTCCAGGTTTCTCATCTTCGTCGGTATCTTCACGATCCATCTATTATTGTTCAGCCTTCTGTTCTTGATCGTTTGGATATTGAGCCTAATCTGACTGTCGAGAGAAAGCCACTTCGTATTGTCGACAGAGGTACGAAGCAGCTCAGAAGGAAATCTATTAGTTTGGTCAAAGTACAGTGGAGTACTGATGATCGAAATTGTACCCGGGAGACGGTGGAGAGCATTCATGCTTCGAATCCGGAATTATTCGTTTGAGGTACGATTTTGTTTTTCTATCTTGTTTCTTTATTTTCCGTGTTCGTTCTTTACAAGGATGAAAGGATTTGAGTTGGGGAGAGTGTAACAACCCTAGATTTTTGAATATTTTTAAATTTGATTTTTATTTCATTTTGAAAATATTTTTAAAATTATTTTATTGCAAGATTTCATTTTAAAATATTTTTAAAGGATGTTACAATTTTTCCAAAGCTTATCATGTTTATTTACAATTTTTAAAACCTAGTTTCTATTTTTAAGCTATTTTCTTAATTAATCTATATTTATCTAAATTTTTTCATACTTTATTCTATTTTGTTTTTCTATTTTATTTACTTGCATTTTCATGTGTTTAAAATGAATAAAGAAATGAGAAATATAAAGAGTCTTTAACCTTTCATTTACAATGACCTTTGATATGTTTTTTTGCCTTTTCATTTCAAATGCCATTTGCATTGAATTTTTGCCGACCATATCTTCTTTCTCAGCCGAATACTTTCATTTTTTCACACAAGAAAAAAAGCTTCTCATCTCAAAAATATTTGGCATCAATTTCTGGAAATAATTGTTAATGGTTTTTCATTTTTTTCTTACTCCTTTTCTTTTTGTTTTATTGATATTTTTGCCTTGCTTCCGCTTCACTTGCTCGGCCTTAAGCTCCTCCTTCACCACCACCTTCACCACCACCATACTCGGCTACAACATCCTCTAACTCCGCTGACCAGTCAAGGTCGTGCACCTCAAAGTTGCAAAACCCCAAAAAATTGCATCATCCCCTTGAAAACTAGCATAGCCGAACTCCTACATGCTTCACCACTTCACACCCCTCTCGGCCACTACTAGCACCACCTTCTCCAGCCTCTACCTGACCCTTGGCCACTGCTACACCATCACTTGACCTCTACAAAGCATGGCCGATCCACTTGGAGCCATAGCCGTGCCTTGTAATTGTGACAAAAATCACTTTTGCCTTGACTTGTATTTGCTTCATGCCATAAACCAATACTCCTTCATATTCAAGCTAGGCCGAGCCATATTGGACCATACCTGACTCATTCACACCATTATGGCCATGCATTATAACCATATGGCCGAGCATATGATTTGTGTAAGCATGGGCAAGTTGTTGGTTCTTTGTTGTGCGTTATTTCTATGTTGTTTAATGATATATTTTGTGTTGAAATTCATGTTTCAATATATTGTTTTATTTGTTTTGTAAAAGATAATCACTTTGGCTCTCCCATCACTTGAATCCGTATTCGTGCTTTTGTGCCTTTTGGATCTCTGTTTGTACGTTTGGTTGTGCTATCTCCAGCTTGTAGAGGTGAGTAATTCTCACATGACATATGTACTTATATAATTAGTAAATTGACACCATGTGAATCTGTAGATTTTATTATCATGTTATAACTGCCTGTAATATGATCATATGATGTTCACCCTGTTTATACACCTGTCATATCATCTGTTACCGTTATATGATGTTATATTGTTATTTATATTAGTTTATCGCACTGCAAGTTCCCTGTAGAATAGAATCACTATGGGTTGAAATGATACATACCCGAATGGACTTTAGAATAGGAAAAAATCATTATGGGCTGAAATGATAGACTTGAACGATTTTTATTTATTTCATTTTACTTGGGACTTCGGGTTTGAAATGATAGAACCCGGGTTTTCTTTGTAAATTATGGATTGAAATGATATATTATCCGTATCACTGACCTAGGTTAGAAAATATTATACAGACCCGTGGTTTATATATATATATATTTTTCTAGAATTTTTCTAGTAGTTTTAAAATTGTAAATTTATGATATTTAATTTAAATTGAATTGAAAATGATTTTATAAAGTGTTAATGATTTTTGTACAAGTTAAAAATGTGAAATAAATGAATAGTTAAGTTGAAATTTGAAATATAACTTAAATTTGAAAATTTTGTTTAAAAGTGGAATTTTAATTAAATAAAATAAAAAATAAGTTATATTTGGAAATTTAAATTTAAGTGTTAAGTTAAAATATAAAGAATATAAATTGAATTACTTGAATTTAATAATTAAATTATTAAATTTTGATTTTTGTGTGAAATTTTTACTTTATAAAATCATAATTTAAAGGGTATTTAAATGATTATTTTTAAAGTGAAAAATATGATTTTTATAAGTTAGAAATGATTTAAATTAAAGTTTATTTGTTTATGAAGTTGTATTGAAAATTTGAAATTTAATTAACAGCATTTCTAAAATGCTATCATTTCTTAACTAAAGGATATTACAGCATTTCTAAGTGCTGTAGCAGATTCAAATGAACTATAACTAAAAGTGAACTAAGGGCTATTACAACACTTTATAAGTGCTGTAGTTGTAGAAAACTAACCTAAACCTATCACAGCTGTTTTAAATGCTATCTTTGTTAAATTGAATTGTTTTCAAATAAAACTTACCGTAACATTTTCTAAATGCTACGAAAGTTAAAATTTCACTGTTTAAATAAATTTAAGTGAATAAATGAATTTTGAAAAGACTAAATTTTTGGAAATTTAATATTTAATTATTAAATATAAATTACTTTATTTTAAATGATTTAAATGAAGTAATTTGATTTGAAATATAAACTATTTGAAATGTGATTAAATGGTATTTAAATTAAATAAAATGAATGTGATTTTGAAAAGATATAATATTTTGATATTTTGAAATGAATTTGAATCGATATTAAATTTTTAAATGATATTTGATTTTCGAAGTATAAAATACTATTTGAAATTATAACCACGGGTTATAATAACGATTGGTTGTTAAAGAGACCGGGATCGGATTTGGACATACTTTCTATCGATACCGAAAACCACGTTAACAACTGTGTACGCGGTGGAAATTCCAGAATGAAGTAGGATGGTGGCAACGTTCTTGAGGTATATAATGTAGACCCGACTCCTGTGAGTTGGCATAAGGTGGCTAAAACAAGAGCGATCTCGAGCCAAAAGGGGTAGCTCCTTTGGTCGGACGCACTTCTTCGATACCATTCTATTACTCTGTGATTGTTTGGTGGCCACCCTTGATATGGGCGTGTGTTTCGAGGTGAGCGTATGTGGCTGCTACGTTACCACCACCCCGTGTGCATAATTGGTATATCTACCCTGGCATTGCCTCGTGTGCCGTGACCTACCATATCGAGCCTTACTACGAGTTTCTATTTGTGTCGTACCTATGGAGTATCTTTTCATAGTCTCCCGATCAGGAGATATGCAGGTACTGTATAGACTACTGGCATTATTTGTGTTAAGGGCTATATGGGTAACCCCTTAATGCTATTTTCAAGTATGTTTATTTTACTGTAGACATTATTATAATAGTGCAATATTACTACATAGTAAATAGTTTAACGGATCCTTAGAGGATGGGCGGTCCCAAGCATCCTTTAAGTTACTTGTTCATTTACTGCAGTTTACTTGAGTTGGTTTACATTATATAAGTATGTATGTCCTAACTCGAGTGTTTTGTGTTTTCTTTTAGCTCGGGTCAGCCTGAGTATTCACAACTTTGGATTTCTCTTTCTGGAGCTAGTCTTTGCTGGAGATTTTGCAAACTATTTATATATCTATTTCAGTTTCAGCTATTCTAGTTTATCTCATGTATTTGTGAACTTCTTTGTATTTGGGATTTCTATTATGTTGTTTTCAGACTGATATTATGTATTTGTTTTGAGACTTTGTTACAATAGCTTCATGAACTACTATGGTATTTTAATTTCCGCTGCGAGTTATTCTGATATTTCCGTGCCTGTGATTTTGTATGATTGATTTCATTTGCACCAAATTTATTTACAATCTGCTATTTTGCATCATTCAAGTCTGACGTGTGTGTATTATTGTTGATTTGAATGGTACAAAATAGAGGGTCGTTACAAATTTTGACGAAGAGAATCGGTGTAAATGATTGTCACTAAAAGGTACCGCTTAAGTGTTCGTGAAATTTTATTTTACCGTAAAGACAAGTAAGCAATGAATTCAGCCAAACTGTCATACTACTTGCTAAGCGACGTGTGAACATTAATATCTGAATTGTTCAATATTAATTGCTGACTGAATTCACACCTCTGTGTTGCAAAACCGCATTTGTGATTTCTCCAAAAACCACATAATTTAATTAGTTTGTAAAATATTGCAAACTGATTAAATTAATTAATATTTATGAAATATTAATTATTGTTAATTTATTTGATGTTTTGAATGTTGATGGTAATTATTTTAATGTATATATAAAAGTTATATTTTCATTTATCGATATGATATCCGTATAATTTTAAACATGTTTTAAATAATAAAATAATTACATAAAAGTTGTTTTCTTTTATTTGGAAAGGTTGCATATTTGAAATATGCTTGGATAAGCCTAATAATGGTAAGATAAGGAAATCAATTAATGAGATTAATAGAAATTTAAAAGGAGGAAATAAAGGAGGAAGTTTAAATAGGAGAATAGGAAACAGTTCCTTTAATTCTATTAAAAAAAAAACCTCCACATTTTTTAAAGTACACAACACAGAACGTGGCTTACATTTTTTATTCTCTTTTCTTCCTCTTTCTGTCATTCATTCATGGCTGAAACTTCATCCCAAAAAAACATAAAAACAAATTCAAATCAGCATCAAACCAAATTAAAAAGGTGGGTCATGATTTGTTTGAAATCCGAGAAGAAGCCATAAATCAAGGTGTGATGAAGGGCAAGGTCTATCGGATCTAGATAGTGTTGAACAAGATCTACGTATTGTTCTATCATTCAATGTGTTTCTACATGCTTCATCCTAAGGTAATTATATGTGTGTATAATCCTATATTTACATATCTTATAATTTTTTCTTATCCCCTTAATCTCTATCTTTCCCTTATGTTCATACTTGTGAATTTGAATCTTGATTTGAATGTCTCAATTACCTTGCTTGAATCGATTGTTCTATCATGTTAAAACATAGAATGTTTTTTTGTTCACTACTATTTTGTTATGAATTATAACATCTCATTTTCTATCTCATGTATGATTGTTTGATTAACTAATTTAACCTAGATCTAAACCTTCTTAATTTTATTTTCTATACTCTATGTGATTGTTTACAAAGTTTGTTTGCTCTATATCCAGATCTTCTTATCTAAAATCTATATATGCCTGTGTCGATTGATTTTGTTGTTTAAAAAAATAGAACATAATTGAACTTTGGATTTTTTATATTCATAATTCAGTTTTTCATCTCAAAAGACTCACAATTGAATATTTAGGCATGGGTTGCTATGTAATTAAAACTTGATAATAATCGCATTGATTAATCTTTGTCATCCAATTAATACGATGTTTTAATTGTCATGTTTCAAATCATTCTAATATGAACTCTTCCTTTTAAAAGAAAAAGGGAAATATTAAATCAATGATATATTCCATGATTAGCGATTCCATTTAATTAAAAATTATACCTTTGCTTAAAAAAGGAAGGATTCTTTTCACAACTGTTTCAAACCATTTTCACTAATCTTAATATTCTTTGATTTACTGCTTGTAATTGAAATGAAATCAATTTTATTTGAACTGCTATGCTAAACATTAATTGTATATGCATATACATATTTGTGTGTGTGTATTTTTAGTATATATATATATATGTGTGTGTGTATTTATATATTAATAAATAATAAAATTATTCATGTTTAGGACAACAAAGGCATATATAAATGGGAAATGTGTCCATACTGGTGTAAATCCCAACATCTATGCAATGTTTACATTAACTTTGTGCACTTTTATATGTTGCACTTACACTATACACACGGGCGCATGTGATGTGCTCAGAATCATTTGCAATTAATCAAATCAAATAGGACTAATTCATTCGTAATAAAACATTCAATTGAAATGTTAACATGTTTATTTAACATATTATCAATCTAATCAAAGACAAAAATGAGAGGTTTCTCTCTCTTCAAATAAAGTTGTTTACTCCCTTAATTAATTGCACAACTATTAGAGAAGGAAACTATTCTAATAAGCAACTGCAACACATGTGGGTGTATTTGGTACGCTCATTCTTTTTAATGTATATAATATTCAAACCCTTTTGCAGTAAATTTTTTCACCAAAATAAATAAAATGTTGACTTTATTTAAAAGAAGATGTAGATAAGATCAAAATGTATTTAGACCTCATAGGCCCATTAAATATCCAAAATGATTTTTTTTTTTGAAATTCACCCGTTTCTTCTACTACGGGCTGGTCCGGTTCGAACAATGGTATTGGACGAGTTTGGTTGAGGCATTCACTTGGCATATTGGATGTCCTCGGTTTGAACCCTACAAATAGCATGATAGGGGGTTCTCATATTATGATCTATGACGAAGCATTGCCTCTTATCCTTACATGTCTTGTGATGGTTGTGGTAGTCAAGAGGCTACATATAAAACTCGCTAGTGAGGTATCTAGTTGTGTCATCCCAAAGGAGTTTGGGCAGGAGCAACAATGGTATCAGAGACCAATAGCCTATGCAGTCTAAATTAGCCATGTTAGGGTTAACTATTTAAGCTTGCGCACTTAGTATGGTGTCTAGAAAGGTATTGTCTAAGATTGGAATCGGGTAATCAAGTACCATGTCTTGTGTGGTTACCTGCCTGGCCTGAAAGGTGAACTGAGCTCGAAGGTTGTCCCTGATAGAAAAGGCCCAATTTAATTGGGTCTTGGGCTAATTTTCAAAATAGTTTTGTAAATTAAGACAAGATTTTAAATTTAAAAGTTAAATTTAAAAGTTAAATTTAAAATAAAAACATTTTTGTTATAATTGGCTATAATATAACATAAATTTTCAAATGTTTGAAAATGTAACAAAAAGTTCAAAATGTTTGAAACTATGTAAATATTAATTTTGAAATTTAAATTATTAATAAGATTAATAACATAAATTAATTAAATGAGTTAATTAATTTATACTTATATGCATGTATTATTTAAGTTGATATATGTTATGTTATTTTAAAATGTTTAAGATAACATAAGCATATATGTATGTATATATGATAAATTTTCGAAATTAATATAATTTAATTGAAATTGTTTAATTAATATAATAATTAAATGTTAGTTAATTAACTAAAAATATGCATATATATATAAGATATATGTGTGTTACTATGACAGTTATAGTAGATATGTCCAATATAAAAATTGTTTTGGAATACTAATTTAAAATTAATTAATTTAATTAATTAAATAAGGTTTAATTAATAAAATGTTATACATAAGATTATTTTATAATTTAAAATATAAAAGGTATATAATAATGAAACTTATATGATATGAATGTATAAACTAAAGGTGGAATAGTAAAGAAACCCAAATAGACTTAAGGAATAAATACATATGTAAATGTACGTATTCCGCAATTTCTGATGTGTCTAACACTTAAATCATGAGGGTATTTCATAAGAAATATATTATTCCAAAAGTCGATATCACTCAATATAATATATTGAAGATTATGAATCTTCAATATAATGTTGTCCTCTACCATATATATATTTATAAATTACTTGTATACTCCTTAGTTGTTGAGCAAACTCAAGCTAGGGATGTTATGTGTAGTTTTATTAATATATTGAACAGATGAGGTAAGATAACTATATGTATTTGTTGAGAAAACGCAAGGTACATACACTATACTTAGTCCATCATGATATGGTAGGTACGAGTGAATAATCTCTTTCAATTTGTTGAGCAAACTCAAGGTCGAAATGAGATTAGGATAAGGAAAAATGGGTTAGGAGTTGTATGTGATACAACTGATAAGCAGTTATCCATCATTTTGTTGGGCTATGATTTGTTGGGCAAACTCAAGGTCAGAATACCAAGACAGACGAGTCCTAACATCCACTAGTGAAGTCGAAAGGCTTCTATGTTTTATCTTAGGGTTTGGAAAAACATAAAAGACTAGTGGGAGCCTTATTAGAAAAATGAAATGGTAACATTTAACCTTTATAATATGGTAATAACATATGCTAAATAATGTTATAATTATCTACAATGATAAATTTATGCATTTAATACGATTGATTAAATGTTTATCAATTAAGATATACAAACGAACTGAATTGAAGTTAACAAATGAAAATATAATACCCACTATTAAATGCCTGTTGCGTTAATGTCTATACCCATGCAAGTGTTTAATTTTTACAACTACTTAATACATTCGTAAAATGGTCACTTACATGCTTGTTTGGTTAAGACCATGTATTGCACTCTATGAGTTTCGAACTCTAAAAGCAATACATGACTATGGATATTTGATCCATATACTATCATTTATAAATTTTATATGATGAATGGTCACAGTTTGTAATGTACGTTACTTTAATGAATATAGTTCATTGTAACTAAGCCAATAAACAGTATTTTTGAGATCATGCGTTCAACTTGATTGATTACAAAAGGGATCATATTGTGTTAATGTAATACAAGACCAAAAACTACAAGATAGATCTAATAACTCGATTGTTGAAATGTCATCTTGATCGGTTTACGTAAAGTGCACCATATTGTATGTCCTTAAATGTTAAAGATAATTGAATGTGCTTTTGTAAAGAGTTTGTTATGATATTGTAGTATGGTTTTCTTTTGAATAGTTTGACCATTTGAAAGGAAAATGAATGTATAAGAATAAATGTAATTTAAGATACAGTTAGGATGAAGAGAATGAATAGTCACTTCTGCTTTATAGATAAACATCGAAAATGAGAATTATAATAATAATTAATACTTAATATTGGAATAAGAAATATGATTTCTATTCCAAATGTAATTTTTATATAGAAATGTTTTTATGAGATTTATTTCTTTTAGCTCAAGATATTTGACTAACGAACTCTGCACTGTAAATAGTTGCGGTGTATGAAATAAACAAATTGTATTAAGTGAATGATGGACCTCCGAGTTTAGTACGCTATTATAGTAATGGTGGAAATAGTGGGAGCATGCCATATAGCACTTATTAATTGCATCATAGTATGAATTTTTTTGTAAAACTTACCATACATTATTTATGAAATAATGATTATTTTTCGGTATCGACTAAAATAATAATAGACATAGCTATATCTCAATATGAATGTTATGAATATTGTTTGTGAAATAAAACTATAATGTGGTAAATTATTTATAACAAAAGTGATGCATTGGAAATTGCAGAGTATCTAATATTATTTATAGTTGTTTCGGAATTATAGCCTAAGCCGTAGTTTTGCGAAATAATTTTACTGTTTGATTTTGAATCATATGATACTTGTTAATTATATCTCAAACAATAAAGGGTTATGCGCCCATTTAGTGGGAGTATCATAAAAGTTGATGAACCCTCCGGATTAATACATATAGATGCATGCAATCATAATTCTATAAATACCAAAATGGTTCCACGTACTTCGTCATATTCACCGATGTGTTATCTCGACATGGACATGTGTATTTGATACACGTGTAGTATGTCTATGGTAAATTTATTGAATATAAAATAGAAGTAAATAAAATAACATGCGATTGAAATGATTTGATTTGATCAAATGAGTGAGTAAATTGGAAAATGTTTCGGACATACCTAAAACAAATAAAGATTCAATCTCAAAATTACTCCTCCATGTGATATATAATGATGCATCGGTATGAAGTAATCGAACTTTGTTGGACAATGTACGATTAATTGGGAGTTAAGTTGAGTTAGTTTCTTTCTATGAAGTAATGTACTTAAGGGTAGTATACAAGGTTAATATTATTTCATCCGATTAACAGTTTACAAAATTTTACAAGATAATGGTTTATAAGAAACTCCGACATATCATAGGCTAAGGAAGTTGCCAGGTTGTGCGAGTTGAAAGATTGCACATAATAATTGTTCATGAAGGATCTTGTATGAATCTCCCCAAAAGTATTTTGAAAAGGCTCCGAACATAATTTTGTAAACTAAAACCAAATAAGTTTTATAAATAAAGAAATTCATAAAATGTTTATGAATACCTATTCTATTGCATTGAGAAACAATTATTGTTTCAAGATACACCAATTTCATTGTGAAGAAATTTCTTTGAGAAATTATTGGTAGTAAAATGAAATTGGATACGATCCAGAGATAGAATTGATTATAGGAGATGAAATGAAATTAACTAACCTAAATGAACACATAGCATTAGAATGTCTAATAAGTATTCTCGCACATATAAGAGAAACTATGAGTTTCTTATTAATGTCGAAAATATATAATCCAAGGTTGTTTAATTAAACCACCGAGAGTACTGACTCTATATGGTATGATGCGCAAATCCGAAAGAATTCCAAGTACGCTGTCAAAATATAGATTTTGGTGGTCGTATTTGAAGGGATATGTCGACCATGACTATATCTTTATGAGTAAGACTAATGCACTTGGAATTAATGAGCAATGTTGATAAGAATAATATCGCAAATTTCAATTATTGTAATTAGCATAGTAGATTCATATTCAACTCGTTTAAGTCAATTCGGATTTACTCACAAAATTATCACTTGATAAGTCCTAGTGTTTTAGTACATATGTTGAAACAGAAAATTCTAAATAACGATTTAGAGTAAGCTATTTAAACATACAAACCAAAAAAAATCTCAAAGTCAGTGGGAGCGATATTGAGTTTATGAGTCTTTGGATATGATCTAAGAAATGATATGAAAGTATCATTTTATAAGCATCAAGATTGAATAAGTATTTTGATAGAAATATCAAATAGTTTGATTTTCAATCAAAGTGTAGAGGAAGCGTGTGTTCGTAAGAAAGAATGTTGAAAGGTACATTTATATTTCTAAACTACAAGTAAACAACACACTATTGATTTTAATGATGTACTTGTGTTAAAATTAGCCTTGGTTGTTTTAATACTCAACATTGGATTAATAAATGATGTCTTTTATAGTAAGTATAAAAGATGTCAGGAATATTCCAAATGATATTGCAAGGACACCGTATCAAAATGTTTGATATAAAACATGTAAGATTGTTTCCTTTGCATTGGCAAAAGGAATTATCATACATGTTGTGTTGTCTACAATATCATGATTTGATTATGTTTTGATACATGAATCAAATATCAAATCCAAATTGATGTCACTAAATGTTAGTTTGAAGTGTTCTCGTGTATTTATGAAATACTAGAGAATTGTTTACCGAAACAAAAAATCCTTATAAAGGAGTGTTCGAACTCAAACTTCATAAGTCATATTGCGTGTAGTATGTCAATAATAAACTCAAGTTAAGAATTTAAGTTAGAAATGTTCCAAATAAAAGACCGTGGCTTATTCAATGAAAAAAGGCTACGTACATCGCCTTGAATATTGTCGTAGTAAAAATAATGTATATAAAATTATAAGTGCACAAATTTATAACTGACCTGATTCCAAATGTTGAGAATCTCATAATATTGTTATATAATAATAATGTCACGATATGGTTCGTAATAGAACTTAGAGCTTATTAGAGGTCGAGAGACATGTTTCGATTTTTCCACGTGATAAAGCAGTTTATCACCGTCGAAGAGAGTTTATTGAAAAAGTAGATAACTGAAACATAATAGCATACCCGTTCACAAAGGGACATACCCAATTGGTTTTGAGAAACTGATTGGAGAAGTTGGAATAAGATTCCATAATTGATCCCATGTGCAAGTGGGAGATTGATAGAGTTAGGGGTATGTCCTAGGGGAATTATGTAATTTGTTACATATATCTAACTCGTTGAACAATCTTGTTCATAATAAAGATGTTTCTTTTTATTATATATTTGATGTAATGTGGTTATATTAATTAATTAATTTTTATAAAAGTTTATTTAATAGAAAATCCATAAAGGGAATATTTTGTGATAGTAGTTACAAAGTGTTGTAACCGTGAGTAATTTATCACAATAAAACAAATATACCATTTTAAATGTTCCTAATCAAGATGCATCGAGACTGGATATCGATGTATCCATTGAGACTAGCGTATTTAACGCTCTCCAAATGCTGGGCTGTGTACTCATGACTGATGGGGGTACCTAGAGGTTACATACTGATAGTTAATGGATAACTATGTAATGACTCACCCGATAGTTTTCTATTGGTTAATATAGCTAAGGCCAAACAGAAAATATCGATGTGACAGATTTGCATAGTTCTCTTGACTTGAGAATACCGTGGATCTTTAATATGAAAGCTACGCTTTGAGTATAGTCAAATCATGGCATGGAATTCCATCGAGTGACTATAGTTGGGTCGAGTGGAAGCATTGTAAGTGAAGCACTATTCAAGAGTGGATTCGTCTCCTCAGTTATATGGGGTTAGTATCATGGTCAACTCAAGTCGACTCAAAGTCAAAGTCTTGAGCAGAGCATTTTGGTAAATAGTAATTGTTATTATTGAACCAAGGACTTTGTGTTCGGACTATAAAGTTGAATGTGGATGATAATGGAATTTTGACCATTACTAAATTCCATAAATCCCAAGTGATATAGTTTTGACGAAGAGAATTAGCGTAAATAATTGTCACTGTTAGGTACGCTTATAATAAGTAAAATTGAATTTTATCAAAAGATGTGTAAGCGATGAATTCAACCAAAATGTCACACGACTTGCTAAGTGACGTGTGAACGTTAATATTTGAATTGTTCAATATTAAATGCTGATTGAATTTACACCCTTGAGTCGCACAACTGTAATGATGTATTCTCTGAAAAATCACATGATTTAATTAATTTATAAAAAGTTGTAATTAATTAAATTAATTAATATTTGAGAAATATTAATTATTATTTATTTTATTTGATGTTTGGGAGTTATTTGTAATTATTTGATTGCATTTATAAAAGTTATATTTCACGCACCGATATATGGTATCATTGTAATTAAATAAAAGATAATTACATGCGTTAATTTATGGAATCTTATATCATTTGATGACACATAATTTGTAAAGAAATAGGAGCGAAAAGAGAAAGTTAATCAAGAGAATTAATTAGAGAATTTTTAATTAAAGAATGGAAAAGTTTTCCTTCTTTCAAATAAAACATATGCTCTAACTCATTCTGTATGTACAATTGAGTTTTTCATTTTTCATTCTTCTTTCAATAACTTTTTTGATTCTCTCCTTCTCTAATGGCTGAAAATATGAGATCTTCTGTGGTTTTAATTATTCCTAAAATAAAATACAAATAAAATCAATTATGAAAAGTGGTTTATTCCTCTTGATCCTTGCAACATCTAGAGGCTGATTTCTGAATCTAGGAGACTCGACTCATCATTCAAGGTGAAAATCATTGGCTTCATTTTTGGTAATTCTAATTTCATTTATTTGTATACTCATCATGTTGAAATGGTCCAGATTTATTCATATCATATATGTTCTATCTCATTATGTTTAAAAGGTTTAGATTTATTTATATTATATCTCTTCTATCTTATGTATTCATCTTGTAATATAAATTAGATCCCCTTTTCTCATCTCATTTAATTATACGATCATTATACAGATATAATTCAAATCACTCCTTATTTATATATCTATTTACTATATGTTTATTATAGTTGACTTCAAATCCTTTATCTATTATATTGTGTGTCCCTTTTGTATAGTCAGATCTGATTTATCATACAACAAATTTATATATGCCCAAGTTGTCCTATATTTTTTCTGTCATTGTTTTGGAATTGTAAAAAAAGGAATGTGAAAATATAATATGTTGTAATTGTGTATATAAAATTTTGTAACATCTGTATACATAAACATTAATAAATATTTGTTGGTGGTTTAATATAGTAAAATAAATTTCCAATCTTGCATAGTTAATTTCCAAAATGATTTGATTTTACTTGTTTCAGTCATAAAAGTAATTTTTTTTCTTTTGTTTTAGAATTCATAAGTGGTCATTTATGTAAAGTTATAGATATTTATTTCATACCTAAGATTAATAGATTGAATCATTTTGTTTGCATTAAATTTAAACAAATATGTTTCTTAAATTGCAATCTTCATACATATATAAATATATGTGTTATTTTAAAATTAATACATAACTTGCAACTATTTATACATATAGATATACATATGTTTATGTTATTTTAATCTAATTCAAAACGGACCTTTTTGTGAAACTATAGTATCTAATTTCAAGCTCTTCCTTAATTGAAACCTTTGTTACAAATGTTAATTCTTGTTTTGACAAACTCATATATATATATATATATATATATATATATATATATATAGGAAAACTTATTTTAACATATGCATGTGTAAACTTATCAATTATTATACATGTATATTTTATTACTTAAAAGAACTTAGACAACAAAGGCATATGCAAATTCTATTGTAAACGCCATTTAATATGTCATTCAATGTAATTAAAAAGAGAGAGAAATGTAAGGGTTTCTCTCTCCACATTTATAGCCTTATCTTTCCTCGATTTATTATACATGTCAAGAGAAAGAAAATCAAAGGTTTTCCTTCTCTAAAATTTCTCATGCTTAGTTACACAAATATACATTTCTTATATGTTACATTTATATTTCACAACATGTATGTATTTGATACATTCATTCCATTACACGCAAATATGTACACAAGAGTATATTTGATATACTCTAATTTACATACACATTAAATTGAAGTAAAAATTTATTTATAAATAAAATAAATTATTGATTTTATATAAAAAAAGCTTATAAAGTTCTAAATGAATTTAGACTTCATAGGCATATTAATGATCCAAAATGGTATTTTTTTGAAATTAACCCATTTCTTCCATTGCAGGCTGGTCCAGTTCCTTCACTGCTTACCAAGACGGGCTTAGATAGGGGCCTCATGTCAACTGATATAGAGCCAGGCGAATCATGGTAATCTTTAGCTATTATTGGAAGTCTAATGTAGAGGAGCTAGGTGGGATTGATCCAGGCCTGATCTTGGTCTTGTTCATGTGAAGGTTGCTTGAAGAGGCCGAGCTTTGCTATGGTACCTTGTTAGGCTGAAGGGCTGGTTTGAGACCATGGGCTTGATCCACCCTTGATAGGGCTAACCAAGAATTAGTTGGGCTGGCTTTGATTGGGACAAACTGCCTTTAACTAGACCTGCTAATTTCTTATGAAAAATATGTGCAACAACCCTTTCTTGTGCCCTTTTCGCTTAATAAAAAGCACACCTAAATTTTTAAACATGAAAGTATAAATACATATAATAGAAACAAAACAAAAAATGCACTTTGTTTTGACAAGATTGATATTTACATTATGGATACATAAGCCAGTTACATAATTTCTCATAAGGGCATCCATAACTCCATCATTTATATGCCATCTAAGCTTGCTTCCTAAGATAAAAAATTTATGTGTCTGTCTAAACTAGATCAATTTGCCTTTAAAGCTATATAAGAAAAACCCTTGCCACCTTACACATGGGTTCCTCTTTTAACCAACATATGTCTGCTACAACTAAGTGCCTACATACTGGTAACCACCGATCAAATTCATCCTTAAGCATTTTTAGCTCTCATCGGTCATTTTAGTCTTATTAAAAATCAACAAACTCAAACTACTTAATTACCTGTATAAATATTTATATTACTACAGAATATATCATTTTTCCCTTGCCCACATTGTAGTTCTCTACACTTACATCCATTAGTAACTCTTTATTTTGCACCATTGTTGTACGCCATTGTGACGACCTAGAATTTTGGAACATTTGTAACTATGATATTTAATTGATTTTAATTATTTGAAAGTTATTTTAACTTGAATTTCAATTATAACTGTGAATTTGGCAATTTAAATATCGAAGTTAATTATAAAAATTTGGGTAAAATTTTGAATCTTCAATTTTAAGCCTCTTAAAAATAATTTGATGGCTTAGAAAGTTCATATTGATAATACTGGAGACAATGGAAGCTTTAGAATTTAATTTGAAAGTGATTTGTTCAGTTTTGAAATTATATCGTTTAAATCAATATTTAAAAATAGCATTCCGAGGCACAGTCTCGGAATTCAATGACACCAATTCCATTAGATCTGTAATAGTATTTTATCAATGATTTCAATTTTCATAGCATTCAGAGTTGTCATGTGACCGTATGGACTATAAACGCACTGAATTTAAATTGGAAATTCAATATAAATACCGGGTTCAAAAAGCTATCTTCTCCATATGATCGAATTTGGACTCGAAACCTTTTCCATCACGTTCGGAATAGCGTTTTAATATTATAAACGCCTAGCGGCACGCCTTGATTGGAGGTCGAGATTTTCTGCTCGATTTCGAGTCGTTTAAATTTGAATTTAAATTTAGTTTTATATTTTAACCAGTCAAGAACAAAATTTTGTGAATTCAACACGTTGTTATCTCTTCAAGCATGTGTCCTTCATTGTGTACACGCGTTCGTTTTCAAATAAAAAAATAAAAATAACGAAAACTATTATCTTGTTCAAAGAATAAGAGAAAGAAAAAAATCGACTTCCTCTTGAAATTCAAATCATGGCAGGCGAACTCGAAAAAAAGAAATCGATCAAAACCAAAAAAAAGAAACAAAAGAAAAATGGCCAAAACCTGGTAGTCGGAGCCTCGTTCGAAGAAAATTATTTCGCGATTGAATTCGCGCGATGGTGTCATCATCTCGAGCATCGCGAGTAGGAGTTTGACGCGGTGTTCGTCGATGGCACGCAAGCGATTGCATCTCGTCGCGATCTCGTAGGGTAGCAGGAGGTGGAGTTACGCGATTTGGAAACGAGGACTTGAAGGTGATGTGGGGACGGTGTTTGCGAGCGTGCGTGGCGGCGACTCGATGGGAGATTTGGCGGCTTGGATTATGGGATGTTCGATTGGAGGTAGCTTGCGAGGTTGAGGCCGAGATAAGGGTTTCGAGGCGGTGGTTCGCGATGTTCGTGGCCGTGGTACATGGGGTTTAGTCGACTCGGTAGTGTTGCTGAGGTAAGGAATATCAACATTGATTTTTGAAAACAGTAAGTTTTAGTGTTGCTGATTCGAACAGTGAATTAACAAAAAGGTTTATACAGTTAAGCATATATATATATATATATATATGCATGTTGGAAAATTTTAAACATATTTACAATATATAAATCTACAGTAAGAAGAAACTTTGTTTTTAAATATGTAATTATTTTATAAGTACATATATATAGTCCAATAAAGAAATAAATATATTTTTACATATTTTAAATTTGCTAATTTTTCTTTAAATTGATGGTTTGGTGATTAATTTATTTTATTAAACTAATAATTATTTTAACTACTGATTAAAGGGAATTTAGTTTTAAATTTAATTTTTAGTTAAATAAATCTATTAAAAGGAATTGGTTTAAAACTAAAAAGTGTCGGTTTAAAATAAAATCACTAGTTAATTAAAATTATCAAATGAAAATTGATTATTCGATTATTTCGAATATTAATAAATTGCATAAATGTTTATTCAAGGTCTAAATCGTAGAAAAGAAAAAGTTGAGATTGGATTAGATTGCAAAACAAAAGCAAAGGTGAGATCTTTTCACTCAAATTTAAATAATTGGAATTTCAGTTATTGATTGACTATTGGATGTGGTAGTAAATATAGTTGTGTATATATATATATATATTTGGAGCGATTGATTTCCCGCATTATATAGTGGATGAGACCCTATGCGCTGCATAATAGCGGAAGATATTATATAATCCCATATACCGTAATATTCCACCTCGAAGTGGAATTGGTATTTAATTGTTGTGCTAACATCTGTGGATGCAGGGAAACGGGTTGGAGGGATCCAACTGGATTCCTCAAATATTTGAATTTTTTTCAATGTTGTGTATTGATTTATTTATAATCCGTGTATGATTATTTTTGTGATTGAAATTAATTGAAGGCTATAGTTTAGCCGAATATATTTTTGGTATAGTAGGATACCAAAAATTAAGAATTGGATTTTTGGAAATTAAAATAGAAATTTTTAAGTAAATGAATTTTAAAAATTGGATAAATTTAAAAGAAGGAATTTAAAAGCATAAAAGTCGATTTTTGAAATCCTATCGAATTAATTCCAAAAATATGGGAAAAGATTTTAATAAAAGGATTTTTAAGTAATATTGTTTAATAGTTGAAGAATTTATTTAAAATTCAGATTTTAAATAGTTTGGAAAAAATAAAGGAATTTGATTTGGGGTTTGAAATAAATTTAGAAATAAATTTGGAATTTGATTTGGTGTTTGAAATAAATTTAGAAATCAATTTGGAATTTGATTTGGTGTTTGAAATAAATTTAGAAATCAATTTGGAATTTGATTTGGTGTTTGAAATAAATTTAGAAATCAATTTGGAATTTGATTTGGTGTTTGAAAATAAATTTGGAAATCAATTTGGAATTTTATTTGGTGTTTGAAAATAAATTTGGAATTTGGTTTGGTGTTTGAAAATGAATATTTTGAAATCGATTTGGAAATCATATATCGATGGTTACTTGGAAATTTAAATTCACAACGAGAATTTATAAAGGAAAGGGAAATTTGTTTTAAAAATAAATATGGGTTTATTTGTTAAAACGTGAAAAGCAATTTACGGATTTGGAATGTAAATTTAAAATAAATCAAGAAGGATTTATTAATTGATTTAAATGACCATTTTGAAATGGAAAGAGTATTCTTCCCTGGAAAGCCGAGTATATTTTCAAAGTAGCTTATAAATATAAATTGAAAACTTTTAAGGATGGTTTTAGAAAAGATACTTTGGAGAAATTATTTTCTTAAGTTGTTTTTAAATCTTTAAAGTAAATATTTATTTAGTAAATTATAGAAGCAATTATTTTAAAGATATTAATTGATATTTGATTTAGAAAAGGGTGATTTAAATAGTTATACTCTATCTAATAATTTTATTTATAAATTAATTTGGATTTGAGTTTTATATGAAATATTAATATAAAAAATTTCATAACTAATACTTTAAATAAAGTGTTTTAAAATAGTTTCTATTTTAAATGTTTCCAAGTATATATTTTTGGATAATGATTTAAATTACTTTGAAGTATTCAAACTCGGCAAAATTTTCAGTGGAAGCAAATAAATATTTGAAATTTATTCCATGTGAGGAAAGTGATTTGAATTTGTTTTCAAAGTGTTGAAGTGTTAAAAAATATCTTGCGAAGATATTTTGAAAATATATAATTTGGGAAAATTGTTTAGATTTGGTGACTGTTGTGAATATTGATTGATAGTTAAATAATCGACTATCAATATTGGACTTTAAATGGCATTTGAATTTCGATGCGACCGAGGGTCAGATTCCAAATGGATATTCGAAAACCACATCGAATCTTTGCAATGGATCTTTTGTTTAAAATATCAAAGTGGAAATTTGTTGTAATCTGAATGTAACACTTATTTTTAAAAATAAGCGCTCATTATTCGGTTAAGCCGGGAGAGGACTATGTGTCATAAAGCCCATTTCGAATAATGATACAACGAAATGGGATTGCATTTGAAGATGGTGTTGAAGACTGGGTATTTTCGAAAACGGAAGGATTTCCTGTCGAATGTCTCTACACTGAGTTGCTCCGGTATAGGATTTTATCAGCCTTTGTGACGAGGAGTCCGAACGTGATTAGTGAATTTTCGGATTTGCAAGGGCTTCTTTGAAGTGCCTTCGGTTCCGTTCGAACTCGGAACGGACTTATATGGATGTGTGTCTGACGTTACACTTTGAGATGTAAAGCTGATTTCTATCAAATACATTTCTGTTAGTGGCGGAGAATTTATTCTTTTAGCTTAACACCCTTCTCTGAGCCGTACGAGCTCAAAGGTTATGTGGTTGATATTTACGAGTGATACATTCCCAATTTGGTAATGTGGCATACAAAGTGTTGCCGATCATTTGTTGATCGAAGCATGGCTTTTGTGAAAAGCGTAGCTTTGTGGAGGAGACTTCGTCGGACCTCACAACTCGGGAACGGTCGAAACAGGAAAGATGCGGCAAGGTTTTTTTGGGGGTAGCGCCCTCAGGGTATGTCCATTTCCTTCTGGAAAAAGGTTGTATCATGATACAGAGCCTAGATACTTATGCGGTTGCTGCGAATTTGTGCTCTGTGGTTGCTGGTGTTGAGGATCCTTGGATAAAGGTCAGTAACGACTAGGGATGGCATAACTCGTGTGGTTATCCAGTTACAGCTTTATTAAAGCGTGAGGTAACCCGACCTTGTGTTGGCAGAGATCCGGTTAGGTTCTCGGGGCGTCCCTCCAAAGGCGTACCCACATGGTCCAGGAAGTTCCTTAGCCTGACCATTTATTGAAAATCCAATCATCAATATGTGCCTTGTACGGTTTTAGTTGTACAACCTGCCTTTTACTTATGGCGGTGACCTGCCGTTTAATTGGTAGCTATAGTAGGCATAGTACGAAATGTCTATGCTGGCTAAGATTAATATTATACTTTCAAAAAGTTTTCTACACC
This sequence comes from Allium cepa, assembly GCA_030765085.1. Taxonomy (NCBI): domain Eukaryota; kingdom Viridiplantae; phylum Streptophyta; class Magnoliopsida; order Asparagales; family Amaryllidaceae; genus Allium; species Allium cepa. The sequence goes on along the minus strand of JASFAV010000023.1, from coordinate 581,554 downwards.
ATGCACTAATGATAATATTAAAAGATTTTGCGTATTAAGCATGCTTGACTATCATAAGGAGAAATCTCCTCCAATTCTGCGTTTGCATTGTGTGTGTGGCGGGAGGCCTTATGGTAGTTTCATTTTCCAAAAGCATAGTGGATTTCTTTTCCTTTCTTTGTGAAAATAACTGTTTTCAAGATTTCACACCAGTCCCATGACTGACTTGGAGTTTATTGTTCCCTTTTTAAACTCTGGGTGCCCATAATTTTCCACACGGGCATCCTAGAGTCAGGTTATCAGTTGTTCGGGAGTGAAGTCAAGAAATTGCTATGGAGATCAGAAGGAAAGCTGGATGGCAAGGCGTATCACTAGTATATGATATTCTTTTCCGCTGTTTTGTTGTTGTAACACTCTGATGATGTATGTATAAACTGATATAGTTCTTTGTTTTAAAGATTATTCATTTATCTATTATATATTGTTCCGCTACGAAATGTGAGATTTTGTTATTGCTATTTCTTCTTTAATCTTCTTCTTCTTTAACCCTAACAGTTCGGTTTTCCGACATTCGATTTTTCTGCATTGAATACATTGGACGTATCGATGTCGACTTTCGAAAGTCGAAAAATTGGTTCGTTACAATGTGGTATCAAAGCATTTGGCTAAGCGACAAACTTGGCTCTAGTGGGGATTATTCATTAGAGATAGAGTCAGTAGTACTATAGAATGAGTTTGAGTGTAATAATAGATAAGAGCGCGTATTTGTTAGTGAACATAAAATTGTTTTATATTGTGTTGACTTGTCGATTGATTGTTTATAGATTCTGGTCGGTGTAGTTTGGCCAACTGTATCGATAGGAGTTTCTAAACTCTTAAACAAGATAAACCGACACAGTATTGTTTTAAAATCGGGTAAATGAAATAATTTAACCCAAATTATTTTCATATATAAAAGGAAATATTTTTTGTAGATTATTATAGTATATGGTTGCTTGATTGTTAGGAAGTGATTATATCAAATTATTATCATTAATTATTGAATAAGAAATTGAAAACATAACCAAAGGTTAAGAAATAAATTTATGTACAAATGGGATTTGTAAATATAAAATGTAAATGTGATTTATAATTTGAAATAGAATTCTAGAGAAATGTTTGAAAGAACTTGAAAGGATTTGAAAATTTTGAAATTTGGAAAAGATTAAATTCCCTTGGAGTTTGGAAATGGTTTTTAAAGGTTTTTTTGGAAGGATAAAAGCACTAAACTCTTTTCGGTCGCTGAAAATAATTCTTATGATGATCGCGACATCATCGATGTTCATTTTCGAGTTTCCAAGAGTGGAATTACTGCCGAATTAGTTAAAAACTGAAGTTGTTTGGAAAACTGGGGTTGGTTTTGGAAATTCAAAATATAATTTGAATTTATTTCAAAAGTGGTTTTGAAAAGATGGAAAGACTCTGGAATCCTATATAAAATATATAGAATATAATTGAGTTTGGCAACTTATAAATTTGAAATTGTTAGAATAAAATCTAACTTGAAAGGAGCTAAAATTAAATTAAATGTGAAATGTAAATAAGTTGGAATACTTATTGAAGCTTAAAATTTGGATTAAAATTGAATATTTTAATTGAGTCAAATTAAGTGAAATGGAAAATTTGTCAAGTTGGATCAAATAAAGCAAATTATTGAAATAAAATTAGTAAGTGAAACTAACTAAAGGAATGACAAAATATATGAATTGAATTCATATGGAATTTGAAATCCAGTTTAAATATAAGTAGATATAAACCAAAGTGGTGAATTAAAAATAAATATAAGAATTATACTGAATATTTATATCGAACTTAAGAAAACGAATGGTGTAATTCTTAAGTAAATTTGATATTGGAAATATACAAACTTAATAATTGAGTGAAAGTTAAACTAGGAATTGTGAATAAGGGAATGAAAGATCAATGTGAGTAAAAGATGATTGATATAGCTAATAATCAATTGGAAATAAATACGTAGAATATACGTATATTATTTTCGCATAGCGATTTGATCCAGAATTCGAGCATAGAATTTCGAGATAGTTATATCGATCCGAGTTGGGATTTTTATTCGATTTTCAACGGCGAACCTTGGATATGGATTTTTGGTTGATTTTGGAAATTCTTTATCATAGTTTAGAACTATGCAAGGAGAATGACGGTTTCTGATCAAGAAACCATATCCGAGTCCGCACTAGGAAGTCGGGTGGATGATACTAGTTTGAAAGTGAAATTGTGTGATTGAGTTAGCGATCAAATTTGATATTGCGTACGAATGATGTAAGTACATCGTACGGATTTGAAAGAATTAAATATTGATACTTTTGTAAAGAATGTGGAAAATGATAAGCAGGATATACATGTGTCATAAAGGCAAAAGATAAATTAGGATTTTGATTTCGAAGGTAAATTTGAATTGCTCGAAAAAGGTATGTATTTAAATTTCAATATGAAATTTGATGATTTTCTTGTCTAACCACTTGGCCTTTTGTTTTCTTTTTGAATCTGGGGGTCCGTGGTGCCATTTTGTAATCGTACCGAACTAGTCGCGCAACGCTGGCGAAATTTTTCGAAAATTTAGGGAGTTAGAAAAAATTTTGAGAAAATTTTGATAATTTAAAATTTGAATTTGAATTATTAAGAAAACAACGTCGTTTGAAATCCATGAAAGATATTGGAAAGTTAGTTGAAGTGATAATGAGTCTTTAATAAAAAGATTTGTTTTAGCAAGTTGAAACTATTTGGGATTGAGAAAATAATGAACGAATTAGGGATTATTCTTCTTAACTAGTAATTTCGGGACGAAATTCTTTTAAGGGAGGAAGAATGCGATGACCTAGAATTTTGGAACATTTGAAACTAAGATATTTAATTGGTTTTAAATATTTGGAAGTTATTTTAACTTGAATTTCAATTATAACTATGAAGTTGGCAATTTAATTATCGAATTTAATTATAGAAATTTGGGTAAAATTTTGAATCTTTAAAATAATTTGATGGCTTAGAAAATTCATATTGATAATACTGGAGATAATGGAAGCTTCAGAATTTAAGTTGAAAGTGATTTTTTCAGTTTTGAAATTATATCGTTTAAATCGATATTTAAAAATAGCCTTCCGGGGCACAGTCTCGGAATCGACGAAACCAGTTCCATTGGATCCGTAATAGTATTTTTTATCGGATTTCAATTTTCATAGCATTCAAAGTTGTCGTGTGACCGTATGGATTATAAACGCGCTGAATTTAAATTGGAAATTCAATATAAATACTGAGTTCAAAAAGCTATCTTCTCCATATGATCGAATTTAGACTCGAAACCTTTTCCATCGCGTTCGAAATAAGGGTTTGAAATTATAAATGCCTAGCGGCACGCCTCGATTGGAGGTCGAGATTTTCGGCTCGATTTTGAGTCGTTTAAATTTAAACTTAATTTGATATTTTAACCAGCCAAGAATAAAATTCTGCGAATTCAACACGTTGTTATCTCTTCAAGCACGTGTCCTTCATTGTGTACACACGTTCGTTTTCATATAAAAAAATTAAAATAATGAAAACTATTATCTCGTTCAAAGAATAAGAGAAAGAAAAAAACCGACTTCCTCTTCAAGTTCAAATCATGGCAGCCGAACTTGAAAAAAAAAAAAGAAATCGATCAAAAAAAAAAAGGAAAAAGAAAAAAAAGAAAAATGGCCGAAGCCTGGTAGTCGGAGCCTCGTTCGATGAAAATTATTTGGCGATCGAATTCATGCGATGGTGTCATCATCTCGAGCTTCCCGAGTAGGAGTTTGAGGCGACATTCATCGACGGCATGCAAGCGATTGCATCTCGTCGCGATCTTGCAGGGTAGCAGGAGGCGGAGTTGCGCGATTTGGAAACGAGGACTTGAAAGTGATGTGGGGTCGGTGTTGGTGAGCGCACGCGACGGCGACGCAATGGGAGGTATGGCGGTTTGGATTAAGGGATGTTCAATTGGAGGTAGCTCGCGAGGTCGAGGCCGAGATATGGGTTTCGAGGCGGTGGTTTGCGATGTTCGTGGCCGTGGCCGATGGGGATCAATCGACTCGGTAGTGTTGCTGAATTTTGATTTTTGAAAACAGTAAGTTTTAGTGTTGCCGATTCAAACAGTGAATTAACAAAAAGGTTAATATAGTTGAGTGTACATACATACATACATACATACATATATATATATGCATTAAATATATTTACAATATATAAATCTACAGTAAGAAGAAATTTTGTTTTAAAATCTGTAATTATTTTATAAGTACATATATATAGTCCAAAAAAGAAATAAATACACATTTACATATTTTAAATTTGCTAATTTATCTTTAAATTAACGGTTTGGTGATTAATTTAGTTTATTAAACTATTTAATTATTTTAACTGTTGAAAATAAATTATTAAAGGGAATTTAGTTTTAAATTTAACTTTTAGTTAAATAAATTTATTAAAAGGAATTCGTTTAAAATTTAAAAGTGTTAGTTTAAAATAAAATCACTAGTTAATTAAAATTATCCAATGAAAATTGATTATCAATTATTTCGAATATTAATAAATTGCATAAATATTTATTCAAGGTCTAAATCGTAGAACCGAAAAAGTTGAGATTGGATTGGATTGCAAAACAAAAGAAAATGTGAGATCTTCTCACTCAAATTTAAATAATTGGAATTTTAGTTATTGATTGACTGTTGGATGTGGTAGTATATATAAATTTGGAGCGATTAATTTCCCACATTATATAGCGGATAATACCCTATGCGCCACATAGTAGCGGATGATATTATATAGTCCCATATACCACGATATTCCATCTCGAAGTGGAATTGGTATTTAATTGTTGTGCTAACATCTGTGGATGCAGGGAAACAGGTTGGAGGGATCCAACTGGATTCCTCAAATATTTGAATTTGTTTCAATGTTATGTAGTGATTTATTTATAATATGTGTATTTGTGATTGAAATTTATTGAAGGTTGTAGTTTAACCTTATATATTTTTGGTATCATAGGATACCAGAAATTAAGAATTAGATTTTTGGAAATTAAAGTAGAAAATTTTAAGTAAATGAATTTTAGAAATTGTTGGATAAATTTAAAAGAAGAAATTTAAAAGTATATAAGTCGATTTTTGAAATCTTATCGAATTAGTTCCAAAAATATGGGAAAAGATTTTAATAAAAGGGTTTTTAAGTAATATTGTTTAATAGTTGAAGAATTATATTTAAAATTCGGATTTTAAATAGTTTGGAAAAAAAATAAAGGAATTTGATTTGGTGTTTGAAATAAATTTAGAAATCAATTTGGAATTTGATTTGGTATTTGAAATAATTTAGAAATCAATTTGGAATTTGATTTGGTGTTTGAAAATAAATTTGAAATCAATTTGGAATTTGATTTGGTGTTTGAAATAAATTTGGAAATAAATTTGGAATTTGATTTGGTGTTTGAAAGTGAATATTTGGAAATCGATTTGGGAATCATATATCGATGGACATTTGGAAATTTAAATTCACAACGAGAATTTATAAAGAAAAGGAAAATTTGTTTTAAAAATAAATATGGGTTTATTTTTAAAAGCGTGGAAAGAAATTTACGGATTTGGAATGTAAATTTAAAATAAATCAAGAAGGATTTATTAATTGATTTAAATGGGCCATTTTGAAATGGAAAGAGTATTCTTCCCTGGAAAGCCAAGTATGTTTTCAAAGTACCTTATAAATATAAATTGAAATTTTTTAAGGATGGTTTTAGAAAGGATACTTTGGCGAAATTATTTTCTCAAGTTGTTTTTAAATGTTTAAAGTAAATATTTATTTAGTAAATTATAGAAGTGATTATTTTAAAGATATTAATTGATATTTGATTTAGAAAAGGGTGATTTAAATAGTTATACTCTATCTAATAATTTTATTTTTAAAATTAGTTTGGATTTGAGTTTTATATGAAATATTAGTATAAGAAATTCATAACTAATACTTTATAAAGTGTTTTAAAATATTTTTATTTTAAATTTTTCCAAGTATATATTTTGGATAAGTGATTTAAATTATTTTGAAGTATTCAGACTCGGCAAATTTCAGTGGAAGTAAATAAATATTTGAAAATTTATTCCACGTGAGGAAAGTGATTTGAAATTTGTTTTCAAAGTGTTGAATTGTTAAAAATATATCTTGCAAAGATATTTTGAAAATAAATAATTTGGGAAAATTATTTAGATTTGGTGATTGTTGTGAATATTGATTAATGGTTAAATAACCGACTATCAATATTAGCCTTTAAATGACATTTGAATTTCGATGCGACCAAGGGTCGGATTCCAAATGGATGTTCGAAAATCACATCGAATCTTTGTGATGGATCTTTTGTTTAAAATATCAAAGTTGAAATTTGTTGTAATGTGAATGTAACACTTATTTTTAAAAATAAGCGCTTATTACTCAGTTAAGCCGGGAGAGGACTTTGTGACATAAAACCCATTTCGAATAATAATACGACGATTGCATTTGAAGATGGTGTTGAAGACTGGGTATTTTCGAAAACGAAAGGATCACCTATCGAATGTCTTTGCACTGAATTGCTCCGGTATAGAGATTTTATCACCCTTTGTGATGAGGAGTCCGGACGCGATTAGTGAATATCCGAATTTGCAAGAGCTTCTTTGAAGTGCATTCGGTTCCGTATAAACCCGGAACGGACTTGTATGGATGTGTGTCTGACATTACACTTTGAGATGTAAAGCTGGTTTCTATCAAATAGATTTCTGTTGGTGGCGGAGAATTTATTCACTTAGCTTAACACCCTTCTCTAAGACTTACGAGCTTAGAGGTTATGTAATTGATATTTACTAGTGATACATTCCCAATTTGGTAACATGGCATATGAGGTGCTGCTGATCATTTGTTGATCGAAGCATGGCTTTTGGGAAAAGCACAGCTTTGTGGACGAGACTTCGTCGGACCTCACAACCCAGGAATGGTCGAAACAGGAAAGATACGTAAGGTTTTTTGGGGGCAGCACCCTCAGGGTATGTCCATTTCCTTCTGGAAAAAGGTTGTATCATGGTATAGAGCCCAGATACTTAACTTATGTGATTGCTGCAAATTTGTGCTCTGTGGTTGTTGGTGTTGAGGATCCTCAGATAAAGGTCGGTAATGACCGGGGATGGCATAGCTTGTGTGTTTATCTAGTTACAACTTTATTAAAGCGTGAGGTATCCTGGTCTTGTGTTGGCAGAGATCCGATTAGGTTCTCGGGGTGTCCCTCCAGAGGCGTACCCATGTGGCCCAGGAAGTTCCTTAGCTTGACCATTTGTTGGAAATCCAATCATCAATACGCGCCTTGTATGGTTTTAGTTGTATAACCTGCCTTTTACTTATGGTGGTGACCCGCCGTTTAATTGGTAGCTATAGTAGGCATAGTACAAAATGTCTATGCTGGCTAAGATTAATATCATACTTTCGAAATGTTTTCTACACTATGCACTAATGATAATATTAAAAGATTTTGCGTATCAAGCATGTTTGAGTATCATAAGGAGAAATCTCCTCCAATGCTGCGTTTGCATTGTGTGTGTGGCGGAAGGCCTTATGGTAGTTTCATTTTCCAAAAGTATAGCGGATTTCTTTTCCTTTCTTTGTGAAAATAACTGTTTTCAAGATCTCACACCAGTCCCATGACTGACCTGGAGTTTATTGTTCCCTTTCTAAACTCTGGGTGCCCATAATTTTCCACACGGGCAGCCTAGAGTCAGGTTATTAGTTGTTCGGGAGTGAAGTCAAGAAGTTGCTGTGGCAAGCTGGATGGCAAGGCGTATCACTAGTATATGATATTCTTTTCCGCGGTTTTGTTGTTGTAACACTCTGATGATGTATGTATAAACTGATATAGTTCTTTATTTTAAAGATTATTCATTTATCTATTATATATTGTTCCGCTGCGAAATGTGGGATTCTGTTATTGTTTCTGTTTCTTCTTCTATCTTCTACTTCTTTAACCCTAACGTTTCTGTTTTCCACATTCGATTGTTCTACATTGGATATAGTGGACGTATCGATATCGACTTTCGAAAGTCGAAAAATTGGGTCGTTACAGCCATTCCGCAATGCAAACCTAAACCTTACATCCAACTCATCTTTATTTAAGTTAGACACAAGATGTCTATATTATAAAGTAGGGGCCATTTATGTGTCCAAGAACGAGGTCTATGATTATTATTTTCTTGATAACAAGAGTGATACTTAATTTCATTAGAACACTTATTTTAATGTCCATGGGATCATACCCAAGGCCTCTAGTACAAATTGCAAAGACTATATCACCAGAATGAGTGGTCCTTGGTGATGAGGTCTATAATTAAATTTGAACCATCCTTGTTTTCTTGGTTTATTTAAATTTAAATCACATATATTTTGTAAATAAACACACACACACACATATTAAATTAGTTTGGATGAAACGGGTAAAGATCCATTTTAAGGTAACGTTTTTTATTGTGAAAAAACTTAGGTCCAAGTCAAAAAGGAGAGTTAGAGTTATATATTATATTTCATTCATACTTCTTATGTTCAAACCATGAAAGATGGAGAGGTTTTGCAAACTTAAGGCGTCCTACTTAAGATGAAGTGAGTCAAACTAAAACTGTAAGTTTAAAGAAATAACTAGCTTATTAGTTAAAATTAATTAATTTTATAATTATATAAGCAATAATTATTATAATATTATTACATATTAAATTAAAAAATTAATTAATAACTATTTAATTCATAATTATTTAACCAAAAATCATTTACTAGGTGTCTAAGCTATCAACAATAAACTTAAATTACCAATCTTTAAATTTCGATTATTACGATGGAATTATTAATTTTTATTTTAAAACTATTCACTCAGACTTATCAAGTTCAATTTTGGATTGCTTATGTCAAAGACATTTGGCTTAAATGGTCAAAGATGTGGCACTATAGACAAAAGTTTTAGAGGTCTTAGGTTTGAGACATCATAGTGAGTGCTCTACTTGAATATTTTATATCCCTTGTTATCAATTTTTAGATTTAGTATTACATTTATATTATTATATATTACATGCTAAATTCAAATTATTAATTATTACATCAAATCTCTGAGATAAATCAAACATAGTGTATAAAAAACTAAATGACATTAGGAGTTTTTTTTACTATACAACTGCTATACCACTTGATTTTTGTTGTAATAACCTGCATTATTAATGACTGTATATTTAAATAATTAATTTAAATATTGAATCGTTAATTAATTGAACGTCTAAAATTTGGCTTTTTGCCTATGGGTGAATTAGAACTCAAGACCACTTCCAATGAGTTTAGATTGATGCTGCGAATCAAAATTAGTATAAATATCGCTATATCTAGAGTCAAGGAATTCCTACAATTTACGAACTGTTATACGTATTTGTAAAAATACATGTGTAGTTGAGTCCGGTGGGATCTTGATTGATGGTTTATATTTCTGGGGTGAGGACTTCATTATGAGACATGAAGAATTTATGGCCGATGGCCAAAACAACCTTAAAATGCATGAAATTATCACCCTAGAACATCGCCTAGGATGATGATGAAATTTATATCATCGAAAACTAAAAAAATGAAGAGATGTGCTCCGACGAGTTTTGTGGCGATTCGATGTGTTGTGTGATCGTATGGTCTCAAAATGTACGGTGGTTTTATTTAAAAAATTAAATAAAATGTATATATTATGCATATATATACACCACCCTACTTTCCTCTCCTACATGATAGAATGTCTTCCTCCTCTTTTAGAATATCTTCCTTCATCTCTACTTTATGTCGACAACACACAACCCCTCCTCTAACATCAATGTCGGCCTCCATTCCACTAAGCAATCTTGTACTCCCTCCATTATTCACGACAAGAAGCCCAAGCATAGCCGAGGTGGTGACGAAGTTGGGATGCATCAGAAGAGGGAAAGCAGCAAGACATTAGATTTGGTGATGGGAATCAGAGGTGGAATGGTGGGTGTATGGTGATGCATCTTGGCTGGAAGATCAACTCACCGATGGTGGCATAGGCCATCAATGGTTGTGATGTGCAGTGGAGGCAGTTAACCTTGGTCAAGGGTAAGGAGAGGTAGTGTCGTGATTTGTTACGAAGGGCTAGAGGTAGAATAAATGATGTGGTTGGACAAGGCACGCGAAAAGAAGGTCATTGGTGGTGGTTGGAGAAGCTCCGACGAACTATGATGGCATCAATGGCAAGGAGTCGAGCATGCACGGTGCATGCATGTACATGGGTAGCAATTTAGGGAAAGATGAGTTAAAAGGATTTATTAAGGTAATTGATAGATTAATTATTTTAATTAATCTTATTCCATATTTTATTCATATATTTTGGGAATGAGGTCAATCGAGACACGGTCTTCACAATTTCACTCGTAGTGAGATTATCTACGATAGTTTGGGCTTGGACTGAATTTAAACACTCGAGTATTTATGGCTTATGTGAGTGGAATTATACCTCTGAATTTATATTTTAGTATAAATTCTACTAATTATATATAAATACATATTGAATATATTACCTAAAAGAGGTGGAGTAATATATATATATATATATATATATATATATATATATATATATATGTAATTATTTCCCTATATGATTTGATTAGATTTATTTGAGTAGATATTCAAGGTAACTGATTAAAATCCTGTATATGTTAATATTGTGATCTATTCATATTGAATAAAGTTAGATAGAGTTGATATTAAATTATAACATGTTTATAAATTAATTAGATTCCAATTTGTAGTTAGAACAACGATAGAAATATTATAATATGTTTTATTAGCGATATTCATGATAATTGATAAAGATCCGTATATATAAATATTGTGATCTATTCGTATTAAATGGAGTTAGATGGAGCTAATATTAATTTATAATATGATTATAAATTAATTAAACACTAATTAGTAGTTATATTGGTGATAGAAATATTGTTATATATTTTGCTGCAAATCAGAAGTTAAAAGTATAACCTTTAAAATAAGCTGTAAGACTACAATAATTGTTTAGGCAGGTTAAACTTATATTAAAATGGTTTTGAAGTTTATCTAGCATTGGCATTGGTTTATTATGGTGTAGTTCAATAATTAACTAACTAATGAAGTTTTATAAAGGTGGTTTGAAAAGTTAGAAATTACAAAATAAGTATTGTATTATTTAATAGAGTTTGATTAAGGTTATAAAATCTTGAATATTGTTATAACATGATTTATTAAATTTAGACCATGAGAAATGGCTTGTGATATACGTATTTACATACATACAAACATACATACACACACATACATATATTATACACACGAGCTATATAATATTTTGAGGCCTTATTAATAACTAAACTTAATTCTAAAATAATAATTAAGTGATATTAAGCTATAATAGGACTGATATGCGAGAGTATTATTTTAAAAAATAAGTTTAAGACTTCTATAAAATAAGAAGAAGATATAATTGTTAGATTGGTTACTTAAGTAAGATGCATTTTAGTTGGATTGTTTATATGATGTGTGATTTCTTATTGATATTAAGATGATAGATTTTTTATTTTGGTTGTATATTGCCTTTGTATATGTAAATAAGCACGATATGTGTTTATTAGTTCCATATAGTTGGACTAGTTATATATATTATCTAAATGCAGTTTGTGTGATTTATACATGTCTATATGTATAAATATAGTTTTAGTATGTCTGACTTGTAGATACTAGGAGATGTACGTGATATTATATGTATATACATATTGATATTTGGTTTAAAATAGTTTTATATAATTCGGTATGTCCAACTTAGGGCTATTAGTGTGTGGAATCCATTGTACCACTGAGGCGCATGACCTACAGACGTGGTCCTAGAGCATGGGTAGAGAAAGATAGGGATGTCAGTCTAGAGTAGGTCATATACAGTTCTGGAGTACGATTGGGTGCTTTGACAGGCCCTACATACCAACTTCTTTTGAGGTGTTGGTTTTCAGAGGAGTCAATAATTAATTGTGGCTCTTGATAGGTCTCTTTGGTAGCTAATATCAATTTGATATGATCTATAGATACATAATTTAAGCGTATGTATAGCGTGATATGCCCGACTTAGGATTACCGAATAGTGGATGAAAATGTTATACGGGTGTATAAATATATGGTTCAAGTAATATATATATATATATATATATATATATATAAAATTGTGGATGCACAGTTTGGATGATATATACATCGGTATGGTATGCCTGACTTGGGGCAACTGGTTTGTGGCGCCCCACCTCTATACTCACACTAGCCAAGGACACTACAGAGTAATGCCGTCAATTAGCACGAAGAATAAGGCTGTTGAGGAGTGACCATCTGTGTAATTGTTTTTTGCGAGTACCGATATGTCAGATAGTATTACATGCATTTCGTTTCAAGAGGAAATATGACATATCAAATACAAACTCAAAGCTACTAAATAGTGGCTATATGGCCTTTGGAAACAAATATAAAATAAGCATAACACAAATCAGTCACAGATATTTATATCACTATGGCGGAAACAGATATGAATATATCAAATAAAAGTGTTCATCAAAGTAGTGGTCATACAAGATCCGCTACATCACAAAAGAATAGGTACAAGTGCTAAACAAAAGAATATGTATACATCAAGAAGTCTCTATCTCGAATGTATAAAAGCAAAAACTACTAAACTAAGTAGTTAGCCAAAAGTCAAAAGCTAGTCCGAATTAAGAAGTCAAGTGGAAGCACCTGTAACACCTCGGTCTGACCCGAGCATTATTTAAGAAGAAAATAATAAACAGATCACTCTAGCTATAAATATCATATAACATGAGATAGGATAAGGGAAATGACATAAATGCATGATAACAATAATCCATACTGTGACAAGTATACATTAGATAACAACAAAAATCATACAATATCTCGAATATTCTCAAACACCAAAAAGAATGTCATATTCTTTAACATATTCACCAAACCACAAATATTGATAAAACTTATCAATGTAAATCACAAAAATTGGTGAAACACAAATTCTAGAAATCATCAATTAGAAATCCAGAAAACACAAAGGGGGAGGCCTATCACAAATGGGAGCATGAAAACTCACCAACGCGAGCATCACAAACGGAACGCTATTCCATGGTTGATAACCATCAATTTTGAGCCGAGGCTCCACAAACAAGCCGAAGACCATGGGTCACTACCGCACCAACTTTGAGTTGAAAATCCACAAATAGGGTTTAGCCCCCCACACAAACAAAGAGACATCGTGCATCGCTAGTCTAAATCACAAAACGATCATCATTGATCGATAAGTGTAAATTACACTAAGATAGTAAATAAATGAGTTTAGCTTCATGTCCCATAACCACTAATTTAACTTAAATATTTACAAACAGATTGTAGATTTCCACTCAAAAGTTGTCACAATGTTTCAATGGAACAAGTCTAAGAATTAACCGATGAAGTAAACGCAAGCGTTTCATACCACTTGTTTTGCTAAGTCGTTTAATCGGATTTCTCGAACGAATGAGGTAATGGTTTGTATATACTAATAGATTGGAAAACGGTTTTAAAAGCGAGCTTTGTATTGAAAGTAAATGTTGAAATCATTTTGATGAAAGAGTTTTGGTATTTACTACTAGTATAGAAACCTTTGTATTTTAAAGTGACAAGTCATAGAATTGATTGTAAAAGCAATCAATCAACCAAAAATTCACATTCGATGACGTGAATTAAATCCATAAAAATCGATATCAAATCCATCAAATGGATATTCCCAAAAAAATCCAGAAAAGAAGTCATCAAAGTCGATAATAATTGACAACAACTAACTGAATCAACACAAATAGATCAAAATTGGAAATTCACTCAAAAACAGCCAAAACAGGCAAAATTAACAGTTCCAGATGTCTGGTAGATGTTTCTTGACGTCTGGCCCTAGGTTTTTGAAGTATATGTGTTTTTCTCCTTTCTCTTTTTAATTCTAGATCCATTTTAGACATCTGAAATATTCAACCAGACGTCTGAATTTGGTTTCAGACGTCTGAATTTTGTTTCAGACGTCTGGATTTTGTCTCTGTCCTTTTTTTTTTATTTCCTGAACCATTTCAGACATCTGGAATTTTCAACCAGATGTTTGAATTTGGTTTTAGATGTCTAAACTTTGTTTCATACGTCTGAATTTTTCTGCTAGGCAAAAGAACAGCGTAGCCCAAAGAGGGCTAATCCAAAATGAAATGCGATTGAATGAGCAATGGATGCTAGGGATTTATGCCAATCGACAACGCAGCATTATAGGCTCTTCGATACATCACCAAAAACAAGTTCAAACATCCAAGATAGAATCTTTAAAGATTTTGACTTCAAAACACCAAAATTTGGAAAATTCACGAAATCAATTCAAATCAAAAGCAAATGAACATGAATAGATGTTAGGAATTCATACCTAACAACAATGAAAGTTATGGATGTAGATGTGAGTTTAAAAACTCACTTTTAAACCCAAATATAGAAATGAGAAGCTCTAAAACGAGCAAAGATTGATTTCTCTTCAACAACACCTTAAGAATCTTCAATCCATTATCAAATGAATTTCCTAAGTTAAGTTATAGGAATTTCTGAAAATTGAAGAGAGATTGAGATGGAGAAGATGAAGAGGATTCTTAGTTAAGCTTCTCTTTGATTTATAACTTGAATTTGAATTCGTAAGAAAAACTAGGGCTGATGAATTTTAATTTCCTCTTCCCACCATTCTTTCTAGGGCTTGAAAGTATTAGGAAATGAAAATGAATGAAGAGGGGAGGAGTGGAGTGGGAGTTAATATATAGAGGAGTTGGGTTCTCTTAGTGCGCTGAAACCCAAACCCAAAGCTCCAAATAAAAATATCAAAATTCTAATCAACTCTAAACATATCCATGTTTATACTCAGAAAGGTCGCAAACACCGTTTTGGACTCAATGGAAGTGGTCTCGAGTCTTAGTTAGACTGTTTACAAAAAGTAGCATTTCGGGCTTTAATCCGACAAACGATGCTATATTTAAATAAAATATTTAAATATATAATCGTAAAATATGCGGGTTGTTACATGGTTAGTGCTAGGCACTTCAAGAACGAACCATGATCCATACGAGGACGACAATACTTTGGTGTTGTGTACACATATGGAAAGGGTATATGTAGGGTTTAGTGTTTATGTATGGTCTGATATGTCAGTATAGACCGCCAAAAGTAAATGACGCTAGCGAGGGAATCCATTGTATCATTGAGGCACATGACCTGCAATCATGGACTTCGCCCATGGGTAGAGAGAGATTGGAATGCCAGTCTAAAGTAGGTCATATACCATTCCATAATACAGTTATGTGTTGTGACAGGACCTACATGCCAACTTCTTTTGAGGTGTTGGTTTTTAAGGGAGTCCGCAAGTTAGTTACGATTCTCGTTAGGTCTCTTTGGTAGCTAATGGCAATTCAACATGAGTATCATTTATAGCTATTCCTATTTTGGTTTTGGGTATGGAAATGCTATGTTAGTAGCATTGTTATATCATTGTATTTGTTTTTCATTTCAGATGCTTTAATAGGGATTGAGAGATTTATGGCACCGTTGCTTTTGAAGTGTAGCATTACCCTTACACTCGTTTTTTGTATTCAGCAGTATGGCTTATTATGGTATGTACTATTTTAATAAGAGAACCACTATTATGTATCATCCTTACTTGTAATATAAAGCAGGGCGATGTATGATTAGTATTACTCATTGATCCTTGCTCACGTTTATTCTATGTATGTTGGTTATATACACACACAGAGTACTTGTAGATAGTTCTCTTCACATCATGCTTTATGTCTAACTCATGTTTTGTCTTTATCTATTTATATTATGACAACTCTCGAATACTCGGTTGTCTAGTTCTGGAGTTAGGTGCTTTTGAGGATAGCCTTACAAGACAGTTGGAGCATTCTGGAGACATGAAGTCAATATATTAGATATATGTATATGCTTATTGGTGACGTAGTACATGTCCATGCTATTTTGTGTATGAGACTTATGATATTAGATATTATGTTCAAAACTCGATATGAATGGAGTTAATGTATTTCGACTTTCTGTATTTATATTTAGTTATCAAGTACTTCCGCTACTTTCTGTATTGGTATTTATTTATCAATTCTTTCCTATAACACCGTGTAAAATTAATAGGAAATTAATTAATCAATAACAAGGTTAAATATGAATATTTTATAAATATCGAAATTTGGCCATGAAAGTTACACCATTGCATTTATGGTGATTTTCTGACCAACTTTCATATAGAAAATTTTGTAATCAGAGCTCAAACGAAAAAGTTATTGACGTTTAAAGTTTTTAAATTTAAAATAATTTGAAATGAATTTAAATTTAAAATTTAAAAATACATTAACGTTGATTAGAAATTTTATGGTCTAAGTAAACGTTAACGTTAATTAAAATAAATAAGGAATTAAATAAAATTAAACAGAATAATGAATTCATTCCAAATATAAGCAATTGGTCGACCGCCTCCCTTGGGCCGGTTGATGACTAGCGGTCGAACGCCTAGGTATGATCGGTCGATTCGTGAATAGAGTGGTAGCTATATGAATAATTAAGGAGTGAACAACTCGAATTTTATTATTTTAAATTGTATGGCATAAATTCCTTCTAACCTCTATAAATAAAAAGTTAGCTTCCTCACTTTTATTCAGAAATTATTTGGACATGCTAGCGAAGCTCTATCCGTCGTCGTCTTCTCTACAATTTAAAATTTATTAGGTTTTCAAGGTAAGGGATTTTAGGTATTTAAATATTCAATTTCTAGTTCTTTTCTTCCCTAATCCCTGAATTCTGAATTCAAATTATACACAATCCACTTGCTGTATATTTTAAAAAGAAGCGGTTGAAGGAAAAATTAGGAGAGGCATAATCAAATCCAAAGGGAAGTTGGAAACCATCTGTGAGCGAAAATCTTAGCTTTTCACATTTTAGTATTTATATAATATAGTTTGGATTTTTTTATATCTTGAGGAATTTTTTTTCACGAAAACCCTAAAATTAAACTCCCAAATCGCCCCAAGCGAAATGTCAATTCTTAAGTTATTGGAATCTCAATTATTTTATATTAAAATAGTAGAGTTTATTTTGTTGTTGCAGTTTGAATATCTTATATTCTATTCCACTTCCAACTTTTCTCTACTGATATGTTAAAGGTTTCTAAAAAGAAAATAAGTTAGAATATGGTGTGTGTAACATCCCCTGTCTAGTGGTCTAAAACTAAGCACTACAGATGCTGCAGTCATCTATAGTATTAGCTTCTGGCGATTAAATACGGATGTGTTAATGGTATCTATAATATCAAAGCGCTAGAATATGAAATAAAACACAGATTTCAAACAACTTTAACTTCATTACATTTAAAACATATGTTACATATTCAACTTACATGATCCCAATGCGTTCCCAGGCACCGACAAAATATACTTATTAAAAAATACACCACGAGCGATATATGAAAATACTCCCTTGGATGATCAAAGTCACAGAGTCATAATAGACTTAATAAAAAACACAGAGGAAATACATCAAAGCATAAAACAAGAACTACAACTCCTACATAGCTATCCGTTTGCCTCCTACAAGCCTCCGGTAGCCTTATTCATCATCCTACTAAAGCCTAAAAGGACCTTAACTCCTCAGCCTACTCAAATTAATTATGAGCACCTAAGAGTTTAAGGGGAAAACGTAAACTTCGAGTCAGACATAAAGCCTGGTATGAATAATACTATACATCCCGAAATATGTATGTTAAGTGAGACCACGCTGCTTAGCGGAACGGGTTTCCCCTCACTAACATCCTTTTAAAACATATCTTTACAAAACCTTTTTCTACAATCAAAACTGATTAAACATTGTAAAGCATCATTATGTAAACATACATAAACATTTGGTAATAATGAACTATCTATTCAAACACATAAGTTTTGTTTGGATAACTTTAAACCTTTGACCGACTCGGGCCTATCAGACAATATAATCAAAATTAATCTAACACCCGCTAGCTATTCTTCTTTTGGATTATCTATCCTTAACTATCTGTTGAATGCTTCTCTTCTGGACAGTCTATCCTTAACTATCTATTAAATACTTCTCTTCTGGACGGTGTGTCCCTAACTTAATCATCTCCCATGTCTTCCCGATCCTAATGGTTTTTCGGTATCACCAATAACCTACCTGTATACAAACATATATTTATTTCGGTGTGTAATCATAATTTTAGTCTACCTATGACAAAGCCCTACAAACTGAATTTTGGACAACAATTAGCTGCGGCTAATAGCTAATGTATATGGCGCGTCCCCATGACAGTCTCATCTGGTATTCTAATATCCAAGTCATTTTTACTTAAGCATCCCCTCCCATAATTTTTCTTGAAAACATTTTCAAAATGATTTAAAACCTTTAAATCAAACTTAAACAAGGAAAAGTATATAATCTATATGCTTTACTCAAAATCATATCACCATGTTATATATATCTTCTTTACTCAAATCTTAGTTGATGGAAACATTTAGACATTTGAAAGATCCTCTTTCTAAATCTTTGAAAGTACCTCTTTCCAAAATAAAGTGAAAACCTTTTAATTACCTAGGCTAATATGCCAAAACCTTACCTTTTGAAACCACTCATCAAACCTTTCGAAACCATTGAAAAGCAAACCTTTCGAAAGCAATGAAACTTTAGACATCATTCTTAAAAATCTTTTTAAAACGTTGCCTTAAAAAAAACCTCGAAAAATCTTCCATCTCAACCTTTAGAAACCATTGAATAAAATCCTTTCGAAATCATTCATTAAACCTTTCGAAACCAATGGACAAAAACCTTTTGAAACCATTAATTAAACCTTTTGAAATCATTCAAATAATACCTTTTGAAATCATTGGACTTAAACCCTTCGAAATTGTTCAACTTAAACCTTTCGAAATCATTGAACATAAACCTTTCGAAATCATTCAACTCAAACCTTTCGAAGTCATTGAACTAAAACCTTTTGAAATCATTCAACTTAAACCTTTCGTAGACTTACTGGGTTTTGATTTAAAACAAGTGAAATACCTTCTTTTAAAACCGTTCGACTTCATTGGAAGCAACTTTTCAACTTTGTCAGAAGGTTTGCTTCGAAAGCATTAAAACATTTTATTTAAAACAATAGGCCACTGCCTTTAAAACAACCCCTTCAAAAACTTGGGTTATTCTTCAATTTATAAAACAGAGGTAAATAACCTAAGTTGAAAGCTTCCTTTCGAAGCATGGAGAAGCGACTAGTTTTAAAACAAGTAAACCTTTTGTCTTTGTCGAAAAGTTTAAAACAAAACAAAACAAAAGCGGAAGTAACCTTTCGAATGTGTCGAAAGGTTCAAAACCAAATAGTGATAAAACAACAGTAACCTTTCGACTGTGTCGAAAGGTTTAAAACCTTTATTTTAAACATTTGACCCAGTCGAAAACAACCAAGTCGAAAGCTCTTATTCGAAAGTAAAGCAGGCTATCTTTGGTTTATAAAACAAACACACTTTAACCTCTTTGGAAACCAACCTTTTGACTTAGAACCCTTCGATCTTGTCCAATTCATTACATACCAAGTAACTTGATACCATATGCATTGGTTTGACCTGGTTGAAAGTTATGAACCTCTCGACCTAGTTGAAAAGTCTGGGTCGGAAGGTTTTATACTAGAATTAGGTGAAACATGTAAAAAGTATAATTTCATTTTTTTTAACTTAAAAAGGATAATTTTCAACTAACCTGCCTTTATTTATCAAATTTTCATTGGTTAATAAATACTTTTCAGAAAAGCGCTGCCACTATTTTTCAGTATATAAAACATTTAAGTCTCATACCTTAAATAATTTTATATATTAATCTATAATTTAGGAAAAATCTGGAAAAATCCCAGAAAATCTATTTCAAATGTTTTCCAACATATAAAAATTTCAAACCCAAACAATTATTATTTTAGCCGTAAATAATTTATAACCCAATAAATCATTTTCTTTACTAAAAAATTTATATAGAATCCACATTAATTCAGAAAATTATGAAAATTGAAACCCTTCTCTAAAATATCATTTCTGACCTATGTTTAAATTTTCAAGGTATTTGGATGCCATCTAATACGGTTTTCATATCAAACATATCATAAAAACTAACATGAACAAATATGATTCATCAATAAGCGTATATTTATAACTTTAATCATCAAAACGTGACATATACTTGCAAAAACATTTCAGATCTAATTTTTAAAACCGAAATCATAAGATAATGGGATGTAGTAATTATTCACCTTAGCTTTGTGATTATAAGATGTAAGATTTGATGTTGATTATCTTTCTTCACTTGAATCCTAGCTTTAATCTTCTCTTGAGACAATAATGGTGGTTGGCCTTGGTATAGTTTTAGTTTGTGTAAAAATGAAATGAACATGAGTTTCATTCCTAAGGGTTTAGGGTATAAGCCCTTCTCCTATTTCCCATATTGCCCTTCTCATATACTAACACATTAGCTTATGTTATTTCTTTTTAGTTCATACACTAACAAGGAACGGCTACCCTTAGCTAATCAATTCTCATCTTATTAATCTCTACATTATTTTATTTAATATTGTTAATTAAACATTCGAAATAATGCTATAAAAATATAAGGTGTTATTGACTCCCCACCTTAAAGAATTTCGTCCTCGACCTTACTATAGGGCACACATCACAAAACAATCAAAGGTAAAACATACCATCAAACGACTCTGGATAAGCATCTTTATTTCTGCTGTCAGTCTCCCATGTATAATCTCCAGCATCGTCACTCCGCTAAACCTTTACTAACCTGACTGTCTTGTTTCTTGACTTATTCTCATCTCTAGCCACAATCTGAATCGGCTTTCTAACTATAGTCAAGTCCGGCTACACTACTAAATCCTCTAATACTGTAGGTGCAATAGT
Source organism: Allium cepa (assembly GCA_030765085.1). Classification (NCBI taxonomy): domain Eukaryota; kingdom Viridiplantae; phylum Streptophyta; class Magnoliopsida; order Asparagales; family Amaryllidaceae; genus Allium; species Allium cepa. The sequence continues at coordinate 560,456 of JASFAV010000023.1, read as the reverse complement.
AGTCTCTGGGTCTCTAATACATTTTCTAAGATGAGAAATATGGAATACATCATGGACTCCAGCCAAACTACTTGGTAACTCTACCCTATAAGCGAGTTTACCGATCCTCTCAACAATACGAAAAGGTCCAACGAATCTAAGTGCTTACTTCCCTGACTTTCCAAATCCAGTAACACCCTTCATCGATGAAACCTTAACAAACACACAGTCTCTAACCGAGAATTTCAAATCTTTCTTTCTTCCATTAGCATAACTTTTCTGCGTAGACTGAGCTTCCTTCATCCTAGCTCGGTTAACTCAATCTTCTCTGCAACCTCTTTTACCAAATTCGAACTAAGAACCAGTCTATCCTCGATCTCCAACCAACATACGGGAGATTTGCATGGTCTTCCATACAAAGCTTCAAACGATGTCATCCCAATACTAGTCTGATAACTATTGTTATACGAGAACTCGACTAAATGGAGATGGTCTTCCCATGATCCCCTGAAATCCAATACACAAGCTCTTAACAAATCCTTCATGACTTTGTTAACTCTTTTCGTTTGCCCATCAGTCTTGTTGACGGTAAGCGGTACTCATATTGAGCTTGGTTCCTAATGCTTCCTGCAGACTCTTCCAGAATTCACTAGTAAACAATGAATCTCTATCACTGATAATATTGCTAGGAATCTCGTGCAGTCTAACCACGTTCTTCATAAAAAATGGCCAAAACAGGTGCCGTCCTAGTTGACTTCACCAGAATGAAATGGGCGCTCTTTTTCAGTCTATCAACTATGACCCATATGCTTTCATTCCCTCTACTAGATCTTGGCAACCCATCTATGAAATCCATTGAGATAGAATCCCACTTCCACAACGGAACTTCCAACGGCTGAAGCAATCCAATTGACTTTTGCTGTTCAACATTTGCTTATAGGAAATTCAAGCACTACTTAACACATACACCAATATCCTGTTTTATACCGTCCCAGAAGAAACTTCTCTTCATATTTTGACACATCTTCGTTCCTTCTAGATGGATAGTGAACTTCGAACGATGGCATTCATCCAAAACTTCCTTTCTCATGTCTCCTACATTCAGAACAAACAATCTTCCTTTCTATAACGACCCCACCGCTATGCATAGTTTAGCAAAGAACATTATAAGTAATGCAGTCTGCTAATCCATAGAGTACGACTGGTTAAGAGCGATCAAATGTGTCTTTATACTAACACTGACACGTCTTATTTACCTTTTTGAGAATCTGAACTAAAATTTAGATGTGTACAATATTAATACAAACCGATTAAAATATTCAAAACATCATATAATATAGATAATCAGAATCAGAGTCACGGATCATAGCAGAATAATATACATCATCATATACATAATAAAATGTAAGTCTACAAAATACTAGCACTAGACCCACATAAATATGTACATCATATCCAAAATTTTGTATTAAGTACAAAGTAACTATTACGTAATATAGATGACAGACTCCTAACTGTCCACATATATAAGTATGAAGTAAACTAAAACTATCAAAATAGTCTACTTCAATGCTAGCCCAAAATCTAAAGGTCAATGGGTCCTTGTACCTGTAAAGTCTTGGCCTAACTCGAGTATTAAAATAATAAACGGGTTAGACTATATCTAAATAAAAGGTGAGATACTACATTTTATAAATTATTTAAATTCACTATTTTATAAATTCACTATTTTAAATAAGGTATATTAATTAAATTCACTATTTTATAAATCAATAAATGAATTAAGTCTAGAATAAGTCATTTCAAAATATGCCTAATACCCAAAAATTCAAAAAGGCATATCAAACCAATAATATCAATCTCCAAATCCTGACTTAACAATAACCAAATAAGTCATAAATAAAATATGCCCAAAACAAATATTCAAATAAGGCATATTTCACAAATCACCATTTCACTAATACATATCAAGTCTCAATAGACTATCATCTCAAAATATGGTGATAACCAATTCAAAATTCCTCGGAGCCAAAAAGGATACAAAATATTCATACTAAAAAGCTCTGAAGTAATAATCATCAATAATGAAATAATAATAGAAGTCATCTATCAATTTAATATAGTGACACGAAATCTACCGAAAGAGACCCGCTGGATAGAAAGAAAGCCTTCCGAAAGAGACTGCAGATTAGAAACACCGCTCAAAGAAAAGAGTAACCATGTACCTAATCTGTCCTATGAAAATTTACCTTCCGAAAGAGGTAAACATTATCTAACTGTATAGAACAAAATAACTGATAGGTTGTAGTATCTATAGACTACGACGCATGTAAAAATCTGCCTTTCGAAAGAGACAGCCGTATTTACACCATAATAGTTCTTCCTAAAGACTCTGCCTACCCAAATCTAAAAATATATCGTTTCTCAAATCGATGAAAAATGAGTTATCTTTTCTCAGGGATTTATCGGAATCCGAATGCCCTAATATAATACAATCCTCAGTGTTAATTACTGTCACTTCAGTAATTACAAGAATTTACCCAACTGTCCCATACCAGAAAGCAAACTCAAGTATTTACTAAAAGCTAGTAATTTCCACTCAAACTCTATTTAACAAATTATAACAACAATCGAAAGAACTGTACAAAGTGTCTCATACCACCTGATTATTCAATCGTTTATTAAAATTCTTTGTTTCATAGAAAATCATGAAATTCAATAGAAATCCAATTCAAACTTTCAAAAAATAGCCGAAAAATACAACAAAGACAAATAATAGTTTATATTTTGAAAGTAATTAATATAATTTTTATCATATAAAGAATTAATTTCTAAATTTCTAAATTTATATCTTGCTTCAAACTATTCTTTGAAATACTTATCTCATGTTTAAAAAGAAAAGGAGTTAAAAGGTTTTAATCTTAAAATATAACTTCTTTAAAATTTTAGAAATCAACCCAACCTTTTCCAAAATTAGAATTTTTTTTATTTTGAAACCTATAATTTGTACAACCAAAATTGCTAAGAAAATAAGATCAAAAACATGTTTAACTCGGGAAGCACTAATAATACAAGGTCGGGTTTTGTAAATAACTAGCTTGCAAACATAAAGTAGCCCACATTTACATGTGCAAGAAGTAGTACTTCTATTAATCGATAACAACAACATGGTGTTAATAAAACCATTAAGGCATTAAGTCTATGATAAGTGAAATTTATATAAAAAATAATAATAATTATTATTCAAAGCATAGGAATATCTGGTTTAGTAATTTAACTACAAACATACATTCTTCCATATATAATTTAACTATAAAGATAAAGACTTATATGCGCATAAAGTTCTCTCTCAAATGAAGCGAAATTACTTTAACTGAATTAGGATTATTCAATCATAGTTATATAAAAATTTGATAGTTGAGCTAACTAAAGCAATTATCAAAGAAAATACATGTTAGTATGTCAGGTACCATACTACATACAATAACTAAATATAAATTTTAGAATATAACAACACATATACTTGCCATATGAAACATGTGAACAATTAAAATAAGGCACGTAAATAATTTACAAGTGGAAAGTGAATCTATATATATATATTCCAAGGTGCTGCTTAAATGCATGAAAGCAAGTACCACAAGTATATATATGAACCAAATTGCAATTAATAATTAGGCAAAATGTAAACTAATATTGAGATGATATCAATTCCTACCAAGCATTCAAACACAATCAATACCATTATGTATGCATACAAGAAGGGTTTGTACTTAACCAAGACTAATAGCGTTTAAATTAGAACTAATAGTACTAATTTCAGAAGCTAAAATTATACTAATTCATTTACTGATCAATTGATTCATAAGAAAGTGAAATCAGAATAGTAATTATCTCAAAGACCAAAGATATAGATTGTGTGAGATAAAATCTCACGTTAACAGTATGCTTGCATCCATAATTGCACTTGATGACGCTAACAATACCGCATCTAATCACCTCAAAACAGTTGCAGCTACAAACATTATGTGTTGTTTATTCTCGCCTCGACATGGGAACCTCCACCTGCTGCCACATCATAACTCATGCATGCCACCATAGCCGTCAAGATCTGATGCAAAGGCCGACCCGACTCCACAGCGCCACCCTCCTTCACAGCACGAAGCTCCATGTTGCAACGCCCGAACATGACTTTCCCCATGTTGGCAGTCAATGATGAACTAGGCTAGGTTGCTATGGTGGTAGCGTTCGTGCCTCTTTTCTTTCCTCTTGAACACAATTTTCATCATTAGATGATTTAGGGCTATGGCAGGCCAAAACAGAACGTGATTTTGGGAATGGAGAAATAGACCGAGAAGCAGACTAAGGAAAATTTGTAGATAAAGGTGTAGGATTATGCATTAATGGGTTGGGCTTTACATTTATTTACTTTTCTTTTCATTTCCATTTTTATCACTTACAACTACAAATTGAATCTCTTTATTCCTTGTGAATAATTCTATTGTCGAATTGTAGATTCGTTCCAAATTCTAATGAATATATTGTACCCAATTATTAAATTAAATAATTATTTATTTTCGTTGCTATATTGATTTTATTAGATAACAATTAAAACTCCTCTTCATCTATTTCAATTATATAATGTTTACACTTTAAAATATTTTATATTTATTAAAATGTTTCATTTGAAATTTTAATATATTATCAAAATAATAATAATTTATTAATCAATTCTATTTTACAAATAGACTAAATGAATAATAATTTGGTTCCAAAAATAATAGTCAAAAATCGAATTCAAGGACTTCTTTTTCAATTAAATTAATTTAATATTAAAATTTCAAAAACAGGGTGGTTACACTTTCTTTCTCAACCACCCATTTTGGTCCAGTCTGAAATTGCTTAAGTCATCGCCCTCTGTTCCTTCCCTTAACCTTCAGATACGTTCAGCCAAAACTGGATCCTCTTGTTTAGAAGCTACCTTCTCGATCATTACCGATAGAACTTCTAAACAAGACAATACAGCACTTCCTGTACTAGAAACTGCCTCGAATCTAAACTGTACTTTACAAGCTGGTAATGCTTCTAAATCTTTCCACTCGGCAATCATAGCTAATAATGCATTCTAATATTTCCTGCTAAGTGCATCCGCTACCTTATTTCCTTTCCTAGGTGTGTATTCAATTCCAAAATCATAAGCAACAATAAACTCCAGCCACCTCTACTATCTCATGTTCAGCTCCTTTTGAGAGAATAAGTACTTCAACTACTTATGATTAGTATAAAGCTCAAATCGCTCTCCCAAAAGATAATGCCTCCACACCTTTAAAGCAAATATAACGACAGCTAACTCAAATCATGCTTAGGATACCTAACTTCACGTGATCTAAGCTGTCTAGAAGCATAAGCAATCACTTTACCTCTTTGCATCAACACAACCCCCAATCCAGTTCCACACGCATCAGTATAAACAACCAAATCTTGATTCCCCTCAGGAACCTCTAACACCGGTGCATGGGTCAGTAAGTGTTTTAAGCTCTGGAATGCTTCCTTACACTTATCAGTCCCTACAAGCTTCACATCCTTTCACGTAAGCTTAGTCATCGGTGCAACTATCCACGAAAAATATTTTATAAACCTTTGATAATATCCGGCTAATCCAAGAAAGCTCTTTATCTCGTTCTACATATCAGGTCTCTTCTAATTATTCACCGTCTCAATTTTAGTCGGATCTATAGACAACCCTTTCTCTGAGATTACATGACCAAGGAACTTCACTTCCTTCGTCCAAAAATGACATTTTGAAAACTTAGCCTTCAACTAGTGTTCCCTCGATGTCTCAAGCACAACTCTAAGATGAACTTAATGTTCCTTCTCATCCTTAAAGTATATCAAAATATTATCTATGAAGACAAACACAAATCTATCTACGTGCTCTCAGAAAATTCGATTCATCAAATCAATGAAGAATGCTTGCGCATTAGTTAGTCCGAACGACATAACTAACCATTCGTATGATCCATATCTTGTCCTAAACGTTGTTAAAGGAATAATATCCTCTACCACTATAAGCCGATTAAATCACGTCGCTAAATCTAGCTGAGAGAATACCTTGGCTCCATTTAACTAATCAAACAAATCATCAATTCTCGGTAATGGATATCGGTTCTTTATCGTTTTCTCATTCAACTTATGATAATCGATACATAGCGTTAACTATCCATCCAGCTTCTTAGCAAACACCGCGGCAGCTCCCCATGGAAAATTACTCGGTCGAATAAAATTCTTGCCTTCCAAATCCACCAACTGCACCTTCAACTCTCTCATCTCCGTAGGTGTCATCCTGCTTGGTGGCCTACTCATCGATTTTACTCCAAGCACTAAATCAATCTGAAACTCTATGGCTCGTTGCGATGGTAATCCAACTACCAGCTCAAACACATCAACAAACTCTCTAACAACAAAGACTCGATGCAACTTATCCTCCAACTCCATAATACCCAATAAAGCATTTACTTTGCAACTAGGGTTCTCTACGGTATAAACTATTTGATCACGACAATCCAGGTAACTAAGTGATATTATACTATCGTGGCAAAATATCCTAGCATCATATTTACTTATCCAATCCATCCCAAGGATAATCCTAAACTGCATAAAGTCAAACACATGCAAACAACAATCAAAATTACTTCCTAACAAATCAAATTCTAAATGGTCACACCTCATCCCAAGTGTTGCATACCCTCCTATCAGATTTTCAACCCTTAAGCAAGTAACTAAGTGTGAGGGTTCTAGGTTAAGCTTATCTACCAAACATTGAGAAATAAAAGAATGAGATGCTTAAGTATCAAATAGAATGCAAACAGACATACCATGAATCTGTAGAGAGCCTCGCAGAACAGCCTTCACTTTTCCTGCACAACTAGACTTGGAATTGTGGACTCCAGTGAATACATTTGTCCCTTTCCATCTCTAGCAAGCTCAAGGCATTTGTTCTTATAATGGCCAACCTGATCATAATTAAAACATCTGACATTCTTCTTTCCAACAGCTTCTTTCCCTTTTCCTTTTCCATTCCTGGTACAACACTCATTAGCATAGTGTCCCTTCTTATCGCATTTGTAACAAATCACTTCAGCCTTTCCTTTTTTCTATGCTCCTCTCTTCTGAGCATTCTTCTTTCGGAAAAACTTTCTTTTATGGCCTTGTCCCACCTAGACCTCCTTCGTTTTCTTCCTCAAACAAGCTAACGCCTCTTCCTGCCTCAACGCCATTTCTACCACTACATCACTTGGATCCCTTAAGTGTGGCAAAGTAGCACTAATCAATTCCGGCCTCAAGCCTCTTATAAACTTTTCATTCCTCCAGATCACTGTATCAACCAAAGCATACCCGTACTGGGCCAACTCTTCAAACTTTCTTGCATCCTCAAGAACGGGCATCTTCCTTTATTCTAGTTCTGCAAACTTCCTTACCAATGCCGATTGCGCCATCACCGACATAAACCTTTCTTGAAACCTTCTCCTAAACTTCGCCCAAGTCTTGGTTTCTTTATCAACCCTCGCTACAAAAGTATTCCACCAAAATAGAGCAGCTCTTGAAAATGCCCCACCAAATGCCAGAAGAGGTCCAGGTTAGGCTCATGCTGAAAATGTTGGTGTTGGGGTTCCTCCCCAAGCGAATATGGGAGCCATGTATCAGTTTTTTTGTAAACATGATGCAAGCTGGAATTGCAACTGGAGTTGTCTAAGGAAATAATGTTGGAGGTGGAGTTTAGGAAGCTTCAATGGTCAACCAGTATGCTAACTTGAGCAGAGATTACACCAGGCTTGGAGGGAAGCCATTCATTGGAACTGAAGATGCGATCGAGGTGGAAAACTGGCTGCTACATTATGAGAGGATATTTGCTGACCTAGGATTAAACGATGAGAAAAAGAGGAGTTGTCTTCGAGACAGCTTCAAACATTGCAAGGAAAAATGGATGCCTCCATATAATTATATGTTAATGCAAAATCATATCTAACGAATATTAGTATACTACGATTTACCAAATCTAATCTTAAAATAATAACAACTAGGGAATGCTAATGCAAGCATGAATACATAATAAATATAGGTAATATATCTTTCAATTTCATATAGACACATTTTCTCACTAATAGTAAAAGCGAGAGAAAAGTTTGTCTATAAGACTATTGGTGATTTACTGAATAAGAACATTTTTTAAGACATTAAGAAAGGAAAGCCTTAATATGGTTGGGGAAATCTAATCTTATAATAAGAAATAATGCACTCAAGGAAATATAAACTTAAAATAAATAATATACGTAAGGAAATCTAGTGCCGCTATATATAATATAATATTGGTGATATATTGTTCAATTAGTAGTCTTACCTATAACAAAAGAGTGAAGAACGATATGTATAAATGTTATTTTATATTTACCATTTAGTGTAACCTTTCTTTGTAAACTTATTCTAAATGAGTGTTGCATACAGTTATGTTATAACAAAGGCAAGAAGAGACGACATAAATAAATGCTAATTAATAGACCTTAACGTTTAGTATAAAAAATTTCTAAAGACTTAACATAAATAAGTGCATAAAGAATTAATCAATAGCTAGCAAAGCATTAAAAGCCCTACACTTGTTATAAATGCATTTCTAGAGTATAAAAATAAAATAAAAAACTGCGTGCTATCCTACATATAATGAAAGAATAAAATGCAACTCAAGCTTATTTTTTTTGCTAAATTCGACTTTCTACTTCCTAACCAAGATCCTGAAATCCAAGCCAAACTAAATAATGATAAAACTTGACTTCCATAAAATAACTTTTAAATTTCATTACATCTTCTAACATATCATAGCAAGATTGGCTCATATTTGTTTGAAGCTATTCAATTTGTCAAGGAGGAAGAAGAATTGAGGCGCGAGAAGGATCAGGGTTAGAGAAGCGAAAATACTGACATAGCAGATCCGAAAAAAGGGAAGAAGAATTATATAAAGGACTGGGAATAGAATAAAGGGCAGTGGTAGAATGATCGGGGATTGAACTATAGGGCATGCTGATCTGAAAATAGAGGGCAAGCATTAACGGGTAAAAGACTATTAGCAACGGTGATTAGCTCCATGGAAATCCATACTTTCCATCGTCGGTTGAAGAAATTTTTTGAGGGATAAATGAGAGAAATTGTGAGTGTCAAGCGAAATTGGAAGACGTTTAAAAGATTGTGCATAAGTGGGGTAGTGTGGCAAATTGGTAGACGGAGTAAGTAACTTAAATGACGTTGGGTTTTATGCTGATGTGGACAGACTATAGCCATCTAATATCTTTTCGCATGTTAAATCTCAACCACTGTTTATGTTCTCCGTTAAATCAAGGAATTTTATTATATAGATTATCTTATATATACTTGGAGAAATAATTATGGAGATAAGTTATAATAGAAGCCTTATCCAATATAAAGCATTAAAACATTAGATTTAGAATTTTAATATGGCTTAACATCAACAAATTGCATGTTTAGCTTCACAAAAATACCTATCAGGGTTTCACTAGAAGAAACATTCTTTGTAAATTTAGAAGAATAGATGATAATTAAGAAATTTATGTTACAAAGTTAAAGCTTCTTATACGTTGAATTCAATTGCAGTCAACGACAATTTTACTAATAAAATATGGTAAAATGTCAGACCCAAAGGAAAAGCAATTGGCATGCCCATGCCAATTCGATTTGTTGTGCATGTCTACATAATGGTAATAAACCATTAATGAAAACTTGACGATTCCAGTAAAATCTTCTTTCATATTTTGATCGTGTAGCTTATTACAACATCATTGCTCACTCTCAGCCAGCAAGCTAACCTGTAACTTTCACATATGTACACATAACTTCCTATTTATCGACCTATTTTGTCAATGTTACACTAACATAGGAAAGCCTGGTTATATTTTGTAACATCCCCTATCTGGAGGCCCAAAGCTAAGCGCTACAGATGCTGTAGTCATCCATAGTATTAACTTTTAGTGACCAAATACGGTAATGTTAACGGTATCCATAATATCAGAAGCACATGAATATGAAACAAAATCACAGACTTCAAAAATAACATTTTTAATTACATTTCCAAAATAAGTTCCATATTCAAATTACACAAACCCATCGCTTTCCCAGGTTCAGATAAAATATAATTATTACAAAATACGCCAAGAATGACATACGAAGATTCCCTTTGGTTGACCGAAGCTCTATATAGTCATGATTGACATAATACAACACAGCGGAATCAAGCAAAATAAAACAACAAATCCTAAATACCTATTCGTCAGCCACCTACATGTATTCAGAAGCTTTATTCGCCAACCTACTAAAAACCTGAAAATCTTCAACCCTCAATATACTCAAATCAATTTTGAGCACCCGAGAGTTTAAGAGAAAAAAAATAAACTTCGAGTCATAAAGTCTGGTATGAATAATACTATACATCTAGGTTATTTAGTATTAATGAGACCATGCCGCTTAGCAGAATGGGTTTTCCCCTCACTAATATCCTTTTAAAACATATCTTTTGCAAATCATTTCCTGCAACCAAAACTGGTTAAAACTATAAAGCATTATCATGTAAACATACATATCAGGTAAAAAATGAACTATAGTTTTGTTTGGCTAACCACTAACCTTTGGCTGACTTGGGCCTACCAGACAATACAAACAATTAATATAACACATGTTACACACTCCTCTTTTGGACGGTCTGTCCCTAACTTATCTTTTTCCAGGGTCACCTGATCCTAATGGTTTTGCAGGCTAAACAATAAATTTTCTTTGTACAAATATATATTCCCTTCTGTGTGTAACATCATTTTAGTCTTACCTGTGACAAAGTCCTACACACTGGAATTTTGGACTAAATTAGCTGGGGTTATTAGCTAATGTATAAAACGCGACCCTATACTAGTCCCATATGGTATACAAATATCCGAGTCATTTTACTTAAGGGTAATCTTTCCTTAAATTTTCCTTTGAAAACCATTTCATCTCAAATTGATTTAAAACCTTTAAATCAAGCTTAAACAAGCAAATATATACTCCATGCTTTACTCAAAATCACATTTCCATGTTATATATACTTTACTCAAATCTTTGATGATGAAAACATTTAAACCGTTGAAAGTACCCCTTTTAAATCTATTGAAAGTACCCCTTTTGAAACCAAGTAAACCCCTTTCTTTCACCTAGGCTTAAAGGCCAAAACATTCCTTTTGAAATCATTTATATAAACCTTTCGAAACCATTGAAAAACCTTTCATTCGAAAGCTATATGATCTGAGACATCCTATCTTTAAAACACTTAATTATTGTCCTTCAAAAACATTGGAAAATATTTCCTTTCAAACCTTTCGAAACCATTGGGGAACCACCTCTTCGAAACCTTCATTAAAACCTTTTGAAAGCATTAAAACATCAAACCTTTCAAAAGTTTTTGGGTTCAAGTAAAACATGTGGACTAACCTTTCGAAACCATTTAAAAAAGACCTTTTGGTTCTACCTTCAACAGAGCAAAAAGGTCATAAAACATTTAAGTTGAAAGTACTCTTTCGAAAGCTATTTCACTAAGCAAAGAAGTGGTGGTGTTGAAACCAAACCTTCCGAAGGCATTGGAGAAGTGACTTGGATTTAAAAACAAAGTTATACTTTCGAAACCAATGACTTTGAAAGATAGAAAAGAGGCAGCTAGGGGTTTCGACTCCGACGAAAGTATTTACTTAAAAACAAAGTCGTAACCTCCTTGAAACCATTCTTTAAATCAATTTGACCCAGTCGGAAGCCAACCAAGTTGAAAGCATATCCTTTGAAAGTAAAGTAGGCGCGTTTTTCATTTGAAAGCTAAGTAAGGTTTCGACCTCCTTCGGAACCCCTGGTTTCGACCCAATACCTTCCGCCTATATCCAATCCGCTACGTACCAAGTCTTTGATGTCATGCGCATTTGATTTCGATGGTGATGGTGGCATAACTGCTAAGTCAAAACCTAGGCACCGAGAGTGGCGAAACATGCTAAAAGCATGTAAAAACTAATTTTAACTTTAAAAAGAAATTATTTTCAACTAACCTACCTTTTTGTAAAATATTATTAGTTGTCAATTTTTCTTTTCTAAAGTGCTGCCAAAATTTCAGAATTAAACAATTTACAAAATACCCCTTCTCCTTTTATATAAATATATAAAACATTTAAGTCCCATACTTTAAATAATTTTATATATCTATTAAAACACTTAGGAAAATTTTACAAAAATTTCAAAAAATCACTTTTAATATGTTTTCTAACATATATTAATTTCAGACCCAAAACTTATATTATTTAGCCGTAAATAATTTTAAAGCCAAATAATCGTTTTTCTCACTAGAAAATTAATATAAAATCCACATTAATTCAGAAAATTATGAAAATTGAAACTCATCTCTAAAATATCATTTGGATCTATAATCGCAAGGCATTTGGATGTCATTAAATAGGGTTTTCACATTAAAACATCTCATAAAATCCATATGAGTGAGCATAAATCATCAACAAGCATTTATAAACATTTTATCCTTCAAAATCATGGCATAACATTGCGAACAAATTTGGATTATCCTTAAAACCAAAAAAAATTAAGAAAACAAGAGATGTAGTCATTATTCAACTTGGTTTTAAGATTAAGGAGTTTGAGATTTGAATGGATTTGAATTGATTAATCATCTTCCTTTAACTTTTCTTCCTCTTATTTTTGCTAATGGTGGCCGACCTCAATATTTAATTTTTGCAAATGGATGAATGTGTGAATGAATTCCTAAGTTTTTAGTGTATTAGAATACTCATTTTCCTATTTGAACCCTTCTCTATTTCATCTTAACTCATCTTTAGTTCATTGTACATGGCACGACCACCTCTTAGTTTAATCACAAATTTCAATCCCCTATTCATCCCAATATTTTATTTAATTAAGCTAATTAAATTTCCTAAATAATGTTACTAAAAATTAGGGTCATTACAGATTTCCCTCCTTAGAGAATTTCGTCCTCGAAATTACGATAAGGTACACACCAAATTAGTCGAAAAATATCATCAAACAAATCAGGACAAACGTCTCTAATCTTACTCTCAGTCTCCCAAGTACAGTCTGCCTCATCATCGCTCCACTAGACTTTCACTAATATGACCGTCTTGTTTCTAAGCCTCTTCTCATCTCTTGCAACTATCCGAACTGGCTTTCTAGTTATAATCAAATTTGGCTCTACTACTAAGTCCTCTGACATTGTTGGTACTATAATAGTCTTCGGATCTCTAATGCACTTCCTTAGGTGAGAAACATGAAAGACATCGTGGACTCCTACCAAACTATTCGGTAACTCTACTCTATATGTGAGTTTCCTGATCCTCTCTTTAATAGGAAATGGTCCCACAAATATCGATGCCAACTTCCCTGATTTCCCAAATCGAATCACACCCTTCTTTGGTGATACCTTAATGAAAACATGATCTCTAACAGAGAACTCTAGGTCTTTCCATCTTCTATCTACATAACTTTTCTGCCTAGACTGAGCTTCCTTCATCCTAGCTCTAATCAACTCAATCTTCTCTGTAGCTTCTGTAACCAAATCTGGACTAAGAACCTACCTATCCCTGGTCTATAACCAACAAATGGAAGATTTGTATGACCTTCCATACAAAGCTTCAAATTGTGCCATCCCTGTACTAGCCTGATAACTATTGTTATATGAAAACTCAACTTAGTGTAGATGGTCTTCCCATGATCCCCCAAAATCTAACACACAAGCTCTTAACAAATCCTCTAAGACTTTGTTAATTCTTTCCGTTTGCCCATCGGTCTGTGGATGGTAAGCGGCACTCATATTGAGCTTAGTTCCTAAAATATCCTATAAACTCTTCCAGAACTCGCTAGTGAACAAGGAATCTCCATCATTTACTATACTACTAGGAATTTCATGAAGTCTAACTACATTCTTCATTAATAACTTAGCTAAAGCAGTGCCGTCCTAGTTGACTTAACTGGAAGGAAATGAGCACTCTTGGTTAATCTGTCCACCATGACCCATATACTTTCATTTCCTTTATTTAACATTGGCAACCCATCTACGAAATCTATAGAAATAGAATTCCACTTCCATATTAGAACATCTAATGGCTGAAGCAACCCATTTGGCTTTTGATGTTCGGCTTTTACTTGTTGACAGTTCAGACACTCCTTCACCCATAAGCCTATGTCCCTCTTCGTACCTTCCCAGACGATACTCCGCTTCATGTCATAATACATCTTAGTTCCTTACGGATGAATAGTGAACTTCGAACGATGACATTTCTTCAAAAATTCCTTCCTTATGTCTCCCACATTTGGAACACATAACCTACCTTTCTTGCTCAACCACCCATTCTGGTCAAGACTAAAATCCTTTAAGTCATCGTTCTCTATTCCCTCCCTTAACTTCTTGATCCGTTCAACCTATATTGGATCCTCCATATATTTAGAAGTAATCTTTTCGATCATCACCGATCGAACTTCTAAATAAGACAACATAACATATCCTCCACTAAACCCAATTTAAGATCTCCACTACACTCTACAAGTCGACAACGCTTCCAAATCTTTCCACTCTGCTATCATTGCCAACACTGCATTTTGATGCTTTCTGCTAAACATATCTGTAACCTTATTACCTTTCCCTGGTGTGTACTCAATTCCAAAATCATAAGCAGCAATAAACTCTAACCATCTTTGTTGTCTCATGTTCAGCTCCTTCTGGGAGAACAAATACTTCAACGACTTATGATCCATGTACAACTCAAATCGCTTCCCCAAAAGGTATTGTCTCCACACCTTCAATGCAAAAATCACCATAGCTAACTTCAAATCATGCGTTGGATATCTAACCTCATGCGGTCTAAGCTGTCAAGAACCATCGGCAATAACTTTACCTCTCTATATTAACACAATTCCTAATCCTATTCCACACGCATCTATATAAACTACCAAATCCCTATTCCCTTCCGGAACAACTAATACATGGGCAATGGTCAATAAGTGTTTCAAGCTCTGGAATGCTTCCTCATAATTATCGCTCCAAATAAACTTCATATCCTTTCGCGTTAGCTTGGTCATCGGTGCTGCTATCGGTGAAAATCCTTAATGAACCTCCGATAATACCCAGCTAATCCAAGAAAACTCTTTATCTAAGTCACTGTCTTGGGTCTCTTTCAATTATTCACCGCTTCAATCTTAGTTCGATCTATAGATGACCCTTTCTTTGAAACTACATGACCAAAAAAATTCACTTCCTTCTTCCAAAAATGTCACTTTGAAAACTTTACCTTCAGCTGATTCTGCCTCAACGTCTCAAGCACCACTCTAAGATGAAGTTCATGCTCCCTTTCATCCTTAGAGTATATCAAAATATCGTCTATGAAAACCAACACAAACCTATCCAAGTGCTCTCGGAAAATACGGTCATCAAATCCACAAAGAATGCTGCTGCGTTAGTTAGTCCGAACGACATCATTAACCATTCGTACGATCCATATCTAGTTCTAAATGCCGTCAAAGGTATACTATCCTCTACTACTCTAAGCTGATGGAAACTTGTTGCTAAATCCAACTGAGAAAATACCTTGGCTCCACTCAACTGATCGAACAAATCATCAATTCTAGGCAATGAATATCGATTCTTTATCATTCTCTTGTTCAACTTATGATAATCGTTACATAACCTCAACGATTTGTCCAGCTTCTCAGAAAATACCACGGTTGCTCCCCAAGGTGAGCTACTCGATCTACTAAAATTCTTGCCTTCTAGATCCACCAACTGCACCTTTAGCTCTCTCATCTCTATAGGTGCATCCTACTTGGCGGTCTACTCACCTGTTCTGCTCCGGGCTCCAAATCTATCCAAAAATCAATGGCTCATTTCGATGGTATTCCTACTGCAGGTTAAAAAAACATCTGCGAATTCTCTAACCACGAAAACTAAATTCAATTCATCTTCTACTTCCACAACTTCTAACAAAGCATTTAGCTCACAACTAGGGTTTTCTATTGTATATACAATCTGATCACTACAATCAGGGTGTCTAAGTGATATTTTCCTATCATGGCAAAATATCCTAGCATCATACTTACTTAACCAATCCAGACCCAAAATAATTCCAAACCTTACTAAGTACAAGCAAACTGCAAACAAAGGTATGACCTAAAAAATCGGACTCTAGGTGGTCGCACTTCATTCCAAGTGTCGCATATCCTCCTATCGGATTTGCAACCCTTAAGGAAGTAACTAGGTATGTGAGTTCTAGGTTAAGCTTATCTACTAAATAATGAGATACAAAAGAATGCGATACACCAATATTAAACAGAATGCTAATAGATATACCATGAATCTGAAGCATACCGCCCAACACCGCCTTCCCTTTCTCCTACGTTGATGGTCTTGATTAGCTGGCTCCAATGCAAATACTTTACCCCTTCCATCCTTAGAAGGCTCTTTGCATTAGTTCTTATAATGGCCAATCTGATCGCAGTTGAAGCATCTGATATTCTTCTTCCCGATCACTTCCTTTGCCTTTCCAGTATGACATTCATTAGCGAAATGTCCTTTCTTATCTCACTTAAAACAAACAACCTCCGACTTCCCTTTCTTTGCAACTCCACCTTTATGAGCACCCTTCTTATAAAAGAACTTCCTTTTTCGACTCTACCCCACCTGGATCTCCTTTGCCTTATTCTTCTATAAAGAAGCAAGCATCTCCTCATGTCTTAAAGCCATCTCCACCACAACATCACAAGGATCCCTAAGACGAGGTAATGTAGCCCTGGCCAACTTAGGCTTCAACCCCGTGATGAACTTCTCATTCCTCTTTATCACGGTATCCATAATGGCATGTCCATACCTAGACAACTCCTCAAGCCTTCCAAAATATTCCAACATAGACATTTTCCACTGCTTCAACTCGGCAAACATTCTAAGCAAAGCAGACTGCGCCATCATAGACATGAACTTCTCCTAGAACCTTCTCCTAAACTCCACCCATGTGATCTTCTCTTCATTCACTCCAGTTGTCACACTATTCCACTAAAATAAAGTTTCTCCCTGAAGCTGTCTTGAAACAAGCCTCCTATTCTCTCATCATTGAGCCCCAAGTCAGCAAAGATTCTCTCATAATGTAACAATCAGCTCTCCACCTTAATAGCATTTTTAGTTTCGATAATTTTCTTCCCTCTAAGCCTAACATAATCTCTGCTCAATATAGCATAATTGTTGACCACCGGAGCTTTCTGAACTCCTACTCCAGCATTTTCTCCAACCACTCCAGCATCAATTCTATCTTGCAACATGTTCATGAAAAACTAATACATAGCTCCCATATCCACTTGTGGAACCCCAACACCAACATTCCCAGCTTGTGCCTGACCTTGGTTCCTTCTAGTATTCGGTCTGGCATTTCCATTTGTGGTGGTGCTTGCTCCAAGATTTACTCTTCCACTTCTAGCATCCATATCTGCATTCAAGCCTTGTGGAACATAGAAGAATAGCCTAAGAGAGATATGAGAATAGAGAGATAGCGTATACTTATATATAGAAAATACAAGTACATTACTATAGCATTATCCCATATCCCGATCTTACTCTAATTCCTCATGATTATGTTTTCAAAAATCATTTTTTTAGTTTAAAGTTTTCCATAAACCTATGCTCTAATACCAAGTTGTAACATCCCCTATCTGGAGGCCCGAAGCTAAGCGCTACAAATGCTGCAGTCATCCATAGTATTAACTTTGGTGACCAAATACGGTAATGTTAATGGTATCCATAATGTCAGAAGCACAAGAATATGAAATAAAATTTCAGATTTAAAAACTAATTTTTTTGATTACATTTCCAAAACAAATTCCATATTCAAATTACAAAATCCCATCGCTTTTCCAAGTTTAGATAAAATATAATTATTACAAAATATGCCAAGAGAGACATATGAAGATGCCCCATTGGTTGGCCAGAGCACTATATAGACGTAACTGACATAATACAACACAGCGGAATCAAGAAAATTAAAACAGCAACCCTAAACAGCTATCCCTCAACCACCTGCTCATCTTCGGAAGCTTTATTCGCCAACCTACTAAAAACCTAAAAATCCTCAACCCTTAGTTTACTCAAATCAATTTTGAGCACCCAAGAGTTTAAGGGGAAAAACATAAACTTCGAGTCAGACATAAAGCCTGGTGTGAATGATACTATACATCTCAGTTATTTGATATTAAGTGAAACTGCACTGCTTAGCAGAATGGGTTTTCCCCTCACTAATATCCTTTTAAAACATATCTTTTGCAAATCATTTCCTGCAACCAAAACTGGTTAAAACTGTAAAGCATTATCATGTAAACATACATGTCAGGTGATAAATGAACTATTTGCCCGAACAGTATAGTTTTGTTTGGGTAACTACTAATCTTTGGCAAGCTCGGGTCTACTAGACAATATAAACAAATAATCTAACACCTATTAGACACTCCTCTACTGGACGGTCTGTCCCTAACATATCTTCTCCCAAGGCCACCTGATCCTAATGGTTTTGCGGGCTCACTAATAACCTATCTCTGTACGAATATATATTCCCTTCTCTGTGTCACATCATTTTAGTCTTAACTGTGAAAAATCCCTACACATTGGAATTTTGGACTAAATTAGCTGGGGCTATTAGCTAATGTATAGGGCACGACCCTACACCAATCTCATTTGGTAAACAAATATCTAGGTCATTTTACTTAGGGTAATCTTCCCTTGAAAACATTTTCATCTCAAATTGATTTAAAACCTTTAAATCAAGCTTAAAAAAGGAAAATATATACTCTATACTTTACTCAAAATCATCTTGTCATGTTATATATACTTTACTCAAATCTTTGTTGATGAAAACATTTAAACCTTTGAAAGTACCCATTTCGAATCTATTGAAAGTACCACTTTTGAAACCAAGTAAACCCTTTTCTTTAACCTAGGCCGAAAGGCCAAAACATTTCTTTCGAAATCATTCATATAAACCTTTTGAAACCATTGAAAAACCTATCCTTCGAAAGCTATAAGTCCTTGGACATCCTATCTTTAAAACACTTAATTATTGCCTTTCGAAAACATTGGAAAACCTTTCTTTTCAAACCTTTCAAAACCATTGGGGAACCACCCCTTTGAAACCTTCATTAAAACCTTTTGAAAGCATTAAAACATCAAACCTTTCGAAAGCCTTTGGGTTCAATTAAAACATGTGGAATAACATTTCAAAACCATTTAAAACTATTTTCTTCAAAATCTTTGGGTTCTAGCTTCAACAGAGCAAAAGGGTCATAAAACATTAAAGTCGAAAGCTATTTCCTAAGCAAAGAAGTAGTGGTGTCGAAACCAACCCTTCCGAAAGCGTTGGAGAAGTGGCTTGGATTTAAAAACAAAGTCATCTTTTCGTAACCATTGACTTCAAAAGGTAGAAAAGCGACAGCTAGGGGTTTCGACCTTGATGAAAGCATTTACTTAAAAACAAAGGCGCAACCTCTTCGAAACCATTCTTTAAATCAATTTGACACAGTCGGAAGCCAACCAAATCGAAAGCATATCATTCGAAAGCAAAGTTGGCGCATTTTTAATTTGAAAGCTAAGTAAGGTTTTGACCCAATACCTTTCGCCTATATCTAATTCGCCGCGCACCAAGTCTTTGATGTCATGCACATTGGTTTCGATGGTGATGGTGGCGAAACTACTAAGTCGGAATCTAGGTGCCGAAAGTGGCTAAAAATGTTAAAAGCATGTAAAAATGATTTTAACTTTAAAAAGAAATCTTTTCAACTAAACTACCTTGTTTGTTTGTTGAAATATTATTGGTTGTCAAATTTTCTTTTCTAAGAGTGCTGCCAAAATTTCAAAATTAAACAATTTATATAATTTACAAAATATCCCTTCTCCTTTTATATAAATATATACAATATTTAAGTCCATACCTTAAATAATTTTATATATCTATCAAAACACTTAGAAAAATTCTACAAAAATTCTCAAAAATCACTTTTAATACGTTTACTAACATATATAATTTTAGACCCAAAAATTATATTTGCCGTAAATAATTTTATACCCAAATAATCATTTTTCTCACTAGAAAATTAATATAAAATCCACATTAATTCAGAAAATTATGAAAATTGAAAATTATCACTAAAATATCATTTCTGATCTAAATCTAAAATTGCAAGGCATTTAGATGTCATTAAATAGGGTTTTCACATTAAAACATCTCATAAAACCTATACGAGTGAGCATAAATCATCAACAAGTATATATAAACATTTTATCCTTCAAAATCATGGCATAACATTGCAAATAAATTCGGATTATCCTTAAAACCAGAAACAATTAAAAAAACAAGAGATGTAATCATTATTCACCTTAGCTTTGAGATTAAGGAGTTTGAGATTTGAATGAATTTGAATTGATTAATCTTCTTCATTTAGCTTTTCTTCCTCTTGTTCTTGCTAATGGTGGCTGACCTCAATATTTAAATTTTCCAAATGAATGAACGTATGAGTGAATTCCTAAGGGTTTAGGGTATTAGAATACTCCTTTTCCTATTTTATCCCTTCTCTATTTCGTCTTAACTCATCTTTAGTTCATTGTTTACATGGCACAGCTACCCTTTAGTTTAATCACATATCTCAATCCCCTAATCATCCCATTATTAGTTAAATACCCTAAATAATGTTACTAAAAATTAGGATCATTACATATTTCTTGTTCTCTCTTCTTTTATTCTGACACTTGAGGAAAAATTAATCAAGTAAAAATATATTTTTAGGAGAATTATCATAATTTCAATTAACAGACTATACAGAATCAAAAATGGAGATTGTGTTCATAAAGTTGAACCATAAGTAGCTGATGACATTATGTCCATATTTGCAAAGAATATTATAAGGAGTAACAATATTTATGTAGACTAAAGAATAAATCTAACCAAATCTAAACAAATCAAAATGTCAAGGCTTTATCATATATGGAAAATATTTAAGTTGATTCACGAGGACTAAACTAAGCAACTACAATTTGAAGCATCATATGTTATAAACATCAATTATCAATTATTTGAAAAAATAATCAAATTAAAAATTGGATATGTGGGTGTAGTATTCTTACATACCTAAAAGATATGAAGTTCATTGTTCAAATGTCAAGATGGCACCCACAAATTTTAATTCTAAAAAACTTTCTTGGATACTCATCGGTTAGAGCACATAATGAGCCACTGCAAGCAATAATTAGTGGATAAAACAATGATAGAATATTAAAGGAAAGAATTAAAAGTTTTCATTTATATCCAATGATCTAAAAAGAAGACGGAATAAATAGAAATAGTTAGTTTCCACATTAAATATAATTAAAGATTATTTTCATCGTATGGTAATTCAATCTTCTAAACCAAGCATAATACGGTAAGAACTATCACATTGATCCTATAATTAGAAACATAGTCACCGCAAAATCAATGAAATAAGCATGAATCAGCATCGTTTTGTACATTAAATAAACAAATTGATTGAAAAGGATAATTAATTCATATTAAATTGAATCCTTTATATAGCAACAAACAAATAACAATTGATATGTATTCATACAAAATATCTTTCCTCTTTGGACCTCATTCTAATATTAGTGACTAATTTATTAGTCAACGTATTATTTTCCATGTTAATATGAATCGATTGAAAAGGATAATTAATTCACATTAAATTGAATCCTAAATATACAAACAAACAAATAACAAATTAGAACTAGATTATGGTCTGACCAGGAATTATAAAACATATTTCCATTTTGATCCTCATTCTAATATTAACAGCTATCCATTTAGTCAGTATATTACCATTTATGCAACCATTAATTTAGGTCTTTCAAGTTTTATGCAAAGGCCTTAGGCCTATCTTTATCCAAGAAGCTTGAATCCGCACTACACTTCATCCTATAAAATTGCTTCAAACTATCCACCAACTTGTGAAACACATTCCATCCATAGCACCGAATAAAAATGCACCTATGCAATTTATCGTAATCATAGTGAAATTGAAACCAAAAAAGCCTTGGTAGGTTAAATATTTGGTAGTTGTAATCAAATAGCATTACAAATTATTCTTACTAAAACATGTAAGGAAACCTAATAACGTTGAGTAATTTTATCCTAATGGAAGTATAATAGTTATTACAACTTATCATATCTTACTTTTATAAACATAATATTAACATGTGCAGTAATTTACTTTTGAATTTTCGATCTTGAGTTTTTTATATGAAATAGGCCTATGAACCTAATACTATAAATTTCCATAATGAACTAAATCTAAACACAGATAGGGCCATAGGATCTTGATGATCAATTGTAGAAAATAAATATGTGTTACCATAGAATCATGAGAGAGCGATATTTAAGGAATTCTAAAAGCTTCGGATATTACCTTTAAAGTATCATCGGGCAATATAACTTCTATGGTTCAATGGTCCAATTCTAGGTTTAACTATGTCGCTCTTGTAAGGTAACTTTAAGAAAAATTTTGAATTGATAATTATGAAAGGATAATTTCATAAAATTAGTATCATTTCCATATGTATTTTATTGGCTATGAATATAATTAACTTAAAAGCTTCAGATGCATTTTTGACTTCTAAAGTATTAACAGATAGTATAACTTATGCGGTTCATTGGTCCAATTCTAGATTTCATTATATAGCTCTTCTAAGGTAACTTTAAGCTAAATTTTAAATTGATAATCATGAGAGGATATTCATTCATAAAATTAGTTTCATTTTTATATGTAATTTCATTGACCATGGATATAGTTTACTACTTTGCCAAACATTTACAATGTGTGTTCTATAATCATGGCTACAACTTGAATGAAATTGTTGTGTTCATTATTAAACTTACTTTCTTGGAAGGAACTTTTTGGTGCTTTGGATCAGAAAAGGTTTAATATCAATTTCCTACATGTGTCCTTAATAAAAACAGTACCATATAAAATACATTATGAATAATTATGCATTTTTAGTTGATGTTATAGGAGAAAAAACATAGAAATAAAATGTGCCTTATTAACTCTATTTAGCTGTCTACCTATACTCTATCTCCTTTCCCATCTCGCACAAATTATTATAAAAAAAAAATCCCCTCTTTCGAATTTTGATTGGTTATGCACAATATTAACCATTATAATCAAGCATTTCTGCCGCTCCAAGATCAAACAAAATCAGTAGATAAACTAAATGTTAGTATAAAATTAATTGTAGAAGAAAAATTAGTACCTTAATTAGTCTATAATGCAAAGCTCAACTTGAAGAAAAATCGATTTTATAATATAAGTTTAAATAGGACGAAATAATCAAGAATAAGGAAAAGGAGGCACATGGCTTTTTCTTCTATAACGGCTTAAGGAGAAAGTTTTGTGCGGCTTTTTACAATGAAAAATGGAGAAAGTGGTTATGAAAAAGTCTAAATTTTCCTCTATTCGGTACTATTCTTTTATAAATTACTACATGCAATTTGGATATTTTGAAAAAGGCTTCACTTTGGCCTAATTCACCAAGTACTTGCTTTATATATAAGAAAATCAATGAATACAATGTCCAATTAAAGTTGTTAAAAGGTTTACTACTATATCTTACACAAAACGTCCTTTTAAAACTTTGAGCGAAATATAAACACACACACACAAAAAGTATTACATGAATATACAAACTTATGAGCGCATACAAACAAAAACAAAATTTGAAACAAAATAAAATATATACAAGTAACTTGTGAAATAGAACATTTTTTTAAACAAAGATTCAATACTAGAATAGAAACAATTGTAAAACAAGGAATAAATCATTAAAAAATGTTTAGTTTTTTGTATCAATTAGCAAAATTTGTTTTAGAATGATTTAAAACATAACACAATTAAGTCATCATATTATGTTGTCAACAACGAATGATTAATGCGATTATTATAAAGTTTTATTCATATAGCAATTTATGTGTAAACATTCAAATCTAAATCTTATAATGAATATTAACTTATTAAAAAGAATATTTCAAAATTTAATTTGTTTTGTTTCCCTTTTTTCAAATAATAATAATAAAATCAAACGACATAGACATGTACAGATTCGTGATAAGAAGGTTTATATATAGCTCAAATAAACTAGATAAATAAACATGCATAACAGAGATAAATGAAATTATTATTAGTGAACGTAACAGGGGCTTTTTAGTATGATAAGAATATATAGTTGATTCAAGAAGGGGTTTGAGATATTCAAATCCATATCCAAATTCACACATATGAACAAAAGAGAGAGATAGAGAATTAATGGAATGAAAACAAAATTAAAAGATATGTAAATATATAGAATTACCTTTGGATGAAGCCTGAAGAAGCACATTAATGATAGAATAAATCCTAGTTCCAATAGACCACTCTCTAGATTTAAAGATGAAGCCTAAGATTTTCACTTTGAATGAAGGATAAAACTCCGATTTGATTGAATCAACCTCTGAATTTTGCAAAGATCTAAAGGCAAACACTACCTTCAATATTATTATTTTATTTGAATTTATTTTGAGGAACTTTTATCATGGAGGCCATCAAAGAGAAAGGAGTAGAGAAGAGAAAGAAAATAAGATCTTTGTCAGGAAAAGAATGATGGATTGAATAAGAGAGAATATGTTTTAAAGGAAACTTTGAAACATTTCAATTTTTCCTTTTAAAACCTCCCTATTTAATTCCTAATTGAATCTAATCAAATCATTCCTACCTCTTCATATTTTTGGCAGAAGAAATAGAACAAAAGAGAAGAGGGAAAAAATTATTTCATAAATGAGATTTAAGTGAATCATAAAGAGGAGTAAAGGATGGATATTTAATTTCTTCTTTTATTTGCTCCTTCGGATTTTCAAATAGCATTTGAAACCTCTTCCCTTTTTCATCATTCATGTGGGCCTTAGAAAAATTTCCCAAAACAACTCAGCAATTAATTTATTTAAACTCAATTTAAATATTTTATCATTACCATATGTCAATACACGCGTTTACAACTTTTATATACGTACTTTATTAAATGCTAATGGTATTCAAATAAATCAAATATAGTTTAATAATTAATAGTTTATAAAAATAATTAATTTAGTTAATTTACAATAATTTGTAAATTAATTAAATTGTGTGGTTTATGCAGAGTATTCATCATTAAGGTTGTATGACTCAAACGTGTAAATTCAATCAGCTATTAATATCAAACAATTTAAAAATTAACATTCACATGTCACTTTAGCTAGTGACGTGACATTTTGGCTGAATTTATTGCTTATACATCTTTTTGGTAAAATCCAATTTTACATGTTGTAAGCGGTACCTAATAGTGGTGTAAATTTACACTAATCCTCTTCATCAAAACTATATCACTTTGGACTTATGGAATTTGGTAATGGTCAAAATTCCAATATCATCCATATTCAACTCTATAATCCAAACATAAAGTCTTTGGTTCAACAATAATAATTATTATTAACCGAAATGCTCTAGGCAAAGACTTTGACTTGAGTTTACTTCAGTTGACCATGTAACTAACCTCATATGACCGAGGAGACGAATCCTCTCTTGAATAGTGTTTCACTTCCAATGCTTTCACTCGATTCAACTGTAGTCATTCGATGGACACCATGCCACGATTTGACTATAATCAAAATGGAGCTTTTACATTGAAGATCAACAATATTCTCAAGTCAAGAGAATTGTGCATCAATTCAAAGGCCGTGTTCGTATCCATCAAGCATGCCTCACTTCGTATCGGTCCGATCCCACCCTACCTCGCATCCACATCGATATTTTCAATTTGGCCTTAGTTATATTAACAACATAAAACTATCGAGTGAGCCATTTCATGGTTATCCAAGAACTATCAATATGTAATCCCTTTGTGCCCCCAACAATCATGAGTAATACACTTCCCAACATTTGGAGAGCGTTTTACTCCAGTCTCAACGAATGTATCGATATCCAGTCTCGATACATCTTGACTAGGAATTTTTAAAATGGTATATTTATTTTTATTGTGATAAATCACTCATGGTTACAACACATTGTAACTGCTATCGCAAAACGTGCCATTTATGGATATTCTATAAAATATACTTTTAATTAAATTACTTAATTAGCAGAACATATAATATTAAATATATAAAAAAAGAAACTTTTATTTCGAACAAGATTGGTTATCGAGTTAAATATATGTAACAAATTACATAATTACCCTAATATACTTTTAATTAAGTTAGTTAACTAGCATAACATATTATATTAAATATATAATAGAAAGAAATTTTTATTTCGAACAAGATTGGTTATCGAGTTACATATATGTAACATATTACATATTTGACCCAAGGGCATACCTCTAACTCTATCAGATCTAACAGGCACCCCGCCTCCCTCCAGGTTGCCACGTGCTCGGTCCATTGCCTACCTTTCCCGAGTGGTCCTTAGCTAAATTCCAAACCTCTTTTGTGTTGTCGACATCGAGTCGGCCATCTAGGCTATATGGGTACTCAAAGGAAAGAAAACTATCGATCCATCCCATCAGAGCAACTCCAGTGGGTTGGCTAACCTGATGGGGCTTACCATCAGCATCAAACACACATTTGGTGTAATCTACGGCTTGTACAGAGTGGCGATGTGTGCTTTCTCATCCACCCTTCATCATCTGACCTGCTTTACAGGTGTCGATCATCCACCTCTACAGTCAGATTAACTATCGAGCCTGATTCCCGCTATTTTCAAACTACAATCTCAACTATACATCATCGGCAACAGCTACTATAAATACCCTTTGCTTTGCAACTTCAAAACGGTTGGAATCTGGTTGGAACATACAATGATTCTAAATGCTACACACAATTCATGACTTTTGATGTCGCAAGTTCGTAAGATTACACTACTTTACTGGTCTTAACCGCTTCTTGTTTTCTTATTATTCTCTTGTAATTTCCCATGGTTGTAAGAGAGGTATATGGTAAGAGAATTTCACAGTGGACGTAGGAAGCTTTGCCGAACCACTCTATATGTTATGTTATTTAACTTTTTATTACGTATTTAACTCCTCATTTTTCATTTTAAACTTGGTGATTAGCTAGTAACCTTTGCTCTTCATAACGCATTTCATTTCATTCCGAGGTTAGCTAGCAGACTAGTCAATATTTTGGTGCTAGAAGGAGGGTCTCCCATCAATACTCTCCCTTTTCTACACTTTTCTATTCTGAGAAGGCCTGGTCTGACTTTTTACAAAAGATAATCTTCATTGTTCAAAGGTAACTACTCCAATAGGCATGAAACTAATGGCAGTACTCTTACTAGTGCTGTCCAGCGCAACCCAGGCTCTGACAAGGAAAGATGGTGTGCTGTTATATTAGAGCTTTCAAACATGGGTAGGTTAGCCTGCAAAGTCAATAACTTGAGGACATGATTAGATGCCCAAGCCACAGTCAACTTCGTCCCTCTAGCTCCTCCAAAATTTGACTTGGTCGATCTACCTGCTCATAGACAAATGCCTTCTGGCAGCTACGATCTCCAAATCACAGCCGAGGCCCAGGAAAGGGTTGTACCAAAATCTATGCTAATGAACATTCTCATCAATCCTAAGAGGTGCGCAGCATGCATACCTAGTTGAATTAATCTATTCTTGGATGAGACTTTGCTTTTTATGCCAAACCGTGGATGTTACCCTCTAGCGGAATGGCCACTAGCTCCTGCTCATCCATGAACTTTGCATTTGACCATCTCCATGGCCACCTCTGGCCATCAGTACGCGTGCATTGCCCTATTGAAGCACTTCCAATCTCATAGAGATGTGGCTAAAAGTAGGCCAAGGACAGAGTGGGTCGCACTTTCTAGATTCCCCTCATTGTAGAGGGAATATCCACGGTTCATCATCATCTTCTCTGTTCCATCACTATTCTCCTACTCCACCTTGATGCAGACTTAGCCCTCGGCTTATAATTTTCCAAAACATCTTGTAACAAGCCGATGCCGACCTTGGGGAAGAAATGAACGCTTTCCGCCAACAACTCAATAGAATGCAAGCTCACGGCATTAAGGAAGAGGCATTCTCAAATGATGAGAATGGGGTATCGTTCTCCAATGAAATCCTAAATACTACATCCATCGACGATTTGCCTTGCACGACTGATAAGTACGACAGGAGTATATACTGATTGAAATACATCACAGTATTTAACTTTATCACCTATGCTGGACAAATATCTATCCCTTCCAAGTGTCTACTTTTCCACTCTACCCTTGTAGGACTAGCCTCCCATTGGTTCTTACACCTATGATCAGGCAGCATAACCCCTATGCCTAACTATGTACAGACTTCAAAACTCATTTCTCCATGTCCTGCACATATGTATTGCTAGCCATCGAATCAGACAATATTATACAAGATCCTCCTAAGAGCCCACGGTCTTATGTCAGCCGCTTCAACAAAGAGCCCACCTAGGCTAGGGGTGTGGACGTTAATAGTTTGGTGATGGTCCTATGTTCAGGGGTCCAATACAAATCTAGGATGTGGTGAGAACTCCAAAAATAGTCGGCTTCATCTCTAATCGACTTCTATTGTCAAGTGAATGACATGATGAGGATGAAAGACGCAGATCTTTCAGATAAAGACAATGAGGCAAGGTGCCCTGCCCAAACCAATACTCACAACAACAATGATCGTTGTAACATTGATTGCCAAACCCATGCCCGAAGGCATCCAAAGAATTTCCCTGCCCACACACCTAGGTATCATAATCACTCTCACTTGAACAGGGACATTTCTACTATCTATCTCACAACCAGGAATCAAGTGCGGTATCAAAGACCCGCCACCATCAGAGATAGGAAGCAAGAGGAACTTCAACGAAATACCAAGTACCACGAGTTCTATCCAGTCAACAGACACTCTAAAATTGGTTGTCGTGTGCTCAAGGATGATATCGAAAGGCTCATCTAAGAAGGCATACTTTGGAAAGTTGTTCATCACTAGGTCGTGCAAAGGGCAAACCATGAAGAATGGCTATATCAGCCCCCTCAGCCCAACAACACAGATGTCCAAGCCATCACGGAGGTCTTAACCGTATGTGTGGGATCACATATGGCAGGAAGCAATCGAGGGCCTAGTCCCCGTATTAGAGAAGGGTAGGTACTGCAGGGCATGTTTACTTGTTGGAGTCTTGGTCATCCAAGGCACCTCAGATGGAATCAGATCGATGACCAGCTTCATGATTGATGACAAGACAGCAATCTCCTATCCCATCACGACCTTATGGTCATCACTCTTACTTAGCCAAATCAAATGTGCATCGAGCTTTCATGGATGGGGGCAGTTTGGTCAACGTCATGTTCAAGAATGTGTTTGAAGCCCTCAAGCTTCCTGCCTCCAGCTTCACCCTATGCGCCTTGCTCGTTTATGGCTTTAGGGTATACAAATTGTTTCGATGGGCATAACCTTTCTTGTAACAACATTCGGCAAAGAGCCCCTCGCTGCGAAGATCTAGGAAAAATTTATAGCAGTTGATTGCCCATATGTTTATAACCTATTAATAGGATGAACAACACTTATCGAGCTAGTTGCCATCATTTCCTATAACTGCCTCATCATGAAGTTCCCCATCTAAGACGGGGTCGACAAGATCAGGTGCAACGAGCGAAGGCAAGTGAATGTTACAGAACTTCCCTTAGGCAAGCAAAGAAAGAAGTTCTCATGCTATAACAAGAGCATCCAACAATTCATAGTGGGTTTCTTAACAATTCCAACAGGTTGACTAATGCCTATGTTTTCTCCATGCCCACCCCAACCTCAAAACGGTTGTGGCAGCTCCCACTCTCTCATAGTCAGCCGATTTTTTGAGAGCCAGAGGCATCATTACCTCGACCCCGGCCCTTTATTACGGATAAGTTTTCAATTGCGATATGGAAAGTTATGTATATATGTTTGTTCTCATTCTATAAATCTTTGTGGTCTGGATGCATATAGCTCGCCTTGCCATCACACATCCTGCACTAAACTGAGGAAACCAATATGCTCAGGTTGGTCTTTGGACCAACGTTTGCTTCGTACCTATCAATATGCCACCCAAGATAACTCCACAGCTCGGGTGCTCAGGTTCGAGCCGGGGATCATCTTCTACTAAACGTTCGAATGCTTAAAGCTTGAGAGAATTTATGAGCAGAATTTTATTTCAACTCATGCCGTGCAAATCGGCACTCTACATTAGGCCATCAAACGAATACTGTAATAGCTTCCCCTTTTGGATCAACAGTTGTCTCATACCCGACAACGTGTCACCCAGGAGAACCTCATAGCTCGTCTCATGCATGGGTTTGAGCTTGTACTTATCTACCACTCAACGTTCGACTTCTTGAGGCCCAAGAGGTCTCGTAAGCAAACATGTATTTTAAATCATACCGGTGCAAACTTTCACTTTACATCCGGCTATCACTTGGCTACACTATGTAGTATCTAGCCCATCTTACCATCACATCAATAGTGGGCGTAATCCTAAAAGAAAAAGTATATGTTTTTTGTAGCATAAATTAGGGGCTACTGGATACTCAGGGTATTCCACTCAACAAGTCGCATAGATTATTAAGCAATGCAACAAATTTCTTAAATTAGAATTGCGATGAAAGATCTTTTTCATTCAGTTTAAAAAAGTGTGGAAGCATAATTCCTTTCCTATTAAGAGTATAGCAATATTCTCATGACTTATTAGTAAAAAGAAGAAAAAGAGCAAAAGAAGAAGCACGTTAATGGCTGTTCAAAGGAAGGTCAGCCTGCACTCTTCTCACTACCTAGAAACCCATGGAATTGTTGGAGAAACACTTCAACCGATCAAGAACTTGCCGAAGAAAACTAATTTCCATCTTTAAAGCACTTCAGATACTTTGACCTATCCAAAAATGCTTAAAGAAGCAGGAGTGTTCTACTAAATCCTATGCCTTTTCCATCAAAGGGTCGTAAGAAAGCTTTCGGACGACCTCGTCATGGAGCAGACCAAGATCACTATCATGGTAGTAGAAGTAATGGCATATAATTTTCCAAAATGGACTTGGAACGAGGAGTGTCAAAGCCCTAAAGCAAAGAAGCGCCCTAGCTTTACTTAGACCATTAGTCTGAAATCAAATTCCAAGCACTACCAGGACCGTGGCCTATAGGCAAGTGTCCAAGTCAAGTGCTAAGGCATAGTCCACCTCAAGCAGAAGTCTCCTGCAAATGGTTTGAACTAAAATCAATAAGATGTCGTTCAAACACCAAAGATCTTTCTCCTCTCTCAACATCCTAACTAAATTTGATAAAGATGCTTGCATGCAATAGAATTTTAAAAGTAAATAGATGATGATGCCAAAGGCCTTTTATCAATGAAGAATTGCAAATAACTCACTAACTATTAAAAAATTCATGAGCAATTTTGTGTGTTTAGGGAAGATAAAGAAGGGTATTTATATACCCATGCCTTTAATCACATGCATTGAAATCAAAAGGCAAAGAGGATTTGAACCATCCAATAGAGATCAAAAGGCAACGAGGCTCCTCTAAATTGGACTTCCAACAATAGCTAAAGACCACCATGGTTCGTCTGGCTCCACATCAGGTGATGCCCGAATCCTATCTAAACTTGTCCCGATAAGCAACACATCGGGAAAGAATAACCCACCGTCGGGCATAGCTTCCAAACAACCAAATCCAACCAGAACCCCGGCCTCCCTCTCGGATGCCCCATGCCTGGCCCATTTCCCACCTTCCCCATGCGGTCCTTTGCTAAATTCCAAGCCTCTTCTGTGTTGCCGACATCTGGTTGGCCAATAAGACCATGTGGGTACTCAAGTGAAAGACAAGTTCAGTCCATCCCATCAAAGCACCAGTAGTAGGACGACTGATCTGATGGGGTTACCATCAGCATTAATTGCACATTTAATGCAAGCCTATGCTTTGTATAGAGAGGTGATGAATGCTTTCTCATCCGTCACCCATCTTCTAACCTGCTTTAGAGGTGTCGACCATACACCTCTACCGTCAAATAGACGGTCGAGCTAATTACCATCTTTTTTCAAACTGCAATCTCAACCATACATCATCTACTACAACTACTATAAATACCTTTTGCTTTGCAACTTCGAAAAGGATGGACTCTGGTTGGAACATATTGTGATTCTGAATTCTATACACAATTCATTACTCTTGATATTGCAAGTCCTTAAGATTACACAGCTTTACTTGTCTAAAGTGCTTCTTGTTTGCTTATGTTCTCTTGTAATTCTCCATGGTTGTAAGAGAAGTATATAGTAAGAGAACTTCGTAGTGGATGTATAAAGCTTTGCCGAACCACTCTATATCTTTTGTTTTTTACCTTTCGGTTGCGTATTTGACTCCTCATTTTCCATTTTTAGCCTCATAATTAGCAAGTAACATTTGCTCTTCATAACTCATTTTGTTTCATTTCAAGGTTGGCTAGAAAACTAATCAACAAGGGTACTTTGAATGGGACACAACGAGAAAGGTTCAGTGAAAGGGTATTATGTTGTGTTGGAAACAAGATAGCAGATGGAACAACAAAAGGGGAATGATTATTTGTGAAGAATAAGTCAATTTACATATCGACCTACATTACCTGAAAATTTATCAAAAGTTCATAATATTTTCCATGCATCAATGCTACAAATTTCTATCCCTGGCCCATTGCATGTGGTTAATTTTAGTAACATTAAAGTCCAGAAAGGTATCTCATACATTGAATGACCAATCCAAATTCTCGATAGAAAACTCAATAAGTTATGAACAAAAGAACTCCCATGTCTAAAAGCTCAATGGAATAATCATGATGAAAATGAGACATCATAAGAATTTGAATCAGGAATGCTTAAAGATTATAGAGAGTTATTTGATGCCAAGATTTCAAGGATGAAATCTTCTTTCAAAGGGGTGGAATATAAGAACCTGATCAACTTAATTTCTTGAGTATTTGTAAAATTTACAAGTAAAAATGGAATGATATTA
Organism: Allium cepa; assembly: GCA_030765085.1. Taxonomy (NCBI): domain Eukaryota; kingdom Viridiplantae; phylum Streptophyta; class Magnoliopsida; order Asparagales; family Amaryllidaceae; genus Allium; species Allium cepa. The sequence continues at coordinate 527,311 of JASFAV010000023.1, read as the reverse complement.
CTTTAGTTTGAAAGATGAAATATTAAGTTACAATTTTGTTCCAAAGATAAAAGAATAATCCTGTAATCTAATAGGTTAAAAAATGACTTGGAAATAAAAATATTGAAATTATGTTCGAATAGTTCAGAAATAGTAAAATAATGACTCATAAAACCTTTTGAACTAACATTTTTGTTCAAATTATTTCCAAAATTTTCAAATTAACATAAGTACGTAGGATGGAATGGAAATCTCATATGAAAAGGCATGAGGTGGCATTAAGTATGAGATTTAAAGGAGGTAGTGACATATAGGCTAATTAGGTATAAGCTTGTAATTGACTATTTCTTTTAACTTAGGGTTTGAGTTTGATTCACTTCATGTTAAGTAGGATTTAAGCCTTAAGTATACAAAAAGATCTCCATCTTTCAAGGTTTGAACATAAGAAGTATGAACGTAAATATAATATGTACCTCTAACTCTCCTTTTTGACCTGGGCCTAAGGTTTTTCATAATAAAAAGACATTACCATAAAAATGTTCATGAATAGAGCTCAAGCATTTCATTCAAACTAAAATTAAAAAATATACATGTTTAGTTACAAATGATTTATGATTTAAATTCAAATAAACCAAAATAGAAAACACGATGGTTCAAATTTAATTAGAGACCTCATCGCTAAGGACCACTAACTCTAATGATAAGGCCTTAGGACTATGGTTCAAGATGAGATTCCCCAGATATTAAAATGAGCGCTTTATCGAAATTAAGTATCACTCTTGTTATCAAGAATTTTTTTTATAGACCTCGTTCTTGGACACACTAAATTCACCCTACATTTTAATGCAGACTTCTTATGTCTAACTTAAATAAAGATGAGTTGGACGTAAGACTTAAGTTTGCATTGGGAAATGGCATATAAGGATAGTGGAATAGAAAGAGTTACCAATGGACATACAAGGAATTAAAATGTGATCAAGGGAATAATGACGTATTCCACTGTGGTATAAATATTTGTACAAGTAACTAAATAGTCAAAGTATGAGTTTATGGGTGCTTAAGAACACTGGAATGACCGATGAGAGCTGAAAATGCTCAAGGACGAATTCAATCGGTGGCTAGTAGTATGTAGGCAGTCAGTTGCAGTAGACAAGGTTAGGTTAAAAAAGGAACTTACGTGTAAGGTAGCTAGGTTTTTCGTATATAGCTTTAGAGGCAAACTGATCTAGTTTAGACACACGAACAAAACTTTTAGCTTAGGAAGAAAGCTTAGATAAGATATAAATGATGAAGTTATTGATGCCCTTATAAGAAATTATGCAATTATCTAATAAGGCCATGTAATTTAAATATCAATCTTTTCAAAATAACATACATCTTTGGGTTTCTTTCTATTATATGTGTTTATACTTTCACGTCTAGGGTGTTTTTTTTAATTAAGCGAAAAGGGCACCTGAAAGGTATTTTGTATGGGACATGAATGGGAAAATTCAGTGAAAGCGGAATGCATTTTATGTTGTGAACAAATAACAAATGGGACAACAACGATTATTTGTAGTTGTATTTTAATAATTGTCGCTCATGCTAATTATTGTTAATAATAATTAGTTTGTAATAAAAAAGTATCACGTATGATTAGACAATCCAGTAATAAAAATATAACCGATCATAACAAAATTAAACGGAATAGATACAACAATTAATAATTATAACTATAGAAATATAGATATGGTAATAAAAATTAAAAATAGATTTAACAAAGTCTTGTAGCAATTATTTCGTTTCTTCTTTTGTCTTGAACCAATGTCATATTATTTTCGACACTTCTTTCAATTGGTTTATTTTCTTTTTCTTCTATCGCTTAAATATCGTAATATTCTTCAAGGTATTCTTCTAAAATAAGTAAGGACCATCATCATACAGCATACAATCTACATCCCTGCTATTGTACTTTGATAGAAAATAGTGAATAGCCATTGCAGTGACAACCATCTAAATTTGAATTGGAAATTGGCAAGTTGATATATTACTTAAAATCATAAATTTTCTCTTATATATTCTAAATGGTCTTTCGATCACCGTATATGAACTTGAATGGTAGAAATCAAAATTTTCATTATTTGATTTTGGTTCGTTTTGAATTTCATGAAAGTTAAGGATATAATATCTTGCATTTGATATGAAGGCATATGATCATCTATTTGCAGATATCCTATATCAACTAATAATACTCACTTGGTGGAGGATGTGGAAATTTTGAGTTATGATCGTTTATTACAGAATTAAATATTATTTATCATATGTTATTCTTGTTGGGTTAGATCTGTTTGGCAGTGGGCAAAATAGTGCAAATTTCCGAAAAAAAATTCCTTAAGTGGATCTTAAACGGGCCTATATAAATAACTAGTTAACATTCGAATCCAGTCTCCATTATAAGTTAATGTTTTATTTCAAGTTAAATGTGCTTACATTATGTGTACATAAATTTAAATCTTTCACATTTCACATATGAAACTTCAACAATTTCCGGATATAGTGAATTCATCCAATTTAATGCATCTGTATTTCTTATGTATATGGTGTATATTGCAAAATGTAATATATATATGTATGTATGTATGTATGTATGTATGTAAAACGTATATATAATGGTGGCCGCTACTCCGAACAACAAAAATCGTAGAAATTACAAAAAATTTATTCCTGTTAAAGACGATGAAATTAATGACATGGATTAGCAAGTGGCTAGAAATAAGAAAACTACTAAAACATGGGTTGCAACTGCTCCTAATAACAAGCTGATGAATTGGGGAGTTAGGCCCCAACATCCATTTTTGGGAAGTCGCACCGAGGCTATAGGTGGAAATACACATTAATGGTAGGGTCGAATGGTTTAACAAAGCAAATGACGAAGAGGGAGAATTCATAGATCTGGATGATTTGGTATTTAATGATGCTACTAAGATGTGGAATATAATATATATATATATATATATATATATATATATATATATATATGGCCGGTAAGAGACCGTATTATGTTCATTTAAATTCTTATATTAAGCGTGATTGGAAACCAAATGGTTCTTGGGATAACTTTGCTCGCGAGAATGGGTTTTATTTGATTAAATTTGCTAGTGAACAAGATTGTAAGGAAGTATTAAATGGTGGTCCATGGTTCATGGATAGTAAGCTGATCTTTATCAAAAAAGGAACCAAATTTGAGATTGGAAAGGGATATGCTTGAATCCCATCTAATCTGGATACAAATGTCAAATCTAGACCTAACATTATGGAACACTAGCGGTATTAGCAAGATAGCTAGTTTGATTGGTACCCAGCTAGCTATGGATGATTTTACTAGAAATGTAAAGAGATTAAAGTACGATAGAGGTTTAGTAGATATCAAGGCTTGCGATGAACTGAAAAGGCAAGTTAGAGCTAAGGGCGGGAAGGTTAATGTTTACATTCAGGACATTTGAGTACGAATTTATACCTCCAATTTGTATGCGACGTAGGTGCTTTGGCCCTCTGATGCACAATGTTCCACTGTTGTTCCACCTGTTAAACAAATTTAGAGGAAAAAAGACCCACATGTTAGGTGTGGCTCGCATTATAAATGGAGTGGGTGCGTGGATTGAATGGTTAAAAGTCTCACATCGCGGAATATTCAGAATAATCGTGGTATATATATGGGATTGATGGCACGTAACATTAGGGATTCCTTTTGTTACAATGTGTTGCCAAGACCAGATTATATGCTCGATGGAGGCGATGGAGGGATGTTTAATCGGGACGCCGGCATGGGAGACTTCGACCGTTGACCCCCATAGACACGGTGAAGCGAACGCGTACGATACGCGGGAATGCCGAAACTCAATATGGTATCAGAGCTCCATGGTTCGATGGGACTGGTATGATGCAGCATGACCGAAGCATGGCTCCTAAGGGGCTTGAGCATGGGATGCTCGTCAAGGTGGAGATATGGTTAAAGCAGTCGCTCCGTCCTGCTTATGAGAACTCAAGGTAGCAGCTTGACTCCACTGCGAAGAGGACTCGGTATAACTCCAAGGTGACTTGAGCAATGCTCGCCAAGGTGGAGATTGTTAGGTGTGGCTCGCATTATAAATGGAGTGGGTGCGTGGATTGAATGGTTAAAAGTCCCACATCGCGGAATATTCAGAATAATTGTGGTATATATATGGGATTGATGACACGTAACATTAGGGATTCCTTTTGTTATAATGTGTTGCTAAGACCAGATTATATGCTCGATGGAGGCGATGGAGGGATGTTTAATCGGGATGCGGCATGGGAGACTTCGACCGTTGACCCCCATAGACACGGTGAAGCGAACACGTACGATACGCGGGAATGCCGAAACTCAACACCACAACCATCAGGTAGTAGTCATTTAGACATCAGTGTACACCATATGTGATAAAGCTAACAAAAAGAAATCCCCTGTAGGTGAGGATTTGGAGGCTACCAATTACACTACAAGCCAAAAAGAAACATATACACAGTCATTTTATAGTACAAACAAACAATCCTACATTCCAGGATGAGTCTGGCCATGAGGCAGGTAAAGTTGATGTAATGCCGGACCTTGATGAGACATCCGAGGGTACCTCGAGGGTGATAGTAGACCTAAGCCTTGATGATGAGAGTGGTGAGCAGCTCTTTAAAACAACAATAGATCTTGAAAACATAAATATAAAACTAACTAATACAGAGGAAAAGGAAGTAGAGCTGAATAACGCTACCCGCAAAGTAGACCTTTTTAATCTTTGAAGGACATATTTGCCTTCTATTTGAAACTTATTAGAGAATAAGTTTAAGATCATAGCCTTAATTTCTTTTCACTTACTATGGGCGATGATTGGGAGTTCATTCATAACAATGATATTGGTGCAAAAGTAGAATGCTACTTATGTGGAATAAGGTTGTTTGGCAAGTGCAGGTTACTGATAAGGATGATCAGCAAATATCAACGAGTGCTAAGAATTCTTGGGGGCTGATAATGTGTGTAACATGTTTTTGTGCTAGTAACCTGGCTTCCAGTAGAACTTCCATATGGTCTAGACTAAGAGATCTAGCAAATAAAATTCAGAACCCTTGGCTCTTCATGGGTATTTTAATGTAGTTCTTTAAAGCAGAAGTGAAGAAAGGTGGTCTTACAATGAAAGTCTCCCAGCTTGCAGAATTCAATAGTTGTGTGGTTGCCATAGGATTGCTGGAGCCAGTCCACTCTGACTTAAAATATACATGGAGAAGTGGCGAGTGTAAGAAAATCTCATGCAAGATAGTTAGAGTCCTACTTAATTCAGAATGCATGAACCTATTTTTCAGACATCAAGGTAAATATTCTTCCAAACTACGCTACCGATTATAGCCCTTTACACATTTTATTAACTAAACAATCTAATTATTAGAAAGGCCAACTGTTTTGTTATGCTAATAATTGGCGCACACAGAGTGGTTATATTTAAGCTGTTAATTTTGATCTCTGTTCTCATGTGGAGGGCTGCCAATTTTATAAACCCATTCATATCTCAGGTTTTCTAAACAAAGACTGAAAGAGTGGAATAGGTGTAGACCCAAAGATAATGACAAGATTAATCAATTGCAAAAGATCTTAGTCAAGTTGATGACAATCCAGATAATGGTGAAGTTTGGCAAGCATATTATGAAGCTCAAAATCAACTCAAAGAAGCATTGAAGACCAAAGCAGTGGAACTAAACAAAAAGCAAGAGAGAAGTGGATCACAGAAGGGGATGAGTGCACAAAATTCTTTTATACTAAGATGTCATACAGGAAGAATACAAACTACAACCTACAACGCCTGGACCAAGGAGTGGTGCTAAATGATCGACAAAGGATGGAACGGGAAGCTATCACTTATTATCATAAACTTTACAACGAAATGTGTGAAATTAACTTTCCCCGTATTGAATGCAGTAGACTCGTGAATTCCAGTGGCAGACGTTTGTTATGTAGGAGGGTGCTTGAAGCTAAAATTTAGGAAGCTTTGGACTCGATATATGGGGACTCCAGCCCAGGTCCTGACGGTTTGGCATCCACCTTCTTCAAGCCGTACCGGGATCACCTAAAACATCATATACCGCCAGCAATCCGAGAATCCTTCGAATCTGGTAAAATCTTAAAAGAGTGAATCATTTTTATGCCTAATACCCAAAAAAGATAACCCTACAAGGATTGAAGACTATAGACAGCAATCCGAGGAATTGATTGCTTGGTTGCAATTATTTAAAATTGAATGCATGAATGTTAGTGATAATAAAATAAATGCATCTAATTTTGAGATTATCTATTGTGTTAACTTATCCTAATGTTGTTTAAGTATTCTGATCGATATGTGGGACGCCATGTAATCGATAGGGGTTCCTAAACATCGAACGTGACTTTTTGACATAAGAAATAATTAAAACTTGAAAATTTAAGTACGAATTTCTTTCATTCTGTAATATTATTTTGTCAATCTAATTAAAGTGTAAGCATGAATTGTTAATATCTCATATATGATATGAATTTGATACTAAATACCAATATGAATTTTAAGGAAGGTCCAGGTATCTGAAGTTAAATAGATATCATTTAAGAGATTATAAATTGTTTGCTTGAGGAATATTAGCGGACTCGCTAATATTTCAAATATAAAGTATATATCTTGAATTACATATCGCATTATAATATTTTTCCATACGGGATGCCTCATCATTGAGATGAGGTGTATATTATGTAATTATATTCATATTATAAATTTTTGAAACGCTAACCGCGCAAAGGAGACACTGGCGAAATTTTCCATAAATTTAAGGTGTTAGAATATTTTTGATAATTTTGAGAAATTTTGATAACTAAAACTTGAGTTTAGTTGAGTAATATTAATTGAGTGATTTGGAAATGAAATTATAAAGCAATTAACAATAATTATTTTAAAAGGAAATTTATATTATGGATTTCTTTCGTTATGGGAATTGCGGGGACGCAATTTCTTTAAGGGGAAAGTCTGTAAAAACCCCATTGTTAGTTGCCTAATTAATTATGGTCAGTTAATACTTATTGAGATTATATAATATAAATTGTGAAATTAAAATTTGTTTTGAATAATTGATTTGGTTATCAATTCTTAGCATTTGATAATTAAAATAAATTATTAGTAAGAAAAAAAATGATATAATGATTATTACTTAATTTATCTTTTTGTTAATTACACTAATTAGTGTTAGGAGATAATAAAACTAGAGTTAGTGTAAATTAGTGTTTGCTGGGCTAAATAGAAATTTGTTAATATATTTCTATTTATTTTTTTGTTTGGGCCTTTGTCTTAGGATAAGCCCACTGGCCTTTAGAAGAGAAATATGATAGTTATCATTTCCCTTAATCACTTATCCATCATTCTCATTTCCTATACGTTCAATTCCTCAAAAAGAAAAAACAAGAAACCAAATTGGAACCAAAACCTAGGCTTTAGAAAATCAAGATCAATTCATAGAAAAATTGTAAATTCAAAAGGAGATATGGGTAAGACTTCTTTTCATCTCCTCTATTCAATTCTTCCATTTATTTAAGGTTTATTTTAGCTTTTGATTTCTGAAATTATTGGCAGGAGATGAATTTTTGGTATTTTAATGGAGATATAGGAGTTGTAGAAGATGTGAATAGAAATAGAGTGTTCAAAGCTAAGTTGTTCATCAATTAGCAAGCTTTCTTCATCTTTTGGATTAGAGGTGAGTTGCAAACTCACATATCTATCTCTATTAAGTCTTAATTCTTTGAATTGAGTGATAAGTATCGCTAAATAGTTGAATGGTTTGAGTAATTTGATTGAATTGTTGAAATCTGCAAAGTGGTTGCTGAAATTTATTTATGAACATTGCTGTAGTAAAACAACAATATCTCCATGTAGAATGATCCCAATTGGTTCAATCTTTTGGTGGTAGAAAGATATTTAAATAAGTTATAAGTTCTGTTTTTATCATTTTCGAAATACCATGTTTAAAAGGGTCTAAATTTAGTTTGAAACCGATGTTATAACACAGCCATATCCAATTCTCTGAGATGATACTTGAGAGTAAAATGGTCATAACGTTTTAGCTGTAAACCTGAATTATGTAAGCTTTTGTCGATAAAACGCTGAGATATTAAAGAAAAACTTTCATGTTGCAAGTTTTGTAAAATTCTATGTTTTAAAGTGTCGAAATTTGGTTTGAAACTGGTATACATGCTCTGCTCTGTCAATTTTCCAAGTCGAAACCTAAAACTAAAACAACTATAACTTTTTACATATAAAGCCAAATTGGGCAAATCTTTTTGTGCTGGAAACCTGAGACTTTAAGGAACAACTTTTGTGTTTTAAGGTTATGAAATTTCTAAGGTTTAATGGTTGCACTTCAAAACTGAAAAATCCGAATTTTGTTGTTTAGTGAAAAAGTGTTTGTTGTTTATTCGGAGATTTTAGTGCTTTGTTTTGTTGGCTTCCAGATAATCTTTCAAGTGTAATTCCTGAGTGTAAATTCATTAAGTCTATGGATTTAATTTAATTGAGTTTTGGTATGACATTAATATATGTATGGTTTTAAATAAGAAATTATATAATGTTGGTGTATTAAAATAAAATGGATTCCAACTTGTTTACCAAACAGCATTACTCCTTCTATAAATGATTTCAACAAAGTTCTATACGAATATTAAGTATTACTAATAAAATGGTTTTATCACGATAAACGGACTTATTTAATATGGGATTTGGAAGCACGGATTTGGGAGCAGAAACTTATGTTGTTTGATATAGTATATTCTCATAATTAAATAGTAGAGATGAATTTATGGATTTGAAATTTTGGTTTTGGAAAATACTAGGGTCAAAGTTATTTTAACTGATTAATTATAATACTAATTTGGTTTTAGAAATGGAGGATTCATGAATAAATGAATACTTTATAAGTAGCTTTGAATATGGTGTATAACCTTATATCCATATGGAACTTAAGGAATCAATGTGATTTTGGAATATGAAAATTCTTGTTTTGTAAAATAAATACTTTTGGAACAATTTGGAAGAATGGAATTTTAATAAGTGACAAATTAAGTAAATGTTTTGAGAACCTTAATTCTATAATTTAAGGAGTACTAATAATCGACTTAATGTCATCGATTGGTTTAAATGCTTTCGAATAACGCTTCATCGAATATGGTATAACTCATTGAATAAAATATTTGAATGGAATTTACTAACCCATTAATGAATACTCAAATTTCACCGGGTAGTATGGGATTCCTTGTGTGATGTCCCAGAAATTTAAGCAATATTTATTTAATAATTTCGTTAATAATTATTTTAAAATGTCAAATATTGATATAATAATTTAATTCAAACAGAATTTATCTTTTGAACATTAATTATTATTTAATTTGATAAATGATATTTATAATGATGATAATAATAACAACAACAATTTATATTTGGGAATTTTATTCTTTTCAAATGTTAAAAATATTTAAATGATAAAATTGCCTTTCTAAACTAATTTAAAGAATATTTTATTTATAATGTATATATGTGTATACATTGCAAATAGAGAATTTGATTTGAAATTAAATTTAAATTTAATAAAGATATTTTCAAATTTATTATATATGTATGTGTATAAATTGTAAATTGGTTAATTTGATTAGTATTGAAAACTTTTCAAAAGTTATTTTAAAAAGTCTACCTTATATTTTCATAGAAATATAAGTAAATATTTATTTTGTTTATAAAAATATATAATAGTTTAAATAGTATTTTAAAAAATAAAAGTTTATTTTGTTTTATTTTAAAATTTTGTTTTGAAATAAACTTAGTTCAATTATGTTAAAGTATAATATTTTGATTTGGAACTTTGGAATAAAATTGTATTCAGCTTTCTTTTCTTTTTAAATTTTTTCTTTCTTGAAAATTAGCTTTAAAAATATTTATTTAAAATTATTCAAATAAACATTGAGATAAGTAATTTTATAAAGAAGGTTTTTATGTAAGCATGTAAAAACTAAATGTAATCAAACATTTAAAACATGTTAAATTAAGTAAGAAATGAATTTAAAAACCTTTATAAAATTAAGAAATTTCTTTTTTATTATTAAAATGAATATGTGTCAAACACTTAACACATAGAAAGACACTTGTAAATCATTTGTCTTACTTAAGTAACAAGTGGCAATGTTATTTATTTTTGAAATTTATTTTTGTAAGAAAACTTAGCAATTCATTTTGTTTAAACATTATCTTCATTAGAAACTAAAATCAGATCTGAAAAACAAAAAGGAAAGAAGAATTTCAAAACCAATTCTACAAAACAACTTTAATAAAAAAATCTGCAAAACCAAAACTGCAAATCAGCTCCAACAGCAAATTGCAAAACCCAGATCTGCAAACAAATACAATTGCAAATCTGTAATCTGTTGAAGTTTAATTCAACTCCAAATCTAAGCAAAGAAGAATAAGGTCAACATGCAGTTTAAATCATCTTCAACAGCTAATGCAAAATCCAGATTTTCAACTTAAAATCAACAGTTCAGCAGCAGATTCAAATAAGTTCAACTGAAGTTCAATATCAACAGCATCAGGGAATTCAAATCTACTCCAGAAAAATGAAATTTGCATCTAGGTTGTTCTCTGCATCTTCAATTAAGGTGAGTAAATTTCTATTTTAAAAATAGAGCTTTCTTTTAAAATTAATACTTAAGCAATGTGCTAAAACTCAAGTTCAAACAAAACTGTCATTTAAAAAAATAAAATCAAACTGCTATGATTTGAACTGCAGTGCCTTCATTTTTGGGTGAATAACTTCACAATTTTAAAGATTTTTTTAAAATTATCTGTGCATGTGATCTGACAGAAGTAAGCATGTTTGTTTGATTATATTGTGATGATGTTTTGTGTATACATATATAAATATGTATATGTGTGTCGATGACGCCAGAAACTATCTACATACCTGTCTCTATTTTGAAGCACAGATTTTAATGGAAATTCATTTCCACTGGATTTGATTCTCTGCTAGCATTAATATGTAAGCAAAATGTGTGTGTGTTTAGTATAGATTCAGGTTTGTAAATCATAATTAAGCTAAATTGAAAATCAAATTGTTGTCTCTGTAATAATACTGACAGTATTTGTTTCAAATGAGAAATATCAAACATCTGAAATTATTAAATCAAGCTTATAACTTGAATGCATGATTGAAATCATAAATTTTAAAACAAACACCACACTTTTAAATCAACTGTGGAGTTAGCATATGGGGATTGAACAGAGTGGGATTTTTTGGGTCTATCTGATCATCTAGTGGATTTTGGAGGCTGTATTTCTTCTAGAAGGTGGAGTGTTGATTGGAGAGTGGGAGAAAATTTGGAAGTAGGTGATCAGAGGTCGGAGGCGATGGCATTTGGAGGTTCCAGGTTTTAACCCTAGTTTCTGGAGTTAGGGGTCTTTTGTAGCTTCTTGAACTTTCTGTTGCACCGAGTGATGAAGGGCTTTGGGATTAGAAAGAGGAGGCGTAGATGAAGAGTTGGCCGGAGTCGCATCGTTCATGATGGTCGGAGTTGGTTTTTCTAGCCGTTGACAGGTGTGGAGTGATGCAGTAATAAGGTTTCCTGGTTGAATTATTATCTAGAATTTGATTTCGAGCTAATGGGGTAACTCTGATGATCGCAATCACGATGGAGGTTAGTCTGCGACTTGGTGGAGGGGAATTTGACGGCTGTAGATGGCCGGAGCGCCGGTGCATATGCACCGTGCGTATATTGGTTCTGATGAACTTTGGGGTTGTGCAGGTTTGTGACTCGAATTATTACTTGGGTTTTCGTGATTTTTTCTCGAAGCAGCCGGGTTGGGAACTCGAAGTAGATATGGGAGATTCTAGGGTTAGTGATGTTACAGGTTTGAAAACCTGAAAGTGTGCAGTTTTTAAAAACTTGGAAGAATTAAAAATTTTAAAACAGGATTTTAACAAGAATTTAAAATTCCAAGTTAGGATGAAATTGAATTCAAGTGAGCTTTTGAATTCAAGTTTTCAAAATGAAGAATTTAAATTTAGGTAAGGTTTAAATTTAGTTTTGAAATCAAGTTAAAAATAGTTTTCAGGTTTATTTTGAAACCAGATTTAATTCAAAACAGTTTTGTAAATTTGAAAGATTGAACAAGTTTTAAAATGTTTTAAAGAAGATTTAAAAATGAATTTGATTTCAAATAAAGGTTTAAACTTGGAGAAAATTCATTTCTTTAATATTTGAATTAAAATTATGAAATGATTAAACTTAAATTTGAAAAGTTATATAATCAATTTATTTTAAGCTTGATTTCTTAAATAGAAATTTGTTAGTAATTTAGTTTTGAACTTTCATATATAAATATCTTATATAAATAATAATGGTTTTTACCTTTATTTTAAGAATAAATTTATTTTTTTAAAATTTGGATAATGTTTAAATAGTTAAACATTTTGAAATCTTAAATTTTAAAATGAAATTTGAATTTAATCTAGAAATGTATTGTTTTAAATACATTTTGAATGTTAATGAAATCATTAATCATTGAATAAATTATCTTAGGATAATTAAGATAATAAAAGAACTTAATTAAAAATTTACTTATTTGATTTTAAATAATGATTTAGAATTAATTTAATTAGAAAGGATTAATGATGATTAATCCAAGATAATTTTCTTAAGGAAGTAATTTAAGGAAATATTATTAATTAATAATGATAATTATCTAAGAATAATTAAGTAAAAGATTAATATGATTAATTTTGATAATTAATTTGATTAATTAATTTAAGGGAATTAATTTCAAATTGTTAAGTCTAATTTCTTGATAAAGGTAATTAAGGAATTAATTACTTATTGTAATTAATTTTTATAATGTGATTTGTTAAGTTAATTAATTTAGTTTAATTAATTTAAGTAAATCATATGATGGTTTAATAAGTGTAATTACTTAAAGTAATTAATGGAGCAGGATTTCTTAGAGAAGTGATAAGTGATAATTACTAGAAGGTAATTAGTAGGAAATGATTTTTAATTAAGTAATTGTGGTAATTACTTTTGTAATTAATCAAGAGATTTATTTGATGGAGATAATTAATTGTGAAGATATTTAATTTGTTAATGAGTAATTAAAGGGCAGTTAATTACTGGATTAATATTTATCAAAGGTGGTTAATAATTGTATTTTAATTTTAGATTAATTACTAAATGTAATTAATTTTAAATAAAGTTATTAATTTAAATTAAAGGTTATTAATTAATATAATTAATAATGTAATTAAGGATTGTTTAATTAAGTAATAATTAATTATTAAGTGATTAATTAATGTAATTAATTAAGGATAAATGTAATTAATTATAATTAATTAATAAATGAAGTAATTAAGTGTTAATTACTTATGATTAAGGTTAATTAATTTTGTAAAATTAATTAACTAATTACTTATTGTAATTAGTAAATGGTTAATCGAAGGTGTTTAATCAAGTTGAATACTCAGAGAATGATTAATTAACTAGGTTGATTAATAATTGGATATTAAGCAGGATTTATAGATGGGATAATTAATTTATTTTAAATTAATTAGAGATAGAAGTAATTAATTTAATTCATTTTAAATTAATTATAGATGATGGTTGATAAATCTTTGCTTTTGGATGATATTGATTGAATGGTTGTGATCTCAGTAATGGGATGAGCTGTATCTGTATGATATGGATGTTTGGTTAAAGTATGATGGTTTGTGATGGATGTGATGATTATTTGTTTGTGATGATGATTCAGATTATCTGTTTATGATGAGAATGTGATTATCTATTGTGATATGAAGTTTATCTATCTGTGTGAAATGGATAATAATGAAATGAGTTAATTGTTTAAAACCCCTTAAGTACAACTTGGACATTAAGATGGCGTTTGGATTTCGGTGAGACCGGGATCGGATTTCCATGTTTGGATATCCGAAAACCACATCGATTCCAATTAAACGTTAGGTCGTTAATCCAAGTGGAGCAAGTGAAGACTCGAGGTGTAAGGGCTATACGTCAGTATAACTCTGTGGGTGATTCCGTAATGAGTTTGATGGAATATTACTTATAGGTTCGAGATGGTGATTTAGAGTGCAAAGGCTATGGTCGTTGACTCTGAGGGTGATTCCAAAATGAGTGCAACGAGATAGTGCCTTCGGTTTCGTTCGAACCCGGAACGAACTTGTATGGATTGAATGCTTTCAGAACATTGTCAGGCGGACGATGAGAATTCTAAGATTGATATGTCCTATAAAGGTAATCGTAGCCTCAAGCCTCATCAACCGGGAATGGCTAAAACAGGGAAGGTGCAGCAAGGCTTCGTGGGTAGCCCTCACTTGAGAGTGAGATTTACCCCTGTCTAGATGTCCCTTTTTATTTCGGCTGTGTGGGGGCGATTGCTAGCTAGAATCGCCGGGGTGGTCTTGTTCGGAACTGTTCAGTAAGGAATGGTTCCGGCCTTGTGTTGTAGGGGAATTAGGGTGGCTCCTCGGTATGGTGATCTAGGCCACGTACTGTGACGGGCGGTACCCCAGTAGCCCTGCCATTGATGGAATCCAAAATCCAATAAGTGCCTGTACGGTTCTGATTGTGCCCAACTATGTTGGAACGTGAGATGTAAGCATTCCAGCTATTTCTGTATTTTATTTTGAAAACCCTAGACACTATTATAATATCACTGGATTTCTTATCAAATGTTTTGGTTAGCGTAAGGTAAAAACTTTTCCATGTTTATGGGTGGGAAGTCTTACGTGATACCTTTTGTTTCAAAGGATTTTCTAAAAGTTAAGCAATTTTAACCCCGTTTACTCACACCAGACCCCTGTCTGACCCGAGTGTTTATTTTCTGTTTTATTAAACTCTTGGATACTCATATTACGTATGAGTAGTCAAGTGTTTCAGGATTGCTTTGACGAGTTTTGGAGGAGATATGGAGCAGGAGGCTTCGACGTGTAGATATATATAGTGGTTCCGCTGTGATTGAGTTGTATATGCTTCTATGATGTAATTGAATTGTAATTGCTAGACAGATGTTTATAACTATCTAGTTTGTGTTGTATTGGCTGTAAACTCTAATGTATATGATACTATGCATATGTGATATAATATAATTTATTCGTTCCCCTGTGAGAATTCTGATGTTGTCTGTTTCTTTCTTTTCTCTTTCTATCCCTTTCTTTCTTCTTAATGATGCGTCCTTCTATGGAATGAAAGGAGGGTCGTTACATTGTGGTATCAGAGCGCTAGGTTGAGCAAATACCTAGACTCTAAAGTGGTGTCTATCTTGAGAGAGCGTATTTGTAATTTTGAATATATATATATATATATATATATATATATATATATATATTTCTACCTATTTGATTGGGTTACCCGTTCATGTTTTCCAATACAAAGGTAGATAGGGTAGTGGTGTGTATAACACAACTCCCACTGATGGAAGAGGTCCATATGTTTGAGGTTGGAAGTAAATTTGCTAGGATAGTTTTGGGTATCTCGAGTAGTTCTGCAGTTTGGTGTGAAGGATTTTATTGATCTCTGAAGAAAATCTTTCCAAGATTCGGAGTTTATCTTTGGATTTTAAGCTTGGTAGCACTCGTGTGAGTAGATTTTCTTGAGTTTGGATCAGTTGGGAGTTCTGAAGCCAGCATTGGTATCTTGGAAACTTCAGGAAGGAGTTCTGTCTATATTTGAGTTGAGACTCAGTTTGGCGGAATGTTTTGTGCTTGGTTTGAGTCGAGTTTCCTGAGGGATATCTGTCTATATGGAAGGCTCTATTGTGGAAGAGGCTGGTGTAGCTTTGGGATTCGATGAGCTTTAGATAAGATGTTATTATCAGCTGTAGTAGCAGTGAGTGGCCTGTTTCTTCGTTGGTTCAGAAGTCTCTGTGCTTCTTCTGTTAGTAGTCCGGGCAGATGGTGGAGCTTGTCCATTTCTTCTGGAAGCTCAGTTGGATGTGAAGTTTGTGGTTGAAGGTGGACCACTAGTTCTTCTTTTGGATAGAAGGCTTTAGCTGTTTTGATTTTTGAAGAGAGAACAGTTTCTTGGAATCTGAACTGAGTGGGATCGCAAAAGTGACTTGCGATGGTTCGAAAATTCTCTGAGTGGTCTTTGTTTGGATTGAAGCATCTCTAGAGGATGTTTGAGATATCGAAGTGATTTGGTATTTTCCAAATATCTTCGAAGGAGTTAAGGTTTGCATCTGCACTGAGAAATTGAGTTTTGTTTTGACTTGGTTCTTGGAGCTTTATCGATGATTCATCATAGTAGGAAGTTCTTTGAGAGGAGATCTGTTTCAGCTGGTAGGATTCATCGGATCTAGTTTTGTGGTTGAATTTTTGCTGTGGTGTTTGTGACCGAATCGGATAGGTCACTAAGATTTTATGGAATTTGATGAACAGTGTTTCCAGGATAAGTTGATCAAGTTTGTACTTGTATTCATCAACAGCATCCTCAAATCAGAGTTGCGCAGTGGAAGCATGGTGGCAGCTATTCCAGAATAGGAGCAACACTTAATTCTTCGGAAATTTGAGTTTTGTCATTGATCAGAAGATTTCTACAGGAAATATATTTTGAAGTCTTCTGAAGTTTGTGTAGTAGAGCTTGTGTGGTAGATTTTGATGGATTTTGGTAGAACCATTTTGTTGAGTAGGATTTAGAGATCGTTTATTTCTTTGTCCAGATTTGTTCTGTGTAGCATCTACAAAGATTGGATTGATCTAGAAGGTTGGAGGCAGCCCAGGATCGTCAAGAGAGATTTGTGGATAATAGTATTGGATCTATCTGTATTCTCTTAAGGATTAAGTGTTTGGTCTACAGAGTTGAATTACCAGTTTGGATGTCTGGAATTTGTTATGTATTTCACGTATCTCTGAGGAAGTACGTGTATGATCTATCACTGGTTTTAGAATCAGTAGTTCTGAGAGATTTGGAAGTTGATCAAGACTTGTCTATAGTCTGGTATCCTGTTTAGATTTGTTGATCTAGATATATAGGAGCTCTAGATCTGTGTGGTGTAGTTAGTTTATATTCTGTAGAGTGAGTGTTCCGGTGTTTATACCTGGGAAACTCTAGGAAATCCTATCTAGAATTTTGTCTGGATAGCTAGGATTGTTTGTTTGAATTGGTTGCTATGGTTGCTAGTATTTGATTGATAGCATATGTTTGCTATTTTAAAATTTAAAATCTGTATGAGATTATTAACTTACCTTTGCTTTTAAATTTCGGGGACAAAATTCTTTTAAGGGGGGAGGAATGTGATGTCTCGGAAATTTAAGCAATATTTATTTAATAATTTCATTAATAATTATTTTAAAATGTCAAATATTGATATAATAATTTAATTCAAACAGAATTTATCTTTTGAAGATTAATTATTATTTAATTTGATAAATAATATTTATAATGATGATAATAATAACAACAACAATTTATATTTGGGAATTTTATTCTTTTCAAATGTTAAAAATATTTAAATGATAAAATTGCCTTTCTAAACTAATTTAAAGAATATTTTATTATAATGTATATATGTGTATACATTGTAAATAGAGAATTTGATTTGAAATTAAATTTAAATTTAATAAAGATATTTTCAAATTTATTATATATGTATGTGTATAAATTGTAAATTGGTTAATTTGATTAGTATTGAAAACTTTTCAAAAGTTGTTTTAAAAAGTCTATCTTATATTTTCATAGAAATATAAGTAAATATTTATTTTGTTTATAAAAATATATAATAGTTTAAATAGTATTTTAAAAAAAATAAAAGTTTATTTTGTTTTATTTTAAAATTTTGTTTTGAAATAAACTTAGTTCAATTATATTAAAGTATAATATTTTTATTTGGAACTTTGGAATAAAATTGTATTCAGCTTTCTTTTCTTTTTAAAATTTTTCTTTCTTGAAAATTAGCTTTAAAAATATTTATTTAAAATTATTCAAATAAACATTGAGATAGGTAATTTTATAAAGAAGGTTTTTATGTAAGCATGTAAAAACTAAATGTAATCAAACATTTAAAACATGTTAAATTAAGTAAGAAATGAATTTAAAAACTTTTATAAAATTAAGAAATTTCTTTTTTATTATTAAAATGAATATGTGTCAAACACTTAACACATAGAAAGACACTTGTAAATCATTTGTCTTACTTAAGTAACAAGTGGCAATGTTATTTATTTTTGAAATTTATTTTTGTAAGAAAACTTAGCAATTCATTTTGTTTAAACATTATCTTCATTAGAAACTAAAATCAGATCTGAAAAACAAAAAGGAAAGAAGAATTTCAAAACCAATTCTACAAAACAACTTCAATAAAAAAATCTACAAAACCAAAACTGCAAATCAACTCCAACAGCAAATTGCAAAACCCAGATCTGCAAACAAATACAATTGCAAATCTGTAATCTGTTGAAGTTCAATTCAACTCCAAATCTAAGCAAAGAAGAATAAGGTCAACATGCAGTTTAAATCATCTTCAGCAGCTAATGAAAAATCCAGATTTTCAACTTAAAATCAACAGTTCAACAGTAGATTCAAATAAGTTCAACTGAAGTTCAATATCAACAGCATCAGGGAATTCAAATCTGCTCCAGAAAAATGAAATTTGCATCTAGGTTGTTCTCTGCATCTTCAATTAAGGTGAGTAAACTTCTATTTTAAAAACAGAGCTTTCTTTTAAAATTAATACTTAAGCAATGTGCTAAAACTCAAGTTCAAACAAAACTGTCAATTAAAAAAATAAAATCAAACTGCTATGATTTGAACTGCAGTGCCTTCATTTTTGGGTGAATAACTTCACAATTTTAAAGATTTCTTTAAAATTATCTGTGCATGTGATCTGACAGAAGTAAGCATGTTTGTTTGATTATATTGTGATGATGTTTTGTATATACATATATAAATATGTATATGTGTGTAGCTGATGCCAGAAACTATCTACATACCTGTCTCTGTTTTGAAGCACAGATTTTAATGGAAATTCATTTCCACTGGATTTGATTCTCTGCTAGCATGAATATGTAAGCAAAATGTGTGTGTGTGTTTAGTATAGATTCGGGTTTGTAAATCATAATTAAGCTAAATTGAAAATTAAATTGTTGTCTCTGTAATAATACTGGCAGTATTTGTTTCAAATGAGAAATATCAAACATCTGAAATTATTAAATCAAGCTTATAACTTGAATGCATGATTGAAATCATAAATTTTAAAACAAACACCACATTTTTAAATCAACTGTGGAGTTTGCATTTGGGGATTGAACAGAGTGGGATTTTTTGGGTCTATCTGATCATCTAGTGGATTTTGGAGGCTGTATTTCTTCTAGAAGGTGGTGTGTTGATTGGAGAGTGGGAGAAAATTTGGAAGTAGGTGATCAGAGGTGGGAGGCGATGGCATTTGGAGGTTCCAGGTTTTAACCCTAGTTTCTGGAGTTAGGGGTCTTTTGTAGCTTCTTGAACTTTCTGTTGCACCGAGTGATGAAGGGCTTTGGGATTAGAAAGAGGAGGCGTAGATGAAGAGTTGGCCGGAGTCGCATCGTTCATGATGGTCGGAGTTGGTTTTTCTAGCCGTTGACAGGTGTGGAGTGATTCGAAAATCGACGTCAAATACCTCACTTGTACTCGACCGTCAATGATTCAAACATCGAACTCCAGTCGGATGGAGCTTATAACAACATTAGATGAATATATAACAGCGGAAAATAAAATGAATAACATGCATCACATCACAGATACAACACCACAATAATATCTGTTACAACATCGGAGTACATAATACATGAATAACATCTCCAAATAGAATGACATAATAGAATAACTACATATCATATGCCAAAAGTCTTCAAAAAGATAGAGAATGATAGTGAACACCAACTAAGCACCTCGAGACCCAAAAGCTTCCAAAATGTCTCTAAGGTATGAGCCTCCAAAAACCACAAATCTCCAAACCAAAATACTCCAAAATGTAGCTAGAGCCAAAATACAGAAAACCTGCTACTAGGCTGCCCGTGTAGAAATGGTGGGCACCCAGAGTTTAGAAAGGAAACAATAAACTCCGGGTCAGTCATGAGACTGGTATGAGTAAACAAAGATAATTGCTTTCAAATAAACAGATTTTATACAAGAAAAATCGGTATGCTTTTGGAAAATGAAACTACCATAAGACCTCCCGCCACACACACAATGCAATCGCAGAATTGAAGGAGATTTCTTCTTATGATAGTCAAATTTGCTTGATACGGGAAAATTCTTTGATATTATTACTAGTGCATAGTGTAGAAAGCCATTTCGAAAGTAGAATATCAATCCTAGCCGGCATAGACATTCCGAACTATGCCTACTATAACTACCATCTAAACAGTGGTGACCACCATAAGTAAATGGCAGGTAATACAACTAAAACCGTACGGGGTTCGTATTGGGAATTGGATTTCCAACAAATGGTCAGGCTAAGGAACTTCCTATGCCACATGGGTACGCCTCTGGCGGGACGCCCCGAGAACCTACCCGGCTCTCTGCCAACACAAGGTTGGGTTACCTCTGTAACTAGGTAACTACTACTCGAGTATGCCACTCCCCGGTCCTTTGGGACCTTTATCCGATGGCCCTCCATCACAAAGCAACAACCACACAGAATAATGAGATTGAAGCAACCACATAGGTAAGCATCTGGGCTCCATACCATGACACTACCTTTTTCCTGAAGGAAATGACATACCCTAAAGGGCGCGACCCTCATAACCTTGCCGCATCTTTCCTGTTTCGACCATTTCCGGGGTGTGAGGTCCGATGAGGTCTCGTCCACAAAGCTACGCTTTACACGAAAGCCATGCTTTGATCACAGATGATCAACAAATGATCATCACTATACAACAGCACTTAGTATGTCACACTACCAAATTGGGAGTATATCGCTGATAACCTTCAACTACATAACCTCTGAGCTCGTACGTCCCAGAGAAGGGTGTTAAGCTAAGAGAATAAATTCTCCGCCACCAACAGATATGTATTTGAAAGAAATCGGCTTTATATCTCAAAGCGTAGTGTCAGACACACGACCATACAAGTCTGTTCCGGGTTCGAACAGAACCGAAGGCACTTCGTCCAATAAAGGAAGAAGCCCTTGCAAATCCGGGCGTCCACAATCCCGATCGAACTTCCCATCACTTAGGGAATCCCTATACCGGAGCAACTCGGTGCAGAGACAATCGATAGGTTATCCTATCATTTTCGAAAACACCCGGTCTTCACCGCCGGTCTTCAAATGTAATCCATTCGTCGAATCACTATTCGGAATGAGTTATATGACACAAAGGTCCTCTCCCGGCTAATCCGAATAGTGAGCGCTCAAATTTAAAACATGTGGGTGTATCAATCACAAAGGTTCACATTCAGGGTTCGATGTGGGTTTCGGATAACAAACTGAAATCCGACTCCCTGTCGCATCGAAGTTGAATGCCGTTTTACGGGCAAAAGGGGTTTCACAAACATATAGGAACAAATCACAAATCATCACAACGCAATCACAGCATCACAACAGAAATGTCAATCCAGTATAGAGTATTTGATGATGGTCAATTGTCGTTGATTCAAGTAATTGTGATTAAAGTGAATTAGCCATATAATTGTCTTTATTAATCACTTTAAATTAACATTAAATTTTGCTTAATTTTAATTGGCTAAGTTAATTATTCTTTAGTTTATTATTTTTCTTAATTGTTAATTTATTAAGTTTAATTATTTTTACAAATTTCCTATTCTTTAATTTATTTTTTTCTTTTAAATTTTAAAAATCGTTACAAAACATCAATTTGTTAATTACTACTTCATCATTATAAACTTGGTTTGAAATTTGTCTTTGTATATTAGTTTATATTTAAACTTTTTATTAAGTTAAACATTTAAAACAACTTTTATTAATTTAAAATATTTTGAACTTCATAAAATTTTAAAAACTATTAGTTTCACATTCAATTAACAACTATCATTACTTCATTCAGAAAATAAATTTAATTGTGTTTCAAAAGTTTTATTAAAACTGGGTTTATTGTTTCATTTGCAGACCCGAGGCTTGCTTCGAGTCGTACCCGAGGAACATGCTTCCCTACTTCGAGTTAACCCCAGATTGACCCGTGTAATATTTTTTTTTTTCAAAATTTGATCAAGTTATAAAAACCCAACCCGATATACTACAAAACGCACAGCCCTAGCCCCGAGTTTCTTCCCAGTTCTCTTGTGCATTGCTTCGAGTTACTACTCGTCCCCCCTAAACCCATTACACTGACACACACCCCATCCACGTGCACGTGCACGGCAATCTTCGCCGCCGTTAGATGGTGCTGCGGCCACCAACACGTCAACGCTCATCCCCTAACACCCTACAAACACCCAGACTTCGAATTCACCTCGAAAACCAGAATCGATCTACCTCGACCCAACAACCCCAGCGAAGCCTCACCAGAAAAACGTCTCGTCCCGCTCCACCGATCGTCAGAGGCCATGATATTTGGTCCATGTCTTCGTCTACACGTGACGCTTCTGATGGCTCCGGTGCGATGAAGTCCGGTCGTCTGTGGACGGCGCAGTGCCACCGTTTCTAACGTGAACAAAATTGGGTTTCTAAACCCTAGTTCGATCTCTAATCACAAGTGCAACGTTTTAAAAATTAATCTAGTATTTTTCTGGTGATACCGAGCATTACATCTAGCTGCGATGATGATCACGTGGACTACGATTACCTGAATCATCAGAATTTGACAAAGTTGGACCTCCTTATCGACTTAAATTTCTTGATGAAGGCTCAATGTAAAATCTATATTTTGGTTTCAAAATCATCATTTCTCAAGGGGATTCAAGTAATATTACTGAAATACAAATCGGTGATACTCGAATTATTTGCTATTTGGATTGTTACTGAATTTACCATCTTCCAGTAAAGAAAGAGTTGCATATACTTGTTTTCTTTCTTTAATTCATTGCTGACACATAGTATAGAGTTATACCATAATTTTATTTTATTTTAGCTTGTTTAAAATCATTTCCAGAAGTAGATAGGGAGAGAGAGATTTAAAACTTTGGTATAGTTTACTTTGTAGAAGCCGATACTTAAAAATGATTCTGTTTTCCAGTAAAAACAATTACAAAGACTTTTTTTTTTAATTTCTGAGATGAAACACAGGTTAAAAACAATCCCTTAACTTACTTACAATTATTCCCAGAAGTAAAGAGAAGGAAGAAGAAAAGATATTGAATTTTGGTTATGGTTTACTCCATGAACCAGAGATTAAATCATGCATGTGCCTTTTTCCAAAGTTCTCAAAAAAAAAAAAACTATAAATTGCTTTGATTTAAACTCTGAAACACAAGTGCAAGTTTTGAACTATATGTTTTTTTTTTTGGGTAATTTATAATTTCTTCCCCCTTTTTTTTTCAAAAGAAGGTTGGAGGGAAAATTCTAATTTCCATGTAACTAAATGTTACAGGAATAGAAACAGGGGGCAAAGGTTGTACAGGAAATTCAAAGCATGAGCATAACTTCATTCATATGCAACTCATTTCTACTCCTATAGGCATTCAAACACAGTAAGAAATTGGAACAAACAATAGATTTACTCACCCCCTGTTTTTTTTCTTTTCTGCTTCCCTGAAGTTTGACAGGAACTAGTATTTTGAAACATCAACATGCATAGTCAACTACCATCATATACCAAAAATCTTGCATGCAAACAAGTTTAATTCTCCTATATCACCCAAGCATACACACAACAATCAAAAAGATTGAGAAAACAAAGTTTACTCACCTGTTTCCAGAAGTTGTTGACAGTTCCAAACAGAGATGAGACTTGGCAAAATTTCCTTCTTTCCTACTCAAATTTTCTTAGGGTTTTAGATCTGAAAATTTATAGTTACAGATCCGTGATTAATGTTTGCTATGTTTATATACTTATTCATTACTTACAATAGTTTCTACTTTACTTACAGTTGGGATTCTTAGCAGAGAAGACACCCCTTTTATTTTCTAAAACTTGAAACCAAAAAGATTAAACCTTAATCTTCCTGCAATAAAATTAGACATTGTTGTATTAAATCCCATGTTGCTTTCATTTATTTTAATTATTAATAACAAAAACCTCTAGATTACTTACAGTTTGGATTAACAGAGAAGCTTCTTTTCTCTGCAACTTTGAAAACAGGAACTTAGAAACCAAAAAGAAAAGTAGCTTTTAATCCTTGACCCCTCCTGCAAATAATTTGATGTTATTGTATTAATCCTTGCTTCATTATAGATTATAACTTCAAATTCAACTTTAAAAAGAAAGTTACTTGCCTTTAAAATTTATTCCCAGCAAAGAAAAAAAAACTGCACTGCCTTTGAAATCCAGAGACTCCTCTTTACAAATCTGCAGTTTAAGTTTTGAATTGATCATTGAAACTTGATTTTTAAAAAAAATCATAATCTTCATGAACAATAAAGTTTAAAACAAACTTACCTGAAGATTAATATATCACTACAGTTTGAAAATACTTCAGTTTTTTTTCCTTTGAATTGAAGAAGACAGTTTTTTTTTTCTTCTGAACCTTTTTTTTTCCTTTGAATGTTGAAGAGAAAAAAAAATTGCAATGATCTTTTGACTACTGAGTATCAGATGTTAGGGATTTAAAAATTCGAATTTTAGAAGGTGAAGAGTTTTCTGAAATTTCTATTTGATTATTTTATTAAGGAGTTGATGTTTTGTGCCATTTGTAGGAAAAGATCTTAAACCATAGATTTTGTTAATTATTCATTTTATTGTGAATGTAAGTTTTCAGCCCTTGATGTTACAAAGCAAAAGAAACTTTATAGATTTTATACATACTTTTATAAACCAATATATATATATTTATTCATTTGTATGTATATATGCATATGTACAATGCTAAAAAGAAAGGTTGTTTTTTTACCATTGTATACTTGTTCCTCAATGATTTTAAATGCTTCTTCATTTTAAAACATTTATTCCAAATTTAAATTCAAACTTAAATCTTAAACTTGAAATATAAACATTCTAAATCCAAATGACTTTTAAAAACATTTATCATCTCAATATTTTAAACTCAAATAAATTTGGGATTTATTTCATACATTATTTTCACTTATTTCATTTGTTTAGATTTTTCTTCAAATTTATTCTCAAATCAAACCCCAAGAGTTTAAATATATAGTTTATTTTGATTAAAAATTTTGGGATGTTACAAACACCCCCTCCTTAAGAAAATTTCGTCCTCGAAATTGAAAGAGAGAGGAAAATAGACAAAAAATATACGAATTCATAAAGAATAAGGAAATGGCTTACCGGCTAAGCCGAGATATCCACTCTGCATTTGGGATAAGATTTCTGCATATTCTCTTCAGTTTTCCAAGTGCAGTCCTTTGGATCGCCACTCCACTGAACTTTTACTAGTTTTACAACCTTGTTCCTTAATTGCTTCTCCTCACGATCCACAATTTTTATCGGTTCTCTTTTAACGGTTAGATTGGGAGTGATGTCAAGATCTTGTTGGGCAGCTTCTTCAATAATACTGTCCGGATCGTGCACATACTTCCGAAGGCTAGAAATATGGAATACATCATGCACACCCGATAACCAGCTAGGCAACTGCACACGGTAGGCTAGAGAACCAATCCTCTCCAGAATAGGAAAAGGACATATATATCGTGGTGCTAGCTTACCGGTCTTCCCAAATCTCAATACACCTCTCATAGGAGATACTTTAAGAAAAACAGAGTCCCCAATTTGAAATTCCAAATCCCTTCTTCTACGATCGCAGTAGCTCTTTTGACGACTCTGAGCTGTCTTCAATTTCTTCCGAATAAAATCAACTTTCTAGGTGGCCTTTTTAATCATGTCCGGTCCAAGAATAAGTCTATCACCTGTCTCAATCCAGCATGCCGGTGATCGACACGGTCGACCATATAAAGCCTCAAAAGGAGCCATCTCAATACTGGCCTGATAGCTGTTGCTATAAGAGAATTCGACCAGATGCAAATGGTCCTCCCAAGAACCACCAAAATCAAGTATACAAGCTCGCAATAGATCCTCCAAGATTCGATTGATCCTCTCTGTCTGCCCATCAGACTGTGGGTGATAAGCAGTACTGAAATGCAGCTTAGTTCCCAATGCGTCTTGAAATGCCTCCCAAAATCTACTAGTGAAGATCGGGTCACGATCACTCACTATGCTGCTAGGAATGCCATGGAGACGGACAATTTCTTTCACATACAAATTAGCTAGACTTGCAGCCGTGCGGGTAGCTTTTACTGGCAAGAAGTGGGCTGAATTAGTCAAACGGTCCACAATGACCCAAATCGCTTCATTGCCCATTCGAGTGCGAGGCAAACCGTCGACGAAATCCATCGACACTTGGTCCCATTTCCACTTGGGCAACCTCTAAAGGCTGAAGTAGACCCGCTATCTTCTTTTGGTCGCTCTTGATTTGTTGGCAAGTAGCACAGCGACTCACATAAATAGATATATCCCTCTTCATCAACTTCCACCAGAAAGTTCTTTTGATATCCCTATACATCTTCTTGACTCCTGGATGGATGCTGAATTTTGATTTGTGACATTCATCTAGAACTTCACGTTTCAGACCAGGGAAGTCTGGAACACATATTCTTCCTTTCAGCCTTATAACTCCTCTACTATCCATCTCAAAACTAGTGTCCTCTCCTTGGCATATTCTTTTATAAATTCCCCGAAGAAACTCATCTTCATACTGCTTGCTCGCGATCCTCTTAAGAAGAGTAGGAGCGATAACAAGGTGAGCAAGAATAGCATGCTTTCTACTCAAGGCGTCCACAACCACATTGGCTTTTCCGGGTGTATATAGGATATCCAGGTCATAGGATGCCAGAAATTCCAGCCAACGCTGTTGTCACAAATTTAGATATTTTTGGGTGAAGAGATATTTCAAAGATTTGTGTTCGGTGAATAATTCAAAATTTTCACCTAGAAATAAGGAGAGTTCGATAAGTATATTTGTTAAGTTGAATTAAATTAAATTCATAGATTGTTAAGAAAGCTGAAAAGATTCTTACCCAGAAGATAATGTCGCCATATTTTTAAAGCGAAGATAACAGCCAGAAGCTCCAAATCATGGGTCGGATAATTTCTTTCATGAGGACGTAATTGTCTACTCGCGTAGGCAATCACCTTTCCATTTTGCATCAGTACTGCACCCAAGCCTTCACCGCAAGCATCGGTATAAACAGATAAACCCTGATTCCCGTTGATAATAGCGAGAACATGAGCGGTGGTTAATCTCTTCTTCAACTCCTCAAAAGCTTCTTCACATTTTGGAGTCCAAATAAACTTTGCATTCTTCATTGTTAGCTTGGTCAAAGGACTAGCTAACTTCGAAAAGTCCTGCACAAACTTCCGATAATAACCTGCTAGGCCCAAAAAGCTTCGAACTTCCTTTGGGGTAGTAGGTCTCCTCCAATCAAGAATGGCGGAAATTTTGCTAGGATCCACAGAAATTCCTTCTTCATTAACAATATGGCCAAGAAATTTCACTTCTTTGACCCAAAAGTGGCATTTGGAAAATTTAGCATATAGAATATTTTTCCTCAATATTTCCAAGACAATTCTAAGGTGTTCGGCATGCTCCTCTTCGGTCTTGGAATAGACCAAAATATCGTCAATGAATACGAGCACAAATTTATTCAATACATCCCGAAACACACGAGTCATAAGGTCCACAAAGTATGCTGGGGCATTGGTTAGCCCAAAAGGCATGACTAACCATTCATAGAACATATTGGGACCCCTGAAAGCTGTCAAATGAACACAGTCTTCGGCGATTCGTAATTGATGGAACCCTTGGGCTAGATCCATCTTCGAAAAGAAACAAGCACCGTGCAACTGATGAAATAAATCATCAATTCTGGGCAGTGGGAATTTATTCTTGAGAGTCTGCTTATTGAGATCGCGGTAATCCACGCACAACCTCAAAGATCCGTCTGACTTAGCAACAAATACGACGGCTGAGCCCCATTCAGAAACACTGGATCGAATCAACCCTTTTTCTAGTAAATCTCTAGTTTGCTCGACTAATTCAACCCTTTCTCTAGGTGCCATCCTGCGACTTGGATGAACGACAGGACGAGCATTAGGCACAAGGTCAATTCTGAATTCTATTTCTCGGTGAGGAGGTAGAGATTTCACTTCTTCAAATACATCTGGAAAATCTCTAACAATAAGAATGGACTCCAAGCTGGATTCAAGATAACCCAAATTATACATCAACCCTTCCCTTTTAGGACTAGGGTCCTGACAAGAAATTTTGATAAAATCCCCAAATTCGGTTTTGATTGAAATTAATCGATTATTGCAATCCAATTTGGCTTCATATTTTGCTAGCCAATCCATTCCGAGTAAGACTTCAAACTCGTTGAAGTCTAGAACAAAAGGACTAATAGGGAATTGATGGCAAGAATATGAGATAGGAACATCTCTACATCGAAGATAGAGGTTTGCGGGACCTCCGACTGGATTCCTTACACATATAGGCTCATCAACAAAATCAGGTTCAATATTCAATTCATTAATAGCTTGTTGAGAGATAAAACTGTGTGTAGCGCCAGTATCAAAAAGAACTCTAACAATGCTATCATAAATGGTAAGATTACCTTCCAGAACTCCCTTTCCCTTTTCTGGTTTGGAAGATGTAGGCTTGTCTTTGACTGAGTACACTTTAGCTGTCTGGGCTTGCTTCATAACTGGGCAGTCTTTTACTTCATGTCCCACCTTCTGACAATAATAGCACTTTCTGGGCTTTGCTTGAGCGGATTGATCTCTCTTTGGCTTCTTGCAACTGTTAGAATAGTGTCCTTTCTCCAAGCAATTATAGCAAGTGACATTCTCCATAGTGCTCCCTTGATTGCCTTTCTTCTTCTTGCCTTGCCATGCTTTCTTTCCCCTAAATTTCCTCTTCTTCCAATTCTGATTGCTTGAGTTGCCTTTCTCCCTTGGTGCTTCTTGCATGTCTAGTGTAGCATAACGGTATCCCATATCAACCAAATCCGAGAAGGATTCTTTGACGTGGCCAGTCATCCTTTCGTGGAACTTTTTATTCATCCCACGAATGAATCTCTCATTCTTCTTCAAAGGCGTGTTCACTAATTCTGGACCAAAGCGAGACAATTCATTGAATTTGTTGAGATACTCCTCGAATGATAGACTTCCTTGCTTTAAGTCCATGAACTCCTGGTACATACGAGAAATCCCAGCTGATGGCATATAGCGCTTCTCAAATACTTCCTTGAATCTGTCCCAAGTGAACCCATCCTCAGGCTCATCAATAGTGACGGTCTCCCACCAAGCTAAGGCTTCACCTTGAAGTTTCCAAGTAGCTATGAGACGCATCTGATCCTCCTGCACTTAAGCCCCTTAAAGATTCTCTCACACGATCTAATCCATGCCTGGGCCTCAACAATCGTCTCTTTGCCGGTGAATGGCTGACCCCTAAGCCTTGAAAAGTTCTTATATAAGTCAGCCAGATTCGGCTGATTCTGAATAGGTAAAGCTGCCTCGGTGGTAGGGGGAACTTGGCTAGGTGCTGTGGCATTTCCTCGCCCCCTAACTCTGCCTCTTCGTCCACTCATCCCTACTATCTGTAATTAGTAAGAAAAAGTGGCTTAGATATTTGGACGAGATATCTTAAGAAATATCGGCAATTAAAGGAAATAGACTAAGAAAGATTTGATGTGTTAATCAATTATACTCATTCTAGGGTATACTTCACCCTATCTCTAATGAGCCATCTAATGTGTTATACTCCGTAGCTAAAGTTCTTACTCAACCTTTAGCTCTGATACCACATGTCAGGACCCGAAATTCAACGTTCGAAAATCGACGTCAAATACCTCACTTGTACTCGACCGTCAATGATTCAAACATCGAACTCCAGTCGGATGGAGCTTATAACAACATTAGATGAATATATAAGAACGGAAAATAAAATGAATAACATGCATCACATCACATATACAACACCACAATAATATCTGTTACAACATCGGAGTACATAATACATGAATAACATCTCCAAATAGAATGACATAATAGAACAACTACATATCATATGCCAAAAGTCTTCAAAAAGATAGAGAATGATAGTGAACACCAACTAAGCACCTCGAGACCCAAAAGCTTCCAAAATGTCTCTAAGGTATGAGCCACCAAAAACCACAAATCTCCAAACCAAAATACTCGAAAATGTAGCTAGAGCCAAAATACAGAAAACCTGCTACTAGGCTGCCCGTGTAGAAATGGTGGGCACGCAGAGTTTAGAAAGGAAACAATAAACTCCGGGTCAGTCATGGGACTGGTATGAGTAAACAAAGATAATTGTTTTCAAATAAACAGATTCTATACAAGAAAAATCGGTATGCTTTTGGAAAATGAAACTACCATAAGACCTCCCGCCACACACACAATGCAATCGCAGAATTGGAGGAGATTTCTTCTTATGATAGTCAAATATGCTTGATACGGGAAAATTCTTTGATATTATTACTAGTGCATAGTGTAGAAAGCCATTTCGAAAGTAGAATATCAATCCTAGCCGGCATAGACATTCCGAACTTTGCCTACTATAGCTACCATCTAAACAGTGGTGACCACCATAAGTAAATGGCAGGTAATACAACTAAAACCGTACGGGGTTCGTATTGGGAATTGGATTTCCAACAAATGGTCAGGCTAAGGAACTTCCTATGCCACATGGGTACGCCTCTGGCGGGACGCCCCGAGAACCTACCCGGCTCTCTGCCAACACAAGGTCGGGTTACCTCTGTAACTAGGTAACTACTACTCGAGTATGCCACTCCCCGGTCCTTTGGGACCTTTATCCGATGGCCCTCCATCACAAAGCAACAACCACACAGAATAATGAGATTGAAGCAACCACATAGGTAAGCATCTGGGCTCCATACCATGACACTACCTTTTTCCAGAAGGAAATGACATACCCTAAAGGGCGCGACCCTCATAACCTTGCCGCATCTTTCCTGTTTCGACCTTTTTCGGGGTGTGAGGTCCGATGAGGTCTCGTCCACAAAGCTACGCTTTACACGAAAGCCATGCTTTGATCACAGATGATCAACAAATGATCATCACTATACAGCAGCACTTAGTATGTCACACTACCAAATTGGGAGTATATCGCTGATAACCTTCAAGTACATAACCTCTGAGCTCGTACATCTCAGAGAAGGGTGTTAAGCTAAGAGAATAAATTCTCCGCCACCAACAGAAATGTATTTGAAAGAAATCGGCTTTATATCTCAAAGCGTAGTGTCAGACACACGACCATACAAGTCTGTTCCGGGTTCGAACAGAACCGAAGGCACTTCGTCCAATAAAGGAAGAAGCCCTTGCAAATCCGGGTGTCCACAATCCCGATCGGACTTCCCATCACTTAGGGAATCCCTATACCGGAGCAACTCCGTGCAGAGACAATCGATAGGTTATCCTATCGTTTTCGAAGACACCTGGTCTTCACCGCCGGTCTTCAAATGTAATCCATTCGTCGAATCACTATTCGGAATGGGTTATATGACACAAAGGTCCTCTCCTGGCTAATCCGAATAGTGAGCGCTCAAATTTAAAACATGTGGGTGTATCAATCACAAAGGTTCACATTCAGGGTTCGATGTGGGTTTCGGATAACAAACTGAAATCCGACTCCCTGTCGCATCGAAGTTGAATGCCGTTTTACGGGCAAAAGGGGTTTCACAAACATATAGGAACAAATCACAAATCACAGTTCATCACAACGCAATCACAGCATCACAACAGAAATGTCAATCCAGTATAGAGTATTTGATGATGGTCAATTGTCGTTGATTCAAGTAATTGTGATTAAAGTGAATTAGCCATATAATTGTCTTTATTAATCACTTTAAATTAACGTTAAATTTTGCTTAATTTTAATTGGCTAAGTTAATTATTCTTTAGTTTATTATTTTTCTTAATTATTAATTTATTAAGTTTAATTAGTTTTACAAATTTCCTATTCTTTAATTTATTTTTTTCTTTTAAATTTTAAAAATCGTTACAAAACATCAATTTGCTAATTACTACTTCATCATTATAAACTTGGTTTGAAATTTGTCTTTGTATATTAGTTTATATTTAAACTTTTTATTAAGTTAAACATTTAAAACAACTTTTATTAATTTAAAATATTTTGAACTTCACAAAATTTTAAAAACTATTAGTTTCACATTCTATTAACAACTATCATTACTTCATTCAGAAAATAAATTTAATTGTGTTTCAAAAGTTTTATTAAAACTGGGTTTATTGTTTCATTTGCAGACCCGAGGCTTGCTTCGAGTCGTACCCGAGGAACATGCTTCCCTACTTCGAGTTAACCCCAGATTGACCCGTGTAATATACTTTTTTCAAAATTTGATCAAGTTATAAAAACCTAACCCGATATACTACATAACGCACGGCCCTAGCCTCGAGTTTCTTCCCAGTTCTCTCGTGCATTGCTTCAAGTTACTACTCGTCCCCCCCAAACCCATCACACTGACACACACCCCATCCACGTGCACGTGCACGACAATCTTCGCCACCGTTAGATGGTGCTGCGGCCACTAACACGTCAATGCTCATCCCCTAACACCCTACAAACACCCAGACTTCGAATTCACCTCGAAAACCAGAATCGAGCTACCTCGACCCAACAACCCCAGCGAAGCCTCACCAGAAAAACGTCTCGTCCCGCCTCCACCGATCGTCAGAGGCCATGATATTTGGTCCATGTCTTCGTCTACACGTGACGCTTTTGATGGCTCCGGTGCGATGAAGTCCGGTCGTCTGTGGAAGGCGCAGTGCCACCGTTTCTAACGTGAACAAAATTGGGTTTCTAAACCCTAGTTCGATCTCTAATCACAAGTGCAACGTTTTAAAAATTAATCTAGTATTTTTCTGGTGATACCGAGCATTACATCTAGCTGCGATGATGATCACGTGGACTACGATTACCTGAATCATCAGAATTTGACAAAGTTGGATCTCCTTATCATCTTAAATTTCTTGATGAAGGCTCAATGTAAAATCTATATTTTGGTTTCAAAATCATCGTTTCTCAAGGGGATTCAAGTAATATTACTGAAATACAAATCGGTGGTACTCGAATTATTTGCTATTTGGATTGTTACTGAATTTACCATCTTCCAGTAAAGAAAGAGTTGCATATACTTGTTTTCTTTCTTTAATTCATTGCTGACACATAGTATAGAGTTATACCATAATTTTATTTTATTTTAGCTTGTTTAAAATCATTTCCAGAAGTAGAGAGGGAGAGAGAGATTTAAAACTTTGGTATAGTTTACTTTGTAGAAGCCGATACTTGAAAATGATTCTGTTTTCCAGTAAAAACAATTACAAAGACTTTTTTTTTAATTTCTGAGATGAAACACAGGTTAAAAACAATCCCTTAACTTACTTACAATTATTCCCAGAAGTAAAGAGAAGGAAGAAGAAAAGATATTGAATTTTGGTTATGGTTTACTCCATGAACCAGAGATTAAATCATGCATGTGCCTTTTTCCAAAGTTCTCAAAAAAAAGAAAAAGAAAACTATAACTTGCTTTGATTTAAACTCTGAAACACAAGTGCAAGTTTTGAACTATATGTTTTTTTTCTGGTAATTTATAATTTCTTCCCCCGTTTTTTTTTCAAAAGAAGGTTGGAGGGAAAATTCTAATTTCCATGTAACTAAATGTTACAGGAAATAGAAACAGGGGGCAAAGGTTGTACAGGAAATTCAAAGCATGAGCATAACTTCATTCATATGCAACTCATTTCTACTCCTATAGGCATTCAAACACAGTAAGAAATTGGAACAAACAATAGATTTACTCACCCCCTCTTTTTTTTTTTTTTTTTTTTTTTTGCTTCCCTGAAGTTTGACAGGAACTAGTATTTTGAAACATCAACATGCACAGTCAACTACCATCATATACCAAAAATCTTGCATGCAAACAAGTTTAATTCTCCTATATCACCCAAGCATACACACATCAATCAAAAAGATTGAGAAAACAAAGTTTACTCACCTGTTTCCAGAAGTTGTTGATAGTCCAAACAGAGATGAGACTTGGCAAATTTTCCTTCTTTTCTACTCAAATTTTCTTGGGGTTTTAGATCTGAAAATTTATAGTTACAGATCCGTGATTAATGTTTGCTATGTTCATATACTTATTCATTACTTACAATAGTTTCTACTTTACTTACAGTTGAGATTCTTAGCAGAGAAGACACCCTTTTTTTTTCTAAAACTTGAAACCAAAAAGATTAAACCTTAATCTTCCTGCAATAAAATTAGACATTGTTGTATTAAATCCCATGTTACTTCCATTTATTTTAATTATTAATAACAAAAACCTCTAGATTACTTACAGTTTGGATTAACAGAGAAGCTTCTTTTCTCTGCAACTTTGAAAACAGGAACTTAGAAACCAAAAAGAAAAGTAGCTTTTAATCCTTGACCCCTCCTGCAAATAATTTGATGTTATTGTATTAATCCTTGCTTCATTATAGATTATAACTTCAAATTAAACTTTAAAAAGGAAAGTTACTTGCCTTCAAAATTTATTCCCAGCAAAGAAAAAAAAACTGCACTGCCTTTGAAATCCAGAGACTCCTCTTTACAAATCTGCAGTTTAAGTTTTGAATTGATCATTGAAACTTGATTTTTTTAAAAAATCATAATCTTCATGAACAATAAAGTTCAAAACAAACTTACCTGAAGATTAATATATCACTACAGTTTGAAAACACTTTAGTCTTTTTTTCTTTGAATTGAAGAAGACAGTTTTTTTTTTCTTCTGAACCTTTTTTTTTCTTTGAATGTTGAAGAGAAAAAAAATTGCAATGATCTTTTGACTACTGAGTATCAGATGTTAGGGATTTAAAAATTCGAATTTTAGAAGGTGAAGAGTTTTCTGAATTTTCTATTTGATTATTTTATTAAGGAGTTGATGTTTTATGCCATTTGTAGGAAAAGATCTTAAACCATAGATTTTGTTAATTATTCATTTTATTGTGAATGTAAGTTTTCAGCCCTTGATGTTACAAAGCAAAAGAAACTTTATAGATTTTATTTCCTAGATTATATACATACTTTTATAAACCAATATATATATATTTTTTTATCCATTTGTATTTATATATGCATATGTACAATGTTAAAAAGAAAGGTTGTTTTTTTTACCATTGTATACTTGTTCCTCAATGATTTTAAATGCTTCTTCATTTTAAAACATTTATTCCAAATTTAAATTCAAACTTAAATCTTAAACTTGAAATATAAACATTCTAAATCCAAATGACTTTTAAAAACATTTATCATCTCAATATTTTAAACTCAAAATAAATTTGGAATTTATTTCATACATTATTTTCACTTATTTCATTTGTTTAGATTTTTCTTCAAATTTATTCTCAAATCAAACCCCAAGAGTTTAAATATATAGTTTATTTTGATTAAAAATTTTGGGATGTTATATTATCTTGAATTTGATTTCGAGCTAATGGGGTAACTCTGATGATCGCAATCACGATGGAGGTTAGTCTGCGACTTGGTAGTGGGGAATTTGACGGCTGTAGATGGCCGGAGCGCCGGTGTATATGCACCGTGCATATATTGGTTCTGATGAACTTTGGGGTTGTGCAGGTTTGTGACTCGAAGTATTACTCGGGTTTTCGTGATTTTGTCTCGAAGCAGCTGGGTTGGGAACTCGAAGTAGATATAGGGGATTCTCGGGTTAGTGATGTTACAGGTTTGAAAACCTGAAAGTGTGCAGTTTTTAAAAACTTGGAAGAATTAAAAATTTTAAAACAGGATTTTAACAAGAATTTAAAATTCCAAGTTAGGATGAAATTGAATTCAAGTGAGCTTTTGAATTCAAGTTTTCAAAATGAAGAATTTAAATTTAGGTAAGGTTTAAATTTAGTTTTGAAATCAAGTTAAAAATAGTTTTCAGGTTTATTTTGAAACCAGATTTAATTCAAAACAGTTTTGTAAATTTGAAAGATTGAACAAGTTTTAAAATGTTTTAAAGAAGATTTAAAAATGAATTTGATTTCAAATAAAGGTTTTGAACTTGGAGAAAATTCATTTCTTTAATATTTGAATTAAAATTATGAAATGATTAAACTTAAATTTGAAAATTTATATAATCAATTTATTTTAAGTTTGATTTCTTAAATAGAAATTTGTTAGTAATTTAGTTTTAAACTTTCATATATAAATATCTTATATAAGTAATAATGGTTTTTACCTTTATTTTAAGAATAAATTTATTTATTTAAAATTTGGATAATGTTTAAATAGTTAAACATTTTGAAATCTTAAATTTTAAAATGAAATTTGAATTTAATCTAGAAATGTATTGTTTTAAGTACATTTTGAATGTTAATGAAATCATTAATCATTGAATAAATTATCTTAGGATAATTAAGATAATAAAAGAACTTAATTAAAAATTAACTTATTTGATTTTAAATAATGATTTAGAATTAATTTAATTAGAAAGGATTAATGATGATTAATCCAAGATAATTTTCTTAAGGAAGTAATTTAAGGAAATATTATTAATTAATAATGATAATTATCTAAGAATAATTAAGTAATTGATTAATATGATTAATTTTGATAATTAATTCGATTAATTAATTTAAGGGAATTAATTTCAAATTGTTAAGTCTAATTTCTTGTTAAAGGTAATTAAGAAATTAATTACTTATTGTAATTAATTTTTATAATGTGATTTGTTAAGTTAATTAATTTAGTTTAATTAATTTAAGTAAATCATATGATGGTTTAATAAGTGTAATTACTTAAAGTAATTAATGGAGCAGGATTTCTTGGAGAAGTAATAAGTGATAATTACTGGAAGGTAATTAGTGGGAAATGATTTTTAATTAAGTAATTGTGGTAATTACTTTTGTAATTAATCAAGAGATTTATTTGATGGAGATAATTAATTGTGAAGATATTTAATTTGTTAATGAGTAATTAAAGGGCAGTTAATTACTGGATTAATATTTATCAAAGGTGGTTAATGATTGTATTTTAATTTTAGATTAATTACTAAATGTAATTAATTTTAAATAAAGTTATTAATTTAAATTAGAGGTCATTAATTAATATAATTAATAATGTAATTAAGGATTGTTTAATTAAGTAATAATTAATTATTAAGTGATTAATTAATGTAATTAATTAAGGATAAATGTAATTAATTATAATTAATTAATAAATGAAGTAATTAAGTGTTAATTACTTATGATTAAGGTTAATTAATTTTGTAAAATTAATTAAAGACTAATTACTTATTGTAATTAGTAAATGGTTAATCGAAGGTGTTTAATCAAGTTGAATACTCAGAGAATGATTAATTAACTAAGTTGATTAATAATTGGATATTAAGCAGGATTTATAGATGGGATAATTAATTTATTTTAAATTAATTAGAGATAGAAGTAATTAATTTAATTCATTTTAAATTAATTATAGATGATGGGTGATAAATCTTTGGTTATGGATGATATTGATTGAATGGTTGTGATCTCAGTAATGGGATGAGCTGTATCTGTATGGTATGGATGTTTGGTTAAAGTATGATGGTTTGTGATGGAGTGTGATGATTATTTGTTTATGATGATGATTCAGATTATCTGTTTATGATGAGAATGTGATTATCTATTGTGATATGAAGTTTATCTATCTGTGTGAAATGGATAATAATGAAATGAGTTAATTGTTTAAAACCCCTTAAGTACAACTTGGACATTAAGATGGCGTTTGGATTTCGGTGAGACCGGGATCGGATTTCTATATTTGGATATCCGAAAACCACATTGATTCCAATTAAACGTTAGGTCGTTAATCCAAGTGGAGCAAGTGAAGACTCGAGGTGTAAGAGCTATACGTCAGTATGACTCTGTGGGTGATTCCGTAATGAGTTTGACGGAATAGTACTTATAGGTTCGAGATGGTGATTTAGAGTGCAAAGGCTATGGTCGTTGACTCTGAGGGTGATTCCAAAATGAGTGCAACGAGATAGTGCCTTCGGTTTCGTTCGAACCCGGAACGAACTTGTATGGATTGAATGCTTTCAGAACATCGTCAGGCGGACGATGAGCATTCTAAGATTGATATATCCTATAAAGGTAATCGTAGCCTCAAGCCTCATCAACCGGGAATGGCTAAACATGGGAGGTGCAGCAAGGCTTCGTGGGTAGCCCCCACTTGAGTGTGAGATTTACCCTTGTCTAGATGTCCCTTTTTATTTCGGCTGTGTGGGGCGATTGCTAGCTAGAATCGCCGGGGTGGTCTTGTTCGAAACTGTTCAGTAAGGAATGGTTTCGGCCTTGTGTTGCAGGGGAGATAGGGTGGCTCCTTGGTACGGTGATCTAGGCCACGTACTGTGACGGGCGGTACCCCAGTAGCCCTGCCATTGATGGAATCCAAAATCCAATAAGTGCCTGTACGGTTTTGATTGTGCCCAACTATGTTGGAACGTGAGATGTAAGCATTCCATCTATTTCTGTATTTTATTTTGAAAACCCTACACTATTATAATATCACTGGATTTCCTATCAAATGTTTTGGTTAGCGTAAGGTAAAAACTTTTCCATGTTTATGTGTGGGAAGTCTTACGTAATACCTTTTGTTTCAAAGGATTTTCTAAAAGTTAATCAATTTTAACCCCGTTTACTCACACCAGACCCCTGTCTGACCCGAGTGTTTATTTTCTGTTTTATTAAACTCTTGGGTACTCATATTACGTATGAGTAGTCAAGTGTTTCAGGATTGCTTTGACGAGTTTTGGAGGAGATATGGAGCAGCAGGCTTCGACGTGTAGATATATATAGTGGTTCCGCTGTGATTGAGTTGTATCTGCTTATGTGATGTAATTGAATTGTAATTGCTAGACAGATGTTTATAACTGTCTAGTTTGTGTTGTATTGGCTGTAAAACTCTGATGTATATGATACTATGTAAAGTTTTATGTGATATAATATAATTTATTCGTTCCGCTATGAGAATTCTGATGTTGTCTGTTTCTTTCTTTTCTTTCTTTTCTCTTTTCTATCCCTTTCTTTCTTCTTAATGATGCGTCCTTCTATGGAATGAAAGGCGGGTCGTTACACCTTGGTTAAATTCTTGCGATCATATTTGGGAAAGTGTTTAACACTTTAGAGTTGTAATCTCTTTCGGTATGCGACAAGTGGTTGCTAGATCCTTAAGAGAATATGGTTTAGGTTTTCCAGTGGCATCCGTAATAAGTGATATTTACTAGCTCTTAGTAAATACTTGAATTTCACTGTACGATATGGGACGTATTGGTTAAATTCTAGTAGTTACTGAAGGTGACAGAATTTGTCACTTTAGAGTTTACTCTCTTTTTGGTGTGCGGCAAGTGGCTGCTAGATTCTTAAGGAGTTTGTTCGTGGATTTCTTTTCAAAAACAATAATTTAATAACATTAAATAAATATGGAATTATCGAGTCATGGTTTTTACGATCACCTTGATCGGTATGGACTATCCTTGAGATCATTCTGTGATACTGTGATTCTGTGTTCTCGGTCTAAGTACGATCCTTGGTATCGGATTGGTTCGAGTGATATAAATTTGTTTGTTTATTTGCTACGGGTTTTGAGTACAATCACTGCAATTTTTTTGGACGATCATTATGATCGGTTTGGATTAAGATCTCTTGGATTAAGATCTCTTGGATTCTGGATATTTGGATTCTGGGACTGTTTTGTGTAACATTCTCGGATTATCAAGCCTATTTTATTCGATAATTAATTCAATCTTTGGAATTAAATTTTGAAATAATTGGTGATTAATATAAAATTTTGGATTTAATTATGAAATTTATTGTGAATTAATATGAAATTCCAGAATAAAGAAAAAAATATGTATATTAAATAGAGTGTTGGGAAGTAAAATTATATTGTAAATAGAATTTTGAGTTGGAATTCAAAAATAAGTATTTTATAAAATTGTGTTTGAAAATTTCCAAATTAAATAAGACGTATGTTTATTTATTTATATAAATGGATTTTTAAATTGAATTTGGAATTGAAATTCAAAAATAAATTGGAATTGAAAATATTATGTTTAGAATTTATAAGAAATTGTTTTCTAATAATAATTATTTGGAAGTTATTTTTTGAAATTAATATAATAATTTTCTAAAGGTTAAATTTGAACATTTTCTTTTAAAAATATAGTATGTAAATATATAAGAAGATAATAACATAAACACTTAAAATAAAGGCATATGTTAAGATATGAAATTTTATATGCATAAAGGGTTAAAACAAAATTTACAAAATAAATTAGAATAAGGGTTTAAAACATAATTTGAATTTTTTTTAACATGTGTAATCATCTTAACAAGGAAATAAGACAAATGTTTGATAAGTAATAATATATATTGACAAGTGTTGAATTAATTAGACAAGTGGCATTTTTCTTTAAAAATTTAATTTCAAAAATATAGTATTAGCAAAGAAGAAACCATGCTATTTCCAGTTTTCACTTCCAATTTTCTTTCATCTTCAAACTGAAACTTCAAAACAGTTCAAAAAGAAAAGTAAGGCCTCTGTTCAAAAAAATGTTAAAACCTAGAAATCAAAAAGCAACGAGATCAAAGTAAAATCAAAGATCTGAAAGCATGCTTCATATTTAGGTTCAAAGTTAAACAATTGAAGCAAATCAGAGAAATAGATCAGAAATTAAAAGCCTTAAACCAGAAAATCAAATCTGGAAGTAATTCAAAGATCAAACAACAGTTTTTAGAAATTTTTCAACAGCCTAGGAATCAACCTGTAAACCAAGATTCAAAGCAAACAGGGAAATAGGAAATGCATGCAAGAATCAAACATCAACAAACTAAAACTTGGAATCAAATTCTGGACTCAAGCATCAGATCCAGGATTTTAATTCAAAACAGATCAATTCTTTTCAAATTTGTCCAGTTTCAAGTTCAAACTTATCCTCTGCTTCAAAGCTTCAGGTGAGCAAACTTAACCTATTATATCTTGATGTTTTGATTGACACTTGAAAATGTATGAAAATGTTATTTGTTTTGCTTGAGTGTCTGAATGCATATATTGATATGCATGTATGTATGGATATTTGAACCTTGTTATAAGTTACAGGTTTTCAAAACATGATTTAAAAATCCAATCATCTAACAAAATGATTTTTAGGTTATAACCTTTAAAATGAAAAATGTTTGTATATATGTGACATTATTTTTAAAATTAAACTCAAGCATTTAAAATAAGCAATTTACTTTAAAATTGGTTAATTACAGAGATGATTTTATTAAGTCAAAACTCAACAATTTCAATTCTATGTTTTGACTTCATAAACTGATTCGTAGTATGAAATAATGAATTTAGGTAATAGATTCATGATTTTTAAGTAGATAATTATGGGGATATTTTAAGATGAGTAGAAAAGGTGTTTGCGTCAATTGTCAATGATCGGCGGGTCTAAATCCATCGTTGTTGAAGTCGAAGGTCGATTGGAGGATGTAGATTATTAGAAAAATAGTAGATGATTTTATATTGTGTTATGGTGATCGATCGAAGGCGATTTATGGTTTTAACTGGTGTTTTGTCGATCTTGTTCGTGGAGGAACTGTGTCGTCATCAAGAAGATTCAAATGATCGCACCTAGAGGAAGAGGTTTGTGGATCATTGGAGTAGCGGGGTTGTAGTCACGTGACATCCGGTGGTTTGATGTGGTGGGGCGAGGCGACTTACGGTGACTCGTTCATTTCTGGTCTGGTTCGTAAGCTTGTAATTTTGATCTAGGTTGAATTCGAAAATTCTAGGTGATTAGAACGATTGAGGAGGAGGTTCTCGACTTGGCGTCATGGTCGAGGTTGATCGGAGGAGCTCCGATTGGCCATGCACGTGAATGCGTATCACTGTGTATCAGTGGTGATTTTGTTTTGGGTAAGAAGCAAATGTCTCGGGTGTGAGCTTGAGATTTTGATCAAGTGGCTCGAAGAAAAGATATGAAGGATGATACTCAAAGACAAGCTTGGGATATTCAATAGTTTGGCTCGGGTAGAATATTTAATTGAGTGGCAGGCTTTAATTTTTTAAAAAGAACCATGTTTTCAGGTTTTAAAACAAAGGAATTAGATTTTACAAGTGTTTCTAAGTTTAAAGACAAGGTAAAAATAAGTTTCGAAGATATGGGAATTAATTAGTTTTCACTAATTAATATTTAA
Source organism: Allium cepa (assembly GCA_030765085.1). Lineage (NCBI taxonomy): Eukaryota > Viridiplantae > Streptophyta > Magnoliopsida > Asparagales > Amaryllidaceae > Allium > Allium cepa. Next base: position 484,915 of record JASFAV010000023.1, on the reverse strand, counting down.
CAAAGTTATAAAGTATATTTAAAGATAAAATTGTCTTGATTCAAGCTTAAAGGTAATAAAGAAGTAATTAAGTTTTATTTAATCATATGATCACTATTTATAAATTAATTCTTAAAATTATTTTAAATCAATAAAGAGGTTAAAGAATTAATCAAAAGAAGTGTTTTTGAATCATTAATTGATTTAAATTTCTTAAGTTAAATTTTGGGTTAATGATAATTAATTTTACAAATGGTTAATTAAAGATTTTTAATGATAAGTAAGTGACTAACGAAAAGATAATTACTTATAGGTGTTTGGATAATTAAGAATAATTAATTAAATGATAATAAAATAATGGTTAATTAATTAATTAAGGATAATTAATTAAAGGGTAATTAATTACTTAATAAAAATAATTGAGGATAATAATTTGATGATTTATTAATCAAGTGATTAAGGATGATCACTTATTAATTAAAGGGTAAATAATTAAATTGTAATTAATTAATGTAAATTAACCTGTGATTAATCTAATTTCAATTAATCAGATCAAGAGTTAACCTTACTTACGGATGTTTGAGTTATATGAAATGTTGTGAATTGTTTGATATCTCTACTGTGTGATGCTTTGTGATATGAGTTGTTTTAATTCAAGCTGTGATAACTGTAATTTATTTATTTATTTATCTGTGATGAATGTAAATTATATTATCTGTGGATATGTATATGGAAGATAAGCGTTATAAGATTTTATCGCTTATCGATATTGATGTGCTTGAATCTGTGATGATTGATGTTGTTGCACTATTGTGTAGAACCCCTGGACTACACTATACACACACTAATATGGATTGCACGAGGAAATTAGTGAATTCACCGATTTTTGAAATGGTTTTGAAATGGGAAGTCCAAAATAGTTTTTGGAAATGGGACTGGGTTAAATGTGAAAGGCTTTTAAAAAGAAGTTTTAAAGATAAAAGTTATTTTGAATAACTTGATAGAGTTTTGAAATTTAAATAATTTGATTTGAATTTGAATTCGATATTTGAAATTGAATTCTATATTTGGAATTATGTTTTAAAAAGGTTATACAAGTTATAAATGTGTTTATGTGGATTTAAACCATTTTAAAAAGTATTGTTTTGGGAATTTGAATTTAACCCAAGCTTATATTTGAAGTGCTTTAACTCATGCAAATAAAATTGGATTTTTCAAAAACAAAAATTATTTGTTTTCAAATAATAATAGCTTTTATATAAAGCAATGATTTTCAATTCTTGTTGAAAGATTTCAAGTTTGAAATAGAATGGTTTTGGAAGTTATGAATTAATCTTTGTGAAAGATTGCTGAACTTTGTTTTGAAATTGAAGAGGATTTTAAAAGGAGTATCTTATATATAAAAGATTTGAAATGGGAATTGTAAATGAATCTTTGGAGGATTTTAAAAGGAGTATTTTTTATATAAAAGATTTGAAATGGGATGTAACGACCCTGACTCGACCTTCGAAAATCGGCACCGAATACGACACTCGTATTCAAATGTCGTAGATCCAAACGTCGAATCTGGTTCGTCGGAGCTTATAACACATTAAGTATAACAACACAGAGGAAGAAAATGAATAATACATTTGATACACAACATTGATACAATATTCAGATACAATAATGATACAATAGATATCAATACTATCAGAGATACAAGAAATAGCAGCGGAAAGATAATGTCTACAATGCCAAACTCCAAAAATTCCATCTTCAATCCAAAGCTAGCTCGAACCCTCATCAAGTTGCACAAAGCTAAGAAAGGTCGTCCATGAATGCTGAAGTGTAGCAAATGCGATCAATAAATCGAAAAGGCTATCGAATCAATTCCGACAATTCGACTATCTGAAAAACCCAACTCTAGACTGCCCACATGGAAAATTGTGGGAACCCAGAGTTTAGAAAAGGAACAATAAACTCCAGGTCGGTCATGTGACTGGTATGAGCAAACAAAAACGGTTCTTATCTTTTAAAAACAAACAACAAAGGAATTTAAAACATTGAAAACCGCAATGCTTTTTGGAAAATGAAACTACCATAAGGCCTCCCGCCACACACACCATGCAAATGCAGAATTAGAGGAATTTCTCCTTATGATAGTCAAAAATGCTTGATACGCGGGAACTATTTTGATATTATTATTAGTGCATAGTGGAAAACATTTCTGAAGTATAATATTAATCTTAGCCTGCATAGACATTTCAAACTATGCCTAATATAGCTACCATCCAAACAGTGGGGCACCACCATAAGTAAATGGCAAGTTATACAACTAAAACCGTACAAGGCGCGTATTGGATGATTGGATTTCCAATAAATGGTCAGGCCAAGGAACTTCCTATTGCCACATGTAAACGCCTCTGGAGGGACGCCCCGAGAACCTGCCCGGCTCTCTGCTAACACAAGGCCGGTCTACACCCTTCCCGGAGGTAAAACCTAAGATATGCCACCCCCGGTCGTTTGCGACCAACATGCAAACATAGAATTGGAGGAGATTTATCCTTATGATAGTCAAAAATGCTTGATACGCGAAAACCATTTTGATATTATTATTAGTGCATAGTCGAAAACATTTCTAAAGTATAATATTAATCTTAGCTAGCATAGACATTTCGAACTATGCCTACTATAGCTACCATCCAAACAGTGGAGCGCCACCATAAGTAAATGGCAAGTTATACAACTAAAACTATACAAGGCGCGTATTGGATGATTGGATTTTCAACAAATGGTCAGGCCAAGGAACTTCCTATTGCCACATGGGAACGCCTCTTGAGGAACTCCCCGAGAACCTACCCGGCTCTCTGCTAACACAAGGTCGGTCTACCCACTTTCAGGGGGTAAAACCTAAAATAGGCCACCCCCGGTCGTTTGCGACCTTTATCCAAGGGACCTCTGTACCAACAACGTCACACAGTAATAAATATACAATGTCCACATGAGTAAGTATCCGGGCTCCATACCATGATACCACCCAGAAGGAATGGACATACCCTAAGGGAGCTACCCCTGAAACCTTGCCGCATCTTTCCTGTTTCGACCATTACCGGGTTGTGAGGCTCGATGAGGTCTCTTCCACAAAGATACACTTTTTCACAAATTTATTCTTTGATCAACAAATGATCAGCAACACTTCCTATGCCACATTACCAAATTGGGAATGTATCACTAGTAACCATCAACTACATAACCTCTGAGCTCGTACGTCTCAGAGAAGGGTGTTAATCTAAGAGAATAAATCTCCGCCACTAAACAGAAATGTATTTGATAGAAACCAGCTTTACATCTCAAAGTGTAATGCCAGACACATATCCATACAAGTCTGTTCCGGGTTCGAACAGAACCAAAGGCACTTCCGAAGAAGCCCTTGCAAATCCGGGTGTTCACAATCCCGATCGGACTTCCCATCAATTAGGTAATCTCTATACCGACGCGACTCAGTGCAGAGACAATCGATGGGTTATCCTTTCATTCTCGAAAGTACCCGGTCTTCACCACCGATCTTCAAATGCTATCCATAACGACGTATCATTATTCGCAGTGGGTTATATGACACAAGGTCCTCTCCCGGGAAACCGAATAATGAGCGCAAGATTTAAAAAAAAACATATGGATATGGAATTTCGGTTAAGTCACAACTTATTATCCAAAACCTTTCTTTCAAATGGTTTATACAAATTACCACTTCAAAAATTTTAAGCAAAAAGGTTCATTTCATAAGGTTCACCAATTTTCCACAAAGGTTCATTCACGACTTTTCAAAACAATTTCATTTCAAATTGGATTAACTTATCCAATCTTTAAATTAAAGATTTAATTCATAACTTTCAAACCATTTCCAATTCGAATCTTTTATATGAAAGGTATACCATTTAAAATCGTCTTAGATTTCAAAACAAGGTTTAATAATCTTTCACAAAGGTTAATTCATAGTCTTTCAAAACTATTTACAATTTCATTTCAAACTTGAAATCTTTCGATACAAAATGAAAATCCTTTCTTTTTATGAAAGTTTTTTTTTTTTTTTGGAATAGACAGCGAGGTTGACTGGACCCCTACCAGATTTATTGAGACGGGAAAAAGATCAAACTCAGGAACAAAACGCAACACAACAAAAAAACACACAACAAGAACAAAACAAAAAAACATAGAACAACATGGAACGAGAGAAAACGGGAAAAGGGCACAAAACCCACAACAGAAACATTCAATGGCCGCGCACAAAGAAGCCCGAGGAATATAAACATAGACCTAACACCACATCACAACCTGATGCGGGGCGAAGTTATGACCCGAAACCCGAATGCCATACTTAATCTCTCTCATCAACTTCTCCCATATTTTTGAACCAGTAAGTGACACAGCATGAAAGCATCTCTTATTCCTTTCCATCCAAACATTTCGTATGTAAATTTTCACAACATAGAATACAATATCCCATCTGCTATTTCTCCAACGCGTTGCTTTGCGAAGAACATCCCAGTCAGAAGACGTGACACCTCGAATCCCATAAACCCCGACCTTTTGCATGAGGGTTAGCCATATGTTGATAAGGTAACTGCACTCAAATAGAATATGATCAACCGATTCAGGTGCAGAATTGCAGAAGACACATATGTTGACAACATCCATTCCAACAGCCTGAAGCCTGTCCCTGGTCATCATAGCTTTGTTTATTGCCTTCCAAAACAATAGATTATCAGTACTAGACGAGTAAGTAGTCCAAACAACTTTTGCCCATGTGAAGACAGGCATTTCCCGAACCCTGGCTAGAAGGTCATAGACGAATCTGATGCTGTGAGAAGCTCCCCACCAAGAAAGATCATCATTATGCAAAGTAATAGCAGAATGATGGGCCAAGCTTCTCCAGAGAGAATTAACATTATGATTACTTGTATGTGGAACGTTCATCTTACCGTGCGCTATATAATTGACAGCCCTCGCATTGAAACCAATACCAGACAGGGCCTGATCATTAGCAGACAGTAAGGAAGATAAAATACAACCATAGTTGATCCAAGGATCCTTCCAAAAGCTCACAGTGCTCGAAGGGGACATACTGTACTTGATAAGGGGGAGCAGCATGGTACGAGTACCCAGAATCTTCCTCCATATCCAACTATTTCCCTGGGTGACATTCATTGACCAGAAGTCTTTGTCCTTAACGTGATATCTCCAAGTCCACTTCACCCACATGCTGTCTTTCCTTAGCAAGATAGCATTGACATGAGTACTAACCGCTGCAATATTCCATAGTGTGATGTTTTTGGTTCCAAGGCCACCATTTCCTGTTGGCCTTTCCAGGGAAGAATAATTAACAGGGATTATCTTCCTATTATGTATCGATCCAGTCCAAAGGAATCTCATCATGGCAGCCCTTATCATGTGGAGAAGCTTGGATGGAAGAATGAAGCACCTAGCCCAGTAAACAGCCATCGAAAAGCAAACAGCTTTGATAAGGGTAAGTCTTCCCGCCATAGAAAGAAATTTAGTTGACCATGAGTTTAGCCTGTTGGTTATTCTATTGTAAAGAGGAAGGCAAGCAGTTTTAGTGACTCTGGAGGTGCACAACGGTAGACCTAAGTATGTCATATTGTTATTCATCGCTTGGAGACCAGACAGACTAGCAATCCTCATCCTCTCAATATTGTCATTGCCAGCAACAAGGATCTGGGATTTAGTAGCATTTAATTTGAGGCCAGTGGCAAGGTAAAAGGTATTCAACGTTTCAAGAATATGCATTATGGATTGATCGATCGGCTTGGTGAATATCATGACATCATCAGCGAAAAATAGGGATGTTATATGAAGGGGTTGGCATTTTGGATGGTACAAGATTCTTTTATCATCGTACTTAATGGTAAGCATGCTGGTGAGAGCCTCCATGACGATGATGAATAAGTATGATGATATTGGATCCCCTTGTCGCACACCTTGCTTCCCTCTGAAGTACCCAGAAATTTTCCCATTATAACAAAGTGTATAAGTCGGGCTGGATATGCACACATACACCCAAGCCACAAAAACTTTAGGAAATCCCATTGTTGACATAATTCGAACAATAGCCGACCAGTGGATGCTATCAAAGGCTTTTCTTATATCAAGTTTCATCATAGCACGAGGTGAAATCTGACTCCTACCATATCCATTAATTAGTTCGTGGGCCAGCATGACATTATCAAGAATATTTCTTCCAGGGATGAAGGCAGATTGATTAGTCGAAATAATTGAAGACAAAACAAGCACAAGCCTAGAAGCAAGTATTTTTGATATACATTTATAAACAACATTACAGCAAGATATTGGTCTGAAGGATGAAGCATTTATAACAGGTCTAACTTTCAGGATGAGAACAAGATTAGTTTCGTTAACCTCACTCAACAGCTTAAATTTGTCGAAAAAGTTATGGGCAGCAGCATAAAAATCAGATTTTATCACACTCCAACTACTTTTGAAGAACATAATGTTAAATCCGTCAGGCCCACCACAGGAGTTAGAATTCATGGAAAATAAAGCTTTTTTAATCTCATGATTAGTCACTTTAGCCACAAGCATTTCTTTCATGTCAGATTGTAACTTGGGAAGGGGGATATTATTAAGCTTTTCAAGATCAGGTATAAATTTGGAGCTATTACCAAGCTGTTCAGAGAAGGTTTGGAGAAGGTACTTGTCAATCTCCTCAGAAGTATTCATTATATTCCCAGTTTCATCCCACAATACGGTAATACGATCTCTAGCACGTTTGACATTGATTGAAGCATGAAAGAATGAAGTATTTCTATCCCCATTAGTGACCCACTTCTGATGATACTGCTGCTTTCTCATACTAGCTTCAGCATTAATAGCGTCATTGAGTTGAAGGAAGAGGCTGGATTCGTTCTGAGAAAGGGCAATGTTGGTAGGGTCTTCATTTAGCATGTCCTGAGCGAGCTTGAGCTGGGACTTAATGTTCTTGATTTGAAGATTTCCATCACCAAATTTACCATGCGCCCATTGACGAAGAGCGTTCCTTGCTACCTTTAATTTCCTGCAAAGAACAAACATAGGATTGCCATATATATTAATTGACCATGCGGTAGTAATAATATTATCATACTCTGGTTGTAAAACCCAAGCATTATAAAATTTAAAGGCCCTCTTTCCACTACTAGCCTGACAGGAAAGGGATAGAATTTGAGGGGAATGATCAGATAATACAGGGTGAGGCATGAAGGTATTTAGGGTTGGCCAGAGAGAGAAAGCTGCAGCGTTGCAAAAGGTGTGATCAATATTTGAGAATGTTCTTAATCCAATACGACTTCTGTTATTCCAGGAATAAGGGACACCAGAACGAACAACAGTGAGAAGATCAGAATCAGAAATGGAAATGTTAAGAGGTGCAATTTCTCTAGGCAATAGCGGCATTCCACCAAGCTTATCAGTGAGATTAACACAGCAGTTGAAATCCCCCAACACAAGCCATGGATGGGAGTCTTGACGTAGAGATGGGAGAGTGTTGAGAAGAGGTTGCCGCGCAGCAACCGCATTATGCGCATAAATGAAAGTAATATAGAAGGAAATTTGAGTAGGCAGAAAGAGAGCATGGAAGTGAATCATTTGCGAGGTAGAAAGAATTATATTGAGGGAGAAAATTGATGGATCATGAACTACGAGGATTCGACCATAAGGGGCTTCATTCAAGTTATGATTATAGTCCCAAGAAGGGTTTATGTAGTTGGCAGCTCTAATAGATAAAGGGAGAGAGAGCTTAGTTTCTAGAACTGCAAACATTTTAATGCTGTTGACATGGATGATGGCTTTAACATGATCAAGTTTCCCAAAATTATGGGCACCTCTAATGTTCCAAGCAGCAATCTTATTCATCATTAAGCAAACTACAGGGAGAGATGAGACACTCCTGCCCTACTCCTTGTTGAAGGAGGATCAGTTCTTACTGCCTTCAATTTTGCAGAAGGTGTGGGGGACTTAGCTGATTTCTGTTTCTCAATGGGTGGATCAACTGGCGGGGAGACCCAACCGGGAATGGAACCCTTGAAAATATATGGGGAGGAGGTGGGGTTGGATAGAGAAGCCAGGAGGGAGGTTTCATGACGTGGATGCAAATTTGATGTCATTGGAAGAAGGAGAGATAGGACCGCTTTTTCAATGGATTGGATGAAGTCTTGCTCAATAGACAGCAAATTGTTTGCTGAATGTATCACCTTTGCATGGGATTCATATGTATTAGATAGAGGTTGATCAGGTGTGCAACCAAAAACAGTAGCCGTAGTAGCACCGACCAATGTGTTTTGACCCATTCTTTCTGCACTTGATTCTTTTTCATAAGATGTGTGTAACCGGGTTGGTATTATTTCATCTGCCATAGTTTCTGTTTTATAATTATCAACTTCTGCTATAATGGAGCTTGCTACTTTGTTTGCTTCTTCACCATCTCCAACAGTTTGTAATATGTGAAATGGATTAGGGTTTCTGACTGCTTCGGGCAAAACACCAGAAAACTCGGGGCGAACACGGAGTAAGTTGTGTTCTGCTTCGGGCACAACAGCAATTTTACCCAAAGAAGTATCAGTATTGTCTACCACTGCAATATCGCCTAACACTGTTTGCACTTTTCCTTTACTCATGCTTTTTTCTTTTTCAACCACTTTCCTTTTATCATAATTGCTTGACTTACCTTTCCCATAAGGTGCCCTTCTCCACCCACTGTTTCTTCCTGCATCACCTTTATTGTCTACATTTTTAACTTCATTCTTATGCATGTTATCACACTCTTTCTCACCATAGTTTACATTTTTGCATACTTCTTCTTTCCTTCCACTCAAACTTTGTAGGACCAAACAATCCTGTTTGTCATGCCCAAATTCCTTGCAACTCACACAGATCTTCGGCTTCCACATATATTCAACCTTAACCACTTGCATCGTGCCATCTAAAAGTTTTACCGAAAATGTCGCAGGTAGTTCATTCTTGGCAGTTATCTCAACCATGCACTTTGCATACCCAATCCTGTCTAGCTTCTCAGTTGCCTCATCCATGCATAGAAATCTACCAAGCCTTGTAGCTAGCCAATTAACTCCTAAATGGGACCAACAGAAGAGAGGAATATTGGACAACTTGATCCACACTGGAACAGATTTGATGGTGCTGACACTATTGCCAATGGTGGGATCCCATTCCTTCACGATAAATAGCTTGTTCCTCATAATTATAGGGTCTGCCTGGATTATCTTCCTTCTATCCTCATCAGAGGACAGATTGAAGAGGAACAAGTTCCCATCAGACTTGACTTGTATGGAGCCCTTGAGCTTCCAGTATCTCTTTAGGTGATTCAATACAACAGGGTACGGAAGTGAATTGTCAAGGAAGAAGCCAACAAGGTGCTGGCCCCACACTTCATTACCAGCCTGAATAACTTCAGCAGGAGGAACGATGGCTTCCCCATCAAAGACAAGTGGAAAGTTCATCGGGTTGAATTTGCCAGCATTTCGTGGTCTGGTCTTAAACAGAGAAGACCAAGGTATGGCTTTGGTTGATGAAGTCAGCAGCGGTGGAGAGGGGGAAGAGGAAGAAGGTCTAGTTAATGGGGCGGTAGCTGATGTGAGAAGGAGAGGAGGACAGATGATAGGTAGGGGTTGAGAATTGATAGGACATTGAAGAAAGGGTGGAGGATCTGGGGCCTGTGGTACAATGGAAGAGGTGGTAGCTGTGCACGAACTGTACGTAGGGATGGTGGGGGAAGGCAGATGCAGGAAAGTTGAAGAAAAAGGACGGTGCTGGGAAGAAGGAAAAGGACGAGAGGCCATTAATGGGAAAAGGACTTGTTCGAAAGCTATTATTATTTGAAACAGATAGTTTTCATTTTGGGAAAAACGGATTACATTTATATAAGTTAAAGCCACTCAAGTATAAAACTTGAGTTTAAATTTAAATTCCCAAAACAATGCTTTTTAGATGGTTAAAAACCATATAAACACCTTTATAACTTGTATAATCTTTTTAAACCATAATTTCCAAATCATTGAATTCAACTTCAAATATTGAATTCAAATTCAAATCAAATTATCTAAATTTCAAAACTTTATTAAGTTATTCAAAATAACTTTTATTTTTGAAAATCATTTTCAAACGCTTTCAATTCCAATTCCAAAACTATTTTGGATTTAAAAATTCAATCTTTAAAATCATAAAAATCTGTGACTTAACCGATTTCCTCATGCAACCCATATTTTTGTGTGTATGGTGTAGTCCAGGGGTTTTACACAATAGTGTGTCACGACCCGAACTCGATGTCCGACAAACAACATCAAATTCATATCACGGGAGCTTGCAACACCCATCAGATGATAAATAACATAGCGGAAATAAAAGATGATATCACTGATACAACATGAATACAATATCCGATACATCAATTTGATACAATGACAATCATCAATATCAGAGAATATATAATACAGAATACAGCGGAACACGATACAATATGAGATTAGTCTTCATAGAATCCAATACTACAACTCCAAAGCTAGAACTCCAAACTTCAAGCTCGATCCACCATCAATGTTGCACCAAGACAAGCAAGGTCAGTCGTCCAAGGACTGAAGTAGCTCCAGATAATCTACTAACCCTGACTATCTGAAAACCCAAACTCTAGACTGCCCGTGTGGAAAATTATGGGCACCTAGAGTTTAGGAACGGAACAATAAACTCCGAGTCAGTCATGGGACTGGTGTGAGAAAACGAAAACATTTGGTCTTTTAAACAATCAAAAGATTTTAAATTTGAAATCCGCAATGCTTTTTGAAAAATGAAACTACCATAAGGCCTCCCGCCACACACACCATGCAAACGGAGAATTGGAGGAGATTTCTCCTTATGATAATCAAACATGCTTGATACGTAAAAACCATTTTGATATTATTATTATTAGTCCATAGTGGAAAACATTTCGAAAGTATAATATTAATCTTAGCCAGCATAGACATTTCGAACTATGCCTACTATAGCTACCATCCAAACAGTGGGGCGCTACCATAAGTAGATGGCAGGTTATACAACTAAAACCATACAAGGCTCGTATTGGATGAATGGATTTTCCAACAAATGGTCAGGCTAAGGAACTTCCTATTGCCACATAGGAACGCCTCTGGTGGGACACCCCGAGAACCTACCCGGCTCTCTGCCAACAAGGCCGGCTACCCCCTTCCCGGGAAATAAAATCTCAGATATGCCACCCCCGTCCTTTGGGACCTTTATACGAGGTACCTCTACACCAACAACATCACACAGTAACAAATATACTACAGTGCCCACATTAGTAAGTATCTGGGCTCCATACCATGATACTACCCTTTTCCAGAAGGAATGGTCACACCCTAGGGGAGCTACCCCTTAAATCTTGCCGCATCTTTCCTGTTTTGACCATTACCGATCTGTGAGGCTCGATGAGGTTTCGTCCACAAAGCTACGCTTTATACGAAAGCCATGTTTTGATCACAAATGATCAACACACAGCAGCACTTAGCATGCCACACTACCAAATTGGGAGTATATCGCCGATAACCTTCAACTACATAACCTCTGAGCTCGTACGTCTCAGAGAAGGGTGTTAAGCTAAGAGAATAAATTCTCCGGCACCAAGAGATTTGTATTTGAAAGAAATCTGCTTTATATCTCAATGTGTAATGTCGGACATACAACCATACAAGTCTGTCCCAGGTTCGAACAGAACCGAAGGCACTTCCGAAGAAGCCCTTGCAAATCCAGGTATTCACAATCCCGATCGGACTTCACATCACTTAGGAAATATCTATACCGTAGCTACTAAGTGCAGAGACAATCGATAGGTCACCCTATCGTTCTTGCAAATACCCGGTCTTAACCACCGGTCTTCAAATGCTATCCATAACGACGTATCATTATTCGGAATGGGATATATGACACAAAGTCCTCTCCCGGCTAAACCGAATAATGAGCGCAATATTTAAAAACATAAGGATGTAGGATTTCAATTAAGTCACAACTTAATAATTCCAACTTTATTTCAAATGGTTTAAACAAATTACCATTTCAAATCTTTAAAGAAAAAGATTCATTTCACAAAGTTCACTCAGTTTCACAAAGATCCATTCATGGATTTCTAAACAATTTCCGTTTCAATTGGATTAACTCATTTAAATCTTTAAACCAAAGATTTAGCTTATAACATTCAAAACTCGTTTCCAAAGATTCATCCATAATTTGGAAAAATAATTCAATTTAAACTTGTAATTCCTTTAATACAAATTGGAAATATGAGAGCTTTTGATCATTTGAAAACAACAGTTTCCATTTCGGAAAAAACCGATTTCATTTAAACAAGTTAAAATCTTTGGGTCAATTCAAATCCCCACAACAATACTTAAAAAATGGTTTGAAACCCATATAAGCTTGTAAACCATTTTTAAATCATAAATACCAAATCTAGAATTCAATTCCAGATATTGAATTCCATTTTAAATCAAATTATTCAAATTTCAAATCTCAACTAAGTAATTGAGAATAACTTTTATCTTTGAAATCCCTTTTCATAAGCTCTTTATATTTAATTCAATTCCATTTTCAAAACTATTTGAATTAAAAATTTAAATTCAAAACCTTTTTAAAAATTCAAATATCTGTGACTTAACCGATTTCTACGTGCAATCCATATTGTGTGTGTATAGTGTAGTCCAGGGGATTTTACACAATAGTGCACAACATCAATCATCACAGATATATCAATATCGATAAGCGGCATGAACTATAACGCTTATCTTTATTCACAGATTCATAGATAAAATAAATTTATCAATCACAAAGATTCATCATTACGATTCAATGTGGGTTTCGGATAATCAACTGGAATCCGACTCCCTGTCGCATCGAAATTCAAGTGTCGTTTTGCAGGCAGAGGGGTATTCATATTCATACAGAAACAAATCACAGTTCAGCACAAAGAAATTCGCATCACACATAGTCACAAACAAAACAAGAATATCAATCCAGTACACAACAATAGTTGATTATTTTTCAATCGAGATGAATGTGGATTAAAAGAATTAACCGCATAATTATTTTTATTAATGGATTTAAATCAATGATGAATTTTGATAAATTAATGAAATCTTAATCAACTTCATTTATCAATTATCCCTTAATTAATTATCTTAATTAACTGCCAATTATAATTAATCAACTTAAATTATCAAATTAACAATTCTTTATTACAAATAAATTAAATATTTAATTGTTAATTAACCAAATCTTTAATTACAACTTGATAAATCTCTAATCACTAAGTTAATTACAATTTTAACTTAATTAACCATTCTTAATTACCTTTTAAAACAATTAATGTAACGTCCCGCCTTTTCGCACGATTCAAATCGACACACATGCCGATTCAAACCATACGGAAGGGCGGATTGTTATGGGGTAGATAAGAAAAACAAGAAAGAAATAAACAAAAATAGAATTTCACAGCGGAAGGATAAAATATAATAATCAAATATATAGTTCATGAAGCTGTTTTACAAAACCTATGATTATTTTTATACAATACATATCAGAGTACACATACCAGAGAATAATAATAAATGCAGCGGAATTAAATGGTGTAGTGGAATAATATGGTAGATAATAGTACTACAAATCTTCATCTTCGTCCTCCAGAATAAAATCTTCAAATCCTGAAATGCTCGGACTGACCTGAGCAAATTTGAAAAGACAAAAACACTCGAGTCAGAACTAAAAGATCTTATGTGAGTTAAATTAACAGAAATAGATAAGAGTGCAGTAACTCAAGAGATGCTCGGGATTTACATCTCATAAGGATCCGTTAAACTATTTACTATGTAGTATATTTCGCTATTATAATAGTGTCTAATTGTAAAATAAACTTACTTTTTAATAGCGTTAAGGGGTTACCCATATAGCCCTTAACACAAATAATGCCAATAGTCCATACAGTGCCTGTATATCTCCTGATCGGGAGACTACGAGAAGACACTCCATAGGTACGACACAAATAGAAACTCGTACAAGGCGCGATAGGGTAGGTGACATGGCACAACTAGGCAATACCAGGGTAGTTATACCAATTACGCTTCCGGGTCGGTGGTAACTCGTAGCGCGCAGCTACCGCCCACCTCGAGCCGCACCCCCAAATAAAATCAAAAGTGGCCACCGAATCAATCCAAGAGTCAAAATATAATATCGAAGGGATGTGTCCGATCAAAGGTGCTACCTTATTAACCCGTCAATTGCTCCTGTTTTAGCCACCTTATGCCAACTCACGGGAGTTGGGTCCACGTATTTACCTTACAGGAAACGCCGCCACCAACCTACTTCATTCTGGAATCTCTACCGCGTACACGGTTGTTAAAGTGGTTTTCAGAGTTGGCAGAGAGTGTGACAACTTCCGATCCCGGTCTCTTCAACAACCAAACATTATTATAACACCGCGGTCATTTAAAAATTAATTGTACTTTCAAAAACCAGAATATAATTATCCATTTCAAAACCCATAAATACGATATCATTTTCTTTCCAAAACAAACTCATTTGATATTATTTTTATAAAAACCCAAATTAATATAATATCATTTTATTTCAAATATATATTTCTTTTCTAAAATCATATTGTTTTCAAACTTAAAAAAAAATCGGAAACCAAACATTGAATTATAACTTTCAAACTATAATACTTCAAAAATTCATAGCTTTAAACCATAATTTCCAAAACTTAAATGGTTTGGATTATTCAAACAGTATATAGCATCAATAGTTTGGATTCAAAATTTCTTTATATAATAAAATAATTTCCGCGACTTACAATTTATTTCATTAAAGATTAAGTCAAAATCCATAAATTTAAAATCGCTTTCAGTTTAAATAAACCACTTCAGTTTCAATATATCTCAAACTTTGAATATTAAACAATTGGAACTAAGGTCGGAAATTTCTATTTTACCAATTTAAAGTCCTATTATTTAGTTTGAAATAATAATTACATAATAAACCCGTAATCATTTAATAAAACTCAAATTATTTATAAAAGGTTCTTAAATTTTTATACTAGAAATATTCATTTAATTCACCTTGAATATTCAGTTATAAATATCATACCATTTTTAAAATTTCAAGTTAATAAATTTTTCATCAACTTATGAAGTTAACTTCTTAATTAAGCTCAATTCCAAATAAATTTTCCAATTTAACTCCAAATCTTAATTAATTTAAATCCTTTAAAATTATATGTAATTTCAATATCTTAACATGTACTTAACCATATAATATAAAATAATCAAACTCCGTCATTCAACTTATTTATTTTATTTAACAAATCCATACATAGCTTATCTTCAATACTTTAACTATAGATGTATATATATAAAATAAGATTTTATATAATATCAAAATCTATATTTATTTGAATCAATTATAACTCTATATATATACAGGAACTTAAATTCATACTAAATCATATAATATAAATTATCAAATGCCATTTTTCAACTTATTCATTTTATTTAGCAGATTTATACATAGCTTAAATTCAACAATTTAACTTTGTATGTATATATATAAAATATATTTATATCATATCCAAATTTAATATTTATTAAACCGTATCATATCCAAACCATAAAAATTATTTCAAAATAATTTTATATATATATACCGCGGTGCCTGTATATAATTTTCTATCCTATGGTAGGGTGGTACGGATATTTATCATTTCAATCCGCAATTTAAAAATAAAATGCGGTTGTATATCATTTCAAACCGCAATCCCAAATGAAATGAAAATGCATGATAACTTGTAGTTTATACAATATAAAATATAGCATCCATTCATCCAAATATCAATCATCAACCATTTATTACAATCATCATCCAATTTAAACAAACATCAATATAGAGCATATAAAATATAACAGGAAATAAATAACAGGCATTAACTAATAGTTTATATTCAATAATAAATTTATTAACTGTTTAACTAGTAGTTTTATGCAAGTAAATAAATTTTAACTGTCAAATTTATATGCAATTATAAAATTAATTAACAGTCAAATTAAATAAATGCGATTTAACAGATATAATGAATAAAACATGCCAAAAAATCATAAATGAATTTCTACTCATATCTTAAGTCAATTTAATAAACATAAGAAATTTTAGAAGTTGTGAGTGGGTTAAAACACTCACCTTTTGGATTTAAATCGAATTTAAATCCGAGTTAAACCCAAAAATTTGACGGTCTTAAAATCCAACCAAACCAGCGTCAACAGATCCGGAATTTCATTACGATCCTAACAAAAAAAAATTTCACGTAAAACGGACAACGTATGCTAAAGTTATTCAATTTAAGCTAGTTGAAATCTAAATTAAACAAAAAAAAAAAAAAACTCACCTTCCAAAAAGTATACGCCACGTCACCATCACGTTTCATGTTTGCAGGCACGCAAAAACCCTAGCTACAACCCAGGCCGAACGCGTCTTCTTGGTCGAGATCGACTTCAACCGCCACCATCCAAACATTCGCCGCACGTCCAGGGATCCGTCACGCCACCTTCCTAGCCTTCGAGCCACCTCCATGTTCATCAACGACGACCGAAACGCCCCCAATTAACCCAGCGCCGCCACCTATAATCCACCCAAATCAAATTTTTGCGGCCGATCTGGCCGTTGAAATCTCTTGCGACACGCCTAGATGAACTCCTTTCGGCCTCCTCTACCCAACTATAACTTTGATTCCACGATCAAACGAATTTTGATTTCGTCGCGATAGAAGGCCGAGAATTAACGATCAAATTGTGAAAAAATGGAGATACAAACAGAAAAACGAATTCCAGGAGAAGATTATGCTCCTTGAGAACTTCAACATATAATTTTTTCGGAATTTTCTGAGGACTTTGAATTTTTGACTTTGAATTTTTTTTTTGAATTGAACATGGATCTAGGGTTTCTAGCCATTGGAAGAAGAGAAGGAGCTGATGAAATGAATGCCCAAACGAATGAGAATAGATGGGCTAGGGTTTATAACCGGATTTATATAGGTAGGTTAGAATTAGAGTGTATGGAACCGATAAACAAACGCCCTGAACTATAATTGGCCCAAAAAGCCCTTCTGACTCCGGAACGAAATTTGGTAAACCCATATATCGAAATAGGTGTTTTAAAATATTCTGAACGCGATGGAAAAAGATTCACGTCCAAATTCGATCGTATGAAGAAGTTATGCTGAAATCAATATTTTCAAATTGATTTCAATTAAATCGATTTCAAGGCGTTTCGCGTTCGTACGATCAAACGACAAGTCCGATCGCTACGAAACTTGAAAACCTTCAATAATTCACTGATACGGATCCGATGAAACTGGTTTCGTCGAAATCCGAGTCCGTGAAAAAAATGGCTATTTTTATATAATTTAAATAAATTAAACAAATTGATTAAATCCAATTTTATATTTTAAATTCTAAAATTGACAATCTTATCATCTTTATATTACTCAAACATTTACAATGATTTTTAACAAATTTAAATGTCCATATAGAGAAGATAAATTTATTAATTCCAAATGTTAATCTCACTTTTAATAATTAACTTCATTTAATTTACAAAATTATAAATAAAATCCTAAAATTCCATTTAGTTAAATAAATTAATTATTATTCCGTTCATAATTTCAAATAGAAGTGTCAACCATTGGATTTAAGATTATCACATAAATATTTCACGTTTTCAACTTAATTTCCAATTAACGTAAAATGTTATTATTGAATTTTAAATTAATTGCAATAAACCCAAATAAATACATAAAGCTTGATTCCTGTTTAAACATTTAACTCATTTGATTGCAATTAACCTCTTTATGGTAAATTAAATTCTGGTATATTAATGAAACTTTATTTCTATTTCGTTTTCCTATACTAAATTTATTATAAGTGTATTTACTCCATTCCAACAAGTTGAAATTCCATTCTTATTATAACAATCATTTCCCTATTCACTTTTATTAATAACCCACCATCATTGCATTTATTGTCTTTTTTTATTGATTTAATCAAATTACCCTATATTCCTTTAAACTCATACTAACGAAATATTCAATTACTATTCAATGCATATTTATTCATCAATCAATTTGGTATTTACTTTTCTTTCCTTCTATTTGATAAATAACCTAGTATACATTTATATACATTCATTTCATTCCATTCATTTATGGGTATTGTATTGAAATTTAATTTATTAGCTAATACCAACATTATTACCATTAGTTGGATTCCCAATTTTATTCAATATCCTGAATAAATAACATATATATTAATCAAATCCTTACATTTTTTTTTCACATATTCCATAAAAAAATCAAATCATAACATTTGAATGATTTTATTGAATTGGAATTTCATTCAAGTCATAAATTATTAACTTGCAATGACATGATTCCTTAATTTATTCCAGTTACCGTTTACACTCTTTTATTGCATTAAATCACTTTAATATTTCATTAATTTCTCATATTAAATTTTATATCCAGGTAAGAATTCTTTTTCTACTTAATTCAATTTGGATTTTACTCAAATTTCTATAAATAGGTTTTAAGTCACCATTTACATAATTTATTTTAGCCTTCATTTTAGCATTTATTTATCCCCTTTATTGTTTCTACTAAAATAAATTGCAAAAATCCTATTAAATAAACAAATTAAATTGTCGAAATTTATGGGTCGTTACACTCTCCCCCACTCAAAACTTTTCGTCCCCGAAAAGGAAAAGAAGGGAAAAGAAGAAATAAGAAAACAATATATCTTTCTTAATTAAATTTATAAACAAATAAGTTTACAAAATAAAATAATTTAACATAAAATATACCAATTATTACCTATTTAAATCTTTTACACATAAATTGTTAAAGTTTGTAAACATTTTCAAATTTTTCTAAGTCCAAAATTTACGGAAAATTTCGGCAGAGTCTCCTTTGTATGGAGAGTCTCGGAAGAAAATATAATATAAATATAACAATATACACAAATATTTTCCAAAATAATATATATCCCTTCATGGGAAAATATATAAAATAGCGCTATAAACCGTAATCCGAAAACGTACCTATTTGTCGGCAATTAACGTTTATTTATTGAACCAAAAGCAGTAGCAATTGCTTCCATAACCTGCATTTCACTCATATAATCCAAAAGTTTAACAATTTATATAAAGTGAAATTTTTAAGTGGTTTCAATCACTAACAACAAATCAATACAACAACCATCAATTTCAACAAACAGCATACACAACAAATTTAAAGCAACCATTAAACAAACAAATAGTTGTTCGGGTTCAAAACCTTTAAATTGTACGGAATGAAGAATAAACTACTAGCGCATCACTTACTCAACAGTCTTAGATAAAACTAAATAGATTATTCATTCGCCCAAACCCAATTTTTTAAAGTATCTTACCCAAACAACCATAACCAAACAACAACCTATTTGCACAACAAATTTTGTTTATCCTTATTAATTTCATTCATACATTTGTTGTTAAATTTCTCATTTTATTCATACCACATAAATTTTTATAATCTACATTTATTTCTAACAAATTTTTAATTTCATTTACACATTCACTATTTGTTTCATTTGTTTTTACTTATTTCTTACAATTATTCCTTCCCATTATCTCAGGTCATGCCAGTTCTTTTTATTTCATTATAATTATTTATTCACTTATTGCATGCCCTCATTTATTTACATTTGTTTATCAATAGTATTTATGTCCCATTTAATTTCTTAGCATTCCCATTTTATTTACTTAAGTTGATAATCATCTATTTGAATTACTTACCTTTAAAATTTCAATTATAACTTAAGTTTACAACATTATATTCTCACTTATAATAGCAAATTCATTGAATACTTCATTACCTACTTCTACTTGTACAATTTCATTACATTTCCTATTAAACATTTCAACTTTTAATATTTGGTAAGTTATATACGTTTTTAAAGGATGTACTTGAAAGTTACACAAGTTTCCTCATTCCTATGATTAATTTAACGTTCAATAATAATATCCTTTATTTCGTAGGTTATAATTTCAAATTTCATTTAATAACATTTATAACCTGTCATTAAATCTCTTATTTCCTTTAGAGGTTTTAATTTATTAATTATCTATGTTTCAATTCACTACAATAATTGAAACAATTAATTAATGGAAATTTAAGAATTTAATACCGGTTAAATTTCAATTTATTTTAAAAACAATAGATAAATATATTCTTACAACTTATATATCTCTAATTATATTTAAAACAATTCAAAATTTATATATTGTTCAAAAATAAATCTACAGTAAAACTACTACAGTGGCCTTCCCCCTTCGAGACTCGAAAATGAAAGTCGATGATGCGGCCGCCATTACTGAAATTATTTTCCAGCGACAGAGAGAAAAGCACAAAACTTATTTTCTCTAAAAATCTTATTTAAAACAATTCTTCCAAATTATATTGAAATATTTATATCAGAAAATACTTATAAACAATATTATTATATTCCAAAATTTATTCGAAAGAAATCTTCAAAAACCCCGGAACTTAAATTCTAAGTTTCCACTTTCCATTTATTTTATTTTCAACTTAGTTTCAACTATTATTAATATTTTCATTGCCTAACACCCAATCTATAGCAACCAAATATATATCTTTATAAAATATTTTTATATATAGAAAATATAATAGGCAAAGTTATTTCATTCACCTATATAAAACAAATATTATGTCGGTCTGTCCTATTAAGTGTTTAGAAATCCCTATTGATGTCACAGCGTCCCATGCACCAACCAGAATTTATAAATACAAAACGGAACAAATTAACACTAAAAAAACCTTTTTATAACACTAGCAAATACGCTCTCTCATATATATATACTCTCAGCGACTACCATAGGGTATTACTACCCTATTAATAAAGAGTCAAACCCCACAAAGCTAAGGTTTATCTCTAAACCAAAGCTCTGATACCAGATGTAACGTCCCGCCTTTTCGCACGATTTAAATCGACACACATGCCGATTCAAACCATACGGAAGGGCGGATTGTTATGGGGTAGATAAGAAAAACAAGAAAGAAATAAACAAAAATAGAATCTCACAGCGGAAGGATAAAATATAATAATCAAATATACAGTTCATGAAGCTGTTTACAAAACCTATGATTATTTTTATACAATACATATCAGAGTACACATATCAGAGAATAATAATAAATGCAGCGGAATTAAATGGTGTAGTGGAATAATATGATAGATAATAGTACTACAAATCTTCGTCTTCGTCCTCCAGAATAAAATCTTCAAATCCTGAAACGCTCGGACTGACCCGAGCGAATTTGAAAAGACAAAAACACTCGAGTCAGAACTAAAAGATCTTATGTGAGTTAACTTAACAGAAATAGATATGAGTGCAGTAACTCAAGAGATGCTCGGGATTTACATCTCATAAGGATCCGTTAAACTATTTACTATATAGTACATTTCGCTATTATAATGGTGTCTAATTGTAAACTTACTTTTTAATAGCGTTAAGGGGTTACCCATATAGCCCTTAACACAAATAATGCCAATAGTCTATATAGTGCCTGCATATCTCCTGATCGGGAGACTACGAGAAGACACTCCATAGGTACGACATAAATAGAAACTCGAACAAGGCGCGATAGGGTAGCTGACACGACACAACTAGGCAATGCCAGGGTAGATATACCAATTACGCTTCCGGGTCGGTGGTAACGCGTAGCGCGCAGCTACCGCCCATCTCGAGCCACACCCCCAAATAAAATCAAAAGTGGCCACCGAATCAATCCAAGAGTCAAAGTATAATATTGAAGGGATGTGTCGATCAAAGGTGCTACCTTATTAACCCGTCAATCGCTCCTGTTTTAGCCACCTTATGCCAACTCACGGGAGTTGGGTCCACGTATTTACCTTACAGGAAACGCCACCATCAACCTACTTCATTCTGGAATCTCCACCGCGTACACGGTTGTTAAAGTGGTTTTCGGAGTTGGCAGAGAGTATGACAACTTCCGATCCCGGTCTCTTCAACAACCAAACGTTACTATAACACCGCGGTCATTTAAAAATTAATTATACTTTCAAAAACCAGAATATAATTATCCATTTCAAAACCCATAAATACGATATCATTTTCTTTCCAAAACAAACTCATTTGATATTATTTTTATAAAAACCCAAATTAATATAATATCATTTTATTTCAAATATATATTTCTTTTCCAAAATCATATTGTTTTCAAACTTAAAAAAATTTGAAAACCAAACATTGAATTATAACTTTCAAACTATAATACTTCGAAAATTCATAGCTTTAAACCATAATTTCCAAAACTTAAATGGTTTGGATTATTCAAACAGTATATAGCATCAATAGTTTGGATTCAAAATTTCTTTATAAAATAAAATAATTTCCGCGACTTACAATTTATTTCATTAAAGATTAAGTCAAAATCCATAAATTTAAAATCGCTTTCAGTTTAAATAAACCATTTCAGTTTCAATATATCTCAAATTTTGGATATTAAACAATTGGAACTAAGGTTGGAAATTTCTATTTCACCAATTTAAAGTCCTATTATTTAGTTTGAAATAATAATTGCATAATAAACCCATAATCATTTAAGTAAAACTCAAATTACTTATAAAAGAAAATTTCCTTAAATTTTTATACTAGAAATATTCATTTAATTCACCTTGAATAGAATTCAGTTATAAATATCATACCCTTTTTAAAATTTCAAGTTAATAAATTTTTCATCAACTTATGAAGTTAACTTCTTAATTAAGCTCAATTCCAAATAAATTTTCCAACCTAACTCCAAATCTTAATTAATTTAAATCCTTTAAAATTATATGTAATTTCAATATCTTAACATGTACTTAACCATATAATATAAAATAATCAAACTCCGTCAATCAACTTATTTATTTTATTTAACGAATCCATACATAGCTTATCTTCAATACTTTAACTATAGATGTATATATATAAAATAAGATTTTATATAATATCAAAATCTATATTTATTTGAATCAATTATAACTCTATATATATACAGGAACTTAAACTCATACTAAATCGTATAATATAAATTATCAAATGCCATTTTTCAACTTATTCATTTTATTTAGCAGATTTATACATAGCTTAAATTCAACAATTTAACTTTGTATGTATATATATAAAATATATTTATATCATATCCAAATTTAATATTTATTAAACCGTATTATATCCAAACCATAAAAATTATTTCAAAATAATTATATATATATATATATATACCGCGGTGTCCGTATATAATTTTCTATCCTATGGTCAAGTGATATAGATATTTATCATTTCAATCCGCAATTTAAAAATAAAATGTGGTTGTATATCATTTCAAACCGCAATCCCGAATGAAATGAAAATGCATGATAACTTGCAGTTTATACAATATAAAATATAGCATCCATTCATCCAAATATCAATCATCAACCATTTATTACAATCATCATCCAATTTAAACAAACATCAATATAGAGCATATAAAATATAACAGGAAATAAATAACAGGCATTAACTACTAGTTTATATTCAATAATAAATTTATTAATTGTTTAACTAGCAGTTTTATGCAAGTAAATAAATTGTAACTGTCAAATTTATATGCAATTATAAAATTAATTAACAGTCAAATTAAATAAATGCGATTTAACAGAGATAATGAATAAAACATGTCAAACAATCATAAATGAATTTCTACTCATATCTTAAGTTAATTTAATAAACATAAGAAATTTTAGAAGTTGTGAGTGGGTCAAAACACTCACCTTTTGGATTTAAATCGAATTTAAATCCGATTTAAACCCAAAAATTTGACGGTCTCCAAATCCAACCAAACCAGCGTCGACAGATCCGGAATTTCATTACAATCCTAACAAAAAAATTTCACGTAAAACGGACAACGTATGCTAAAGTTATTCGATTTAAACTAGTTGAAATCTAAATTAAATAAAAAAAACAACTCACCTTCCCAAAAGTATATGCCACGTCACCATCACGTTTCATGTTTGCAGGCACGCGAAAACCCTAGCTACAACCCAGGCCGAACGCGTCTTCTTGTTCGAGATCGACTTCAACCGCCACCATCCAAACGTTCGCCGCACGTCCAGGGATCCGTCGCGCCACCTTCCTTGCCTCCGAGCCACCTCCACGTTCATCAACGACGACCGAAACGCCCCCACTTAACCCAGCTCCGCCACCTATAATCAACCCAAATCGAATTTTTGTGGCCGATCTGGCCGTTGAAATCTCGTGCGACACGCCAAGATGAACTCCTTTCGGCCTCCTCTACCCAACTATAACTTTGATTCCACGATCAGACGAATTTTGATTTCGTCGCGATGGAAGGCCGAGAATTAACGATCAAATTGTGAACAAATGGAGATACAAACAGAAAAACGAATTCCAGGAGAAGATTAAGCTCCTTGAGAACTTCAACATATAATTTTTTTGAAATTTTCTGAGGACTTTGAATTTTTGACTTTGGATTTTATATTTTTTTGAATTGAACATGGATCTAGGGTTTCTTGCCATTGGAAGAAGAGAAGGAACCGATGAAATGAACGCCCAAACAAATGAGAATAGATGGGCTAGGGTTTATAACTGGATTTATATAGGTAGGTTAGAATTAGAGTGTATGGAACCGATAAACAAACGCGCTGAACTATAATTGGCCCAAAATGCCCGTTCTGACTCCGGAACGAAATTTGGTAAACCCATATATCGAAATAGGTGTTTTAAAATATTCTGAACGCGATGGAAAAAGTTTCATGTCCAAATTCGAACGTATGAAGAAGTTATGCTGAAATCAATATTTCCAAATTGATTTCAAATTGATTTCAATTAAATCGATTTCAAGGCGTTTCGCGTTCGTACGATCAAACGACAAGTCCGATCGCTACGAAACTTGAAACCCAACAATAATTCACCGATACGGATCCGATGAAACTGGTTTCGTCGAAATCCGAGTCCGTGACAAAAATGGCTATTTTTATATAATTTAAATAAATTAAACAAATTGATTAAATCCAATTTTGTATTTTAAATTCTAAAATTGACAATCTTATCATCTTTATATTACTCAAACATTTACAATGATTTTTAAAAAATTTAAATGTCCATATAGAGAAGATAAATTTATCAATTCCAAATGTTAATCTCACTTTTAATAATTAACTTCATTTAATTTACAAAATTATAAATAAAATCCTAAAATTCCATTTAGTTAAATAAATTAATTATTATTCCGTTCATAATTTCAAATAGAAATGTCAACCATTGGATTTAAGATTATCACATAAATATTTCACGTTTTCAACTTAATTTCCAATTAACGTAAAATGTTATTATTAAATTTTAAATTAATTGCAATAAACCCAAATAAATACATAAAGCTTGATTCCTGTTTAAACATTTAACTCATTTGATTGCAATTAACCTCTTTCTGGTAAATTAAATTCCGGTATATTAATGATACTTTATTTCCATTTCATTTTCCTATACTAAATTTATTACTAAGTTTATTTACTCCATTCCAACAAGTTGGAATTCCATTCTTACTATAACAATCATTTCCCTATTCACTTTTATTAATAACCCACAATCATTGCATTTATTGTCTTTTTTATTGATTTAATCAAATTACCCCATATTCCTTTAAACTCATATTAACGAAATATTCAATTACCATTCAATGCATATTTATTCATCAATCAATTTGGTAGTTACTTTTCTTTCCTTCTATTTGATAAATAACCTAGTATACATTTATATACATTCATTTCATTCCATTCATTTATGGGTATTGTATTGAAATTTAATTTATTAGCTAATACAAAAATTATTACCATTAATTGGATTCCCAATTTTATTCAATATCCTGAATAAATAACATATATATTAATCAAATCCTTACATTTGTTTTACATATATTCCATAAAAAATCAAATCATAACATTTGAATGATTTTATTGAATTGGAATTTCATTCAAGTCATAAATTATTAACTTGCAATAACATGATTCCTTAATTTATTCCAATTACCGTTTACACTCTTTTATTGCATTAAATCAATTTAATATTTCATTAATTTCTCATATTAAATTTTATATCCAGGTAAGAATCCTTTTTCTACTTAATTCAATTTGGATTTTATTCAAATTTCTATAAATAGGTTTTAAGTCACCATTTACATAATTTATTTTAGCCTTCATTTTAACATTTATTTATCCCTTTTATTTTTTCTACCAAAATAAATTACAAAAATCCTATTAAATAAACAAATTAAATTGTCGAAATTTACGGGTCGTTACAATTAATAATAATAATTTATCTTAATTAACATTTTAAAATCTTCTTTAAACTTTGAAAATAATTTATTATTAATTATAGAAACTTTAATGTTAATTAACTTTTACATTTAAATTAATTTATCAAATTAATTTAAACATTAATTAAGATTTTAAAAACATTCTAAAATAATTAAAACTTGCATTAAAGTCTTAACTTAAATCGTTAAACACTTATAAAAAAACTTTTGAAAGATAATCGGCTTAACTTAATTAAATTTACTTATTATATTTTTTTTATAATATTGCAGTTTGAAGAAAATTTCTCGAGAACTTCTCAGGTTATACTCGATTATCACTTCGAGTTTTCATACATCTTCCCCGAGTCATCCCTCTCTCCCTCACGCGTACCCTCTTCTTCTGTTCTCTTTTTTTTTATTTTTTTTCTTTCCAGTTGAATTAAGTTCAAGTTTAACAAACGCATCAGGTAAACCTAGCTCGCATACTCGAGTTCGAACCCGAAGTAATCACCCTCCTTTCTCGAGTATCACTCGCGTCGCTTTCCACCATCAGCCTGACACCAACGATAACGTACCCGTGCACGGCGACCAGATTGGCATTCCCACCTTGCCGACCATACTCGCGAGTCACTGGTGATTTCAACTTCCACCCCGACCATTTCAAATCGCCAAAACTCCAGTGAGACGAAAACGAGCTGCAACGACCAAAATTCGAACGCGGCCCATCGGAGAAACCACTCTAAGCCAACTCCATCGATCACCTATACCCACGTCGACCTACCCAGAGCAGCGTCACGACTACAGCCACGTTTTCACCCATATGCGATTGAGACCGGTCACCTCACGTGATGAACAAACCCCAATTATCACGTCTTCCCAGTCTAACTTCAAACCCTAGTATGACAAATTTCGATCATCACAAACAAAGGAAAAATCCAACAGTATTTCCATCACTCTACCTTACTCCAGCCTTCTTCGTGCCAAAACTCGAAGCTTCAATCGACGCCATTCAACGGCGACACCCCAAAACCCCAAAACTGAATGATACATAAATTCTCGATCAAAACAATGTTAAAAATCACAAGATTTTCACTAAAATTCACGATTCTTTGGATGAATCTGACTACATAATTCAAAGATGAAATTATTGTTATTGATTTTTAACCAAAACTTGATTTTTACTGTAATCCCAATATTTACAGTTTATTTGTTAATTTTTTTTACCTTAAACTATTTTAAAAACAAGATCATGTTATCATTCACATTTTATCTTCAGAATTCAAAGCCTAATGTAGAGTATTTAAGAAAATAGGAATTTATCTAAAAACGTTTGGGTCTGTAGCTAATCACAGAGCATCATTTTCAAATATTCACACATATAAATTCAGATAAGATAATGCATGCAAACCATTTCATAATTTTTTATCACACAATATTATCACATGCAAAACCTATAAAAGTTTACTCATAGGTAAAAGAAATAAAAAGGTCTAGTTAAAAAAAAAAGTTTGCTCACGGTAAATGGAAGAGAAGAGGACTTCTGTTGTTTGAAGACTACAGATTTTTCTTGAATCCTATTTTGCTTTGAACTTGAATGATGTTAAGTTTCCTTTCTTTTTTTCCTGGTTTGCTTAACTTTTACTGAACAACTAGAATAGGATGAATGCAAATATATATATATATATATATATATATATATATAGAAAATAACAGTTTGTGTAAATAGGTGTTATCTGGTTAGGCCTTATTGGTTTTGAACAGATTTTTTTCTTTTTTTTCTTTTGACTAAAGATATTTTTCTAGTTTGGAGGCTGTAATGATTTTTACATTTTTTTGGCTGAAAGGATTTATTTTGTGCTGAGAATAGATGGTATTAAATGCATGCTTCTATTTTCGTTTACAGGCTTATACTATTTGCTTTGTACTTCTTTGTTTTGTTTGTTTATCTTCTTTTGCAAGCCACTTTGTTTTATTTATTTCTTACTTTGCTTACACAACTCACATTCAATTCTATTTGCATTTCATTTGTTATTATTTTATGTTGCCATATGACTATATACTTTTCTCATGAACACATATGCTTGAATTTTTATTTCTATTTATAGTTTGATCAAACATCACATTTATAACATATATTTTATTCTATATTTTACACTAAATATTGATAAGATAAATTTTATACTTCTTATAACTTCATAAAGAAAATGGAGTAAAACACAATTTGTACATTAAATAAATAATCATACATATTATTCTTGCCAAAGTATAATCTTTAAATCCAATATATTTAAATACATTTTGAATTTCCAAATCAAAATTTAATTACAATCCAATTCAATTTATTTTGAGTTTCAAATCAAATTCTAAAACAAATAAGTATATACATCTTATTAAATTTGAAAAATTCAAACGAATCCACAATTTTAACCCAAAATTTAATTCAATTACAAATTTATATTCATCTTTTAAATTGAGATCGTTACAGATTTCCCCCTTTAAGAAATTTCGTCCTCGAAATTTGCCAAGGAGATAACCAAGATAGATGAAAGATAGAGAAAATCTTTCCAAATCAAACTGGATATCAATTCTGCATTTGGCTTACCAAATCAGAATATCAGCAACAGATATGAGAACAAACTCAATCAACTACGAAACAATTAAGTTATTTGATCTACGTAGTATACAGGGTATTGGTCAGTTCAGAGGGATAACTAACCTTCGTAGATTAAGTTGAAACCTAATGAAATAGATAGAAATAGATTCGATTACGATCTCAGATTCAAGATTTAACTCATTCACGATTTGTTGAGAAACAAAACTATAGGTAGTTCTCATGTCGAACAAAATTCGAACAATTTTATCATAAACAAGATAGTTACCTTATAAAATTTCTTTTCCTTAATTAGCTTTTGAGGTTGAAGAATCATCTCTGATTGCATACACTTTCCTTTCTAGAGTTTTCTCCTTTGCTGGACAGTTGTTGATCCTATGTCCTGGCTTGCGGTAGTAATAGCACCCCGTAGATTCCTAATCTGGCCTCATAAGTGGCTCTCTCATTCCTGGCATCCAAGAATTCCTACATTTATCCGAATAGTGACCTTTCTCTAAGCAATTGAGACAAGTAACATCTTTCACCTTTTTCTTCTATATATTCTTCTTTCCTTTATCTTTCCTCGATTTCTTTCCACCGAATTTCTTTTCCTCCAATTCAGATTACTTGTATCTTCATTTTCCTCCAAATCTTTTTGCTTATCCAGAGTATCGTATCTATAACCCATATCAATTAGTTCAGAAAAAGATTCCTTAACGTGAGTAGCCATCCTTACCTGAAACTCCTTGTTCATTCCCAAATAAACTTTTCATTCTTCTTTAATGGTGTATTCACCAATTCTGGAACAAATCGAGATAATACATTAAATTTGTTTAAGTATTCCTCAAATGATAAACTTCCTTGCTTCAAATCTACGAATTCCTGATACATTCTAGAGATACCAGCAGACGATGCCGCTGTTCGAATACTTCCTTGAAACAATTCCAAGTAAATTTATCCGCCGGCTCATCCAATGTAACTGTTTCCCACTAAACTACAGCCTCTTCCTGGAGTTGCCAGGAAGCTACCAATCACATTTGATCATCTTCTAATTTTAATCCCTTGAAAATCCTTTCGCATGATCGAACCCAGGCTTATGCTTCGATAACAGATTCTTTGCCAGTAAATGGTTTTCCACCAAGTCTAGAAAAGCTTCGATATAAATCAGTCAAATTTGATTGAGATTGAATGAGAATATCTGTCATTGCAGGGCTTTGACCAGCTATAGTGGTACTTCACTGTCCCTATCTCATCCTCTTCTTCCACTCATTCTTACTATCTGTGAATAGTAAGAAAACCAATTTAAGCATTCGGATGAAATATCTTAGAGAATAACAACAGATAAAGAGAATAAATTAAGAAATTTTTGATTTTGGCTCCACTGGTAGTACTCAATCTAGGGTATACTTCACCCTATCTCTAATGAGCCATCTAACGTGTTACACTATGTAGCTAAAGTTCTTACTCAACCTCTAGCTCTGATGCCACTTTGCCACGACCCGAACTCGATGTCCGACAAACAACATCAAATTCGTATCGTGGGAGCTCACAATGCCCATTAGATGATAAATAACACAGCGGAAATAAAAGATGATATCATTGATACAATATCCGATACATCAATTTGATAAAATGATAATCATCAATATCAGAGAATATACAATACAGAATACAGCGAACACGATACAATATGAGATTAGTCTTCATAGAATCTAATACTACAACTCCAATCCAAAATTCCAAAGCTAGAACTCCAAACTTCAAGCTCGATCCACCATCAAGGTTGCACCAATACAAGCTAGGTCAGTCGTCCAAGGACTGAACTAGCTCCAGATAATCTACTAACCCTGACTATCTGAAAAACCAAGCTCTAGACTGCCCGTGAGGAAAATTATAGGCTCCTAGAGTTTAGGAATGGAACAACAAACTCCGAGTCAGTCATGGGACTGGTGTGAGCAAACGAAAACTTTTGGTCTTTTAAACAATCAAAAGATTTTAAATTTGAAATCCGCAATGCTTTTTGGAAAATGAAACTACCATAAGGCCTCCTGCCACACACACCATGCAAATGCAGAATTAGAGGAGATTTCTCCTTATGATAGTCAAACATGCTTGATACGTAAAAAGCATTTTGATATTATTATTATTAGTGCATAGTGGAAAACATTTCGAAAGTATAATATTAATCTTAGCCAGCATAGACATTTCGAACAATGCCTATTATAGCTACCATCCAAACAGTGGGGCGCCACCATAAGTAGATGGCAGGTTATGCAACTAAAACCGTAAAAGGCTCGTATTGGATGAATGGATTTTCCAACAAATGGTTAGGCTAAGGAACTTCCTATTGCCACATGGGAACGCCTCTGGCAGGACGCCCCGAGAACCTACCCGGCTCTCTGCCAACAAGGCCGGCTACCCCCTTCCCGGGGAATAAAATCTCAGATATGCCACCCCCGTCCTTTGGGACCTTTATACGAGGTACCTCTACACCAACAAAATCACACAGTAACAAATATACTACAGTGCCCACATTAGTAAGTATCTGGGCTCCATACCATGATACTACCCTTTTCCAGAAGGAATGGTCACACCCTAGGGGAGCTACCCCTTAAACCTTGCCGCATCTTTCCTGTTTTGACCATTACCGGTCTGTGAGGCTCGATGAGGTCTCGTCCACAAAGCTATGCTTTATGCGATGCTTTGATCATAAATGATCAACAAGTAATCAACACACAACAACACTTAGCATGCCACACTACCAAATTGGGAGTATATCGCTAATAACCTTCAACTACATAACCTTTGAGCTCGTACGTCTCAGAGAAGGGTGTTAAGCTAAGAGAATAAATTCTCCGCCACTAACAGATATGTATTTGAAAGAAATCTGCTTTATATCTCAAAGTGTAATGTCAGACATACAACCATACAAGTCTGTCCCGGGTTCGAACAGAACCGAAGGAACTTCCGAAGAAGTCCTTGCAAATCCGGGTATTCACAATCCCGATCGGACCTCCCATCACATAGGAAATCTCTATACCGTAGCTACTCAGTATAGAGACAATCGATAGGTCACCCTATCGTTCTTGCAAATACCCGGTCTTCACCATCGGTCTTCAAATGCTATCCATAAGAACGTATCATTATTCGAAATAGGTTATATGACACAAAGTCCTCTCCCGGCTAAACCGAATAATGAGCGCAATATTTAGAAACATATGGATATGGGATTTCAATTAAGTCACAACTTAATAATTCCAACTTTCTTTCAAATGGTCTAAACAAATCACCATTTCTAATCTTTAAACAAAAAGATTCATTTCACAAAGTTCACTCAGTTTCATAAAGATCCATTCATCGATTTCAAAACAATTTCCGTTTCAGTTGGATTAACTCATTTAAATCTTTAAACCAAAGATTTAGCTTATAGCTTTCAAAACTCGTTCCAAAGATTCATCCATAATTTGGAAAACTAATTCAATTTAAACTTGTAATTTCTTTAATACAAATTGGAAATATGAGAGCTTTTGATCATTCGAAAACAACAGTTTCCATTTTGGAAAATCCGATTTCATTTATACAAGTTAAAATCTTTGGGTCAATTCAAATCCCCACAACAATACTTAAAAAATGGTTTGAAACCCATATAAGCTTGTATACCATTTATAAATCATAAATACCAAATCTAGAATTCAATTCCAGATATTGAATTCCAATTTAAATCAAATTATTCAAATTTCAAATCTCAACTAAGTAATTGAGAATAACTTTTATCTTTGAAATCCCTTTTCAAAAGCTCTTTATATTTAATTCAATTCCAGTTTCAAAACTATTTTAAAAATTCACATATCTGTGACTTAACCGATTTCTACGTGCAATCCATATTGTGTGTGTATAATGTAGTCCAGGGGATTTTACACAATAGTACACAACATCAATCATCACAGATATATCAATATCGATAAGCGGCATGAACTATAACGCTTATCTTTATTCATAGATAAAATAAATTTATCAATCGCAAAGATTTATCATTACGATTCAATGTGAGTTTCGGATAATCAACTGGAATTCGACTCCCTGCCGCATCGAAATTCAAGTGCCGTTTTGCAGCCAGAGGGGTTTTCATATTCATACAGAAACAAATCACAGTTCAGCACAAAGCAATTCGCATCACACATAGTCACAAACAAAACAAGAATATCAATCCAGTACACAACAATAGTTGATTATTTTTCAATCGAGATGAATGTGGATTAAAAGAACTAACCGCATAATTATTTTTATTGATGGATTTAAATCAATGATAAATTTTGATCAATTAATGAAATCTTAATCACTTCATTTATCAATTATCCCTTAATTAATTATCTTAATTAACTGCCAATTATAATTAATCAACTTAAATTATCAAATTAATAATTCTTTATTACAAATAATTAAATATTTAATTGTTAATTAACCAAATCTTTAATTACAACTTGATAAATCTCTAATCACTTAGTTAATTACAATTTTAACTTAATTAACCATTCTTAATTACCTTTTAAAACAATTAATAATAATAATTTGTCTTAATTAACATTTTAAAATCTTCTTTAAACTTTGAAAATAAATTATTATTAATTATAAAAACTTTAATGTTAATTAACTTTAACATTTAACTTAATTTATCAAATTAATTTAAACATTAGTTAAGATTTTAAAAACATTCTAAAATAATTAAAACTTGGATCAAAGTCTTAACTTAAATCGTTAAACACTTAAAAATACTTTCGAAAGATAACTGGCTTAACTTAATTAAATTTACTTATTATATTTTTTTATAATATTGCAGGTTGAAAAAAATTTCCCGAGAACTTCTCAGGTTATACTCGAGTATCACTTCGAGTTTTCATACATCTTCCCCGAGTCATCCCTCTCTCCCTCACGCGTACCCTCTTCTTCTCTTCTTTTTTTTTTCCTTTTTTTCTTTCCAGTTGAATTAAGTTCAAGTTTAACGAACGCATCAGGTAAACCCAGCTCGCATACTCGAGCTCGAACCCGAAGTAATCACCCTCCTTTCTCGAGTATCACTCGCGTCGCTTCCCACCATCAACCTGACACCAACGATAACGTGCCCGTGCACGTGCACGTGCACGGCGACCAGATTGGCATTCCCACCTTGCCGACCATACTCGCGAGTCACTGGTGATCTCAACTTCCACCTCGACCATTTCAAATCGCCAAAACTCCAGTGAGACGAAAACGAGCTGCAACGACCAAAATTCGAACGTGACCCATCGGAGAAACCACTCCAAGCCAACGCCACCGATCACCTGTACCCACGCCGACCTACCCAGAGCAGCGTCACGACTTCAGCCATGTTTTCCCCCATATGCGATTGAGACCGGTCACCTCACGATGATGAACGAACCCCAATTATCACGTTTGCCCAGTCTAACTTTAAACCCTAGTATGACAAATCCGATCATCACAAAAAAGGAAAAATCCAACAGTATTTTTCCATCACTCTACCTTACTCAAGCCTTCTTTGTGCCAAAACTCGAAGCTTCAATCGACGCCGTTCAACGACAACACCCCAAAAACCTAAAACCGAATGATTCACAAATTCTCGATCAAAACAATGTTAAAAATCACAAGATTTTCACTAAAATTCATGATTCGTTTGGATAAATCTGACTACATAATTCAAAGATGAAATTATTGTTATTGATTTTTAACCAAAACTTGATTTTTACTGTAATCCCAATATTTACAGTTTATTTGTTAAATTTTTTTACCTTAAACTATTTTTAAAAACAAGATCATGTTATCATTTACATTTTATCTTCAGAATTCAAAGCCTAATGTAGAGTATTTAAGAAAACAGGAATCTATCTAAAAATATTTGGGTCCGTAGCTAATCACAGAGCATCATTTTCAAATATTCACACATATAAATTCAAATAAGATAATGCATGCAAACCATTTCACAAATTTTTATCACACAATATCATCACATGCAAAACCTATAAAAGTTTAATCACAGGTAAAAGAAACAAAATGGTCTAGTTAAAAAAAAGAGTTTGCTCACAGTAAATGAAAGAACAGAAGATTTCTTTTGTTTGAAGACTGCAGATTTTTCTTGAATCCTATTTTGCTTTGAACTTGAATGATGTTAAGTTTCCTTTCTTCTTCTTTTTTCCTGGTTTGCTTAACTTTTACTGAACAACTAGAATAGGATGAATACATACATACATACATACATATATATATATATATATATATATATATATATATATAGAAAATAACAGTTTGTGTAAATAGGTGTTATCTGGTTAGGCCTTATTGGTTTTAAACAGATTTTTTTCTTTTTTTTCTTTTGACTAAAGATATTTTTCTAGTTTGGAGGCTGTAATGATTTGTACATTTTTTCGGCTGAAAGGATTTATTTTGTGCTGAGAATAGATGGTATTAAATGCATGCTTCTATTTTTGTTTACAGGCTTATACTATTTGCTTTGTACCTCTTTCTTTTGTTTGTTTATCTTCTTTTGCAAGCCTTTGTGTTTTATTTATTTCTTACTTTG
Organism: Allium cepa; assembly: GCA_030765085.1. Lineage (NCBI taxonomy): Eukaryota > Viridiplantae > Streptophyta > Magnoliopsida > Asparagales > Amaryllidaceae > Allium > Allium cepa. Next base: position 449,269 of record JASFAV010000023.1, on the reverse strand, counting down.
CTTACACAACTCACATTCAATTCTATTTACATTTCATTTGTTATTATTTTATGTTGCCATATGACTATATACTTTTATCATGAACACATATGCTTGAATTTTTATTTCTATTTATAGTTTGATCAAACATCACATTTATAACATATATTTTACACTAAATATTGATAAGATAAATTTTATACTTCTTATAACTTCATAAAGAAAATGGAGTAAAACACAATTTGTACATTAAATAAATAATCATACATATTATTCTTGCCAAAGTATAATCTTTAAATTCAATTTATTTAAATACATTTTGAATTTCCAAATCAAAATTTAATTACAATCCAATTCAATTTATTTTGAGTTTCAAATCAAATTCTAAAACAAATAAGTATATACATCTTATTAAATTTAAAAAATTCAAACGAATCCACAATTTTAACCCAAAATTTAATTCAATTACAAATTTATATTCATCTTTTGAATCGGGATCGTTGCAAACATCATTAATCATAAGCACAACAATTATAGATAACCGATATACTTCTATAACGCTTATCTTCCATTCACAGATCCACAGATAAAACACAGATGAAATAAATTACAGTCATCATAGATAATTACATTCATCACAGCTCAAATCAACACAATTCATATCACAAAGCAATATACATCAAGGATATTAATCAATACAAAGCATTTAGTACACTCCAAACATCCATTAATAAGATCAATTAGTTATTTGATAAATTCAAATCAGATTGATCACTAATCCTGGTTAATTAACATTAATAAATCACAATCGTCTTAGTTAATTATCCTTAAATCATTTATTAGTTAACCATTAATAATAAATTTATCAACCCTTAATTATGTAATTATCCTTTAATTAATTATTCCCAAATTAATTACCTTGATTAACTAATCACATAAATTAATTATCCTAAAAAAATTAAGGAAGTAATCCATTAATTAATTATACTTAATTAATCACATAATTAATTTACCCTTTAATTAATACATCGTCCCTTAATCACGTTCATTAATTAATTAACCTTAAATTAATTAATTATTCTCAAATTAATTATCTCTACTAATTTACCATCCAAATTAATTAGCCTTAATTAATTATTCTTCAATTGCTTGATTAATATCATAATTTAATCAACCTTTAATACATTAATAACATTAACAAATTAACCTCAAATCATTTCAATTCATTAATCACATTAATCAATTATCCTTAAATAAATTAAAAAATTAGGCTTTATATAACTTTTATTAATCACATCATCAAATTCCATTTGAAATACTTAATAATATTTTAAATAATCATTTCAATATAATTATTCAAACCCAAACAATACTAACATATCTTTGACTTTAAAACCGAGTCTTTGAAAACTTATTTTAAAACTTGTTTTTGTTTTAAATTTTTAGAACCTGGTTTATAATAAAAGCAATCCGAGCCTCGATTTAAATCCCCTCAAGTACGACTTCGAGTCCAACACGAAAGATTTCAAGCAAAAACTCGAGAAAACCCATCATCTCCTTCTTCCTTCTCTCAGTACTGATACAATGGGTCACTGGTGCACGTGCACGATCAACTGATCGTGCTTCGACCATTGCCGTAACTTTCGACGCACCACCCATGACCTTTCCGATCACCACGACCACCTAGTTCGACGCAAATGAGAGCGGATCGAAATTGAGCCGTTCAACTAAAATTGTAACCAACCCTGAACACAAATCCGATCAAACAATTGCTTCGCCCAATAGATCCAGCCCACCTGAACCTTCGCCATCTCACTCATCACTTCGTCAACGAACCACGTTTCAAATCCACCAGCCCTAGTCAAGACCGATTTGATGATGACAACGAAATCTTCCCGAGAATAGGCTCAACAGAAACCTTAGTCTAAACCCTAAAATGTCTAACCCGAACCACGATAGCGATCTAAAATCCAAGCGAGCATTTTTCTTGTAACCCTCGACACCCAAACCTCCTCCAGGTTCAAGCTTGATGATCAACACAACGTTGATCGTCGGAACTTTATAAAAAACCCAAATTTGGTCATCTCGTGAATTCTCTTTAAACATAGGCTTTAAAACTTTGAAATGATTATCAATAATCATCTTCTTACCATACGAATTCATACCTATAATCAGAGATTGAAATCCTGATATTTGGTTTTTCTTGGGTTGAAGAAATTTTACTATAAATTTCATTTCTAAAATCATTTGCTGAATTTAAAATTCTGAAACTATTTTTAAAATAATCATTATACTTTAACAAACAATTTTAATTTATATTTCAAAGGTTAATTTGACTCTACTGAGAGATTTGAATTTTTGAAGTTAACTTGTGCCTGTAAACAACAAACAGGGGTATACACAAGCCTGTACACACACAACTACTTATACATATAAAACATGCAGGCATTTTTCACACAATCATATATATTTCATAACTTTCAGTATAAATCCAAGCACTAAGATATAAAATAGGTTTAAGTGATTTGCTCACCTGGATTGGGAAGGAACAGAGAAATTTGTCTGGAAATGATTTGTTTGAAAAATCTGGAATTTGATTTAACACTGAAGAGAACTTGAGTGTTGTTTGAACTTGGATTTGATCTGCCTGTTTGATCTGGATCTGGTTTGAAATGCTTTGATTTATTGAGATGCATTTGCATGCTTTTGATCAAGGTTGATCTAAACTTTGCATTTATTTGAAGTTTGACTTCCAGGTTAAAGTTTTGTTTTGAATTGCTTTTTATTTTTTTCAGGTTGCAGTTGTTTTGATCTGGAATTCTAACTTGAACTGAAGATTGCTTTGATTTGATTGCTTTCACGTTTTCATTTTCTCATGCAAAGCTTCAGGTTTTGTTTCAGATTTTTGAAGAGGAGGGATTTCTAACTTTTAAGTCGAAGATGATTTTTTTTGTTTCTTCTTTTCAGGTTTGAGAAGTTTGAGGAGAATGAACACTGCCTGACTATTTTTTTTCCTCTTCCATGCATATTCACAAAATTTAATTCAAAAGAAAATAATTATCTTGCCACTTGTTCATTTGCATGCCAAAATTCTTACACTTGTAAATTTACTTATGTGCATGGCTTACACTTGTCCAAAACAACCCATTTTACGTTTATATCCTTGTACAAAATTTTATTTGTAAACTATGATTTAAACCTTAACTTTAATAAATTTACAAATCATGTTTTTATTGATTTATGAATTCTATCTTTAATGTTTTATACACACACACACACAAAAATCATATTTAGCTCCTTAATTCAAATTAGTTTGTAAATTTGGTTTTTTTTCCAAAAGATATTTACACATATAGGTGAGTTTTAAAACTTATATTCTTGTTTTCTATACACACAAATATATATATATATATATATATATATATATATATATATATATATTTCTTAGTTTATAAAGCTTTTGTAAATTTATTTAGTAAATCAATTTTTTTATTTCCAATATATATACTTAATTTCAAAATCACATTTTATTTACAATATATCCTATTAATTTCAAAAGGTATATATTATATATTCATTCTTGCTTTAAATTTTAATTCAAGTCGTTGTACAAACCATAACTTTTTAAAGAAATTAATTTCAAAGTTTAGTTTTATTTTAATAATAAACACATATATAGATTATATATGTATATAAGTCTTTAGAATAAAGGTTTAACGTCAAACAACTTTTTAAAAATCCATTTCATAAAATTAAATTCAAATATCCTTATATTTTTTTCTATTTATATTTCCTTTTATAACTATTTATAAATCTTTATGAAAATAATTCTTATATTGATCTTAAATCCTATCTTCCCAATCATAATGATTATATTTACGTACATATATATAATAGAAAACAAATCCCTACTAGTTTATAAAATTCTTAAATCCAATTTATTTCTCAGAATATTTATTCTTGAATTTCAAATTCCAGATTCAATTTAAAAATCCATTTATATACATATATATAAATTCTAAAGCTTTTATTAATTCCTATTTTCACAATTTATTATAAAACCCACATTTTAATTGTTTTTGGAGAAACTCAAATAAATTTTACCAACTAACCTCACAATTTAATTCAAAATTTTATATTAATTACCAAATATTTCAAAGTTTAATTCCAAAGATCAAATTAATTATTAAATTAATTTGGCCTTAAAATCAGAAATGTCACATGGGAATTGCAAATGAATCTTTGGAAATGAGTTTGAAAGCTATGAATTGAGTTTTTGATTTAATAATTGGATGAGTTAATCCAATTTGAAAAGGAAATGGTTTTGAAGGCTATGAATGAATTTTTGTGAAAGATTGGTAAACTTTGTGAAGTGAATCTTTTTGTTTAAAGATTTGTAAATGGTAATTTGTTTAAACCATTTGAATGAAAGTTGTGGAACTTTAAAGTTGTGACTTAACTGAAATCCCAATATCCATATGTTTTTAAATATTGCGCTCATTATTCGGTTTAGCCGGGAGAGGACCATATGTCATATAACCCAATTTGAATAATGATATGAAGATATGGATAACATTTGAAAACCGGTGGTGAAGACCAGGTATTTTCGAGAACGATAGGATAACCTGTCGAATGACTCTGCACTGAGTCGCACCGGTATAGAGATCTCCATATGTGACGGGGAGTCTGATCGGGGTTGTGAATACCCGAATTTGCAAGGGCTTCTTTGAAAGTGCCTTCGGTTCTGTTCAAACCTGGAACAGACTTGTATGGATGTGTGTCTAACATTACACTTTGAGATGTAAAACCGGTTTCTATCAAATACATTTCTATATGGTGGGGAGAATTTATTCTCTTAGCTTAACACCTTTCTTTGAGACGTACGAGCTCAGAGGTTATGTAGTTGATGGTTACTAGTGATACATTCCTAATTTGGTAATGTGGCATATGAAGTGCTGCTAATCATTTGTTATCAAAGCATGGCTTTTGTGAAAAGCTTAGCTTTGTGGACCTGACTTCGTCGAGCCTCACAAAACGCTAATGGTCGAAACAGGAATCGTTGCAGCAAGGTTATTTAGAGGTAGCGCCCCCTGAGGGTATGACCATTTCCTTGTGGATAAAAAGTAGTATCATGGTATGGAGCCCAAATATTTACTTATGTTGATTTTGAAAGTGGTATCATGGTATGGAGCCCAGATACTTTACTGTGTGGTTGTTGGTGTCGAGGCCTCGGATAAAGGTCGGTAACGACCGGGGGTAACCTGGCCTTGTGTAGTAGAGATCCGATTAGGTTCTCAGGGACGTCCCTCCAGAGGCGTCCCATTTTGTGTGGGAAGTTCCTTTGCCTGACCATTTGTTGGAAATCCAATCATCCAATACGTGCCCTTTACGATTGCAGTTGTATAACCTACCACCTCAGGTGGTAGGTATAGTAGGCATAGTATAATGGTACATATGCTGGCTAAGATTAATATTATACTTCCGAAAGGTTTTCTGCACTATGCACTAATAATAATATAAAAATGGTTTTCGCATAGTAAGTATTTTTGACTGTCATAAGGAGAAATCTCCTCCAAGTTTGCACTTGCATTCTGTGTGTGACGGGAGGCCTTATGGCAGTTTCATTTTCCAGAAAGCATTGCGGATTTCAATTTTAAAATCCTTTGTTGTTTGTTTTAAAAGATAAAACTATTTTGTTTTCTCATACCAGTCCTATGGCTGACCTAGAGTTTATTGTTCCTTTCCTAAACTCTGGGTGCCCATAATTTTCCACACGGGCAGTCTAGAGTTGGGTTTTCAGATAATCAGGTAATAGGTGTAGATTTGATAGCCTTCGAAGTCTTTGGTTTGGTAGCTTTCAGTCTTTGGGAATCTTCTTCAGCTTTTGCATGACTAACCTTGCTTGTTACAACTTGATTGGGGTTTGAGCTAGCTTTGGATTGGTCATGGAGTTTTTAGAGTTTGGCATTGAAGACGTTGTCTTTCCGCTGCTGTTGTCTCTGTTATTATCTTGTATCTATCTTTGATATATTGATAGTGTTATATCAAATGTGTTGTATCAAATACTGTTGTATATAAATGATATATGATATTATTCATTTTCTTCCGCTGTGTTGTTATACTTAATGTGTTATAAGATCCGACGAGCCAGATTCGGCGTTTGAATCTACGGCATCTGAGTACAATTGAAGTACGGGTGTCGATTTTCGGAGGTCGAGTCAGGGTCGTCAGAATTGGTATCAAAGCTTAAGGTTAAAACTTTAGCTTTTGGAGTATAACACATTAGGTAAATCACTAGAGATAGGGTGAAGTATACCCTAGAATGAGTATTCCCTAAGATATCCATTCATGTTCCTTAGTAAATTCTCTTACTATCCACTGATAGTGAGTATGAGTGCAAGAAGAGGACGAGGTAGGGGACAGGGGAGTACCACTACAAATGGTCGATACCCTATAATAGTGGAAACAACTTTCTCTGTCAATCTCCTTTTTTGATCATCCAACTTCAAAATTCTTTGATGTCTTCATGGCAGCTGCAAGGAGAAGCTTCGGTGTGGTGATGGCCTTGTGAATCATTGTAGAAAAGATTCTAGTTCCTATCTCGTATTCTCTTCATCAAATTTCTGTCAGCTTTCCGTTTTCAACTTTAACAAAATTGAAATTTTATTGGAATAAATTGGCTAATTAAATATAGAGTTGAAATTTATTTGTATCGATAAAACAATTTCGATTAAAACCAAATTTTTAATTTTTTGTTGTAATTTCTGGTGAGTATCAAAGTCCGATGAGAGACAAGTTAATATATTCTTTGGGGTATTCCAACCTAAGTTTGGAATCCGTATCTAGTGTTTGAGAATTGTGGAAAATTAAATCCAGTTATCTATTGTTTAGGTCTCGATATATTCTACGAACGGTTAGTTATCCCTTCGAACTAACCAATGCCCCTGCGTATTCGTAGATCAGGTGACCCGAGTATCTTATGTAATATCAAATGAGTTTGTTCTCATAATTATTGATGATATCTGATTTGGTGAGCCAAATACAGAATAGATAATCGGCTTGATTAATGAATCGATTCTCTATCTTTGTGTGTCCATCCTTTGGTCTCCTACTGGCAAATTTCGAAGACGAAATTTTCTTAAGGGGGGATTTGTAACATTCCCGGATTTTTAAGCCTAATTTATTTAATAGTTAATTTAATCTTTGGAATTAAATTCTAAACTAATTGGTAATTAATATAAAATTTTGGATTTAATTGTGAAATTTATTATGAATTAATATGAAATTCCAGAATAAAGAAAAAATATGTATATTAAATAGAATATTGGGAAGTAAAATTATATTGTAAATAGAATTTTGGGTTGGAATTCAAAAATAAGTATTTTATAAAATTTTATTTGAAAATTTCCAAATTAAATAAGACGTATGTTTATTTATTTATATAAATAGATTTTTAAATTGAAATTGGAATTGAAATTCAAAAATAAATTGGAATTTAAAATACTATGTTTAGAATTTATAAGAAATTGTTTTCTAATAATAATTATTTGGAAGTTATGTTTTGAAATTAATATAATAATTTTCTAAAGTTTAAATTTGAACATTTTCTTTTAAAAATATAGTATGTAAATATATAAGAAGATAATAACATAAACACTTAAAATAAAGGCATATGTCAAGATATGAAATTTTATATGCATAAAGGGTTAAAACAAAATTTACAAAATAAATTAGAATAAGGTTTTAAAACATAATTTGAATTTTTTTAACATGTGTAATCATCTTAATAAGGAAATAAGACAAATGTTTGATAAGTAATAATATATTGACAAGTGTTGAATTAATTAGACTAGTGGCATTTTTCTTTAAAAATTTAATTTCAAAAATATAGTATTAGCAAAGAAGAAACCATACTATTTCCAGTTTTCACTTCCAATTTTCTTTTATCTTCAAACTGAAACTTCAAAATAGTTCAAAAAGAAAAGTAAGGCCTCTGTTCAAAAAAATGTTAAAACCTGGAAATAAAAAAGAAACAAGATCAAAGTAAATCAAAGATCTAAAAGCAAGCTTCAGATTTAGGTTCAAAGCTAAACAATTGAAGCAAATCAGAGAAATAGATCAGAACTTAAAAGCCTTAAACCAGAAAATCAAATCTGGAAGTAATTCAAAGATCAAACAACAGTTTTCAGAAATTTTTCAACAGCCTAGGAATCAACCTGTAAACCAAGATTCAAAGTAAACATGGAAATAGGAAATGCATGCAAGAATCAAACATCAACAAACTAAAACCTGGAATCAAATTCTGGATTCAAGCATCAGATCCAGGATTTCAATTCAAAATAAATCAATTATTTTCAAATTTGTCCAGTTTCAAGTTCAAACTTATCCTCGGCTTCAAAGCTTCAGGTGAGCAAACTTAACCTATTATATCTTGATGTTGTGATTGACACTTGAAAATGTGTGAAAATGTTGTTTGTTTTGCTTGAGTGTCTGAATGCATATATTGATATGCATATCTGTATGGATATTTGAACCCTGTTATAAGTTACAGGTTTTCAAAACATGATTTAAAAATCCAATCATCTAACAAAATGATTTTTAGGTTATAACCTTTAAAATGAAAAATGTTTGTACATATGTGACATCATTTTTAAAATTAAATTCAAGTATTTAAAGTAAGCATTTTACTTCAAAATTGGTTAATTACAGAGATGATTTTATTAAGTCAGAACTCAATAATTTCAATTCTATTTTTTGACCTCTAAACTGATTCGTAGTACAAAATAATGAATTTAGGTAATAGATTCGTGATTTTTAAGTAGATAATTGTGGGGATGTTTTAAGATGAGTAGAAAAGGTGTTGCTTCAATTGTCGATGATCGACGGGTCTAAATCCATCATGGTTGAAGTCGAAGGTCGATTGGAGGATGTAGATTATTAGAAAAATAGTAGATGATTTTATATTGTGTTGTGGTGATCGATCGAAGGCGATTTAGGTTTTTAACTGGTGTTTTGTCGATCTTGTTTATGAAGGAACTGCGTCGTCATCAAGAAGATTTTAGTGATCGCACTTAGAGGAAGAGGTTTGTGGATCATCGGAGTAGTTGGAGTTGTAGTCGCGTGATGTCCGATGGCTCGATGTGGTGGGGCGAGGCGATTGAAGGTGATTCGTTCATTTCTGGTCTGGTTCGTAAGCTCGAAATTTAGATTTGGGTTGAATTCGAAAATTCTATGTGATTGGAACGATTGAGGAGGGGGTTCTCGACTTGGCGACGTGGTCGGGGTTGATCTGAGGAGCTTCGATTGGCCGTGCACGTGAATGCGTATCACTGTATATCAGTGGTGATTTTGTTTTGGGGAAGAAGCAAATGTCTCGGGTGTGAGCTCGAGATTTTGATCAAGTGGCTCGAAGAAAAGATGGGAAGGAAGATACTCGAAGACAAGCTCGTGATTTTCAATAGTTTGGCTGGGGTAGAATTTTTGATTGAGAGGCAAGCTTTAAAATTTAAAAAAAACTGTGTTTTTAGGTTTTAAAACAAAGGAATTAGATTTTACTAATGTTTCTAAGTTTAAAGACAAGGTAAAAATAAGTTTTGAAGATATGGGAATTAATTAGTTTTCACTAATTAACATTTAACAAAGTTATAAAGTATATTTAAAGATAAAATTGTCTTGATTCAAGCTTAAAGTTAATAAAGAAGTAATTAAGTTTTATTTAATCATATGATCACTATTTATAAATTAATTCTTAAAATTATTTTAAATCAATAAAGAGGTTAAAGAACTAATCAAAATAAGTGTTTTTGAATCATTAATTGATTTAAATTTCTTAAGTTAAATTTTGGGTTAATGATAATTAATTTCAAAGATGGTTAACTAAAGATTTTTAATGATAAGTAAGTGATTAATGAAAAGATAATTACTTATGGGTGTTTGGATAATTAAGAATAATTAATTAAATGATAATAAATTAACGGTTAATTAATTAATTAATTAAGGATAATTAATTAAAGGGTAATTAATTACTTAAAATTAATTACTTAAAATTAATTACTTAAAATTAATTACTTAAAATTAATTACTTAATAAAAATAATTGAGGATAATAATTTGATGATTTATGATTTATTAATCAAGTGATTAAGGATGATCACTTATTAATTAAAGGGTAATTAATTAAATTGTAATTAATTAATGTAAATTAACATGTGATTAATTTGATTTCAATTAATCAACTCAAGAGTTAACCTTACTCAAGGATGTTTGAGTTATATGAAATGCTGTGAAATGTTTGATATCTCTACTGTGTGATGCTTTGTGATATGAGTTGTTTTAATTCAAGCTGTGATGAATGTAATTTATTTATTTATCTGTGATGAATGTAAATTGTATTATCTGTGGATCTGTGTATGGAAGATAAGCGTTATAGGATTATACCGCTTATCAATATTGATGTGCTTTTATATGTGATGATTAATGTTGCTGCACTATTGTGTAAAACCCCTGGACTACACTATACACACACAAATATGGATGCACGAGGAAATTGGTTAAGTTGCAATTTTTTGAAATGGTTTTGAAATGGGAATTTTGAGTCCAAAATAGTTTTTGGAAATGGGATTGGTTAAATGTGAAAAGCTTTTAAAAAGAAGTTAAAGATAAAGGTTATTTTGAATAACTGATGGAGTTTTAAATTTTAAATAATTTGATTTGATTTTGAATTCAATATTTGAAATTGAATTCTATATTTGGAAATTATGGTTTAAAAAGCTTATACAAGTTATAAATGTATTTATATGGATTTAAACCATTTTAAAAAGTATTGTTTTGGGAATTTGAATTTAACTCAAGCTTATATTTGAAGGGCTTTAACTCGTGCAAATAAAATCAGATTTTTCCAAAACAAAAACTATTTGTTTTCAAATAATAATAGCTTTTATACAAAGAAATGATTTTTCAATTCGTGTTGAAAGATTTCGAGTTTGAAATAAAATGGTTTTGGAAGCTATGAATTAATCTTTGTGAAGGATTGTTGAACTTTGTTTTGAAATTGAAGAGGATTTTAAAAGGAGTATCTTTTATATAAAAGTTTGAAATGGGAATTGTAAATGAATCTTTGGAAATGAGTTTCAAAGCTATGAATTGAGTTTTTGATTTAATAATTGGATGAGTTAATCCAATTTTAAAAGGAAATGGTTTTAAAGGATATTAATGAATCTTTGTGAAAGATTGGTAAACTTTGTGAAGTGAATCATTTTGTTTAAAGATTTGTAAATGGTAACTTGTTTAAACCATTTGAATGAAAGGTTGTGGGTTTTAAAGTTGTAACTTAACTGAAATCCCAATATCCATATATTTTTAAATATTGCGCTCATTATTCAGTTTAGCCGGGAGAGGACATTGTGTCATATAACCCATTCCGAATAATGATACGACGATATGGATAGCATTTGAAGACCGGTGGTGAAGACTGGGTATTTTCGAGAACGATAGGATAACCTATCGAATGCCTCTACACCGAGTCGCGCTGGTATAGAGATCTCCATATGTGATGGGGAGTCCGATCGGGATTGTGAATACCCGAATTTGCAAGGGCTTCTTTGGAAGTGCCTTCATTTCTGTTCGAACCCCAAACAAACTTATATGGATGTGTGTCTGACATTACACTTTGAGATGTAAAGCCGGTTTCTATCAAATACATTTCTGTTCGGTGATGGAGAATTTATTCTCTTAGCTTAACACCCTTCTCTGAGACGAACGAGCTCAGAGGTTATGTTGTTGATGGTTATTAGTGATACATTCCCAATTTGGTAATGTGGCATACGAAGTGCTGCTGATCATTTGTTGATCAAAGCATGGCTTTTGTGAAAAGCGTAGCTTTGTGGACGTGACTTCGTCGAGCCTCACAACCCGGTAATGGTCGAAACAGGAATCGTTGCAGCAAGGTTATTTGGGGGTAGCACCCCCTGAGGGTATGACCATTTCCTTCTGGATAAAAAGTAGTATCATGGTATGGAGCCCAGATATTTACTTATGTTTATTTTGAAAGTGGTATCATGATATGGAGTCCAGATACTTCACTGTGCGGTTGTTGGTGTCGAGGCCTCGGATAAAGGTCGTTAACGATCGGGGGATGGCATACTCGTGTCATTAGTTACTTCTAGGCGGGGTAACCCGGCCTTGTGCAGCAGAGATCCGGTTAGGTTCTTTGGGACGTCTCTCCTTTGGCGTTCCATTTTGTGTGGGAAGTTCATTTGCCTGACCATTTGTTGGAAATCCAATCATCCAATACGCGCCCTTTACGATTGCAGTTGTATAACCTACCACTTCAGGTGGTAGCTATAGTAGGCATAGTATAATGGTACCTATGCTGGCTAAGATTAATATTATACTTTCGAATGGTTTCCTACACTATGCATTAATAATAATATAAAAATGGTTTTCGCGTAGTAAGCATTTTGACTGCCGTAAGGAGAAATCTCTTCCAAGTTTGCGCTTGCATTGTGTGTGTGGCGGGAGGCCTTAAGGCAGTTTCATTTTCCAAAAAGCATTACGGATTTCAATTTTAAAATCTTTTGTTGTTTGTTTTGAATGGTAAAACTGTTTTGTTTTCTCATACCAGTCCCATGACTGACCTGGAGTTTGTTGTTCCCTTCCTAAACTCCGGGTGCCCACAATTTTCCACACGGGCAGTCTAGAGTTAGGTTTTAAAATAATCAAGTAACTGGTGTAGATTCGATAGCCTTCGAAGTCTTTGGTTTGGTAGCTTTCAGTCTATGAGAATCTTCTTCAGTCTTTGCATGACTGACCTTGCTTGTTACAACTTGATTGGGGTTCGAGCTAGCTTAGGATTGGAGATGGTGTTTTTGGAGTTTGGCATTGAAGACATTGTCTTTCCGCTGCTGTTGTATCTGTTTTTGTCTTGTATCTATCTTTGATATAGTATCAAATGTGTTGTATCAAATACTGTTGTATATCAATGATATATGATATTATTCATTTTCTTCGCCTGTGTTCTTATGCTTAATGTGTTATAAGCTCCGGCGAGCCAGATTCGGCGTTTGAATCTATGGCATTCGAGTACAATTGAAGTACGGGTGTCAATTTTGAAGGTCGAGTCAGGGTCGTTAGATTTTGTGTTCGTGAAATGTGTATGTATACTTTGGTCTTGTGTCTATGAAATAAACATATATTCTTGTGTCGTGTGTTCCTAAAATAAATATATATACTTGTCTTGTGATGGATTCTAAATTAAATTACTAATATTTGTGAGCTTAGAGAGGTTGTGCTTTGTTATGTGAATTCAATGTTTCGTGACTAATTTTTGTTCGTGGCCTAAATTTATAAACCCATGTCTTGTGATGAATTCTAAGTTAGGTTAATCTCGTGACCTATTATTTCTTAGATATTTGTAGTGCCTATATATTATCTATTCTTTTGTTATATCTTGTTCCCACCCTATTGGATATTAAGAAATAGTCTGACCCGGGTGTAATTTTGCTCGGGTCAGGCCGAGACTTTTCAGGTTACAGAACAGGTTGACCTTTGGATGTTTAGGATAGCAAGGAGATAAATAGTTTGGACTTTTAATTTATCTCATTTAGGAATTTGGACCTTGTATATTAAATGTATAATTGAGATTAGAGAATTGTTAAATTTGTATAACAATCGAGTATATTATTTCATTTTGTAAGCTAAATAATTTGTATACGTATATTGTTCCATTATGATCTGTGACTGTTATTTATATGATATATTGTTTTGATTCTGAGAAATCGATTGTCTATGACTTTGTATTAATATTGTACACGTCAATTCAGTTTAGATATTAAGTGAAAAGGTATAAATGATGTGTCAATATTAGTATAAGGATATATTCACGTTCGATTGCCCTTAACAAGCCGTATTCTCCGGATTAGCAGACGACATTACAGTAATGTTCTTTGCTAAACTAGGCATCGCGGTGGGGTCCTTACACTTAACTTTGGTGGGGTATAACTCATTAAGTGATAGGGTATTAGAACGCCTTGTTATGAGTTAAGAGTATTTTATATATGAGAGCGCGTTTTTGTTAGTGTTGTAAAAGTGTTTTATACCGTGTTAATTGGTCTGTTGAGTGGTTTATGATTTCTGATCGATACAGGGGACGCCATGGTATCGATAGGGATTCCTCAACACTTGAATAAGACAAACCGACACAGTATTGTTTTTGAAATCGGTAAATGAAATAATTTTACCTAGGATTATACGTTATATAAAAGAATAATCTTCAAAGAAAATTTCTATAGTTATTTATGATGCGTTTGTTTATTAGGTGATGATAAAATTCAATTATTATCATATATTATTTGTTTGAATCATGCTAGTCAAGCTTAGGAGCATTGGTTATTATTTGTTGTTGTTTTGTGTTTAACTAGTTTATAAGTAATTTACCTTTTTACAACATGGGTTGGCTAGATAGTAATTTATGGGACCATTAAAATGAATACTTTGTGAATTAAGTTTCACAGTCTTACTATAAGGCGTTTGGTGATAATGTTGGGTTAAAATTTAATTTTTGTTGTTGTTGTAGTTTTAATTGAAAGGTAAGATATTTAAAAGATAAATATTATAAAATGATTTTATATAAGAAAGGAAATTTGTATAAGTACTGTTTATATAAATATGTGATATATATGGTTTATATAAATATGATTTATAAACAAAAAGGAGTTAAATTGAGAATTTGTGAACTTACATCTCGGTGTTTTATAAAATGGGTTATAAGAGTTCGGAGTAAAGAATAGCAATATTATTTGAAATTATTTTAAAGGATTAATGTTTTTAAAAGAATGTTAAGATTTGTTCGAGTTTAAGGTTACTCTCGGAATCAACAAATCAATTAGGGAAACAAACTATTTTCTGTGTTAGCTAGTTCGAATTGCTCAAAAGTGATTAAAAATGGATGAGAGATGTGTTCGGATGGTCGCCACTTCTCTTAAGTATTACCCTTCTTATTAAAGGGGTTATATGATACTTCCTGGTAGGACCCGGTCCTTGTATCGTTTTTATTGTTACTCTTTCTATATGAACATTTTCATGGATTTTAAAGAAAATATTTTGGAAACTGGTTTTGAAAATGATTTGGTTTAATCCTAAAAATTATTATTTGATATGCAAAAAAGATATACGTAAGTCATACACACACACACACACATATATATATTATTTCAAAATGAATTTAAACTCGATGTTTAATTCCTAAGTTTTCTGTTAAGTTATATTATGGACACATGTATTCTATGCATTAAAGTAGTTTGGCTATGCATCTTATTATGATATATTGTTTGTTAGTTTCCAATTATTGAAATAAAATGGAATTGACGATTTTGAACAGTCAGGAACTTCTGTATTGACATAGAAATCGAAGCTAAGTATTTTTGTAAAAATATAAAAGTTGAAGTTTTATAACCTTAAATTGAAGAAATAGTAAGTTAAAAAAAATTTAAAATTTGTTAAGCGTCTTTGTTAAATAGAACATACGATGTTATTGGGCCAACTAATAAATGTATTTACATTGAGATTAGCAAAGGAAAGTAGACTCTAGTCTTGAGTTTGGATTCTAGAGTCCGACTCTACTTAGGTACTTGCCCAACCCGATGGCTAAAAAGTCTAGAAGGTTGACTCGATTATAAGAGCCAAAGTTATTATGGGCCTTCGTCGAAGTTTTGGGAAGTGGAATGTAAAAGAATGTTTCGTATATGCTCGTAGAATATAGTAGAGTATTATATGAGTAATGAACTTAAGTCTTGAAATGTTTTCAATAATAAAGTGTTTTATTGGTAAAAATAAGTCTTTAAGAAATGTTGCATAAATGATTTTAGAATTATATAAGAAATGATTTTTAGTAAATAAATGTAAACCGGTGTAGCTAAGAAACCAATTAAAATAAATATGTTACTTGTACATAGATCATTATATTCGCGGGACAGTTCTCGATCTAGGATTCGAGTACATGATTTCGAGGTGATTACACCAGTACGAATAAGAATTTTCACTAGATTCTTGACGATGAACACTCGATATGTATTCTTGATATGATTCTGAAGTTTTCTATCGTAGTACATGGTTATGCAAGGAGAACATAGGTTTTTAATCGTGGACCTAGATCAAAATCCTTAACGATCCATAAATTTAACGATTTTTATAACTAATTAACTAAATTTTTCATGAAAATAAACAACTACAATTTTGAAATAAAAATTTGATATTTGGAATACGTCTATTTAAATGTAGCAAGTACTAGATTTTCATCGAAAAATATGATCGTTTATTCTATTGTTAAATTTCAATTTTAAATTTAAAACAGTCGATATTTGATGGAAATAAAATATTGTTGAAATCTAAATATTTTGATATAACAAAAATGCAGAACATTTTCTAAGTGAGACGTCATATTTCTTTTCGCCAAATTTGGACTGCTCTAGCTCCGTTTAATCTTATTTTCGACGTTTTAGCAGCAATTTTGGCAGCGAAATTCGAGTTATGATAAGTGGGTCGTATCACTCATTTCTGTATACCACTCTTTTCATCTCGTCGTGCTGATCTCCACAATATATTCATTTGTGCATTTCGGTGTCCGGTACGTGATGAAATTTGCGACATATCAGTACCTATTTTGAGCCTTTTTGTTTCCCTGTGGCCATTCGATTTTCCACCAATTGAAAACCAACGACTATTACCTTTTATTATTCTCTAAAATTAATCTCTGGCTTTTAACATTCCTACCTTTTCAAAATATTTCTACAGGTTCGTACTCATTTTTCTCGTTTTCTTTTATTTTGGTTTTGTCTTCTTCATATTGAAAATATATATAATAATATAAAGACATATATTTGTTGTAACCTGTAATCTTCCTTTCCCTTAACCTATTGCTCATTCGTTGCCATCACCCTTCCACCTTCGTGTTGCTACTCGATGTCGGCACCACCAGCACCACTAAAGATCCAAACTTCGCCTCCCTTATCTCTTTTCTTTTGCCAACGGTTGCCATCCGCTTTCGACATCTCATCTCTCTGCTTCGTCCACCCACAACCTTCCCGAACCCAACCACAAAGCCTTCACCCATTTCCTCCGCATGCCTCTCCACTGATCTGCCATGCTTGAACCGTAACTAGCAGCCGTCATTACCAGCCTGTCGCCCTCCTCCGTGACCTAGTCTCCATTGCCACAACCACCTATCTATGCCAAACTCCATTGCAACTTGAACAGCCGAGCCCTCCATCCTAACCCAATAGACATACCCCTATAATCAAGCAGATCCCGCAACTCCATCATCCACCAAAGTCTGCCACCCATAACCATAGCCAAGCACCTGTTGCCCATCACCGCATCAATGTTTTGAAAAATATATTATTGGAAAGTATTTTCGAACGGGAATTGTTTTCCAAAAGAATTTAAAAGAAGAAAGTTAGCACACTTCTCTTTTGTCGATGGAAAATAATTTTGGTGATGACTGCAGCATCATCGACATTCATTTTCGAGTCTCAAAGTGGAGAGACCACTTAGTAGCTTTGCTACACTTTTGTTTTGGAAAAATGGATTTTATTTGAATTTCTTGAGTATGATTTGATGTACAATGTATATATCTATATATTTATTTCAAAATGGTTTGAAATGAAATCGAACATTTAAATCTCAAATTCTGTGATAAGTGTTGGTTTTCTACTATTGAAATGAAGCAAAATTTTTAAGTAATTGGAGAGTCTAAAATGAGAAATGGAATTGAAACAACTTAAATAGTAAAATAGGATTGAAATTAATTTGTACAATACTCAATTTTATTTCAAAATGTATATAACTTATCTGAAATATTTAAAAAGTTAACGTTGATGTGAAAATGTAATTGAAGATTATGTAAGAGAAAACTTAAGTGATAAAATATTCAAATTTAATTTTGCTTAATATAAATGTTGCAAATAATAGCTAAATTACAAAGAATAATTGAAGTTAAATTTTGAAGTGGAACTAACATCAGGGAAGTCAAATGGATTAAATAAATGAGTTAAATATATAAAAATTTGTCTTGAAAAAAAAGAACTAAAGTTATAAAGGAAAGTGAATTGGATGGGAATGTAAGTTAATTTAAAAGTGAGTTAATTAGAATAATAATAATAAATGAAATTTGTATGGTTATGCATAAATTGTTGTACCTGGTACTCTGGATTTTGAGTCTATCTTTCCTTTCTGTTTCTTCTATTCTCCGATCTCGTTCCTTTTCGAAGATGAATTTTTTTTGAGTAGGCGAGAGTGTGACAACCCGTAAATTTTACCTATTTTTATAGCGTAATTAACTAAATTTTTCAAGAAAATAATCAACTAAAATTTTGCAATAAAAATTTGATATTGGAATACGTCTATTTAAACGTAGGAAGTATCAGATTTTCATAAGAAAATATGATTGTTTGTTCTTTTGTTAAATTTCAATTTTAAATTCAAATTGGTCGATATTTGATGGAAATAAAATATTGTTAAAATCTGAATATTTTTATATAATTAAAACATAGAACATCTTCTGAGTGACACATCATATTTTGTTTCACCAAATTTTGACTGCTCTAGCTTCGTTTATCTTATTTTCGGTGTTTTAGCAGCAATTTTAGCAGCGAAATTCGAGTTTTGATAAGTGGGTCGTATCAATCATTTCTGTGTACCATTCTGTTCATCTCGTCGTGCTAATATCCGTAGTATATTCATTTATGCATTTCGGTGTATGATACGTGGAGACATTTGCGAAATGGTTAGCCATATCGGTACCCGTTTTGAGTCCCTTCTTTTCCTATGGCCATTCTATTTTCCATCGGTTGAAAAACAATGGCTATTACCTTTTATTATTCTCTGAAATTCATCTCTGGCTTTTAACATTCCTACCTGTTCAAAATATTTCTATAGGTTCATACTCATTTTTCTCTTTTTCTTTTATTTTGGTTAAGTCTTCTTCAAATTGAAAAATATATATAATAATATAAAGATATATATTTGCAGTAGCCTGCGATCTTCCTTTCCCTTAACCTACTGCTCATTTATGGCTGTCACCCTTCCACCTTCGTGCAGCTGCTCGACGTCGGCACCACTAGAGATCCAAACGTCGCCTCCCCTATCTCTTTTCTTTTGCCAATGGTCACCATCCACTTTTCACATCCCATCTCTCCGCCTCATCCACCCACAACCTTCCCGAACCCCACCACAAAGCCTTCGCCCATTTCCTTTGCATGCCTCTCCACCGATCTACCACGCACGAACCGCAACCAATGGCCGCCATTGCCAGCCTGTAGCCCTCCTCCGTGACCTAGCCTCCTCCGCCACAACCACTTATCTGCAACAAACTCCATTGGAACTCGAACTGCCGTGCCCTCCATCATAACCCAATAGTTGCACCCCTATACCCAAGTAGATCCCACAACTCCATCATCCACCGAAGTCTGCCACCCATAGTCGTACCCAAGAACTTGTAACCCATCACCCACACAAACACAACCAAGCGCCTCCCACTATAGCCTCGTTGCACCAACCAGTGAACTCTTTGCTATTCTCACATCTTTTATATATAAAAGTATATATATGTTTAGAGTATTATATAATATGTTTAAAGATATATATATATATATATATATATATATATATATATGTAATATGATTAAAATTATTTCAATTTATGTTTATGTATTTATATAATACGTTTAACTATTTCAATTTATGTTTAAGTATTTATGTAATATGTTTAAAATATTTATTTAAATTTATGTTAATGTTTAAAATAGATTTTAATGATTCTTAAACATAAACAGATACTACATTTAAATATTTACTTGAAGAATTTTGTAAACTATGGATTTCAATAATATTGATTTTTAACAAAAATACATTGTAAAGATTTTATTTTAAATATGTGTTTTAAATCAAATGTTGATTATAAGAAGAAAATAATAATACATAATCGTTTTTCGTCGAATTCAGTTCATCATGGTTTGCTTTTGTCTCGCCGTTGTCCAGAATTGGTTGCAGCAGCTTTTGCTTTCCTTCGTGTGCGTGTCCATGTCCGTATCTGTGTAGGCTTCGTGTTTATTTTCCCATTATTCTCTAACCTCGAAAGGTGAGCAAAATCACGATTAACATTCTTATATTTAGTATATTTAATTCAAATGAAATGACGATTGAAATGTGTTGTTAAAATTTAATTTGTTAGTAATTAAATTGTTGAGTATGATATGTTTTATTTAAATTGTCCACCTATGATTGATATATGATATCATAACATGTTGTATATATATTATATTTAAATTTGTTAACTATGATATATGCTCATAATTGATGTGTTATGTTATGTTATTATTATTTTATTTTCTCACACTACAAGTTCCCTGTCAGTTTAGGAATTCCCTATGGGTTGAAATGATACATACCTAAACGATCTCATAGATTAGGGAAAAATCGTTATGGGTTAAAATGATAAACCCAAGCGATTTTATTGATTTTTGAAATTTTGGGATTGCGGGTTGAAATGATATATACCCGTAAATTTAAATAATTGCCGATTGAAATGATAAATATCCGTATCACTTGATCATAGGATAGAAAATTATATGGACACCATTGGTCTATTTTTGAAAAATGATTTCCAAAGTTTTGAAAGAAAATATATGGATTTTAATAAATATTGATTTTTAAATATAATGTAAAAATATTTTAATTTCTATATATGTGAAAAATTTAGATTTTTAAAAATTACATGTCTTGAAAATTTTGAAAATTATAAGTTAAGTTTTAAAATGTAAATTATAAAAATTTTCTTATAACTTTATTATTTTTAAAATATATAAATTTAGATTTAAAAATAAACTTTATAATAATAAGATTTAATTTAATAATAGTTTGAAATTTAATAAGAATTTATTTTAACTAATATATATAATATGTTTTAAATATTTATTTACAATTTATATTAAAATTTTAGAATAGATTTTTGTAATAACTTTATTAAATAAAAGTGGGAAAATAAATTAAAGTTGATTTTGTAATTTAATTTATTTGAGAATTGAATTTAAATAAAGTAGATTTAAACTTATCGATTTTAAGATTTTGAAAGGTATGATTTTATAACCTGATTTAATTAAAGGCGATGAAATGAATATTTTCAATTTAAATAAAACCGAATATTTAATTTTGATATGATTTAAACTTGTAACTTGAGATTTTATTTAAATGTTACCAAAAATGATTAAGTTAATATTTTCAAATTTAAATAAAATTAAAGTTGAATTTTGAAATATAAACAAGATTTATCAAATTGAGTTATTGTAAATTATTTGAATATTTAAACTCAAAAATCAATTGAAATTAGAGGTGGTTTTAAATTTGTACTTCAAACCTGGTTTGAAATCAATATAAATTAAAATGGATTAATGAGAATTTGAACTGAACCTTAACCTTTACAATTTAAATTGTTAAACTAAATTGATTTAAATTGAATTGTGGAATTAAAGTTGATTTGAATTAATTTGTGAAGTTGGAAGAAACAATTCTACTTTGAAACTATGTTCAATATATAAACTATTTTAATGTATAAACTATTTTAATCTATAAACTATTTTAAATATAAACTATTGTGATTTATAACTATTTCAATATACATAAACTATTTTATTTATAACTAGTTTAAGATGTAAACTATTTCAATATTTAAACTGTTTAAGTTGGAACAGTTATGATTTAAAGTGAATATTGTTTTCGAAAGTGAAATATGTTTTCGAAAGTGTAGATGGTTTTGAAGTGTATATGATTTTGAAAGGAATATGATGTTTTGATATGAAGCATGAACTGTTTGAAATGATTATAAAAAGATTTTATAAAACGACCACGGTGTGAATAAGCATTTGGTTGTTAAAGAGACTGAGATCGGATATAGTCATACTCTCTGCTAATACCGAAAACCACTTTAACAACTGTGTGTGTGGTGGAGATTCTAGAATGAAGTAGGATGGTTTGGCGACGAATCTATATGTGGTATTAACACAGCCCTGACTCCCGCGAGTCAGCGTGAAGTGGCTAAAACAAAAGCCTTGTCGAGCCAAGTGAGGTCGCACCTCCGATCGGGCACATTTCTTCGATACTATTCTATTACTTTATGATTTGACTGGATGCACCTTTGATTTGGGAGTGTGTCTTGAGGTGGGCGGTACTAGCTGCTATGCGTTACCACCAGTCCGGATCCGCAATACCGTAGAATCCTACCCTGGGTGTAACGACTCGGATTTTTCATCATTCGATTTTGAATATTGAATTTGAAATTTTATTTGAGTTAATAATTTTTTAAAACTGGGATTTTCAAGCGATTTCGTAAATTTTGAAATCATCGATTTAATTGACGCGTTAAAATAGCGATCTGGGGCACAGTCTCAGAATTCGACGAAACGGGTTCCATTGGATCTGTAATAATGTATTATTATTAGATTTCAAATTTCGTAGCTTTTGGATTTATCGTTTGATCGTACGAGATAGAAACACGTGGAAATTTATATCAAAAATTTAATATAATAATTGGGGCCAAATAGCTGTCTTCTCCATATGATCAAATTAGGACTCAAAACCTTTTTCATTGCATTACAAATAGGGGTATAGCATTATAAACGCCTAGCTCTATGGATCAATAGAGGTTCGAGATTTTGAGGTGCGTAAATCGAGATATTATGAAAAGTATTAAAAAAATTATTTTTATTTGATTGGATTGGGCTGTCTCTTCTTTCACATTAGTCACGGTACCTTTTCAAACATGCCTTCTCTCAATCTCCTTTAAGTCACGAACCCATCCCTTCTTGTCCTTTCAACTTAGTACTCATGAAAATCTCGTTCCTCAAATAAAAAAAAAGAAATCTCGAAAATGATTTAACTTAGATCAAAAAGAAAATCATGAATCCTTCCTTAATTCAAAATCACATTTATCTTCCTCCTTCTCGGTTTTAAAACGAAATCGACATGTATATAAAAAAATGAAATGAAGAGCGGTCGAACGAATCACTCGATAAGGAAATGAAGACGCGTGGGGCTTGCGATGCTTACTAGGTTCTCAATCATTAAGCAGTACCTAGGTGCGCATGCGAGTTGGGGTGAAAATCACGATCGAGCGATGCGTGGCGATTGTGGAGGGGAGAGGCTCGAATTGATTGGAAGAGGTGAGGCAGTGGGAGCTAGGGCATGAGTCGTGATGGGTTATGGTCGTGAACGTCAGGTCGTGGGGGTTAGGTTGGCGAGGATCAAGGGAAAGGCTGCATTTGGTTGAAGGGCGATGCCGTTTGGTGATCAATGTTCGTTTATAATAAGCTATAGAGGAAGACGGATCGCGTTCAACATGGAGTCAAGGGATCCTGGAGGTCAGGCTGTGGTGGCAGGGTATTGCAGGTGATGGCAGTGGGAGGAAGAGTGGAAGCAGTGGCGTCTATGGTGGGTTTCAAGCAGCAGCATTTTCCAGAGTGGACGAAGAAGAGGGTAATTAACTGTGATAATTTTTACTTAATTCAATTAATTTTATTTAGTAAAATGGAATACTTATAAAATCTATATAACGTTTATACAAGGTCGGAATTTCACGAAAAAAATTAAACAGCGATGTTGGATATGAAATGATGTGAGATACATTATGAGATTACATTGGAACAGTTTGCAAATTAAAATCAAGGTGAGTAAATCTCGCTCCTTTTGGATTGCTAGATTTTAATTTTTAAATAGTTAAAATTAATTCTGGATGTTTGGTTGAATTGATTATCTATTGAATGATATTATATTATATATATATATACATAATATTATATATATTCTAGTATTTGGAGTGATATCCCCGTACATTATAGCGGATGAGACCCTATGCGCCCCGCATAATAGTGGATGACTCTATATACCGTGATATCTCCCTCGAAGTGGGATTGGCATTTTATGTTGTATTAACATTTGTGGATGCAGGAAAAGTGATTGGTGGGATCCAACTAGATTCTCTAAATATATTGTTTATTTTTCATATATAGTAATATATAATGTGTGTAGATTATCTGTTATAGTTATTGTTGTAATTTGAATTATTGGATGCTATAGTAGCACTGGCCTTAAATTTTTGTATTTTTAAACACCACAAATATTATTTTTGAATTTGAAGGAAATAAAAAGTAAATTTTGGATATAAAAATATTTATATTAAAAATGGGTGTATTTGAAAGAAACTGAGTTAGAAAAAAATATATATTTAATTTTTGGTTATACTTAACTATTCGTGAATTTTTTAAATGGAGATTTTAAAAATGAATTATATAAAAGAATGTATAAATGATATTCTGGAATTTTGAAACGGAGTTAAAGTCAATATTAAAAATAGATCCAAAAAAATAATGGAATTATTAAAGTAAAGGGTTTATAAAAAAAATGAAATTCTATAAACGAGATTAGTTTTATAAAAAGTGAAACTCAAAAGAGTTATAAAATTTATAAATGGTGTTTATAAATTTTGTAAGGTAAGCGTTATCAGTTGCTAAATTAGGAATATAAAATTCATAGGTGAATTTATATTAGAAAATGAAATTTGGGTAAGAAAAATAATGGATACTATTTTTGAAAAGTGAAAAATGGTTAAGGAGATCGGAATGGAAGTGATGTGATTCAAGAGGAATTTATAAAATTGAATTGGTTATTGAGGTTTTAAAAATATATTTTTAATTCTAAGAAGTTAAGTTTGGTTTAAAAGGAAAATTTTATTATTTAGAACCATGAAATTTTAAACTAATTAGGATTGAAATAGTTCGATAAGTTGATTTCCAAAAATATTAAGTATCTATTTTAGTAAATTCAAACTTTTAAAAGTCAGCTTCGAAAATTGATTTGTTGATCTAAAAATGAGTTATTGATGTCTATAAAAGTGTTTCGCTATCTTAAATAATTACTTGAACATGTCTTAAAAATAAATTATTATTCTTTAAAAATACTTAGAGATTGAAATGATTTTTACTTTATTATCTCAGGTTATGTAGACGAGTTTATTTAACGGGAAGGTTTTATAAGAGAAGTCTTATAATGGGATGCTGGGAACTTAAGACATTTCCTAACTGTTGAAATACCGAAACTTGAAAAAAAAAATGAATTCGAGTTAAATAAAGAAGTTATAAATGGTTAGATGGGATTATAAATTAATATAATTGGTTTAGAAATTCTAAGAAGAAATTTATTAATAGTTTCAGAAATGTAGGAGATAAGCTAAGAAAATTCCTAAGTTTTGATACTTGAGATGATTTTGGAAAATGGACTTAGAATATTTTCCTAAGTGTTGAAATGTTTTGGGATATCCTGTTATGGATTTAAGTATTGAAAATTGTTTTCCAATATTGGGATATGGAAAGGAATTGGAATATATATACCTTGTAAAGGTATTTGGAAAAGAACATTTTTAGAAAATGTATAATAATGCCTGATGTCTACTTATGGATGTTTTATTGATAGTTAAATAACTGACGGTCAATATTGGCCAATTTCATTAATCCTTTTGAAGAGACCGGGATCCGATTTAATTATCCGAAAACCACTTCGATCCAGTTTGAATGTTACGAATGAATACCGTGAAGATGATGAAATCGTTGATTCGGTTTGTCCAGACCCAGGACAACTTGTATGGACGAATGCTATCAGAACATCGTCATTTTTTGGAGGTGTACTGTGATGGGTGGTACCCTAGTGGCTTAGTCATTGTATAAGATCCATTCTCCAATATGACCCTTTACAGATTTGTTTGTAGAGCCTAGTATGCTAGAATTTCATTAATGTAAAAATTTCGGCAATTTAAGTAAGTATTTGTACTTAGACACTATTATAATATCAGATGACCTTGGTATAAAATGTTTTGGTTATCATAAAAGGAAAACCCATCATGTTTATGTGTGACGCGGTCTTACGAGATACCTTTGTTTTCAAAGGATTGGCAACTTTAATAATTAAAATTGAGCGTGTTTTCTCACGCTGGTTTTCCAAACTGACTCGGGTGTTATTTTATTATAATGCTCGGGTCAGACCGAGTATTACAGATTCATGATAGGATGCTATGGAGCCTAGGAGATGAGCTGGATGATAGAGATGTGTAACGATCTCGAATTTTAATTAAGTTTAAATTGAGAATTAATTTGATTTTTGAATAAAAATTGTGAATTAATTTGAAATTTATATAAGATGTATATACTAATGTATTTTAAAATTTGATTTGAAACTCAAAAATGAATATTTTCAGTTGAATTGAATTATAAATAAAATGTTTAAGTTATAGAATGCTTAAAATAAAAACTACTCATCAATATTTTAATATAAGTGTAGAATATAAAAATAAAATATACGTTATAAATTTAATACTTATGTTAGCAAAAATATAATCATAAGATAAATTACAAAATATGAAGTAAACCTACAAAGTAAAACTATAACAACATATTAATATAGAATGTCATTATATTACAAAATAAAAGAGAAGAAATAATATCTACAAAGCAAATAATAAAAAATTTGTGTGCAAACTATCTATATACAAAAGAATTAAAGAAAAGACTTAAAGTATGTAAACAAAATGCTAAAAGAAAACGATCTCTCAGCTGAAACAAGGACAAGTATGTAGGCTAGGGATGAAACAGTTGCTTCACATATGTACATACATGATTCAAATAGTATAAGCTTATAATCAAGGACTCTTGCATTTAATACCCAAGCACAAAACATCTCCTCAGCATAACATATTTTCTATCAGCCGAAACAAGGAGTAAAGTAATAAAAAAAAGGGTCTCTGATGTTCTACCATACCTAATACCCTGTACAAAAACATGCAACCCTGTAACTTCTCCTCTATATATCAAATTTCCTCTTTATTTTAGTTTGTTCAAAACATAACTAAGCAAAGTCAGAAAAGAAGCAAGATATCAAAGCAAAGATTCAACTGAAAAAGAAAAAAAAAATCAAACTTCAATCAGATCAAATTCAAAATGCATATCCAGATTTTTCAACAACCTTTCCCAGGCTTTGTGTCCTCTGTCTTCAGCCCACATGTGAGTAACTTCATGTTTTAAAAATATTCCAAGTTTTGATCTAGCTGCATGATGGATATTAGTGATTTGTGTGTGAACATATATATATATATATATATATATATATATATATATATATATATATATATATATATATATATACTTCATTGAACTTTTGGACGAGACAAAGCCTGGACATTTCTTTAGATTTCAAATGTTGCCTCTGTTTATACATTCCAACAGCCTAAGTTGCTTCAAAAATCATGTATGCTCAATCTGTTGATTGTTAGAGCAAAGTATATAAACAAATTATGTTTAGGAAAGTATAAAGTGGATTTTAAAAATATAAATTCATAATAAAAAGGTTGAGCTGCTCTGGGAATAAGCATAGAACAGTAATACTTAACATAAGTCAAAATTTTAAACATCTTGAATTGCCGATACAAGTTTAGGAACTGATTGCTTAATCATAAATAGGATTTTTAAAGCTCAATTCATATTTTTTTGTAACGAGTAGAAGTGGCATGGCTGTGTTGATCATTTTGGGAAGATGGGGTTGCCTCGGGCAACACACTTGATCGGAGAAGTCGAGATTGGTTCGGGGGTTAAAGGAGTGATCAGGGAAGCTTTAAAAATCATTGGATCGAAGAATCATGCTATGTGGGTTGTGGAATTTGGGTTTGAAAATTTTAAACCTAGTTTTGACCGGCTGTGTTTTTTTTGGTTCGTTCGTTGCCGAGGAGTGATCGAGTGCCACGCGACTTTGCGAGAAGGTAGAGGGGAGATGGACGAGGCGTCGGCCGAATTTTGGTGGCCTCCGGTGGTCGGAGTGTCGAGCGAACGGCATTGACAGGGTTGAGGTGGATCACTGTTGCGTTTCCAAGTTTTTCTTTATACTCGAATTCGAGTTCGAGTTGAATTGGAGGGGTTCTCGCTTCGCGGTTTGGTGGCGAACAGGAGACTCTTGCCCCCACACGTCCTCTTTATGGGGTTGGTTAGGCGTAAGCTGAGACAGTCGAGAGGCTGGCCGTAAAAGAAAGTTTGTGATATCAATGTAAGCCACGATGGGGCTGGGATGGTTGAAAAGCCTACCGGTTGTGACCGCTGTCATCGACCTTTACATGTGGTATCAGAGCTAAGGTAAACCTTTAGCTCAGGAGTATAACACATTAAGTAGCTCATTAGAGATAGGATGAAGTATACCCTAGAATGAGTATATCCCTAAGATATCCATCCGAATGCCTCAGCAAATTCTCTTACTATCCTCTGATTGTAAGTATGAGTGCAAGAAGAGAACGAGATAGGGGACAGGGAAGTACGATGATAAATGGTCAATACCCTGCAACAGTGGAAATAACTTTCTTATCAATTTCTTTGATTCGATTCCAATTTCTTTTGATTGCTTCGTGACAGCTCCAGAAGTAGTTTGGTGTGATGATGGCCCTACGAATCGTTGTTGGAAATTCTTACTTTGTATCTTCATCGGTTTCTTATCAGTTTTTGATTTAAACCTTAATGAATTTGAAATATTGAGATTGAATTTTTTTTTAAATAAATTGGAAATTTTGAATTGGGTTAAATTGATTAATGAAATATGAAGCTAAATTTAAATTGTATTGATAAAACGATTTCGTTTAAAACCAAATTTGAAATTCTATTGTAATTTCTCGTGAATACCAAAAGTCCGAAGAGGGACAAATTGGTATGTATTCTGAGATATTTCGACTTGAGTTTGGAATTCATATCTTATGTTTAAGGAATTATAGGAGATAGAATCTATCTATCTATCTCTGTGTTGTTTTCGTGCCTGCGAATTTCGAGGACAAAATTCTTTTTAAGGGGGGAAGTCTGTAACGATCTCGAATTTTAATTAAGTTTAAATTGAGAATTAATTTGATTTTTGAATAAAAATTGTGAATTAATTTGAAATTTATATAAGATGTATATACTAATGTATTTTAAAATTTGATTTGAAACTCAAAAATGAATATTATCAGTTGAATTGAATTATAAATAAAATGTTTAAGTTATAGAATGCTTAAAATAAAAACTACTCATCAATATTTTAATATAGGTGTAGAATATAAAAATAAAATATACGTTATAAATTTAATACTTAAGTTAGCAAAAATATAATTATAAGATAAATTACAAAATATGAAGTAAACCTACAAAGTAAAACTATAACAACATATTAATATAGAATGTCATTATATTACAAAATAAAAGAGAAGAAATAATATCTACAAAGCAAATAAAAAAAAATTTGTGTGCAAACTATCTATGTACTAAAGAATTAAAGAAAAGACTTAAAGTATGTAAACAAAATGCTAAAAGAAAACGATCTCTCAGCTGAAACAAGGACAAGTATGCAGGCTAGGGATGAAACAGTTGCTTCACATATGTACATACATGATTCAAATAGTATAAGCTTATAATCAAGGACTCTTGCATTTAATGCCCAAGCACAAAACATCTCCTCAGCATAACATATTTTCTATCAGCCGAAACAAGGAGTAAAGTAATAAAAAAAAGGGTCTCTGATGTTCTACCATACCTAATACCCTGTACAAAAACATGCAACCCTGTAACTTCTCCTCTATATATAAAATTTCCTCTTTATTTTAGTTTCTTCAAAACATAACTAAGCAAAGTCAGAAAAGAAGACAGATATCAAAGCAAAGATTCAACTGAAAAAGAAAAAAAATCAAACTTCAATCAGATCAAATTCAAAATGCATATCCAGATTTTTCAACAACCTTTCCCAGGCTTTGTGTCCTCTGTCTTCATCCCACATGTGAGTAACTTCATGTTTTAAAAATATTCCAAGTTTTGATCTAGCTGCATGATGGATATTAGTGATTTGTGTGTGAAAATATATATATACTT
Organism: Allium cepa; assembly: GCA_030765085.1. Taxonomy (NCBI): domain Eukaryota; kingdom Viridiplantae; phylum Streptophyta; class Magnoliopsida; order Asparagales; family Amaryllidaceae; genus Allium; species Allium cepa. The sequence goes on along the minus strand of JASFAV010000023.1, from coordinate 419,331 downwards.
CATTGAACTTTTGGACGAGACAAAGCCTGGACATTTCTTTAGATTTCAAATGTTGCCTCTGTTTATACATTCCAACAGCCTAAGTTGCTTCAAAAATCATGTATGCTCAATCTGTTGATTGTTAGAGCAAAGTATATAAACAAATTATGTTTAGGAAAGTATAAAGTGGATTTTAAAAATATAAATTCATAATAAAAAGGTTGAGCTGCTCTGGGAATAAGCATAGAACAGTAATACTTAACATAAGTCAAAATTTTAAACATCTTGAATTGCCGATCCAAGTTTAGGAACTGATTGCTTAATAATAAATAGGATTTTTAAAGCTCAATTCATATTTTTTTGTAACGAGTAGAAGTGGCATGGCTGTGTTGATCATTTTGGGAAGATGGGGTTGCCTCGGGAAACACACTTGATCGGAGAAGTCGAGATTGGTTCGGGGGTTAAAGGAGTGATCAGGGAAGCTTTAAAAATTATTGGATCGAAGAATCATGTTATGTGGGTTGTGGAATTTGGGTTTGAAAATTTTAAACCTAGTTTTGACCGGCTGTGTTTTTTTTTGGTTCGTTCATCACCGAGGAGTTATCGAGTGCCACGCGACTTTGCGAGAAGGTAGAGGGGAGATGGACGAGGCGTCGACCGGAGTTTGGTGGCCTCCGGTGGTCGGAGTGTCGAGCGAACGGCGTTGACAGGGTTGAGGTGGATCACTGTTGCGTTTCTAGGTTTTTCTTTATACTCGAATCCGAGTTCGAGTTGAATTGGAGGGGTTTGGATGGTCGTTGACAGATCAGGGGATGGTAGTCGACTTGACGAAGATCATGGCGATGATCGGAGCCCTCGCGTTTGGCCGTGCATGTGCACAGCACAGTGGTGTTTGGATGGTCTGGGATGGTGTCGTGGTTGTCGCGTGATGTTGCTCGAGTATTTTTGGGAAACGAATCGTGTCGAACCCGGTGCGCGTGAGTGTTTTTATCACTGCAGTTTTTAAATTTTATAAAAAAAAAGAGAAGAAGAAGAGGATTAGTAGAAGAAGAAGAAAGAGTAGAGGGAAGAACTCGGGGGTTTTGAGATTTTACACGAGGAAGGTCTCGGGGGAACTGGGTTGTAGCTCAGGGATTTTGAATGTTTTCTGGGGTCATGTTTTAATAAACAAGTTTTCAAAACTGAAAGAAAAAAAATTGTTTTAAAGTTTTGAAATTAAATTGCACCAGGCTTCAAAAAAAATAAAAAATTTAAATCAACAACAAGAAAAAAAATATAAATATAGAAGAGGAGTTTGCTCGGGTTTTTAATATGTTGAGTTATCTGGTTTGTAAAGAAAGTAAAGTTTGAACAAGTTTTTGAGAATTTAGATTATTTTAAATTATTTGTTTTATAGGTAATTATAAATTAGATTAACTATGTAGTTGAACTAATAAGCTTTTGAAATATAAAAGGAATATGTGATAGGTTCATCTCATTAACTTCTAAATGTTTTACGAATAGGATTTTGATGATATTAATTAAAGAATGATTAATTTAAGGATCATTAATCAAGGGATTTGAGTGTATTTACTCGATGTAATTAAATTGTGATTTATTAAAATAAGTAATTTGGGTTAAACACTTATCATAGCCAGTTAAGGATGATAAATTTAATGATAGTTAATTAAAGATTAATTAATTTATGAGTTATAATTAATTGAAGATTAATTAGTTATTGTAAATAGTTAATTATTAAAGTTGATTAATCAAGTGATTAAGGTCTGATTACTTTAATGTAATTAAAAGTTGATTTATTTATAAAGGTAATAAATTACTTAAAGATAGTTATTTAGTGAAATTAAATTAAGGTTAAATGATTAGGTAATTAACTTAAGGTTAATTTAATTAATGTGATTAATTAAGAATCATTTAATTAATTAAAGCGTTTGATAAATTAGTTTATATCAAATGATTTAGAATTAATAAATCAGAATTGGATAATAAATTCATAAGTAAATAAATTTGATTGGAAACAAATTGAATTAATTAGGATTAAACAATTAGTAAATCCTGCTTATAAATGACTATTGAATACTTGACCTTGCTTATGAATGTTTATATTGTATGAAATGCCTTGAATTAGTTGTCCTATCTGATCTGTGATATTTTGTTCTGTGACTGTGTATAAATTATCCATTCATTTACATTGTTATATTATCTGTGAATCTGTGAATGGGCGATAAGCTTTATAGTTATATCGCTTATCAACTATATTTCTGTGTTTGATCTGTAATGATTGAATGATGTTGCACTATTGTGTTAAACCCTGGACCACACTTATACACACACAAAGATGGATTTCACAAGGAAATCGATTAAGTCACAGTTTTTGAAATGATTTTTAAAGTTAAATATTTGAATTCAAATGTTTTGAAAATGGATTGGGTTTAAAGTGAAAAGCAATTGAAATGGAATTTCAAAATTGAATTTATTTTGAATAACTTGATTAAGATTTGGAATTTAAATAGTTTGATTTCAATACTTAAAAATTGAATTCTTTGATTTGAAACTAGGGATTAACGATATTATACTAGTTATATATAAGTCAAAACATTTTTAAAGTATTGTTCTTTTGGGAAATTGATTTAACCTAAAGATTATAACTTGTATAAATGAAATCGGGTTTTTCCGAAATAAGGTTGTTTCTAAATGACAAAAAGCTTTCATAAGAGAAATGAATTTCAAATTGTATAAAAGGGATTTCAAGTTTAAACTGAAATAATTTTTCAAGTTATAGATGAACATTTGGAAACGAATTTTGAAAGAGAATATTTGGGAACGATTAGAAAACTATGAAATAAATCTTAATTTAAAGATTTAATGAATTAAATCCAATTGAAATTGGAATTGTTTTGAAATCTAGGAATGAATCTTTGAGAAACTAGGTGAACTTGTGAAATAGATCTTTTTGTTAAAGATTTGAAAATGGCAATGTGCTTAAACCATTTGAAAGAAGTTTTGAATTATTAAGTTGTGACTAATTGAAATCCCATATCCATATGTTTTAAATGTTGCGCTCACTATTCGGTTTAGCCGGGAAAGGACCTTTGTGTGTATAACCCATTCCGAATATGTGATACGTTGTTATGGATAGCATTTGAAGACCGGTGGTGAAGACCGGGTATTTGCGAGAACGATATGATGACCTATCGATTGTCTCTGCACTGAGTTGCTCCAGTATAGAGATTCCCTAAGTGATGGGAAATCCGATCGGGATTGTGAATACCCGGATTGCAAGGGCTTCTTTGGAAGTGCCTACGGTTCTGTTCGAACCCAGAACAGACTTGTATGGATTGTATGTCTGACATTACAATTTGAGATATAAAGCTGATTTCTTTCAAATATATTTCTGTTGGTGGCGGAGAATTTATTCTCTTAGCTTAACACCCTTCTCTGAGACGTACGAGCTCAGAGGTTATGTAGTTGATGGTTATCAGCGATATATTCCCGATTTGGTAATGTGACATGCTGAGTGTTGCTGTGAAATGATCATTGTTTCATCATTTGTGATATGATCATTTGTTTGATCATTTATCTTGGTGATCATTACTTTGATCATTTGTTGACCCAAAGCATGGCTTTGTACCAAAGCGTGGCTTTGTGGACGAGATTTCGTCGAACCTCACACCCCGAAATGGTCGAAACAGGAAAGATGCAGCAAGGTTATTGGGGGTAGCGCCCTTTAGGGTATGTGCATTTCCTTCTGGATAGAGGTGGTATCATGGTATGGAGCCCAGATATTTAACCTATGTCGTTACTGTGAATTTATTACTTTGTGGTTGTTGGTTATCGGGATCCCGAGAAAAGGTCGTTTACGATCGGGGGATGGCATACTCGTGTCAGTAGTTACCCAGTTAGGGGTAACCCGGCCTTGTGTTGGTAGAGATCCGGTTAGATTCTCGGGGACGTCCTTCCAGAGGCGTTCTCATGTGGCAATGGGAAGTTCCTTGGCCTGACCATTTGTTGGAAATCCAAAGAAACAATACGATCTTGTACGGTTTTAGTTGTAGAACCTATCATTCACTTATGGTGGCGCCCCACTGTTTGGATGGTAGCTATAGTAGGCATAAGTGCGAAATGCCTATGCTGGCTAAGATTTATATCTTTACTTTCGAAATGATTTTTACTACACTATGCACTAGTAATAATATCAAATGTTTCTTTTAATGCGTATCAAGCATCTTTGACTATCATAAGGAGAAATCTCCTCCGATTCTGCGTTTGCATTGTGTGTGTGTGCGGGAGGCCTTATGGTAGTCTCATTTCTAAAAAGCATTGCGAATTGGATTTTTAAATATTTCGTTGTTTGTTTTTAAAGATAAACTGTTTTTGTTGCTCACACCAGTCTTATGACTGATTCGGAGTTTATTGTTTCTTTCGTAAACTCTGGGTGCTCAAAATTTTTTCTACACGGGCAGACTAGAGTTGGGTTTTTCAGATAATCAGTTTAGTAGGTTATCTGGAGCTAGTTCAGTCTTTAGAGGCGGACGAGACTTGCTTGTCTTGGTGCAATGTGATGGTGGTTCGAGCTGCTACTGGAGTTCTCTTTTGAAGACTATCTTAGAGTTAGTGGTTCCGCTGCTAGTGTTATCGTTTTCTTTTCCGTTGCTATTTTATTGTATCATATCTCTGACGTATATTGATATCTATTGTATCAAAGCTGTATATCAATGTATTATTCTTTTTATTCCACTGTGTTGTTGACTTAATGTTGTTATAAGCTCCGGCGAATCGGATTTGAACGGTCGAATCTATGACATTCGAATACGATATGAAGTATGGATGTCGATTTTCGAGCGCGAAAAATCCGTATCGTCACAAGATGTATCTCCCTACTTAGTTTTTTTTTGCTGTGTGAGGACAAGTTATTATAACTGTCCAGATTGATGTATTGATTATTGTACTATGATGATTGTAAGTATAAAACAGTTACAGATCCTTCTGCATTAAAAAATCTGTTATTATTATATTTTGTTCCACTGCGATTGTGAGATTCTGTGTTGTTGTTTATTTTCTTCTATCACCTTTTTCTTATTTACCCTAGTTCTTTCGTACAATTTGGGTTGAATAGGAGTGAATTATTATCAACTCAAAGGGGACGGAACTGTAGGTCGCTACACTAGGCATCACCTTGCGTGCCTTATCACATGCCTTATCGTGCCCTCTACGATTTTTTTTAATACCGTATCATGGAGTACCCTCTGATAGCCCTTCATTTTACGGAGGAATTACGGTACTGTATAGACTATGGGAATATATAAAATGTGTTAAGGGGATATGGGTAACGCCTTAACGCTATTTTAATAGTTTACTTTACCATAGACATTATCTATGAAGTGTATTGTACCTGTATGTTGAGAGTTTAACGGATCCTTAAAGGGTGAAATCCTAAACATCCTTTGAGTTACTTTGTATTCGACTTGACACTTCACTTTAGTTGATTTACCGATATAACAATTTTAATCCTGACTCGAGTGTTTTGTATTTTGCTTCATGCTCGGGTCAGACCGAGGGTCACAGTATTTGAGACTCACCATGAATCTTGGAGCTTTGCTTAAAGATCTGTCTTTTGTCTATTCAGCTTCCCAGTTATTTCGGTCTATTCTAGTTGTTTTTTTCAGACTTTTCATTGGCATTTGCATTAGAGACTTCTATGTATTTTGAGATCCCTGTTGTATTTTATTTTAGGCTCTGATGTTCTATAGTAGCTTCATGAACTACTATTTATCTATTCTGACGCTTATTGTTATTTTACTCTTTGTCTTTGATTCCGTGATTGATTTATTTACTATATATGTTGATTTTTTCCAAACATAAATTAATAATCTGTTGTTTTGAGCAAATTCAAGTCTGACATGTGTGGATGATTGCCGATTTGAATGATTCGAAATAGGGGGTCGTTACAAAATTTTCACTGGAGAGGTCAAGTGAGATATACTAATTCGAAAGTGGAATTTATATGATCAGGCTAGTGATCAGATTTGATATTGCATATAGATGACATATGTACATCGTACGAGATTTGGTATAATTGAATACTATGTTTGTTGGCTTATGAAGGGTTTGGGATCTTTGAATTGTTTGAGGTAGCATGAATAAAAAACTAAGTAATAACCTAAGGCAGTTGAGCAAAAGGTATGCTTAGTAGTTTATTTATTATTCTTGAACAATGAGAAGTTTTAGAACCTAAACAAAATTGTGAGCTATGTTTGCTAGTGATTATAATACTGTTAAGTATTAATGTATGGTTGCTGCTTTAATAACCCGTGTAGGAATTTCGAGGACGAAATATTCTAAGGGGGAAAATGCAATGACCTGGAATTTCGAACACTTCGTACTTAAGTATATGAAATATTTAAATATTTGTATCTATGTTTCAATATGATTAAACATGATTTTATAACAATGTTAAACAAGTTTTAATTAATAATTAATGTTAGAAAACTTGTTTTAGAAACATGTTTACAAAAATATACACCTTGGTTAAATATTGAAAATGTGATTCAAAAACGTTTTGTCAAAAATCAACTTTTTCTTAAATAAAAGTTGTGAGAATAATTATACACTTGTAGGATAACATATGAACACCTTAACAAGTGATTAAACCATACATCATCCTAAGAGATAATTAACCGAGCTAATATCTTCTAGAAGAAGGACAAAAGGACACTTTATTTAAGGAGGAAAATATGAAGCAAATCAAGGAAAGCATGGTGTGTAAGAGACATGGAAGGGAGTAGCTTCATGGTTGACCTTTCGGGGGCATTTGTGGTCTTTTGCCACATTTCCTAAGCTTACAATAGAGAGGAAAGCTCTCTTCATTTCTTACCAATTCTGTAACGATTCTCCTTTTCGATCTCCAAATGTTGACATTAATACATCCATGGTATTATCTGCCGAGCATTCAAGTGCCGAAAAGATGAATTGTTAAAGTGAAATAAAAGAAAAAGAAATAGAACAAGGCAGAAGTGAACACAATATCAGAATCTCACATGCAGAACGATAATATATAATTTCTCAAAAGGTATTTACCAAAAAGAAAACCTTTATATACATACATCAATCAGAGTATGCTAACTTATCACCAGCCTGGACACTTATAACATCATGTCCTCACAAATGCCGATAGATATAAGTCAACTAATGTAGCGAAAATAAAGAACGATAGGAAATCATCTAGCTCTTCTCCAATATCCCCAATGAATCACAGTTAAATTTGGAAACATACTCGAGCTTACTCGAGCATTAAGAAAATAACACCCAAATTAATCTGGTAAACCAACGTGAGAAACTCAAGTCACATAGAATTATTATGCCTTGAAACCCTTCAAAATATGGGTATCTCGTAAGACCACACCACCAATAAACATGAATGGGTTTTTACCGTACGATAACCAAACCATTTTTATAAAATCCAATAATAATATAATATTGTCTAAGGTGTGGAATATAAACAATGACATAGCTGCGATGTATGTGAGTGTACATACAACAATAATAGGTATACAATCACAACCACTATGGCACATTCGCTAATTGTGTAGGATTTCCACATTGATCTCTTCGAGGAAGCTGAATCCGAACTACCGCACAAGGATCATAGATATCCTTCCAAAACGTCGTACATCTCTAGTGAATGTACCATAGGAAAACCATAGCGATCTTGCTAGGACCCGACGCATTGCTCCCACATGCATATCCAAGTAAGTATCTCTAGAAATGGACTCGCATGCACCATATGGATTTTCCAACCCTACTGGCTATATTTCCCGTATTTAGTTTTAGTTATAACCGCTGATCAGGTTACGTCCGGCATTCTAGGTCAACGAGTCACCACTCGAACAGATCATATACATGAGCTCTATATCGAATAGATAATGGAACCACACATGAATTCTCATATCTAAACAGATCTCGGAACCACACATGGATTCCTCAATAGATCTTGAAATCACACATGGATTCCCATACCTCAATAGGTCTCAGAATCGCACAAGAATTCCCACATCCTGAATAGATCACGAACAACTACATGTGTTCAAGCATCTCAAACAGATCTCGATTCTCCATGTAGATTCTAGCATCATAAACCATTCACGAAGCCATCACAAAGCAATCACGAACCTCTTCCAAAGCATAGAATACATATATGGTTTCGGAAGGGTTATGGTTTCTAGTCATCACATATAAACACACACCCCCACTTACTCGGTGCTACAAAACCAATCGATCGATTTCCCGAGAATCTCATCCTTGGTTCTATGGGAAATAAACCAAGAATACATAAGATCGAAAATCAACTCCTAACCGTTTAAGTGGATGTATTTGCTTGTCATTTATCCTAAAAGAGCAAAGCAAATCTATACGTACAATATAGCGTCACCGAATATAACCATACCATATAATCCTCGTGTTTCTTCTAGATATTTCCAAAGTATATTCTGGCCAAAATTTGGTAGTCGGTTATTTAACTATCTAATAAACAAACAATCCAATACAATGAAAATAATTGCATACGGGAAGCCAAGTCCCCGTATACTGTCCATATGCAAGCAACACACAATGCACCGTCGAAACAAACTAGCACGATCAAGTCATATAAACGACTTCTAATCCCTTTTTTAATTAATCTTAATTTGTAATTTAAAAACCCGTTTATTTATTACATTTGTACTCAATAAACTCCATTATAAATAAAAATCCATTTGTTAACTTAACTTCACTATTTAAATAAAACATCACCATTCATTCAACATATTTCAACACTTCCCAAAAGTATTCATATACTTATCTCAACTGTATAAGTATATTCACAATTCAATTTCAAAGGGCTTAAGACAAATGTCACTAAATCACTGTCACTACAAACCCAAAACACTTTACCATCCAGTTATCTTTAAAACTCCATTTTAAAGATCTAATTACTTTTCAAAAGTATAGTTAAATGGGTTAAAACAGTTGTTGAATAAACATCGATACTATAAACTCCAAAATCATTTTTATACTTGCCATTTACTTTGAAATATCCATTTCGAAACTCCAAGTAATGCCTTACTTATCAAACAAGGTAATATACCTTTTTAATCTATTTTTTAAACCATTTATTGTCACATAAGTGTTATAATCCAAAACTCCTTTTACATTCCTTTACAAAATACTAAACTTCCTTTTAAAACTTTTAAACATATCAAAATACTTTTAAAAAGATAGATATTTACATATACTAATTTATTTTTAAAACTAAGATATTTAATAAAATACTATAAACCATTTGTAAAATATTATAATACAAAATCCTTTTATTTCTTTAATAAAATCTTTAATAATTTTTAAAAACATATATATAATAAAAACATACTTTTAAAGTACTTTAAACATATTATAAAACCTTTTATTCAAAACCCATTTAAAAACCTGTTTTATAACTTAAAACCGTCACTTTATAAATCCATAAATGATTTTCAAGAATATATTTAAACCTTTTTATTTCCTAATAAATAAATCCATAAATTATTTTCAAGAATATATTTAAACCTTGTTATTTCCTAATAATAAGTATGATAATAGTACTTATTAATTACTATGAAGAAGCCCTAGAATGTCTTTCAAAGTTAACTTTAAAATCGACGATCACAACGATTTCAAAGTGCATCCATCATGACTGTTTTGCTTCTACCAATTTTCTTTTTCCATTTCCACTTTACCACAAAGATCCAAACCAATTCGATTTATGTCAAACACACCCATACATGTGTAAAACAACCCAACATATACATATATATATTCCCATAATTTCCCCAAATTATCCAATTTAACATTTTTCAAAATATCTGAGATTTTAAAGCATGTTTATAACAACTATATCGTTTCTAATATATATAATGCACTATCACTTTTCACAAAGCAACATTAAACATGTAAACAAGTAGTCTGGGGCACTATACATATTATAGATGATCAAATAGAGATTAGTACACTCAATAATAATGTTCTCACTTGTTTTACAAACAAGGCGGGGTCCAAAAGCAATAACTTGCATTGTTCATGATACAGTTTATATTTTCAATAAAACAACAATTACATATACAATGATATATAACTAACTGGTGAGTAAAACTCACCCAAGCTCTAGTTAACGCCTTCGCATTTCCGAATAGTCCAAAATCAAATGTCGTTCGATCTTTGACTTAAATTCCCACAAGCTCCAAACTCAACGAGTCCAACTCCATTGCGTAGATAATCCCGATATGAATGCAACGGCAAAAATGACGCCTCAATCAGACCTCATATAAACAAGATATGAATTTTATAAGTTAATGAATTATATAAATAAATTAATTATCTTTAATTAAACACTAATCATTTTTTAATTCCTTAATTCTTCCACTCATCATCTCCCTCATTCTCTAATCAAATTGCTGCTCCCCCACATTTGTGCACGTCCGTTTTGTGAAAGACGACCACCAAACAATAAACAACGACTGCCCCCAAAATTCGCTCCCCGACCCCTTCAATTTCCCTCCGATAGACTCTACCCAAAAGCGACCCGAATCCCCTACTGTCCACCATGAAATGTCGCACTTTCAATTAAACCACCGATCACCCTCAAATCAATTCCAACGAGCTCTGTTCGTCGCCACGAAATCAACCGTATTTTTCAATTCCACTCTGACGCCCTCCTTAAAATCTAAACTCCCTTATAGTAAACAACAATCAACATGGTGCGATGACCAATCCCCTACCGCACCACCCAATTCTTCCATGTCCAATTCCCCTTCGTCCCATAAACCCAATGGTATCGACGCCACGACCTAACTCTACCTTCATCGATGGCAAGCTCCTACCCTAGGCACTGCCGTACATGTCAAACACTCACCACCATCACCACACCCAAATCAAAGCACACTACCACAACACCCATCCCCATATAAAGCTAATGGATCCACTCTCATCAACTTTCATCGAGCGAGGCTCCGAGAACAATTCAAGATGTTTGGCCGCTGAAGCTTTGTTTATAGAAATTGAAAAGAGGAAGGAGAGGGAGAAACAAAAAGTGATTGAGAAACTATCTTAGGTAGAGTCATTTATAAACAAAAATCATTATTATATTTTACTTCTCCAATTAATTGTTCAACATTCTGAGCTCGTATAATCACAAAGGACGTCGGATTTTCACAGAACTCGTTGGCATACAATAATTTATAATTCCAAATCCAATGACACTGGTTTAATCGAAATTCGAGACAGTGCCCAAGAATGATAATTCTATATGTTGATTAAAATGAATTATTTTAAAATCACGTAAATTATAAATTAAAATTTATAATAACCATTTATTATTTAAATAGAATTCAAATAAGCTTTCGAAACTAATTTTATTCACATTAAATCCAAGATTTTAGTATTTAAATAATTTCAATATTTAATTATAAACCGTTCAAATATCTGGCTTGTTACAAATTCAAATAATAACTTCTCCTTTCTCCTCTCTAATATTCTAAAGCCATATCTTATTAATTCTTTCTCCTCCAAACATTTTCTATTTTCACATAACAACAATGCAATATCTTTTATCAACTTGTTCTTGAAGAAATGATGGAGCAAGGAAGGGATCCACATCAAGGTCGTGAGTATTGGAGGGGATAAATGGCCTTAGGTCGTAAGCAAGGAAGGGAGATGGAAGGCTAGGCCGTGTGCAATTTTGGGAAGGAGGAGCTTAGGTTGTATGGAAGGAGGTTGTTGTAATGACCCGGAATTTCATCGCTTGGATTTGCAAATATTTAAATAACTTTAAATATTCAAATATTTGATTTTATAGTTAAATGAAACTCTTTTTGATAATAAATAATGATGGTGAAATAGTTTTCAAATTTTTTGTGAAAATATTTAGTTCAAAGGAAAATCTAAAATGTGACCAGAATTCATTTTCCCAATTTTCAACTTTTCGTCTGCTAAAAGTTATTGGAAACATTGTGAACTCTAGTGTAATACATACACATACATTTATAAATAGTTAAACATGTGTTGGAAATATATATGTGTTTACTTAAGGTTAAGTAAGTTTAAATTTCAAATGAAAAGAAATGAAAGTAAACATCACATCACTAGGGACATTTGAAAATATAAGTACACAAGGGGATTTAATGAATGTGGGAGCAAAGAGAGGGGAGGGGAAAAGAAGGTGGTGCAAGGAAAAGGGGAGGAGCAAGCATGGTGAGGTGGTAAACTGTTGTGGAGGGTAGTGTACCAAGGGGCAATACAGTAGTTTACCTTATGCACTTCATATAAAAACAATTTCTTTATTTTTCCTTCTCACTTTTTCAGTTCGTATTTCATATTTCATTCTCAAAATCTTGTTTCTTAGTTCAAACTCCAACCTTTTTATCGACTTCCATGTTTATTTCAAATTTTTGAAAATCAATTCTTTTTTCATTTTAAACACTTAAAAACTTTATGTAAAACTCCTCCTTCCTTTCCTTTACCTCCTCTTTGCCAAAAAACAAGCCAACACCTCCCTCCATATACCATGGCTGAGCCTACTATGCTCTGTGGTCGAATTCATCTTGGCCTTAAGGCCTTAAAAACTCCATTTTTCCATAATAGAAGCATGGATCTCAGACTCATTCAAGTTGTTGTGCGATCGTAGTTAGTTTAGATAGCTTCTAGGTGAGAAAAGCTCTCCTTTTTACTTAAAAAGTTTTAAATTTTAATGTTTATGATAGCTATTTCTTATTGATTCTTAAGTTCGTTAGTTTTTCGGGTAAAGGACATTGATATTGTAGAACATATGCATGCTTGTATGAAGGTTGCTAAAACTTGGAAAAGTAAAGTTAAAAAGTTAGTAAAGTCTTGGAAGCTTGGATCTTTACTTTTTGAATGTTGTGATGGCTTGTATATACAGATTATGTTCATGCATATGTTAATATATGTTATAGAAAGGTAAGTATATTGGAGTTGTTAGTTTGTGAGATCGAGGTCCCTTGGTTTAAAAACTTGTTTTCTAACTTTACTTTCTAGACTTGTTTTACAAAGTTGCATAACCCTTACTTTTGTTTTCAAAAACTTTATTCAAAGTTTACAAAAGTAAATTAAAATAAAAAAGGTGAAGTTTTGAAAGTTATTTGGAATGTAAACCAAGTTTGAACTCTCGGGTCATATAGCGCTAGCCGCTATAAATGCAGCTCAGAAAAAACGAACTATTTTGCAATTCAAAGTATTTGCAGCTTAAGGATCTTTTTAAAAGATGTTTTGAAACTCATAATAAATATTTAAAAGTAATTATTATTTAATTAATTAATTATTTAATGATTAATTAATTAATTATGTAAGGTAATTAACACTTAAGTATTTATCAAGTAAGTTGATTATAATTAGTTAATTAAAAAAGGTTAATTATTATTTAATTAGTTACTTAATGATTAGTAATTATTTAAATAAATATTAATTATTTATTTGTTTTAAAATGTTTTAATTATTAATGAATTACTAATTAAGTTAAATATAATTAGGATTTAATTAATTTTAAATTAAGATTTAATTAAGATTTAAATTATTATTTAATAAAGGTTTAAACTACTATTTAATTATTAATTAAAGATTGATTAATGTTTAATTATTTATTTAAAGATTAACTATTATTTGATTATTTATCTAAAGGATAATTATTATTTAATTATTTATTTAAAAGTTAATTATCCCTTAATTATTAATTAAAGATTTAATTATTATTAAAGTAAAGATTTAAAATGTTATTTAATTATTAAGTAAAACTAAAAAAATTATTCACTTTATTTTTAAAGATCGGTAATGTTTCTAAAGTAACTCTCTTTTAGATAATGTTTTAATCCAAAGTATTTTTTGTCGATTACCCTTAAGTAACCTCAAATGATATAAAACCGAACAACATCTATTTAGCAGAAATAAACATCGTTATGCTAATTAAATTGTATTTGATATTTTTTTGGTAAATAAATCAAAATCCTGCCATAATTCACCAATTAGATTATGTTGATATCTATTAAGTAGAAATTGAACCTAGTTCTGCTATTGTGGTAACTTGGACATTTATCTATATGTTGACTGATTGTTATTGGCTGATTCCCTTTACATATCTGCCTGTTATGTAAAAACCCATATTATAACTGTAAGTTAAAATGAATTAAATGAGAACCATTATAGTCACTAAGCCTCTTTCTGATTTTGTGAAATCAATCATTTTAAATGTATTTCTAATAATGGTTTTATAGTAAAGTTATTATCCACTTATATTGCTTAACGTTTACTACCATTTTAAATATATTTTTAAATGGTTTTAAATTTAATTATTATGTTATTTAAAGGATTTGAAGGTAAAGTCATTTCCTATTTATAAGACTTAAGTTATTAACTATATTAAATATGATACTTGAAGGATAATTAAGCAATTATTTTATTAAAAATGTTTTGAAGCAAGTTAATACTTTTTAAGTGATTGTTTAAAAATCATTATTTTGTTAATATGGTTTAAAGAAAAATAAATGAATGATGTTCTAAATAATAACTTATTTATTTAAAGGTGCTTTAACTAATTGATTTGTTTATCAATGGAACTTTATTGATTAATATTTATAAAAGAGTTTTATAAATTATTATGAATATTTATAATAGAAGTCTTATAAATAAACTCAGAAATTTACAAAAATTTTTATAAATGGATTTTAAATTTTAGTAAAGTAAATTTCATAATTGAAAAGGATTTATTAAAAGGATTTATAGAAGTAAATCATAAAAAAAAATTGGGATTGGATTTCCTTTAACTGACCTACATAATTTTGATAGTATGGACATTCGTTGCACACTTAACACCAAAGGAACAAGGTTTGAGGTTATCCTTATCTCCAATTTAAATAACTTTGTTTTGATTCTTTTAATATGATTTTGAAATAAGAAATCTTTCACAGTGTTTTATGAATATACTCATACTAGTGTGATAGGTATATTTATATTTTGATAAATATTTTGGAAAGAGATTTACATAAACGAAAGATTTATTTTGAGATTAGTGATTGCTATGGATAATTAAATCTCTGGACTGTTATTTGTTTATTTATTCGATAGTTAAATAATCGACTATCAAATCTTGACCAGTTTTAACTTGTTGTGTATATTCTAATTCTCTCGCGAGAACTCAAATACTTGTTGTAGACTTCTGAAAGAACCGAGAATGAGTCAACCAGAAATTATTGGTTTTTGGTTTGGAGAGACCAGGATAGAATATGTTACCCGAAAACCACTTCGAACCAACATATAAGTTCGAATGTAAGACATTTTGATGATGATTGAAGACAGAGCCCTTTGAAGTGCAAGGGCTACCTGCTACTAATTCGGAGGGCGATTCCAAAATGGATGTAGTAAAGGTAGTGCCTTCGGTTATGTTCAGACCCAGAACAAATTTGTATGGATGAATGCTAGCATTGCATTTCTTCCTAGTGGGCAGTGTTAGCATTCCAAGATGGTCTGCCAAAGAAGGTAAATCGTTGCCTCAAGCCTCACACCCTGGTAATGGTTAAAATAAGGTAGATGCGATATGGATATATGGGTCGCTCCCATTAGGGTATGATCATCGCCTTATCTAGAGTTGATATTTATGTATGCTTCAGGGCCTATTTTTGATTGTTGATCGCAACCTAGAGGTGATCATATTCGATATTATCCCTTCAGGGCTAGGTTGTTCCTGTGTTGGTAAGGTTGCAAAGGTAACTACAACCCTCAGTACATTTTATCTAGAGGTGTACTATTTTTGAAAGGTAGTCCCTTACCTTGATATTTTTTGGAAATCCATTTTCCATATACGTGCCTTAGAAGTTTTTGATTGTATACCTGTTATTGCTGTCATGTACACACATCACAGCTACTTGATTATAGGTATTTTAATTCCGTAGACATTATTATAATATCACTGGATTTTATAATAAATTGGTTTGTTATTGTAAGGTAAAAAATCATCCGTGTTTATGTGCGACATGGTCTTACGAAACACCTTTTATTTTGAAAAGGTTTTCAAATATAGAAATCAATATGATTTGATTTAGCTTTCTCACGTTGGTTTACCAGACTGATCTGGGTGTTATTTTCTTATAATGCTCGGTCTGCCCGAGCATATTTTCTAGGTTTAGTTGGACACTTTGGACCTTTTAGGAGATGAGCTGGATTCTCTAGGAGGCATTCATATATCTTAAAATCTTTCACTGTTCTATTTTGTTTTGTCATGTATCTAGTGTTGTATTTATCAGCAATTTTAAGAACATGCTGTTATAACTATCCAAGTAGATAATAGGTTTGTGTACTCTGATGTTGTATATATAATAAAGTTCTTTTGTTTTTGTAAGCATCATGTGTATATTATATATTTTTCGTCACGATGTGAGATTCTGTTCTGTCTTTTATTTTCTTTAACCCAAAATAGCATATCTTTTGGACGCTTAAATGATCAGTACACGGATCAAGGATGTATTAAGTGTCGTCTTCAAGTGTAAGAAAGGCAGGTCGTTACACTTGGTATCAGAGCTTTGGTTGAGTGAATACCTAGGCCTTGTTGGGTTAAACTCATTTGAGATAGGGTAAGTGAAGCAGTAGAATGAGGCTGAGTGTATTATATATATATGAGCGCGTATTTGTTATTTTTATAAAAATGTTTTATATTATGTTGATTGATCTATTGAGTGGTTTATATATTTTGGCCAATATAGGTAGCTAACGTTATCGATAGGAATCTCTGAACACTTGAACACGGACAAACCGATACAATATTATGTTGAAATATTGGTAAATGAAATAATTTTACCTAAGAATATATTTTATATATAAAGGAAGAATTTTTAAAATTTATATAGTTTTCTGTGATGTGATTGTTGTTAGAAGTTGATAATATTTAATTATTATCATATAGGGTTTAATTAGTCGTGCTCGTCGAGTTTTGAGCATTGTCTATAGGTTGTAGATTCATTTGTAATCTTTCATTCTGAAATCATAAGTTGGATAGGTAGAAATCTGAGGAAATATTAAATCGAACACATTATGAATTAAGTTTCACAATTTGACAGTAAGGTGTTTAATGATATGTTGGGTTAAAATTGGATTTTAGTATAAAAATTTTAGATGATTTTATTAAAATTTGATTTATAAACAGGACTATAAAATATGTTTTGAAAAATAAGATGGATTTTTAAAGAATTTAAATCATGGTGGCTTTAATAATGCTTTCAAATGATTCTTGAAAAATAGAAATAATTTTACTTAAAAATACTTTAAGGTATAAATATTCTGAAAAAGGAATTTAAAAGTAAGATTTTCCTTTGGATGGTTCAAGGAGCAAGTCTTGATCTATTTTGTGATGATCTGAATAATCTTCTAAGTGACAATCAGGTGTTTGCTTAGGCAGATGTAATAGTGCACTTAGTAAATTATTCTCTTTGCCATTGTACAATTGAAACAAGTTCGAATCTGAATGAATCCAAAGCAAGTGGATGATAAATATTTTGTTAAAAACTATTTATTTGGAAATATATAGTATTATCACTTCAAAAGGTTTTGGAGATAAAATCTGGGTATTTGGCTCTTAAGTTTCCAAAATATAAAGGTATTTTGATTAGAGAGTGGATTAATAAAAAAGTTTTTAATTGGATTAAATTTAATTAAAAGTTTAATGAACTTGGTGTTATTAAACAATGTCTTTTGGGTTTTAACACCTAGGAGGTTAAATACTATTTGATGTTATTGGGGCCAGCTAATAAATATTTTTAACTTAGAGATGTATAATGAAAAGTAGACTCTATGATGGAGTTTGGATAGCAGCATCCTACTATTCTTAGCCACTCACCAGACCAAATGGGTAAAGAGGTTAAATTGGTCAACTCGGCTTTAAGACTTGAATTATTTTGGGCCTACATTTGGGTAATTAAAAGATGAATGAGACTTAAAATTAGAAGTTTTATATACACTCTTAGGATGTAGGTGAGTATTATATAGGTTAATAAATTAAAACGATTTTATGAAAGGTTTCATTAATAAGTTGCATCATTTAAAAATGCCTAATCCTAAGTAGAAATTGTTATGACATGTTTTCATAAAGATATTGGAAGGGTAGAAAGTAGTTGGGTAGTAAAGACCAATAAGATAAGTACGTAGGTTGTACGTAGATCATTTTTGCTTTTTCATATACTTCTCGTTGCAAGATTCGAGTACATGACTAAAGGTGGTACGTACCGTGTCGAATAAGGATTTATCACATGATTTTTTACGGAAAACACTTGGCGAAGGTTCTTAATGGGGAACCAAAAATTTTCTATCATGGTATACAAAAATGTAAGAAGAATAGAGGTTTCTAATTAAGAAGTCTGATTAGAGTCCGCATTAGGGAACGAGTGAGCGATACTAGTTTGGAAGTGAGGCTATGAACTCAAGTAAGCGATCAGATTAATTTAAAATATTAAAATGATTTATGTACATCTTACGGACTGATTAGTAGTGTTAAGTAATTCTGGATACGATTGTGGTTAATTTTCAGGTACGGAATTCTTTTAAGAGGGGAGAATGTAATGACATGGAATTTCGCCGCTTGGATTTGCGAATATTTAATTTAATTTAAATATTCATATATTTGATTTTAACTCTTTTAAATAATAAATAATGATGGTGAAATGGTTTTTAAAACTTGTTGATAAAAATATCTAGTTCGAAGAAAAATAAAAAATGTGACTGGAATCCGTTTTCCAAATTTTAGACTTTTCATCGGCTAAAAGTTATCGGAAATATTGTGAACTCTAGTGTAAATGCATACACAAACATTAATAAATAGGTTAGCATGTGTTAGTAATATATATGTGTTAAATAAGTTTAAATTTCAAATGAAAAGAAATGAAAAAGTACACATCACATCATGGAAACATTTGGAAACACAAGTACACAAGGGCATTTAATGAATGTTAAAACAAAAAGAGGGGAAGGGGACAAAAAGGTGGAGCAAGGACAAGGGGAGGAGACAAGCATGGTGAGGTGGCAAAATGTTGTGGAAGGTAGTGTACCAAGGGGCAATATGGTAATTTACCTTATGCACTTCATATAAAACCAATTTCTTCATTTTTCCTTCTCACCTTTTCATTTCATATTTCATTTTCAAAAGCTTGTTTCTTCTTTAAAGCTCCATAATCTTTAATGGCTTCCATGTTTATTTCAAAGTTTTAATTTTTTTTTCTTTCATTTTAAGCTCTTAAAAACTTTGTGTAAAACTCCTCCTTCCTTTCCTTTATCTCCTCCTTGCCAAAAACAAGCCAACATCTCCCTCCACTTACCATGGCCGAGCCAACATGCTCTATGGATGAATTCATCTTGGCCTTAAGGCCTTAAAAACTTCATTTTTCCAAAATAGAAGCATGGATCTAGGACCCATTCAAGTCATTGTGTGATCGTAGTTAGTTTGGATAGTTTTTAGGTGAGAAAATCACCTATTTTTACTTAAAGTTTTGAACTTGAATGTTGATGATATCTATTGCTTACTTGTTTGTTAAGTATGTTAGTTGTTTGGGTAAATGATGTTGCTATTGTATGAACATATGTATGCTTGTATGAATGGTTGATAAAACTTGGAAAAGTAAGTTAAAAGCTAGTAAATTTTTGGAAGTTAGGATCTTTACTTGTTGAATTTTGTGATGGCTTGTATATATAGGTTGTGTTCATGCATATGTTAATATATGTTAACGAAATAGTTAATATGTTGGAGTTATTAGTTTGCGACATGGAGGTCCCATAGTTTTAAAACTTGTTTTTTAACTTTACTTTCTAGAATGGTTTTATAAAGTTGCACAACCCTTACTTTTGTTTTCAAAAACTTTATTCAAATAAAAGTAAATGAAAACCAAAAGGGTGAAGTTTTGAAAGTTACTGGAATGTTAAAAAAGTTTGAAATTTCGAGTGATATAGTGATAGTCGCTATAAATGTAGCTAAAACGAACTCTTTTGCAATTCAAAGTGTTTGTAGCTTGAGGATCTTTTTGAAAGATGTTTTCAAAGCTTATAATTAATATTTAAAAGTAATTATTATATATTTAATGATTATTTAATCAATTAATTAATTAAGGTAATTAGTACTCAAGTATTAATCAAGTAAGTTCATTATACTTAGTTAATTAATAAAAGGTTAATTATTATTTATTTAATTATTTAAGGATTAATAATAATTTATTAAAGGTTTATTATTAATTAATTATTTAATTTAAAAAGGGTTAAATTATTAATTAATACTAATTAAGTTAAATTTATTAAAGATTTAATTATTTTTAAATGAAGACTTAATTAAGATTTAGATTATTATTTAATAAAGGTTTAAACTATTATTTAATTATTAATTAAAGAATGATTATGTTTTAATTATTTATTTAAAGATTAAATATTATTTAATTATTCATTTAAATTATAATTATTATTTAATTATTTATTTAAAAGTTAATCATACTTTAATTATTAATTAAAGGTTTAATTATTATTAAAGTAAAGAGTTTAAGATGTTATTTAATTATGAAACAAAGGTTTTAATTTTAATCGCTTTATTTCTAAAGATCAGTTTTGTTTTTAAAGCAACTCGTTTTTAGAATGTTTCGAATCCAAGGGATTTCTTTGTCAATACCCTTATGTAATCCCAAATGATAAAAAATCCAATGACATTTGTTTAGCCTAAATAAACATCATTCTGCTAATTAAATTATACTTGACATTTGTTTGGTAGAGCAAATCATGATTCTATCATAATTCACCAAGTATGTAACAACCCAGAATTTCAGTCATTTCAATTTAATATTTAATGGATTTTAAATTTGGTAATTTTGATTGAATTAGTGAAATGGTTTAAAATTTCAAATATAGCGATTAAATAGATTTGGTGAATAGTAAACTTATATTTGAAATTGGGTAAATATGTGAATCTAGAGTTAAAGGTGAATGGAAATAGATTCTAAAATTGATTTAAACTCTATTTGAATTAGAGTGATGATAGTGGACTTTTGAATTGAATTAAAAGTCGATAAATTGGAAATTAAAATATTATATATTAATTTAATAGTGGAAAATAGCAATCTAAGGCATGTCTCAGAATTGGACGAATCCAATTTCATTGGATCCATAATGGTGTATTATTGTAGGTTTTCAAATTTCATAGTAATCGGGTTTATTGTTTGTTCATGGGTGCTAAAAATGCAAAGAAATTAATTTAAGGAATTTAATTTAAATCAGTCGTATTAAGCCTTAACTCCTGTATACTTTGGAATTGGCTTGCGAAATATGTCCCGTTGAGTTCAGAATATGGGTATAACATATGGAACGCAAGGAAACATGCTTCGTTTGGAGTTTGGAAAAAGCAAGTGTGAACACAGTTTTAAATAGTAAATTATACACACACACATATATATATAAACACTCCTATATCGTCAAACCCTAAGCAAAACCCTCAGAAAACCAGCTGACACAGTCAAAGAAATAAACCCTCGTTCATTCGATAATCCACGTTGATCGGAGCCACGAAGGTCGGATCTTATTTGGCTGATTTCCGACAACTATGGTCGACGATAATCGTCGAGGTCTAAAGCAAAATTGGAGAGCTCGCGAAGGACCACACTCGCCCAAAATTTAGTGGTCAATGGTGGCATGGGTTAGAGGAAATTTCTTGGAGAAGATGTCTTATGTGGGTTTGTTTTCTAGTGGTTTCGGGCATTGCTGGTGGCTATGGTTCGTGTTTTAGGTTCGTCGTAGTTGGGGAAGTTGCAAGGGGTGTAGCTACAGTCGATAGAGGAGCAAGGAGGCGCGATGATGGAGGTATCGAGATCTGGTAGTCGCGTTTCTCGTGAGTGGGAAGATGGTGGTTAAGCTGGCTAATGACGTTGATTAGGTAATAAAAGGTGATTAATTTATTTAATTAAGGAAATAAAATTTAATTTGAATCGAAATGTTAGTAAACTCATAACGTCTTCATACGCGGTCAGATTTTGGTGCATTTTCTTACATTGGATTCATTACGATGAGATCTACACGATGGAGTTAAATTGGCTGAAATCAGAGCTCATGTAATTTCGTGCTAAAATCAAACGCCTGTTTGATTTTGGACGAACCTGAACGCGGAAGCGACAACTGGAACTATGGTGAGTTAAATTCACTCATTTGGTTAATAAGTATATTTTTATTAAATAAACTATTTCTGCTTGTGGGTTGTTGAATTTGATGAATGTTAAAAAAATTAATCTAGGACGATGATATAGCATCTTGAAATGCTATTAGATTGGTTGAACCGGATCTAGGGTCACAATATAACATCTCGAATTGCTATTAAACTGTTTATGTTTATTTTTAAGCTTGTTTCCTGTATGGAATCATGTATGCGTAATATTGATAAATGGATTATTTTTGAAATTTCATTGTTTAATTTGGACTATATTGGTGTTATCTATTTGGCAAAATAAACACCATTGAAAAATAAATGAAAGAGTTTTATTATGAATGACATTTGGTTAGCATAATCAAACCCTGTTCTGTTATCAGATTAAATTAGACATTATTTGAGTGCCGATTGATTTATGCTGGATAATTGTTGTGTTAACAATTGATTGTTAATTATGGATTGGCTTACATATATGCCTATTATCATTTAAATGCATGTAATTTAACTTGTAAAGTTAAACTGAAATTAAATGGTAACTTGCTAAGTACCATTGTGATAGTTAAGCCTCTTTCAGAATTTCGAAGGTTATGGTTTCTGCTTTACTTCAAATTTTATGATTTGAAGTAAAAGATTTTATTTAATAATTATTATAGAATTTGTTTTGTTTAGTTATTATTTTCAAATGTTTATAAAATCATTTATCTAGTAAAGTTAATTATGTTTTAAAATTAATCATTTAATTGATTTTGTTAAAAGATAATTAATTATTTACTATTATTAGTTATTTAGAACTAGAAAATTATTTCAGTAATAATACAGTTAAAAAGTTAATTAATTTTATTTAAAGGTTGATTTAATTTATTTTATTAGATTTTAAAATGTTTAAGGTCAAATGATTATATTATTAATATTTTTCAAAAGCATTTTTATATTATGAAAAAATTGTTAAGATATTTGTGTGATGTTTAAAATCTTATTTATTATGATTATTTAATAAATTGTTTATAAAAGAAATCCTTCAAATAAAAGAATTTGGAAAGGAGTTTATAAATTTAAAAGTGGTTTGAAATCTGGAAAAATGGAAGCTTTATAAATGATTTGAGATTATAAAAGAAAATTCTCTAAATTAAACTTTGAATTTATAAAGAAGTTTTATAAATAGATTATGAAATATTTATGAAATAAAGAAATTTTAGGAATGTCACGACTCGATTTTCCGATGCCCGAAAAACTGAACCATGAGGGTCAAAGAAGAAGAGGTAGAAGAAGAAAATAGATATCAACATCAGAATCTGACAATCGCAGCGGAACAAAATATAATGGATAATAAATGATCTTTACACAAAAACAAATATATCTATTTATACATTACATCATCAGAGTACAGCATCAGAGTTCAATACAAACAACCACACATCTCAGGACAGTTATAATATCTAATCCTTCCAAAACTGAATACACAGCGGAATATTTCATATAAGTACGGAAGTACGTATCGCCATCCAGCTCCACAGCATCCTTTCCTGTAATCTATAATACTCGGTCTGACTCGAGCATTATAGTTAAATAACACCAGACTTAGTCTGGAATACCAGCATGAGAAAACCACACTCAAATTGATTATTAAAGTTTCAAAATCCTTTGAAATCAAAAGCATCTCGTAAGACCACGCCACAAATAAGCATGCTGGGTTTTTTCCATACGATAGCCAAAACACTTTTTATCAAAATTCTCTGATATTATAATAGTGTCTATAGAAAGTAAAATAGAATTTAGTTGAAATGTTTGCATCTCACGTTTCAGCAATAGTTGGGCACAATCAAAACCATACAGGCGCGTAGGGAGAATGGATTTCCAACTAATCACTAGGCACTGGAGTACCACCTGTCACAGTACGTGGCCTAGATCACAATGCTGAGGATTACTCCCAATCCCCTGCAACACAAGACCGAGACTACCCCTTACTGGATAATCCCAAGTAAGATCACCCCACGGTTGGGATCAACAACCGCACCACTAAGCCGAATAAAAGGGACATCTAGACAGGGATGACCTCACCCTAATGGATGCTACCCACTTAGCCTTGTGGCATATCCCCTGATTTTCAGTCATTTCCGATTGATGAGGCTCGTGGCTAAGCGTTACCTTTTTAGAACATTTCACTTAGAATGCTCATCGCCCACCTGACAATGTTTTGAAAGCATTCATCCATACAAGTCCGTCCCAGGTTCGAACAGACGAAGGCACTACTCCTACTACATCCATTTTGGAATCTCCTCAAGATTAGTAGTGACTAGCCCTTGCACTTCACTGCTCCACCTCGAATCCAAACTCTTGTTTTCCACACGAAAACGTTCAAACCGGATCGAAGTGGTTTTCAGGAAATAAATCCCGATCTCGGTCTCTTCGAAACGATCAACGCATTGGCCAATATTGATAGTCCGTTATTTAACTATCAATTAACATTCACAAACGACCATCAACAATAAATAATTTCACCAAATTATTTATTAATTTCAAAATATCTTCACGAGATATATTTCCACTTTTCAACCCTTTGAAAACAGTTTTCAAACCACACTCTTCTCATGGAATGAATTCCCAAATATTTATTTCCACTGAAACCACTAAGTACAATACTTTAGATTTTTAAAATAATCTAAAACACTTTATTATAAAATATACTTTAACATTTAAATTGAAAACTACTTCAATACTTTATTAAAAATATATACTTTAGGAATATTTAAACTGAGGTTACTTTATAAAATATAAAACTAGATTTTCTCCTTTAAAACAAAATACCAAGTCACCTTTAAATAATTACTACGATAATAGATTTGAAAAATAGTTACTTTAGAATTTAAATAATTAAAAATAGTAAATTTTCTAAAACATACCTTTAAATCAACTTTAAAACTTTTACTTATACTTAAAATTTGCTTCGAAAACGTACTTGGCTATCCAGGGAAATACACTTCGCTTTCACATCCTTTAAAAATAAATAACTATTTATTTTTAAACAAATTTACCCATTCCTTTAATAAATTCCCACCATGATTTTGTTCTTTCAAATATCCACTAATATATTACCTCACTTTTATAAACCCAGTTTATAAATTTCAAGTCTCACTTCTCTTTTAAAAAATCCCGGTTTTAAATACTTAATCAATCTTCGAAATGATTTCCAAATTACTCTATTTTGGAATAAATCCCTTTACGTACTCATCTACTTCAAAATCCCATTAACCTCATATTTTTAACCGTCACTTATGATTTAAAATCTTTTAACTGAAAATACCAATTTCAGTTTTTCCCAAATTCCTTCTTTATAAATTTAAACCTTAAATTTTTACGTAAATGCTTTATTATATCACTTGGGTTTTTAAAATTCATTATCTCCTTTTTATTCAAAATCTCTCTTCCCATACTCGGATTTTATTTATTAAAATTTTAAAATCCACTTTTATCCTTTTTTTTATTTATTATATAATTTATCCCAAATTCTCTATGATTATTTACTTGCAAATCCTCTTCTTTTATTTTTCTTTTCAAAAATCCAATTTATATATATTTTTGGTAACTCCATATACCCAAATATATCAAACCATAACATCCAAAACTCCAATTATCAATATAATTTATCACATGATATCAAATAATCATATCACAAAATTATTTAAATGAATCTAAATATTTTGAGGAATCCAGTTGGATCCCTCCAACCTGTTTCCCTGCATTCATAGATGTTAGCACAATATAAAATACCAATTCCACTTCGAGGTGGAATATCACAGTATATGGGATTAGTATAATATCATCCGCTATTATGCAGCGCATAGGGTCTCATCCGCTATATAATGGGGGAAATCAATCACTCCAATATACTATATACTACTATATATAATATAGCTCATCAAGTAGATTCAATCATTCAATCAATTATTTAAATTTATCCATTTAAATTTAAATAGCAATCCAGAAGAGTGAGATTAACTCACCTTTGATTTTTGTAATTGCAATCCATTCCATCTCAACATGTTTCCCCATGAACTTAGACCTTGAATATACATTGGATTCATTTTGTTAATATCCGAATAAATCGAACAAATAATTTCCATTTGCTAAATTTAATTTCATTAACAAATAATTTTATTTAAACTAATTTTCGTTTTATAAATTAGTTTTAGAAACTAAAATAAATTAAATATGTTAATAGAACCAATTAATCACCTTAATAATTTATTTTTAAAAGAGACCAGTAAATTAAAATGTGAGTATGTCTACTTATTTTTATTTCTATTTTTTTTGAAACTACCAATATATATACTTACAAAATAATTTGTATTACCATTTAAATTCTATCTTCTACATCATAGGGGTGTGTGTATATCTTTTCTTAATCTACCTTTAATTCCAATTTAATTAAAAAAACCGACTTTGCCTTATTGTTATTTCTTCTCTGTTTTTCTAACCATTATATACATACATAAATATATATATATACACTAAATTTAAATTAGCTATCATCAATTCAGATTCTAATTTAAATAACCAACTGTAAATCTTAAATTTAAAATCAGATCAAGATTAATTACCCCAACAGCCACCACTGTGACGCCCCACCTCTATACCCACGTTAGCCAAGAACACTACAGTGTAATGCTGTCAACTAGCACGGAGAATAAGGCTGTTGAGGAGCGACCAGCTGTGTAATTGCTTTGCGCGAGCACCGATATGTCAGATAGTATAACATGCATTTTATTTCAAGAGGAAATCCGACATACCGATACAAACACAAAGCTACTACACAGTGGCTATATATAATCTTCGGAAACAAATATAGAAATAAGCATAATACAAATCAGTCACAGATAATTCATATCACAAAGGCGGAAGAAGATATGAATATATATATAACAAATAAAAGTGTTCATCAGAGTAGTAGTCAAGAAGATCCACAATAATACAAAAGAATAGCAACACGTGCTATACAAAAGAATACAACTATGAGTCTATATCTCAAGTGTATACAACAAAATAAACTACTAATCTAAGTAGTTAGCCAAAAGTCAGAGTAATGAATCCCTGGGGAGAAGTCAAGTAGAAGCACCTGTAACATCTCGGTCTGACCCGAGTATTATTTAATAAGAAAATAATAAACGGATCAGTCTAGCTATAAATATCAGATAACATGATATAGAATAAGAGGTACGACTAAACACATAATAATCACTATGCCAAGCTGTGATATATATATATAAGTAATTGAAAATCAACAAGAGATTAATCAATATCACAAAAATCTTCACAAAGATCCAAAAACGTCATACTCCTTATTTCGTTCACCAAACCATAAATATTGACGATTTTATCAATATCAATCACGAAAGTCAATGACACACAAATTCACCAATGCACAAATATTGATAAAACTTATCAATAAAAATCACGAAAATTGGTGAAACACAAATTCTAGAAATCATCTCAAGAAATCCAAAAATCACAAAAGGGGGGAAGGCCTATCACAAATGGGAGCATAAAGCTCACCAACACGTGTATCACAAATGGAACGCTAATTCCATGGTTGCTAACCATCACAAATTGAGCCGAAGCTCCACAAACCATGGGTTGCTACCCCACCAATTTGAATCGAAACTTCACAAAACGGGGTTTAGTCTCCCTCGCAGACAAAGAGACATCGCACATTGCTAGTCTAAATCATAAAGATGACCGTCATGATCAACGAGAAGTGTCAATTACACTAAGCTAGTAAATATATGAGTTTAGCTTCACGTCCCATAACCACTTGCTTAACTTAAATATTTACGAACAAACTGTAGATCTCCACTAGAAAATTGTCACACGAGTTTCAATCGAACAAGTCCAAGAATTAACCGACGAAGTAAACGCAAGCGTTTCATACCACTAGTTTTACTAAGCCGTTTAATTAGATTTCTCATACGAGTGAGGTAAAGGTTTCTATATACTAATAGATTAGAAGTCGGTTTGAGAAAACGAGCTATGTAATAAAATAGTGTTGAAATCATTTGAAGAAAGAGTTTTGATATTTACTACTAGTATAGAAAACCTTTATATTTTTAAAGTGACAAATCACAATGAAGATTGTAGGAACAATCAATCACTAAAATTCACATACGAAGATGTGAATAAAATCCAAAGAAACCGATAAAGAATCCATCGAAATGGATATTCAAAAATCCCTAAAAAGGAGTCATCAAAGGCATAATAAATGATAACAACAAATAGGATCATCACGAATCGATTTAAATTGGAATTCTCAAGCGAATAGGCAAATAGGCAAAAAAAGTGCAGATTCAGACGTCTGAAATCAAGGATTCAAACGTCTGAATCTGGAAAATAAATATTTTTCGAAGACAGAATTCAGACGTCTGAATCCTTGAATCCAGACGTCTGAAATAGGCACTTTTTAGCCTATTTCCTTTCTGGTTCAAAATGAACCAACTTAGACGTCTGAAATCATATATTCAGACGTCTGAATCTGGGAATAGAAATCTTCCCAGGACAATATTCAGACGTCTGAATCTTACGTTTCAGACGTCTGAATGAAGGGTTCAGGGCATTCCCTGAACCTAGGCCAAAAATGGCCAAAGGGATACCGAAAGAGATCGATCGAGCGACAACGACTAAGGAATTACGTCGAGCGTCAACCCAGCCTTAACGGCTCTTCGATACGCCTCAAATATCAATGTCCAAATATCCATAATAGGATTTTCATAGATTTTGATTTCAAAACACCAAAAATTGGAATATACACCAAATCAATCCAAACCAAAATCAATTGCACAAAAATAAGTGTTAGGAATTCATACCCAACAATCGTAGATAATTATAGACTAAGATGTGAGATAAAAATCTCACCTTTGAACCCAAATCAATGAAGGAGAAGTTTTTAAAACAAGCTAAGATCAATTCCTCTTCAATAACAACTCAAAAAGCTTCAATCTAAGCTTATAAGTAAAATATTTCCTAAATTAGGTTTAGGAAATTCTGAAATTGGAAGGAGAATGAGTTGGAGAAGAAGAAGGAGATGCTTACCAAAGGGTTCACTTGAATTTGGAGCTAGAAGATGGATTTGCTAATGGAAACTAGGGCTTAGGATTTCCTAATTCTTTTTCTCTTCCCCCATTTTTGATGAAGCTTGAATGTATTAGGAAATTATGAAGGAATGAAGAGAAGAGGGTTAGAACTGAGTTAAGTGGGGTTAATGGGCTCAGCCCAAACCAAAGCCCTAAGCGAAAAAGTAGCAAAATTCTATTATCTCCAAACATATCGAAGTTTATACTCAAAAAGGTCGCAAACGTCATTTTGAACTCAATGGGGGTAGTCTCGAGTCCCAATTCGACTGTTTGCAAAAAGTAGCTTTTCGGACCAAAATCCGACGAACGATAAAATATTTAAATAAAATATTTAAATATAAAATCGATAAATATGCGGGTTGTTGCAGACTCCCCTCCTTAAAGAAATTGCGTCCTCGCAATACTTAAGAAGAAAATAAATAGTAACAACCATAAAAGCATATCAACACAAAAGAAAATTTGAAACAAGAAGTCCACCATAAAGAGCATGAAAGGGTAAGCCTGAACGGGATCGCTCGATGAATTCCCAGGAACCCCAAGAGAAATCCTTAGGATCTGAGAACCAATGAACTTTCACAAGAAGAACACTTTTATTCCGAAGGCGCTCAACCTCCGAAGCAATGATGCGAATGGAATGTTGCTCATAAGTCAAATCTGGTGAAACTTTAATTTCCTCAATATCACCGGGCTCAAGAATAAAATAGGAAACCTAAAACTATTTCCATAGTTAAAAGACGTAGAAAACGTCAAGAATAGCAGAAAATGGAGCCAGTGCATCGGCGTAGTACAGAAACGGTACGTCCAATGAACCGAAGTTCAAATAATTCGGAACGCCGACGTAGTACAAAAACGGTACGTCCAATGAACCGAACACCATAAAAGAACATCGGACGCTAGTCTATAAAAGAGATGAGATGAAACTCAGTAAAACGAAGTACATCAAAACGTCCGATGAACTTGATAAAAAAATAATTCCATTCAGACAACATCAAAGAATCAACAACTTGTTGCCTACGACAAAGCGCAATGGCAACACGATTTCCAGAATATCAAGATCATAACATGCCAGGAACTCGAGTTGACATGAAGTTCCTTATGAGAAAATAAATATTCCGAAGATTTATGATCGAGATGGAGAACAAATTTCTTCCCCAAAAATGATGATGCCAAACTCTAAAAGCGAAAACAATAGCCGCGAGCTCTAGATCATGAGTGGCATACCTAGTCTCAATCGGCTTTTAATGATTTAGAAGCACAAGTGATAGCACGTTATCTTATGTAAGAGAACGACATCCAAACCAATACGATAAGCACTGGTACAAAAGATAAAGTCTTGGTTCCCCTCGGGAATCACAAGAACAAGAGTATCGAAAAGAAAGAATTTCTTTTAAATAATCTTCTTTCCTGAAAAGTTAAAACTTTCAAAATTACATTTATCATTATATAATAATCTTTCTAGAAAAATTTACTATTTTCAAGTTAATATACTGTGTCTGATTGTCTCATCAAAGCGTTTAGGAAATTCCTATCGATAACGTTGATCCAGCACATCGACCAAAATTCTTAAAGCACTCAACGGGCAATACAATCACAAAATCATCTTCTAGATAATAAGCATGTTTCTTAAAAACCTTTAAGAATATTCTTTGCTCGTTTTAAGAACAAAAATCCAATTTTACTTATAAATAAATCTTATGAAAAAGATTTACAAAATTTTAAATTTCTATTTTCATCCAAAACCAATAAATACAAGAATGGTCTCATCAAAATATTCATAGAATATTCGATATATAAAATGGATGAAATAAGCTGGACAAATTGAATGACAAAATAAGTCATTCATTCGAACCATAACGAGTGCGGAGTGCGGTAAGTGGAATGCTAACTCCTGCAACTCGTAGCCAAATGAAAATCGGTGGCAAGGTCGAACTAGAAAGACCTTAACACCACACAAAAGATTTCTTAGGTGATAATCCTAAGACAAACTCAACAATACCGGAAAATTCTCAAACTACATGAATGAGAGAAACAACACTTTCCTCATCATGCGGGATTAAAGAATAAAATGATGCCATTAAGAATTTGAAATCGGAATCTCAAGAAAAAAATTAGAAATCTGCTTAACAGATAGAAAATGTCGAAGATGAATAGTCCACACGGAAAATAGGATATGGGCTTCACAACAATTAAGCCAATCCTTACAAATATCAATTCCGAAGCCTAAGTAAGAAAATCGGCTCGGAAAGAAAAATCACATAAAATAATTTCGACATCAATAAAAAGAAAATTGAGTGTTGCGGATCCACCAACCGGATTCGTAATTCTCAAAGAAGTCATCAAGCCCAAAATGTTTAAAGAAAAGGAATCAACTAGTTCTTTTGATATAAAAATAATGAGATGAACCCATATCAACAAGAACTCGAAAGGATGATCACAAAACAAATGTAATCAAGGATTAAATGAGAAATACCTTGACCACGAGAAGTGTCACTAGGGGTTTGCAATATTCAGCTCTCCCTCCCTCCTACTTTGAAGATGGGACATGTAGATATAAGATGACCCGAACTTTCGCAATAACGACAAAAGAGAGGTTTTGGGCACTCCCTTGCATAATGGTCCGTGGAACCACAATTTTAGCATCGTCCACGACTAGAGGTAGGAGTCTTTGCTACTGGAGTTTGTTGCTTCCCTTTCTTGATGGGACTGGGGCCTTTGAATTTAATAGGCCTCTTCATGTTGTTGTTGAAGTTCTGTTTGGCACGCACAACTTCAATATCGCTTTCTTTATCGGCCTCTTCAAGACGAAGAGCGATATCAATAAGCTGATCAAATGAAACTTCTAGTTTCAGAAGTAATGGCTTCTTAAGATTCTTATTCAAGCCATAGACAAATCTCTGTTTTTTCTTCAATGTGGTATTAATGTATTCAACCCCTTATTTGGAAAGAGATTCGAAAGATGCGACATAGTCTGTCACAGAAGATTCACCTTGAACAAGGTCTATAAAACGCCGGGCTAAAGATACTTTTTCAGCTTCCGGCACAAATTTCGATTCGAATCTTTCCTGTAATTGCTCCCAAGTAAGATCCGCTTCGATAATCTCCGAAGTCAAGAGCTCATACCAATCTAACGCTCTTTCTTGGAGCATGCTAGAAGCCACTTGGACTCGATGTAGATCAATAAGGTTCATGCGAGAAAAGATGCGATCGCATGATTTGAGCCAAGCCTGAATTTCTATAACACTCTCGGATCCTTTGAATGGCCTTCCACCCAAATCGGTGTAGTCTCTGCACAAGTGTAACGACCCGTTAAATTTGATGATATTAAATGAGTTAATTTAATATGATTTCTAATCTAATTTAGAATGAAATAAAAGTCTTAAGATTTTATTTGAGTAAATATAGGAATTAGATATAGTAACTGTAATTCAAGGTTAACAATTTAAATGTTTATATGGCAATAGATTGAAATAACGTAAATTGGCGTTTGTGGTTATAAGTTATAATTTGTTGATTAAATTGGTTTGTGAAATTAATACTGAAGGATATAAATCGGAAATAGTATTAATGAAATAATAACTGAATTGAATTGCAACTATATAAATGAAAGTAAATTTTATTTAGTGGATGTCAACATTGAATAAATTTATTTAAAATAAAAAGATTTAAATGCATGTTTGGATATAATATGTAATTGATGGATTAAGTTGTAAGTAATTAGAATTTATTTCTATAAAAAAAATTTGGAACTGAATGTATGTAAATAATTTTGTAGGAATAGGTTAATTAATAATTTATTTGTGCATACCCGATTTAATTGAAATAACAGAAAGGACAAGAACTTGATTTGCCTAGGTATGTATATATTGATAAACTATAACTATGTAGGAAGTTTGGTAGTAAATAGGATATAAGAAGACAAAGGAAACTAATAAATTAATAAATGAATTCATACTAATAAGTAGTAATTAATGCATAAATATATTTGGCATTGGGGATAATTACAAAATTTTACCCATTCATCTAATTTATTTAGTTGAATCTAAATCTATGGCAACATTGTTGTTATTGATGTTGTAAGTGAATTTGAATATAAAAGGGTAACAATTTTTTTAGGTTAACCATTTATTGAGTATATTAAGTTAAGTATGGACATCGATTGAAATAAATCTAAATTAATTATTTTGTTGTGTTAATGTGTTCTAGTAATTAAAGGGGAATTTATAGGAAATAAAACATGCACTAATGAAATGTATTATAATTCAAATGTTATTTATACCCATAAAATGTCTATTTACTGAATAAAAAGATTTTTATTCAATAAACGAATTTATTGAGGTTCAAATGTATAATTTATAACATTTAATGTAGACTTAATCACAATTAATTGATTTAAATTGTGCAGTTAGCGTAGATTTGTTTGTAATTGAAGTAGTTAATTCTATAAGATGAAGTTAATGCTAATTCTATTTATAATTGGACCATTTGTTGATATAGATTTAGAAAGCAGGATTTATAAATTTAATTAGAGTATCAAATTCAACAATTGCATTTATTGCACAGTAAAATGGAATTTAATGGTTGAATAGTACGTTATTGAAATTTAAAATGGACTTTGAGGAAAATAATGTGAAATCATGAACCAATGTTAGTGGCATCCTTATTTTGGATAAAAGTTGAGAATATAAAAGTTGAAAACCTAATAATGGGGCTTTTAGAATTTAATTTATAATTTCTAATTATAAGGAAGAGGAATTAACACTGAAATTTATAGACTTATCAACTTTTAATTCACATCTAAACCTGTTAAATCATTTAAATTGATTATGAGTAATATAAACGATAAAATTTGGCCAATTTTAGAATTTTATTATAAAATTGGATTTTTATAATTTATTTTAATTTATTTAATGAATATAAAAATTAGCCATTTTGTCCACGGACTCGGATTTCGACGAAACCAGTTTCATCGGATCCGTATCGGTGAATTATTATAGGGTTTTAAGTTTCGTATCGATTGGACCTGTCGTTTGATCGTACGGATGCGAAACGCCTTGAAATCGATTTAATTAAAATCAATTTGAAATCAATTTGGAAATATTGTTTTCAGCATAACTTCATCATACGATCGAATTTGGACGTGAAACTTTTTCCATCGCGTTCAGAATATTTTAAAATACCTATTTGGATATATGGGTTTAATAAATTTCGTTCCGGGGTTAGAACGGGCTTTTTGGGCCATAGTTTGTTCCGTACGTTCATCTATCTGGTCTATCTACTCCAATCCAACCCTACTTATAAATAGGCGATCATAAACCCCAGCCTCCATCTTCTATTATTTGTCTGTATGTTCTTTTCTTCAACTCCTTCTCCTCCTCAAATGGATACAAACCTAGATCTATTTCAATTCAAATTTCAAATGAAAATTCAAACTCTCCAAAAAAATTCCAAAAAAATTATATGTTGTAGTTTTCATTAATACGAATCTACGGCTGCTGTTCGTTTTGAAATTTGTGCTCCAATAAATGGCAAAGCTCGGTCAAAGATCAAAAATTTCGAAACCCTAGGTTAAATTGGGCGTTTTCGATTCGTGAAGCAATCAGCGAAATCAAAATATGGGTTTGGTGGAGATCGTCGTGGGGAGTTCGACTATGGTGGTGGCATCACTTGATTTATACTGTGGCAACCGAAATTGGCGAATTAGGGTTATAAAAGAGGTGGCGGCCGAAGGCGTTACTGGCGACCGGATTTTGATGGCTGGGGCGTCTCGTCGAGGCGGTCGTAGTGGTGGAGGCGCGGCACTCTCTGGTGGCTTGTGGCGGCCGAAAGGAACGGTCAAAGCTAGGTGGACGTGCGTGTTCATGGGTTCGGCGTGTGCGTGTTTGAATTCTGGAGAGAAGGGAAGGCGCGTTTCTCTGGGATGACGTGGCAAGTGCGTTTTCTTATTTAATTTGTTTTAATTTAATTTTGATTTCAATTCGCTTAAATGATCATAACTTCTACATACGACCTCCGTTTCTCACGAAATGTTTTCCGTTAGGATCGTAATTTAATTTTGGATCTATTGACGCAGGTTTGGACTGATTTGGAGACCATCGAATTTTTGGGTTTAAATCGGATTTAAATTCGATTTAGATTCAAAAAGGTGAGTGTTTTAACCCACTCACAACTTCTAAAAGTTTTTATGTTTGTTAAATTTATTTTAAATATGAGTAGAAATTTATTTATGACTGTTGCGTGTTTTATTCAGCATATCTGTTAAATCGCATTTATTTAACGTAACTGTTAATTTAGTTTATTTATTGCATAAATTTGACAGGTAGAATTTATTTTTGCACATAAACTGCTAGTTAACAGTCATTAAATTTATTATGGAATGGAAACTGTTAGTTAATAATCTGTTATTAATTCCTGTATAATTCATATGCTATGTATCAATGATTGTTTAAAATTGGATGATGATTGCAATTGATGATTGATGATTGATATTTAGATGAATGAATGCTATAATTATATTGTATAAACTGCAAGTCATCATGCATTTTCATTTCATTCGGGGTTGTGGTTTGAAATGATATACAACCGCAAAATTTTATTTTTAAATTGCGGATTGAAATGATAAATATCCGTATTACTTGACCATAGGATAGAAAATTTTATACAGGCACCGTGGTCTATATAATTTTTTTTTAAAGTGATTTCTATGGTTTGGATGGGATACGGTTTATAAAAAATTTTAATTTTGATATTTTATAAATGTTATTCTTCTATATATATATATATATGAAGTTAAAAAATTTGAATTTAAGCTGTGTATAAATCTATTAAATAAAAATGGGAAAATTGAGAAATGGAATTTGATAATTCATATTATATATTTAAGTTTGGAAAATTTTAAGGTATGATATTTATAACTGGATTTTTCCAAGATAAATTTAAAATGAATATTCTAGTATAATTTAATTGAAGAAAATATTTAATTGCTAGAAATTGGAGTTTTATTTATGGATTTTTATGTAAATATTCAAGACTAAATAATAGAACATTTAATTTGGTTGAAGGAATAAATTCCAACTTTAGTTTTGAAATAATAATACTCCAAATGGATATATATATATATATATATATATATATTGAAATTGAAGTGGTTTTGGAACTTGAAAGTGGTATTTAAATTTTGGTTTAGACTTTAAATAAAGAAATATATTTGTAAAGCCATGGAAATTATTTTCTTTACAAAGTAAACTTAAAGTTAAACCATTTATTTCGTATACCGTTGAATATCCAAACCATTCAAGTTTTAGAAGTTATGGTTTTAAAATATACGAATTTCGAAATATTATGCTTTGAAAGTATAAGTCAAATATTCGGTTTCCAGATATTTTAAATTTTAAAGCAGTATGATTTTGGAAAAGAAATATATTTGGATAAAATGATATCATATTGTTTTGGGTTTTAAGATGATATCGTATTCATAGTTTTGAAATGGTATTTTTATTCTGGTTTTAAAGTATAAACTATTTTAAATGACCGCGGTGTTATAATAACGATTGGTTGGCAAAGAGACCGGGATCAGATATGGACATACTCTCTGTCGATACCGAAAACCACTTTGACTAACCGTGCACGCGGTGGAGATTCCAGAATGAAGTAGGTTGGTGGCGGCGTTTCCTGTAAGGTAAATACGTGGAACCGACTCCCGTGAGTTGGCATAAGGTGGCTAAAACAGGAGCGATTCTCGGGCCAATGAGGTCATTCCTCTGATCGGATACTCCTCTTCGATATTATACTTTGACTTTGGATTGATTCAGTGGCCACTTTTATTTTTGATTTTGGGGGAGTTTGTTCGAGGTGGGCGGCAGCTGCGCGCTGCGCGTTTCCACCAATTTGAGTCGAAACTCCACAAAACGGGGTTTAGTCTCCCTCGCACACAAAGAGACATCGCACATTGCTAGTCTAAATCACAAAGATGATCGTCATGATCAACGAGAAGTGTCAATTACACTAAGCTAGTAAATATATGAGTTTAGCTTCATGTCCCATAACCACTTGCTTAACTTAAATATTTACGAACAAACTGTAGATCTCCACTAGAAAATTGTCACACGAGTTTCAATCGAACAAGTCCAAGAATTAACCGACGAAGTAAACGCAAGCGTTTTATACCACTAGTTTTACTAAGCCGTTTAATTAGATTTCTCATACGAGTGAGGTAAAGGTTTGTATATACTAATAGATTAGAAGTCAGTTTGAGAAAACGAGCTTTGTAATAAAATAGTGTTGAAATCATTTGAAGAAAGAGTTTTGATATTTACTTCTAGTATAGAAAACCTTTGTATTTTTAAAGTGACAAATCACAAAGAAGATTGTAGGAACAATCAATCACTAAAATTCACATACGAAGATATGAATAAAATCCAAAGAAACCGATAAAGAATCCATCGAAATGGATATTCAAAAATCCCTAAAAAGGAGTCATCAAAGGCATAATAAATGATAACAACAAATAGGATCATCATGAAACGATTTAAATTGGAATTCTCAAGCGAATAGGCAAATAGGCAAAAAAAGTGCAGATTCAGACGTCTGAAATCAAGGATTCAGACGCCTAAATCTGGAAAATAAATATTTTCCAAAGACAGAATTCAGACGTCTGAATTCTTGAATCCAGACGTTTGAAATAGGCACTTTTTAGCCTATTTCCTTTCTGGTTCAAAATGAACCAACTCAGACGTTTGAAATCATATATTCAGACGTCTGAATCTGGGAATAGAAATCTTCCCAGAACAATATTCAGACGTCTGAATCTTACGTTTCAGACGTCTGAATGAAGGGTTCAGGGCATTCCCTGAACCTAGGCCAAAAATGGCCAAAGGGATACCGAAAGCGATCGATCGAGCGACAACGACTAAGGAATTACATCGAGCGTCAACCCAGCCTTAACGGCTCTTCGATACGCCTCAAATATCAATGTCCAAATATCCATAATGGGATTTTCATAGATTTTGATTTCAAAACACCAAAAATTGGAATATACACCAAATCAATCCAAACCAAAATCAATTGCACAAAAATAAGTGTTAGGAATTCATACCCAACAATCGAAGATAATTATAGACTAAGATGTGAGATAAAAATCTCACCTTTGAACCCAAATCAATGAAGGAGAAGCTTTTAAAACAAGCTAAGATCAATTCCTCTTCAATAACAACTCAAGATGCTTCAATCTAAGCTTATAAGTAAAATATTTCCTAAATTAGGTTTAGGAAATTCTGAAATTTGAAGGAGAATGAGTTGGAGAAGAAGAAAGAGATGCTTACCAAAGGGTTCACTTGAATTTGGAGCTAGAAGATGGATTTGCTAATGGAAACTAGGGCTTAGGATTTCCTAATTCTTTTTCTCTTCCCCCATTTTTGATGAAGCTTGAATGTATTAGGAAACTATGAAGGAATGAAGAGAAGAGGGTTGGAACTGAGTTAAGTGGGGTTAATGGGCTCAGCCCAAACCAAAGCCCTAAGCGAAAAAGTAGCAAAATTCTATTATCTCCAAACATATCGAAGTTTATACTCAAAAAGGTCGCAAACGTCATTTTGAACTCAATGGGGGTAGTCTCGGGTCCCAATTCGACTGTTTGCAAAAAGTAGCTTTGCGGACCAAAATCCAACGAACGATAAAATATTTAAATAAAATATTTAAATATAAAATCGATAAATATGTGGGTTGTTGCAGACTCCCCTCCTTAAAGAAATTGCGTCCTCGCAATACTTAAGAAGAAAATAAATAGTAACAACCATAGAAGCATATCAACACAAAAGAAAATTTGAAACAAGAAGTCCACCATAAAGAGCATGAAAGGGTAAGCCTGAACGGGATCGCTCGATGAATTCCTAGGAACCCCAAGAGAAATCCTTAGGATCTGAGAACCAATGAACTTTCACAAGACGAACACCTTTATTCCGAAGGCGCTCAACCTCCGAAGCAATGATTCGAATGGAATGTTGCTCATAAGTCAAATCTAGTGAAACTTCAATTTCCTCAATATCACCGGGCTCAGGAATAAAATAGGAAACCTAAAACCATTTTCATAGTTAAAAGACGCAGAAAACGTCAAGAATAGCAGAAAATTGAGCCAGTGCAACGGCGTAGTACAGAAACGGTACGTCCGAAAAACTAGAAACTCTAATAATTTGGAACACCGACGTAGTACAAAAATGGTACGTCCAATGAACCGAAGTTCAAATAATTCGGAACGCCGACGTAGTACAAAAACGGTACGTCCAATGAACCGAACACCATAAAAGAACAGAGACGATTGGCTGAATTTGGATTTGAGGAAAAAGAAGGAAAGAGGGAGACTTCGTAAATTAAAAACTGGGGAGGAAGTTATTTTCGTGGAATGTAATTTTGATTTCGATTTCCCAAGAAAGAGGAGGATGCGCGAGTTATATGTGAAGGGTATGGCGTGCTTTAGAAGATTGGGCATAGGGTCTTAACTTTTCTTTTCCATTATAATATTTTATAATTTTCTTTCTAAAGTATCTCGTTTTCGCAAATTAAAATCTAGAACTCCTATCGGGGTGTCCCACTAGGCATTTATAATGTTATACCCCTATTTTGAACGCAATGAAAAAGGTTTCGAGTCCTAATTCGATCGTATGGAGAAGATAGCTTTTTGGACCCAGTTATAAAATTGAATTTCGATTTAATTTCAACGCGTTTACTTATCGTATGACCAAACGATCACTCCCAACACTACGAAAATTGAAATCCGATAATAATACAATATTATGGATCCAAGGGAACTGGTTTTGGCAAATTCTGTGACTGTACCTCGGAAGGCTATTTTTAAATATCAATTTAAACGATATATTATCAAAACTTAACAAAACACTTCCAAATTCAATTTCAACACTTTTACTATCTTCAGTACTATCAATATAAATTTTACAAGCCTTCAAATTATTTGTAATAGGCTAAAAACTCCAGATTCAACATTTTACCCAATTTCCAGTAAATAAATCCAATAATTAAATTTCCAAATAATGGTGATATTTGAAATTTAAGTTACAAACTAACTTTTAAATATTAAAATCAATTAAATATCCCAATTTAAATTGTCCAAAATTCTGGGTTGTCACATTCCTCCCCCCTTAAAAGAATTTCGTCCCCGAAATTACTAGTTAAGAAGAATGATCCAATACCCATTAATATTTTCCCAAACCAAACAGTTTTATCAACTTGTCATAACATATCTTTTATTAAAGACCCACTATTACTTCAACCAACTTCCCAAAACATTCCACAGTTTCCAACAACAGTATTTACTCCATTTATTCAAATTTAAATCCAAATTCAAATTATCAAAAATTTCTCAAAAAATTTCTAACTCTCTAAATTTCCCAAAAAAATTCGCCAGCATCTCCTTTGCGCGGCTTGCTCGGTACAACTACAAAATGCCTCTACGGCGCCCCAGATTTAAAAAGAAAACAAAAGCCAAGTGGCTAGACTAGAAATCATTGAATTTCATATAGAAATTTAAACACATACCTTTGCCGAGCAAATTTCAATTTATCCTCTGAAATCAAAAATCCCAAATTCACTTTCCTAATCCTTTAGTTCCAACTAAACAATTAGTTTCAACCAAAATAATTTGTCCTCAACTCCATTTCCAAAATCCCTAATTTCAATTCCAATTTGAAATTGTTTTGTCGCTAACAAAAAATTCTAACTTTCAGACTTTTCGAAATTTTTTGGCAGAGTCTCCTTTGTATGGAGGAGCTTTTGCAATTTGACAAGAGATATAAATATATATACATCGACCCACACGGTTGGAAAAACAAAAACAGTTCATATTTCCTATTTTTATTGCATAGGCGTACCTTTATTTAGCATTTTTAAGCAAGCGGCTTATTATTTTAGCACTTAGCGCTTCCAAATCCAGCCACACGGCTTCCTTGTACCTGTGCTTACTCAATTTAAATATGTAAGTGCCAAAATCATGTAACTTAACAACATTTTACATATTTAACTAGTAAACATACGAGTTTCTATAAGCAATGCAAGTTAAACAATATTTATAAACAACTTATAGGGTTTCGACATTAATTTTAATTGTTTACAACCAATTCGTATATAACTTCATTCAATTTAAATGGTTAACAACTCAATTACTTACATTCAATTCCTTTTTAAGCAAAACAAACTCATAAAGTGATCTTAAAATCAATTTATGTAATCTATGTCTACTCATAGAATTTTATTTACCTTCGTTTCCATCAAATGACAATTCATTCTATGCAATTTGATGATATCCATGTGAATAAATAATTACTCAAGTTTTATAACCAATTTAAATTGATTCCGACTCAATTTATTTTAAATTCCATCCCATTTCTAGTTTATTCACCAACCATACATTTGCATTTCATCTCATCTCCACATTAGTTCCATTTTAAAACCATTTCATTGAGCTTGACAACATTCAACACTTATATCAATAACCATTTTCTAAATCAATTTAACCCCAAACTTTTACTTACTGAACTTTCCCCCTTCCTCGAAGCCAAGCTTCTACAAATTTTAAACTTAAGTTAATTTACTTTAATTTATTCAACTTCAAACTTAAGTTCACTTCTATTTAATTCAGTTAGCCCATCCATTTTATTTTAATTCACTTTCTCAATTTATCAAAATAATACCCAAGCACATACTTAACTCATTTATACTCGAATTGGATTTTATTTGTAACTCAAATCATTTCTATTATAATCCAATACCATTTTATTTTTTTACAACATCTCCACTTATTTTAATTCATTATCAATCCATGTCGAATTCTATTTATTATTCGAGTTTGTTTCCAAACTTCATTATTAACTTGCAATCCATTTTATCTAACCGAGTTAAATTTTATTAACATACTCTATCAAATAATTTATTTAGCTAATTAGCTAACTTCCAACTTTTAAATCAATATTCATTTTATTACAAAAATCACTTCATTAAGTTTTCCTGAGTTCAAATTTTCGTGCTTCTCCATCCATTTACAGTCAATCACATTTTCATTCTACTTTTAAACTAGGGATTATATTTTTATTTCAATGCTTTTCAGTTCTTTTATAAGCTTCCAAAGCTTATTTATCCCAATTCAATACTTGATTAGTTTACGCTTATTTATTTAAGTAAGAATTTTATTCCATTCAATATTATATATAACTCTACTGGATTTATTTCAATTCAATTTTATTTAACTTAACTTCAGTTAAATCTAGCATCATACCATTCTCTTTAATCCACTCAATCCACTTGAATTTAAATTAAGTAAGAATTTACTTTTACTTAATGTCATCTACACCTCAATTTATTTCACTTCAATTCAATTTCAACTAACTTCAAATACAACTGGGTTTTATTTTTAGTTTAGTTCAATTCATTTCAATCCAATTAAATTTTATCTCCCAGTCCAAATTTAATTTCTATTTTCTCATTCCAATCACATTCAAGATTTACTAATTATTTCTTCCAATCATCCACTAAAATTTTCACAATTTAATTTTTCCAATTTAAATTTATTTAACCTTTTCACTTTAAATTTTAATTCCAACATTCAAAGCTCATATTTTCCTTCCTTATTTAAAAATCATCTCAACTTTACGAGTTTATAACTTACCTCATCAGGATTTTCAATTCAAATAAGGGTTTAGGATTTCAAACACCCGGCTTTTGGTTCAAATCATTTTGAAATCACCATTATCTCAAAATCACATTTCTCAAATTTTTAAACCAATCCTAGTTTTATCCCCAAAAAATTTCCTTTCGAATTTAAAAAAAAAACTAGTTCTTCTGAATAAATCAATTTGGCAGCAATCCGTCACTTAGAAACTCGAAAATGAACATCGATGATGCTGCAGTCATCACCGAAGTTATTTTCCAGCGACTGAAGTGAGCTCAATGCTATATGCCTTTCCAAAACTTATTTGAAACAATTTCCTTTCAGAAATACCTCCAAAATAATAATGCTACTATTTGTCTTCAAAACACTTCCAAAATCTCCAGGGTTTTAAATTTTCAAATTTTGACTTAAATCAAATTTTAATTATAATTCATTTATATAATTTATGCTCATACAATTTCCCATTTGATTATACAAGTCATACCAATTTTTTTATAACTTTATTTGTGTAAAATATTATCATCTAAACATCCAAGTTATATAACAATTTAAGGAAATATTTCTTTTATATCAAAATATATTTTGGGTAAAATTATTTCATTCACCCACCTTTAAAACAATACTGTGTCAATTTATCGTGTCAGGTGTTTATAAACTCTTCTCAAATA
The DNA here is from genome assembly GCA_030765085.1 of Allium cepa. Classification (NCBI taxonomy): domain Eukaryota; kingdom Viridiplantae; phylum Streptophyta; class Magnoliopsida; order Asparagales; family Amaryllidaceae; genus Allium; species Allium cepa. Next base: position 375,672 of record JASFAV010000023.1, on the reverse strand, counting down.
GCGGCCAACTTACTCGATCAGAATTCATATTCCACCCAAGCAATAAGTCAACACAATATTAAAACAATTTTTATTCACTAACAAATCGCGTTTATATCTATTAATATGCTCAAACTCATTCTAGAGTAACACAGACTCTATTTTCAATGAGTAATCCCCACTAGAGCCAAGGTTATCACCAACCTTCAGCTCTGATACCAAAATGTCACGAACCGATTTTTCGATTCACGAAAAACATAACCATGAGGGTCAAAGAAGAAGAGGTAGAAGAAGAAAATAGAAATCAACATCAGAATCTAACCATCGCAGCGGAACAAAATATAATAGATGATAAATGATCTTTACCCAAAAAAATATACCTGTTTATACATTACATCATCAGAGTACAGCATCAGAGTTCAAAACAAATAACAACACATCTCAGGACGATTATAATACCTAGTCCTTCCAAAACTGAATACACAGCGGAATATTCATACAAGTACGGAAGTACGTATTGCCATCCAGCTCCACAACATCCTTTCCTGTAATATATAATACTCGGTCTGACCCGAGTATTATAGTTAAATAACACCCGAGTCAGTTTGGAATACCAGCGTGAGAAAACCACACTCAAATGGATTACTAAAGTTTCAAAATCCTTTGAAATCAAAAGCATCTCGTAAGACCACGCCATAAATAAACATGCCGTGTTTTTACCTTACGATAGCCAAAACACTTTTTATCAAAATTCTCTGATATTATAATAATATCTATAGAAATTAAACTAGAATCTAGCTGAAATGTTTGCATCTCACGTTTCAGCAATAGTTGGGCACAATCAAAACCATACAGGCACGTAGGGAGAATGGATTTCCAACTAATGACTAGGCACTGGGGTACCACCAGTCACAGTACATGGCCTAGATTACCATATCGAGGATTACTCCCAATCCCCTGCAACACAAGACCGAGACTACCCCTTACTGGATAATCCCGAGTAAGATCACCCTACGGTTGAGATTAGCAACTGCACCACTAAGCCGAATAAAAGGGACATCTAGACAGGGATGACCTCACCCTAATAGGTGCTACTCACTTAGCCTTGCTGCATATCCCCTGATTTTCAGTCATTCCCGGTTGATGTGGCTCGAGGCTAAGCGTTACCTTTTTAGAACATATCACTTAGAATGCTCATCGCCCACCTGACAATGTTCTGAAAGCATTCATCCATACAAGTCCGTCCCAGGTTCGAACGGAACCGAAGGCACTACTCTTACTACATCCATTTTGGAATCTCCTCAGGATTAGTAGTGACTAGCCCTTGCACTTCACTGCTCCATCTCGAATCCAAACTCTTGTTTTTCACAAGAAAACTTCAAACCGGATCTAAGTGGTTTTCAGGAAATAAATCCCGATCCTAGTCTCTTCGAAACGAACAGCGCATTGGCCAATATTGATAGTCGGTTATTTAACTATCAATTAACATTCACAAACAACCATCAACAATAAATAATTTCACCAAATTATTTATTAATTTCAAAATATCTTCACAAGATATATTTCCACTTTTCAACCCTTTGAAAACAGTTTTCAAACCACACTCTTCTCATGGAATGAATTCCCAAATATTTATTTCCACTAAAACCACTAAGTACAATACTTTAGATTTTTAAAATAATTTAAAACACTTTATTATAAAATTTACTTTAACATTTAAATTGAAAACTACTTCAATACTTTATTAAATGTACATACTTTAGGAATATTTAAACTGAGGTTACTTTATAAAATATAAAACTAGATTTTCTCCTTTAAAACAAAATACCAAGTCATCTTTAAATAATTACTACGATAATAGATTCGAAAATACTTATTTTAGAATTTAAACATTTAAAAATAATAAATTTTCTAAAACATACCTTTAAATCAACTTTAAAACTTTTACTTACACTTAAAACTTGCTTCGAAAACGTACTTGGCTATCCAGCGAAATACGCTTCCCTTTCACATCCTTTAAAAATAAATCACTATTTATTTTTAAACAAATTTACCCATTCCTTTAATAAATTCCCACCGTGAATTTATTCTTTCAAATATCCACTGATATATTACTTCACTTTTATAAACCCAGTTTATAAATTTAAGGTCTCACTTCTCTTTTGAAAATCCCGATTTTAAACACTTAATTAATCGTCAAATTGATTTCCAAACTACTCTATTTTGGAATAAATCCCTTTACGTACTCGTCTACTTCAAAATCCAATTAACCTCAGATTTTTAATCCTTACCTATGATTTAAAATCTTTTAACTGAAAATATCAATTTCAGTTTTTCCCAAATTCCTTCTTTATAAATTTAAACCCTGAATTTTTAAGTAAATTCTTTATCATATCACTTGGGTTTTTAAAATTCATTATCTCCTATTTATTCAAACTCTCTCTTCCCATACTCGGATTTTATTTATTAAAACTTTGAAATCCACTTTTATCCTTTTTTTAATTTATTCTATAATTTATCCCAAATTCTCTATGATTATTTACTTGCAAATCCTCTTCTTTTGTTTTTCTTTTCAAAAATCCAATTTATATATATTTTTGGCAACTCCGTATACCCAAATATATCAAACCATAACATCCAATACTCCAATTATTAATATAATTCATCATAGGATATCAAATAATCATATCACAGAATTATTTAAACGAATCTAAATATTTTGAGGAATCCAGTCGGATCCCTCCAGCCTGTTTCCCTGCATTCACAGATGTTAGCACAATGTAAAATACCAATTCCATTTCGAGGTAGAATATCGCGGTATATGGGATTAATATAATATTATCCGCTATTATGCGGCGCATAAGGTCTCATCCGCTATATAATGCGGGAATTCAATCACTCCAATATATACTATATAATACTACATATAATATAGCTCATCAAATAGATTCAATCATTCAATCAATTATTTAAATTTAACCATTTAAATTTAAGTAGCAATCCAAAAGGGTGAGATTAACTCACTTGTGATTTTTGTAATTGCAATCCATTCCATCTCGACTTGTTTCCCTATGAATTTAGACCTTGTATATACATTGGATTCATTTTGTTAATATTTGAATAAATCGAACAAATAATTTCCATTTGCTAAATTTAATTTCATTAACAAACAATTTTATTTAAACTAATTTTCATTTCATAAATTAGTTTTAGAAACTAAAATAAATTAAATATGTTAATAGAACCAATTAATCACCTTAATAATTTATTTTTAAAAGAGACTAGTAAATTAAAATGTGAGTACGTCTACTTATTTTTTTTTTGAAACTACCAATATATACTTATAAAAATAATTTATATTACCATTTAAATTCTACCTTCTAAATCATAGGTGTGTGTGTGTGTGTGTGTATATATATATATATATATCTTTTCTTAATCTACCTCTAATTCCAATTTAATTAAAACAGAACTGACTTTGCCTTATTGTTATTTCTTCTCTGTTTTTCTAACCTTTATGTACATACATAAATCTATATATATACTAAATTTAAATTAGCTGTCATCATTTTAGATTCTAATTTAAATAACCAACTGTAAATCTTAAATTTAAAATCAGATCAAAATTAATTACCCCAACAGCCACCACCATGGCTCCTGGTCGCGAAAGCATCACCGGAAACATCAACTAAGCCTGACAGAAATGAGCACGAAACCCCCAAAGCGCGACTTCGAAAACTCCCCAGTTCGTACCTTCCACTGCGATACCGATTCACCATCAATCGAAGACTCGACTACGGCTAGCTTCCAAACGAACTCGCTACCTCCCAGGACAAGCGTGTCGCAAAACCCCAACGAGCTCATCGCTTCCACGAACCACACATCCTCGCCCTCGACTTCACCACCAACAGTACGCCTCGCGATCGAACTCGAATTCGCCACTCCAAACCTTAGGCATAGCGGCCCTAGCATCTGCCGCGATTTGATTTTCGAATGAGATGAGAAACTCGAGAATCAGGCCGAGCAAAAGAACTGGGACGATTGACTGAATTTCGATTTGAGGAAAAAGAAGGAAAGGGGGAGACTTCGTAAATTAAAAACGAGGGAGGAAGTTATTTTCGTGAAATTTAATTTTGATTTTGATTTCCTAAGAAAGAGGAGGATGCGCGAGTTATACGTGAAGGGTATGGCGTGCTTTAGAAGATTGGGCATAGGGTTTTAACTTTTCTTTTCCATTATAATATTTTATAATTTTCTTTCTAAATTATCTCGTTTTCACAAATTAAAATTTAGACCTCCTATCGAGGTGTCCCACTAGGCATTTATAATATTATACTCCTATTTTGAACGCAATGAAAAAGGTTTCGTGTCCTAATTCGATCGTATGGAGAAGATAGCTTTTTGGACCCAGTTATAAAATTGAATTTCGATTTAATTTCAGCGCGTTTATTTATCATACGACCAAACAATCACTCCCAACACTACGAAAATTGAAATCCGACAATAATACAATATTATGGATCCAAGGGAACTGGTTTCCTCCAATTTCGAGACAGTGCCTCGGAAGGCTATTTTTAAATATCAATTTAAACGATATATTATCAACAACTTAACAAAACACTTTCAAATTCAATTTCAACACTTTTACTATCTTCAGTACTATCAATATAAATTTTACAAGCCTTCAAATTATTTTTAGTAGGCTTAAAACTCCAGATTCAACATTTTACCTAATTTCCAGTAGTTAAATCCAATAATTAAATTTTCGAATAATGGTGATATTTGAAATTTAAGTTACAAACTAACTTTTAAATATTAAAATAAATTAAATATCCCAATTTAAATTGACCAAAATTCTGGGTCGTCATAAGGTAAGTAATAGTATATTTTTATAGCATAATTCAAGGGGCAGAGGTTGCCTACAGTTTGTTATGGCCTCGCTAGAATAGAGATGTAACCATCGTGAAAAGTGTGATCTATGATTGATTTCATGGCGTAATTCGAGAGGCAGAGATTGCTTAAAGTTAAGTTTGGATTTCTCTGGGATAGAGACGTAACCATTGAGCCGTGATCCATGATCGATACCGAATGGTGCTTTCCATGTATATTGTAAAAAGTTTTCATATATTTATGAAGGGAATGGTTTGTGAATATACTTATTTCGATGAGATAAGTATATGATTGTCTTTGATAAAGAGATTCAATTTATCAAATTTGAATTAAATGAGGCTTAGTGATTTCAGTGGGAAATGTAATTTTGGTTGAATGTTTTTTATTTGATAGTTAAATAACCGACTACCAAAACTTGGCCTAAATATGCAATCCCTATTAATTTTGGTGGGAGGGAACGATTCCCTACTTAATGCCAAAGGATTTTAACTCTGGAAATATCTAGATGAAACACGGGAATAATATGGTACAGTTACTATCGGTGGTTCTATATTGTGCATATAAATTCGCTATTCTTCTAGAATAAATGATAAGGAGATCCGTCCACTTAAACTGTTAGGGGGTAATCCCCGCTTTTATGTATTGTATGATTATTTCCTAGAGAACTAATATTGAGCATTTCAGAATATCGACGATTGGTTATTAGAGCACCAGGGATCGGAAGAGTGTACTCGTAAGAGATGACTCGAATCCATAACCACTCTGAAACCATAAGGTTCTATGGAGGAGTTTGCGTGATATTTTGAGATGTTGAGATCCATGTGTGGTTCTAAGACCCGTTAAGGTGAGGAATCGATGTGAGATTCCAAGATCTATTTGAGATGTGGGAATGCACATGTGATTCCTAGTGTGGTGCGGGAATTCATGTGGTATTCCATGATCTATTTTGGTGTGGTGCGCAAGCTGGGATGCCAAACGTAGCCTCATCAGCAGAAATGACTAAAACCAGAGATATGAGACATGGCCAGTAGGGTTGGCAAACCCATAAGGTGTAGTCGGCTCCTTTTTCTAGCGATACCATTAGTTTTTTTGGCATGCCAGAGCGATGCACTCGGTCTTAGCAAGACCAGTTTTGTTTGTCCTATAATACCCCGACTAGATGGGTACGATGCTTCAGAAGGATAACTCTGATCCTTGTGCAGGAGGACCATTCCCAAAGTACTAAGGTCCCCTACTTGGAATCCTACACATTAGCAAACAGGCCTTATCGAGTTTGATTTTATACATGACATGTTGTGATGTACACTACACGAGCATCACAACTACTAGATTATTATTATTATTATTTTCACCTTAGACATTATTTTAGTATCACCAGATTTTCTGTATAAATGGTTTGGTTAACGTAAGGTAAAAACCCATTCGTGTTTATATGCGGCATGGTCTTATGAAGGGTTTGCTAACTTTAAAATCAAATTAGGTGTGTTTTTCTCACGATAATTTACCAGTCTGATCCATGCGTTATTATTTTATAATAATGCTCGGGTCAGACCGAGAATATCATAGATTTAGATTTGGATGCTTGGAGTTCAGGAGATGAGCTAGAGGCCTGAGATGTATTCTCATACTTGTTTATTCCGCTGCAGTGTTTGTTAAAAATTATCAGCGTTTGTGAGGATCGGTTGTTATAACTGTCCAGACAGATGATTTGTGTTTTGTGTACTCTGATTAGAGATATGTATATTACATTTTTCCTTTGTGTAAAGATCTATTGTTATATTATATATTATTCATTCCGTTGGGAGATTCTATGTTGTTTAGTTTCTTCTTATCCTCTATCTTCTTTCTTTTCTATAACAATCCGCATTTTCATTCAATTTGAGCTGGACATGTATGGTTTATTGTCGGCCTAAACTGTACGGAAAAGTGGGTCGTTACAAGTGGTATCAAAGCTTAGGTTGAGCGAACGCCTAGACTTTGGTGGGGATACTAATTAGAGATGGGGTCAATAGTACCTTCGAATGAGTTTGAGTGTGTGTGTGTGTGTATATGAGAGTGCGTATTTGTTAGTGCTATAAAATGTTTTGTATTGTGTTGACTTATCTGTTGAGTGGCTTGTGAATACTGGTCAGTACGTGGGATGCCACGGTATCGATAGGAGTTTCTAAATAATTAAACAAGGTAAACCGACACAATATTGTTTTGGAAGCGGGTAAATGAAATAAATTTACCCTAACTCTATTTTGATATAAAGGAAAAAAATTTCCCAAAAATTATTATAGTTATATTTGGTTTGGTTGGATGTTAGAGGATGATGATATTTGGTTATCATCATCTGTGTTTGTTCTAATAAGAACATTAAAATGATGTAAATCAGGAAGCGATTAAGAAATGATTTATATAACCAAAGTGGAATGGTATGAATGAAATTCGTGAATGAAATTATAAATTGAAATGGATTTAAGAGTTGAGAATTTAAAATCCTATTGGTTTTGAAATTGGTTTCAGAAGGTATTTTGGAAAAATATAATGGTATTGGTTTGAAAATGTTTTCGAAGAGAAATGTTTTAAGATGGGATTTAGAGGAAATTGAAAGCACTGAACTTACTCGGTCGTTGAAAAATATTTCTGGTGATGACTACAGCATCATCAGTGTTCATTTTTTAGTTTCTAAGTGATGGATTGCTACCATGATTGTTTAGTTTGGAATTGTTGATAAAACAAGTTTGATTTGAGGAATCTCGAAAGGAGTTTTTTGGGTAAAACCAAAAGTTTGATTTAAAAATTCAAATGAATGATTTGGGTTACAAAAAGGAGTTATATATGATTTCAGAATAATTTGAAATAAAACCCAGTTTAAAATGATTAAGAAATGGGTTGAGATGAGCAATATATATATATATATATATATATATGTATATATATATATATATTGAATTATAAATAAGATTAACTCAAGTTAAGTTTAATGAAATTGGATTTGATCCAAAAATGGAATGGAATTTGATAGCAATAAAGTATAATTATTAGACAAATTAATTAGTGAATTGGAAATATTGAATGATTAAATTGAATATGAACTTAAGTTTAAAGTTGTATATAAATTTAATTAATGGTATAAAATGTTTATAATAAGACTTAAGAAGTAATTTTGATGGAATGATTTCCGAAATCAACTTAACTCAAGTAAAGGAAATTAAAGTGTATTCAGGATGTGTTGAATGGAATTAGATTTGAATTTGTAATAGCTTAATAATATGAATATAGACTTGAGTACGGAAACCAAATGAAGGTAATCTGGAGTGAATTAAGGGAAAGTATGCTTAAACTTTGAAATGGAATAAAACCTTAATGTTTGGATACAATTTTGAATATGAGGTGATAATTTATCTTAAGTAAGTTAAATGAATGGTTTTTATGAATTGGTTCATAATTGAATTGGCATGGAATAAAATATAGTTTAATATAAAATGAAGTGAACAAAATGAGGCATATAGAATGGAAGTGGATGGAAAAGATGTGTTATAAATTGAAACTAAATTAAATAGATGAATTGAATGCATGTGGATTGGATATGAATCATTTGAAATTGAATAAATGATATATGAATCGATGAAAGTGAATAATTGACTGTGTGAACCTAGAACTTGTTATACATTGTTAAGCATGTGCGTCTAATGAGTTAAATGAATGTGATGTGATTAAATATCCTATTTTTGGGGACTTATGTGCTTTATTGAGAAAGTACAGGTACACAAGAGCCATATGGATAAATTTTGGATGCGTAATTGCATATAAATTAAGCGAACTCACTTAATAACGCTAGAATAAGGTACGCTTATATATATATATATATGTGTGTGTGTGTGTGTGTGTGTGTGTGTGTGACATGGCTCCGGCCTATGAGCCGATATATATTATGTTTATTATATTTGTGATATTGCAAAAGACGCTCCACATAGGGGAGACTGTACCAAATTTTTTTCGAAAATTTAAGGTTGTAAAAAAAGTTGAAACTTTTTGAAATTTTTCGGATAACTACAATTTAAATTTTGGAATTATAACTTGAAATGGTTTCGATGATTTTTAAACTATAATTTGGAATAAATAATAAAAACATGAAATGATAGCAAGTAAACTGTATAGTTGGATTGGGAATATTTTGGAGAAGTTTAAAATTGAGTTATAACTAAATTAGTTTTGAGAAAGTAAATGGGTTTTGGGCCATTCTTACCTCGGCAATTTAAGGAATGAAATTCTTCATGGGGAGAGAAATTTAACGACCTAGAACTTTAGTAGTTTGAATTTAATATTTAATGGATTTTAAATATGGAAATTTTGGTTGAATTAGTGAAATGGTTTAAAATTTCAAATATAGCAATTAAATGGATTTGATAAATAATAAATTTTATATTTAAAATTGGATAAATATGTGAATCTGGAGTTAAAGGTGAATGGAAATGATTTCTAAAATTGATTTAACTCTATTTGAATTAGAGTTATGATAGTGGACTTTTGAATTGAATTCAAAGTCGATAAATTGGAAATTGAAATTTTATATATTAATTTAATAGTGAAAAATAGCGATCTGGGGCATGGTCTCATAATTGGACAAAACCAATTTCATTGGATCCGTAATAGTGTATTATTGTAGGTTTTCAAATTTTGTGGTAATTGGATTTATAGTTTGTTCGTGGGAGCTGAAAACGCGCAGAAATTAGTTTAAGGTATTTAATTTAAATCAATCATTTTAAGTCGTAACTCCTGTATACTTCGGAATTGGCTTGCGAAACATGTTCCATTAAGTTCGAAAATGGGGTAGAATATATAGAATGCCAGACGGCACACTTTGTTTGGAGATCGAAAATAGTCAAATGTGAACACAGTTTTTAAAAAGTAAATTATATATACCCTTAAATCGTCTAACCCTATTTAATACCCTTAGAAAACCAGCTGACACAGTCAAAGAAATAAACGCTCGTTCATTCGACAATTCACGTCAATCAGAGCCATTCGGGGCATTTTCAAGCTTTGACCCCAATTGGAAAAATGTTCGTATCGTCAAGACGAAGGGAATCAAGGGTCAAGATCATTGTAGGAGAAGCACAACAACTGAAAATCAACTGCGAAGGTCGGATCTTATTTGGCCAATTCCAACGACTATGGTTGACGATTGTCGTCGAGGTCTAAAGAAAAATTAGAGAGCTCGGGATGGCTACATTCGCCTGAAATTAGGTAGTCAACTGTGGCATGGGTTGGATGAAATTGCTTGGGGAAGATGTTGCATGTGGGATCATTTTTTGATGATTATGGGCATCGCTGATGGCCATGGTTTGTGTTGGAGGTTCATCGTAGTCGGAGAAGTGGCCAAGGGTGGTGCTGCAGTCAATGGAGGAGCAAGAAGAGCGTGATGATGGAGGGAACGTTATCTGGTAGTCGTGTTTTTCATGAGCGGGAAGATGATGATTGAGCTAGCTAATGACTTTGATTAAGTAATAAAAGGTGATTAATTTATTTTATTACAAGGTTGGATTTTGGTGCGGTTTCTTGCATAGATTCGTTACGACGAGATCTACGCGATGAAGTTGAGTTGGCTGAAATTAGAGCACATGGAATTTCGTGCTTAAATCAAACGCCTGTTTGATTTTAGATGTTCCTGAACATGAAAGCGACAACTGGATCTATGATGAGTTAAAATCACTCAAGTGGTTAATTGGTATATTTTTACAGTAAATAAAATTATTTCTGCTTGTTGGGTTGTTGAATTTGATGACTATTGAAATTAATCTAGGATGACGATATAACACATTGAAATGCTATTAGATTGGTTGAACCTGATATAGGGTCACGATATAGCATCTCGAGTTGCTATTAAACTGTTTATGTTTATTTTTAAGCTTATTTCCAGTATCGAATCATATTTGTGTGAAATTGATAAATGGATTGTTTTTGGAATTTCGTTGTCAATCATAATGTAAATTGAATTGGAATATATATTGGTGTTATCTATTTGGCCAAATAAACACCGTTGAAAAGTAAATGAAAGGGTTTTATTGTGAATGACATTTGGTTAGCAGAATCAATCCCTGTTTTGTTATTAGATTAAATTGGACATTATTTGAGTGCCAGTTGATTTTTGCTGGATAATTGTTGTGTTAACAATTGATTGTTAATTATGGATTGCCTTACATATATGCCTGTTATTATGTAAATGTATGTAATTTAACTTGTAAAGTTAAATTGAAATTAAATGGTAAATTGTTAAGTACCATTGTAATAGTTAAGCCTCTTTCAGAGGTTGCCTACAGTTTGTTATGGACTCATTGGAATAACAATGTAACCTTCGTGCAAACTGCGATCTATGATTGATTTTATGGCGTAATTCGAGAGGCAGAGTTTGCTTAAAGTTAAGTTTGGATTTCTCTAGGATAGAGACGTAACCATTGAGCCGTGATCCATGATCGATACCGAATGGTATTTTCCATATTTATTTTAAAAAGTTTTCAAATATTTTTGAAGGGAATGGTTTGTGAATATACTTATTTCGGTGAGACAAGTATATGACTGTTTTTGATAAAGAGATTCAATTCATCAAATTTGAAATAAACAAGGCTTAGTGATTTCAGTGGGAAATGTAATTTTTGGTTGAATGCTTGTTATTTGATAGTAAATAGCCGACTATCACATCTAGGCCTAAATACGCAATCTGTGATGACCCGCTATTTCGAATGGTTCAAATGGACAATCATCCACTCATGTCAGACTTGAATTGCTCAAAGCAATAGATTGTTAATTTATTTTGGGCAAAACGTAGCATATACATTAAATAAACGAATCATATAATCATAGACATGGAGTAAAAGAACAATAAGTAGCGGAATAGATAAATAGTAGTTCATGAAGCCACCATGTAAACATTAGAGTTTAAAGTAAAATACCACAGATCGAATACACAGAAGTTACTAATACAAATACCAATGACAAGTTAGAACAAAACAACTGGAATGAACTGAAGTAACTGGAAAGCTGAATAGTCAAAGACCGATCTTCAAGCAAAGCTCCAAACTTCAAAGGCGAGTCTCAAACACTATAACACTCAGTCTGACCCGAGCACAAAGGAAAACAAAAAACACTCGAGTCGGGATTAACATTCTTATACCGGTAAATTCAACTCAAGTGAAATGTCAACTAAAATACGAAATAACTTAAAGTTGTTTGGGATTCCCATCCTTTAAAGATCCTTTAAACTATCTACATACATAGTACTATACGCCACGTAGATAATGTCTATAGTAAAGTAAACTACTAAAATAACGTTAAGGTGTTACCCATATCCCCTTAACACAATTTTATATATTCCCATAGTCTATATAGTACCGTAATTCCTACGAAAACTAGAGGGCTATCAGAGGGAACTCCATAGTTATGGTACAAACCAAACTCGTTGAAGGCGCGATAATGCATGTGACAAGGCATGCAAAGCAATGTTAGGGTAGGATTCTACCGTTTGCACTCTCAGACTGGTGGTAACGCATAACAACTACTATCACCCACCTCGAGACACACTCCTAAATCAAAGGTGCACCCAATCAAATCACAAAGTAATAGAATGGCATTGAAGAAGCATGTTTGATCGAAGGTGCGGCCTCACTTGGCCCGCTATAACTCCTGTTTTAGCCACATCAAGCTGAATCGCGGGAGTCAGGGTTGCGTTATACCTCATATAGAATCATTCGCCAAACCATCCTACTTCGTTCGGGGATCTCCACCACAACCATAGTTGTTAAAGTGGTTTTCGGTATTGGCAGAGAGTATGACAATATCCGATCCTGGTCTCTTTAACAACCAAATGCTTATTTCACACCGTGGTCATTTAGTTCATATCAAAGTATCATATTCATTTCAAAAATCATATCTCTTTTGAAATCATACACACTTTCGAAATCATATCACTTTCAAAATCAAATACACTTTAAATTATCATTCACTTCAAATTATAATTCACTTCCAAAATCATGACCGTAAAATAGGTTAAACCATCATATCGAAGTATTCACATTTAAATGCATTAAATTTAAATCATAACAATTCCAACTTAAATAGTTTAAGTATTAAAAATAGTTTATATTTTGACACAATTTTAAATTAAAAATAGTTTATATATATTTAAAAATGAGTTATAAATTAAATAGTTCATATATTAAAAAGAGTTTATATACTAAAATAATATATATAAAAGTAGTTCAAATTAGAATAGTTTCCTGTAATTTCAAAAATCAATTAGAATCTACTTTGGTTTGAAAATTCAATTTAAATCAATCTCAGTTCAACGATTTCAGTTAAAAAGGTTAAAGATTCAATTCAACTTTCATTAATCCGTTTTAATTTAGGTCAACTACCATTCCAAATTTAATAAGTTTAAAAGTTTAAATATTCAAACATTTACAATATAAATTTCGTTTATATTCCAACAATAGCCTTTAATCTTATTCAAATTTGAAAATTTTCAATTACTCACCTTTAATAACATTGGATAAAATTTCCAATTGCACATTTAAATCAAATTAAATATTCAATTTCAATTTATTTAAATTGAAATATATTCATTTAATCACCTTTACTCAAAATCAAGTTATAAAATCATATCTTTAAAATCTCAAATTCAATAAGTTTCAAATCAATTTTTAATTTTAAATATAATACTTAAATAAATACAATTTCAAATCAATTTCAATTTATCTTCCCAACTTTAAGTTATTAAAGTTGTTACAAAATCTATTTTTAAAAATATAATTTTAAATAAATATTTAAACATAATATATTAATTAAATTAAATTTTATTTTATATATTTAAAAAAAATAAAGTTAATGATAAAAATTATATTTTCAAAACTAACTTATAATTTTAAAATTTCCAAAACATATAAATTTAAAAATCTAAATTTAAACGTATATAAAAATAACATATATATATTATATTTTAAAAATCAATATTTATTAACACCCATATATTTCCTTTCAAAACTTTGGAAATCATTTTCAAAATATAGACCATCGGTGTTGGTATATAATTTTCCATCAAGTTATACAGATGTTTATCATTACAATCCGCAATTTAAATATCTATGGGTATATGTATATATCATTTCAACCCGCAATCCCAAAATTCAAATCAATGGAAATCACTTGGGTTTATCTTTTCAACCCATAACGATTTTCCCCTAATCTACAAGATCGTTCGGGTGTGTATCATTTCAACCCATGGGGAATTTCTAAACTAACAGGAAACTTGTAGAGCGAGAACAATAAAATAATGTAACATTTCAATGATGAGCATATATCATAGTTAACAATTTAAATATATAATTAACAGGTCATAGTATCATATGTCATAGGTAAACAGTTTGGGATAATGGCATATCATATTTAACAAATAAATAACTTAACAATTCAAATTTAACAGCATATCTCAATCGTCATTTCATGTGAACTAAAGTTACTATATATAAGAATGTGAATCGTGAGTGATCACTCACCTTTCGAGGCTAAAGAACGATGGAAATGAGAAGCAACTGACACGGATACGCACACGGACATTGGCACACCACATCAAAGAGCAGCGACACACATAGAAGTAGGTTTTGCTTGAGAATTCAATGAAAATAAATATATATATACATATGTGTGATATACACACACATTTGTTTTTATAAATATTTAAAGGAACAACTATATGTATATATGCAACATATATAACTTTTGTCCACAAGTGTGTGTGTGTGTGTGTATGCAATATATACATAAAAGATAAAAGCTTAGATTTAAATGAACAAGCATATCACCTCAACTGACCCATATATATGCAATACATATGGCAGTAACAAGACCCGAGTGCAACAACATATTTATATCAATACACACACACACACAACTCTGCATATATATCCTCATATAAACATAGAGGTTTTGGGTTACAATAAAGATGATACAAATTAGAAGGCAAACAAGAGCGGAATTCATAAGCAAAATATAGAAGAGCAGTATATATAACTCTCATATATATATATATATATATATATATATATATATAAACAGGAAGAGGAGGGGAAATTTTTGCCGTACAAGCAACTCAAGTGGTTAGAGGCTATGCAAGGGTTCAAGGTGTTGGAGTATGCTGCGCCTTCGAAAGGTGGTGCTCTGGCGGTGATGGAGTGATGTGGAGCAGAGGAGACATGTCGAAGATCCGGTGGTGGTTGCTTGTGGCGGCTATAGGCGGATTTGGTGACAGAGACCGTGCTCAGGTGAGAGGGACGGTAGGTGCGACCATAGGTGGCTGACTCGTGTAGTTTATGGTGGATGCCGGTGGTTTTTGGGTGCTATGGTGGGGCATATCGGCATAAGACTGTAAATGGGATGGTTGTGGGTTGCACTATCAAGCATGAGGAAAACTTGTCGAGGCTGCTGCTCAAGGTGGCAAGGGTGTGAGGAAGTGGCGGATGAAAGGTGGAGGGTCAGGTGGTCGAAGTGAGGGATAGGTGGCAGTTTGGAAACGAAAGGTCGAGCAAAACTATGGGTTCTTTGGCAAAACAAGAAGATGCTTTCAACAGTGGCTTCATATATAGCTTTATATATTATTATTTTTAACGAATGAATAGGTGGCTTGAGACAAATAATATGAAACTTGTATTGTATCTCAATTCTTAACTATAATTTTTTATAGAGAGCAAAGAACTTTATATAATAAAATTTTCTTTTGTTTACCAGAACAAAGAATGAAATTGATGAGACCAGAGTAAATAAATGAACCGACTATAATAAATTGAAATAGGAATAGAAAAGTTAGCATTGAATTTTGGGATATTACACTGACTATTGGTTCACGGATGGACAACCAAAAGTCACAAGAAATCAACAGCTTAAAATTTAGGTACCGATACGGTTACCCGTTTGCAGATGCCTTCGCATAGCGGATGTCGAATTACATGAATGAATATACTATGGAGATCAGCATGACGAGATGAATAGAATAGTACAAAGATCTTAGCGATATGACCATCCTATCAAAAGCCGATATTCGTTACCGAAAATGCTGCTAAAACATCGAAAATAAGATAAACGGAGCAAGAGCAGTCCAAATTTGGTGAAACGAAATATTACATATCACTCAGAAAATGAATTACATTTTTATTATATAAATATATTCAGGTTTCAAAAATATTTATTTTTCATCAAATTTAACTGATTTTAATTGGAAATTGAAAATTATACAATAGAACTAACTTTCATATTTTCTGATGAAAATCTGACACTTTCTATGTTTAAATAGACACATACCAAATATCAAATTTTCATTATCAAATTTAATTGTTTTTATTCTCATGAAAAAATCCAGTTAATTACATTATAAAAATCGTTAAAATTTATGGGTTGTTGCATAATCCTTCTTAATTTTGGTGGCAGGGAACGATTCCCTACATAACACCGAAGGATTTTAACTCTAGAAATATCTAGGAGAAATACGGGAATTATATGGTACAGTTACCTTCGGTGGTGCTATACTGTGCATATAAACTCGTTGTCCTTCTAGGATAAATGATAAGGAGATCTGTCCACTTAAACGGTTAGGGGGTGATCCCCGCTCTTATGTATTGTATGGTTATTTCCTAGAGGACCAGTATTAAGCATTTCGTAATATTAACGATTGGTTATTAGAGCACTCGAGATCGAAAGAGTGTACTCATAAGGGATGACTCGAATCCGTAACCACTCTGAAACCATATACGATTCTATGGAGGAGTTTGTATGATATTTTGTGATGTTGAAATCCATGTATGGTTCTGAGACCCATTGGGGTGAGGAAATCGATGTGAGATTCCAAGATCTATTTGAGATAAGGGAGTGCATGTGTGATTCCAAGACTAGTGTGGTGTGGGTATCCATGTGGGCTTCCGTTATCTATTTTGGTGCAGTGCATAAGCTGGGATGCCGGACGTAACCTCATCAGCAGAAATGACTAAATCAAAGATAGGCGACATGACCAGTAGGGTTGGCAAACCCAAAGGGTGTAGTCAGCTTCTTTTTCTAGCGATACCTTTAGTTTGTTTTTGTGGCATGCCGGAGTGATGCACTCGATCTTAGCAAGACCAGTTATGTTTGTCCTATAATTTCCCGACTAGACGGGTATGATTCTTCGGAAGGATAACTCTAATCCTTGTGCAGGAGGACCATTCCCGAAGTACCTAGGGCCCCTCTGTGGAAATCCTACACAATTAGCGAATGAGCCTTATTGAGTTTGATTTTGTACATGATATGTTGTGGTGTACACTGCACGAGCATCATATGTACTTGATTATTATTATTATTTTCATCTTAAACATTATTGTAGTATCATTGGATTTTCTATATAAATGGTTTGGTTATCTTAAGGTAAAAACTCATCCGTGTTTATGTGCGGCATGGTCTGATGAATACCTTTATTTCAAAAAGGGTTTTGGTAACTTTAAAATCAAATAGGGTGTGTTTTTCTCACGCTGGTTTACCATACCGATCCGTGTGTTATTATTTTATAATAACGCTCGTGTCAGACCGAGCGTATCATAGATTAAGATTTGAATGCTTGTAGCTTAGGAGACGAGCTGGAGACCTGAGACGTGTTCTTGTACTTGTTTATTCTGCTACAGTGTTTATTATAAATTATCAGCACCTGGGAGGACTAGTTTTTATAACTGTCCCTACTGATGATTTGTGATTTGTGTACTCTAATTGAAGATATGTATATTGCAGTTTTCCTTTGTAAAGATCTGTTGTTATATTATATATTATTCATTCCACTATGAGATTCTATGTTGTTTAGTTTCTTCTTATCCGCTATCTTCTTTCTTTTTCCTAACAATCCGCATTTTCATTCAATTTGAGCTGGACATGTGTGGTTTATTGTCTGCTTAAACTGTATGGAAAAGTGGGTCGTTACAAAGTAGATTATATTAACATCTATTAAGCAAAAATTAAACCCAGTTTTTCTATTGTGGTCACTTAGACATTTACCTGTATGATAATTGATTGTTACTGGTTGATTTCCGTTACATATCTGTTTGTTATGTAAATACCTATATTATAACTAGAAAGTTAAACTAAAATCAAATGAGAAACATTGTGGTCACAAAGCCTCCTTTTGGTTTTGTGAAATCAATCATTTTAAATATATTTTAAATAATGGTTTTAAAGCAAAGTTATTACCCATTTATATCGCTTAAAATTTATTACCATTTTAAATATGACATTTAAAGGATAATTAAAAATTATTTTATAAAAATGTTTTGAATTTAATTAATACTTTTTAAACGATTGTTCAAAAATCATTTTTTTGTTAATGTGGTTTAAAGATAATTAAAAGAGGGATGTTTTAAATAATAACATGTTTATTTAAATGTCTTTAAATAATTGATTTGTTTATCAAAGGAACTTTATTGATTAATATTTGTAATAGAGTTTTATAAATGATTTTGGTTATATATAAAAGAGTATTATAAATGATTTTGGATATTTATAATAGAAGTTTTATAAATAAACTTGGAAATTTATAAAGAGTTTTATAAATGGATTTCAAATTGTAGTAAGGAGATTTCAAAAACAAAAAAGATTTATTAAAAGGGTTTATATGAGTAAATTGTAAAAGAGTTTGAGGTTGGATTTCCTTTTACCGACCTTAATTTTGGTGGTATGGACATTCGTTCCATACTTAACACTAAAGGAATAATGTTTAAGGTTATCCTTATCTCCAATTTAAATAACTTTGTTTTGATCCTTTTAATGTGATTTTGAAATATGAAATCTTTTACAATGTTTTATGAATATACTTATGCTAGTGTGATAAGTATATGAATATTTTGATAAATATTTCGGAATGAGATTTAAGTAAATGAAAGATTTATTTTAAGGGTTAGTGGAGACTCGGATAATTTTATCTCTGAATTGTTATTTGTTTTGTTTATTTGGTAGTTAAATAACCGACTATCAAATCTTGACCAGTTTTGACTTAGGAAGTATGTTGTGTATATTCGAGTTCTCCGGTGACGACTCGAATACTTGTTGCATACTTCTAAAAGAACAGGGAATGAGTTAAAAAAATTTATTGGTTTTTGGTTTGGAGAGATCGGGATCGGGTATGTTATCGAAAATCATTTCGAACCAACATATACGTTCGAATGGAAGATATCTTGATGATATTTGAAGATGGAGCTATTTGAAGTGTATGGGATACCTGCTACTAATCTTGAGTGTAATTCCAAAATGGATGTAATAGAGGTAGTGCCTTTGTATTCGTTCAGACATAGAGCGAACTTGTATGGATGCATGCTAGCATTGCACTTTTTCCTAGAGAAAGTGTTAGCAATCCAAGATGGTTTGCGAAAGAAGGTAAATCATTAGGGTCAAGCCTCACACCCCGGTAAAGGTTAAAACATGGTAGATGAGGCAGAGCTTTATGGGTTGCTCCCATTAGGGTATGATCGTTGCCTTATCTAAAGGCGATATCTTATATGATTCGGGGCCCATTTTTGGTTGTCGATCACAACCTAGAGGTGATCATATTTGTTACTAACCAGTCAGTGGCATGCTGGTCCTATGTTGGTAGGGTTGCGAAGGTAATTATGGCCTCTAGTATATTTTATCTAGAGGTGTACTGTTTTCGAAAGGTAGTCCCTTACTTTGCTATTTGTTGGAAATCCATTTTCCATATACATGCCTTAGTGGTTTTTGATTGTATACCTATCATTGCTATCATGTACACATATCACAGCTACTTGATTATTGATATTTAAACCCATAGACATTATTATAATATCATTGGATTTTATTATAAAAATGGTTTGGTTATCATAAGGTAAAATCCTATCCATATTTATGTGAGCGTGGTCTTGCGAGATATCTTCTATTTTTAAAAGGTTTTCGAATATAGAAATCAATATGATTTGATTTAACTTTCTCACGCTGGTTTACCAGATTGATCCGGGCGTTATTTTTTTATAATGCTCGGGTCAACCTGAACATATTTTCCAAATTTAGCTGGACACTTTGGAGCTTTTAGGTGATGAGCTGGATTCTCCAAGGCATATTCATGTATCTTAAAATCCTTTTCTTTTCTATTTTGTTTCGTTATGTAGTTATAATGTTGTATTTATCAGCAATTGTAAGGACATGCTATTATAACTATCTAAGCTGATAATAGGTTGGTGTACTCGGATGTTGTATGTATAATAAAGTTCTTTTGTTTTTGTAAAGATCATGTGTATATTATATATTTCTCATCGCGATATGAGATTCTATTTTGTCTTTTATTTTCTTTAATCCCAAACGGTCTATCTTTCGTACACTTAAATGATTGACACATGAATACGGATGATGTATTAAGTGTCGTCTTTAGGACTAAGAAAGGCTAATCATTACAGCTGTGACGATTGATTGAATGTTTGTAGGAAGATGGGATTGTTTGATTTAAATGAATGCAAGTTATTCACTCCTTGAATTATGTTAACAATTTGATAATCGCTTGTTAAATAACTTGTTATTTTGCTTGCTAAAAACAATGATAATAGACCCTGCCTTAATAAAATTATATACCCTTGTTACATGCTTTGAATATCATATTAATTGTGTGGTTGTTATGCCTTGAAAGGCCTAGGTTTATAAGATTGAATGATGTTGACTATGGAATTGTCTATATAACATTAGTTGCTATAAACGCACTTTAAATCCCTTAACACTAACTTGTGTAATTTGATGATTTAAGAATATATTTTAATATAATTTTTTTGATTGTTACCTACGCTTCTACAAGTGTTTTGAAAAGCAAAAGATATGGTTGGAAACTTGTTGAAATAATGAAACAAAGCTGTAAAAGATCGAATAAAAAAGGTCGATACATCGATACTTTTAAACTCCTTATTTTTAGGAAATAATGTTTATTTTTGTGAAAACTTCCTTAGGGGTTTGTTTACCATTTTAACAAGAAAATAATATATTGTTATTATTTTAAATTTTTTGAAGCTTAAATCATTTAATAGCTGGTTGAACGAAGTGGCAAAATTTATAGCGAAATAGTCGTTACGAATGCTTCTAAAAGATATTTCTAAAATTTATAGCGATAAAAATAATTGTCGATACATCGATACTTCTAAAATTTATAGCGAAATAGTCGCTACGAATTCTTCATATTTTTTAATTACCTAAAGTATACTAACTATTGTAAAAAGAATGGATCAAATCATTTTTTAAGGCGTTGGAAACTAGGCGTAAAGTTGTTGCAAAACATGTAAAAAAACATGCAATAAAACCGTAGACAACATTTCTGGAAATGCTATCTTTTTTGTTTGAAACTATAAATTATGTGAAATGATATTTGAACTTGGTATCTTTCTCTAAACTTTTAAGGTTTGTTTTCTAACTTATAATAGAGTGTTTTAAAATTGTTTTTGTGTACAAATATATTTTTAAAAATTAATTACGAATTTTTAATATAAGCAGGTTTTAAAATAGACTGTGTTTATTTTGGCTTTTCCAAGTATTTCCAAATTGGTTATTTTCACATAATATTAGATATAAATAATTATAATATATTTTTTAGTAGTTTAAAAGTGTTTTAACCTATAAATAAGTATTTTAGAGGTATTCCCATATATATAACTTTTGAAAAAGGTAATTGACTAGGGTTAGCATTAAAAGTCGACGAGTAGACTTATCTATTTGTGAGATTTAAGAATGAAGTGTGTAGGGAAGGCTTTGATGTAGCTAGTGCTCTAATTTACCTGGCTTCACTCTTTTGAGAGGAACGATATAAGTTGAAATGTAGGAAACGAGTTAAGTATAGAGCATTGATTTATATAAGCAATTGTTTTAACTAGATAGTTGATTAGTTGATTATCGAACTTAACCAAATATTATTAACTGAGATCTTTAAAAAGGATGTTTTAAAGAAGATGTAAGTATAGAAATAGTTTTGGGTTGTAGTAAACAATGTTTTAGTAAAATTTGTCTTTAACCCTCATTTGTTAATTATACTTAGGAATATAATTAGATATTTACTAATAAATATTTCAATGATAACAGTAAGTAAATGGTTTTGGGTTTGTTATGACAAATGTTTGATTATTAATTGTCTTAACCCATAAATATGACTAAATCTTTAAATTAAGTTTTAAAGGAAATTGTTAATTGTGAAATGTGTTTGAGTTGTAGTAAACAGTGTTTTAGTAATGTTTTTTTTAACCCTTATTGTTAGTTATACTTAGAAATATAATTTGATATTTAATAATGAATACTTTAAGGTTAAGTATGAATGAATGTTTTGGGTTTGTTGTGATAATGTTTTAAATAATACTTGTCTTGAACCCTTACGTATAATTAAATCTTTAAAAAAGCAAGTTAAAGAGAAATTTTTTAATGTATGAAATGGATTTGGGTTTGTTGGGACAAGTTTGAGTAACACTTGTCTTAATCCCTTATAAATGTAAGTAAACCCTTAGAAGAGAGTTTTTAAGATAATCATTAAATGTAAAGTGTTTCGGGTTTGTAGTAAACAGTGTTTTAGGAATATTTATTTTTAAATCCTTGAATTATATTTTAAAGTGGAAAAATATTATAAATATAATTAGATCTTTAATAATGGATTTTTAAAGATAATAGCAAATATTGAAATCTGTTGCAAAAAGATAGAAAAATTTATATGTTTAATTTATAAAAGGGGGTTTATAGTAATCTAAAGACCCGGAAATTTTAACGATTTTTAATAATGCATTTAACTGAATTTTTATCGAAATAAAACAATTAAATTTGGAAACGAAAAATTGATATTTGGTATGCGTCTATTTAAACATAGCAAATGACAATTGCTAAATATGAAAGTTAGTTCTGTTATGTAATTTTCAATTTCAATTTAATCCGTTAGTTTGATGAAAATATATATTTTTGAAACCTGACTATTTTTATAGAATAAAAATGTAAATCATTTTCTGAGTAAGACGTCATAATTCGTTTCGATAAATTTGGATTTCTCTAGCCCCATTTATCTTATTTTCGACGAATTTGCAGTAGTTTTGCAGCGAAATATCGAATTTTGATAGGATGTCGTATCGCTGATATCTGTGTACCAGTCTGTTCGTCTCATCGTGCTGATCTCTACAGTATATTCGTTTGTGTATTTCGTGTCCGGTACGCGACGAAATCGATGAAATGGTTAGCCGCATTGGTACCTGTTTCGTGCCTTTTTATGTTATGTGCCCTTTCATAACCCACAATGGAAATGAATGGGGACTAGTCTTCATTATTCAAATAGTCTCTTGATTTCTCTATTCCATGTTTCAATATAATTTCTAGTTAAACCATTCATGTTTTGTTTTCTTCCCTCTTTGTCTGATGCGTTCTATTCTTCTTCAATACACAATAATAATAATATAAGATAAAGCAGTATATCATTTTTAGCTTGGATTCGAATCTTCTTGTCTCCCCCCAAGTCGCATCGTTATTTGCTTCAAGTTATTCCTCTTCGGGTTTGAAATTCATTGCTTTGATAAAATTCATAATATAAGTTTTGTATTTAAATAATCTCTGTCGCTTTCATGTTTCTCTCGAAGGAAACCCATATTGTGCCCGAGTTTTCCCCCATCAAACCCGAAGTAACCCATCCCTTCCCTCAAGCAATGCAACAAATTCTACGACCACCCTTCCCAGTCCCGCTCCGCCCTACTCTCAGCTTACCTACACAAGCACAGTCGCCACTTTATAGCAGCCACATGTAGGTCGCCACCCTTAGCTCGAAATGCCCATCACGTAGCATCTCTTCCCCACACATCAACCTCTACATTCCACTCGACCCGAGCCTCCACTTGCTGCCACAAGCTGCAGCCCACTATGCAACAACACAACTAGATTTGCCACATGAACCCACAACCCGCTGCTACTTCCGACCGTGCATCCTCCAAGCTGCAGTCGAGTTTCAAAATCTTGCCTTCCCCTATTATATTATATATATGCATAATTTAAGTCTATATAAGTTGTTTGATCTGTCCGTTCGTTTATATGTTTAAGTTTATATAAGTTATGTATAATATGTTTGTTCGTATATATATATATATATATATATATATATAAGTTTACCTATGTCTATATATGATCCATTTGAGTTTATATATATATATATATATTATAATAAAATAAATTTATATTGATTTTTATAATAAATATTGATGTTAAAATATAATATGTACGTAGGTTTATATATATATATTAGTTTACATATACTAGTACATATATAGGTATACATGAGGTTGGTTTTCAAATATATATATATATAGATATTTTATTTTGTATGTGTTTAAATTAAATATTGATTTGATAAATATATATATGTACATAAAGATTTTATGTTAAATATATGTTTTTGAATTGATTTTAGAGAAAAATTTTATATATATAAAACATATATTTTGTTCTGTCTATATCAAGCTAGTTTGTTTTGTTTTCATCATTTCCAAGCTATCAACTTTGCTCGTCGAATCCGTGTTCATCGTGTTGGGCATTGGAATTTGTACTTGGATCATCACATCTTGTTCTTGTCAATTCTCTAGCCTCGAAAGATGAGCAATCACTCACAATTAACATTCTTATATTTAATAAATTCAATTCACATGAAATGATGATTGAAATATGTTATTAAATTTAAATTGTTAGTTATCTAATCGTTAAATATGATATATTATTATTTGCATTTGTTCCCCTATGCTAATCGACTGTATTGACACCAATAACATGTTATATATATGTTATATTATGATATATGCCAATTATTATGTTATATTATTATTATATTGTTTCACTCTGCAAGTTCCCTGTTACTTTAGAAATTCCCTGTGGGTTGAAATGATACATATCTGAACGACCTTATAGATTAGGGAAAATCGTTATGGGTTGAAATGATAAACCCAAGCAATTTTCATTGATTTTGAAATTTTAGGATTACGGGTTGAAATGATGTATACCAGTAAATTTAAATAATTGTGGATTGAAATGACAAATACTCGTATCACTTGACCATATGATGAAAAATTATATACCGACACTATTGGTCTATTTTAGAAAAACGATTTCCAAAATTTTAAAAGTAAATATATAGGTCTTAATAAATATTGATTTTTAAAATATAATATATAAATGTTATTTTTATATATGTCTAAAATTTAGATTTTTAAAAATTATATGTGTTAGAAATTTTAAATTTATAAGTTAGTTTTGAGAATATAATTTTTATGATTTTACTTATAATTTTCTTGTTTAAAATAATATAAAATAAAATAAATTTAATAATAGGATTTAATTTAATAAAATTTACTTTAATTGGTATATAATATGTACAAGTATTTACTTAAATTTATATTAATATTTAAAACAAAAGATTTTTTGTATCTTTTATAATTGAGGTTGGAAAGCTAAATTAACGTTGACTTGGAATTTAAATTTGTTAATAATTGAATTTAAATAAGAATTGATTGGGAACTTATTGATTTTGAGATTTTGAAAGGTACAATTTTATATCTTGATTTAATTAAAGGTGATCAAATGAATATTTTCAAATTTAAATAAAATTGAATATTTAACTTTGATATAAATTTGTAACTTAAGATTTTATTTACATGATTATAAAAGTGATTAGGCGAATATTTTAGAATTAAATATTATTGAAGTTAGATATTTAATTATTGATTTTATTTAAATTTGTAAATTTGAGACTTTATCTAAATTTTATTAAAAGCGACTAAGCGAATATTTCCAAATTTAAATAAAATTAAAATTGAATTTTGAAATATAAATGAAATTTATTATACCGAGTTATTATGAATTGTTTAAATATTTAAACTTTGAAACCTATTGATTTTGGAAGTGGTTTGAATTCGAAGTTCGAACCTGGATTTGAAATCAATATAAATTTAAAACGGTTTAATGAGAATTTGATTAATTTGCGAAACTGGAAGAACAATTCTAATTTGAAACTATTTTCGATATAACTCTTTTTATAATATATAAAAACTATTTTAATCCATAAAATATTTTTATATAAACAATTTTAATATATAAACTATTTTTAATATGTATATATACTACTTTCAATATTCAAATTGTTTAAGTTCGAATAGTTATGTTTTAGATTTAATGGATTTAAATTTGAATATTTTAATATATTGATTTGTGGTTATGATTTTTGAAATAAATATGATTTAAAGTGGATATAATTTCGAAAGTGCATATTGGTTTCGAAAGTGATATGGTTTTGAAATGAATACGATATTTTGGTATGAAGTATGAACTGTTTGAAATGATTGTAAATGTGATTTTATAAAATGACAACGGTATGAAATAAGCGGTTAGTTGTTAAAGAGACCGGGTCATATATTGTCATACTTTCTGCCAGTACCGAAAACCACTTTAACAACTGTGTACGTGGTGGAGATTCTAGAACGAAGTAGGATGGTTTGGCGGCGATTCAGTATGAGGTATTAACGCAACCCTGACTCCCACGAGTCGGCTTGATATGGCTAAAGCATGAGCTATACCTGCGCTAAGTGAGGTCGCATCTCCGATCGGACACATTTCTTCGATACCATTTTATTACTTTGTGATTTGATTGGGTGCACCATTGATTTTGAGAGAGCATGTAACGACCCGGGATTTTGGTCGTTTGTTTTCCAATGTTTAATTTATTTTTAAATGTTGAACTTGAATTAATAATTGACGTTGAATAAGGAAGAATCGGTGAAATAGTTTAAAATTTCAAATATAGCGATTAACGAATTTAGTAAATGGTAATTTAATATTTGAAATTGGGTAAATATAGAATTCTGGTGTTAGATGTGAATAAGAATGATTTCTAAGTTGTTTTAAACTCTAATTGAATTAGAGTGATGGTAATAGACTCTTGAATAGAATTAAAAATCGATAAATATAAAGTTTGAAATTTATATATTAATTTAATTGTGGGTTAATATATATATATATATATATATATATATATATATATATATATATATATATATGGTAATAGTGTAAATAATGGGGTTTTGATTTAACATAAATCAGAATGATTTCTAATATGGATATAAATTCTATTTGAATTATAAATGAGTCAGTAAGATTTTAAAAATCCGAATTCCAAGCAATTCCGTCAATTTTGGAAATCGCTCGATTTAATCGATTAAAATAGCCTTCCGGGGCACAATCTCGGAATTCAACGAAATTAGTTCCATTAGATCCATAATAGTTTATTATTATCGGATTTCAAATTTCATAGCGTTTGGAGTTACCGTTTGGTCGTATGGGATAGTAACGCGTTGAAATAATCATCGAAAATTTAATATTTTAATTCGATTCGAAAAGCTATCTTCCACATACGATCGAATTAGGCCCCGAAACATGTTCCATCGTGTTCAAGGTAGGGGTAAAACATTATAAACGCTAGACGGCATGTCTCGTTTGGAGTTCGTTAAAAAAAGCATGTAAATTTTGAAAATTATATGAAAATAATACATATAAATGTGTATATATACGCGGCAAACAAACCCTAGTCTCCCCTTCACGCAGCCTCCACTAACAAATTAATGGCCAAAAAGTAATTGCCTTCTTCTCTAAATCTCTCTGCATCCATGCATTAGTAGCCGAAGGTTTCAACTGGAAGGTTGTAGAGCTTCTTGAGCGCTACGCGATGTACGATGGCGATCGCCTCTAGTTCATCAAGGAAGTGGAAAACCGATGGGAAAGGCTGTGCATTTTAGTGCAATCTCCAGAAGCATGGAGGCAGCGAGCTTGGTCAGCCTCTAACAGATGGTGGAGGACGTGGAGGGTATCAACGTGGCGATGTTTGATCGGGCTATAGCGGCGAGTTGGAGGTGCGGCGGCCGATGTGAAGATTGCGACGTAGGTTCGAACAACCTGGGAATGACGCATTTGAGAAGAAGGAAATGTATGGCTATGATCTGCTCTCTACGTGATGCATGGTCTAGATAAATTAGGGTATAATATTAAAAAGAAAATTTGTAACTTCAATTATATATTAAATCATGAACGTTTAAAAATGTGTATCTTGTATATACTTTGTCAGAATTGGACGAAACAAGCGGCGTTGGGTTCGTATGGATAAGCATTATGCTTTGGAATAGATCTAGAGATGTTTGTAGCAAGTTAAAATTTTAGGTTAAATCGAACATGTTCGATTTAATTTAAAATTGGAACGCTTGAAAATTTTAAAACTCATGATGAGTTAATCTCACTCAATTTTGGACCACTGGTATTAATTTTAAATTGTTAAAATTAATTAATGATTTATTGGTTGAATTGATAAATTATTGTCAGGTTGAATGTGATATTATATATAGTAGTATATATATCGAAGTGATTGATATCCCTACACATATATAACGGATGAGACCCTGTGCGTCCCATATAATAGCGGATGACCCTATATACCACGATATTCCGCCTCGAAGGGGAATTGGTATTTTCATGATTTATTAGCATCTATGGATGCAGGGAAACAGGTTGGAGGAATCCAACTGGATTCCCCAAAAATGTTGAATTTAATTTCATATATAGCGTTATATGTTTTGTTAGAATAACCTGTGATTGGTTATTGTGTGATTTGAATTGATTGGATGCTATGGCAGTTTTAGCCTAGATTTTGGTATTTTTAAATACCAATAATATATGGTTTGAATTGGAATAGAATTTAAAGCGATTTTTGAAGTAATTATTTACATGGAATTTTGGGTAAATTGATCTGATAAAATAATGGTTTTAAAATTTGTGCTTAACTATTTCGGGATATGTAAATAGAGATTTTGGGATAAAGAATATAAAAGGATTTTAAATAATAAGTTCTTAAGTGGTATTTGTTTAAATATAAAAAAATTTAAAATTGAGATTTTTAATATTTTGGAAGGATAGAAGTGAATGGGAAAATGTGTATAAAGTTCATTATATTGGAACTCAAGTAAGATTTCCAAATTTACGAAATGAAATTAGAATCAAGAAAATTGGGCTTGTTTTAGAAGGAGGAATTTTAATTATTAACTATGTAACTTTTTTAGAAGCATAAAAAAATATTCTAGAAACTAGTTATTTAATTATTTCTAAATTGTTTAAAACATATTTAATTATTAATTAGTAACCTTATAATGATTGTTAAAGATTTATAATTATTTAATAACTAGTCAGTGTTTTTACAAAGATAAATTATCAGTTATTAATATGGCTTTGTATAATAACTTATATTTAAGTATATTTAGCTACATTAAACTTGGAAATTTATTTGAGAAACCTATAAGCATTATTTTGAGATAATTTTTAAATAAAGTTTTAGGAAGTAATGGTATACTCGCATGGCGTAATCGAAGGCAGTGAGTGCCTGCAGTTAAGTTTTAGATTTCTCTGGGATAGAGACATAACCATTAAGCTGTGAATCCATGGTTTGATACTGCAGTGGTACTTTCCGTATTATTTTAAAAGGGTTTTCAAATATTTTTGAAAAGGATAATTTGTGAATATACTGAATTCGATAAGATGAGTACATATATTTGGAAAAAGAGATTTAAGTGATTGAAATATAATTAAATTGAAAAGAGATTAAATGTTTCCACTGGAAGGGAAATATTAGTTGAATGATTGTTTATTTGATAGTTAAATAACCGACTATCAAACCCAGACTCGAAATATAACTTTGGGAATATCTAGGAGAAAATAGGGGAATTATATGGTACAGTTGCCGTTCGAGGTGCTATATTGTACGTATAAACTCGTTTTATTATTCTAGGATGATGAAAAGGAAATTCGTCCACTAACGGTTAGGAGGTGATCTCTGATCTTATTTCGTCTTTTTATTTCCTAAAGAACTGGGGTTGAGTTTATCCAAAATATCGAACATTGTTTCTAAGAGACCGGGATCAGACAAGTTATCCAAAAACCACTTCGATCCAACAATTATGTTTTTAATGTAAAAAGAGGATGGAGTCGAAGATGGAGCAGTGAAGTGCAAGGGCTAATCGTTACAAATCCTGAGGGTGATTCCAAAACAGATGTAGTAGGAATAGTGCCTTAGTTTCCATTCAGATCCAGAACGGACTTGTATGGATGAATGCTATCTGTACATTGTCATCGGAGGAAAATGAGAATTCTAAGTGAAGATTCCTTAAAATGTAGTCGTGGTCTCTAGCTTCATCAACTGAGAATGATTAAAAAGCAGGGGAGATGCAGCAAGGCAAGTAGGTAGCACCTAATTAGGTTATGTTATCACCTTTCTAGTTACCCTCAGATATTATTACTGCGATTTATGGAAGGAGCTCAAGAAGGGTGGGAACACCCAAGGTGATAGCATATTCGGTCTATCCAGGTTAGGGATAGTCGGGCCTTATATTACAGAGGATCCCGGCGTGGTCCTCAGTACACTATTTCTAGACATGTAATATGACAGGTGATACCCCAGTACTTAGTCATTCGTATGGAATCCATTCTCCAATAAGCGCCATACGATTTTGATTGTAACCAACTATGCTGAAACGTGAGGTGCAAGCATTTCAGCTATTTGAATAAGTATTTTTATTTAGACAGTATTATAATATCAAAGGATTTTGATATGAAATGTTTTGGTTATCATAAGGTAAAAACCCATCATTTTATTTATGGCATGGTCGTACGAGATACCTTTGTTTTCAAAGGATTTTGATAAATTTAATAATTCAAATTGAGTGTGTTTTCTCACATTGGTTTTCCAAACTGACTCGGGTGTTATTTTATTATAATGCTCGGGTCGGACTGAGTATTACAAGTTCAAGTTAGGATGCTATGGAGCTCAGGAGATGAACTGGAGACCGAGACGTATTGTCGTACTTATTTATTCCATTGTAGTGTTTTGTTGAAGTTATCAGCAATTGTGAGGGCAGATTGTTATAACCGTCCAGGCTGGTAATTATTGATTTGTGTACTCTAATGTGAGATATGTATGTTACAGTTTTGATTTGTGTAAAGAAAAATTTATACTATCTGTTATTCAATCAGCTGTGAGATTTTGTTTTGTTTAGTTTCTTCTTTCTTCCTCCTATTCTCTTTTCCCTCAATAATCTGCCTTTCCGGCACTCGATCGTTCGACATGTTATACGATGAGCGTATTCATGTTGATTTTCGAGGGATGAAA
This sequence comes from Allium cepa, assembly GCA_030765085.1. Lineage (NCBI taxonomy): Eukaryota > Viridiplantae > Streptophyta > Magnoliopsida > Asparagales > Amaryllidaceae > Allium > Allium cepa. The sequence goes on along the minus strand of JASFAV010000023.1, from coordinate 344,579 downwards.
GGGCAGTCGTCACAGTTGGTACCAGAGCTTAGGTTGGCGATATACCCAGGCTTTGTTGGAGATTACTCATTAGAGATAGAGTTAGAAGTATTCTAGAATGAGTTGAGTGTATTAATAGATATGAGTGCGTGTTTGTTAGTGAATATAAAATGTTTTTATATTGTGTTGACTTGTTGGTTGAGTATTTATGAATTCTGGCCGGTATGAGAAGTACAACCGTATCGATAGGGGTTTCTAAACTCTTAAACAAGGTAAACCGACATAGTATTGTTTTGAAGTGGGTGAGTAAAATAATTTTACCTAAACAATATTCTGTTATAAATAAAATAATTTTCTGGAATTATTATAGGGTATATGTTTGGATGTTTGGTTGATAATATATAATCAAAACAAGATTATAAGAATTGAAATGGTTTACATAATAAAACAGAAATTTTACAAATATGATTTATACAAAGGAGCTATAACTAAAATTGGATTCGAACCAGAATTTAAACCCGGAAATTTTGGAAATGTTTCAGAAAAAAGATTTGAACTAAACGTTTGGGAATTTTTAATCTTAGAGCTTTTGGAAATGTTTTCCAAAGTGGTTGAAAGGAATAATGGTGATATTATTTTGGAGATATTCCTGAATAAAGAAATTGATTTAAAATGAATTTTGGAAGTATGGAAGCACTGAAATCACTTTGGTCGTTGGAAAATAATCCTAGTGATGACGGCCGCATCATCAGTATTCATTTTCGGGTTTCTAAGTGATGAATTGCTACCATAATGATTGGCTATGAATATTTTCTTTGGGCTTGTTGATAAACAAGTCTTGTTTTAGAAATTACAAAAGGGAATTGTTTTAGGCAAAACCAAGTGTTTTGAAAATCCGGAAGCATGATTTGATATACAAAAGTGGATATATGTATATTATGATTTCAAAATGATTTGAAATAAAGCCGGGTGATTGAATTCTGGGATTTCCATTTAAGTGACTTGTATAGTTAGGGAAATTTATATTGAACTTATAACTTGGAGTTGGATTAGATAAAAAAGGAAAATGCAAATTTTAATCCTGAATTAAAGTCTAACTTGAGTAAGTTAAAATGAATAATATAGGCTGGAATTTAACTTAAGATAAGTTAAACAAAATTGAAATTGAATTTGATTTGAATTGGATATTAAGTTGAAATGTAGAATGATTATGTAATTATAAGTTATAATTATTAAATGGGATGGTTAAACTTAAGCTATTAAGTGATATGTATAATCTAGAGTTATGATTATAAAATGTAAATGGACTCAAGTAAGTAAAATGGGATTTTAAGTAAATAAGTCCTTGAACTTATGAATTGAGAAACGAAATGGTAGAACCTAAATGAAAATGGTTTGATATTATGGTAAAAGATGGAAATTCAAAAATTGAATTTTTAAATGAAGGGTGAATTGAAATTTGGTAGATTGAGTATAAATATGAATTGTGAAGTGATTACATAACTATATGTTATAAATATAGAATGTGAATAAACTTAAGTGGAAAATTCAGGGAATTATGAATAAATAAGTTGTATAACTTATTGAACTGAGAAAGTGGGAAAGTATAACCAAGTTAAATGGTTAAGTAATTGATAACCAAGGATGAATTCAATTTAAGAGTAAATGAATTGAATATGATTTGGAATATGGATTTGATAAGATTGGGTATGTGCAACGACTAGCCTTTTTTGTACGCTTTAAATCGACGATAAACCACACACGTCAGAATTAAACCATATAGAAGGGCGGATTTTTATGGGGTAAATAAGAAGAAGGAAGAAATAAATAAAACAAAACAGAATCTTGCAGCGGAACGATAATCAAATATACAGTTCATGAAGCTGTTTTACAAAAATATTTGATTATACTTATACAATACATATCAGAGTTACACAAACCAGAGAATAATAAATAACAATGCAGCGGAACAGTATGGATGTAGTGGAATACTATAATAAATAATAATAAATCTTCGTCTTTGTCCTCCACAGATAAAGGCGTCAAATCCTGAAATACTCAGGCTGACCCGAGCGAATTGAAAAGACAAAACACTTGAGTCAGAACTAAAAGATCTTATGTAAGTTAAATCAACATTAAATAATATGAGTGGAACGGCATCAGATATGTAAGTTAAATCAACAGTAAAACTTCAATTTTCAATAACGAAATATTCCTCGGTTTATTCACTCAACTCACCTTAAACCCGAATTAAGTTATAAAACCATATTCTTTTAGAATCTCAATTTCAATAAGTTCCAAAAGGATTCTTTTTAAATATAATTCTTTAATTAAATAAAATCTCCAATCAATTTCAAAACTATCTTCTCAACCTTGATTTAAAAATCAATATAAACTCTACACAAAAATATACTATAAGTAAATACTTAAGCATATTATATTTCAATAAAATCCAACTTTATTATTTAACTTATTTATACTTTAAACAAATCTTATTCATAGCTTAAACCCAAGAATTTAACTATATATAAAATACATTTATACAATATCCAAATCCATACCTCATAAAACCGTATATTTCTTTACAAACCATAGAAAATCATTTCAAAATATTTTTATATATAGACCTCGGTGTCTGTATATAATTTTCTATCCTATAGTCAAGTGATACGGATATTTATCATTTCAATCGTAATTTAAGATAAAATTACTGTTATATGTCATTTCAAACCGCAATTCCGAATGAAATAAAATGCAAAACAATTTGCAGTTTAAAATAACATATAATACAACATTCATTCATCCATCAACAGATCACGCATCCATCACAATCATCATCCAAAACAATCAATACCAAGAGATAACTGATAATATATATAACAGGTATTTAACAGGCAGTTATATTCAATAATAAATTAAATAACGATTTAATTTAAACAAATGCAATAACTGAGATGATGATTAAAAATATACGAAAAGTCATAAATAAATGAATAATCACAACAAAAATTTAATTTAACAAACATAAGAAATTTTAGAAGTTGTGAGTAGGTTAAAACACTCACATTTTGAATTTAAATTGAATTTGAATCCAATTTAAACCCAAAAAATTGAACATTCTCCAAATTCATCCAAACAAGCGTCAAAATGTCCGGAATTCTAATACGAACCTGGTGGAGAAATCCTCTCATGGGTTGGATCTCGTATGCAAAATTTATTCGAGTTAGAAGATTTATGATTTAGATTTTAAACAAACAAGAAAAACAAAAAGAAAATCACCTGGCCATCGCCACGTCACCGATCCACTCAGACCTTACCCTACAACTTTGAACGCGCACGAACAGTAACCCACGTTAGCCAAAAATCGTTTCTCACCGCCGCTGTCTCTACTCGCCTCGACTTCACCAAGGACCAGCTGCGCCGTGACCTACGCCCTCCGCCTTCTACATTCCCCACGACTGCCGACCTCTCTGATGGCGTCGCGATTGGCCAAAGAACCATCGGCCGCCATGAGTGGGTTAAACCCTAATGAATTTCCAGACAAATCCAACCGTCAAATCGACGTGCTACCTATGCCGATGCACTCCGCTCGAGACTCTCTTCGACCCAGTAACCTTGATTCATCGATCAGTCAGAGATGATTTCGACGCAATGGATGGCCGAAAATGGATCATCAATTTCTGGGCAAACGAAGCTTCAAATTGGAAAATGAATTACGAATTTGACTTGCGCTCCTTGAGAGCTTCAGATCCATATAAAATTTGATGTGGTTTGAAGAGTTTGAGTTTTAGGCTTTGGATCTGATTTTGATTTGTGTTTGGATCTATAATTCGTTTGTCTGCCATTGAGGAGGAGCGATAGTTGAAATGTACGTACAGACAAATGAAAAATAGAAGTAGGCTAGAGTTTATAACCGGGTATTTATAGGCAAGGTTGAAATAGAATAGATGGATCGGATTGATAAACGCGCTGAACGACGAATGGCTCGAAAAGCCCATTCTGACTCAGGAACGAAATTGGGTCAACCCGTATACCAAAATAGATGTTTTAAAATATTTTAAACACAATGAAAAAGGTTTCAAGTCCAAATTCCATCGTATGAAGAAGTTATGCTAAAATCAATATTTTTCAAATTGATTTAAATTTAATTTATTTCAAGGCATTTCAGATCCGTACGATCAAACGACAAGCCCGATCGCTATGAAACTTGAAATCCTACAATAATTCACTGTTACGGACCCGATGAAACTAGTTTTGTCGAAATCCGAGTCAGTGGGCAAAATGGCTATTTTCCAGTTAATTAAATAAATTAATATTAAATAAATTAAATCACTATTTAAATTCAATTTCTATAATTCATAAATTTTATCATATTTTATTACTTTAGTAATTTATAATCCTTTAAAACCAATTCCCATATCAATTTAAAGTAAATTAATTCACCAATTATAGTATCTATTTCGTTTACTTAAAATAATCCCTTTATTATAGATTGAATCCAATTAATTTTAATAAATTCCAATTAAACTGATTAGATTCAATTCCAACCCTTTAATTGAGTCTATTATTACTATGTAATGCAGTTACACTGGTCTCACATTTCATTCCATTAATATATTCAAATTTCCGACTCCCCTTTGTATTAACTATTGTCTCCAAATATATTGAAGTTGTCAAATATATACATTTGTTAAAATTAGAACCTCAATTAATTCATTCAATAGGTTTCATTCCTTTATATTAACTTAGGAATAAAATATGCATTTTCGTTGCTTTATTACATTTACACTTTACAATTACAGTTCTTACCCACATCAACGAGGCATTTATTTTTATTTAAATGTAATTGTTTTCCAATTAATTTGGTAGACTAGATATATTCTAGTAATTTATGATGATTGTTACCATAGCCTTAAAAATTTCACTTAGGCTTATCATTTCAATTATTTATTATAATTGCTTACATCCTATGAATTTATTTTATTACCATAAATCATACATTAATTCATATATTCGTACAATACTTACCTTTATTTACTTATAATAAAATCTCATTCCCAAATATAACAGTTACAACAAATTAATAGGACAATTAAATAGTAACTTACGACCGTTACTATCACTTTGATCATATTAATTACAATTAATATTCTCAATAAAATTTATTTACTTGGACTCATGCTTTATACTACACCAATTTCTACCTTATAAATAAATGTACGTTGCTATTTAAATTTACATTCACCCTTTCCGTTATTATCTTAAACTTGCTAATATAACATTAAAGTTCATTTAATTCTAATTGATTCCCCATTTAAATTTAATAGACCAATTAAATAGGTAAGTAATAACCATCGTTATCATAACTTCTAATTACACATATGAATTCCCTATTCACAAACAAATATTACAATTCTTACATAAAATTGATTTTATTCAATTACCATTAACTATCTATTATCTCATCAATTAATTCATATCCGTATATAAATTTTGTAACCAAGTTATAACATTTATTACATCCAAGTTATTAACAATTAACTTACATTTATACAGTTGCAATAATTTTAGTTATTATTTCATTAAAATTAGTTCCAATTTTATTTCTTTCAGTATTAATTACACAATAATATTAAATTAACAAATTATATTTTTTTTCACTATTTCTTTATTGGTATTTTGTTACAATTTGTCAAAAATAAATTTTATTTACCATTGCAACATTTAATTTCTAACATTCGCTCCAATATAAATTATAAGATTACCATTTCTTTCTATATTTAATTACAAAATCTTACAAAATTAATCAATTTTAATTATCGAAATCTATGGGTCGTTACACTCTCCCCCACTCAAAACTTTTCGTCCCGGAAAAGGAAAAGAAGGGAAAAGAAGAATTTAGGAAATCAATATATCTTACTTAAAATATTAAATTTATAAACAAATAAATTTACAAAATTAATTAATTTAAATAAAATATACCAATTTATAACCATTAAATCCATTCATACTAAAACTAATAAAGTTTGGAAAACATTTTCAAAAATATTTTCTAAGTCCAAAATTTACGGAAAATTTCGGCAGAGTCTCCTTTGTATGGGGAGGCTCGGGAGAAAATATAATATCAAATATAATAATATATAACATATATTTTCCAACATAATATATATCCTAACATGGGAAAACAATATAATAGCGCTATAAAACCATAATCCGAGAATGTACCTATTTGTCGGGCAATTAACGCTTAATTATGAAACCAAAAGCAGTAGCAATTGCTTACATAACCTGTATTTCACTTATATAATCCAAAAAGGTTAATAATTATATAAAATGAAATATTTAAAGTGGTTTCAACCATACACAAATTAAATCAATACAAACATCCACTACTTTCAACAGGGCACACAACCATCACATAGAATCAACACAAATTAATCATTTATTCATATCAAATAAACAAATAGTTGTTCGGGTTCAAAACTTCAAATTGTATAGAATGAAAAATAAACTACTGAGCACACCATTTACTCAACAGTCTCTGATGAAGATAAATAGATTATTCATACATCCCAACAAATTCTAAGTATCCTTGCCCACACTACCATAAACCAAGGCAAACAACAATTCCAAACAATAGATCAAGTTAATTTTTATAAATTTCATTTCAAAATATTTATTGTTTGATTTCCTTTTCATTCAATTACTAATTTAACTTTTTAGTTTACAATTTATTTCTTACAATTTTCATTTATCCATATATAATGCAAATTTCTTTTATTTTCATTACATTCATTTATTCATTACTTAATTTCACTTATTTACAGTATTCATCTTTCTATTTATTTTTTAAAATAAATAACCTCATCATTTACTTAAGACTATAATTACTTACTTACAACATTTATCTTCTATCGCATTTTATTATAGTAAACTTTCCATTATAACTTAAGTTTATAACAATTTCAACATCAAATTCTTATTTATTAACGAATTTCATTGAATACTTTTATTATTTCAACTTTCACTTGTAAAATTTCTCATTACATTTTCTTTTAACATTTTAACCTTTATAGGTGGTAAGTTATATATATGTTTATTAAGAATGCAATTGAAATTTATACAAGTTCACCTCATTTCTTTTAATTAATTCTATGTTCAATAATTATATCTTTTGTTTTATAGGTTACAATTCCAACTTCCTTGAAATTTCATTTATAACATAGCATTTAGTTTCTTTTTAAATTAAAGGTTCCAATTATTAATTAGTTACAACCCATTTCACCACAATAATTGAAACTATTAATTAACGGAAACTTAAGAACTAAATACCACGTTAAATTTCAAATCATTTTAAAGTAATTGATAAATGTATACTTACAACTTATATATCAAATTATATTTAAAAAAATTAAAAATTATATTTGTTTATGAAAACAAATCTACAGTAAAACTACTACAGTGGCCTTCCCACTTTGAAACTCAAAAATGAACGTCGATGATGCGTGCACTCATCACCGAATTTATTTTCCAGCGACAGAGAGGGGAGTACAGAATTTATTCCTTTCAAATTTCTTTAAAACAATTCTTTCAAATTATATTGAAATATTTATATCTAAAAATACTTCTAATAATATTATTACTGTATTCCAAAATCATTCAAAATAAATTTTCAAAACCCCGGAACTTAAGTTCTAAAATTTCAATTTTCATTTATTTTATTTTAAATCTTATTTCAACTATTATTTATAAATTTCATTACCTAACAACCAATATATTGCAACCAAATATATATCATTTATAAAATTTTATTTTATATATATAGAAAATATAATAGGCAAAATTATTTCATTCACCTATATTCAAACAAATATTGTGTCAGTCTGTCCTATTAAGTGTTTAGAAATCCCTATTGATGTCATAGCGTCCTATGCACCAACCAAAATTTATAAATACAAAACGGAACAAATTAACACAATATTAAAACCGTTTTATAATACTAACAAATACGCTCTCTCATATATACACTTGCGACTCATCATAGGGTATTACTACCCTATTGATAAGGAGTCAGACCCCACAAAGCTAAGGTTTATCGCTAAACCAAAGCTCTGATACCAGATGTAACGACCCGCCTTTTTTGTACGCTTTAAATCGATGATAAACCACACACATCAGACTTAAACCATACAGAAGGGTGGATTTTTATGGGGTAAATAAGAAGAAGGAAGGAAGAAACAAAACAAAATAGAATCGTGCAGCAGAACGATAAAATATAATAATCAAATACATAGTTCATGAAGCTGTTTTACAAAAATATTTGATTATACTTATACAATACATATCAGAGTTACACATACCAGAGAATAATAAATAACAATGCAGCGGAACAGTATGGATGTAGTGGAATACTATAATAAATAATAATAAATCTTTGTCTTCGTCCTCCATAGATAAAGGCTTCAAATCCTGAAATGCTCAGGCTGACCCGAGCGAATTGAAAAGACAAAACACTTGAGTCGGAACTAAAAGATCTTATGTAAGTTAAATCAACAGTAAATAATATGAGTGGAACAGCGTCAGAGATGTTTACGAGATTTGACATCTCATGTCCAGTGTCAACGTGAGTGCAGTAACTTAAGAGATGTTTGGGATTCACACCTCCTAAGGATCCGTTAAACTATCTACTATTTAGTAATATACGCTATAATAATACTGTCTAAAGTAAAGTATAATATACTGAAAATTGCGTTAAGGGGTTACCCATATAGCCCTTAACACACTTTTATAATCCCATAGTCTATACAGTACCGTAATCTCCCCCGTACTGGGCATCGTCAGAGGGCACTCCATAGGTATGGTACAAAACAAAATCGTATAAGGCGCGCTAGGATAGGTGACACGGCACAACTAGGCAATGCCAGGGTAGAAATACCAATTGCTATCTGGACTGGTGGTAACGCATAGCCGCAGCTACCGACCACCTCGAGCCACACCCCCAAATAAAAAAAAATCAAAAGTGGCCACCGAATCAATCTAAAAGTCATAGTATAATATCGAAGGGATGTGTCCGATCAATGTTGCTACCTCATTGGCCCGAGAATCGCTCTTGTTTTAGCTACCTTATGCCAATTCACGGGAGTCGGGTCCACGTATTTACCTCAAAGGAAACGCCGCCACCATCCTACTTCATTCTGGAGTCGCCACTGCGTACACGGTTGTTAAAGTGGTTTTCAGAGTTGGCAGAGAGTATGGCAACTTCCGATCCTGGTCTCTTCAACAACCAAACGTTATTATAACACCGCGGTCATTTCAAAATACTTTATACTTCAAACCAGAATATAATATCCATTTCGAACCATATAATTACGATATCATTTCCCCTTTTAAAACCAAATCAATATGATATCATTTTCAAATATATCCTTTTCTAAAACCATAACATTTTCAAAGTTATAATATTTTGAAACCAACGCTTGAAATATAGCCTTCCAAAACATAAAAATTTAAATTTCATAACTTTGAAATATAACTACACCACTTAAATGGTTTAAATATTAGATTATGTTATAAAATAAAATAGCTTCTTTAATTTCACAAATAGATTCCAAATACCGATTTGTACCTCCAAATAAACCATATCAATTTCAATATATTTCAAAGCTTAACTATTTAATATTTCAAAACTAAATTTTATAATTCATATATATACACCAATTTCACTTTTTCTATTATTTATTTTTGAAATATTTTCTTGCTAAATCCAATATCCTTTAAATAAAACTTCAATTTTCAATAACGAAATATTCCTTAGTTTATTCACTCAACTCACCTTAAACCCGAATTAAGTTATAAAACCATATTCTTTAAAATCTCAATTTCAATAAGTTCCAAAAGGATTCTTTTTAAATATAATTCTTTAATTAAATAAAATCTCCAATAAATTTCAAAATTATCTTCTCAACCTTGATTTATAAAAATCAATATAAACTCTATACCAAAATATACTTTAAGTAAATACTTCACCATATTATATTTCAATAAAATCCAACTTTATTATTTAACTTATTTATACTTTAAACAAATCCTATTCATAGCTTAAACCTAAGAATTTAACTATATATAAAATACATTTATACAATCCAAATCCATACCTCATAAAACCGTACATTTCTTTACAAACCATAGAAAATCATTTCAAAATATATTTATATATAGACCGTAGTGTCTATATATAATTTTCTATCCTATGGTCAAGCGATATGGATATTTATCATTTCAATCCATAATTTAAGATAAAATTACGGTTATATATCATTTCAAACCGCAATCCCGACTGAAATAAAATGCATAACAACTTGCAATTTAAAATAATATATAATACATCATCCATTCATCCATCAACAGATCACACATCCATCACAATCATCATCCAAAACAATCAGTCAATACCAATAGATAACTAATAATATATATAAAAGGTATTTAACTGGCAGTTATATTCAATAATAAATTAAATAACGATTTAATTTAAATAAATGCAATAACTGAGATGATGATTAAAAATATACGAAAAGTCATAAACAAATGCATAATCACAACAAAAATTTAATTTAACAAACATACGAAATTTTAGAAGTTGTGAGTGGGTTAAAACACTCACGTTTTGAATTTAAATTGAATTTGAATCCAATTTAAACCCAAAAATTGAACAGTCTTCAAATTCGTCCAAACCAGCGTCAAAATGCTAGAAATCTAAAACGAACCTGGTGGAGAAATCGGCCCCTGGATTGGATCTTGTATGCAAAATTTATTCAAGTTAGAAGATTTATGATTTAGATTTTAAACAAATAAGAAAAACAAAAAGAAAATCACCTGGACATCACCACGTCACTGATCCACTCAGACCCTACCATGTAAATTTGAACGCACACGAACAATAACCCATGTTAGCCAAAAATCATTTCTCACCGCCGCTGTCTCTGCTCACCTCGACTTCACCAATGGCCAACTGCGTCGTGACCTGCGCCCTCCGCCTCCTACATGCCTCACGCCTGTCGACCTCTCCGATGGCGTCGAGATCGCCCAAAGAACCATCGATCGCCATGAGTGGGTTAAACCCTAATGAATTTTCGCAACAAATCCAACTGTCAAATCGACGTGCTACCTATGCCGATGCACTCCGCTCGAGACTTTCTTCGACCTAGTAACCTTGATTCGTCGATCAATCAAAGATGATTTCGACGCAATGGATGGCCGAAAATGGATCATCAATTTCTAGGCAAACCAAGCTTCAAATCGAAAAACGAATTACGGATTTGACTTGCGCTCATCGAGAGCTTCAAATCCATATAAAATTTGATGTGGTTTGAAGAGTTTGAATTTTAGGCTTTGGATCTGATTTTGATTTGTGTTTGGATCTAGAATTCGTTTGTATGCCATTAAGGAGAAGAGATAGTTGAAATGTACGTACGGATAAATGAGAAATAGAAGTAGGCTAGGGTTTATAACCGATATTTATAGGCAAGCTTGAAATAGAATATATGGATCGGATTGATAAACGCGCTGAACGATGAATGGCCCGAAAAGCCCGTTCTGACTCCGGAACGAAATTGGGTCAACCCGTATATCAAAATAGATGTTTTAAAATATTTTAAACACAATGGAAAGGTTTCAAGTCCAAATTCCATCGTATGAAGAAGTTATGCTAAAATCAATATTTTTCAAATTGATTTCAATTTAATTTATTTCAAGGCATTTCAAGTTCGTACAATCTAACGACAAGCCCAATCGCTAAGAATCTTGAAATCCTACAATAATTCACAGTTACAGACCCGATGAAACAGGTTTCGTCGAAATCCGGGTCAGTGGCCAAAATGGATTTTTTCCAGTTAATTAAATAACTTAATATTAAATAAATGAAGTCACTATTTAAATTCAAATTCTATAATTCATAAATTTTATTATCTATTATTACTTTAGTAATTTATAATCCTTTAAAACTATTTGTGTCAAAATTGGACACAACACTCCTCGGAAGTTTTTGAAGAGATAATAAATGAAGAAAGCAAATTAAAATGAGGATTATCTAACAAAAACTCCAAGCAACAGAAAGTAAATTGCACAGAAGACAACAATTTAGAGTGGTTCGGCGATTTGCCTACGTCCACTATGAAGTTTTGTTATTTTATTGCTCGATACTGGGAGAATACAACTTTTATATGACCAAGTACAGCAGTTCTTAAGCAAAAATTCGAAATCAAAGGCAGCGGTGGTGCTCTGAAGCAATTCTGGCAGCGTCCGGGCGTGCTTTTTCTCCAGAAATTCTTCAATCCCCTTTCTGAATGACCAGGGGCTCTATTTATAGGTGTAGGAGGCTGATATTTCGCCTAAAATCCGGGGAGACCACTTCTGGCACGTGAGGGGGCCCATACGGCCGAATTCTGGAGGTCCGGGCCCACTTTGGGATCGATTCGACCCTTGGTTCGAATCGATCAAGAAAGTGTCCAATCGAGATGAAATTTGGTGTGTACATTCTTCAACATGTAAGCAAACTCCTGTAAAAATTTCATGGCATTTGGACTTGTAGATCTCGAGTTATGATCGATTCAAGATTGCATTTCCGGTTGTCATGCTTGGGTCGAATCGATAGGGTCGAATCGATAGGGTCGAATCGATAAGGTCGAATCGATCAGGGTCGAATCGATAGGGTCGAATCGATAGGGTCGAATCGATCAGGGTCGAATCGATAGGGTCGAATCGATCAGGGTCGAATCGATAGGGTCGAATCGATAGGGTCGAATCGATCAGGGTCGAATCGATAGGGTCGAATCGATAGGGTCGAATCGATCAGGGTTGAATCGATCATAACTTGAGCGTATGAACTCGGATTGACTTGAAATTTGAAACGCTGGCTTCTATAGCTTTGATCATCATGTCTTGTCAATTGCGGCCCGATCCGGACTCGAATTTTTTTTACCGACATCCATAGTAGACCTATGTATAACTGATCTTCAAGACGAACTGTCCTTGGTTTCTAGTCGAGTTCATAGTGTCACGGCCTTGCCAAAAGGCGGGATAACATTTGCCCCCCAAAGTACGTCTTGTGTGAACATGACGTGCTTTGAAAAGCTGACATCTTCATTCTAAAAAGTTTTATCCAATTAACTGAGTAGTTGCTATCTTTTCGTCAAAAGATGTTGCCTTTGGTTGATCTTCAGTGACGTAGATGTCAAACTGTTGATTGTCAATGATCATGCAGTGTTTTGTTGTGACTGAGTGTTGAGCACTAGCGATTTGTTGTTCATCATTTTGATTGTCATCAGGTAAGCATTCAATTCTTGGTAATCTTTGAAAATTGAGTGTTAGTTTGGCATACATGCACATATGTTAGCCTGACACCTATTCATGTTTGCACATTTGTGGGTCGTCACCAAGTTATTTAGTTTTTGTTTGGATTGAGTTTGTATCGATCCTTTCCTGGATCGAAGTGAAATTTGAGTTGTAACAACGTTCGATGGTTGTTTTAAGTCCTTCCTTTCGTATCGATCCTCTCCTGGATCGATTTGAGATGTTAGAATGTATGCTTCGCATCGATGGATACTGTCGATGGAGTCGAACGATCCAGACATAATCTTGCAGTGACGCTTCACGGGGGATATGCCACCTCTCATTTCCCCATTCAATAAGAATTCCCCATGGTAAATAATCTTTGATAGGAGTCATCCATGACCCCTTTCCTGGATCCATCTCTAATATCTAGTCGATCTTCATCTATCAGTGCTTGGAATAATAAGTATTTCAACTGGGATAAAGTCTATTTTTTGCGCATTCCTAGAACTGGCTAGCTTGGCCAATGATTCGGCCTTTTCGTTTTGTTGTCTAACGATTGGGACAGTGGTGTAATACTCGAAGTTGACTAGTATCTCTAGGCTCCAGCTGAGATAACGAGCAAGACATTGCCCCCTAGTCAGATAGTCCTCCCTGACCTGGCACATTAACCAGAAATCATATAAGATATGTAAAGTTTCCATTTATGTATGTTCTCCATCGATTGGACGGTTCTCTACTGTTCCTCAGATAATCGTCTGATGTAGTGAATTCAGATATGAAGTATGCGAATGTTTGACCATGGATAGCTCTCTAAGGGAGATAAGTGATATCAAATTGGCTTAGCTTGATATTCCGTTTGAGTTACCTTTCAAATATCTAAGGTTGCCATTGGACCCATCGTAACGGTTGGTCGATACAGACATTAACAGGGTAAGCTTGTCAATAGCTAGCTTTCATCATATACCGGTCTTTGGATTAGTTTCTCTTCACATAGCATTGCGATGCTTATGGCGTGTGTTGACATGACCCAATTAAGGTATAGATCTTCACGATCCAACATCTTGGGTAAAATAGGAGGCCTCTCTGAGCGATCTATCAGAGCTGCTTGGTTTCCTCCATATATGGATGACTCTAATCTTCAGCATTTTCTGACATTAGCCTCAATCCTATGTGAATTGATGACGAAACCCAAGAATTCCTTTTATACAACGCTGAAAGAGTATTTCAAAGGATTGAATTTCATTCTGCAGTTGTTGGATAGCACTGAATATCCTTGCCAAGTGACCGATGCGGTCACTCGATGATCGTCATCTCACGAGCATATTAACCACATATACTTTCATTGATCGATCGATCTGATTTTTGAATGATCAATTAGTCGTCTTTTGATCAGTAGCATAAGCATTCTCATGTTTGAATCCATGGATTGCAGCATAGCACTATAGGCTCGGGTCAGTAACGAAACAGTTGTATTCCTTGTCCGAGACATGTTTCAATATCTGATTTTATTTGGCATTTTGCGTCCATGGATGAGAGTAATTCATGTCTGATGACCGAGTTAATTAGTTGGTTGATCATTGGATATGGAAAGCTATGCTTTGCCATGCCTCGTGCAAATCTGAGTAGTCGGCGTACGTTCGCCACTCTCCATTTGTTTCTTTCGTAAGTAAAGGATTGGATACTCATTTTGGGTAAAGGGCATCGTGGATAAACCTATTGGTTTTGAGTAGATTCGCCTCCTCCTTTAGTGCAACAGATCTTTCTAGATCCGTGTCGCTTCGTTTTTATTCACCAAGACATGCTTCGGGTTGACATTTAATGCAAGATTCTCAATAGCTGCTGAGGGTCCATATATATATGAGATTGAGTCCAAGCGGACATATCAAATTCGCCTGGAGCAATGCAGTTGAATCTTGCATCATCCTTGCGAAGAGTTGTGATTTGATCTACAATGCCTGTGATGGGTTGTAGGCACTTCATGTGCTTATTAGCAATGGTAAATGATCAGGCTCGTAGGGATATGGAATTAAAGGCATAGTAGAGTTTAGCCTTGTATCACATGCTGCAGCATAGCTGGCTCAGGCTATGTGTTGGAATCTACTTGTGTTTCCGAGCAATGCGCTTTCCATTCAGTGTACTTGCAATCCATTGCTCATCGGAAGGGTCAGAATGATGATTAGTTGCCCATAAGTCCAGGCACTGATCTGATGATTCTATCTCTAAGCATCCTTTCGGTCGTAACGTCAAGTTGTTATGAATACTAGGCACGAGCTATGGGATTGATTTGTCGTATCCAGCTCTTAGATGATCACACTCATGCCCCCAGTCTTGGGTTGATGGATGTATTGTGCGAACGATTAAGCCTAGCTTCTGCTGTATTTATACTGTAGTCCAAGCTGTAAGAGCTAGAGTTGTTTGATAAATGATCGAATTATATTCATCTTATTTCTCATGCATGCCCCCAAGTCGGGGGAATATCTCGATAAGCATCAAGGTAGATAATGTTCGCTTCAATTTCGCATTATGTCCCATTGAACCATAGGATCGAGTTAATCAATGGAAAGCTGAGTTGTGCCTTATCCTACATTCTGTCCACGTTCTTTCCCTTAGGCAGAATACTTCGTTGCCTCTTCGACATTCATTTTGATGCTTATGTCATCATACTCTGGGCAAAAACTTAAGAGTGAACTATCCAGTCATATCCAATGCAGGATCGATGCTTCCCTTATCGAATCAAGGGTAAGAGTCGGTGCGCGGACATTTAGATTGCACTTATTGTGAATTGTCTATTTAATCGGATGATGGTAAGAGTCAAAGAATGAATGGTCGCATTGGATTCTTTTGGAGTTGGGCAATCAATCACGCCCATTTCGATTTACGTTCTCCCGTTAGATCTAGGGATAAAGTCAGCTCAAAAACAGGCAGTTCATGCTCATACAGTCTCATGCTCTTCCTAGCAGATTGAAGGAAGGTGGCGGAGGATGAATGGTTAAGCCACACTCATTCGTGGTTCTATCCATGCTCTGGTGGTCGAAGGTATTCGATGGGCGCTTGCGTCACGTCGACTTGTAATCGAAGAGGATCGATGTTGGCCGTCGATTTAGCGACACAACGTAAAATGTACGGCCTCATTGCCTATCGATCCTTTGGTAAGATATGAAAGGTGCAGATCGATATTGCCCGTCGATCTGGCGGTACGATATAATTGGCTTCTCGTAACTTCAAGCATCATTTTGATTGGTTAGCATTAAGGCTTCCTTACAGTCGTTGCCTTAAGTTGTAAAGGAATCTGAATAGCTAGCGATGTAGCGAGTCTCATTTCTCTTCTTTCAATGATTTGTTCTTCTGCCCCCAGTCTTGGGTCAGAAGAGTCAATTTGTGGACGGTCCAATTGCATCTGCAGCGAGTTTATACTCCTCCTGTTGACTTAATGTCGTAGTTGGTGAATGAATGGTCGGATCACTTTCATTCATTTGTCTATGCTCGTAGTCGTACTTCGGGGATCAGAGTCAGTTGGAGGGTCATTAGTCACACCTATTTGATGTTCACATCCCTGTCCACACTCTGGGGACTAAGCATTTTGGCATAAAATGGTCGAGCTGTATTTTTGTTGATTAATCCTCTGGCACTAATCAATGGCGAAAATCAAAGTGTAGCCAGTCACATTGCGGCAACTTTAATTTGATGTTTCTCCTATTGAATTGGAGGAAGGAGTTGATTGGCGGATGGTTGGGTCACATCCGTCCACGTTGCAAGCACAACTCGCCAGATCATTGGCTAGAGTTAGCGGATGACCGGTCGTGTCACGTTCATTTGCGGTAGGATGGGTAATCACATCCATTTAGAATAAGACGTTCAGCTAGGTCCGTTTTGCGAATCTACATCTCCTTGTGAAGAAATCTTGTCTTGCTGGGTCGGAGTGCATCCCTGTGAGATTATGTTATAGGTCCCGTGCCGGGGACAAGTGTTAATGCATGAACGGTCATGTCGTGCCCGCATAGTGCTAGATAGTCGGATCACAACCGATTTTTTATGATAAGTGTGCCCCATGTCAGGGGAAGAGTTGGAAAGAAGAAAGTCTAACCACATCCGCTTTTTGTACTATAGAACTTGCCGCGGAATTAGAGTTGATAGATGGACAATCAAATCGCATCCCTTCTGATATTTATTTCAAAATCCATGCTTCGAGGATTGGAGTTGGTTGACGGGTGGTATTTCACACCCATTAGGCCTTTATACTCCAGTGTGTGCTTTCGGGACCAGAGTTAGTTGATGTTTACAATCCAGTTCACACTCTGGGAATCTGGAATTACTTGATGGGTGGTTAGTCACACCCATTTGGCATTCGTGCTCCAGTCCGCGCTCGTGGGACTAGAGTGAGTCGGTATTTTATATTCCAATTCATGCTCTAGGAATCTGGAGTTTGTTGATGTTTATACTCCAGTTCGCACTCTGGAGTTAGTTGATGTATGGTCGATCACACCCATTTTAGTGTTTATACTTCTGTTCGCACTCTAGGGACTTAGAGTTATTAAATGTTTATACTCCAGTTCGCACTCTAGGAACTTTGACTTGGCATTCGCACTCTAATTCACACTCTGGGAATTTGGAGTTGACATTTATATTTTGGTCCACGCTCCGGGAACCGGGAATTGATGTTTATACTCCACTTCACGCTATAGGTAGTTGGAATTGACATTTGTATTTTCTGGTTCGCCCTCCGGGAACCTGGAATTGATGTTTATACTCCACTTCACACTCTGGGAAGTTGGAGTTTGCATTGATGTGGCGGTTCGCACTCCAGGAACCTGGAATAGATGTTTATACTCCATTTCACACTTTGGGAAGTTGGAGTTTGCATTGATGTGTCGGTTCGCACTCCGAGAACATGGAATAGATGTTTATACTCCAATTCGCACTCTGGGAAAGTGGAGTCCGTTCACACTCTGGGAACGATGGATTTATACTCTGGTTCGCACTTTGAGAACCTAGAGTCCGCTCACACTCTGGGACGATGGATTTATACTCCGGTTCACACTCTGGGAACCTAGAGTCCGTTCACACTCTGGGAACGATGGATTTATACTCTGGTTCACACTCTAGGAACGTAGAGTCCGTTCACACTCTGGGAACGATGGATTTATACTCCGGTTCACACTCTGGGAACGTAGAGTCCGTTCACACTCTGGGAACGATGGATTTATACTCCGGTTCACACTCTGGGAACCAAGAGTTGATGTTTATACTCCAATTCGCACTCTGGGAATTTGGAGTTATTTGACAGATGGTCAGTCACATCTGTTTAGAATTTTTTAAGAGGTCGTTCGCACTTTGGGAATGATGAATTTATCGGGATCGTGGATGGTCGGATCACATCCACCCCAGGTTAACAAGCGAGGTCGTTAGATGGACGGGTCCATCCTCCTCTAACTTGGTTAGGATACGGCCAAAGTCGTTAGGTGAACGGATCCATCGTCTTCAAAACCGCATTTATGAGTTTTATACCCCAACTCGCACTCCGGGAGTTTGGAGTTAGTTAAAGGATTATCATGTATCAATCCTTTTTTAGCTTCATTGTGGTGACTTGTCCCCATGCTCAGGGGTTCACTTAATAAGTGATTGGTCAGATCTCGATCACTTTCCCCTTATTCTCCCTTAAAGAAGGATAAGATTTAGTTGACGGACGATTGAATCACATACATGTTTGTTCGGATTATACTTCCGGCAAGCGTAAGGTGTAAGAGTAGTGTCCCGGCAAGCTTTGGGCTCGAGGAGAGGAGATGAGAGGATGGTCGAACTACATCCACTTTGAGTTGTGTGTTTTCCCTTAAGTCAGGGGCAAGAATTGGATAGCAGACGGTCGATTCACGTCTACTTTTTGCTTTGCGTTCTTCCAGTCGAGCTGAGGAAGAGAGTTGAAATGATGGCTTATGATGATTGGCGAGCAAGCAGTCGGTTGTCGATGACTATAAATTAAGGGTTGGCCCCTGAGGAAGTCGGTTTAAGGCATGATTATTCTTGCGGAATCACAGACGCAAACTGGAGAGTGAATGGTCAAATCATATCCACCTTAAACATATGTCCTCAAATCACCCCAAGTTCTAATGTAGGATTGGATGCATAGATGGCCATATCACATCGACTCTCGGTGTGATTCAAATTTTATTGGGCATCCGAGGAAGCATAAGTATTTTGGCGAGCTTGAAGTATGAGATGGAGAGTGCAGTGTTGGGACATATAACTCCAAATCTTTTTAAGACCTCTTGATTAAATTGGATAGGCGGATGGGTAGATGGTCGGTTGCATCCATTTTCTACCGGAGTCCTGACTTTATCAGTCTCTCTCGCTTTAGTGCCCTGCCCCCAAGTTAGGTGCATATAGGAGCCGACGAGTGGTTGAATCATGCCCGTCATGATAATACCTCAATGGTTTGATCATAGTCTACGGAGGTTGTTTTGCACCCATCCTTAAGTACTCAGTTACCTGCATCATTTGCAAGTAGTTTAGTTCAAGTTGGTCATATTTCGTAACATAAACGAAATTGAAATTCAAAAGAGATTAGATTAAATCTCATTGATAAGTGAAGCGGCGTCGTATGCTCGCTATTGCACTTCGGTCCAGCCTTCCACAGTTGGGAGTCTAACGCAAACGGTTCAGTTTTGATCAAAGTCCTGATTGAGATCGGGGGTTCCCGGCTCTTCATTTTATGGGGCTTGAACATATTGCCAGAGCTATCCTTTCTGGAGCAGCCTTATGGTGTTGGCATCCATGATAGTCATATAAAGAAGAGGAGCTTCCCGATTTAGAGTATGGAGCAGGTTCCCTTTTATGTCGCCAAGTTGATCCTTCGTCTGACTCATCAATGTAATATTGGCCTGGACATGTTGGTGTAGTCGTCGGCGGCTATCCACCAGTTCTGTTATCAAACTATGGAAATAAGCTTTTGTGCTGATTTCATTTATAAGTGTTGGCAGCAACGGGCTGTGGATTTTGATCAATTCGTTGGCTGCTAGCTTCTTTATTCCCTTTAGCAACATGAGAAGTAGAAATGGTATGCCTAACCACGATTGACAGTCTTCTTTGAGGAATAGGGAATACAACGCATTTGATGACATTCATCACTTTTCGTGGACTCCATTCACCATTCTCACTTCATGAGATAGTGGCGGAGGTTGAATTTCCATAGTACACTGACATAGTCACCGTGCTGAATTTTTACTAGAAATTTTGTATGTAGGACGATTTCGATGAATAGGCCCCGATTGGGAAAAATACTCCAATCAATATTATCAAGTCCATTTTATGGCTACATGGTCTTTTAATACTAGTGAATGATGCATGCCTGATTGCCCAATGTTCGAATGGTTGGTAACACTGATTCGTTGTGAGTTAGTTAAGATGGGCTAATAGATAGGAGACCAGTATAGGGTATTAAGGAAGTTTTGTGGGGGTTGTATGCCATGCTTTTAGTCGTATAGATATGGAATGATTAAGATGTGGGCATTTGAAGACGATTCAGTGGTGACCAGCTATGCTTTGAATTGGTAGGGTTGACAGTGTAGAGCAGTTGTCATAGTAGCCATCGTACCATAGTTGTCAATTCAGGAGTTTTAAAAGCTGGTCAATTGGAGGAAGTTGCAGTCCAACTTAGAAGCATGATTTAATCAACTCCAATTCTTAGCATATTAGCTAGGTTCTCCGGCCTCTGGGGGCACCGGTTGAGTAGTATTTCAATATCCATTCCTCGATTGCATTTCAACAATTGTTGTTGTAATCTCCTATGTCCCGTCCAGTCATGGAACGATCAGAA
Organism: Allium cepa; assembly: GCA_030765085.1. Taxonomy (NCBI): domain Eukaryota; kingdom Viridiplantae; phylum Streptophyta; class Magnoliopsida; order Asparagales; family Amaryllidaceae; genus Allium; species Allium cepa. The sequence continues at coordinate 323,458 of JASFAV010000023.1, read as the reverse complement.
TGTTCCTCTACTAAGTTGAGTTTTGAATTAACTATGCGGGTGCTCTGCGCTGCGGCTAGGGTTCGGGGGGGTTTCCCCCCGAAATTTTTTTTTGTTCTTGTTCGAATCCATCAAGCAATCTGAAAAAGTCCTTCTTCGTATCGTTCTTGTTCGAATCCATCAGATGCGCTCGTCTTCGTATCGATATGAAGTGTGCATGGCTAGATCGATACGAAAGTGGTATCTTCCTATCGATACGATTTGGATGCAGATGGATAGATACGAAGTATTGCTCCCTGATGGATACGAAGTAGAGCATCCATCTCATGGATACGAAGTAGAGCATGGGATGGATACGAAGTACAGCACCCATCTCATGGATACGAAATACAGCATCCATCTCATGGATGCGAAGTAGAGCATCCATCTAATGGATGCGAAGTACAGCATCCATCTCATGGATGCGAAGTACAGCATCCATCTCATGGATACGAGGTAGCGCCCTCTGATGGATACGAAGTGCATGTGCGTATCGATACGAAATGGAGGAATATGGATGGATACGAAGTTATGGATATGAAGATGACCATATTTTCTGGACACGAAAACATGGATACGAAAAACATCATTTTCACATGGATTCGAAAATATGGATTCGAAAAACTGCATTTTTTCTGGATTCGAAAATATGGGTTCGAAAAACTGCATTTTTTCTGGATTCGAAAATATGGTTACGAAAACCATCATTTTTTCATGCATACGAAAATACGGATACGAATTCATGATGAATGTGGTTCCTCTTAAATCTGCAACAATCTGAATAGAATAGAAGGAACCATTGAACGATAGATCTGGATCTTCTCCTTAGATTTATACAATCCGATATCGAAAGTAGATCCAAGGAACGGGAGAAAAAACTGGGTTTTTCTCGGTAAAAGAACCAAAGTGTTTGTGTCAAAATTGGACACAACACTCTTCGGAAGTTTTTGAAGAGATATATAAATGAAGAAAGCAAATTAAAATGAGGATTATCTAACAAAAACTCCAAGCAACAGAAAGTAAATTGCACAGAAGACAACAATTTAGAGTGGTTCGGCGATTTGCCTACGTCCACTATGAAGTTTTGTTATTTTATTGCTCGATACTGGGAGAATACAACTTTTATATGACCAAGTACAGCAGTTCTTAAGCAAAAATTCGAAATCAAAGGCAGCGGTGGTGCTCTGAAGCAATTCTTGCAGCGTCCGGGCGTGCTTTTTCTCCAGAAATTCTCCGATCCCCTTTCTGAATGACCAGGGGCTCTATTTATAGGTGTAGGAGGCTGATATTTCGCCTAAAATCCGGGGAGACCACTTCTGGCACGTGAGGGGGCCCATACGGCCGAATTCTGGAGGTCCGGGCCCACTTTGGGATCGATTCGACCCTTGGTTCGAATCGATCAAGAAAGTGTCCAATCGAGATGAAATTTGGTGTGTACATTCTTCAACATGTAAGCAAACTCCTGTAAAAATTTCATGGCATTTGGACTTGTAGATCTCGAGTTATGATCGATTTAAGATTGCATTTCCGGTTGTCATGCTTGGGTCGAATCGATAGGGTCGAATCGATAGGGTCGAATCGATCAGGGTCGAATCGATAGGGTCGAATCGATCAGGGTCGAATCGATCAAGGTCGAATCGATAGGGTCGAATCGATCAGGGTCGAATCGATAGGGTCGAATCGATCAGGGTTGAATCGATCATAACTTGAGCGTATGAACTCGGACTGACTTGAAATTTGAAACGCTGGCTTCTATAGCTTTGATCATCATGTCTTGTCAATTGCGGCCCGATCCGTACTCGAAATTTTTTTACCGACATCCATAGTAGACCTATGTATAACTGATCTTCAAGACGAACTGTCCTTGGTTTCTAGTCGAGTTCATAGTGTCACGGCCTTGCCAAAAGGCGGGATAACAAAAACCAATTCCCATATCAATTTAAAGTAAATTAATTCACCAATTATAGTATCTATTTCGTTTACTTAAAATAATCCCTTTATTATAGATTGAATCCAATTAATTTTAATAAATTCCAATTAAACTGATTAGATTCAATTCCAACCGTTTAATTGAGTCAATTATTACTATGTAATGCAGTTACACTTGTCTCACATTTCATTCCATTAATATATTCAAATTTCCGACTTCCCTTTGTATTAACTATTGTCTCCAAATATATTGAAGTTGTCAAATATATACATTTGTTAAAATTAGAACCTTAGTTAATTCATTCAGTAGGTTTCATTCCTTTATACTATCTTAGGAATAAAATATGCATTTCTGTTGCTTTATGACATTTACACTTTACAATTACAGTTCTTACCCACATCAACGAGGCATTTATTTTTATTTAAATGTAATTGTTTTCCAATTAATTTGGTAGACTAGATATATTCTGGTAATTTATGATGATTGTTACCACGGCCTTAAAAATTTCACTTAGGCTTATCATTTCAATTATTTATTATAATTACTTACATCCTATGAATTTATTCTATTACCATAAATCATACATTAATTCATATATTCATACAATACTTACCTTTATTTACTTATAATAAAGTCTCATTCCCAAATATAACAGTTACAACAAATTAATAGGACAATTAAATAGTAACTTACGACCGTTACTATTACTTTGATTCACATTAATTACAATTAATATTCTCAATAAAATTTATTTACTTAGACTCGTGCTTTATACTACACCAATTTCTACCTTATAAATAAATGTACATTACTATTTAAATTTACATTCACCCTTTCCGTTATTATCATAAACTTGCTAATGTAACATTAAAGTTCATTTAATTCTAATTGATTCTCCATTTAAATTTAATAGACCAATTAAACAGGTAACTTATAACCATCGTTGTCATAACTTTTAATTACACATATGAATTCCCTATTCACAAACAAATGTTACAATTCTTACATAAAATTGATTTTATTCTATCACCATTAACTATCTATTATCTCATTAATTAATTCATATCTATGTATAAATTTTGTAATAAAGTTATAACATTTACATTGTTTCACTTATTGGAATTACATCCAAGTTATTAACAATTAACTTACATTTATACAGTTGCAATTCATTTTAGTTATTATTTCATTAATATTATTTCATTAATATTATTTCCAATTTTATTTCTTTAGTATTAGTTACGCTATAATATTAAATTAAAAAATTATAATGTTTTCCACTATTTCTTTATTGGGATTCATTTCAATTTGTCAAAAATAAATTTTATTTACCATTGCAACATTTAATTTCTAACATTCACTCCAATATAAATTATAAGATTTCCATTTCTTTCTACATTTAATTACAAATTCTTACAAATTTAACCAATTTTAATTATCAAAATCTATGGGTCGTTATAGTATGAATTTAAGTTTTAAAGCTTAATATAACTTTAACAGTGATATAAAATGGTTAATAAATAAATTAGCATGAAATGAAACTTCATTCACTATAGGATGAAGTGAATAACACTATGTAAATTGAGTGAAGTGAATGGAAAGGATTGTAATATAAGTGGGAAGTAAAGTTAATAAGAATGTAAGTGTATGAACCATGTTATGATATAATAAATTGTTCGAGAATTGATTAGCATGGAATGATTCCCAAGTGACAGTATCAAATTAGATATACTAAGTAAATGAAAGCAAATAAATTGAATGAGATCAATTTAAAATGAAATGGAATTTGGTTGCAATGAAAAATTTAACTTAAGTGATTATTTATGAAATGAATTCATAAATAAAATTAAGATGGATTGGAATGTTGTTTAATATAGCATAAAGCAAACAAGATTGGGTGAATAGCGTGAGTTGGAATCAAATGGAAATTAGATGAATTGATTTAGAGTCAATTTAAAAAGGATAAATTGAGGTTTAACAAAATGGATTTGCATATAATGGGAGTGAATAATGAATGGAATTTAAATAAATTGATTGTGAAACAATTTGAAATTGAATAGAAGTGAATTTATGCAAGTGAGGCACATATAAATCAAATTTGGAATGGATATGAGTTTGTTTGTTGTAAATATTAATTGAATGAAATAAATTTGGTTGTCAATCATTTCAATTTAAATAAAATGACATATGGATCCATGGAAAGGAATTAAATTAGTGTTGGAACCTTATAATTGCTTGTAATATATGATTGGCATGTTCGGGTTAGGAAGGTTATGTGCTTGGCTAGTTAAATAAATGAAATGTTATAAAATTTCATGATTTTGAAACTTATGTGCTTATTTTAAGTAAGTACAGGTGCAGGGAGCTGCTTGGGTAGATTTTGGTTGTGCAAATGCATATTAAATAAGCCGCTCGCTTTAAAAGCTAAAATAAAGAAATGAAATATATATTGAGATATTGTGTTTTCCGACTGTGTGGGTTGATGTATATTATTTTTATTATATTTATGATATTGCAAAGGGCTCTCCGTACAAAGGAGACTCTGTCAAAAAAATTCGAAAATTTAGGGTGTTAGAAAATTTTTGAATTTTTTTTGTAAACTAGAAAAGTTGATCTTTGAACCATAGTAGAAATCAAGGTTTTTTGAGTTAGAAATGGAAACAGATTATTTTAGATTAAACTAAAGGGTTTAGAGAAGTGTATGCAGGATTTTAAGTAAGAGGGTTTTAGAAAGGTTAATGGGTTTGGGAGCATTTTTCCTACCTTAGCAATTTCGGGGACAAAATTCCTATAAGGGGGGAGGAATGTAACGACCCAGGATTTTGATCGTTTGTTTTCGAACATTTAAGTTATTTTTAAATGGTGAACTTGAATGTTTGATTTTGAATATGGAAGAATCAGTGAAATAGTATAAATTTTCAAATATAGCGATTAACAGATTTAGTAAATGGTAATTTAATATTTGAAATTGGGTAAATATGGGAATCTGGAGTTAGATGTGAATAGAAATGATTTCTAAGTTGTTTTAAACTCTAATTGAATTAGAGTGAAGGTAATAGAGTTTTGAATGGAATTAAAAGTCGATAAATTTAAAGTTTGAAAATTTATATATTAATTTAATAGTGGAATTAATATATGGTAATAGTGTAAATAACGGGATTTTGATTTAATATAAATCGGAATGATTTCTAATATGGATATAAATTCTATTTGAATTATAAATGAGTCGGTAAGATTTTTAAATCGGAATTCCAAGAAATTCCGTCAATTTTGGAAATCGCTCGATTTAATCGACGCGTTAAAACAGCCTTCTGGGGCACAATCTCAGAATTCAATGAAACCTGTTCCATTGGATTAATAGTTTATTATTATCAAATTTCAAATTTCGTAGCGCTTGGAGTTACCGTTTGGTCGTACAGGATAAAAATGCGCTGAAATAAATATCGAAAATTTAATATTTTAATTTGATTTGAAAAGCTATCTTCCAAGTACGATCAGATTAGGCTACAAAACATGTTGCATTGTGTTTAGGATTGGGGTAATACATTATAAATACCAGATGGCATGTCTCGTTTGGAATTCGTTCAGAAAATCATGTAAAATTTGAAAATAATATTAAAATAATTCATATATACAGGTATATGTATGCGGCAAACAGAAACCCTAGTCTCTCCTTCACATAGTCGCCCCTAACAAGTTAATGGCCGAAAATTAATCGCCCTCTTCTCTATATCTCTCCCCATCCATGCATTAGTAGCCGAAGGTTTCAACTGGAAGGTTGTAGAGCTTCTCGAGCACTATGCGATGTATGGTGGTGATCGTCTCTAATACATCAAGGAAGAGGCAAACCGATGGGAAAGGTTGTGCACTTGAGTGAGATTTCCAAGAGCATGGAGGCACCGAGCTTGGTCGACCTTTGGCCGATGGTGGAGGACGTAGAGGGCTTCGACGTGGCGATGGTTGATCGAGCTATAACGGTGAGCTGGAGGTGCGACGTCAGACGAAGATCGCGTTGTGGGTTCGAACTACTTGGGAATGACGCGTTTGAGAAGAAGGAGATCCATGGCCATGATTTGCTCTCTGCATGATGGACGACCTAGATAGATTAGGGTATATAATTGAAAAGAAAATTTGTAAATTTAATTATATATTATATCGTGAATATTTAAAAATCTGTATCTTCTACATACATTGTCAGAATTGGACGAAACAAGCGGCGTTGGGTTCGTATAGATGAGCACTACGTATGGAACAGATGTGGAGAAGTTTAGAGCGAGTTAAAATTTTAGGTTAAATCGAACGTGTTCGATTTAATTTTAAATTGGAACGCTTGGAAAATTTTAAAACTTAAGGTAAGTTAATCTCACTTAATATTGGACTGTTGGTATTAATTTTAAATAGTCAAAATTAATCAATGATTTATTGGTTGAATTGATAAACTATTGTCAGTTGAATGTGATATTATATATAGTAGTATATATATTGGAGTGATTGATGTTCCTGCATATATATAGTGGATGAGACCATATACGCCCGTATAATAGCAGATGAACCTATATACTGCGATATTCTGCCTCGAAGCGGAATTGATATTTTGTGTTGTATTAATATCTATGGATGCAGGGAAATAAGTTAGAGGTATCGAAAATGAATTCCTCAAAAATGTTGAAAATAATTTCATGTATAGTGGCATTTGTTTTGTTGGAATAACATGTGATAGATTATTGTGTGATTTGTATTGAGTGGATGTTATGGCAGTTTTAGCATAGATTTTGGTATTTTTAGATACCAATAATATATGGTTTGAATTGGAAAAGAATTTAAAGGGATTTTTGAAGTAAAATATTTACATTGAATTTTGGGTAAACTGATCTGATAAAATAATGGTCTTGAAATTTGTGCTTAGCTATTTTGGGATATGTAAATAGAGATTTTGGGATAAAGAATATTAAAGGATTTTAAATAATAAATTCTTAAGTGGTACTTGTTTAAATATAAAAGATTTTAGAACCGAGATTTTTAATATTTTGGAAGGATAGAAGTGAATTGTGAAATAAGTATAAAGTTGGTTATACTGGAAGTCAAATAAGATTTCCAAATTTACGAAATGAAATTAGAACCGAGAAAATTGGGCTTGTTTTAAAAAAAAGGATTTTTAATTATTAACTAGGTAACTTTTTTTAAAAGCATAAAAAATATATTCTAGAAACTAGTTATTTAATTATTTTTAAATTGTTTAAAACATATTTAATTATTAATTAGTAAATTCATAATGATTGTTAAAGATTTATTATTATATAAGAACTAGTCAACATTTTTTTAAAAGATAAATTCTTAAATATTAATATAGCTTTGCATAATAACTTATATTTAAGTATATTTACCTAGATTAAACTTAGGAATTTATTTGAGAAACATATAAGCATCATTTTGAAATAATTTTTCAATAAATTTTTAGGAAGTAATGATATACTCGCATGGCGTAATCGGAGGCAGTGAGTGTCTGCAGTTAAGTTCTGGATTCCTCTGGGATAGAGACGTAACTAATTGGCTGTGAATCCATGGTTTGATACCGTAGTGGTACTTTCCATATTATTTTAAAAGGGTTTTCAAATATTTTTGAAAAGGATAATTTGTGAAATATACAGAATTCGATAAGATAAGTACGTACATTTAGATAAGATAAGCCCTAATTGTTATGTCGCTTATGACATAGGTCGAATAAGGTTGTATCGCGTGGATGTTTGTGGTTGTATTTTCTTTATGTTGTAATATGTTGGGTCGCTTACTGGTTAACTCGTGTTGTGTTGTAAATATGGAGTCTGTTAGGTCGTGAATGTTGTTAGGTCGTTAACGACCTGAGTCGGGTCGTAGGTCACGTCTTTAGGTCGCCTGTGCTATGCTGAGGAGTTGTAATCCTATAAATAGGGGGTGTTGGTCATTTGTAAGAAGTAGTTGATTTTGAATAAAACTTTGTTTGAGTGCTTTGTGCCTCTTTGAAATTGGAAGTTGAGCGTTGTCTCCTTTCTCCATTTTCGGTTATTCGAGTGCGCTCGAATCAACGGATTTGAAGCCGATTCACGGAATCTCGTGCGCGAGATCAACGTAGAAGAATCATAGATCTTTTAACATGGTATCGTACGCGATCAACGTGTTGGAGATAGCTAGAATTCGGTATCTCTCGAGATCAACGAATTTGGGCGTTCGGTATTCTCAATCCATCGATTTATCTTGTTTCAACTAATCGTTTCATCGGTTAGTTTGACGCAAAATCTTCATTTCGTTGTCATCCGTTATATCCGCTGCGTCAGATGATGTAGCACGTTACACTAAGTCGCAAATCTTAGGTCGAGAGCAACCTAACCACTTACTATCTAACGAGATAGATCGAGCAATGAAGGAGGATACAACGCATTATATTTTAGGCCCTGGGTCGTCCGAATCGAGAAGCCAAAGTAACCAACGACCTAGTGCTATACGACCTAACGAGGAACAATAGGGGAATGAAGCGTGGCAAGGTACAAAGCGACCTAGCATTACCAGAACATACTTAAGTCACAAGCGACCTACTTAAGTCACTCAAGTTGATAGGTCGTTTCTGTATCTTAAGTCGCTGGAGCCATGATGTCTCTTTAGGTCGCTCCAGTTATGTCACTGACGAGTTTCCTTAAGTCGTGAGCTTTCTTAGGTCACTTCCAGAAGGTAGCTGCCGTGCTTTCCAGAATTGTTTTGTTATGTCGCTTATGACATAGGTCGAATAAGGTTGTATCGCGTGGATGTTTGTGGCTGTATTTTCTTTATGTTGTAATCTTTTGGGTCGCTTACTGGTTAACTCGTGTTGTGTTGTAAATATGGAGTCTGTTAGGTCGTGAATGTTGTTAGGTCGTTAACGACCTGAGTCAGGTCGTAGGTCGCGTCCTTAGGTCGCCTGTGCTGTGCTGAGGAGTTGTAATCCTATAAATAGGGGGGCTGGTCATTTGTTAGAAGTAGTTGATTTTGAATAAAACTTTTGTTTGAGTGTTTTGTGCCTCTTTGAAATTGGAAGTTGAGCGTTGTCTCCTTTCTCCATTTTCGTTTATTCGAGTTCGCTCGAATCAACGGATTTGAAGCCGATTCACGGAATCTCGTGCGTGAGATCAACGTAGAAGAATTGTAGATCTTTTAACACGGTATCGTGCGCGATCAACATGTTGGAGATAGCTAGAATTCGGTATCTCTCGAGATCAACGAATTTGGGCTTTCGATATTCTCAATCCATCGATTTATCTTGTTTCAACTAATCGTTTCATCGGTTAGTTTGACCCGAAATCTTCATTTCATTGTCATCCGTTATATCCGCTGCGTCAGTTTGGTATCAAAGCCAGACTTAGCCAATTATAGCTAAGCCGGGCCTATTGGGAGTAAAGAGGAATTTTTGGAGTTGTGCATCACTTTGTAGATCAAGGCCGAGTTTGAATTAGTTGGAGCCGAGCCTAACAGTGTCAGATCCGAGCTAAGTTGTTCAAGCCGAGAGTTAAGTATTTGGATTTGTTGAAGATTCTACCATGCCACCGAGAAGAGCTAATCGTCATCAAAATGTTGAAGATTTGTATAAAAGAGAAGATGCTGAACAAATGGAACAACGAATTAGCAATAAATTCAATGAGAAGTTGGATGAGGGAATTGGTAGATTGGAGAAATTGATGATCGATATGAATCAAAGTCAACGGAGAAGATCACCAATCTCGAACCATGGAGGAAACAGAGTTTCGCCATCGGTTACGGAAGCGAGGATGGTGTCACCACAATCTTATCGAGATAGAAGGGAATCATCAGTTTCAATAAGATGAGAACACCGTGAGTACAGAAATGAAGAGAGAAGAACTCCGTGTGAGTTTGGAGATGAGCCATATCGTGATGATGAACGATATAGTAGAAGAGATATGCGTGATCGTAGATATGTTGATGGTCGAGATTGATATCGAAGTACATTTGATTATGATGAAGATGGTGATAGAGGAAGTGTTCATTATCGAGATCGAGACCAAGTATGAAATCACTATCGGGATGTAGAAGATGATCATCGATGGGAGTCGGGGATGAAGACTGAAATTCTAGAATTCAAAGGTGGAATGATTGCGGAAGAGTTTTTGGATTGGTTATCAAATGTTGAGGAAATTTTTCACTTCAAAGAAGTACCCGAGCATCATAGAGTTAAGTTGGTTGCTACATGGTTGAGAGGAAGAGCTATGGCATGGTGGCACCAAACTAAACTTACACGGGAAAGAATGAAAAGTCAAAGATTGAGTCATGAGACAAGATGAAGAAGTTGATGAAGGCTACTTTCTTACCCTATAATTACCAGTCTCTTATGTATCAGCGCTTACAGAATTTGAGACAAGGGACAAAGTCGGTAAATGATTATGCAGATGAGTTTTATCAACTGATTGCTAGAAATGATATCATGGAGACAGAGGAACAATTGACAGCTAGATTTGTTGGAGGATTGAGAATGCGGATTCAGGATATGGTGAATATGTTTGATCTAAGGTCCGTTGCTGAAGCACACCAAAAAGTTCTAGCGTGGGAGAGGCAAGGTAGAAGAGGAGGTGGTGTGTTTACAAATTCCAACAGTCAACTGAAAGGGGCTAGTAGCAATACTAACGTTTCCATGGATGTTAGAAAACCGGTTGTCAATGAAGTTGCTAGGACCAAGGTCAATAGTAGTATCAAATGCTTTAATGCCAGGAGTTTGGTCACAAGAGCAATGAATGTCTGAAGCCTAAGAAGCGAGTGATGGTTGCTGAGGTTGAGGATGAAGATGCAGAAGTAGAATGTTCCAATTCACCACAAGTTGAGGAGGAAGAAGAATTAATGGCGAGAGACGAGGGATATTCTTTAATGATGAGGAGATCTTGCTTGACACCAAAGAAGGAAGAGGAGACTAGTTGGCTGAGGAGTAATATTTTCCAGTCAACGTGCACTATCTTGGGAAGGGTTTGCAAGTTTTTCATCGATATGGGAAGCTGTGATAACATTATTTCTACAGAAGCTGTAAAGAAGTTGGCGTTAAAGACAGAGAAGCATCCCAAACCTTACAAATTAGCTTGGTTGAGGAAAGGTGGGGAAGTGAAGGTTAATCGAAGATCTTGCGTAACTTTTCCATCGGAAAGAAGTATAAGGATGAAATTTGGTGTGATGTTGTGGATATGGATGTATGTCATTTGTTGTTGGGCAGACCGTGGCAATACGATAGAGCTGTGCAACATGATGGGAGGACTAACTGCTATAGTTTCATGTTCGAGGGCACCAAAATCACTTTAGTTCCTAAACAGCGACAACAAAGTGAAAGCAGGTTGGAGGAGATTGAAGAACTAAAGACTCTGTTGAAGAGCTTGAAATTCCTAAAGAAGTTAAGCCAGTGTTGAAGGAGTTTGAAGATATATTCCCTGAAGAGTTGCCCAAAGAATTACCACCGTTGAGAGACATACAACATCAGATTGATCTTCTTCTGGGAGCTGTGTTACCACATAAACCACACTATAGAATGAGTCCAAGGAAGCACGAAGAGTTGAGAAGGCAGGTGGAAGAGTTGCTTGAACAAGGGCACGTACAAGAAAGCTTAAGTCCTTGTGCAGTACCAGCTTTGTTAGTGCCGAAGAAGGATGGGACTTGGAGGATGTGTACGGACAACAGGGCACTCAATAAAATAACTATCAGATACAGATTTCCTATGCCAAGGCTTGATGATCTGTTGGATCAAATCAGTGGGTCTGTAATATTTTCGAAGATTGATCTCAAAAGTGGTTATCATCAAATTCGCATAAGACCAGATGATGAGTGGAAGACTGCATTCAAGACTCGGGAAGGATTGTATGAATGGCTGGTCATGCCATTTGGTCCGTCGAATGCACCAACTATGTTTATGAGGGTGATGAACCAAATTTTCAGACCGTACATTGGGAAGTTTGTTGTAGTTTATTTTGATGGTATCTTGATTTATAGTGCGAGCACTGAAGAGCATATTCAACACCTACGGAAGGTGTTAACTATTCTTCGTTAGGAACAGTTTTATGCAGCAACGAAGAAATGTGTGTTTATGACGCACAGTGTTTTGTTTTTGGGGTATGTATTGTCCAAGGAAGGTATTCAGGTGGATCAAAGTAAAGTTGAAGCAATCAGAAATTGGCCACAACCCAGGACTATAACTGAAGTTAGAAGTTTTCATGGTTTAGCATCATTCTACCAAAGGTTTATTCCACATTTCAGTAGCATGATGGCGCATGTTACTGATTGTATGAAAGGCAAGCAGTTTTCATGGTCAAAGGAAGCAGGATTTGCTTTTGAGCGAATCAAGGAACTTTTGACGACAGCACCAATTCTAGTTTTGTCGGATTTTCAGTTACTATTTGAATTACATACTGATGCATCTAAAGTTGGAATTGGAGGGGTATTAAGTCAGAAAGGCCGTCCAATTGCTTATTTCAGTGAGAAGCTTTCAGGAGCAAAGATTAGATATAATACTTATGACGTGGAATTCTATGCTATTGTTCAAGCTATAAAGCATTGGAGACACTATTTGTTTCATAAAGAGTTTGTGTTGTATACTGGTCATGAAGCCTTGGAACATTTGCAGGGGCAGGATAAGGTTGCAGTCAGGCATGCTTCATGGATCGCATACTTGCAACAGTTTACTTTTGTTGTCAAGCATAAGTCGGGAGTTACAAATCGAGTGGCAAATGCTTGGAGTAGAAGAAATCATTTGTTGACTGTGATGGAAGTTGAAGTGACGGGGTTTGAAGTATTGCCAGAATTTTTTGTTGATGATCCTTACTTTGCTAAAATTGTTGAGGAAGTCGAGAAAGGGAAGACGGATGAGTATCTGTTGGTGGATGGTTTTCTCTTCAAAGGAAATCAATTGTGCATACCAGAGTGTAGTTTGCGGATGAAGATTGTGAAAGAATTGCATTAAAAAGGACATGTGGGAAGAGATCGCACTTTGCGGTTGGTTTCTCAATCATATTTTTGGCCTTTCATGCGGAAAGAAGTTGAGAGATTTGTGGAGAGATGTCACATATGTCAAGTTTCCAAAGGGATTGTGACGAACACGATTTTTCGTTGCCGAAAAACCGAATCGTTATGATTTAAGAAGAAGAAAAGATAGAAGAAGAGAGAAAAAGATAGGACAGAACAGAAAGAAATAACAGAACAACATCAGAATCTCACAATTCGCAGCAGAACAACATATAATAGATAAATGAATAATCTTTTAAACAAAGAACTATACATTTTATACATTACATCATTATCAGAGTTTACAACAACAACCAACAACAAACAGCGGAAAAGAAATACTATATACAATAGATAATATGCCATGCCCTCCAACTTGCCTCCAGCAACTCCTGAATTCCAGAATATCCTGATAAACCTTACTCCTGACTGCCCGTGTGGAAATTGGTGGGCACCCAGAGTTTAGGAAGGAAAACAATAAACTCTGAGTCAGTCATGTGACTGGTGTGAGAACTAAAACAGTTTGTCTTTAAAACAAAGAACAGGATAATTTTTAAAATAGATTCTGTGATAACCCAAATTTTTGAGCATCTAATAGTTGGATAATTATCCGGTTTATAGATTGAGCAGATACGAATTCTGATAATAAAGAATATCTGAATATAAATAATAGAAACTGAATTTTTATATCTGGGTAAATAATTATTTAATAACCTCCTAATATAATTATTTAGAATGGGAAAACTATTATTTTCAAATAAATTAAATTTATGTTTGATTAGATAAAATACATATATTTGAATTAATTTGAAATTAGATTTTTAATGGAATTTGAATTTAGAATTTGAAAGATATATATATCTTAAAAATATTTTGGATTTGAAATATATGAGTAAAGGTTTAAAATAAGATTGTTTTATATTTTTTTAAGGGAAATTTATTTAAATATAGAGAAAGCATTTACTTATTTACAAAGGTATTTATCAATTAGAGGAAAAAATTAATATAAAAACTTTAAAAATATTTTAAAAATAATATAAATATGAATTATTACAAATGTTAAAATATAAACCCTTAGAATAACAGGTGTTAAGCAACTAAATTAGGTGGAAGACAAGTGTCAATAGTTTATTTTATTTTCTTTAATTTTAAAATTTATTCTAATTTAATATATTAAACATTCACTTCCTATCTACAACTCTTATTCCTATTTTCACTTCTAATAACAAAGTGTAAAAAAAAAACAAGACAAGAACTTCATCAAAAACCAGAAAATTTTCCAAAATCTAAAACCTTTTCTCAAGACAAATGTAAACCAAATGAAATATGAATAGAATCTGATGACCACTCCAATATATAGATCATCTCAAAATAGAAACCAAATCTATAAAGCAACCGAGAGAGATTTAGTTCAGCAATCAATCAAGTAGAAACTTCAGATTTTAAGGTTTAAAATGGGGAGCATTTCCTGGGCTTCTCTGGTTTTAGAAATTGGTGAGTAAATCTGAACTTCTGTATATATTGAAGTTGCATGTGAAAATCTTTGAAATAAAATGTGAACCATGCAGTATATGATGTTTTTAAGAAGATTATAAATATATATATATATATATACGTGTTAACAAATTATATGCATGACTGAAAACATGGAAATAGATCCCTGTTCAAACTGGAACAATGGATAAATTTAAAATTTAACAATTTAGACTTAATTCAGGTAGTAAATGTTTGAAGAAAATTTAAGTAATGTTAGCTTAAATGTTGCCTGTTAATATTAAGAGGAATAAAGGTAAATGTGTATATAAGCAGTAGAACAACATATATAGCCTCTGTTCTTCCCTGAAACTGTGAATAAACACTTAATTTAAAATCTTTGATTTTGATATATTTGGAAGATGATGTAGACATGTTGTTGCATGAATGTTTTCAGTTTAAATTTTGTTTTGAATCTTGTTATAATCTGAAGTAAGCCTGTGAATGTTATTATAAAACCTCTGTGCAAAATTTTTGGTTCAAGCATAATTAGAAAATTTGTATCTCTCAAATTATTCACTGTTAGAATCTGATATTTGAAAGGAAATGGTTTGTGATAATGTAATCTTGTTTCTAAAATTTTTTTAAGTATTTATACTTAAAAAGTATACTGTAAATTTCAAGATTTACAGTAAAACCAAAATCTAGTTAAAATTAAAAATCAAGCAAAAGCAGGACAAAAGGGATTCAACTTATACTTCACCAAGTTGATAAGCAAATTACAAAATAGTTCTGTTCTTCTAGGTGAGTAGAAATATCTTAAACTGAAATTGCTTGCATGGCCCTGAGATGAATATTTGAAGTATGATATGAATTTGGTTATGAATGATATTAAAAATGATTTTTATATTTATATTTGTGTTCAGATCTGAAAAGGGGTAAGCATGCCTCTGTTGTAAAAAAAAAATATGTTTTAAAACCTGATGAAGTTTTTTTTCTCTTAAGTGATCTTTAGACTTGATCCCTGAAACAAATTGTTTGTAGATGGAAAAACATCATTTTTAAAATCGATTCAGGTTAAATTATACTGTAAATATTTCAGAAAATAAAATACTTCAGTGAAATACAAATCAATGTCAGAATTTGATATTCAAATTATCGGATTTTGTTATTATGATTGTATTCGACTTCGTAATCTAGGATTTTTTTTAAACAAACTATGATTTTTAAGCTTGTAATTAGTGAAATTCTACGAGATGATAGGTATTGGGTTAACTGTAAATTGCCGCTGATCGAAGTCGATCTAAGATTCGTGGTTCATCTTAAAAATGGTTCGTGGAACGAGTATGATAGGAAAAATGGTTAGGGGTTTTACTGATGGTCGTGGAGGCCGGTACGAGACGAATTAAGGCTTTTAGGGTGAGTGTAATTGGCGTCGATCTACGACGTCGCGGTGAACTTCAGGGTTGCGGACCAGAGGAAACTCGAAGAAGAAGGACACAGCGAAGGTTTGGGTGATTTCTGGCAAGGAATGGTGGCTGATGGGGTTGAGATAAGATGTTGGCTAGGGAGGGTTGACTAAGACTAGTGACTTCGAAGATGAATTTTTGTATGGCGGCGAATTTGGGAAATCCAAGGGAGGTGGCGAGTTCAGTTGGCCAGAGGCGACTTGGCAGAAGTGCCGGTGGAGGTCGGTGTGCTCTTGGTTAAGTGTGCATGTGTACGTGATTGTGCATGACATGGAAGTTGAGAAAAGGTGGAAGCATGATGGATAGAGAAGAAGGAATCTAAAAGTAGAGAGAAGAAACTGTTTACTCAGGATCTTGCTCGTGCTAATGCAAGCTAGTCTCGAAGTTGCACGCGTGTTGTTTTTGCTTTGTAACAGGATCTTTTTTAACTCTAGCAAAATAAAATTTTCAGGGAAAAAAAAAGAGCCTCGGGGATATTGTGTGATGGCACGGGTATGGACTTGAGTTCTACGCGGGTTGAATGTTCGAGATTAGCAAACTTTAAAGTTAAACAAAATTCTAGTTTTAACTATTTTTCAAATAAAAAATTTCTCTTTAAAATAATAATGGTTTATTCAAATGATTGGTTCAGTAAAAGTTGTGTAATTCATTTTCACTTAGATTAAGTTAAATCTTAAGGATATTTAAACTTAATGAATAATATAATTAAGTAGAAATTGAGAAGGTAAAATGTTTTGTCATTAGTTAAACTTAAAGTCTTAAGGTAATAGATTAATGGTAACTAAATCACAAATTTACTAAATAAGATTTTAATGACAAGTAAGAAGTCAATTAAGTTTTTGGGTAATTATAGGGTTAAATAAATTGATAATTAATGATTAAGAATTGTAAAATACTTAGAGATTAATTAATGTTAGAAATTAAAGAATAATTACTTAAATGATAATTGCTTAATGTAAGTAATTAAGAATTATTTGTTAAGAGTTAATTATTTTAATTATTATTAAGGATAGTTAACAAATAGGATAATTACTTAAGTTGGATTAATTAATGTAAGTAATTAAGAATAGTTAATTACTTAATTTAAAGGTAATTACTTAAATGAAATTAAGGTTGCTAATTAATAATTAATTAATAATTAAGATATAATTGATTTGTTAATTAAAAATAAATTAATTAATTATAAGAATAATTATAGATTAATCAATTTGTATTAAGAAATATTGATTAATAATTAAGGTTATTAATCAATAGTTGATGGTCGATTAATCAGTTAATTAGAGGTTGATTAATTGATTATAAAGTAATTAAGGATTGATTTCTTTGTATTAAAGGATATTAATTAATAATTGGGGAGATTAATTAATAATTAAGGTTTATTAATTGATAATTAAAGGATAATTAATCTATGATTAGAGATTAATTGATTTGATTGGTAAGGTAATCAAGGAGTGATGAATTAATTAAATGGGTGTAGTAAATTAATGGTTGATTAAGCAGAATTAGATGATTAATTGTGATATGAGTTGATAATGCTTGCTTATGGATGGTTGTTTGTTGAATGTCTGAATTAAATGATATCTGTTGGATGATATGCTATGACATTCTATTGATATGATATTGTTTATACCAATGATAAATGGGTGATATTGATCTGTGTTATTTCTATGTAAAAGTGACATCCAATATATGAATTTAATCACCTGAATAACTTGGGCTAAGGTGACATTGGATTCGAAGAGACTGGATTCGGGTATTAGTAAATACCCGAAACCACTTCGTTTCTTTGTAATTTGATTTGTGAAATCAATAAGATGAAATGGAATGATTTAAGTGAATTGAATCATTTAGTCTAAGTTTTTTTGAAGTTTAGAATTGAGGTGTGAAATAAGTAATGTCTATAACCACTTGTGAAGTTGTAAACTGATATAAGACACCCCGGGTTCATATAAGTTGTATGCTTTTGTCATTCATGTTAGATGGGTTTTACTCACGCTGGTTTCCAGCCTGACCCGGGTGTTACTTTGATGTAATGCTCGGGTCAGACCGAGTATTACAGATTTTCAGGTAAGGACGTTCTGGAGCTCAGGAGGCGAGTTGGATGGCTGGAACGTATGGAGTATTTTATCACTGTGATATATTATTGTATAGTTAGGACATGTTGTCTTAAACTGTCCAGTGTTGTGTATTGATTATAACTCTGATGTATAAAAATGTAAATGTACTGATCAGTTTTCCTTTGTAATATTATTATTTATGTGATATTATATTTTATCCGCTGCGAATGTGAGATTCTGAGTTTGAGTTTCCTGTTTCTTCTTCTTTCTCTTTCTTCTTTTCACTAACCATCTGGAAATTTCGGGATCGAAATTTCTGGGTCGTTACATTTGGTATCAGAGCAGAAGGTTAAGCGAGAACCTTGGCTCTGGTGGGATTACTCATTAAGGATAGGGTAAGTGGTACCCTAGGTTGAGTTGAGTGTGTGTGTGTGTGTGTGTGTGTGTGTGTGTGTGTGTATATATATATATATATATATATATGAGAGCGTACTTGTTATTTTCTTATATAAAGATTTTATATAAGAATATATTTTGATATATAAAGCAATATTTCTTTATACAAAACGGTAAAGGAATTGGTTGCTAAATTATTGAGTTAAATTAAGAAGTAATAGAAATACAACCAAACTGAAATTAAATCTTGAATTCGGGAAAGGTTTCAGGATAAGGATAATCAATTATTTTATGTAATTAATTAAACTTTATTTAATGAGATTTATTAATGGATAATAATTGGAAATGATAAATTAAGAGGAAGTTACTTAATGAAGTAACTAGAGGCAAGTAATTTAAAGGACAATTACTTAATGAAGGTAATTAAGAAATGAGTTAATTACCAAATGTAATTAATTGAAATTAATTAATGATGTAATTAATTTAAAGAAATAATAAATAATATTATTTAATGCATTTGAATGAAATGGTCATATTTCAAACAAGAGTTGTTTGAAAATTTAAAAGAAATTTGTTTTGAATTAAAAACCAAAGGTGGTTTAAAAATTTTTAAAGTATAACTTGGTATGTAAAAGAAATAAATATGTATATATGTATGGATATACATGATATCTAGGATAATATGAAATAAACTCTAAATATTGAGTTTTCAATTTGGAATGAGATATGATACCCAAAGTGATAAGTTTTTAAGTGGGAAGATTATTATTGTGAAGATTAAGGATTGAATGAGATTGCTTGGATTAAGTAAATCGAATTTAACTTGGAAGAAGTTAAAAAGGTTTAAATGAACAACTTGAATTGGAAATTTTAGGGTGGAATTGGAATTTAACTCGGAAAGTTAAATGGTTAATTTGAATTGGAATTTGTGTGATCTCAAAATGGGTTTGAGATCTGGAATTGGAAATTGACGGATGTTTTAAGATGAATTAGATGATATCATCCTATTGTTGTTAAAAAAAATCTTTAAGTTGTGAATTGGATTTGTTTAAATGAATGAGAAATGAAGTATGGTAATCCATTGTTGGGATAAAAAGGTAAATTGATTTAAGGGAATTAAATCAACATTTGAAGTATTAACTCGAGTTTATATAATTCGAGATGGTTTAAATTTGAAATTTGAATTAGTTCAAATTGAATTTGATTTGAATTAATTGAAATGTTGATTGAAGATGTATGAGTATAAGATTCAAATGGAAAATTTGAATTGGATTAATTTGAAATGATTTGAAATTGAAGTAGGTTCAATTTGAAGTTAGTCCAAATTGATTTGAATAATTTAGAATGGTAATTAAAGATTGAATAGTTTTAAATTCAAATAGAAGTTGAATTTAATTTGGGAGGAAATCAAGAATAATTCAACTTGATTTGAAAATGGAATTTGGAATTGGGATTAATTCAAACTGGAGTCAAAATGGATGGAATTGAAGTGGGTTCAATTGAATGGATATTAGTCCAAAGTGATTGGAATAACTTGGGATTGTAATTAAAGTTGAGTATGTTTAAAATCAAATGGAATTTGATTTAAATTTGAAAAGGAATTGAGAATTAATTCAACTTGAATTGGGAATGAATCAATTTCAATGGAAATTGAAATTATTTAAATTGGAATTGGGTCAATTTAAAAGGAAGAGGAAATTTAAATTGAACAGTTTTGACTCTGGACTATTTTTAACATAAATTGTTTTAATATAAACCTATTTTTCCAAGCTATACATTATATATACAACCTTTCTTTTAAAAGACAAACTATCTTATACTTGTTTTACAATTATTTTTGAAACTGTTTAACAATTTTCCAACTGTTTTATAAACTAATTACTATATTTCAACTATTTCACAAAACTAATTACTATCTTACTATTATTTTGTAATTATCTAAAATTTCTATAATTATTTTAACTATTTTCTAACTAGTTTACACCTATTTTACAAACTAGTAATCATTTTCTAACTATTTATCTATTTTTAACTTTTCAACCTATTTTCTAAATAAACTGGACAGAGTTTCAAACTGTTATTGGTTAAATACCCAATCGAGATAAGAATAGAGGTGATAATCCAAATGGGATTGAAGCATTTGTGAATAAGTGAATGAAAATTAAAGTAAATGTGAATAGAAAGAGAATTAATTTGGCTAATAACCAATAAAGATAAATACGTAGGGTGTACGTATGTTATTCTATTCGCATAGTGATTTGATCCAGATTCGAGCACAGAATTTCGAGATAGTATGTCGATCCGATTTGGGATTTTTCACTCGATTTTTGACGGCGAACCTGGATATGGATTGTTGATTGGTTCTGGATATTCTCAATCATAGTTAAGCTATGCAAGGAGAATGACGGTTTCTAATCAGGAAACCAGATCTGTGTCTGCACTAGGAAGTCGGGTGGATGATACTAGTTCGGAAATGAAATTGTGTGATCGAGTGAGCGATCAGATTGGTATAGCGTACGAATGATATGTGTACATCGTACGGATTTGAATGAAATTGATATTGAAAAGAGTAATCAAATTTGAATATTTGATTTTGAGTAAACAGAGTTAAGTATCTTTGTTCTATAAAAATGATACTCCCTTTGTTGAATCTTTTGCCAGAAGAAAAGGGTTTTGGGAAATGTTTGAAGTATAAAAGGAGTTTATACAAGTTTGAAATGATCCAAAGTTTTAAAAGATTTTATATATCTTAATATATATATATATATATATATATATATATATATATATATATATATATATATAAAGGATCATACGAGAATTTTGGAAAAAGGTTTTGGGAACCTATGGATTTGGAAAGGCTTTTGATTTTTAGGTAAAATCAATATGAGAATTTGGAAAGCCTAGTTTGAGAATTATCGATTTTGCAATAATCGATTTTGTGTAAAGGAGCTTTGTATGAGATCATACTAGGTGTATGATTTAAAGATACTATATATGTATAGTATAAAATGTTTTGATGATGCTCTGGGGAAAAAGGCGCTCCCTTGGAATGGACTTCTCAGGAGTACCACCGGGTGGTGCTGCTTTGAGCCCCAAGGGGGGGTTCTAAAGTTGATCCTGTGAGGAGTCCGGACAAAACTAGTTCCTGAGGATTATTGGGTAGCGAAAGTCGATGGCGCTGATGCCTACAGGGGCATTTGGGTTATGCTGTGACGACAGTGTAACTCGATGTTACTGCGATCTACTGTGGGGACCATAGCGAAAATCATGTGGAGGATGAGTGTCAACGGTCTACACTTGATTTTGCCGGGAAGGCAATGCAACATCGGTATACTGCGATCTATGGTCAAGTGGAGTGGAGAAGTTTCATTCTTTTGGCAGCGAAATTCGAGGGCGTTGATGCCTACAGTTATATGGGTTTTTGCTGTGATAGCTACGTAACCCCAGTTGTAGCTGCGATCTGTAGCGGGTTCCAAGATGTAATCGAGGGTGCAGAGGCCTACAGTTATCTGTGGATTTTGTCAGGATGGCAACGTAACCATCGGGTTAATTGCGACCATGGATGGGGGTGATGATTTCCAGAGCATTCTCACCAAAGATATATCCTCTATTTTCAAAAAAAAAAAATTGTTTTCTATATCTTCAGTAAAATTACTTTTCAAGTATTTTCACTGGATGTTGATAATGAGTCTGCTAAGTATTTGTAGATTTTCAGTCATACGCCTGATCAACGTATGACCGAATTCCTATGAGAACGAGGATGGACTTGTTGAAACATCGAGTTATTAAATGATATTTTTATAAAAACTATTTTAGCAATACTATATAGATTTTAAAAGTGTTTTAAAATGATCAAAGAAAATTATATGATTTTAAGCATTTTAATAAATTCTGGCTTCGTTTCTTTTCGGGGACGAAAAGATTCAAAGGGGAGAGGAATGTGATAACCCAAATTTTTGAGCATCTAATAGTTGGGTAATTATCCGGTTTATAGATTGAGCAGATAAGAATTCTGATAATACAGAATATCTGAATATAAATAATAGAAACTGAATTTTTATATCCGGGTAAATAATTATTTAATAACCTCCTAATATAATTATTTGGAATGGGAAAACTATTATTTTCAAATAAATTAAATTTATGTTTGATTAGATAAAATACATATATTTGAATTAATTTGAAATTAGATTTTTAATGGGATTTGAATTTAGAATTTGAAAGATATATATATCTTAAAAATATTTTGGATTTGAAATATATGAGTAAAGGTTTAAAATAAGATTGTTTTATATTTTTTTAAGGGAAATTTATTTAAATATAGAGAAAGCATTTACTTATTTACAAAGGTATTTATCAATTAGAGGAAAAAATTAATATAAAAACTTTAAAAATCTTTTAAAAATAATATAAATATAAATTATTACAAATGTTAAAATATAAACCCTTAGAATAACAAGTGTTAAGCAACTAAATTAGGTGGAAGACAAGTGTCAATAGTTTATTTTATTTTCTTTAATTTTAAAATTTATTCTAATTTAATATATTAAACATTCACTTCCTATCTACAACTCTTTTTCCTATTTTCATTTCTAATAACAAAGTAAAAAAAAAAGAAAACAAACAAAACAAAACAAGAACTTCATCAAAAACCAGAAAATTTTCCAAAATCTAAAACCTTTTCTCAAGACAAATGTAAACCAAATGAAATAGGAATATAATCTGATGACCACTCCAATATATAGATCATCTCAAAATAGAAACCAAATCTATAAAGCAACCGAGATTGATTTAGTTCAGCAATCAATCAAGTAGAAACTTCAGATTTTCAGGTTTAAAATGGGGAACATTTCCTGGGCTTCTCTGGTTTTAGAAATTGGTGAGTAAATCTGAACTTCAGGTATATATGGAAGTTGCATGTGAAAATCTTCGAAATAAAATGTGAACCTTGCAGTATATGATGTTTTTAAGAAGATTATAAATATATATATATATATATATATATATATATATACGTGTTAATAAATTATATGCATGACTGAAAACATGGAAAACAGATCCCTGTTCAAACTGGAACAATGGATAAATTTAAAATTTAACAATTTAGACTTAATTCAGGTAGTAAATGTTTGAAGAAAATTTAAGTAATGTTAGCTTAAATGTTGCCTGTTAATATTAAGAGGAATAAAGGTAAATGTGTATATAAGCAGTAGAACTATAGCCTCTGTTCTTCCCTGAAACTGTGAATAAACACTTAATTTAAAATCTTTGATTTTGATATATTTGGAAGATGATGTAGACATGTTGTTGCATGAATGTTTTTAGTTTAAATTTTGTTTTGAATCCTGTTATAATCTGAAGTAAGCCTGTGACTGTTATTATAAAACCTCTGTGCAAAATTTTTGGTTCAAGCATAATTAGAAAATTTGTATCTCTCAAATTATTCACTGTTAGAATCTGATATCTGAAAGGAAATGGTTTGTGATAATGTAATCTTGTTTCTAAATTTTTTTTAAGTATTTATACTTAAAAAGTATACTGTAAATTTCAAGATTTACAGTAAAAACAAAATCTAGCTAAGATTAAAAATCAAGCAAAAGCAGGACAAAAGGGATTCAACTTATACTTCAGCAAGTTGATAAGCAAATTACAGAATAGTTCTGTTCTTCTAATTAAGGTGAGTAGAATTTTCTTAAACTGAAATTGCTTGCATGGCCCTAAGATGAATATTTGAAGTATGATATGAATTTGGTTATGAATGATATTAAAAATGATTTTTATATTTATATTTGTGTTCAGATCTGAAAAGGGGTAAGCATGCCTCTGTTGTAAAAAAAAAATTATATGTTTTAAAACCCGATGAATTATTTTTTCTTTTAAGTGATCTTTAGACTTGATCCCTGAAATAAAATGTTTGTAGATGGGAAAAACATCATTTTTAAATTCGATTCACGTAAAATTATACTGTAAATATTTCAGAAAATAAAATACTTCAGTGAAATTCAAATCAATGTCAGAATTTGATATTCAAATTATCGGATTTTGTTATTATGATTGTATTCGACTTCGTAATCTAGGATTTTTTTTAAACAAACTATGATTTTTAAGCTTGTAATTAGTGAAATTCTGCGAGATGATAGGTATTGGGTTAACTGTAAATTGCCGCTGATCGAAGTCGATCTAAGATTCGTGGTTCATCTTAGAAATGGTTCGTGGAACGAGTATGATAGGAAAAATGGTTAGGGGTTTTACTGATGGTCGTGGAGGCCGGTACGAGACGAATTAGGGCTTTTAGGGTGAGTGCGATTGGCGTCGATCTACGGCGTCGCGGTGAACTTCAGGGTTGCAGACCAGAGGAAACTTGAAGAAGAAGGACACCGCGAAGGTTTGGGTGTTTTCTGGCAAGGAATGGTGGCTGATGGGGTTGAGATAAGATGATGGTTAGGGAGGGTTGACTGAGACTAGTGACTTCGAAGATGAATTTTTGTATGGCGGCGAATTTGGGAAATCCAAGGGAGGTGGCGAGTTCAGTTGGCCAGAGGCGACTTGGCAGAAGTGCCGGTGGAGGTCGGTGTGCTCTTGGTTAAGTGTGCATGTGTACGTGATTGTGCACGACATGAAAGTTGAGAAAAGGTGGAAGCATGATGGATAGAGAAGAAGGAATCTAAAAGTAGAGAGAAGAAACTGTTTACTCAGGATCTTGCTCGTGCTAATGCAAGCTAGTCTCGAAGTTGCACGCGTTTTGTTTTTGCTTTGTAACAGGATTTTTTTTAACTTTAACAAAATAAAGTTTTCAGGGAAAAAAAAAGAGCCTCGGGGATATTGTGTGATGGCACGGGTATGGACTTGAGTTCTACGCGGGTTAAATGTTCGAGATTAGCAAACTTTAAATTTAAACAAAATTCAAGTTTTAACTATTTTTCAAATAAAAACTTTCTCTTTAAAATAATAATGGTTTATTCAAATGATTGGTTCAGTAAAAGTTTTGTAATTCATTTTCACTTAGATTAAGTTAAATCTTAAGGATATTTAAACTTAATGAATAATATAATTAAGTAGAAATTGAGAAGGTAAAATGTTTTGTCATTAGTTAAACTTAAAGTCTTAAGGTAATAGATTAATGGTAACTAAATCCCCCGATCGTAACCGATCTATCCGAGGATCCTCGATTTCCAACAAACATAAAGCAATAAATTTGCAGTAACAACATAGGTTAAATATCTGGGCTCCATACCATGATACCACCTCTATCCAGAAGGAATGACATACACTAAAGGGGCGCTACCCCCTAATAACCTTGTCGCATCCTTCCTGTTTTGACCATTTTCGGGGTGTGAGGTCCGATGAAGTCTCGTCCGCAAAGCCACGCTTTATACAAAAGCTGTGCTTTGGGTCAACAAATGATCAAAGTAATGATCACCAAGATAAATGATCAAACAAATGATCATATCACAAATAATCAAACAATGATCATTTCACAACAACACTCAGCATGTCACATTACCAAATTGGGAGTATATCACTAATAACCTTCAACTACATAACCTTTGAGCTCGTACGTCTCAGAGAAGAGTGTTAAGCTAAGAGAATAAATTCTCCGCCACCAATAGAAATATATTTGATAGAAACTAGCTTTACATATCAAATTGTAACGTTAGACATACAATCCATACAAGTCTGTTCCGGGCTCGAACAGAACCGAAGGCACTTACAAAGAAGTCCTTGCATTTCGGATAATTTCTAATCACGTCCGGACTTCCCATCACTAAGGGTGATAAAACCTCTATATCGGAGATCAGCCGATGCAGAGTAACTCAACGGTAATCCTTCCGTTTTCAGAAATATTCGGTCTTCAACACCGGTCATCAAATGCAATCCATTACGACGTATTACATATTCGGAATGGGTTATACGACCCCAAGGTCCTTTCCCGGCTAACCCGAATAGTGAGCGCTTATTCAAAAATAAGTGTGGCATTCAAATTCAAACAATCACAACAAATACCTATTTAAAGGTAAATATTGATAGTCGGATTATTTAACTATCAAAAGGCATGCTCAACATCACCAGATTCCAAATAATTTTTCAAATTATTTATTTTCCAAAATATCTTTACAAGATATATATATTTCCCACACTTCAACATTTGAAAACTAATTTTCAAATCACTTTTCACCTTTACCACTTTTGAAAACAAATTTCGATCAATTTCCTTATGCGAAATACTTTCATTCCAACATGGTTCATTTAAACCAATTAAATAAATCCTTACCGATTTACTTTATATTTACGTTCCAAATCCATAAATTTACTCCCACACTTCAAAAAAATAAAAATAAATCAACGTTTATTTTTAAACAAATTCCCCTTTTCATTTATAAATTCGATAGTGAATTTACATTCCAAAATATTTATGAATATACGATTTTTAAATCGATTTCAAATATTCATTTTCAATTTATCTTTACAAGGATAAATTCTAAAACGTTCATTTCACATTGGAAAAATATTTCCATACTTATTTAATAATAAGTAATTCACAAATCTATTTACTTTCAACATTTGAAAATATTCAATATACTTAAATCAAAACTAAGTATATATTTCATTCTTTAAGAAATCATTTTCTTAACACATAAATTTGAGTCAAAACGAATGTTACGTAAAACATCGTTATGACGACCCAAAATCACTGGTATAGGGATTCAAAGCTTAAATAGATATATAAATCCCAATACTATATAAAACATTTCATTTCAGAAATCATTTACTATAACAACAGTGTTATAGTCCACCATTTCCTTCTTTCTCTAAAACGTCTATTTCAACAATAATGTTGAGATCTATGGTTTCGATTCATAATACATTTTAAAACATCTTTAAAATAATTAACTTCATTTTATAATATTCATTTTGCCAAACATGACCATTTTATTCAATAATGTATTCATTGTCCAAAATCGTGAATATATTTCCTTTAATAAACTTCAATATTCAATTTATCAAATTCAATTGATTTCGAATTTATAAACAATGTTTATAAATTCCTTTTCTATTTATAAGCTTCGATTTATAAATCTCATTATTAACAAATTCCATTTATATCTCATTTGAATGCCAAAATCCGATTTATAAGATAATTACTTATAAATCTTCTATTTCACAAAATCTATTCATTTTATAACTTCACAATTTATAAATCTATAAATTCCGTTCAATTATGAAATCCATTTTTATTTCATTTTTAACACTTATAAAAACTCGTTTTAATATTCCAATATTTTTAATTTATAAAATATCAATTTTATAAGTCTTTTATACACATCGTTTTTAATAATTCAAAAATCCCAATTTAAACCAATTTATAAATTAATTAACCATTTATTTCCAAAAATCTCATTTCGGTTATATATCTCAAAAATCTTAATTTTTATAATATAAAAATTTATAACGTTTTAATTATTTAAAATGAATCAATTCAAAATTTAATAAAAACATATACTTTGAAAAATCACTTTAAAATCCTTTTAAAAATCAAAATCGTTACTTTAAAACTTCAAAAATGGTTCCGATGATGCAACAGCTCTAAATAGTCAATCACGACATCCAAATATCATATATCGATATGATAATCAACAAATATCACAATATCTGTAAATAAATCAATACAGTTGAGGAATCCAGTTGGATCCCTCCAACCTGTTTCCCTGCATCCAAAGATGTTAGCACAATACCAATTCCGCTCCAGTACGGAATTACCGCGGTATATGGGATTCATAAATTATTATCCGCTATTATGCGGCGCAATAGGGTCTCATCCGCTATATAATGCGGGAAAAATCAACTCCAAGTACATAAATAATACCAGCTGTACTGTGAAATATTCGCGGTATATGTTTTTAATAAATAACATCCGCTTACTAACGTCGCATAATGTCTATTTCAAAAATCAATAGATAATAATCAACATTCAAACATACAATCAAGAAATTTTAAATCTAACTATTTAAAATATAAATCGAAACTATTCGATTGAGTGAGAAGTTCTTACCTTGATTTTAATTTCGTTTCAGCTTTTATTTCGAATAAAATTAAACGGACGTTTAATTTTACCTGAAATTCTCACTAACACCAAACGACTCCAATCCAATTCCATAGCGTAGTGCTCGTCCATACGAACCCAACGCAATTTGTTTCGCGCGTTTTCGACCTCGTATGAAAAAGATATAGCAATTTGAAGTTAATACAATTTAATTACAAATTAAATTCAACTTCCTTTTTATATTTTAAACCCTACATCTATCATGGCCGTTGATTTTGATTCCAACGCATCAGGGCCGCACCCCTCCTTCTCTCACGTTTCCTTCTACAGGTAATTTGCCGTGCACATGAACCCATCCTTGTAAACTAGGGTTTAATTTTCGAGCCTCTACGACGACTTTCATCACGATCAACAAGCACCATTTAAAAGCCCATTACACGAGCTACCTTCGGCCAAGAAATGTCAGAGCTTGGCCCCCTATTGAGCACGCGAAATGAGGCCGAACTGCAGGCCGACGGCCCCAACTAGTGACCACCACACTACTCCATTTCAAATCTCCACCGTTGGATATGACGTACTCACCACCCTCTACAAGCTTGTAGTTGATCGTTTCTTGTAAATGTTGATGGATGAAGAGATAATTGAGGAAGAAGGAAATGTTGTTTCAGCCATTGATTGCATATGGAGGCGGCTGAACAATTTTAGGGTTAGGTTTTAGGATTTTTGCAAAATGGAGATATTTGGGGGCTTTTATAAAAAAATCGACATACACTATTCATCCCGGATTTTCCGAACTCCAAACGAAGCGTGCCGGTTGGCGTTCCTAAGGTTTACCCCACGTTCCGAACACAATGGAACGTGTTTCGGGAGCTAATTCGGTCATCTTTGCGAGTTATGACAATAAACATTCGATTTAAAATTAAACCGATTAAACGATTCTCTAGGCGTTTTGGCTTGCCCCGGACAAACGGTAAATCCGATTGACACGAAATTTGAAACCATACAATAATATCACATTACGGATCTGATGAAACTGGTTTCGTTGATACCCGAGACTGTTTGAAAAATGGCTATTTTAACTCGCCAAATAAATATTAAAACGATTTCGATGCGTTTCGAGCTGCCACGGTCAAACGACAACTCTGATTGCTACGAAAATTGAAATCCGATAATAAAAAACTATTATGGATCCAATGGAACTAGTTCGTCCAATTCCGAGACTGTTCGAAAAATGGCTAATTTCACTAGTCGATAAAATATTTAAATATTCAATCTTCACAAATAAACTCTAAATTCAATTTTAAAAGTTCTAAAATATCATTCTAACTCCAATATGATAAAATAAAATTTTACAAATCATTTTCGATCATATTTTACCCAATTTTTAATTTTTTATGCAATTTAACATATTAAACTATCGATTTAATTATCCAATTAAATCCAATATTCGAAAAATAAATTATTCGACTTATAAATTTCACTTATTAATAGTTAAAATAAATTAAATATTCAAATTTAAATTATCAAAAATCCTGGGTCGTTACAAACTTCCCCCCTTAAAAGAATTTCGTGCTCGAAATTACCAAGTAAGAAAAGTTACAGAATCCATTAACTTTCGAAAACAAACCATTCAAATTGAATTTTTCAAATCTCTTAAGTGTTTAACTTTCTCAAAATTCATAGTTAAACTTCATACAAAATCTTTACTAAGTTTCCAAATCATACTTAGTTTTCAAAATTTTCCAATTTTCTCAAAAATTTACTAACACCTTAAATTTTCGGAAAAATTCGCCATAGTCTCCTTTGCGCCGCTCGATCCGAAAAAAAATGACAGTATATATAACACAAATATACATCTCATCAAGTGATGAGGCATCCCGTAGGGAAAAAAGTGTAAAAGTACGGTATGTAATCCGAGATATGTACCTTATTTATTGTTAGCGAACATATATGGCTAATATAGCGCGAAAGCGAGCTCCAAATGCGAAGCATAAGCCATCCGCACCTACTATACACTCAACAACAACATGAGAAACATGTATATATGAAAATAATATCAACATACATCATATATCTCTACAACAACTACATATGCCAATATAGCAAATGCAACAAAACAACAAATGCAACAATCAACAACTATCATCCATAACCAAATCAATATTCATTCATATTCTCATAATATTCAATGAATTGGTTTTCAATTTAAATCACATTTGATTCATTTACATTGGATTTTACTAACATTCATTCATATTCAATTTTAATTGGTTTGCATTCACTAATTTACATTCATATTAGTTCACTTCCAAATCAAATTCAATTCTATTCAAATTCATTTTCTTCCAAGTTGGATTCAATTACTTTAGCTTCTAATTTCGCTAATTCAATTTCATTAACACTTAATGAATTCATATACAATCAACCAACATCCATATAACAACCAATGTATATTCAACATAATCAAATTATTTAATTTACATTCAATTTGGTCCAACACTTTTAATTCCAATTGGTTTAATATTAAATTGACTTCCGTTCAACTATTCAACTTCCTATTTCATTAGCTTTTAATGAATTAACACTTATATTCATTGTTTCATACTAATTATTTATATTCAGTTGATTAACATTCCAAGTTGAATTTCATTAATATAACTCAAGTTCAAATTCTTAATGACTTTACTTCATTAATTTACTTTGACACCAAAAATCAACTTCATTCAACATCACTTAAGTTCTATTCCATTTCAAACATCTTATAAAATCCAAATCAATTTATTTAACTTTCCTTTTGTTAAATTTCAAATCACGTGTCTTTGATGACAACTCAAATTTATTTCAACTTGGATTTTATTGATTTACTTATACTTCCTTTAATTTAACTTCATCCTTTAAGTCAAATTTATTCTATCAAATATCAATCTGTATAAGTTATCAACTCATTTATCATTCCCATAAATATCTTAAATAGGATTCGAGAGTCCTTTCAAAACCATTTTTTGAAATCAATTCAATTATATTTTGAATTTCAAAACCCAAACTCAAAATTTTCCAAACAACTTTTATTTAAAACAATTTGGCAGTAATTTCTCTTTTGGAAACCCGAAAATGAATTCTAATGATGTGGCCATCATCATCAGGATTATTTTCCAGCGACCGAAAAGAGTTTAGAGCTTTAATTTCTCCAAAACAATTTTCCTAATTATCAAATCCTTTCAAAACACTTCTCTGTAATTTTGTTTTCAGATTATGAATCACATTTACAAACCCTTTTTACTTATATAATTTCACTTCTTATATATAAGATTATTTAACAATTGTAAATCACATTAATTATAGTTCCATACTTATAATTCATTTGCTTATACAATTATTCTTTAAAAATTGTTGTTTTTATTCAACAACCAAACAATCAATTGATATACACTTTAATAATTCCGAAAAATTATTCCTTTATATAAAAAATATAATCAATGTAAAATTATTTCATTTACCCAATTTAAAATGATATTATGTCTGCTTGCCTCGTTTAAGTGTTTAGAAATTCCTATCGAAAATATGGCGTCCCACAACCAGAATTCACAAACAGCTCAACGGAAAAGCAAACACAATATAAAACAATTTATATTCACTAACAAATACGCACTCGTATCTATTATTACACTCACACTCATTCTAGAGTACTACTGACTCTATCTCTAATGAGTAACACCCAACAGAGCCATGGTTGTCGCTTAACCATATGCACTGATACCAAATGTGATGAACGCGCCGTCAGCGGTCACAACCGGTAGGCTTTTCAACCATCCCAGCCCCACCGTGGCTCACACTGGTACCCCAAACTTGCTTTTACGGCCAGCCTCTCGACTGTCTCAGTTTACGCCTAACCAACCCCGTAAAGAGGACGTGTGGGGGCAAGAGTCTCCCGTTTGCCACCTAACCACGAAGCGAGAACCCCCCATCACATAGCCCTAAGCTAAGCAAGACTGGTGTGAGAACTAAAATAGTTTATCTTTAAAACAAAGAACAGGATAATATTTAAAATAGATTCGCAATTTTTTTTTGAAAAATGAGACTACCATAATGCCTCCCGCACACACACACAATGCAAGCGCAGAATCGGAGGAGATTTCTCCTTATGATAGTCAAAGATGCTTGATATGCATTAAAAAGAAACATTTGATATTATTACTAGTGCATAGTGTAGAAAACAATTTCGAAAGTAGAATATAAATCTTAGCCAGCATAGGCATTCCGCACTTATGCCTACTATAGCTACCATCCAAACAGTGGTGACCACCATAAGTGAATGATAGGTTCTACAACCAAAACCGTACAAGTCTCGTATTGTTTCTTTGGATTTCCAACAAATGGTCAGGCCAAGGAACTTCTCATTGCCATATGGAAACGCCTCTGGAATGACGTCCCGAGAACCAAACCGGATCTCTGCCAACACAAGGTCGGGTTACCCCTAATTGGGTAACTACTGACACGAATATGTCATCCCCCGATCGTAACCGATCTATTCGAGGATCCTCGATTTCCAACAACCACAAAGCAATAAAATTGCAGTAACAACATAGGTTAAATATCTGGGCTCCATACCATGATACCACCTCTATCCATAAGGAATGACATACACTAAAGGGGCGCTACCCCCTAATAACCTTACCGCATCCTTCCTGTTTTGACCATTTTCGGGGTGTGAGGTCCGACGAAGTCTCGTCCACAAAGCCACGCTTTATACAAAAGCTGTGCTTTGGGTCAACAAATGATCAAAGTAATGATCACCAAGATAAATGATCAAACAAATGATCATATCACAAATAATCAAACAATGATCATTTCACAACAACACTCGGCATGTCACATTACCAAATTGGGAGTATATCACTAATAACCTTCAACTACATAACCTTTGAGCTCGTACATCTCAGAGAAGGGTGTTAAGCTAAGAGAATAAATTCTCCGCCACCAACAGAAATATATTTTATAGAAACCAGCTTTACATCTCAAATTGTAATGTCAGACATTCAATCCATACAAGTCTGTTCCGGGCTCGAACAGAACCGAAGGCACTTACAAAGAAGTCCTTGCATTCCGCATAATTTCTAATGACGTCCGGACTTCCCGTCACTAAGGGTGATAAAACCTCTATATCGGAGATCTGCCGATGCAGAGTAACTCAACGGTAATCCTTCTGTTTTCAAAAATATCCGGTCTTCAACACCGGTCATCAAATGCAATCCATTACGACGTATCACATATTCGGAATGGGTTATACGACCCCAAGGTCCTTTCTAGTACAAAAAGTGCATATTGCTTCGCCTCATTTGCATCAGTTGAAGTAAAAACTGATGCAAATAGAACTATTTGCATCGGTTCTATCTTAATAACCGACGCAATTGGTACGTGAAAAACAATAGGTAATGAAAAATCAAATTTGCATCAGTTGTCACCAACAACTGATGCAATTGGTACGTGCAAATAGTTTTAGTTGCATCGGGTTTAAATTCAACCGATGCAACTACGTTAGTTTGCATTCATTTTCCATAGGTTTGCTACTCCAACTTTCATTTTCCCTCCCCTTAACTTTTCATTTCCCGCTTAGCTATAATTAATCCCTCCACTTCCCCCCCAAACCCGTTAAGAAGAAAACAAAGCAACTTTATATTCGTTCAATTGAACGACTTCAAATTAAATTCAACGGTGAATTTTAACTTCAAACCAAATTAGCAGTTCCTCCCAAATCGAAATCCTCAAAAAAAAATTGAAATTCAAACCAAATCAAAACAAATGAATGAGCAAGTCAAAATTTCGAAATCAAACAAAACAGGCTTGCTGCTGTGGAATTGAGGTGGGTCACGGCGACTTGTTTAAAGTGGTGAAGTTGCAGTTAGAATGATGAATTTTGGTAGAGGAGTTGTGCATTGAGTTGGAATTCGCGATTCGTACCTCGCATTTCGGGTTTGATGAGGGTCTAGCGATTGAGTGATTTTCGAACGGTAGCTGAGTTACTGGAGGTCGAGTTGGAATGTTGTGACTTTAGTTGGTGATTGTTTATGGAAGTGAGGTGCAAAGGATGGTGTTATGGTCGAAGGTTGTAGTTCGGTGATTTTTGAGGTGGTGCGATACAGCAGTAGTTATGGAGGTCGAAGGAAGTTGTTCGTTGCAGGTCGTGCGATTGGGTCTGGAGGAGGTGGTGATTTGATTGTGATGGGCGGTGATTGATGGAGGTCGCGGGTTCTCAAGGTGAAGCAGTGAAGTAATTGGAGCAAATTGAGGTAGAGAAGTGATGGGTTGGTGAATGCACCATGTTGAATTTTGCAGTTAACTGTGATGATGTGGTTTGACAGTTGAGATATGATGGTTGTGGTTGAGTTAAGCAGTGATGGTGTTATCAATAGTATGTCTGTTGATGTTTGCTGAAACTGGTGATTGAAGGCAAGTAGAAGGTCATGTGGATTTGGTGAAGTACAGTGTGATGTGGCAATGGGGTGAACAGAAGTATGTTTGAATGGTGGTGTGAAGTATGCTTATAGTTGCAATGCAGAAGGACTGTTGTATGGTCAGTTGTTTGATAGTATTGTTGTGCAAGTTGGAAAAGTAGGTGATCTGGAGGTGGTTTGTGTTGAAGTAGTGTCACGGTTTTGTTTGCTGGCTCCCGTGAATGTGAAGTTTGAACAGAGGAGTGATGAAGGCAGGGTGGATACTAACAGTGACAGGGTGGAGTTTTAAAGTTGTATTGTATTCTTGAACTGGTGAAGTTTTGGTGAAGAATGTATGGAAATGAGGGGAAATTTTTGATGGGGGATGTGGAAAGTGGTTAGTGTGTTATAAGATTACCGTTGAATGGTATTGGATGTATGGAAATGAGGTCAGGGTATGTGTTTGTAGCAGTGGTCACTGGGTGTGTAGAAGATGGAGTCCGAAGTGGGTGTGGTTCAGGGGGAAGCCTAGATAGAAGTTTGTGGATTGTTAGATGGTTTGTCAGTTGTTGTATGCTGTGTTTTCTGGTGGCTGTGTTTGGTGAAGCGGCCAAATGAGGTGGATGGAAAGATGATGAGCAGTTGTTAAGGGTAGTGGGAAGGCTGGAAGAACAGCAGGGTGATGGCAGAAATGCTGATCTGTTTTTTCATGTAGGAACATGGTACGTTCATACATCTACCATTCACTAATCTGTTTTTTCATTGACTTAGATGGATCTATGGAATCAATGTAGGCGTGGTATTGGTTCTAGATGACAGGGCCTATTTGCTTATATTACTCTTGGAAGTTATTACTTAATTGGAGTTCCTGCTGGGCTTGTATTCAGATTGGTTTATGACCTTCAAGTAGAGGTATGTCCTAATCATATCTACTTGATATTAGAGGAGCAACATGTGTATATGTGTCAAACAATTCTCAATAGTATTCTTGGTTACATAATTATGATGACAAAATCAATTGACAAAGCAAGCATTATAGATGTGTAATCATTAGTATTATAACCTGTTTGTGTTGGCTAGCTTCGGTAGTATGACAGTATTGTTAATTGTTTGTGATTGTAGTCAATTTTTTTTTAAAGTTTGTTCCTGACTTTCTATAACAGTGTTATCATTTTTTAACTCTTTCTTAATAATATTTTCTTGCTATGCACTTAAAGAGGGTCATGGAAATTTATATGATATGGACATTGTACATATTGATTTTGAAAATAAAAACCCCCCATGACATGCAGTACTTGTTCCTATGAAATCAATAGTTTCAATTCTGCCGAGGTCTGGTACTTGAACTATTTTTATCTTTCCTACTGTTTTTATTTGTTTATATTTTTACAAAGAGAAAATTTGATTTTCGGCACATGCTTTTAATGTTTTTAGCTACATGATTATTAAGTTCACCAGCACAAAGTATGGCTCGGTGATGTGTAGATTATATCTTCTGCAACATTCAACGTACTATTTGATCATGTAAATTTTTCTACAAAGATCCTAAATTAGAGATGTGTGTGCAGCATATTGATTTTTTTTTTGTATGATCTGAATATGGTTAGCTAAAATATCTCAAATTTTTAGCGATTCAGCACACCTACTACTAACTTCATTGAAACAGTGCAAAACGATATTACTCAGAGCATGAGGGTGTTCTAACTGATTGGCTTGTTGAGGTGTATAAATCCTTTATTTTCCATTTTCCATTTTTCCGCCTTACAATCTAGTCCTAAAATTCAGAGTTGTGAATAAAATTCACCTCAGATATGTATGCTACAGCTTATGTTATATAGTTTGTTATGGTTCATTCAATTCATTGACAATAGAATAATATTATCTATGGGCATTATTGTTTTGGTTGTCAACCAATTCTAGTTTGTTTGTTAACCTACTTTCTGATTTATATAATAAATTATGTATGTGTCCTATACTTGATATATTACTTAAAGTGGTTCAAAGCAAGCCCCAATTCTTCTATTACCATCAGAGTTACCAAGTTACTATATAGATGTCCCACATACTCACTAAATACTTCAAACATAAACAATTTACGTAAAGTGGATTCCGATTGTTAATAAAATAAATATAGTGACAGAGCTGATGAGGTTCTGAAGCAGTTAGTTGCCAGTGATGTGGCTGTAGAGGAAGACACGTGAGTGTGGTGGTATGGTGACAGAGCACTTGTGGGTTTGCGATTTGAATTAAGCAGGACGAATTGCTCGATTGGGATGTCCCGAGTTCGAGGCTATAGCTTCAGGCGAGTTCGGTTGTGGACTGTTGGTTGAAGCAGGAATGATATGGTCAGGTGGAGGAGCAGTAGATGGTTATGTGATGAGCTCATCCCATTTTCTCACTTCAGTTGATTTTTCCATTTTCTACCAAGAGCACACTCTAGGTACAATCGTTAGAATTTCTTGAATCGACAATCTATGAAATATCAAACCAAGCGCATCTGGGATGAGCTCATCCCATTTTCTCATTTCATATGATATTTCCATTTTCTTTCTGTTTAAAAATCAATTTAAGTTAGCATACCTTTGTATTACTTTATGCAAATAGCAACTGGAAGATTAGTCGTTCAATTTAACAGCAATAGTAAGTACCAATTAAAGTAATTGTTTTAGATTAGATTTTTAAATTGTTTGTTAAATTGAAGGCTATGTAGAATTTATTCCTGTAGAACATAAATTGCCTACTGTAATGTGGAACGCCATCAATCAAATCCCCTGGCAATCCTGATATGATGTATTTACTCAAGGAACACATGATGATGATTGTTTGTTTGAGTATGTTTGTGTGTTATAGTTGGAGTCATGAAGGAAACAAATAGAGGTCCTTGAGAAACTTAAATTTGAAGATATGGTAGTTTATAAACGTGTATGCTGTGCTTAAATTAGATTACATAAATTGGGAATAGTCATGGTCAAGCATCTTGGTTTAGCGACTTTGGCATAACATGACTGGTTCTATTTGTAGTAAAAAGAAAATCTACTTTACAGGTTCAAGTATTCAATTAATTGTTCTTGAAGTAAAATGCAAATATTTCTGAAGTTTGCACCTAACCATCGATTTCTATTATAGTATTAACAGTCCATATTTGGTTTTATTGACCAATAAAGCAATGCATCATTTTCATCAGTATTTGTGCAATCATTCTTCATTACAACGAACAATATTTCTCTTTTATTTATATTTTCGTTACACAAGTTAATAGATAATAATAACATGCACAACCAACCATTATTCATGTCTTTATCCATGTTCCATGGTGGTATCAGGCTTATAATCTGGTAATTAGTCCATTCTTCACTCAAAGGACCAAAAGCAAGTTTGTTTTTGCTAGTCCTTCCAAATCTGCTGAGACTCTTTTCAAGTTAGTGAAATATTCCAACCTTTTGTATTTTCTTCACGGTCTCTTCTTGAAAATGGATTTTGTTGAGCTTTTCATTTGAAGTTCGTTTAGATATAATAATGATATTATATTGATCGGACAAGGGTGTTGTGTGGGGGTTTATGGTGATCAGGTACGTGCAGTGAGATCTGCAGTGTGGTGTTGAACTGTAGGGTAGTAGTGGAAGGTTGGAGGTGGAAGTGGTGCACAGAGGCAATGAGGCAGTGAGTGCTAGCAGAAGTGTGGAGAATGGATCTGGTGGTGGATAGGCAAGTATTGATTGATAGTATGCAGGTTTGTATGTTGTAGTAGTAGTATGTTATTGTGGAATCAAGGAAGTGCTGATGATACGATAGTTGGAAGAATTATGCTAGAGGAAGTGGATTGAGTGCAGGCAGGTGACAGAGGAGATGAAGTTGATGGCTGTTGTATTTGCAGTTTTGGCAGAAGTTGTTGATGTATGGTGATGAAGTGTGGTTGGCTGAGTGTGATGAGGCAAAAGTAATGAGTGTGAGTTATGTGCACAGAGAAGCACAGGGTTATGTGCATGTGTACAGTGGCGCAAGGCATAGGGGTGTTGCGGCAAGGAGTAGTGACAGGAGTACTGGCCAAGGAGGATGTGCACAGAAATGCACATAGAAGTGTCAAAAAATGAGAAATGCACAGAGTATGTGGTGACTGAGATTTGGCAATGATGGAGGAAGAGCAGGCAGGGTTGTTGAAGTTGAAGTGATGGGTTTAGGGTAGTGATGAAAAGGCAGGTAGTTTGCTTGCAGGTGATGTTTGGGTTTTGTATGTATGGTTTGGCAGAGGAAAGTGGTGATGATTGTTTTGTGGCACAGGATCTAAATGGGGTTGTTTGAGGGGATGAAGTCTTATGGAGGCAGAGATAGTAAGTGACTTTGATGGTGGTATCTTGTAGTGGATGGTGCGGAAATGATTGAGGCTGGTAAATGTTGTTGTTATAGAGTGGCAGTGAGTGATGTAAGGTTGCAGTTTATCGTGGAGGCGGTGCAGAGATGAATGATGTTGTTTGTAATGGAGGGAAGGCAGTGAAGTGGTAAAGGCTGTTGGGTGAAGTAGTGGTTGGTTGCAGTAAGAAGTGGTTATTTTGATGGCAATGGATGGTGGAGCAGTGGGATGTTGGAGTTTGCAGCTTTGTTGTCGTTATGTATGAAGTAGCGAAGGAGGCAGTGGTATGCACTGTGATGTGCACTATTGGTGGTGGCAGTGGAAGGTGGAGTTGCTATGTGTAATGACTGTGATGATGTTGGAACCGTGCAGTTTTGATGGTTTTGGTTTGGAGAAATGGGAAATGTTATAGTGGAAATAGGAATGTGCTGTATACGGAATAGTTTCTTATGGAAAATGTTGAAGTATATGAAACAGTTTGTTTAAGTAAATGGAATAGTTTGTTGTAAAAGGGAAGTGATGGAGGGAATTATATGGAAATGTGATGGAGCAGAGATGGGTGGAGGAGTGGTGAACTAAATGGAGTTGTTCTCTGGTGAAATGTGTTGCAGGTGTTGAAAGTGTAGAAGGTAGGCAGAATTGAAGTGTTGACGGTGGGTTTTGAATTGAAGTGATGAAATGTTGACAATTGGTTGTGGAACTGATGATGTAGAATGGATATTAATGGTGATGGCGTGCCTTGTAATCAGGTGATGATTGTTGGATGAAGTTACTGTTCTGATAGAGGATGGTATTGGCAGAGACAATGAAATGTATTAGGTATATGTAGTGATATGAATTTGTTGAAAGTGGTTGTATGAACTTGCGATGTTTATTTTGGTATTATGTTATTCAGTTTGTATTTGCCTTCAATTTAATTTTGAATGATTGTAATATTCCATGCAATAATTGTTTGTTATAATTAATAATATATATATATAGTCTATTTGAGTACTGTAATAATGGTTTTTGAGAATGGCTTTTTTGCATCAGGTATAAATAGCTGATGCAATAGAGGGATTAGTTTGCATCGGTTGTTATAAAAACCCGATGCAATAGTGGAATTAGTTTGCATCGTTTTCAACAACAACCTATGCAACAAGTTCCTTTGTTGCATCGGTTTTCATTACAACCGATGCAACATGGAGGCTGTGTCCAAGCAACCAACCATGATATTTTGCATCAGTTGTTAGTAACAACCGATGCAAAAAGGACCTTTTTGCATCGGTTTCAGAACCGATGCAAAAGTGTTAAGCCTGTTGCATTG
The DNA here is from genome assembly GCA_030765085.1 of Allium cepa. NCBI lineage: Eukaryota > Viridiplantae > Streptophyta > Magnoliopsida > Asparagales > Amaryllidaceae > Allium > Allium cepa. Next base: position 282,993 of record JASFAV010000023.1, on the reverse strand, counting down.
GTTGCATATGCATCGGTTGTTGAACTGATGCAAAAGGGGGGTAAACAACCGATGCAAATGGCCTGTTTTGTAGTAGTGTTTCCCGGCTAACCCGAATAGTGAGCGCTTATTCAAAAATAAGTGTGGCATTCAAATTCAAACAATCACAACAAATACCTATTTAAAGGTAAATATTGATAGTCGGATTATTTAACTATCAAAAGGCATGCTCAACATCACCAGATTCCAAATAATTTTTCAAATTATTTATTTTCCAAAATATCTTTACAAGATATATATATTTCTCACACTTCAACATTTGAAAACTAATTTTCAAATCACTTTTCACCTTTACCACTTTTGAAAACAAATTTCAATCAATTTCCTTATGCGAAATACTTTCATTCCAACATGGTTCATTTAAACCAATTAAATAAATCCTTACCGATTTACTTTATATTTACGTTCCAAATCCGTAAATTTATTCCCACACTTCAAAAAAAAAAAAATCAACGTTTATTTTTAAACAAATTCCCCTTTTCATTTATAAATTCGATAGTGAATTTACATTCCAAAATATTTATGAATATACAATTTTTAAATCGATTTCAAATATTCATTTTCAATTTATCTTTACAAGGATAAATTCTAAAACGTTCATTTCACATTGGAAAAATATTTCCATACTTATTTAATAATAAGTAATTCACAAATCTATTTATTTTCAACATTTGAAAATATTCAATATACTTAAATCAAAACTAAGTATATATTTCATTCTTTAAGAAATCATTTTCTTAACTCATAAATTTGAGTCAAAACGAATGTTACGTAAAATATCGTTACGACGACCCAAAATCACTAGTTTAGGGATTCAAAGTTTAAATAGATACATAAATCCCAATACTATATAAAACATTTCCTTTCGGAAATCATTTACTATAACAACAGTGTTATAGTCCACCATTTCCTTCTTTCTCGAAAACGTCTATTTCGACAATAATGTTGAAATCTATGGTTTCGATTCATAATACATTTTAAAACATCTTTAAAATAATTAACTTCATTTTACAATATTCATTTTGCCAAACATGACCGTTTTATTCAATAATGTATTCATTATCCAAAATCGTGAATATATTTCCTTTAATAAACTTCAATATTCAATTTATCAAATTCCATTGATTTCGAATTTATAAACAATGTTTATAAATTCCTTTTCTATTTATAAGCTTCGATTTATAAATCTCATTATTAACAAATTCGATTTATATCTCATTTAAATGCCAAAATCCGATTTATAAGATAATTACTTATAAATCTTCTATTTCACAAAATCTATTCATTTTATAACTTCACAATTTATAAATCTATAAATTCCGTTCACTTTTGAAATCCATTTTTATTTCATTTTTAACACTTATAAAAACTCGTTTTAATATTCCAATATTTTTAATTTATAAAATATCAATTTTATAAGTCTTTTATACACATCGTTTTTAATAATTCAAAAATCCCAATTTAAACCAATTTATAAATTAATTAACTATTTATTTCCAAAAATCTCATTTCGGTTATATTTCTCAAAAATCTTAATTTTTATAACATAAAAATTTATAACGTTTTAATTATTTAAAATGAATCAATTCAAAATTTAATAAAAACATATACTTTGAAAAATCACTTTAAAATCCTTTTAAAAATCAAAATCGTTACTTTAAAACTTCAAAAATGGATCCGATGATGCAACAGCTCCAAATAGTCAATCACGACATCCAAATATCATATATCGATATAATAATCGACAAATATCACAATATCTGTAAATAAATCAATACAGTTGAGGAATCCAGTTGGATCCCTCCAACCTGTTTCCCTGCATCCAAAGATGTTAGCACAATACCAATTCCGCTCTAGTACGGAATTATCGCGGTATATGGGATTCATAAATTATTATCTGCTATTATGCGGCGCAATAGGGTCTCATCCTCTATATAATGCGGGAAAAATCAACTCCAAGTACATAAATAATACCAATTTCACTGTACTGTGAAATATTCGCGGTATATGTTTTTAATATATAACATCCGCTTACTAACGGTGCATAATGTCTATTTCAGCTTTTATTTCGAATAAAATTAAACGGAAGTTTAATTTTACCCGAAATTCTCACTAACTCCAAACAACTCCAATCCAATTCCATAGCGTAGTACTCGTCCATACGAACCCAACGCAACTTGTTTCGCGCGTTTTCGACCTCGTATGAAAAAGATATAGCAATTTGAAGTTAATACAATTTAATTACAAATTAAATTCAACTTCCTTTTTATATTTTAAACCCTACATCTATCATGGCCGTTGATTTTGATTCCAACGCATCAGGGCCGCACCCCTCCTTCTCTCACGTTTCCTTCTACAGGTAATTTGCCATGCACATGAACCCATCCTTGTAAACTAGGGTTTAATTTTCGAGCCTCTACGACGACTTTCATCACGATCAGCAAGCACCATTTCAAAGCCCATTACACGAGCTACCTTCGGCCAAGAAATGTCAGAGCTCGGCCCCCAATTGAGCACGCGAAACGAGGCCGAACTGCAGGCCGACGGCCCCTCCTACCGACCACCACACTACTCCATTTCAAATCTCCACCGTTGGATATGATGTACTCACCACCCTCTACAAGTCTGTAGTTGATCGTTTCTTGTAAATGTTGATGGATGAAAAGATAATTGAGGAAGAAGGAAATGTTGTTTCAGCCATTGATTGTATATGGAGGCGGCTGAACAATTTTAGGGTTAGGTTTTAGGATTTTTGCAAAATGGAGATATTTGGGGGCTTTCATAGAAAAATCGACGTACACTATTCATCCCGGATTTTCGGACTCCAAACGAAGCGTACCGGTTGGCGTTCCTAAGGTTTACCCCATGTTCCGAACATAATGGAACATGTTTCGGGAGCTAATTCGGTCATCTGTGCGAGTTATGACAATAAACGTTCGATTTAAAATTAAACCGACTAAACGATTCTCTAAGCGTTTTGGCTTGCCCCGGACAAACGGTAAATCCGATTGACACGAAATTTGAAACCATATAATAATATCACATTAGGATCTGATGAAACTGGTTTCGTCGAAATCTGAGACTGTTTGAAAAATGGCTATTTTAACTCGCCAAATAAATATTAAAACGATTTCGATGCGTTTCGAGCTGCCACGGTCAAACGACAACTCCGATTGCTATGAAAATTGAAATCCGATAATAACAAACTATTACAGATCTAATGGAACTAGTTTCGTCCAATTCTGAGACTGTTCGAAAAATGGCTAATTTCAATATTCGATAAAATATTTAAATATTCAATCTTCACAAATAAACTCTAAATTCAATTTTAAAAGTTCCAAAATATCGTTCTAACTCCAATATGATAAAATAAAATTTTACAAATCATTTTCAATCATATTTTACCCAATTTTCAATTTTTTCTGTAATTTAACATATTAAATTATCGATTTAATTATCCAATTAAATCCAATATTCGAAAAATAAATTATTCGACTTATAAATTTCACTTATTAATAGTTAAAATAAATTAAATATTCAAATTTAAATTATCAAAAATCCTGGGTCGTTATAGGGACAGCTATGAATGCAGGATTATATATGCCATTGCCTGTGCCTACTAGACCATGAGTTGATGTTAGCATGGATTTTGTTTTGGGTTTGCCAAGAACTCAGAGGGGAAATGATTCTATATATGCCGTGGTGGATAGATTTTCGAAGATGACACATTTCATAGCCTGTAAAAAGACCTCCGGCGCAGTCCGTGTTGCTCAATTGTTCTTTAAAGAGGTTTATCGACTACATGGACTACCTGAGACCATTGTGTCTGACCGGGATACACGATTTCTAAGCCATTTTTGGTTGAGTATGTGGAATATGGTTGGAACGAAGCTGAATTTTAGTAGCCCCTATCATCCGCAAACAGATGGGCAAACGGAAGTGGTGAATAGATCATTGGGAAACTTGTTGAGATGCCTTGTGAAAGATAATTTGAAGAGCTGGGATATGAAGTTATGTCAGGAAAATTTTTCACATAACCATGCTGTTAATCGAAGTACTGAATTCAATCCGTTTCAAGTTGTATATTCAGCAATTCCGATGGGACCATTGGATTTGACGACAACGCCATATCAGAAAGGGGTTGTTAAGCGAGCTTGTGATTTCATGAATGAGTTGCAGGAATGTCACAAGACTGTTCATGAACGATTGATTAAGTCAAATGAGAAGTATAAACAACTAGCAGATAAGAATTGAAGGAGTGTAGACTTCAAAGAAGGTGATTTGGTTTACGCAGTATTGACAAAAGATCGTTTTCCAGTTGGAGCTTACAACAAGTTGAAAGCTCGAAAGATTGGCCCAATAAAGATCTTGAAGAAGATCAAAGATAATGTATACCAATTAAGGTTGCCAGATCATATTCACACTGCAGACGTTTTCAACGTTAAATATTTGATTCTGTATCATGTGGATGAGCTTGTTGAAGGAGAGGAAGGTACAAATTCGAGGACGAATTCTTTGCAACCGGGGGAGGATGATGTAGCACGTTACACTAAGTTGCAAATCTTAGGTCGAGAGCGACCTAACCACTTACGATCTAACGAGATAGATCAAACAATGAAGGAGGATACATCGCATTATATTTTGGGTCGTGGGTCGTCTGAATCGAGAAGCCAAAGTAACCAGCGACCTAACGAGGAATAAAGGGGGAATGAAGCGTGGCAAGGTACAAAGCGGCCTAGCATTACCTGATCATACTTAAGTGCAAGAGACCTACTTAAGTCGCTCAAGTTGATAGGTCATTTCTGTATCTTAAGTTGCTGGAGCCATGATGTCTCTTTAAGTTGCTCCAGTTATGTCACCGACGAGTTTCCTTAAGTCGTGAGCGTTCTTAGGTCGCTTCCAGAAGGTCGCTGCCGTGCTTTCCAGAGTTTTTTTGTTATGTCGCTTATGACATAGGTTGAATAAGGTTGTATCGCGTAGATGTTTGTGGTTGTATTTTCGTTATGTTGTAATCTGTTGGGTCGCTTACTGGTTAACTCGTTTTGTGTTGTAAATATGGAGTCTGTTAGGTCGTGAATGTTGTTAGGTCGTTAACGACCTGATTCGGGTCGTAGGTCGCATCTTTAGGTCGCCTGTGCAGTGCTGAGGAGTTGTAATCCTATAAATAGGGGGTGTTGGTCATTTGTAAGAAGTATTTGATTTTGAATAAAACTTTGTTTGAGTGCTTTGTGCCTCTTTGAAATTGGAAGTTGAGCGTTGTCTCCTTTCTCCATTTTCGGTTATTCGAGTGTGCTCGAATCAACGAATTTGAAGCCGATTCACGGAATCTCTTGCGCGAGATCAACGTAGAAGAATCGTAGATCTTTTAACACGGTATCGTGCGCGATCAACATGTTGGAGATAGCTAGAATTCGGTATCTCTCGAGATCAATGAATTTGGGCATTCGGTATTCTCAATCCATCGATTTATCTTGTTTCAACTAATTGTTTCATCGGTTAGTTTGACACGAAATCTTCATTTCGTTGTCATCCGTTATATCCGCTGCTTCAAAACCTGAGTCAAAAGGGAAGAAACTCCAGCTCGAGCGAAGGTGATTACGTAATTAAATTTACTCTATATGCTAAGTTTTGCTTAAAACCAGAGCTATGATACCAACTGTGTGATATCCCGGAATTTTAGACAATATCAATTTAATAATCTTTATATAAAATTGAATTGATATTGACAATATTGATAATATTGACTAATAAAATATGTTTTGATTTAATAATCTGAATAAATAAATATTTAATTTGTGATTTGTTTTTTAAAAGCTAAAATAAATGTTTAAATTATAATGTGTATATATATATTTGTATATATATATATATTATAGTTTATCTTTGTTTTGGAATTTAAGTAATAAATAAAGTTTTGTTTTTAAATTCTAATAAAATATTGAGTAATTAGTAAATTATGTTTTACATTAATATTAAGCTTTCAAAAATTCATTTAAATTAATAACTTTATGATTTGTGAATATTTATAATAAATGTTAAATTGTTTCAAATTAGTCTTAGTTTAAATATTTGTTTTAAATTTAAATAAAAGTTGATTTTATTTCTTTTTAAACCATTATTTGATTAAATATGAATTGAGACTCTTTTATATAAGTTTAAAATTTGAGATAACATATAATTTAAATTCATTTAAATATAAAAGTGATTTATAAATTCTTTATAAATCATATAAAATTTGATAATTGTTATTTTAAACAATATTAATGAATATTTTTTTTTTTTTCAAAAATATAAAGAGGAATTAAAAAGGGAAAATGGAATCTTCATTTTTAATTTGATTTTTGTTTTATTTTAAAGAATTAATTTGATCTGGTAATTTTATTTTGAAATTCAAATTTTTATTGATTCTTTAAAATAATTTGTGTAAGTTTAGTTTATAAATTGTTTTATTTACATTTTCTTAAAATAAGTAGATCATATATATTCATATAAACATAAAATAAATTAAGCAAACTCTTTATAAACATTTAAATTTATAACTTAATTTAATAAAGACATGTGTTAGCTTTTGAAACAATCTAAAATACAAGTGTTATCTTATAAACAAATCAAATAACATGTGTTAAATGGTGAATCAAGTTATGTATGAGTAGTCAAGTGATTCAGGATTGCTTTGACGAGTTATGGAGGAGCAAATGGAGCAGGAGGCTTCTGCGTTGTAGTTATCTATTTTCCGCTGTGTTGGTATCTCTGAGTCGTCTCTCTGAGTTGTATCTTGTACTGTTTAGAGTTGTATAACTAGACAGGTGTTTATAACTGTCTAGTATGTGTTGTATTGGCTGTAAAACTCTGATGTATATGATACTATGTAAAGTAATTATGTGATATATTATATTTATTCGTTCCGCTGTTTAGATTCTGATGTTTCTTCTTCTTCTCTTTCTTTCTCTTTTTCTATCCCTTTCTTTCTTATTAGCGATGCAATTTCCTGGAGTCTGGAAGTTGGGTCGTTACAGTTGGAAATTTTTAATTTTAAATTTCCAGATTTAAATAACTTTAAATCTACTCACACTTTTAAAACCTTATTATCAAAATGTTTAAACTATCCTTTCAACATGATATAGTTAATAAAGTTAAATTTTTAAACTTAAGTTTCTGTTTTAAAAATTGGAATTTAAAATCAGATGAGAATTTTAAACTTACATTTAAATTTGAATTTAAATTTTTACTCAAAAGATAACTGCGGATTTAAAAAGATTTAAATCCTGATTTGCAGAAAACAGAAAATACACAGGTTTCAAGTTCAAACCTGGATTTTAAATTTAAATTAGTAGTTCAAACTTAAATTAAATTTAAACTTAAGCCTTATTTAAAATCTATAACTACAGATTTTAAAGTTCAAAAATCCAGATTTTAAAAAAAAATTTTAAAAACCCAGATTTTAAATCAAAACACAGTTTACTGTGTTTTCCTGAAGCCTGCACATAATTCAACCCGAGACAAGTTCATTTCTGCTTCGGGTTTTCTACAGCCTTGCTTCGAGTCATACTTCCTTCCACTTCGAGTAAAATTCCACATCTTCCCTGCAACACCAGTAAACCCAAAACCACCAGAATTTCCATCGCCGTGCACATGCACGGCGACTCCAGCCAACGTTGATCGCCAAGCATGATCGCTACTCACCAAAATCCCATCCTACAACCCAATACGATCATCCAAATCAAACTACATCCACGAAGTCAGGATTTAACCCCAATACACAAAACCTGAAAATTAGAAAAACAGGTTTTGTCAAAACCTGTCAACGGCCACCGATCGCCATTCCGGTCACCTGAGTATCCTTCCCTCCGGCCACGAGCCTATCTACACACCAACTTCCACACACCAAAAACCAATTCACTCGATCCATTCTTCCTCTCTTACTGACACAATCTATAACCCCTGTTCAAACTAGGGTTCAAACCACAAATTCTCAAACTGCTACCAATCCAATAATCAATATCCACTTGTTTGATTTTTCTGAGCATCTTCAAAATCTATTCCATCACTCAGAAGAATTGCAGGATTTCTTAATTCAAAAATCAATAGAATTTGCACACATTCAAATTTTGTTTCAGACCAAACTGTCAATGAAACATACTCTTTAAAATACCAATACTTGACTTAAAAATCAAGTTACAGCTTATGTTTTTGATTTGTATCACTGAATTATTCTATTAATTAGATTTGTTTTGATTAAAAATTGAACATGCATGATGATATTACCTGTGTTACAGAAATGACACACTGTATTAACTCACTTAGAAAAATTTAAGTCTTAACTTAAGAAGTTAAAACACATTACTTTATAATCTGAATTCTAATATCTGATATACAATCTTCTTTTTATTTATTCAAACACACAAATATAAATCTCAAATTTAATCAATTTGTTAAGATTTTTCTAAACAGTGTGTGAATCTGGAAACATTACTCAACATAATCAACATGCATAACAATCATAATTACCACAGACATATCATAGCACACAAACATAATTTTATCTCAAACATTTAAGATCAAGCAACCTAATATAGTTTTAGTTTTAAATGTTACTCACTTTTTGAAAAAAATACAAAGCTCAGTTGAATATGCAGAAAACTCAAAATGCAGGCATTCCATCTCATACACAAACACAGGCATATCCAACATACTCAACAAGCAATAGATTTAAGCAACTATATTTTAATTTAGTTTTAAAAATAAATTGTTACTCACATATTTGATGAATGCAGACCCCTGTTGTAAACTCCTCTCTGTTGCTCATTTGAATTGCAGAAAACAAGCAGGCTTATAGAAATACAGGTGCTTCCTCTGTTGTTTAAAATCTGGGTTGCTCATGCTTTTCATACTCTAATTGCTTGCATGCAGATGCTAGATCAACCAAGGTTTAAAACAGTGCAGACTTGTAAAAATGCAGATGCTTTATTGATTTGAGAGAATGCAGGTTTGAATAGAATTTTGATTATGCAGATTTACTTGAATTGAGGGGTTACAGATTTGTGGATTTTATATGCATTTGTGAATGCAGATTGATGGTGAATAGATGTAGATTTGCATTTTGTGGTGTGTAAATGAAGGATTTGAACATGCAGATTTTGAATCATACAGAGTTATGCTTGAGGAATTAATTAACAAGGTAATTAAGATTTGTTAATTAATTTAATTAATTAATTAAATTTGGAATTAATAATTGATTAAGGATTAATCAATTTGGAATTAAGATCATTAATTAAGTTATTAATTAATGATAAATGAATGATAATTTTGTAATTAAGTATTAATTTAAGGTTAATTAATTTAATAAATAACTTTAATTAATGAATGATTAAGGATAATTTAAATGGTAATTAATTTAAGTTAATTACCTTATAAAATAATTTAAGGATGGTTAATGAAGGTCATTAACCATGATTATTTAACAATTAATTAATGTAGTTAATTTTTATAATTAATTAGATTAATTAATTTAATAATAATCATTTATAAATGGTTTGAGTAATTACTTGATAAAGTAATTAAGAAATTAATTACTTAATGTAATTAATTTAATTGAATGAGATTGTTTAATTTAATTAATTAAGTTTAATTAATTTTAAACACTTGGGTTAAGGATAATTACTTTATGTTTTGGAAATTACTTAGTTAAGTAATTATATAATAATTACAGGTTGTAATTAAGGAGATGTTTAAGTATGAAGGAATTTGGATTAATTATTTAAATAATTAATCAAAGTATTAATTAAGAAATTAATTTAAGGATAATTAATTTGGTTTAATATAGTAATTAAGTTGTTAATTACTTTGAGTAATTAATTTAAGGAATAATTAAGGATCATTAATTATTTAATTAATGATGTAATTAAGGATGATTAATTAGGATTAATTAATCAATAATAGGTAATTTATAAATGTAATTAATTAAGGATTAAGATAATTAATTATGATTAATTAATTTAATTGAAGTAATTAAAGGGTTAATTACTGTTTAGTGAGAATAATTAATTTGTGGAATTAATTAAGGATAATTACATGAAGGTAATTAAAGGTAATTAATCAAGAGTGATTAATTAAAGTAATTTATGATTGATTAATTGATTGTAATCAATTAAATGATTGAGTAAGCAAGATTTTTATTGTGAAGTAATTAATTTAATTTATTTTAAATTAATTAAAGATGAAGGAATTAATTTAATTCATTTTAAATTGAGATAGAGATGATTAATTTAATTCATTTTAAATTAATTATATGGTGATGGATAAATCTTTGCTTATGGATGAATGGTTGAACTTGATTGTCTTGGATGCTTTGTGATCACAGTATTGAGATAAATAATATTGTGTGGTATGGATGTTGATTGTATGGTGATGATAATATAGGTTATCTATTGTGATGTTGATATGTGGTATATATATTTGATATTGATGATGTGGATCACCTGTTATGTGATAATGTTGATTATCAGTTATGATTTAAGTTATCTATCTGTGTGTAAATAGATACTGTAATTGAATTGTTTTAAACCTTTAAAACAACTTGGACCTTAAAAGACACGCTTTGGTTTTCGATGAGACCGGGATCGGGTTTCCATAATTGGATATCCGAAAACCACATCGATTCCAAATAACGTTAGGTCGTGATTCAAAGTGGAGCTTTGTGAAGACTCGAGGTGTAAGGGCTATACGTCAGTATAACTCTGTGGGTGATTCCGTAATGAGTTTGACGGAATAGACCTTATAGATTCGAGATGGTGAATCAGATTGCAAGGGTTATTGTCGTTAACTCTGAGGGTGATTCCAATACGAGTGTAACGAGATAATGCCTTCGGTTTCGTTCGAACCCGGAACGAACTTGTATGGATTGAATGCTTTCAGCACATCGTCAGGTGGACGATGAGCATTCTAAGTGATATGTCCTATAAAGGTAATCGTAGCCTCAAGCCTCATCAACCGGGAATGGCTAAAACAGGGGAGGTGCAGCAAAGCTTCGTGGGTCGCGCCCACTGGAGAACAAGATTGATCCCTGTCTAGAAGTCCCTTTATATTCGGCTGTGTGGGTGGTTGCTAGCTACAACCACGGGGTTGTCTTGTTTGGAACTGTTCAGTAAGGAACGGGTCCGGCTTTGTGTTGCAGGGGATGAAGGGAGTAATCCTCGGTACGGTGATCTAGGCCACGTACTGTGACGGGCGGTACCCCAGTAGCCCTGCCATTGTATGGAATCCAAAATCCAATAAGTGCCAACGGTTTTGATTGTATTACCCACTTTTGTGGCTAGTAGCTGGAATTTAATCATGTAACAATTTCGGCTATTTCTTATTTATTTGAAAACCCTAGACACTATTATAATATCATCGGATTTCCTATCAAATGTTTTGGTTAGCGTAAGGTAAAAACTTTTCCATGTTTATGTGTGGGAAGTCTTACGTGATACCTTTCTTTTCAAAGGTTTTTAAAAGTTAAGCAACTTTAACCTGTTACTCACACCAGACCCATGTCTGACCCGGAGTTTATTTTTGTTTTTCATAAACTCTTGGGTACTCAAATTTTTATGAGTAGTCAAGAGAATTCAGGTTAGGACTCTGGTTAGCTTTGACGACTTGTGGAGGAGCAATGGAGCAGGAGGCTTCTGCGAGTAAATATATATCTAGTTTTCCGCTGTGTGTTCTCTGAGTTGTTGTATTGAGTTGTATAACTAGACAGGTGTCTATAACTGTCTAGTATGAGTTTGATTATGCTGTGTATCTCTGATGTATATGATACTATGTAATATTTATGTTATTAATATAATTTATTCGTTCCGCTGTGTTAGATTCTAATGTTGTTTCTTCTTCTCTTCTTTCTTTTCTTCTTCTATCCCTTTCTTTCTTCATTCATGACGCGATTTTCTGGGAGTGGAAAGTCGGGTCTTGACATTGTGGACTGTAACGACCCAACTTCCATACTCCAGGAAGTTGCATCGTTAAGAAGAAAGAAAGGGATAGAAGAAGAAAAGAAAGAGAAAGAAGAACACAAACAACATCAGAATCTCACAGCGGAACGAATAAAATATAATATATCACATAATACTTTACATAGTATCATATACATCAGAGTTTTACAGCCAATACAACACATACTAGACAGTTATAAACATCTGTCTAGTTATACAACTCTAAACAGTACAAGGAATAACTCAGAGAGACGACTCAGAGATACCAACACAGCGGAAAATAGATAACTACAACGCAGAAGCCTCCTGCTCCATTTGCTCCTCCATAACTCGTCAAAGCAATCCTGAATCACTTGACTACTCATACATAATATGAGTACCCAAGAGTTTAATAAAACAGAAAATAAACACTCGGGTCAGACAGGGGTCTGGTGTGAGTAAATAGTTTAAAAGTTGCTTAACTTTAGAAAATCCTTTGAAAACAAAAGGTATCACGTAAGACTTCCCACACATAAACATGGAAAAGTTTTTACCTTACGCTAACCAAAACATTTGATAGGAAATCCAGTGATATTATAATAGTGTCTAGGGTTTTCAAAATAAAATACAGAAATAGCTGGAATGCTTGCATCTCACATTCCAACATAGTTGGGCACAATCAAAACCGTACAGGCACTTATTGGATTTTGGATTCCATCAATGGCAGGGCTACCGGGGTACCGCCCGTCACAGTACGTGGCCTAGATCACCGTACCGAGGAGCCACCCTAACTCCCCTGCAACACAAGGCCGGACCCATTCCTTACTGAATAGTTCCGAATAAGACAACCCCGACGGTTGGAGCTCTCAACCGTCCACACAGCCGAAATATAAAGGGACCTCTAGACAGGGGTAAATCTTACTCTCAAGTGGGGGCTACCCACGAAGCCTTGCTGCACCTCCCCTGTTTTAGCCATTCCCGGTTGATGAGGCTTGAGGTTACGATTACCTTTATAGGACACATCTATCTTAGAATGCTCATCGTCCACCTGACGATGTTCTGAAAGCATTCAATCCATACAAGTTCGTTCCGGGTTCGAACGAAACCGAAGGCATTATCTCGTTACACTCGTATTGGAATCACCCTCAGAGTTAACGACAATAACCCTTGCACTCTGATTCACCATCTCGAATCTATAAGCACTATTCCGTCAACTCATTACGGAATCACCCACAGAGTTATACTGACGTATAGCCCTTACACCTCGAGTCTTCACTTGCTCCACTTGGATTAACGACCTAACGTTTAATTGGAATCGATGTGGTTTTCGGATATCCAAATATGGAAACCCGATCCCGGTCTCACCAAAACCAAACGCCATTTTAATGTCCAAGTTATACTTAAGGGTTTTAAACAATTAACTCATTTAATTTTTATCTATTTCACACAGATAGATAAACTACACATTCTTATCATAACAGATAACCCATAACATTATCACAACAGGTAATCAATCACAATAATCAAACATCATAACAACAATCATCACAACCAAATAATCCATCATACTATAACTAAGCATCCATATCCTATAGATACTACTCATCTCATTTCTGAGATCACAACATCCAAAGGTATAACAATATCATCCATAAGTAATGATATATTATCCATCACTTATAATTAATTTAAAATGAATTAAATTAATTACTTCTATCTCTAATTAATTTAAATAAATTAAATTAATTATCCACCTATAAATCTTGCTTATAAATCCATTGATTAGTCAACCTAGTTAATTAATCATTCATTAAGTATTCAACTTGATTAAACATCTATGATTAATCATTCACTAATTACAATAAGTAATTAGTCTTAAATTAATTTTATAAAATAAATTAACCTTAATCATAAGTGATTAACTTTTAATTACTTCATTTATTAATTAACTATAATTAATTACATTTATCCTTAATTAATTACAATTAATTAATCACTTAATTAATTAATTAATACTTAATTAAACAATTCTTAATCACATCATTAATTATAATAATTAATGATCTCTAATTAATATTTAAATTAATTACTCAATTAAAAATTAATTACATTTAGTAATTAATCTAATCATTAATCACCTTGATTAATATTTAAATCCAGTAATTAACTACTCTTAATTACTCCTTTAATAAATTAATTATCCAATAATTAATTATCTGTATTAATTAATCCTTAATTAATTACAAAAGTAATTATCCCAATTACTTTCTTAAAATAAAACATCTTTCCATAATTTCAATCCAGTAATTATTACTTCTCACCTGTACACCCACTGCCAAACCCCAAATCCACAGACCACTCGAACTTCCACAAAGCTCAGGTAGTTCAAGACCTCTGCTACTAAAAACCAGGAATTCAAACCTGAAGAAAACTCCATAGTGATACCTCGAATTTGCTTTTACGGCCACCCTCTCGAGTCGCAACCAACCCCGCAAGACCTTATACTATCCCCGGGGGCATGTAGGGGTAAGAGTCTCCCGTTCGCCACCTAACGCAAAGCGAGAACCCCCTATCACGCTGTAGTGTAGCAAATCCGATCCCTTAATTACTTTTATAAAGTAATTATACTTAAATTACAATTGATTTTCCTAAAATAATTAATCTACTCAGACAAACAAAATTTGAATTTTAAAAACATAATTGATTTCAAACTCTCAGATTTTGTATAATTAATTACTTAATTAACCCCTTTTAAAATAATAATTAAGTATTAATAATTTGTAATTAGATAGTTAATTAAGAAATTTTAAGATAATTTATTTATTTAATTATTATTTTAAAATAGTAAGCTTTAACTCGAGTAACCCAACAAAACACCCAGTAACATCCCGAGACTCCATACTCAACCACGATGCTTGATTCTTCGACTATCACCCAGAATCGGCCAAAAACCCCAAACTAGAAAATCCCAAAATGCTCACTGAATACTCCATTAGAAATTGTGATTCAAGTTCTAAAATTCATCAATTTCCATTTGCAATTCAATTGTGAAATCAAAACTTGAAATTGTTTTAATAAATTTCTGACCATAATTTATATTTTACTGTAAATTCAAGTAATTTAAATCATTTATTCACTTTAAAAACTGGTAATTGTTTCTGGATGATAGTTTACTTAGATTCAAACAACTTCTATTAACAATCCTAGTTCGAATTTGAATCCAAGAACAAGATATTGAATTTATTATAGATATTGAAATTGTTTCAAAACCACACAATAAACTACAGGCATTAAATCTATATCCAGACATGCCCTTAAACACTCACATACAACATACATTTAATTCAATCAAGTAACAGCATGATATTCATTCACAATCCAAGGTAGAATTCAAGTTTAAATCTGTTTTTAAAATTTATTTACTCACATGTATTTAAGTGGAAGAAAGAACTGCATGATTGTTTCCAGGCATTTGAATTCACTGCATGCTGAAAACAGAACTCTTTGCATGTTGAAACTTTCATGTTTGATCTACTTCCAGGTTCTTGCATGTTGATTAAATTGATGCTCTGTGGGTTATGGGCCCACCACGCTTCCGCTGCGCAACTCTGATCTGGAGCAGAAAAGAATGCTAATAAAGAACACAAGCACAACTGGACAGCATAACCAAGAAGATCTTCGATAACCAAGAGAAAATTCAGAATTTCCTCAAATCCTGAGTTGCTTCAACAAATTCCATCTCAAGAAACCAACCTTCAACTGTAATTAATTCCAATAATGTGTTTGTTAAATTAATTAATTTAGTTTAATTAATTTAAGAAATAAATGAATAATTTAATGAAAGTAATTACTTAATGTGATTTATGGAGTAAGATTACTTAGAGAAGTTTTAAATTGATAATTACTGGAATGTAATTATGGATAGATGCTTATTTTGGTTAAGTAATTTGGATAATTACTTTTGTAATTAATCAAGGATTAATTAATATAGATAATTAATTATTGGATAATTAATTTATTAAGAAAGTAATTAAGGTAGTTAATTACTGGATTTAGATATTAATCAAGGTGATTAATAATGGTATTTAATTTAATTACTAAATGTAATTAATTTTTAATTGAGTAATTAATTTAAATATTAATTAGAGATCATTAATTATTATAATTAATGATGTAATTAAGAATTGTTTAATTAAGTTATAATTAATTAAATTAATTAATTAATTGAAATTAATTAAGGGTAAATGTAATTAATTATAGTTAATTAATTAAGTAATTAAATGTTAATTACTTATGCTTAAGGTTAATTTATTTTATGAAATAAATGTAAGACTAATTACTTATTGTAATTAGTGAATGATTAATCATAGATGTTTAATCAAGTTAAATACTTAATGAATGATTATTTAACTAGGTTGATTAATCAATGGGTATTAGGCAGAATTTATAGATGAGTAATTAATTTAATTTATTTTAAATCAATTAAGGATAGAAGTAATTAATTTAATTCATTTTAAATTAATTATAAATGATGGATAATATATCATTGCCTATGGATGATATTGATATGCTTTTGGATGGTTGTGATCTCAGAAATGAGATGAGTAGTATCTATAGGATATGGATGTTTAGTTATAGTATGATGGATTATTTGGTTGTGATGATTGTTGTTGTGATGTTTGACTGTTGTGATGATTATCTGTTATGATAATGTTATGGGTTATCTGTTATGATATATGTAGTTTATCTATCTGTGTGAAATAGATAAAAATTAAATGTGTCATTTGTTTAAAACCCTTAAGTATAACTTGGACATTAAAATGGCGTTTGGTTTCGGTGAGACCGGGATCGGGTTTCCATATTTGGATATCCGAAAACCACATCGATTCCAATTAAACGTTAGGTCGTTAATCCAAGTGGAGCAAGTGAAGACTCGAGGTGTAAGGGCTATACGTCAGTATAACTCTGTGGGTGATTCCGTAATGAGTTTGACGGAATAGTACTTATAGATTCGAGATGGTGGTTTAAAGTGCAAGGGTTATTGTCGTTAACTCTGAGGGTGATTCCAATATGAGTGTAACGAGATAATGCCTTCGGTTTCGTTCGAACCCGGAACGAACTTGTATGGATTGAATGCTTTCAGAACATCGTCAGGTGGACGATGAGCATTCTAAGATAGATGTGTTCTCTAAAGGTAATCGCAGCCTCAAGCCTCATCAACCGGGAATGGCTAAAACAGGGGAGGTGCAGCAAGGCTTCGTGGGTCGCACCCACTGGAGAGCGAGATTTACCCCTGTCTAGAGGTCCCTTTATATTTCGGCTGTGTGGACGGTTTTTGAGCTCCAACCGTCGGGGTTATCTTGTTCGGAACTATTCAGTAAGGAATGGGTCCGGCCTTGTGTTGCAGGGGATGAAGGGAGTAATCCTCGGTACTGTGATCTAGGCCACGTACTGTGACGGGCGGTACCCCAGTAGCCCTGCCATTGTTGGAAACCCATTTTCCCTACGAGACTCTACGGTTTTGTTTGTATTACCCACTCTTGTGGCTAGTAGCTGGAATTTAATGAATGTAACAATTTCGGCTATTTCTTATTTACTTGAAAACCCTAGACACTATTATAATATCACTGGATTTCCTATCAAATGTTTTGGTTAGCGTAAGGTAAAAACTTTTCCATGTTTATGTGTGGGAAGTCTTACGTGATACCTTTTGTTTTCAAAGAATTTTCTAAAGTTAAGCAACTTTTAAACTATTTACTCACACCAGACCCCTGTCTGACCCGAGTGTTTATTTTCTGTTTTATTAAACTCTTGGGTACTCATATTATGTATGAGTAGTCAAGTGATTCAGGATTGCTTTGACGAGATATGGAGGAGCAAATGAAGCAGGAGGCTTCTGCGTTGTAGTTATCTATTTTTCCGCTGTGTTGGTATCTCTGAGTCGTCTCTCTGAGTTGTTTCTTGTACTGTTTAGAGTTGTATAACTAGACAGGTGTTTATAACTGTCTAGTATGTGTTGTATTGGCTGTAAAACTCTGATGTATATGATACTATGTAAAGTAATTATGTGATATATTATATTTGATTCGTTCCGCTGTGAGATTCTGATGTTGTTTGTGTTCTTCTTTCTCTTTCTTTTCTTCTTCTATCCCTTTCTTTCTTATTAGCGATGCAATTTCCTGGAGTCTGGAAGTTGGGTCGTTACAACGTGGTTGTAATTAATCCCCTAATTACTTTTATAGAGTAATTATACTTAACAAATTACAATTTATTTTCTTAAATTAATTAATCTAATTAATCCATCAAAATTAATTACATTAATTAATTATTTATTATCCTTAGATAATTAACAACATTTCATTTAATTCCTTATCTATTTGATTTTTAAATAATAACTTGAATTAATTTTAATTAAAGATGATTAATGAATAATTAATTTAAGGTAATTATTCTTAAGTACTAAATTTTGGCAGAGTCTCCCCTGTACGGAGGAGCTTCTGCGATATCGCAGGATACACAAATATATATACATCGGCCCACACGGCCGGAAATCAAAATATTTCACAATATATATATCATTTCCCAATTATATTTGCGTAGGCGTACCTTTTAGCAAAATTTTAATAGCAATCGGCTAATATTTTAGCATATACGCGCTCCAACTCTCTCAAACGCCTCCCGCACCTGTGCTATGCTCAACAAACACATTAGTTTTCAAGATAAGAGTATTTTAAATCAATATTTGCAATATAAAAGCAAGCTAAACATATCATTTACATTCCAACAACATTTTTCATAATATCATATGTATATCATGTTGTATAACATATTCGAAATCCCTTTTCCTCTTTCAAACTCCATTTTATTTCATATAAATGTCTTTCATACGGGTTTACCATTCTCAATTTGAAACTACTACCATCAACCCATATTTGCTTCAATATAATGAATATATGTATTTAATTCATTTACCTTACCTTTATACTCACATCCAAAATTTATTACCATAATTAAATCTCAACCCAAACTGGATTTTATTTACCTTCAAATTTTGACTGATTATCAAATTCTATCCATTTCAATACAAATTCCATTAATTTGTAATTTAATTCAGTCAATAACATAATCCATATTAGTTTTTCAATCCACTTTCTTAATTTACTCTGAATTCATTCATAATATCACCATTTTCCAATTATTTCATTTAGCAAAATTTAGGTTTCTACCTTTCGTAAGCTAATTCGGTCGTATGCACGAGATACAGAATTAAACGATCAATTTGAAATTAAATCGATTAAAATGATTTCGATGCGTTTCGAGCTGCCGGGGTCAAACGACAACTCCGATTGCTACGAAAATTGAAATCCGATAATAACTAACTATTAGGATCCAATTCAAAGGGTTGGTAAAAAATTTTGGCAGAGTCTCCCCTGTACGGAGGAGCTTCTGCGATATCGCAGGATACACAAATATATATACATCGGCCCACACGGCCGGAAATCAAAATATTTCACAATATATATATCATTTCCCAATTATATTTGCGTAGGCGTACCTTTTAGCAAAATTTTAATAGCAATCGGCTAATATTTTAGCATATACGCGCTCCAACTCTCTCAAACGCCTCCCGCACCTGTGCTATGCTCAACAAACACATTAGTTTTCAAGATAAGAGTATTTTAAATCAATATTTGCAATATAAAAGCAAGCTAAACATATCATTTACATTCCAACAACATTTTTCATAATATCATATGTATATCATGTTGTATAACATATTCGAAATCCCTTTTCCTCTTTCAAACTCCATTTTATTTCATATAAATGTCTTTCATACGGGTTTACCATTCTCAATTTGAAACTACTACCATCAACCCATATTTGCTTCAATATAATGAATATATGTATTTAATTCATTTACCTTACCTTTATACTCACATCCAAAATTTATTACCATAATTAAATCTCAACCCAAACTGGATTTTATTTACCTTCAAATTTTGACTGATTATCAAATTCTATCCATTTCAATACAAATTCCATTAATTTGTAATTTAATTCAGTCAATAACATAATCCATATTAGTTTTTCAATCCACTTTCTTAATTTACTCTGAATTCATTCATAATATCACCATTTTCCAATTATTTCATTTAGCAAAATTTAGGTTTCTACCTTTCGTAAGCTAATTCGGTCGTATGCACGAGATACAGAATTAAACGATCAATTTGAAATTAAATCGATTAAAGTGATTTCGATAATTTCGAAAATCGCAAAATTAAATAGACGAGTTAAAATAGCCTTCCGGGGCATTTAAAGTTTAAAACTTATTTATTTAAATTAGAAATTTTTGTTCACATTTTAGTTTGGGTTTAACCCTTACAGGAATCTAAGACAACAAAACACAAGGATTTTTA
Source organism: Allium cepa (assembly GCA_030765085.1). Taxonomy (NCBI): domain Eukaryota; kingdom Viridiplantae; phylum Streptophyta; class Magnoliopsida; order Asparagales; family Amaryllidaceae; genus Allium; species Allium cepa. The sequence goes on along the minus strand of JASFAV010000023.1, from coordinate 262,589 downwards.
AATCCTTAAAAACTGTTTAAATTAAAGTAAAATGCTTGTTTTGAATTGAGTTGTTTTTATAAACAAACTTGTGTAATGTTTTAAAAATCTTGAGTAACAATCTTAATATTATTTCAAATCTTATTTTGAAAATATAAAAAGAATTTATAAGTAAATGTTTTATTTATTTTAGAAGTGAATGATAATTTATTAATTAACGATGAAGTTTTAAATAATTGATTAACTTGAAATTAAATTGTTAATTAATAATTAAGGGAAGTAATAAATAATTACTTTATGTTTTAAACTTAATTAAAGATTTAATTAAGTTAAGTTAGTTGTTAAGATAAAATGTTTTAAAAATAATTAAGTATTAATGATTTGTAATTAATTAAGTTGATTAGGAACTTTAAGTTTAATTAATTTAATTAATTATTTTAAAGGGATTAATTAGGTAACTAATTAAGTATGATTATTAAATTAATTAACTAATAATTTGATTAATGATTTATGATTAATTAAATTGTAATTACTTAATTAACTAAGTAATTAAGGGTTAATTAAAAAGTAATTAATTAATACTTAATAAAGGTTTTTGAATAATTAAGTTTTAATTTGGTTTCTTAATTAATAATTAAGAAGTTATTAATCTATAATTCAAGTTAATTAAGAATTAATTAACTATTATTAAGGTTTAATTAATTATAATTAAGAATTAATTAATAGATAATTATGGATTAATTAATTTGTAATTAAGATTTGTTAATTAATAATTAAGTTTATTAATTAATGATTAAGAGATAATTGATTGGTTAATTAAGTTTAATTAATTTATTATAAAAGTAATTAGTGATTAATTACTTTGGTTTAAGAATTGATTAATAATTAAGGTTTATTAATTAATAATTGAAGATAATTAATCTGATAACTGAAGATTAATTTGGTTAACGAGTAATTGAAGGATGAATTACTCGATTATGTTTTATGAGATGATTGAAATCAAGTAAGTTAATTAATTTGTTAATTAATTAAATATAATCACTTGATTAAAGATTAAGTATGTTTACTTAATAAGTTTTGGGTAAGGCTAATTACTTAAAGATAAGCAATTGATGAATTACAAAAGTAATTGAGATAAGGTAATTACTGATTGGGAAGTAATTTTTAAATGGGTTGATTACTTGTTGAAGTAATTAAAGATTTATTACTTGATGTAATAAATGAATTTATAAAGTAATTAAGAAGTAATTAAGAATAATTAATTACTGTATTTAGGTTGATGTAATTTAAGAAATTAATATAAGCCTGATTAATTAATTAAGGTTCATTAATTGATATGATTAATGAAAATAATTAGGGATTAATTACTTTATTAGAGTTAATTAATCAAGGTTGATTAATTAGAATGATGATTAATTAATTTGTTTAAATTAATGGTTAATTAAGCAAGATTTATTGTGATGAAGGTAATTAATTTAATTAATTTTAAATTAATTAAGTAATTAGATAATTAATTTAATTCACTTTAAATTAATTAGAGATAGTTAATTTAATTCAGTTTAAATTAATTATGTTATGGTTTGAGTTAATCATTGCTTATGAATGATTGGATAACATTGATTGTCTTGAATGCTGTGTGATCTCAGTAATGAGATAAGTATGGTCGTATGATAGGAATGCTTGGTTGAATTGTGATTATCAATTGGGATGTTGATATATTGATTATCTACTATGATATGGATTATATGAATTACCTGTTATTTGATAATGTTGATTATCAATTGTGGCCTGTGAATTATCTATTCTGTGTATATGTAGATAGTTGAATTTAATTGTTTTAAAACCTTTAAAACAACTTGGACTTAAAAGACACGCTTTGGATTTCGATGAGACCGGGATCGGGTTTCCATATTTGGATATCCGAAAACCACATCGATTCCAAATAACGTTAGGTCGTGAATCTATGTGGAGCTTGGTGAAGACTCGAGGTGTAAGGGCTATACGTCAGTATAACTCTGTGGGTGATTCCGTAATGAGTTGACGGAATAGACCTTATAGATTCGAGATGGTGGTTTAGAGTGCAAGGGTTATTGTCGTTAACTCTGAGGGTGATTCCAAAATGAGTGTAACGAGATAATGCCTTCGGTTTCGTTCGAACCCGGAACGAACTTGAATGGATTGAATGCTTTCAGCACATCGTCAGGTGGACGATGAGCATTCTAAGTGATGTGTTCATTAAAGGTAATCGTAACCTCAAGCCTCATCAACCGGGAATGGCTAAAACAGGGGAGGTGCAGCAAAGCTTCGTGGGTAGCCCCCACTGGAGAGTAAGATTTACCCCTGTCTAGAGGTCCCTTTTATTTCGGCTGTGTGGGACGGTTGAATAGCTACAACCGTCGGGGTTGTCTTATTTGGAACTGTTCAGTAAGGAACGGGTCCGGCTTTGTGTTGCAGGGGATGAAGGGAGTAATCCTCGGTACGGTGATCTAGGCCACGTACTGTGACGGGCGGTACCCCAGTAGCCCTGCCATTGTATGGAATCCAAAATCCAATAAGTGCCAACGGTTTTGATTGTATTACCCACTTTTGTGGCTAGTAGCTGGAATTTAATCATGTAACAATTTCGGCTATTTCTTATTTATTTGAAAACCCTAGACACTATTATAATATCACAGAATTTCCTATCAAATGTTTTGGTTAGCGTAAGGTAAAAACTTTTCCATGTTTATGTGTGGGAAGTCTTACGTGATACCTTTCTTTTCAAAAGGTTTTTAAAGTTAAGCAACTTTAACCGTTTACTCACACCAGACCCATGTCTGACCCGGAGTTTATTCTGTTTTTCTTAAACTCTTGGGTACTCAAATTTTTACGAGTAGCCAAGGGAATTTAGGGTAGGATTCTGGTTGGCTTTGACGAAGTGTGGAGGAGCAATGGAGCAAGAGGCTTCTGCGTATAGCTATAGAATATTCCGCTGTGTGTTCTCTGATATGTTGATGTTTTTGAGTTGTATTGAGTTGTATAACTAGACAGGTGTTTATAACTGTCTAGTAAGTGTTGATTATGCTGTGTAACTCTGATGTATATGATACTATGTAAAGTATTAAGTGATTAATATAATTTATTCATTCCGCTGTTTAGATTCTGATGTGTCGTTTCTTTCTTCTTCTCTATCTTTTCTCTTTTCTATCCCTTTCTTTCTTAAAAATGATGCGATTTTCCGGGAGTGGAAAGTCGGGTCGTCTCACTATGATTGCATACAATGGCAGGGCTACTGGGGTACCGCCCGTCACAGTACGTGGCCTAGATCACCGTACCGAGGATTACTCCCTTCATCAAAAATAAATCTTGCTTACTTATTCATTAATTAAACCAATTAATTAATCATCATCTTAATTAATCAACCTTGATTAATTACTCTTAATTACATTAAGTAATTACCTTAATTAATTTCACAAATTAATTAAACCATTAAGTAAATAACCTTAATTACTTTATTAATTAATTATAATTAATTGCATTAATCCTTAATTAATTACAATTAATAACTTATTATAGATTAATTAAAATCTTAATTAATCAATCCTTAATTATTCTCATTAATCATATTAATTAATGAACTTAATTAATTACTTCCATAAATTAATTACATTATTCTTAATTAATCAACTTAATTACATAGTAATTAATTCTTAATTACATCTCAATTACTTTTAATTACTTTTATAAATTCTTTTGATTTATTTTCCAAGTAATAAACCTTAATTACTTTAACAAGTAATTATGGTTTATTACTTGGAAAATAAATCAAAAGAATTTATAAAAGTAATTAAAAGTAATTGAGATGTAATTAAGAATTAATTACTATGTAATTAAGTTGATTAATTAAGAATAATGTAATTAATTTATGGAAGTAATTAATTAAGTTCATTAATTAATATGATTAATGAGAATAATTAAGGATTGATTAATTAAGATTTTAATTAATCTATAATAAGTTATTAATTGTAATTAATTAAGGATTAATGCAATTAATTATAATTAATTAATAAAGTAATTAAGGTTATTTACTTAATGGTTTAATTAATTTGTGAAATTAATTAAGGTAATTACTTAATGTAATTAAGAGTAATTAATCAAGGTTGATTAATTAAGATGATGATTAATTAATTGGTTTAATTAATGAATAAGTAAGCAAGATTTATTTTTGATGAAGGGAGTAATCCTCGGTACGGTGATCTAGGCCACGTACTGTGACGGGCGGTACCCCAGTAGCCCTGCCATTGTATGCAATCAAAACCGTTGGCACTTATTGGATTAATTATCCTTAGATAATTAACAACATTTCATTAATTCCTTACTTAAGAATAATTACCTTAAATTAATTATTCATTAATCATCTTTAATTATAAATTAATTCAAGTTATTATTTAAAAATCAAATAAATAAGTAAATCCTTAATTATTTTCAAAATAATTCATTTACTTATTTATAACTTAATTAATATTCAAAATGTATTTAAAATAATACATTCCTAAAATTTAATTCAACTTTCAATTTAAAGTTAACATATCATAATTTTATTTAATATTTAAAAGAAAGAAATCTTTTAAATTTAAACCTTTGTTTGAAATCAAATTCATATTTGAATTCTACTTAATAACATATTTGTTCAATATTTAAAACTTTTCAAACTAATTTGAATTAAAACAGATTTCAAACCCAAAACTGAAATCATATTTAATTTGATTTCAAACCCAATTTTAAATCTTGCATATCATTCAAATGTTTCACTTTGAATTCAAGGTATTCCTGAATCTAATTCAAATTCAAACCTGAATTTAAATCTTAATTTTAAACATTGAATTCCTTTAAAATTTTAAAAAGAAACAAAACTGTTTTAAATAAAATCTGGATTTAAAACCTGAAAACTACACTTGCACAGTTTCCATATTTGAATTTAAACTCAATTCCAATTCAAACCTAAATTTGAATTTTGTTTTTAAATATTGAATCCACCTTTAAATTTTTAAAAGAACAAAACTGTTTTTATTAAAATCTGTATTCAACAAACCTGAACCATAATCACACTGTTTCAAGATTTAAATTTAAATCTTTCTTAAATTTAAATTCATCATTTAAAATTTCTAAATTCAAAACTTACTTGAATTCAATTCAAACTATACTTGAATTTAACTCATAGCTTTTAAACATTGAAATTTTTTTTTTCCAGATTTTAAAAACACAACTTTCAGGTTTATACCCTGCACAACTAACCCGAGGCCATCCATAGTTTACTTCGGGTTTATCCCTAGCTTACCCCGAGCCACAATACAAAACGCACGAGTGTGACTTCGAGTCACCAACCCTGCACACCACCAAAACTTCCACCAGTGACCAAACTCCACTGTGCAACTACGACCACTACTCCGGCGACTTCCAGTCACCTCCACCATCCTTTCCAAGAAGCAAATCAATCCCTCAACTTGATAACAACCTCCAACATAAATCTCTGTAGCTTGAAGACAGATTCAAGCAAAAAAAAAAAAAAAAACAAAACATCAACCTGGAAAAACTTCAACCCAAACATGCCAACCTGAAAACCCACTGTCATCATCTCACTCTTTGATCAATTTCCCCTCACTTCCTAGTCAACATCCACCTTCAGGCAGCAATCCAAGCTCAAAAACCCTTTTCATGATTTGATATTCCCAGTTATACCAAAATTACAGCACAGACCTCAAATTTCTAACTCCTCAGGAGATATTAAAACTGATGCATGCTTCTATATCCATAGTTTAAAACATGTATCAAAGCTTTAACTTTGATTGAATAATTAAGAGATCAGATACCCAAAATTCCAAAATACCAAAACTGCACAGTCCTAAATCTCTAACAACACAGAAGTTTTTAAGACCTGAAACATGTTTTAATATCCATGTTTAACATGCATTAAGTCTTTAAACTTGATTGAATAAATTAAAGTTGTTTGATAATTTTACTTTTAGAAGCTATTGTGTACTGTTATTGATTTACACAACTAACAGTCTTTACTTTTTCTGAAATAAAATTACAAACTTAATCTATGCTAAACAACCCCATATGTTTATACAATAATTTCTAACTAAAATTCAGACATAAAGATGTGGATTTGTATTAAATTTCAAGTAATAACAGAAGCATGATTTCAGAAACAATTAGCACCACTCTTTTCTGCATATTCAAGAAAATATGCAGGGTATTATCTCACAACAGTCAACAAATATATTCAAACATAATCACACTCAACAGTCAAGCATATATTCAACTCATGCACAAATAAAATTTTCAACAATTTATAGAAATTGAGGTAACTTACTAAAGAGAAGAACAAAACAGTCTTAATTTCTTCTGTTTAATTTGCTTGTTTAAAAGGCATTGTGTATTAAACATTAAATTTCTGCAAATTCTTGATAGCTTGGATTTTTTAAAAGTAGTAACTGTTTTTAAAACATTGATTTACTCACCTAAATTTGGAAAGCAGAAAGCATTACATCTGCCATCCATTCCCCTGCAAATCTGAATTTCCATTGCATTGAATCTGAGCTTGCATGAATCTGAGCTAACTTGCAGTTTGAAATTGATTATAACATGATGCTTGTAGGCTTTTGAATCTGCATTTGATGTTGATTTGGTCTGCATGCTTCCCCAGATTCTTGCTTGTGTTGATCTTTACAGGTTGAAGAACTTGGTTGCAGGTTACAGATAGATGCAGATGTAGTTTCTTTGCAGGGTTTAAAAGAATTTGTTTTGCAGATCTTGACTGAATTTATTTGCAAAGTAGAGATTGAGTTTGGGTTGTGGATTTTTGAGTGAAGTTGATTTCAGTTTCAATAGATCTGAATTTTCATTTAGTATAGAAGATAATGTTTTAAGTTTTATTCAAAATTGATTTGTATTGCCACTTGTTGCTTAAGTAAGAAAATAAATTTACAAGTGTCAAATTTAAAACATGAAACTTAACACATGTAAGATTTTAAAAATAAAAATAAATTTCTTTGTTTTACAATTGTTTTAATTAGAGATAAAACTATTTCTAATTTAAATTATGATGTTTTAATATGTTTATATATATTTAGTCTTTACAAATGAATTATCCAAACATATACAAATATTTGTTTGAATATTTTAAGAATTATTTAAAACAAATTTTACAAAAGAAACTTTTTTTTAAAAGAAAAGAACAAGTTGAATTTATTTTTATTCAAGAGTTTCAAATTAACATATTAGACTTAAATATAAATAAACTAAATTTATTTCAAAACAATTTTAAAGTAAAACAAAATAAACTTTATTATAAAAATACAATTCTTAACTATATATATTTATAACAAAATATTTACTATAATTACTATTGAAAATACAAGATAGATTTATTAATTGACTTAAGAAAAGTTCAATACTATTTTCAATTTAATATAAATCAATTCATAAATTATACACCTATATATATTATAAATTTGAAAAGATCCTTTATTAAATTTAAAATTAAAATTTAAAATCAAAACTCCTATTTACAATGCATACACATATATACATTATAAATAAATATTTTTAAATCAGCTTAGAAAGGAAATTTTATCATTTAAAATATTTTAACATTTAAAAACAATAAGATTCTCAAACCCAATCATTATTATAAATTTTCAAAAGAATATTATTTATTAACAAAATAATTATAAATTTTCAAAAGAAAATTATGTTTGAATTGGATTATTAAATCAATATTTCACATTTTAAATAAATTATAAATGAAATTATTAAATAAATATTGCCCAAATTTCCGAGACATCACATTCCTCCCCCCTTAAAAGAATTTCGTCCCCGAAATTTAAAAGCAAAGGTAATTTAATAATCTCCTTAAAGATTTTACTTAACACAAGCATATATCAAACATATGCTAACAATCAAAACAACCAATTCAACCAATCAAACAAATCTAATTATCCAGATAAATTCTGGATAAAATTATATCGAGTTTCCCCAAGTTTATATATATATATATATATATATATATATATATATCCCGGGATACTCGCTCTAGAGAATCCAAACAATCAATATTAAGAAGCTCCAAAAACTCTTATACAACTATATCTACCACACAAGAAAAGATATCAGACTACGAACGAGTCTGACTCAACAACTAAAACTCCAAAACTGCTGGTTCTACAACCAGAGATAGATCATACACGTATTCCCTCAGAGATACATGAAACTCATCGAATTCCAGTTATCCAAACTGGCAATCCAATCCTGTAGATCAATCACTTAACCTTAAGAGAAAAACAGAAAGGTCCAATCTCTTATCCACAAATCTTTCCTGTCGATCCTGGGCTGCTTCCAACTTCTAGATCAATCCAATCCATCACACAAACTCTACTACAGATAACAGAAGACTTCAGACAAACTACACTTATTCAGGAAACAAAACAGATTCCCAAGACATCCAAATCTCCAGATTAAAGTGAATTTCCCGTAGAAATCCTCTGATCCAAGACAAAACATAAATCCCCAATAAATCGGGTGTTGCTATTCTGAAATAGCTTCCACCATGCTTCCACTGCGCAACTCTGATTTGAGAATGCTGTTGATGAACACAGGTACAAACTTAATCAACTTACCCCGAAAACATTGTTCATCAAATTCCATAAAATCTCCAAAAAAAACCAAGTCGAAACAGAACTCCATCTCCTGATGCGGATGCAAAACTTAACTCCTTCGAAGACATCCAGAGAATATCAAACCACCTCGATAACTCAAACATCTTCTAGAGATGCTTCAATCCAAACAAAGATTACTCAGAAAACTTCCGGATCATCGCAAGTCACTTTTGCGATTCTACTCAGTTCAGATCGTTCTCTCTTCAACAATCAGAACAACCAAAGCCTTCAAATCAAAAAGGAAACTAGTGGTTCTCCTTCAACCACAAACATCACACCCAGCTGAGCTTCCAGAAGAAATGGACAAGCTTCACCATCTGCCCGGCTTACAGACAAAAGAATCACAGAGACTTCAGAACCATCGAAGAAACAGGTCACTCACTGCTGCTGCCAACAAACTTAATTACCCCAAAGCTCATCGAATCTCAAAGCTACACCAACCACTTCCACCAAAAGAGCCTTCAGAAGACAGATATCCCTCAGGAAACTCGACTCCAAACCAAGTACAAAACACTCTGTCAAACTGAGTCTCAAACTCAAATAGAGACGGATCTCTTTCCTAAGGTTGCCAAAATACCAATGCTGGCTTCAGCACTCCAAACTGATCCAGACTCAAGAAAAATCCACTCACACGAGTGAGATCAAGCTTAAAAATCCAAAGATACACTTCGAATCTTGAAAAGATTCTCCTTCAGAGATCAGTGAAATCCTTCACACCAAACTGCCAAACTACTCAAGATGCCCAACACTGCCCTAGCAGATCTCTTCCAAGCTCAAACACTCGGAACTCCAACCATTGGTAGTTGTGTTACACACACCACTACCCTATCTACCTTTATTTCTTATATTGGAAAACCCGAACAGGTAACCCAACAGATAGGTAGAATTAAATATATTTATATTTTAAAATTACAAGTACGCTCTCTCAAGAAAGATACCACTACAGAGTCTAGGTATTCACTCAACCTACTGCTCTGATACCACGTTGTAACGACCCAACTTCCATACTCCAGGAAGTTGCATCGCTAAGAAGAAAGAAAGGGATAGAAGAAGAAAAGAAAGAGAAAGAAGAACACAAACAACATCAGAATCTCACAGCGGAACGAATCAAATATAATATATCACATAAATACTTTACATAGTATCATATACATCAGAGTTTTACAGCCAATACAACAAATACTAGACAGTTATAAACACCTGTCTAGTTATACAACTCTAAACAGTACAAGATACAACTCAGAGAGACGACTCAGAGATACCAACACAGCGGAAAATAGATAACTACAACGCAGAAGCCTCCTGCTCCATTTGCTCCTCCATAACTCGTCAAAGCAATCCTGAATCACTTGACTACTCATACATAATATGAGTACCCAAGAGTTTAATAAAACAGAAAATAAACACTCGGGTCAGACAGGGGTCTGGTGTGAGTAAATAGTTTAAAAGTTGCTTAACTTTAGAAAATCCTTTGAAAACAAAAGGTATCACGTAAGACTTCCCACACATAAACATGGAAAAGTTTTTACCTTACGCTAACCAAAACATTTGATAGGAAATCCAGTGATATTATAATAGTGTCTAGGGTTTTCAAAATAAAATACAGAAATAGCTGGAATGCTTGCATCTCACGTTCCAACATAGTTGGGCACAATCAAAACCGTACAGGCACTTATTGGATTTTGGATTCCATCAATGGCAGGGCTATCGGGGTACCGCCCGTCACAGTACGTGGCCTAGATCACCGTACCGAGGAGCCACCCTAACTCCCCTGCAACACAAGGCCGGAACCGTTCCTTACTGAACAGTCCCGAACAAGACCACCCCGACGGTTGGAGCTCAAAAACCGTCCACACAGCCGAAATATAAAGGGACCTCTAGACAGGGGTAAATCTCGCTCTCCAGTGGGCGCGACTCACGAAGCCTTGCTGCACCTCCCCTGTTTTAGCCATTCCCGGATGATGACAGTGGGTTTTCAGGTTGGCATGTTTGGGTTGAAGTTTTTCCAGGTTGATGTTTTGTTTTTTTTTTTTTTTTTTTGCTTGAATCTGTCTTCAAGCTACAGAGATTTATGTTGGAGGTTGTTATCAAGTTGAGGGATTGATTTGCTTCTTGGAAAGGATGGTGGAGGTGACTGGAAGTCGCCGGAGTAGTGGTCGTAGTTGCACAGTGGAGTTTGGTCACTGGTGGAAGTTTTGGTGGTGTGCAGGGTTGGTGACTCGAAGTCACACTCGTGCGTTTTGTATTGTGGCTCGGGGTAAGCTAGGGATAAACCCGAAGTAAACTATGGATGGCCTCGGGTTAGTTGTGCAGGGTATAAACCTGAAAGTTGTGTTTTTAAAATCTGGAAAAAAAAAATTTCAATGTTTAAAAGCTATGAGTTAAATTCAAGTATAGTTTGAATTGAATTCAAGTAAGTTTTGAATTTAGAAATTTTAAATGATGAATTTAAATTTAAGAAAGATTTAAATTTAAATCTTGAAACAGTGTGATTATGGTTCAGGTTTGTTGAATACAGATTTTAATAAAAACAGTTTTGTTCTTTTAAAAATTTAAAGGTGGATTCAATATTTAAAAACAAAATTCAAATTTAGGTTTGAATTGGAATTGAGTTTAAATTCAAATATGGAAACTGTGCAAGTGTAGTTTTCAGGTTTTAAATCCAGATTTTATTTAAAACAGTTTTGTTTCTTTTTAAAATTTTAAAGGAATTCAATGTTTAAAATTAAGATTTAAATTCAGGTTTGAATTTGAATTAGATTCAGGAATACCTTGAATTCAAAGTGAAACATTTGAATGATATGCAAGATTTAAAATTGGGTTTGAAATCAAATTAAATATGATTTCAGTTTTGGGTTTGAAATCTGTTTTAATTCAAATTAGTTTGAAAAGTTTTAAATATTGAACAAATATGTTATTAAGTAGAATTCAAATATGAATTTGATTTCAAACAAAGGTTTAAATTTAAAAGATTTCTTTCTTTTAAATATTAAATAAAATTATGATATGTTAACTTTAAATTGAAAGTTGAATTAAATTTTAGGAATGTATTATTTTAAATACATTTTGAATATTAATTAAGTTATAAATAAGTAAATGAATTATTTTGAAAATAATTAAGGATTTACTTATTTATTTGATTTTTAAATAATAACTTGAATTAATTTATAATTAAAGATGATTAATGAATAATTAATTTAAGGTAATTATTCTTAAGTAAGGAATTAATGAAATGTTGTTAATTATCTAAGGATAATTAATTGATAATTAATTAATGTAATTAATTTTGGATGGGTTAATTAGATTAATTATTTTAGGAAAATAAATTGTAATTGGTTAAGTATAATTACTTTATAAAAGTAATTAAGGGATTAATTATTTATTGTAATTAATTCCAATAATGTGTTTGTTAAATTAATTAATTTAGTTTAATTAATTTAAGAAATAAATGAATAATTTAATGAAAGTAATTACTTAATGTGATTTATGGAGTAAGATTACTTAGAGAAGTTTTAAATTGATAATTACTGGAATGTAATTATGGATAGATGCTTATTTTGGTTAAGTAATTTGAATAATTACTTTTGTAATTAATCAAGGATAAATTAAGATAGATAATTAATTATTGGATAATTAATTTATAAATGAGTAATTAAGGTAGTTAATTACTGGATTTAAATATTAATCAAGGTGATTAATAATTGTAATTAATTTAATTGAGTAATTAATTTAAATATTAATTAGAGATCATTAATTATTATAATTAATGATGTAATTAAGAATTGTTGATTAAGTAATAATTAATTAATTAAGTGATTAATCAATTGTAATTAATTAAGGATAAATGTAATTAATTATAGTTAATTAATGAAGTAATTAAATGTTAATTACTTATGATAAGGTTAATTAATTTTATGGAGTTAATTTAAGACTAATTACTTATTGTAATTAGTGAATGATTAATCAGAGATGTTTAATCAAGTTTAATACTTAATGATTAATTAACTAGGTTGATTAATCAATAGATTTATAAGCAGGATTTATAGGATGGATAATTAATTTAATTTATTTTAAATTAATTAAGGATGGAAGTAATTAATTTAATTCATTTTAAATTAATTATAAATGATGGATAATATATCATTGTTTGTGAATGATATTGATATACCTTTGGATGGTTGTGATCTCAGAAATGAGATGAGTAGTATCTATAGGATATGGATGCTTAGTTATAGTATGATGGATTATTTGGTTGTGATGGTTGTTGTTGAGATGATTGACTGTTGTGATGATTATCTGTTATGATAATATTATGGGTTATCTGTTATGATGAATATGTGTAGTTTATCTATCTGTGTGAAATAGATAAAAATTAAATGAGTTTATTGCTTAAACCCTTAAGTATAACTTGGACATTAAAATGGCGTTTGGTTTCGGTGAGACCGGGATCGGGTTTCCATATTTGGATATCCGAAAACCACATCGATTCCAATTAAACGTTAGGTCGTTAATCCAAGTGGAGCAAGTGAAGACTCGAGGTGTAAGGGCTATACGTCAGTATAACTCTGTGGGTGATTCCGTAATGAGTTTGACGGAATAGTACTTATAGATTCGAGATGGTGGTTTAGAGTGCAAGGGTTATTGTCGTTAACTCTGAGGGTGATTCCAAAACGAGTGTAACGAGATAATGCCTTCGGTTTCGTTCGAACCCGGAACGAACTTGTATGGATTGAATGCTTTCAGAACATCGTCAGGTGGACGATGAGCATTCTAAGATAGATGTGTTCTCTAAAGGTAATCGTAGCCTCAAGCCTCATCATCCGGGAATGGCTAAAACAGGGGAGGTGCAGCAAGGCTTCGTGGGTCGCGCCCACTGGAGAGCGAGATTTACCCCTGTCTAGAGGTCCCTTTATATTTCGGCTGTGTGGACGGTTTTTGAGCTCCAACCGTCGGGGTGGTCTTGTTCGGGACTGTTCAGTAAGGAACGGTTCCGGCCTTGTGTTGCAGGGGAGTTAGGGTGGCTCCTCGGTACGGTGATCTAGGCCACGTACTGTGACGGGCGGTACCCCGGTAGCCCTGCCATTGATGGAATCCAAAATCCAATAAGTGCCTGTACGGTTTTGATTGTGCCCAACTATGTTGGAACGTGAGATGCAAGCATTCCAGCTATTTCTGTATTTTATTTTGAAAACCCTAGACACTATTATAATATCACTGGATTTCCTATCAAATGTTTTGGTTAGCGTAAGGTAAAAACTTTTCCATGTTTATGTGTGGGAAGTCTTACGTGATACCTTTTGTTTTCAAAGGATTTTCTAAAGTTAAGCAACTTTTAAACTATTTACTCACACCAGACCCCTGTCTGACCCGAGTGTTTATTTTCTGTTTTATTAAACTCTTGGGTACTCATATTATGTATGAGTAGTCAAGTGATTCAGGATTGCTTTGACGAGTTATGGAGGAGCAAATGGAGCAGGAGGCTTCTGCGTTGTAGTTATCTATTTTCCGCTGTGTTGGTATCTCTGAGTCGTCTCTCTGAGTTGTATCTTGTACTGTTTAGAGTTGTATAACTAGACAGGTGTTTATAACTGTCTAGTATTTGTTGTATTGGCTGTAAAACTCTGATGTATATGATACTATGTAAAGTATTTATGTGATATATTATATTTGATTCGTTCCGCTGTGAGATTCTGATGTTGTTTGTGTTCTTCTTTCTCTTTCTTTTCTTCTTCTATCCCTTTCTTTCTTCTTAGCGATGCAACTTCCTGGAGTATGGAAGTTGGGTCGTTACAACGTGGTATCAGAGCAGTAGGTTGAGTGAATACCTAGACTCTGTAGTGGTATCTTTCTTGAGAGAGCGTACTTGTAATTTTAAAATATAAATATATTTAATTCTACCTATCTGTTGGGTTACCTGTTCGGGTTTTCCAATATAAGAAATAAAGGTAGATAGGGTAGTGGTGTGTGTAACACAACTACCAATGGTTGGAGTTCCGAGTGTTTGAGCTTGGAAGAGATCTGCTAGGGCAGTGTTGGGCATCTTGAGTAGTTTGGCAGTTTGGTGTGAAGGATTTCACTGATCTCTGAAGGAGAATCTTTTCAAGATTCGAAGTGTATCTTTGGATTTTTAAGCTTGATCTCACTCGTGTGAGTGGATTTTTCTTGAGTCTGGATCAGTTTGGAGTGCTGAAGCCAGCATTGGTATTTTGGCAACCTTAGGAAAGAGATCCGTCTCTATTTGAGTTTGAGACTCAGTTTGACAGAGTGTTTTGTGCTTGGTTTGGAGTCGAGTTTCCTGAGGGATATCTGTCTTCTGAAGGCTCTTTTGGTGGAAGTGGTTGGTGTAGCTTTGAGATTCGATGAGCTTTGGGGTAATTAAGTTTGTTGGCAGCAGCAGTGAGTGACCTGTTTCTTCGATGGTTCTGAAGTCTCTGTGATTCTTTTGTCTGTAAGCCGGGCAGATGGTGAAGCTTGTCCATTTCTTCTGGAAGCTCAGCTGGGTGTGATGTTTGTGGTTGAAGGAGAACCACTAGTTTCCTTTTTGATTTGAAGGCTTTGGTTGTTCTGATTGTTGAAGAGAGAACGATCTGAACTGAGTAGAATCGCAAAAGTGACTTGCGATGATCCGGAAGTTTTCTGAGTAATCTTTGTTTGGATTGAAGCATCTCTAGAAGATGTTTGAGTTATCGAGGTGGTTTGATATTCTCTGGATGTCTTCGAAGGAGTTAAGTTTTGCATCCGCATCAGGAGATGGAGTTCTGTTTCGACTTGGTTTTTTTTGGAGATTTTATGGAATTTGATGAACAATGTTTTCGGGGTAAGTTGATTAAGTTTGTACCTGTGTTCATCAACAGCATTCTCAAATCAGAGTTGCGCAGTGGAAGCATGGTGGAAGCTATTTCAGAATAGCAACACCCGATTTATTGGGGATTTATGTTTTGTCTTGGATCAGAGGATTTCTACGGGAAATTCACTTTAATATGGAGATTTGGATGTCTTGGGAATCTGTTTTGTTTCCTGAATAAGTGTAGTTTGTCTGAAGTCTTCTGTTATCTGTAGTAGAGTTTGTGTGATGGATTGGATTGATCTAGAAGTTGGAAGCAGCCCAGGATCGACAGGAAAGATTTGTGGATAAGAGATTGGACCTTTCTGTTTTTCTCTTAAGGTTAAGTGATTGATCTACAGGATTGGATTGCCAGTTTGGATAACTGGAATTCGATGAGTTTCATGTATCTCTGAGGGAATACGTGTATGATCTATCTCTGGTTGTAGAACCAGCAGTTTTGGAGTTTTAGTTGTTGAGTCAGACTCGTTCGTAGTCTGATATCTTTTCTTGTGTGGTAGATATAGTTGTATAAGAGTTTTTGGAGCTTCTTAATATTGATTGTTTGGATTCTCTAGAGCGAGTATCCCGGGATATATATATATATATATATATATATATATATATATATATATATATATATATATATATATATATATATATATAAACTTGGGGAAACTCGATATAATTTTATCCAGAATTTATCTGGATAATTAGATTTGTTTGATTGGTTGAATTGGTTGTTTTGATTGTTAGCATATGTTTGATATATGCTTGTGTTAAGTAAAATCTTTAAGGAGATTATTAAATTACCTTTGCTTTTAAATTTCGGGGACGAAATTCTTTTAAGGGGGGAGGAATGTGATGTCTCGGAAATTTGGGCAATATTTATTTAATAATTTCATTTATAATTTATTTAAAATGTGAAATATTGATTTAATAATCCAATTCAAACATAATTTTCTTTTGAAAATTTATAATTATTTTGTTAATAAATAATATTCTTTTGAAAATTTATAATAATGATTGGGTTTGAGAATCTTATTGTTTTTAAATGTTAAAATATTTTAAATGATAAAATTTCCTTTCTAAGCTGATTTAAAAATATTTATTTATAATGTATATATGTGTATGCATTGTAAATAGGAGTTTTGATTTTAAATTTTAATTTTAAATTTAATAAAGGATCTTTTCAAATTTATAATATATATAGGTGTATAATTTATGAATTGATTTATATTAAATTGAAAATAGTATTGAACTTTTCTTAAGTCAATTAATAAATCTATCTTGTATTTTCAATAGTAATTATAGTAAATATTTTGTTATAAATATATATAGTTAAGAATTGTATTTTTATAATAAAGTTTATTTTGTTTTACTTTAAAATTGTTTTGAAATAAATTTAGTTTATTTATATTTAAGTCTAATATGTTAATTTGAAACTCTTGAATAAAAATAAATTCAACTTGTTCTTTTCTTTTAAAAAAAAGTTTCTTTTGTAAAATTTGTTTTAAATAATTCTTAAAATATTCAAACAAATATTTGTATATGTTTGGATAATTCATTTGTAAAGACTAAATATATATAAACATATTAAAACATCATAATTTAAATTAGAAATAGTTTTATCTCTAATTAAAACAATTGTAAAACAAAGAAATTTATTTTTATTTTTAAAATCTTACATGTGTTAAGTTTCATGTTTTAAATTTGACACTTGTAAATTTATTTTCTTACTTAAGCAACAAGTGGCAATACAAATCAATTTTGAATAAAACTTAAAACATTATCTTCTATACTAAATGAAAATTCAGATCTATTGAAACTGAAATCAACTTCACTCAAAAATCCACAACCCAAACTCAATCTCTACTTTGCAAATAAATTCAGTCAAGATCTGCAAAACAAATTCTTTTAAACCCTGCAAAGAAACTACATCTGCATCTATCTGTAACCTGCAACCAAGTTCTTCAACCTGTAAAGATCAACACAAGCAAGAATCTGGGGAAGCATGCAGACCAAATCAACATCAAATGCAGATTCAAAAGCCTACAAGCATCATGTTATAATCAATTTCAAACTGCAAGTTAGCTCAGATTCATGCAAGCTCAGATTCAATGCAATGGAAATTCAGATTTGCAGGGGAATGGATGGCAGATGTAATGCTTTCTGCTTTCCAAATTTAGGTGAGTAAATCAATGTTTTAAAAACAGTTACTACTTTTAAAAAATCCAAGCTATCAAGAATTTGCAGAAATTTAATGTTTAATACACAATGCCTTTTAAACAAGCAAATTAAACAGAAGAAATTAAGACTGTTTTGTTCTTCTCTTTAGTAAGTTACCTCAATTTCTATAAATTGTTGAAAATTTTATTTGTGCATGAGTTGAATATATGCTTGACTGTTGAGTGTGATTATGTTTGAATATATTTGTTGACTGTTGTGAGATAATACCCTGCATATTTTCTTGAATATGCAGAAAAGAGTGGTGCTAATTGTTTCTGAAATCATGCTTCTGTTATTACTTGAAATTTAATACAAATCCACATCTTTATGTCTGAATTTTAGTTAGAAATTATTGTATAAACATATGGGGTTGTTTAGCATAGATTAAGTTTGTAATTTTATTTCAGAAAAAGTAAAGACTGTTAGTTGTGTAAATCAATAACAGTACACAATAGCTTCTAAAAGTAAAATTATCAAACAACTTTAATTTATTCAATCAAGTTTAAAGACTTAATGCATGTTAAACATGGATATTAAAACATGTTTCAGGTCTTAAAAACTTCTGTGTTGTTAGAGATTTAGGACTGTGCAGTTTTGGTATTTTGGAATTTTGGGTATCTGATCTCTTAATTATTCAATCAAAGTTAAAGCTTTGATACATGTTTTAAACTATGGATATAGAAGCATGCATCAGTTTTAATATCTCCTGAGGAGTTAGAAATTTGAGGTCTGTGCTGTAATTTTGGTATAACTGGGAATATCAAATCATGAAAAGGGTTTTTGAGCTTGGATTGCTGCCTGAAGGTGGATGTTGACTAGGAAGTGAGGGGAAATTGATCAAAGAGTGAGATGATGACAGTGGGTTTTCAGGTTGGCATGTTTGGGTTGAAGTTTTTCCAGGTTGATGTTTTGTTTTTTTTTTTTTTTTTTGCTTGAATCTGTCTTCAAGCTACAGAGATTTATGTTGGAGGTTGTTATCAAGTTGAGGGATTGATTTGCTTCTTGGAAAGGATGGTGGAGGTGACTGGAAGTCGCCGGAGTAGTGGTCGTAGTTGCACAGTGGAGTTTGGTCACTGGTGGAAGTTTTGGTGGTGTGCAGGGTTGGTGACTCGAAGTCACACTCGTGCGTTTTGTATTGTGGCTCGGGGTAAGCTAGGGATAAACCCGAAGTAAACTATGGATGGCCTCGGGTTAGTTGTGCAGGGTATAAACCTGAAAGTTGTGTTTTTAAAATCTGGAAAAAAAAAATTTCAATGTTTAAAAGCTATGAGTTAAATTCAAGTATAGTTTGAATTGAATTCAAGTAAGTTTTGAATTTAGAAATTTTAAATGATGAATTTAAATTTAAGATAATTAATAATAATCAATTGTTTAAATTACTTAATAAAAGTAATTAATGAATTAATTACTTGGTGTAATTAATTTGATTAAGGTGATTAGTTTAGATTAATTAAGTTTAATTAATTTAAACATTTGTAGATTGATCCCTGTCTAGAGGTCCCTTTATTTTCGGCTTAGTGGTGCGGTTGCTGATCACAACTGCGGGGTTGTCTTGTTTGGAACTGTTCAGTAAAGTCGGGTCGTGACATTTCGTCCCCGAAATTTAAAAGCAAAGGTAATTTAATAATCTCCTTAAAGATTTTATTTAATACACAAGCATATATCAAACATATGCTAACAATCAAAACAACCAATTCAACCAATCAAACAAATCTAATTATCCAGACAAATTCTGGATAAAATTCTATCGAGTTTCCCCAAGTATATATATACCGGAATACTCGCTCAAGAGAATCCAAACAATCAATACTAAGAAATTCCAAAAACTCCTATACAGCTATATCTACAACACAAGACAAGATATCAGACTGCAAACAAGTCTGACTCAACAACCAAAACTCCAGAACTGCTGGTTCCACAACTAGAGATAGATCATACACGTATTCCCTCAGAGATACGTGAAACTCATCGAATCCCAGTTATCCAAACTGGCAATCCAATCCTGTAGATCAATCACTTAACCTTTGAGAAAAACAGAAAGGTCTAATCTCTTATCCACAAATCTTTCCTGTCGATCCTGGGCTGCCTTCAACTTCTAGATCAATCCAATCCATCACACAAACTCTACTACAGATATCAGAAAACTTCAGACAAACAACACTTATTCAGAAAACAGAACAGATGCCCAAGACATCCAAATCTCCAGATAAAAATGAATTTCCGGTAGAAATCTTCTGATCCAAGACAAAACACAAATCCCAAATGAATCGGGTGTTGCTTTAATTCTGAAATAGCTGCCACCATGCTTCCACTGCGCAACTCTGATTTGAGAATGCTGTTAATGAACATAGGTACACTTGATCAACTTACCCCGAAAACATTGTTCATCAAATTCCATAAAATCTCCAAAAAACCAAGTCGAAACAGAACTCAATCTCCTGAGGCGGATGCAAAACTTAACTCCTTCAAAGACATCCAGAAAATACCAAACCACTTCGATAACTCAAACATCTTCTAGAGATGCTCCAATCTAAACAAAGGTTACTCAGAAAACTTCCGGATCATCACAAATCACTTTTGCGATTCTACTCAGTTCAGATCATTCTCTCTTCAACAACCAGAACAGCCAAAGCCTTCAAATCAAAAGAAAACTAGTGGCCGCCTTCAACCACAAACATCACACCCAGCTGAGCTTCCAGAAGAAATGGACAAGCTTCACCATCTGCCCGGCCTACTGACAAAAGAATCACAGAGACTTCAGAACCATCGAAGAAACAGGCCACTCACTGCTGCTACTGCTGCCAACAAACTTAATTACCCCAAAGCTCATCGAATCTCAAAGCTACAACAACCACTTCCACCAAAAGAGCCTTCAGAAGACAGATATCCCTCAGGAAACTCGCCTTCAAACCAAGCACAAAACTCTCTGTCAGATTCTCAAACTCAAATACAGACAGAACTCCTTCCTAAGGTTGCCAAAATACCAATGCTGGCTTTAGTACTCCAAACTGATCCAGACTCAAGAAAAATCCACTCATACGAGTAAGCTTAAAATCCAAAGATACACTCCGAATCTTGAAAAGATTCTCCTTCAGAGATCAGTGAAATCCTTCACACCAAACTGCCAAACTACTCAAGATGCCCAACACTGCCCTAGCAGATCACTTCCCAGCTCAAACACTCAGAACTCCAACCATTGGTAGTTGTGTTACACACACCACTACCCTATCTACCTTTATTACTTATATTGGAAAACCTGAACAGGTAACCCAACAGATAGGTAGAATTAAATATATTTATATTTAAAATTACAAGTACGCTCTCTCAAGAAAGACACCACTACAGAGCCTAGGTATTCACTCAACCTAATGCTCTGATACCAACTGTGACGACCCAACTTCCAGACTCCAGGAAATTGCATCGCTAATAAGAAAGAAAGGGATAGAAAAAGAGAAAGAAAGAGAAGAAGAAGAAACATCAGAATCTAAACAGCGGAACGAATAAATATAATATATCACATAATTACTTTACATAGTATCATATACATCAGAGTTTTACAGCCAATACAACACATACTAGACAGTTATAAACACCTGTCTAGTTATACAACTCTAAACAGTACAAGATACAACTCAGAGAGACGACTCAGAGATACCAACACAGCGGAAAATAGATAACTACAACGCAGAAGCCTCCTGCTCCATTTGCTCCTCCATAACTCGTCAAAGCAATCCTGAATCACTTGACTACTCATACATAATATGAGTACCCAAGAGTTTAATAAAACAGAAAATAAACACTCGGGTCAGACAGGGGTCTGGTGTGAGTAAATAGTTTAAAAGTTGCTTAACTTTAGAAAATCCTTTGAAAACAAAAGGTATCACGTAAGACTTCCCACACATAAACATGGAAAAGTTTTTACCTTACGCTAACCAAAACATTTGATAGGAAATCCAGTGATATTATAATAGTGTCTAGGGTTTTCAAGTAAATAAGAAATAGCCGAAATTGTTACATTCATTAAATTCCAGCTACTAGCCACAAAAGTGGGTAATACAAACAAAACCGTAGAGTCTCGTAGGGAAAATGGGTTTCCAACAATGGCAGGGCTACTGGGGTACCGCCCGTCACAGTACGTGGCCTAGATCACAGTACCGAGGATTACTCCCTTAATTAATTACTCAATTAAAATTAATTACATTTAGTAATTAATCAAAATACATTTATTAATTGAGTAATTAATTAAGGGAGTAATCCTCGGTACTGTGATCTAGGCCACGTACTGTGACGGGCGGTACCCCAGTAGCCCTGCCATTGTTGGAAACCCATTTTCCCTACGAGACTCTACGGTTTTGTTTGTATTACCCACTTTTGTGGCTAGTAGCTGGAATTTAATGAATGTAACAATTTCGGCTATTTCTTATTTACTTGAAAACCCTAGACACTATTATAATATCACTGGATTTCCTATCAAATGTTTTGGTTAGCGTAAGGTAAAAACTTTTCCATGTTTATGTGTGGGAAGTCTTACGTGATACCTTTTGTTTTCAAAGGATTTTCTAAAGTTAAGCAACTTTTAAACTATTTACTCACACCAGACCCCTGTCTGACCCGAGTGTTTATTTTCTGTTTTATTAAACTCTTGGGTACTCATATTATGTATGAGTAGTCAAGTGATTCAGGATTGCTTTGACGAGTTATGGAGGAGCAAATGGAGCAGGAGGCTTCTGCGTTGTAGTTATCTATTTTCCGCTGTGTTGGTATCTCTGAGTCGTCTCTCTGAGTTGTATCTTGTACTGTTTAGAGTTGTATAACTAGACAGGTGTTTATAACTGTCTAGTATGTGTTGTATTGGCTGTAAAACTCTGATGTATATGATACTATGTAAAGTAATTATGTGATATATTATATTTATTCGTTCCGCTGTTTAGATTCTGATGTTTCTTCTTCTTCTCTTTCTTTCTCTTTTTCTATCCCTTTCTTTCTTATTAGCGATGCAATTTCCTGGAGTCTGGAAGTTGGGTCGTCACAGTTGGTATCAGAGCATTAGGTTGAGTGAATACCTAGGCTCTGTAGTGGTGTCTTTCTTGAGAGAGCGTACTTGTAATTTTAAATATAAATATATTTAATTCTACCTATCTGTTGGGTTACCTGTTCAGGTTTTCCAATATAAGTAATAAAGGTAGATAGGGTAGTGGTGTGTGTAACACAACTACCAATGGTTGGAGTTCTGAGTGTTTGAGCTGGGAAGTGATCTGCTAGGGCAGTGTTGGGCATCTTGAGTAGTTTGGCAGTTTGGTGTGAAGGATTTCACTGATCTCTGAAGGAGAATCTTTTCAAGATTCGGAGTGTATCTTTGGATTTTAAGCTTACTCGTATGAGTGGATTTTTCTTGAGTCTGGATCAGTTTGGAGTACTAAAGCCAGCATTGGTATTTTGGCAACCTTAGGAAGGAGTTCTGTCTGTATTTGAGTTTGAGAATCTGACAGAGAGTTTTGTGCTTGGTTTGAAGGCGAGTTTCCTGAGGGATATCTGTCTTCTGAAGGCTCTTTTGGTGGAAGTGGTTGTTGTAGCTTTGAGATTCGATGAGCTTTGGGGTAATTAAGTTTGTTGGCAGCAGTAGCAGCAGTGAGTGGCCTGTTTCTTCGATGGTTCTGAAGTCTCTGTGATTCTTTTGTCAGTAGGCCGGGCAGATGGTGAAGCTTGTCCATTTCTTCTGGAAGCTCAGCTGGGTGTGATGTTTGTGGTTGAAGGCGGCCACTAGTTTTCTTTTGATTTGAAGGCTTTGGCTGTTCTGGTTGTTGAAGAGAGAATGATCTGAACTGAGTAGAATCGCAAAAGTGATTTGTGATGATCCGGAAGTTTTCTGAGTAACCTTTGTTTAGATTGGAGCATCTCTAGAAGATGTTTGAGTTATCAAAGTGGTTTGGTATTTTCTGGATGTCTTTGAAGGAGTTAAGTTTTGCATCCGCCTCAGGAGATTGAGTTCTGTTTCGACTTGGTTTTTTGGAGATTTTATGGAATTTGATGAACAATGTTTTCGGGGTAAGTTGATCAAGTGTACCTATGTTCATTAACAGCATTCTCAAATCAGAGTTGCGCAGTGGAAGCATGGTGGCAGCTATTTCAGAATTAAAGCAACACCCGATTCATTTGGGATTTGTGTTTTGTCTTGGATCAGAAGATTTCTACCGGAAATTCATTTTTATCTGGAGATTTGGATGTCTTGGGCATCTGTTCTGTTTTCTGAATAAGTGTTGTTTGTCTGAAGTTTTCTGATATCTGTAGTAGAGTTTGTGTGATGGATTGGATTGATCTAGAAGTTGAAGGCAGCCCAGGATCGACAGGAAAGATTTGTGGATAAGAGATTAGACCTTTCTGTTTTTCTCAAAGGTTAAGTGATTGATCTACAGGATTGGATTGCCAGTTTGGATAACTGGGATTCGATGAGTTTCACGTATCTCTGAGGGAATACGTGTATGATCTATCTCTAGTTGTGGAACCAGCAGTTCTGGAGTTTTGGTTGTTGAGTCAGACTTGTTTGCAGTCTGATATCTTGTCTTGTGTTGTAGATATAGCTGTATAGGAGTTTTTGGAATTTCTTAGTATTGATTGTTTGGATTCTCTTGAGCGAGTATTCCGGTATATATATACTTGGGGAAACTCGATAGAATTTTATCCAGAATTTGTCTGGATAATTAGATTTGTTTGATTGGTTGAATTGGTTGTTTTGATTGTTAGCATATGTTTGATATATGCTTGTGTATTAAATAAAATCTTTAAGGAGATTATTAAATTACCTTTGCTTTTAAATTTCGGGGACGAAATTCTTTTAAGGGGGGAGGAATGTGATGTCCCGGAAATTTGGGCAATATTTATTTAATAATTTCATTTATAATTTAGTTTAAAATGTGAAATGCTGATTTAATAATCCAGTTCAAACATAATTTTCTTTTGAAATTTATAATTATTTTGTTAATAAATGATATTCTTTTTGAAAATTTATAATAATTGATTTTGAGAATCTTATTGTTTTAAAATGTTGAAAATATTTTAAATGATAAAATTTCCTTTCTAAATTGATTTAAAAATATTTATTTACATTGTAAATAGGAGTTTTGATTTTAAATTTTAATTTTAAATTTAATAAAGGATCTTTTCAAATTTATAATATATATATAGGTGTATAATTTATGGATTGATTAAACTAAAATGAAATTAGTATTGAACCTTTCATAAGTCAATTTTATAAATCTATCTTGTATTTTGAGAAAGTAATCATAGTAAATATTTTGTTATAAATATATATAGTTAAGAATTGTATTTTTATAATAAAGTTTATTTTGTTTGTTTTGAAATAAATTTCAGTTTAGACAGAACTACTTCCTAAGGTTGCCAAGATACCATGCTGGCTTCAGTACTCCCAACTGCTTCCAGACTCAAGAAAATCCATTCATACGAGTGCAACCCAGCTTACAATCCAAAGATAAACTCCGAATCTTGAAAAGATTTCCTTCAGAGATTAGTGAAATCCTTCAGGAAACTCGATCTCAATCCAAGCACAAAACATTCTGCTAAACTGAGTTTCAAACTCAAATATAGACAGATATCCCTCAGTAAATTTAAAAATATGAAATATGTTAGAAATCTTGCCGAGACTTGCTCGAGTTCTGGATTGTTGTTGTTCGTAGTGTTGTGTTTTTGAGTTGGAAATTTTAACCCTATAGGTTATAACTATGATTGTAATAAAAAAAAAAAAAAAACAAACAATCTCAGTTTTTAAAACCTGAGAGTTATTTGCAGTTTGAATTTGAATGAAATTCAAATTATAGTATAAGGTCTTGCGGGGTTGGTTGCGACTCGAGAGGGTGGCCGTAAAAGCAAATTCGAGGTATCACTGTGAGCCACAGCGGGGCTGGGATGGTTGAAAAGCCTACCGGTCGTGAGCCGTTGCTGATGGTTGAAAAGCCTAGGACGTCACAGTTGGTATCAGAGCGTTAGGATACCTAGGCTCTGAATTGTGTCTTTCTTTAGGGAGTGTTAGGTTGAGCGAATGCCTATGCTCTGAATTGGTGTCTTAACTAATTATTACTTAATTAAACAATCCTTAATTACATCATTAACATTAATTAATGATCTTTAATATTTAGATAAATTACTTAATTCAAATTAATTACATTTAGTAATTAGTCTAATTATTAATCACCTTGATTAATAATTAACTATCTTAATTACTCATTTATAAATTAATTAACCAATAACTAATCATTAATTAATTCCTTAATTTATTACAAAAGTAATTAATCCAAATTACTAATTATATTTCAGTAATTAACACTATTACTTCATCAAGTAATCCTGCTCCACTAATTACATTAAGTAATTACTCTCTAAAAATCATTAGATGATTTATTTAAATTAATTAAACTAAGTTAATTAACTTAATTAAATCACAATCCAAATTAATTACAATAAGTAATTAATTCCTTAATTACTTAACAATTATCATTAATTAGATTCAATTAATTAATCTAATTAATTATCCAAAATTAATTTCCTTAATTAATTACTAAATTATCCTTAGATAATTATCATCATTTATTAATTAACAAATTTCACTAAATATATACTTAAGAAAATTTAATTTAGATTAATAAATCATTTCTAATTAAAAATTAATCTAAACCATTATTTAAAAGCCAAATAATTAAGTAAATCCTTAATTATCAAATGACTTTATTTACATTCAAAATGTATTTACACAATACATTTCTAAATTTAAATTCCATTTTTAAAATTTTGATATTTTCAAAATGTTTAACCATTTAAACATAAATCTAAATTAACACTTCATATTTTAAATTCAAATATCTTCAAATACTAAAGGAACTAGATTCCTTCAAATTTTAAAACTTATTTGAAATCAAATCTCATCTTCAAATCTATATTAAACATTGAAATATGTTCATTCATCCTTCTTTAAAATTATAAACTTGTTTGAAATCAAAATTGGGTTTCAAAGTAAATTTGAAACTGTATAAATTTGATTTCAAACCAATTTAAATCTTGTTTAAAAATGTTTAAATCTGTTCAATGTTTAAAACTCAAATAAACTTGTTTTAAATCAAAAATCAGGTTTAAAAGATAACCTGAAACTATTTAAGATCTTTGACTTAATCCAGATTAAATTTTGTTTAAATTAAGATCCTCATTTTCAAAACTTTAAATTTCAACTACATTTGAATTCAGTCTCAAATCATATTTGAATCAAGTTGTAATTAAAAAAATAATATGAATTTCATTCAACATTTTTAAAACTGCAAAACAACCTTCAGGTTTAAAACCTGAAACATTTTTAATTTTGATTTAAAACCAAACTTTAAACTTGTTTAAGATATTTCATTTTTTTTTTAAAAACATTGAATTACACTTAAATTCAGTTTTCAACTTTCACCTGAAATCAAATTCCCACACAAACATTTAAATTTCATTCAAATGTTTGAAACTACAAAGCTTCAGGATTTTAAACCTGAAACTGTTTGTTTTAAAACTTGATTTAAACAGAATTTTAAACTTGTTTAAATATGAAAGTTTCATTTTTTTTACAACCTTGAATTTAAAACTCTATTTGAATTCAGATTCAAATTTTCACTTAAATCAAAAATCTGCACTAGAATTTGAATTCAATCAACATAAAAAACTGCAACTCTCAGGTTTAAAAACCTGAAACAGTTTATATTTCCTTTAAAACAATGTCACGACCCGACTTTCCACTCCCAGAAAATCGCGTCATGAATTAAGAAAGAAAGGGATAGAAGAAGAAAAGAAAGAAGAGAAGAAAGAAACAACATCAGAATCTAACACAGCGGAACGAATAAATTATATTAATAACATAATACTTTACATAGTATCATATACATCAGAGATACACAGCATAATCAAACTCATACTAGACAGTTATAGACACCTGTCTAGTTATACAACTCAATACAACAACTCAGAGAACACACAGCGGAAAACTAGATATATATCTACTCGCAGAAGCCTCCTGCTCCATTGCTCCTCCACAAATCGTCAAAGCTAATCCAGAATTCTAACCTGAATCCCTTGACTACTCATAAAAATTTGAGTACCCAAGAGTTTATGAAAAACAAAAATAAACTCCGGGTCAGACATGGGTCTGGTGTGAGTAACAGGTTAAAGTTGCTTAACTTTGAAAAACCTTTGAAAAGAAAAGGTATCACGTAAGACTTCCCACACATAAACATGGAAAAGTTTTTACCTTACGCTAACCAAACCATTTGATAGGAAATCCGATGATATTATAATAGTGTCTAGGGTTTTCAAGTAAATAAGAAAATAGCCGAAATTGTTACATTCATTAAATTCCAGCTACTAGCCACAAAAGTGGGTAATACAATCAAAACCGTTGGCACTTATTGGATTTTGGATTCCATACAATGGCAGGGCTACTGGGGTACCGCCCGTCACAGTACGTGGCCTAGATCACCGTACCGAGGATTACTCCCTTCATCCCCTGCAACACAAAGCCGGACCCGTTCCTTACTGAACAGTTCCAAACAAGACAACCCCGTGGTTGTAGCTAGCAACCACCCACACAGCCGAATATAAAGGGACTTCTAGACAGGGATCAATCTTGCTCTCCCGTGGGCGCGACCCACGAAGCTTTGCTGCACCTCCCCTGTTTTAGCCATTCCCGGTTGATGAGGCTTGAGGCTACGATTACCTTTATAGGACATATCACTTAGAATGCTCATCGTCCACCTGACGATGTGCTGAAAGCATTCAATCCATACAAGTTCGTTCCGGGTTCGAACGAAACCGAAGGCATTATCTCGTTACACTCATTTTGGAATCACCCTCAGAGTTAACGACAATAACCCTTGCACTCTAAATCTCCATCTCGAATCTATAAGGACTAATTCCGTCAACTCATTACGGAATCACCCACAGAGTTATACTGACTCATAGTCCTTACACCTCGAGTCTTCACAAAGCTCCACTTTGATACACGACCTAACGTTATTTGGAATCGATGTGGTTTTCGGATATCCAAATATGGAAACCCGATCCCGGTCTCATCGAAAACCAAAGCGTGTCTTTTAAGGTCCAAGTTGTTTTAAAGGTTTAAAACAATTCAATTACAGTATCTATATACACACAGATAGATAACTTAAAACATAACTGATAATCAACATTATCACATAACAGGTGATCCACATCATCAATATCAAATAGATATTCCATATACCACCATCACAATAGATAACCTATGTTATCATCACAATATAACCAACATCCATACCACACAATATCATTTATCTCATTACTGAGATTACAAAGCATCCAAGTCAAACCATTCATCCATAAGCAAAGATTCACTCATCACAATATAATTAATTTAAAATGAATTAAATTAATCATCTCTATCTCAAATTAATTTAAAATGAATTAAATTAATTCCTTCATCTTTAATTAATTTAAAATAAATTAAATTAATTGCTTCACAATAAAAATCTTGCTTACTCAATCATTTAATTGATTACAATCAATTAATCAATCATTCAAAATAAATTACCTTAATTAACCACCCTTGATTAATTACCCTTAATTACATTCATGTAATTATCCTTAATTAATTTCACAAATTAATTACAACCAAAAAGTAATTAACCTTTAATTACTTCAATTAATTAATTAATTAATCATAATTTAATTATCCTAATCCTTAATTAATTACATTAATTAATTACCTATTATTGATTAATTAATCCCAATTAATCATCCTTAATTACATCACTAATTAAATAATTAATGATCTTAATTATTTCTTAAATTAATTACTCAAAGTAATTAACTAACTTAATTATTATATTAAACCAAATTAATTATTCTTAAATTAATTTCTTAATTAATTATTCGATTAATTACTAAATAATTAATCCAAATTATCTCATACTTAAACATCTCCACTTAATTACAATCATGTAATTATTAATTAATTACTTAACTAAGTAATTTCCAAAACATTGATTACATAAAGTAATTATCCTTAACCCAAGTGTTTAAAATTAATTAAACTTAATTAATTAAATTAAACAATCTCATTTAATTAAATTAATTACAATTTAAAATCTGAGAGAGCGTATTTGTATTTAAATTTCGGGGACGAAATTCTTTTAAGGGGGGAGGAATGTGACGACCCGGAATTTTGAGCAATATCAATTTAATAATCTTTGATAATAATTAAATTGATTTGATCATTTTATATTATAAATTGACAAGTTAAATTTATTTTAAAAGGTTAATGATAACAATTTGTTAATATCTATCAATAAATTTCTTGGCAATATGAATTGGTAAATTTAATTCTTTTGAAAGCTAATAATCTGATTTGAAAATATTTATTTTGGTAAATAAGAAGTCTTTAATGTAATAAAATTTTAGATTCAAATTAAAATATATATGAATGTATATATATTGTGATTTGATATTTAATTTGGAAATTAACAAATTTAATGTTAAAATACTTTTCTATTTGAAATGTGTATATATATTTGTATATATATATTTGGAATAGGAATTGCATTAATTTGAATTTAATAAGAATTTTCAAAATTGAATATATTTGGTTTTGAATTTAAAATGATAATTTGATTTAATGACTTTAAATTGATAATTGAGATTTAAATTTTAAAATAACAAAGTTAATTCATTATTCATGATAAATATGTACCTTAAGCTTTTAAATAAGATTTAAATTAAAATAGAAATTTCAAACATATAAACATTTAATAGAATTAAAATGTAAGTTACTTGTTTCATATGAATATTACATAGTAAATAAATAATTAAACCTTAAAATACATTATATATATATTCACCTTTCATGCAAAATTTAAAATAAATAAAAATAAAATATAAATAACACTTGTTAAACTTTTGAATATGTGTTAAGACACTTGTAAATTAATTGCTTAGGTGTAAATAGATTAGAGTTCTTTGTGACAAATGTCTTCTTCATTTTTGATAATTAAATTTAAAATTTAACTTGTAAATATAAAACAAAGTTTTACTTCAGCTCAAACATTTTCTTCAAACTCAAAACTGAAAACAAAAGCAAAATACAAAGATAAAAATGCATGCAAATCAAAAGAAGAAATCACTTTCTTCTTTCAAACAAGATGAGTACAAATGCAGAAAACTGTAAATCTGGATTTAAAACAAATGCAAGTTCTTCATCAACATCTGGAAACTCTGTATTCAACTACAAGATAAACACCAACATGCAGCATCAATTTAATCAACATGCAAGAACCTGGAAGTAGATCAAACATGAAAGTTTCAACATGCAAAGAGTTCTGTTTTCAGCATGCAGTGAATTCAAATGCCTGGAAACAATCATGCAGTTCTTTCTTCCACTTAAATACATGTGAGTAAAACGAATTTTAAAAACAGTTTTAACTTGATTTCATCTCTGTTTATATATGAAAATGTTATGGTTCTTTGAATTATTGGATTTTGAATGAATGCCTGAGAAGTAAAATCATTTGCTCTGTCTTCTGTTTGAATCTAGTGAGTAAATAAATTTAAAAAAAAAACAGATTTAAACTTGAATCTTATCTTGGATTGTGAATGAATATCATGCTGTTACTTGATTGAATTAAATGTATGTTGTATGTGAGTGTTTAAGGGCATGTCTGGATATAGATTTAATGCCTGTAGTTTATTGTGTGGTTTTGAAACAATTACCAGTTTTTAAAGTGAATAAATGATTTAAATTACTTGAATTTACAGTAAAATATAAATTATGGTCAGAAATTTATTAAAACAATTTCAAGTTTTGATTTCACAATTGAATTGCAAATGGAAATTGATGAATTTTAGAACTTGAATCACAATTTCTAATGGAGTATTCAGTGAGCATTTTGGGATTTTCTAGTTTGGGGTTTTTGGCCGATTCTGGGTGATAGTCGAAGAATCAAGCATCGTGGTTGAGTATGGAGGTAGAGGGGGTGTTGAAGTTCACCAGAAAAATGCAGAAGTATTTTTCTAATTTTTAAATCGATGGGAATGGATTGATGTAGGGTTTTGCTTCCTGTTCTTTCTTTCTCTGTTCATCTTTAAATCGCGACTTCGTGGGCAATCTGGAGGCTATCGCGAGGGGTTAGGGAGGTGAGGGGAAGTGAGATGAAGCTGCAGTGATGAAGGCGTGGTCTCTGGTGAAGGCAGTGACGGGCGGTGGTGGTTTACAGGTAGGGATTCTTCGAACTGTTTGGGTTCGAATGTTGTATTTCGATTTTCGATCGTGTTTGGATTTCTGGGTTGAGCATTGGGATGGAGGGGTTGAACGTGACTTGTGGTGGTCGGAATGGTGGTCGTTGGCGATGGGAAACTCGGTGCACGTTGCACGGTGGGGTGGTATCAGTTGCTGTTGGGTTGAATGAGAGAAGATGGTGAAGAACTCGAAGCAGGCACCGTGTTTTGTGCTGTGGAACTCGAAGCAAAGGGTAGGCAGGGGAGTCTCGGGATGTTACTGGGTGTTTTGTTGGGTTACTCGAGTTAAAGCTTGGTTACTCGAGTATTTAAATATCCAGACTTTAGGACTTGATGTTTAAGTTGTAACTCAAAGAATTTGTTTTTAGGAATAAGGTTTTAAACGAAATGGGTTAAACAAGTTTCAGATTAAATTTGTTTTCAAGTTATGTCTTAAAAACACGATTTTATATATATTTTAAATGTGGAAATTTTAAAATAAATAGGTGGGTTTGAAATAAAGTTTATGTTAAACTTTATTTAAATAAATTTGGAAAAGATTTAAAGATTTAAAAGTTCAATTTAAAATATGTTTAAATTATAATTGATTTCTAAATATTATATTATTTTAAATAAAGTTTAATGATTTAGAATTTGATAATCAATTGTAATAAAGATTATCTTTAGTAAGTTTGAATTTGATTTATTTGAAGATAATTAAATTTGTAAAGATAATTGAGATAATTAAATTATTTTTAATTATCAAGTTTTAATTGTTAATAAATGATTTAATTAAGATAATGGTTTCTTAATCTAGTATCTTTTAATATAATAAGATTAAGAATCATTTAATTAATTTTAAATGATTAGTTAAATAGTTAATTAAGTAATTAACTTGTGATTAATTAAGATAATCACTTTGGATTAATCTAATTATTTAGGGTAGTAATTAAGTAATTAAGTGATTAATTACTAAAGGTAATTAAGTAAAGAATAATTACTTTATGGAAAGAAATTAAGTAAATGTGATTAGGGAATAATCACTTTAGTTATTAATTAAAGACTTAATTAATAATTGATGAAAGGTTTAAATTATTTGGTTAGTGATTTATTAATAAAAGAGATTAAGAGTAATTAATTAAGTTATTAATTATTTGTAAAAGTAATTAATTAAGATAGAATTTAATTAATGATGTAATCATTAATTAATGAAAATAATTAATTAATTGTTAATTAATAATTTAAGAATAATTAATTTATAATTAAGTTTTAATTACTAAATGTAATTAAAAATAATTAATCAAAGGTGATTAATTAAAAGTAATTAATTAAGTATGATTAATTAAAAGTAATTAATCAATGTGATTAATTAAAAGTGATTAATCAAGTGTAATTGATTAAGGAAAATTAAGGAATAATTATCAAGATATTTAGAGAATAATTAATCAAGGTTGATTAATTTTAAAAGTAATTAAGAGGTAATTACTTAGTATAATTTGGAAGTAATTAATCAGGATGATTAATTAATAGGGAAATTAAGTAATAATTACTTAAGGTAATTAAGTAATAATTAATCAGGAAAGATTAATTGAGTTGGGTAATTAAGTGATGTTAATTAATTAATTTGTAATTAATTAATGAATAAGAAGTTGGATTGAAGATAATCCAAGTGTTTAATTAAGGATTATTTTAATTTAAGGATTAATTAAATTAATCAAGTTTGAATCAAACTTGTTTATGAATGGTTAATGATTGGATGATATATGTATCATTGAATGAGTTAATGATATTGGTTGTTGTTGGATGGCATTGATTGATGGATGATGATGTGTATATGCTATATCTGAATGTGATATATATGCTGCTTTGTGATATGTATAGATGCATGTGATAATAGATGCTTATCTATTTGTGTTGTGAATACATCTATTTATGTTAAGTGATATTTCTGAATATCTATTGTTTAAATCCCTTAAGTACAACTTGGACATTAAAATGGCGTTTGGTTTCGATGAGACCGGGATCGGGTTTCCATATTTGGGATCCGAAAACCACATCGATTCCAATTAAACGTTAGGTCGTTAATCCAAGTGGAGCAAGTGAAGACTCGAGGTGTAAGGGCTATACGTCAGTATAACTCTGTGGGTGATTCCGTAATGAGTTTGACGGAATAGTGCTTATAGATTCGAGATGGAGATTTAGAGTGCAAGGGCTATGGTCGTTGACTCTGAGGGTGATTCCAAAATGAGTGCAACGAGATAGTGCCTTCGGTTTCGTTCGAACCCGGAACGAACTTGTATGGATTGAATGCTTTCAGCACATCGTTAGGCGGACGATGAGCATTCTAAGATAATTGGTCCTATAAAGGTAATCGCAGCCTCAAGCCTCATCAACCGGGAATGGCTAAAACAGGGGAGGTGCAGCAAGGCTTCGTGGGTCGCGCCCACTGGAGGGCAAGATACATCCCTGTCTAGAGGTCCCTTTATATTTCGGCTGTGTAGGCAGTTGGAACTGCAGCCAACTGCGGGGTGGTCTTGTTCGGGACTGTTCAGTAAGGAACGGTGCCGGCCTTGTGTTGCAGGGGAGTTAGGGTGGCTCCTCGGTACGGTGATCTAGGCCACGTACTGTGACGGGCGGTACCCCGGTAGCCCTGCCATTGATGGAATCCAAAATCCAATAAGTGCCTGTACGGTTTTGATTG
This sequence comes from Allium cepa, assembly GCA_030765085.1. Classification (NCBI taxonomy): domain Eukaryota; kingdom Viridiplantae; phylum Streptophyta; class Magnoliopsida; order Asparagales; family Amaryllidaceae; genus Allium; species Allium cepa. The sequence continues at coordinate 227,881 of JASFAV010000023.1, read as the reverse complement.
TGCCCAACTATGTTGGAACGTGAGATGCAAGCATTCCAGCTATTTCTGTATTTTACTTGAAAACCCTAGACACTATTATAATATCACTGGATTTCCTATCAACTGTTTTGGTTAGCGTAAGGTAAAAACTTTTCCATGTTTATGTGTGGGAAGTCTTACGTGATACCTTTTGTTTTCAAAGGTTTTTCTAAAGTTAAGCAATCTTAAACCGTTTACTCACACCAGACCCCTGTCTGACCCGAGTGTTTATTTTCTGTTTTATTAAACTCTTGGGTACTCATATTATGTATGAGTAGTCAAGTGATTCAGGTTATCTCTTGACGAATTCTGGAGGAGCTTTGGAGCAGGAGGCTTCAGCGTGTAGATATATGGTTAGAGTTTCCGCTGTGTTGTTTTCTGCATGATGTCTTGTATTGTATTAGACAGAAATGTTATAACTGTCTGAATTGAAGTGTTTAGTTGTGTACTCTGATGTATATGATACTATGTATATGTCCTATATTATATTTAAATCGTTCCGCTGTGAGATTCTGATGTGTTGTTTTCTCTTTCTTCTCTTTCTTTTCTTCTTCTATCCCTTTCTTTCTTATTTAGTGATGCGATTTTCCGGGAGTGGAAAGTCGGGTCGCTACAGTTGGTATCAGTAATTAATTTAAGTGTGATTAATTAATTGTAATTAATTAAGGATTAATGTAATTAATTATAGTTAATTAATTAATGAAGGATCATTAATTATTGTAATTAATGATAGTAATTAAAGGATAATTACTGAATATGGTTAAGGATAATTACTTGAAGGTAATTAAGAGATAATTAATCAAGGAAGATTAATTAAAGAAGATCATTAAGGAATGATAAATGAATTTGATTTGTGATAAATCAATGAAGTAGGATTAAGATAATCCAAGTGGTTAAAGGATAGTAATTAATTTAATTAAAGGTTAATTAAATCGATTAAGAGTTAATCAATTCTGCTTTGGATGATTGGTTGATATTGAATGATTGATATTGGATGTTGGATGATAATGGATGATTGATATTGGGTGTTTTGTTGATATTGGATGATATGGATGTGTATGAGATATGTGATATGCTGCTTGTAAGATGAATGGTTTATATGACTTATCTGTTGTGATAATGTTATTCATCTATCTGTTTATATCATCCTGAATAAGTTAAACTGTTTAAATCCCTTAAGTACAACTTGGACATTAAAATGGCGTTTGGTTTCGATGAGACCGGGATCGGGTTTCCATATTTGGAATCCGAAAACCACATCGATTCCAATTAAACGTTAGGTCGTTAATCCAAGAGGAGCAAGTGAAGGCTCGAGGTATAAGGGCTATACGTCAGTATAACTCTGTGGGTGATTCCGTAATGAGTTTGACGGAATAGTACTTATAGATTCGAGATGACGAATCAGAGTGCAAGGGCTATGGTCGTTGACTCTGAGGGTGATTCCAATAATGAGTGCAACGAGATAGTGCCTTCGGTTTCGTTCGAACCCGGAACGAACTTGTATGGATTGAATGCTTTCAGCACATCGTCAGGCGGACGATGAGCATTCTAAGAGATGTGTTCTATAAAGGTAATCGCAGCCTCAAGCCTCATCAACCGGGAATGGCTAAAACAGGGGAGGTGCAGCAAGGCTTCGTGGGTAGCTCCCACTGGAGAGCAAGATTTACCCCTGTCTAGAGGTCCCTTTATATTCGGCTGTGTGGGGCGGTTGATCCGGACAACCGCCGGGGTTGTTTTGTTTGGGACTGTTCAGTAAGGAATGGTCCCGGTCTTGTGTTGCAGGGGATGAAGGGAGTAATCCTCGGTACGGTGATCTAGGCCACGTACTGTGACGGGCGGTACCCCAGTAGCCCTGCCATTGTTGGAAACCCATTTTCCCTACGAGACCCTACGGTTTTGTTTGTATTACCCACTTTTGTGGCTAGTAGCTGGAATTTAATCATGTAACAATTTCGGCTATTTCATATTTATTTGAAAACCCTAGACACTATTATAATATCACTGGATTTCCTATCAAATGTTTTGGTTAGCGTAAGGTAAAAACTTTTCCATGTTTATGTGTGGGAAGTCTTACGTGATACCTTTTCTTTCTAAAGGTTTTTCTAAAGTTAAGCAATTTTAAACCGTTTACTCACACCAGACCCCTGTCTGACCCGAGTGTTTATTTTCTGTTTTATTAAACTCTTGGGTACTCATATTATGTATGAGTAGTCAAGTGATTCAGGTTAGCTTGACGAATTCTGGAGGAGTAATGGAGCAGGAGGCTTCGACGTGTAGATATATTTTGGTTCCGCTGTGTTTGGTATCTGTTTCTTCTGTTGTACTTGAGTTGTATGAATTAGACAGATGTTTATAACTGTCTAATATGTGTTGTATAGTTGTGTAACTCTGATGTAATCTGATACTATGTAATATTTTATTTGATATATTATATTCTATTCGTTCCGCTGTGAGTTCTCTGATGTTGTTGTGTTCTTCTTTCTCTTTCTTTTCTTCTTCTATCCCTTTCTTTCTTCTAAATGATGCGATTTCCTGGAGGTAGGAAGTCGGGTCGTTTCAGTTGGTATCAGAGCTCAGACAAGAAATCTCAAATGCCAAAGCACTACCCAACCAATCTTACTCAATGTCTGCTCTCTTAACCAGAGAAATCTAACAGCACTGAAGTCTCCAACTTCGAATACCAAACTCCTTATCTCATATCTGTATAACTCAACAGACAATTCTGGACTGCCAATCTCTTCCTGATCAGCTCAACCTATGCTGATACTTTCAGAAACAACTAGACCAAACCAAACTAGCTTCTGGATCCTATCCAACGGAAAATTCTTCCAAAATCCGTCGAAATCCAGTACACAATTTCTACTATTCAAGCAATAGCAACATAACTTATTCCTTCATTGCACAGCTGCTACCTCGCTTCCGCTGCACAACTCTGATTCTGAAATAGAGGAGAATACTGTTGATGAACACAAGTATAACTTATCCAATATACCGGAAACTTTGTTCATCAAATCCATATAATCTTGGTGACACATCCTACTCGGTCACACAACTTACTACAGAATCCAATTCAAAACAAGATCCAACCAAATCCAAATTCCAAGAATAAATTCTTGAGCTGCTTCACAAACTCTTCTACTAGGCTAACCACCAAATCACTTCTGGAACCAAACAATACGGAACTCAACTCCAGATGCAGTCAAACTACTGATTACTCTAGCAGCTCCTACTTTCATCATGAGAATCCTCAGTCTCAAACCAAAGAATGCTCAAGAACATTCCAAACCAATCGCAAGTTACTTTTTGCGATCCAATCTAATCCGAGTTCCAAAGAAACTGTCCTCTCTTTACCAATTAGAATAGCTCTAAGCTTTTCCAAACAAGGTTAATTCTTCAAGAAAACTTCCACCAACTGCTCGGACTGCTACAAGAAGAACCACAAAGATTCCTGAACCATCCGAGAAACAATCAACACTGCTGCTTCCAAACTCAACTTCGATGATACTGCAAAGCTAAAAGATCCACTCGTCAGCACACCGAACACTTCGAGTTGCACTGCTACCACAGCTATCCACAAACTTCTAAATCCAAATGCTTCTCAAAGACCAAATCCATCTACAAACCCCACAATGGACCTCCGAGTTGGTAGACAACCCAAAAGAAACTCAGCCTACAAACCAAGCATCAACATCTCGCTCTTCTTAAAGAATAACAAATGAGACTATGTCGAAGCAAAACAGCTCATAGACCTTAGTCTCATATTCCATAACAGCCAACTTCCATACTGAAGATCCAGATAACTACTACACAGACGAGCCTTCCCTGAGGCAGGTAAAGACTGCTCCTCAACCACCTTTAAAACTACTTCAAGAGAAAACACCTTCTGAAAATATCCAAGGAGACTGCATCTCATCACGCAGTTATCAAGATATTATCACTTACTCTGCACTTCCATCAAATCCAAACTCAAGAATAATTCGCTCGCCCGAGCGAAATCCAAACTTACATATCAAAGATACATTCCGAATCTTCAAAAGATTCCCTTCGGATATCAGAGAAACTCTCTCACTCCAAACAACAAATCTCACTCGAGACGGTATTAGATTTACAGTCTCGACAAAACTTCCAACCTCAACATAAGGAACTCATCCTTGAGTGGTAGTCGTGTTACACACAAACACCACTACTCCACTATCTACCTCTATAACTTATGTTGGAAAATCCGAACAGATAACCCAACCGATCAGGTAGATATAAATATATATATAGTTATATATAAAAATTACAAATACGCTCTCTCAAGAAAGACACCACTACAGAGCCTAGGTATTCACTCAACCTAACTTTCTTGAGAGAGCGTATTTGTATTTTTAGTATATATATATAATTGGTTCTACCTATTTGTTGGATTACCTGTTCAGGTTTATCCGATATAAGTTATAAAGGTAGATGAGGTAGAAGTGTGTGTAACACGACTACCATTGGTTGGTGTTTGATGGATGAGGTTGGAAGTGTATTTGTCGAGGCTGTAGACCTAATACTGTCTCGAGTAAGTTTTTCTTGGTTGAAGGACTTCATCGATCTCTGAAGGTAACCTGTTAAGGTTCGGAGTTCGTCTTTGAAGTGCAGAATTGAGTTTGGATCTGTCGTTTGGGCAGAAGCAAGCAAGTGGTGATATCTTGATATCTCAGGAAATAGTAGCTGCGTGATGAGATGCAGTGAATATGGATATTTCCGAAGATGTTTCTTTGGAACAGGAATAAGAAGTGAGTCTGCTCCGTGATATGGCTGAGTTTAGCAGAGTGTTCTGAGTTGGTAAGGAGTCTTCTGGCTGAGTAGTTTTTCTGAAATGGAGTTCAGAAGCAGCAGAGTGGATCTGTTTCTCTGGTAAGTTGGCTAAGTCAGCATAAGCTGTTCTGTTTGGTTGAGAGAGAGAGCCATTTTCTTTGGATTTAGGCTGAGTTAATCGCAAAAGTGACTTGCGATAGTTAAGTGTTCTTTTGGAACTGGTGGTTCAGTTAGTAGGTGGATGGTTCCTTGAGATAGAAGTTGGTGGAGTAACTCAGATTGGGAGGAACATCTGAGTTTTCTTTTATGGATATGTGGAACCATATTTCTGTGCTGGGTTGTCTGGTCTGTGCTTGGGTTCTTCAGCATTTTCTTCTGTTTCGGATCAGAGTTGTGCAGCGGAAGCAGTTTGGGAATGCTTCTGTTTTGTTTTTCTCAGATAAGGAGAAGTTTGTTCTGTCTTCTGTTGTTGAGAAGTTGAGTGTGTGTTCTTGGTTTTTGATTGATCTTGAGGAGATCATTGGATTGTTTTGATTCAGTCTGTTTCTGATAGAATCAGCAAGAGTTAAGCTGATCAGGATAGATGTTGGTAGCCCAGGATCGTCCGAAGAGTTTTTATGGATAAGAGACGGGAGAATTTGGATTCTGGAATCGGAGATTGGATTTTGGTTAAGTTTTTCTCTGATTCGAGGAGCTATAAGTTTGGGAAGCTAGCTCCGGAGTGTTTTGGTTTCTTCTGTGTTTTGAAGATCAGTGTTTGGTTTTCTAGAGTTGAATTGCCAGTATGGATAACTGGGATTCAGTGTGTATCACGTATCTCTGAGGGAGTACGTGTTTGATATTTCTGGTTGTAGAACCACTAGTTTAGGATGGTTTGTTTGTTGAGTCAGACTCGTTTGTAGTCTGATATTCTGTATAGAATTGTTGTTAGAAGCTCTATAGCTTAATAGTATTGATTGATTGGATTCTATAGAGCGAGTATCCCGATATATATATACCGGGGAAACTCGTGAAAGTTTTATCCAAAATTCTTTTGGATAACTAGATTTGTTTTGATTGTGTGAATTGGTTGCTTTGGTTGTTGGCATATGATTAACATATGCTGTGTTTTAAAATTAAATCTGTAAATAGATTATTAAATTGCCTTTGTTTTAAATTTCGGGGACGAAATTCTTTTAAGGGGGAAGGATTGTAATATCCCGGAATTTTGGACAATTTAAATTTAATAATCTAAGTTTAAATTTAAATTGAATTGATAAATTTTTGTTAATAAATTTGATTTGATTTAATAATCTTCTTCATTTAAATATTTAATTTGTGAATTGTTTTTAATAAACTAATAAATTGTTTTCTATTTAATAATGTATATGTATTTGTATATATTTTTAAATAGACAAGTTGATTTTAATTAAATTATTATATCATAGTTTTAATGTTTTAAAAATAGGAATTGTGATTTATTTTCAATTTAAGCTTTTCAAAAACATTTAATAAAATACTATATGATTTTTAATATGTAAAATAAATGTTTTAATTAGTTTAAAATTCATTTTAATTCAAGTTATATATTAAAATATGTTACAAGCTCTTTTATAAATTTGTTTTAAAAGTTTCTTTTCAAATGATAAACTTGTATATCATTTTATTTATAATAATAATGCTTTACTTTTTCTTTAGAGATTATTTAATACATAATTATGTATAAGAATTAATTGACAAAGCTTAATACTTTATTAACTTTAATTAAATATGTTTATTAATTTATGTAGACAAGTGTACATATATTTAAACATTAATTTAATTCACATAGACATGTGTTAGTATATTAAAGATTTATACTAACATGTGTAAACTTATCTTTATTTTAAAATGACAAGTGTCAAATTTATTTTAATTTTCTTTTAATTCACTTAAATCTGAAAATACATTCATATCATTTTTGCTTCTTCATTTCATATGCATTCTTTTCTCATTCTTAAATAAAAGAGAAAACCAAATATATACAAGTCTGCATATACTATGCATTCAACTCCTCTTTCTCAAAATTTCTACTTGCATTTCCCAAACCTGTAGCTCCTCTTTTCATATTGCATTCATTAATTTTTGAATCTGCCTCCTTCAACCATATTCAAGTTCTACATCAAACAACTCCTCAAAACCCAAAATACTACCTACCTGCATCAACATGAATGCAGACATGCATTTCAACTTCATTTACAAAAATCCTGTGACATTTTTGTAAGTAGATTTTGATTTATTTTAAAATAAAAGAAAAAGAAAAATAAATATAGGACACTTGTTCTAATTATAAACATTTGTCACATTGCTTTATTATATGACTAACACATGTCTATATGGTTGTTTTAAAAGATTACACATGTATTAAGTGTTTTTTTAATTTTAATTCAAATTGTTTTTTTTTAAAGACTTTATACCTTAATTCATTATTTCTTATGTATGAGTTTACCTCTCTTTAAAATTTTATGAAACAAAACAAATATGAATACAAGCTCATTCACAAATATTGAAGTATTTATTCTATTAAATTTTAAAACATTAAATCCAAATTTAAATTAATTTATCAAATCCAATTTTAAAATCAAGTTATATATAGATGCATATATAACTCTTATTAAAATTTTAAAATAACAAATCCTATTTCTTAACAAAATTTATTTATGTCTATAAAAACTAAGTATTATCATTTTTATTTAAAAATAATAAATTAAACAATTCTAAATAAATTTATAAAAGAGATTATAAATTACTTTTATTACTTAATAAATTAAGACATATGTAATTTGTATTTTAAACTTCTTATAAAATTTCAAGTAATGCTTTAAAAAGAAAATAAAACAAAGCTTTGATGTTAATCAAATTTAACTTCATATTTAAGTTAATTAAAAATATAAATTTAAACAGATAAGATTTTCCTTTAATATAAACCATATAATTATTTATTTGAATTGCTTTGAAAGTTATATGTAAAATTTAAATCAAATCTTCCAATTTATAAATTAGAGTTAGAAAAATTAATTCATTTACTAAATTCAAAAATCAAAATTTATCAATTTACAATATATAAAATTATATATTATAAACAGAAACAATTTATTTATTCAAAAGGATAAAATCTTATCTGTTTAAATTTATATTTTTAATTAACTTAAATATGAAGTTAAATTTGATTAACATCAAAGCTTTGTTTTATTTTCTTTTTAAAGCATTACTTGAAATTTTATAAGAAGTTTAAAATACAAATTACATATGTCTTAATTTATTAAGTAATAAAAGTAATTTATAATCTCTTTTATAAATTTATTTAGAATTGTTTAATTTATTATTTTTAAATAAAAATGATAATACTTAGTTTTTATAGACATAAATAAATTTTGTTAAGAAATAGGATTTGTTATTTTAAAATTTTAATAAGAGTTATATATGCATCTATATATAACTTGATTTTAAAATTGGATTTGATAAATTAATTTAAATTTGGATTTAATGTTTTAAAATTTAATAGAATAAATACTTCAATATTTGTGAATGAGCTTGTATTCATATTTGTTTTGTTTCATAAAATTTTAAAGAGAGGTAAACTCATACATAAGAAATAATGAATTAAGGTATAAAGTCTTTAAAAAAAAACAATTTGAATTAAAATTAAAAAAACACTTAATACATGTGTAATCTTTTAAAACAACCATATAGACATGTGTTAGTCATATAATAAAGCAATGTGACAAATGTTTATAATTAGAACAAGTGTCCTATATTTATTTTTCTTTTTCTTTTATTTTAAAATAAATCAAAATCTACTTACATAAGCACTTCTATCCTATGCTTTCATTCAATTATGAATATATCAGTAACTCATTGCAAACAACTAAATTTACTTAATTTAGTTTTGAATAAAAATGTTACTCACAGGTTTATAAAAGCAGAGCATCCATTGCTAGATGAAAAGCTTCAGATCCATTTTTTTTAAACTGCAGTTGCTTCTCTTATATTTTCAAAATTTAATTCCAGATTCACTCAAATGCCTTACTCAATCTCAAAGCTCCTCAGATAAAGGAAATTTATGTGACGACCCGGCTTCCAAATACCAGGAAGCCGCACCGTGAATTAAGAAAGAAAGGGATAGAAGAAGAAAAGAAAGAAGAGAAAGAAGAAACAACACAAGAATCTCAACAGCGGAACGAATAAATTATATTAATAACATAAGTATTACATAGTATACATCAAATATCAGAGTACACAGACATATACAACACATACTAGACAGTTATAAACACCTGTCTAGTTATTACAACTCAATCACAATACATAACAACTCAGAGATACCAACACAGCGGAAAACAATATAACTATACGCAGAAGCCTCCTGCTCCATATGCTCCTCCACAATTCGTCAAAGCTATCCTGAATCCTAACCTGAATTCCCTTGGCTACTCATAAAAATTTGAGTACCCAAGAGTTATAGAAAAACAGAAATAACTCCGGGTCAGACATGGGTCTGGTGTGAGTAACAGGTTAAAGTTGCTTAACTTTGAAAAAAACTTTGAAAAGAAAAGGTATCACGTAAGACTTCCCACACATAAACATGGAAAAGTTTTTACCTTACGCTAACCAAAACATTTGATAGGAAATCCGATGATATTATAATAGTGTCTAGGGTTTTCAAATAAAATACAGAAATAGCTGAAATGCTTACATCTCACATTTCAACATAGTTGGGCACAACTAATACGTACGGCACTTATTGGATTTTGGATTCCATCAATGGCAGGGCTACTGGGGTACCGCCCGTCACAGTACGTGGCCTAGATCACCGTACCGAGGAGCCACCCTAACTCCCCTGCAACACAAAGCCGGACCCGTTCCTTACTGAACGGTTCCAAACAAGACAACCCCGCAGTTGTGATCAGCAACCGCACCACTAAGCCGAAAATAAAGGGACCTCTAGACAGGGATAAATCTTGCTCTCAAGTGGGGGCTACCCACGAAGCTTTGCTGCACCTCCCCTGTTTTAGCCATTCCCGGTTGATGAGGCTTGAGGCTACGATTACCTTTATAGGACATATCACTTAGAATGCTCATCGTCCACCTGACGATGTTCTGAAAGCATTCAATCCATACAAGTTCGTTCCGGGTTCGAACGAAACCGAAGGCATTATCTCGTTACACTCGTATTGGAATCACCCTCAGAGTTAACGACAATAACCCTTGCACTCTGAATCTCTATCTCGAATCTATAAGTGCTATTCCGTCAAACTCATTACGGAATCACCCACAGAGTTATACTGACGTATAGCCCCTACACCTCGAGTCTTCACTCGCTCCACAATGGATTCACGACCTAACGTTATTTGGAATCGATGTGGTTTTCGGATCCCAAATATGGAAACCCGATCCCGGTCTCATCGAAAACCAAAGCGTGTCTTTTAAGGTCCAAGTTGTTTTAAGTTTAAAACAATTCAATTCTTTATCTAAATATACACAGATAGATAATTCACAACACAATAGATAATTCATCATTATCATTATCAACAGATAATTCATACCAAATCAGATAATCCTTATTATCATCCAAAAGCAACCAATGCATCCATATCACATACACTACTAATCTCATAACTGAGATTACAAACCATACATGGCAATCAATACCAATAATCAAAGATAAGTTATATAAAACATTGCATATATTCATTTCCTCTCCTCTTTCTCATTTCTTTCCTCTTCTCATTTTTCAAATCTGAACAATCAAGATTAGAAACATGCATTCCTCAAATTTGCAAGTTCATCTCCTCATAATACAAAATCAAAAGCATGGCATTCAACTCCTTCATTTTAAACAAACAAAAGCCTGCATGTTCTCATGAAACAAACCTGAATGTTTTCAAAATACATTCTCCTCTTCAAACAAAAGTCTGAAAAAGGGGGAAGAGGTCTGCATTCAATTCTCTTTAATCTGGAAGCCACTGCATGTTAAGGCTGGGAACAAGTACAAGTGGATTTGCATCTGCATTCAAGCTACTGTATGATTAATCTGGGGTCTGCATCAATATACAGGTGAGTAACACCTAATTTTAATAAATTAAGTAAGGTTGCATGCTTGTTATCTGATGAGTTTAATTTTTGTATATGTTTATTTTTAAAACTGCCTGTGTATATATGTTATGCAGTGCATGTCTGATTTTCAAGTTTCTGATTATTACAGTTAAATTCAAATTTGATAAATAGTTTTTACTTGATCTGGTTGCTATTATGGTTTAGCATTTGAATAGAACCTGTTTATTACATGATAAATAAAATTTTAAAAATAGTTTTATAAGTTGTATAGTTCTGTGTTGCCTGAATCATAACATTACAGCTAGTTTTTGTAAAATTGAAAAAATTTAAGTCTCATGAATCAATGGTTCAGGGTTAGAAAATAAAACTACTTCCAACATTCTGATTTCAAAAGAAAAATTTAAAATTCTATTACACTATACTGGGAACAGTTTAAACCTTAACTGTATTTCAAAAAATTGAGTGAACTCGGTGGATTTTGATGACCGTTTAGATTTAAATTTCTTTTGGTGGTAATATAATGATCAGTGACATAGGAAAATTCTTTAGTTTGAATTAAAATTCATTATGATGTTGAATTTAGAATTTTCCAGTTAGGTACCCTAGTTATTTGGTCACTGTGTTTGGTCAGATTGTGGTTTCCTCGGTTGATCGAGTTCAACCACATTTTGCATAATGATAGATGGTGGTTGGGTGAGGTCTTCGCCGGAGTATGGGAGGTGATGGTGGTCAGTGATGGGAGGCATTGATGTTGACAGGTTGGGAGGTGTTTTGTTGTCTGCAGTTCCAGGTTTGAAATCTGGATCTCGAATTTGAATTCGAGCATATGTTGTAGAAGTGGGTGTCGAGTTGGCCTGAGGGAAAGATTATTGACCGTGGGATGGTCGTGGGTTGGGCCAGTGGTGGCCGGAGTGGATGGGTAGATGCACAGTGGGGTGATGTGCATGGTTGTGTGTGCAGGTGGAGTTCTGTTTTGTTGCAGGGTTTTGGTTACTCGGGTAGGTCTCGGGAAAATTGGTGATTGACTCGAAGAAATTGGTAATTTACCCGAAGTAGAATTCGTGGTCGCTCGGGTTGAATATTGTTTCAGGTTTTAGTATTTTTTTTTACAGTGATATGTTTCCAGGTTTTACAAATTTATGTAATTGAAATGCAGATAAAAATCTGAAGTAAGTTTGAATTTAGAATTGAAATTTAAATTCAATTAAGTTAAATTTTAGATCTTGACATAATTTAAAATTTGAAAGTTTAAATTGGTTTAAGCAAAACCAGAAAACCTGTTTTTCACAGGTTTATAAGATTGAAGTAAAGTAATTGTAGAACAAAATATGGGATGAGACTTGAACCTGAAATGGGATTTGAAATTCAGTAAGTTTTAAGTTTTAAATCTTTGAATTAAATTTAAAATGTTTTTAAATTCAAGCTGGGTTTTAGATTAAAACAGAAACTGTTTCTGTTTTTAGATTTAAAGGTAAATTTTCAAATTTGTAATATAAAGATCAAACTGGAAGTTTTAAACCTGAAGTTTAAATTTGAAATCAATAGTTTAATTCTTGAAATTAAAACATTTTTGAATTCCATATGTTTAAATCCAAAACAGTAAACTGTTTTGCTGTTTTATGTTTTAAATTCAAAAGCAGATTTTAAATTGCAAATGAAAAATTTAAACAAGTTAATCTGGAAAGTGAAGTTTGGAAATGAATCTGAGCTTGATTTAATTTAAATCTGGAATTTAAATTCAAACTTCAGTTTTTTTAAAAATAAGGTTTAAATATGAATTTGTTTTAAAATAATGGTTTGCATTTGAAATGAAGATGGGATGTAAGTAAAGATTTAAAATTTTAAGTTTGAATCTAGAATGAAATTTGAGTTGTGTTCAGTTTGAAATTTTTTTTAAAAAAAAGAAATTTTTAAATTTGAATTTGTATTTGAAAGAAAGTGTTTAAAATACTTGTATAAAGGAGAATGTTTTTAAATTTTGAACTTAAGAATTTGGTTTCATTTAAATTGTTTAATTTAATTTAAATGGAATATTAATTATTTAATTAATTAATAATGTAGATGATTAATCAAGTAATTAATAATTTTTAAGTTAATTAAGATTTGAGATTAATTAATTAAGGTTAATTAATCTATAATTAAAGATGGTTAATTAAATTTTAATTAATGATTGAGATTTATTTAATCAAGTAATTAATGTTAATTTAGTTTTATTAACACTTAATTAATTAATAATTAGAGTTTAATTAAATTGTAATTAAATATTAGTTAATTAATAATTAATAATGATTAATTATAAGTTAATTTCTTAATTATGTAATTAAGAAATGTTAATGAGGTAATTAACTTAGATTATTTAACCAACATAGGTTATCTATTGTGATGTTGAGATATGGAATATCTATATGATATTGATGATGTGAATTACCTGTTATGTGATAATGTTGATTATCTGGTTGTGATGATTATCTGTTTATGGATGATACAGATTATCTGTTTATGATATGAATGTGATTATCTATTGTTAGATGTGGTTTATTTATCTATGTGAATTAGATAATAATGAAATGAGTTATTTGTTTAAAACCCTTAAGTACAACTTGGACATTAAAATGGCGTTTGGTTTCGATGAGACCGGGATCGGGTTTGCTACATTACAGCGTGATAGGGGGTTCTCGCTTCGCGTTACGTGGCGAACGGGAGACTCTTACCCCTACATGTCCCTTTTGGGTAGTAGAAGGCCCTGGGTTGGTTGCGAGTCGAGAGGCTGGCCGTAAAAGCAAATCCGAGGTACCACTGTCAGCCACGGCGGGGCTGGGATGGTTGAAAAGCCTACCAGTCGGTGAGCCGCTGTTGATGGTTGCAAAGCCTAGACCGTGACAGCTGGTATCAGAGCATTAGGTTGAGTGAATACCTAGGCTCTGAAGTGTGTCTTTCTTTTGGGAGCGTTAGGTTGAGTGAATACCTAGGCTCTGTAGTGGTGTTTTCTTGAGAGAGCATATTTGTAATTTTGAATATATATCTATATATATATATATTTATTTCTACCTATTAGATTGGGTTACCTGTTCAGGTTTTCCAATATAAGTAATAAAGGTAGATAGGGTAGTGGTGTGTTTAACACAACTACCAATGGTTGGAGTTCGAGTGTTTGAGATTGGATCTTTCTGTTTTCTCTTAAAGTTAAGTATTTGTTCTACGAGACTGAATTTCCAGTTCGGATGGCTGGAATTTGTTTGTTTTCACGTATCTCTGAGGGAGTACGTGTATGGTTTATCTCTGGTTTTGGACTCAGTAGTTCTGAGGGGTTTGGGAGTTGATCAGGACGTGTCTGTAATCCTGTATTCTGTTTAGATTTGTAGATCTAGATATAGGAGCTCTAGATCTGAGTGGTTTAGTTATTTTAGATTCTGTAGGGCGAGGGTCTCGGTGTTTGTGTATGAGATGGAATGCCTGCATTTTTGAGTTTTCTGCATATTCAACTGAGCTCTGCATTTTTCAAAAGTGAGTAACAATTTATTTTAAAACTAAATTAAAATGATATAGTTGCTTAAATTAGTTGCCTGATAAGTATGAAGGATATGTCTGTGTTTGTGTTGTATTGATTCTCTCTGATGTACTTGGATTGTAATAGCTAGACAGATGTTTATAACTGTCTAGTTTTGTGTTGTATTAGCTGTATTACTCTGATGTATAGGATACTATGTAAAGTTTTATGTGATATATTATAATTTATTCGATTCCGCTGTGAGATTCTGATGTTGTTTGTTCTTTCTTTCCTTTCTTTTCTCTTTTCTATCCCTTTCTTTCTTCTTAACGATGCAACTTTCTGGAGTATGGAAGTTGGGTCGTTACAACGTGACGCTGCGTGGTGGGCCCATAACCCACAGAGCAGGTTTCGATTAAAATTTAAGAGTAAATTCAAATGCAAGTTTGAATTTCAGATTCAAATGTAAGTCCCAGTTTTTAAATTAAAATTGAAGTTTCAAGATTTAACTTAATCAACTATTTTATTTTGGATAAAAAGTTGAAACTTTTTAATAATAATGTTTTTTTTTAAATATATGAATAAATTTAAGGATAATTTAAATCTGGAATTTAAAAGTTAAATTTGAATTTCAGGTTTAAATTTTAAAGTAGGTTTAAATTGAAGTTTTAAATGAAAGTGAAAATTTAAGTTATTAAAGGTTTTGAAATAGATTTAACTTTAAAATTTTCATATAGTATTTGTTTGATTGGCAATTTAGATAAGTTTTAAATTTATTTAAAACTTTGATATATTTTATTCTATTTTAAACTTGAATTTAAATTGAAAATTTAAGGGTAAGTTCAAAAAGTACTTTGTTTTGAATAATGTTGTTTTAAACATAACTAAGTTATGTTTTATTTTGAAATTTAAATTTAGATTTATGTTTTAGAATTAATTAATAAGGTAATTAAGATATATTAATTAATTTAATTAATTAATTGAATTTGGAATTAATAATTGATTAATGATTAATCAATTTAAAATTAAGATCATTAATTAAGTTATTAATTAATGATAAATGAATGATAATTATGTAATTAAGTTTTTAATTAAGGTTAATTAATCTTATAATTAACTTTAATTTATAAATGAATAACCCATCTGTCACGACCCGACTTTCCACTCCCGGAAAATCGCATCATGAATAAAGAAAGAAAGGGATAGAAAAGAGAAAAGAAAGAAGAGAAGAAGAAACAACACACGAATCTCAACAGCGGAAACGAATAAATTATATTAATAACATAAGTATTACATAGTATACATCAAATATCAGAGTACACAGACATATACAACACATACTAGACAGTTATAAACACCTGTCTAGTTATTACAACTCAATACAAACAGAACACTCAGAGATACAAAACACAGCGGAATTATATAACTATACGCAGAAGCCTCCTGCTCCATATGCTCCTCCACAAATCGTCAAAGCCAATCCTGAATCCTAACCTGAATTCCCTTGGCTACTCGTAAAAATTTGAGTACCCAAGAGTTAAAGAAAAACAGAAATAACTCCGGGTCAGACATGGGTCTGGTGTGAGTAACAGGTTAAAGTTGTTTAACTTTGAAAAACCTTTGAAAGAAAAGGTATCACGTAAGACTTCCCACACATAAACATGGAAAAGTTTTTACCTTACGCTAACCAAAACATTTGATAGGAAATCCGGTGATATTATAATAGTGTCTAGGGTTTTCAAATAAAATACAGAAATAGCTGAAATGCTTACATCTCACATTCCAACATAGTTGGGCACAACTAATACGTACGGCACTTATTGGATTTTGGATTCCATCAATGGCAGGGCTACTGGGGTACCGCCCGTCACAGTACGTGGCCTAGATCACCGTACCGAGGAGCCACCCTAACTCCCCTGCAACACAAAGCCGGACCCGTTCCTTACTGAACAGTTCCAAATAAGACAACCCCGACGGTTGTCATGATCAACCGTCCCACACAGCCGAAATATAAAGGGACCTCTAGACAGGGGTAAATCTTACTCTCAAGTGGGGGCTACCCACGAAGCTTTGCTGCACCTCCCCTGTTTTAGCCATTCCTGGTTGATGAGGCTTGAGGTTACGATTACCTTTATAGAACACAACACTTAGAATGCTCATCGTCCACCTGACGATGTTCTGAAAGCATTCAATCCATACAAGTTCGTTCCGGGTTCGAACGAAACCGAAGGCATTATCTCGTTACACTCGTATTGGAATCACCCTCAGAGTTAACGACAATAACCCTTGCACTCTGATTCACCATCTCGAATCTATAAGACCTATTCCGTCAAACTCATTACGGAATCACCCACAGAGTTATACTGACGTATAGCCCTTACACCTCGAGTCTTCACTTGCTCCACTTAGATTCACGACCTAACGTTATTTGGAATCGATGTGGTTTTCGGATGTCCAAATATGGAAACCCGATCCCGGTCTCATCGAAAACCAAAGCGTGTCTTTTAAGGCCAAGTTGTTTTAAGTTTAAAACAATTCAATTCATTATCTAAATATACACAGATAGATAATTCACATCACAACAGATAATCAACATTATCATTATCAACAGATAATTCATATCAAAATCAGATAATCCATATTATCATCCAAGAGCAACCAATGCATCCATATCACATACACTATCCATCTCACAACTGAGATTACAAATCCATACCAAACAACCAATACAAATCATCAAACATAAGTAATTGATCTAATGATCACACCACTTATAATTAATTTAAAATGAATTAAATTAATTACTCAATCTCAAATTAATTTAAAATGAATTAAATTAATTTCTTCATCATTAATTTTGCTTAACTTAACCATCCATTGATTACAAATCAATTTATAAATAATCATTCAATTAATCATTACTGATTAACTATCTCTAATTACAATAAGTAATTAGCTTATAAGTTGATTACACAAGTTAATTACTTAATTAATTACATTAGTAATTAATCTAAAACCAATCCCTACATATATATTAATCACCCTTGATTAATAATCAATCTGTAATTAACTACATTAATTACTCAATCCAATAATTAATTAATCTTAATTAATTATCTAAATTAATCCCCTTGATTAATTTCAAAGTAATTTAAATCCAAATTACTTCTATAACAAATATCTTTAATTACATTCTGTAATTATTAATTAATTACTTCCTTAAGTAATTACAAATTCTTAAATTACATAAAGGAATTGTCAACAATCCATAAATGTTTAAATCAATTAAACTTAATTAATTAATCTAAACAAATCACATTAACCTTAATTAATTACATTAAGTAATAATTCACTAATTACTTTCATTAAGTAATTAAACCTAAACAATTAATTATTAATTAATTAATCTAATTAATTATCAAAAATTAATCACATTAATTAATTGTTAAACATTTCTTAATTACTTAATTAAGAGTTATCTTAAATTAATCACCATTAGTTATTAAGTAATTAATATTTAATTACTATTTAATTTATCTCTAATTATTAATTAACTAAGTGTTAATTAAAATCTTAATTTAATCACTTGATTAAATAAATCTTAATCATAAATTAAAATTTAGTTAACCATTCTTAATCATAGATTAATTAAACTAATTAATTAATCTCAAATTAAACTAATCATCATTAATTATTTAATTAAACATCCACATTATTAATTAATTAAATAATTAATATTTATCTTAATTACCTTAATAATTAATGAATCCAATCATTAAACATTTATTTATCTTTTAAATAAATATTTCTTATTTAAATTAAGCATTTAAAAACAAAATGTTTTTAAATTTACATTAATTTCCATTTAACATTCTCTTTAAACTTAAGTCTCAAATTTGTTTAAAATAAGATTTTAAACAATACAACTTAATCTTATATGTTACAAGAAACATATACTTAATTAATAAGTTTAAAAAAAAAAATTAAATTAAATTCAAATCAAATTCAAATCAATTTAAAAAAAATTACTTTTAAATTTCAAAATTTAAAAATAACTTCCATACTCAATTTAGTTTTAACACTTTAAACTCTTTCTACAATTTACACCCTCAATTCAAATGCAAATCATTTAAAAGCAATTTAAATTTAAATCCTTATTTTAAAACTGAAGCTTAAAAATTTAAATCCAGATTTTAAACTCAGTTTTGAATTCATTTTGAATTTCTAATTTAAATACTTAACTTTCTAGCTCAATTGCAAATCACATTTGCATTTATACTTGAGATTTTCAAATCAAATTTAAATTTAAAATCACAATAGGGTTTCAAATTTCAGACAATTGAAATTTGAATTCATATTCAAATTTCAAACTTAATCTCAGTTTTAAATCTCCACCCTAAAAATATTTAAACTTATCTTCACATTTAAAACAGAAACAGTTTCTGTTTATAAAAAAAAAAAAAAAAAAACTTAAACTTTGAAATCTCCAGATTTTAAATAATTTTAAAAGAACAGGATTTAAACTTGTTTAAATTCATTATTAAATTCATTTTAAAATCTAAAGTTAACATTGTAGCTTATAATCTATACCAAATTTTGTAATATAACTCAAACACAAATTTTTAATCTGAATATTATAATGAAACAAACATATTTGTTAAGTCATAACTCAAATGAGGAATCAAATTAAAAGACAATGGAATGTATTTGCATCTGACTAAAGCTTGAATCAGAGAGATCAGGGATGTTCAGGTAATCAATCATGCACACACACAAACATATCCATATACATATTCACAGCATATTTATAATATAATTTCATATCTAAATCAAAGTATAAATCAACTTTTACCTATTTAAAACCTTAAAAAGTTTAGTTACTCACCTCTATTTGCAGAATGCAGAGCACATCTCAATTTGCAGGTTTCAGATTAAAATGCAGACCTATGCTTAAAATTGAATTGGATGAATTGATTGCTATGGATGTTAGCATATGTTGGATATACTTGGTTTTAAAATTTAAAATCTAAAGTAGGTTATTAAATTACCTTTGTTTTAAATTTCGAGGACGAAATTTCTTTTAAGGGGGAAGGAATGTGATATCCCGGAATTTTAGACAATATCAATTTAATAATCTTTATATAAAATTAAATTGATATTGACAATATTGATAATATTGACTAATAAAATATGTTTTGATTTAATAATCTGAATAAATAAATATTTAATTTGTGATTTGTTTTTTTAAAAGCTAAAATAAATGTTTAAATTATAATGTGTATATATATATTTGTATATATATATATATTATAGTTTATCTTTGTTTTGGAATTTAAGTAATAAATAAAGTTTTGTTTTTAAATTCTAATAAAATATTGAGTAATTAGTAAATTATGTTTTACATTAATATTAAGCTTTCAAAAATTCATTTAAATTAATAACTTTATGATTTGTGAATATTTATAATAAATGTTAAATTGTTTCAAATTAGTCTTAGTTTAAATATTTGTTTTAAATTTAAATAAAAGTTGATTTTATTTCTTTTTAAACCATTATTTGATTAAATATGAATTGAGACTCTTTTATATAAGTTTAAAATTTGAGATAACATATAATTTAAATTCATTTAAATATAAAAGTGATTTATAAATTCTTTATAAATCATATAAAATTTGATAATTGTTATTTTAAACAATATTCTTTTTTTCAAAAATATAAAGAGGAATTAAAAAGGGAAAATGGAATCTTCATTTTTAATTTGATTTTTGTTTTATTTTAAAGAATTAATTTGATCTGGTAATTTTATTTTGAAATTCAAATTTATTGATTCTTTAAAATAATTTGTGTAAGTTTAGTTTATAAATTGTTTTATTTACATTTTCTTAAAATAAGTAGATCATATATATTCATATAAACATAAAATAAATTAAGCAAACTCTTTATAAACATTTAAATTTATAACTTAATTTAATAAAGACATGTGTTAGCTTTTGAAACAATCTAAAATACAAGTGTTATCTTATAAACAAATCAAATAACATGTGTTAAATGGTGAATCAAGTAAAATGACAAGTGTCATTTTATTTTATTCTTTTCTTTATTTTTGTTAAAACATTTTCAGCCTTAACCATTTTTATTATTCTTTCATTCATCCTCTTTTCTAAATCTAAGAAGAAGAAAGAAACACTTCATTCTAAAATGTCTGAAAACCCCTCAAAATCATATTTGCAAATTCATTTCAAAAGAAATTTTAACACCTGAAACTCCTCATTCAAACTAAGATCAATCTTCTCAAATCCAAACTTGCATGTCTCTGGAAATTTCAGTAAATCAAATGCTAGTTGAAACAAAAGGACACTTCATTCAAAAATCTGAAATCTCTCAGAAACAAAACCTGCAAAATGCAAACAAAACCTGTTCAATTGCATTTTGTATCCAAACTCATAAAAAAAAAAAAACCTGGGAGTTATTTCATAATCAAGAACCTGCATTTCTCCCATCTCTGGAAATCATCTGCAATCATCAACATGCTATTTCAACATACTGAAAATCAAAGTCTGCATCTCTTCCAAAAACTGTAAATTTGCAAGCCTACATTTCTTTTTTTGAAGCCTGGAAGTTTGCATGCATATAATTATTGGATAGGAAGCTAATGCATTGCAGTTTCAAGATTGAGATTTATGCTCTGTCTCTCTGAAAATAAGGTGAGTAACATTTTTGCTAAAAAAATTTAAGTAACATGGTTGCATGGTTTATTACTGTGATAAGTAGGTTTCTGCATATATATATATCTATAAATTGTCAATAGATACTTTGATGAAATGTGTGAATGTTATCTTTGATCCTCTGCTTCTCATTTTAAAACTCAGTTTTGCTTTTAAATTTATACCCCTATCACTATATCATGGCATTAATTATGTTCAAGTTACAAACAAATTTGGTTGTTAAAATTAAATCTGTAGCATAAGAACTTAACATAAGGTAAATTGAAATCAAACTTCTCTGGAAATTAAAATGACCTGAAACATGTTGTGTTTTAAAAATATAAATTCCTTAATTTCTTGATTTAAGATCATAAATTGAAAGCCTATATGGAAACATGATTTTCAGAGCAGAGAATCATAATATTTAAGTTGTAATTTTGGGAAGCAGTGCTGTGATAGACTAAAGGATGATTTTTGGATTTGGAACTTTTGGGGGTTTAGAGTGATTCTGACTATTGTTATGTTCTGAAGTTTTGATATTGCTTTTGTATATAGTAGTGTGGTCAGGAACATCAGGAAAATTAGCAAATCTGTAAATTAATTCATGATTTGGTTAGGGGTGTGAAGAAGTGTTCTGTATCCTAGGTTTTTAACACGGTATGTATTTGATCATCACTATCACTAGGGTTGTTCGAGTGTCGAACTGTTTTGTGGAATAGTAGATGAGTCCCTGACAGGGATGTGGCTGGAATTTCAACTTCATCGATGGTCGGAGAAAGGTGAAATCATTGATGACAGGCTTGGACTTGTGGAAACTGTTGTGTTCCAGGTGTAGGGGGCTGTACAAATTGGAATTTTGAATACGAGGAGATTTGTGATGTTTTGGGTGATCATGTTGGGTTTAAGGGGAATGATGGAGGTGGATGATCATCACTGATGATCGGAGAGTTGGTCATAGTTATGTGCATGTGCACAGAGGCATTTTTTTGAATGGGGTTTGGGTTTCTGTAAGTTGTAGGAAAGACTCGAGTCAATTGAGATGAAACTCGAAGCAATAGGCCTTAGAACTCGAAGTGAAGTAGCATTTGACCCGAAGTAAATTAGTATTTGGCTCGGGTAGATTTGGATACTGTATTTTGTTTCTCAGTAACCTGAACAATTTCAGGTTTTAATTTTTCAAAAAAAAAAAAAAAAAAAAAAACTAAATTTAAAAAGGGCTTAGCAAGTTTGAAATCTAAAGCAAGATTAAATGATAAATTCAAATAGGTTTTTGAATTTCAGATTTTGTAATAATCAAGAATTGCAGGCAATGGAATATATAAGATTTAAAAACCTGCACTGTTTTTATATTGATTGATTTTTTTTTTAAAATCTGAAAACAAGTTATTAAAAATAAGATTTAAATTCTAAGTTAAATCTGAAATTGAAATCCTGGACTCAAATTTGATTTGAATCTGAAAGGTTTCAAAAGGAAATTAGGTTGATGAAATTCAAATGGTATTTTAGTTTGAATATTTTAAGTTTGAAATGTGTTTTATAAAATCTGAAATGAGAGTTTAAAACAGGGTTTAATTTTACCATTGAATTTAAGCCTGAAAACATGTTTTGGACCTTAGTTGTGATATTAATAAAATTGAAATTATAAGTCCAATATCATTTGAATTATTTAAGTATTTTAAACTTGTTAAATTTGAATATGGATAAATTAAACTATTCTTTTAAAACTATTTTAAAAGATAAGTGATCTTTTAAAATAAAAATTTAGGAATTTTTAAATATTCAAATTCTTGTTTAAGTTTAAATTTCATTTTAATTTAAAAATGAAGTTTAGGGAAATTAAAAACAATCTGTTTTTAATTTATTTTGATAATAATAATTAAATCATTAATAAAAATAATGATTATTATTAAGTTGATTTGAACCTAATGATTTATTAATCAATCAAGGTAATTAAGTTTGTAATTAATTAATTAATTTAATTAATAATTAGGTTAATTAATTAAATAATTAAGGGTTTATTTAATTAATTAAAGGATTTAAGTAAGTTGATTTAACTTGATTAAAGTATGATTTAAAAATTAATTTAAATAAGATTTGATTAATTTAATTAATGAATTGAATTTATTTAATCAAGTAATTAATAATTAATTAAGTTTAATTATCACTTGATTAATTTTTAAATTAGAAATTAATTAATGTGTTTCTTTAAATAAATTTAGAATTAATATTTATTAATTCAATTAATTACTTTGGAAAGGTAATTAAAGGTTTGTTATTTGTTAATGAAGGTCATTAACTTAATATTATTTTATAATTAATTAATGTAATTAATTTAGAAATTAATTGTATTAATTAATTTAAGATAATCCTTTAATTGTTTAAGTAAATTACTTTATGAAAGTAATGAAGGAAATTAATTACTAATTGTAATTAATTAATTTATTTATTTTGATTTATTAAGTTAATTAATTAAGTTTAATTAATTTAATTTAATCATTAATTGATTTGAGAAGTAATTACTAATGCAAATTAGAAATGGATAATTACTTAGTGAAGTAATTAAGGAAATAAATTACTGGATGTAATTTAGTGAAGAAGTTTTGGAATTAATTACTTGTGTAATTAATATGTAGTTGGAATATTAAATAATTACTTAAGTAAGTAATTAGTTTGGATTTTGATAAATAAGTTAATCAAGTAAGATTAATGATAATTGATAATTAATTTAATGGAGTTATTTTAAATAAAATAACTTGGGATCATTAATTTGAATAATTAATGATATAATTAAGGATTGATTAATTATAACAATTAATCAATGAAGGTATTAATTAATTTATTAAGGATTAATTAATGATGTAATTACAAGTTAATTACAGGATTTGGTTTGGATTAATTAATTTGTGAAATTAATTAGAGGTTAATTACTTGAATGTAATTAAAGGTTAATCAAGATGATTGATTTGGGTGAATGGTTAAGAGTAATTAATTAATAGATATATAATTAATTAATTGATATGTAAGCAAGATTTATATGGATGAGTAATTAATTTAATTCATTTTAAATTAATTAAGGGAGAAGTAATTAATTTAATTCATTTTAAATTAATTATAGATTGAATTGATAAGTAATTGCTTATGAATGATGGTTGGTATTTATTACCTGAATGGTTGAGATCTCAGTTATGAGATATATGATGTTGTGTGATTTGGATGTAATGGTTGCATTGAGTTGATGATATGGATTTATCTGTTTGAGTTGATAATATAGATTATCTGATGTGATGATAATATTGATTATCTATTGAGATGTTGAGAATTATCTATCTGTGTGTATTTAGATAATATTGAATTGAATTGTTTTGAACTTTAAAACAACTTGGACCTAAAAGACACGCTTTGGATTTCGATGAGACCGGGATCGGGTTTCCATATTTGGATATCCGAAAACCACATCGATTCCAAATAACGTTAGGTCGTGAATCAAATGGAGCTTTGTGAAGACTCGAGGTGTAAGGGCTATACGTCAGTATAACTCTGTGGGTGATTCCGTAATGAGTTTGACGGAATAGTGCTTATAGATTCGAGGTGGTGGTTTAGAGTGCAAGGGTTATCGTCGTTAACTCTAAGGGTGATTCCAAAATAAGTGTAACGAGATAATGCCTTCGGTTTCGTTCGAACCCGGAACGAACTTGTATGGATTGAATGCTTTCAGCACATCGTCAGGTGGACGATGAGCATTCTAAGATAAATGTTCTATAAAGGTAATCGCAGCCTCAAGCCTCATCAACCGGGAATGGCTAAAACAGGGGAGATGCAGCAAGGCTTCGTGGGTAGCTCCCACTGGAGAGCAAGATTTACCCCTGTCTAGAAGTCCCTTTATATTCGGCTGTGTGGGGCAGTTGATTGCAACAACTGCCGGGGTTGTCTTGTTCGGGACTGTTCAGTAAGGAATGGTCCCGGTCTTGTGTTGCAGGGGAGTTAGGGTGGCTCCTCGGTACGGTGATCTAGGCCACGTACTGTGACGGGCGGTACCCCAGTAGCCCTGCCATTGTATGGAATCCAAAATCCAATAAGTGCCAACGGTTTTGATTGTATTACCCACTTTTGTGGCTAGTAGCTGGAATTTAATGAATGTAACAATTTCGGCTATTTCTTATTTATTTGGAAACCCTAGACACTATTATAATATCATCGAATTTCCTATCAAATGTTTTGGTTAGCGTAAGGTAAAAACTTTTCCATGTTTATATGTGGGAAGTCTTACGTGATACCTTTTCTTTTCAAAAGGTTTTTAAAGTTAAACAACCTTAACCTGTTACTCACACCAGACCCATGTCTGACCCGGAGTTTATTTTTGTTTTCTTAAACTCTTGGGTACTCAAATTTTTACGAGTAGCCAAGGGATTCAGGTTAGCTTTGACGAGTAATGGAGGAGCAATGGAGCAGGAGGCTTCCGCGTTAGATATAGTTTTCCGCTGTGTTTTCTCTGTGTTGTGTTGTATTGAGTTGTAAATACTAGACAGGTGTTTATAACTGTCTAGTATATGTGATGTATATGCTGTGTATCTCTGATTGGTATTGTATATTATGTAAATACTTATGTTGTTAATATAATTTATTCGTTCCGCTGTTGAGATTCTAGTGTTGTTTTCTTCTTCTCTTCGTTCTTTCTTCTTCTATCCCTTTCTTTCTTCATTGACGCTGCGACTTCATGGAGTTTGGAAGTCGGGTCGTCACAGTTGGTATCAGAGCGTTAGGTTGAGTGAATACCTAGGCTCTGGAGTGGTGTCTATCTTGAGAGAGCGTATTTGTAATTTTATTATATATATTTATATATATTTATTTCTACCTATATGTTGGGGTACCTGTTCGGGTTTCCCAATATAAGTTATAAAGGTAGATGAGGTAGTGGTGTGTGTAACGCAACTACCATTGGTTGGAGTTTGAATGTTTGGTTGGAAGGGTATTTGTCGAGACTGTAGACCTAATACCGTCTCGAGTGAGTTTTGAAGTGGTATAAGGACTTCATTGATCTCTGAAAGTAACCTGTTAAGGTTTGGAGTTCATCTTTGAAGTTGGATGAGTAGAGTTGGATCTGTTGGCTGAACAGAAGCGAGTGATGATATCTTGATATCTCAAGGAAGTAGTAGCTGCGTGATGAGATGCAGTGACTATGGATATTTCCAAAGGTGATTTCTTTGGAACAAGTTTAAGGAAGTGAGTCTGCTTCGGTGTTGAGGCTGAGTGCAGCAGGATGTTTCTGTTTGGTTTGAAGTTCGGGTTTCTCGAAGAACTTTGGATTGAGAATTCTTTGGCATTGGTATCTGCAGTGCAACTCGGAGTGTTCTGTATGTCGGCAGAGTTTTCTGGCTTACCTATTTTCTGGAGATGGAGTTCAGAAGCAGTAGAGTAGAATCCATTTCTTCGATGGATTGGCAAGACCAGCATAAACTGTTCTGATTGGTTTAGAGAGAACAGTTTTCTTTGGAATTAGATTGAGTTGATCGCAAAAGTGACTTGCGATAGTTGGGTGATCTCTTGGATTGTTGGAGATTTTTCTGTATATTTTCAAAGAAGTCAAGAGTTTGTCTTCGTCTAGAGATTCAGTGGTACCGGTGGTTCAACTAGTTGAAGGTTGGTTTCTTGAGATGGAATTTGTTGAAGCAACTCAGGATTTGAGGAAATTCTGAATTTTCTCTTGGTTATCGAAGATCTTCTTGGTTATGCTGTCCAGTTGTGCTTGTGTTCTTTATTAGCATTCTTTTCTGCTCCAGATCAGAGTTGTGCAGCGGAAGCAGTTAGGAGTGCATCTGCTTTTCTTTTCCGGACAAGAGAAATTTGTTTTCTTCTGATGGTTGTGAGTAGAGTTGTTTTTATCTTGGTTGATCGTGAAGGATCATTCTTATGGATTGGGATGGTTTAGTTTATTTGTTGTGGCATCAGCAAGGGTTGAGCTGATCAGGTAAGGGATAGGCAGTCGGAGAACTGATTTTGGATAAGTTTCCCAGTTTTAGGAGCTATAAATTTTGGTAAGGTTGGATAAGCTAGCTCCGAGATGTTTTGGATTTCTTCTGTGTTCTGTTTGGATAAGTGTTTGATTTTCTGGATTGAATTGCCAGTTTGGACAACTGGAATTTGTTGTGTTTCACGTATCTCTAAGGGAAGACGTGTATATCTATTTCTGGTTTTGGAATCAGTTGTTCTGGAAGATTTTGGTTACTGAGTCAGACTTGTTTATAGTCTGATGCCTTGTTAGTTATAGATATAGATGAATATGAATTCTGTAGTTAGTAATGTTGATTGTTTGGGTTTTATAGAGCGAGTAACCCGGTGTTTGCTTGGGAAACTCAAGGAAGCTCTATCCAGAATTTCGTCTGGATAATTAATTTTGTTTGATTGGATGAATTGATTGCTATGGATGTTAGCATATGTTGGATATACTTGGTTTTAAAATTTAAAATCTAAAGTAGGTTATTAAATTACCTTTGTTTTAAATTTCGAGGACGAAATTTCTTTTAAGGGGGAAGGAATGTGATATCCCGGAATTTTAGACAATATCAATTTAATAATCTTTATATAAAATTAAATTGATATTGACAATATTGATAATATTGACTAATAAAATATGTTTTGATTTAATAATCTGAATAAATAAATATTTAATTTGTGATTTGTTTTTTTAAAAGCTAAAATAAATGTTTAAATTATAATGTGTATATATATATTTGTATATATATATATATTATAGTTTATCTTTGTTTTGGAATTTAAGTAATAAATAAAGTTTTGTTTTTAAATTCTAATAAAATATTGAGTAATTAGTAAATTATGTTTTACATTAATATTAAGCTTTCAAAAATTCATTTAAATTAATAACTTTATGATTTGTGAATATTTATAATAAATGTTAAATTGTTTCAAATTAGTCTTAGTTTAAATATTTGTTTTAAATTTAAATAAAAGTTGATTTTATTTCTTTTTAAACCATTATTTGATTAAATATGAATTGAGACTCTTTTATATAAGTTTAAAATTTGAGATAACATATAATTTAAATTCATTTAAATATAAAAGTGATTTATAAATTCTTTATAAATCATATAAAATTTGATAATTGTTATTTTAAACAATATTCTTTTTTTCAAAAATATAAAGAGGAATTAAAAAGGGAAAATGGAATCTTCATTTTTAATTTGATTTTTGTTTTATTTTAAAGAATTAATTTGATCTGGTAATTTTATTTTGAAATTCAAATTTATTGATTCTTTAAAATAATTTGTGTAAGTTTAGTTTATAAATTGTTTTATTTACATTTTCTTAAAATAAGTAGATCATATATATTCATATAAACATAAAATAAATTAAGCAAACTCTTTATAAACATTTAAATTTATAACTTAATTTAATAAAGACATGTGTTAGCTTTTGAAACAATCTAAAATACAAGTGTTATCTTATAAACAAATCAAATAACATGTGTTAAATGGTGAATCAAGTAAAATGACAAGTGTCATTTTATTTTATTCTTTTCTTTATTTTTGTTAAAACATTTTCAGCCTTAACCATTTTTATTATTCTTTCATTCATCCTCTTTTCTAAATCTAAGAAGAAGAAAGAAACACTTCATTCTAAAATGTCTGAAAACCCCTCAAAATCATATTTGCAAATTCATTTCAAAAGAAATTTTAACACCTGAAACTCCTCATTCAAACTAAGATCAATCTTCTCAAATCCAAACTTGCATGTCTCTGGAAATTTCAGTAAATCAAATGCTAGTTGAAACAAAAGGACACTTCATTCAAAAATCTGAAATCTCTCAGAAACAAAACCTGCAAAATGCAAACAAAACCTGTTCAATTGCATTTTGTATCCAAACTCATAAAAAAAAAAAACCTGGGAGTTATTTCATAATCAAGAACCTGCATTTCTCCCATCTCTGGAAATCATCTGCAATCATCAACATGCTATTTCAACATACTGAAAATCAAAGTCTGCATCTCTTCCAAAAACTGTAAATTTGCAAGCCTACATTTCTTTTTTTGAAGCCTGGAAGTTTGCATGCATATAATTATTGGATAGGAAGCTAATGCATTGCAGTTTCAAGATTGAGATTTATGCTCTGTCTCTCTGAAAATAAGGTGAGTAACATTTTTGCTAAAAAAATTTAAGTAACATGGTTGCATGGTTTATTACTGTGATAAGTAGGTTTCTGCATATATATATATCTATAAATTGTCAATAGATACTTTGATGAAATGTGTGAATGTTATCTTTGATCCTCTGCTTCTCATTTTAAAACTCAGTTTTGCTTTTAAATTTATACCCCTATCACTATATCATGGCATTAATTATGTTCAAGTTACAAACAAATTTGGTTGTTAAAATTAAATCTGTAGCATAAGAACTTAACATAAGGTAAATTGAAATCAAACTTCTCTGGAAATTAAAATGACCTGAAACATGTTGTGTTTTAAAAATATAAATTCCTTAATTTCTTGATTTAAGATCATAAATTGAAAGCCTATATGGAAACATGATTTTCAGAGCAGAGAATCATAATATTTAAGTTGTAATTTTGGGAAGCAGTGCTGTGATAGACTAAAGGATGATTTTTGGATTTGGAACTTTTGGGGGTTTAGAGTGATTCTGACTATTGTTATGTTCTGAAGTTTTGATATTGCTTTTGTATATAGTAGTGTGGTCAGGAACATCAGGAAAATTAGCAAATCTGTAAATTAATTCATGATTTGGTTAGGGGTGTGAAGAAGTGTTCTGTATCCTAGGTTTTTAACACGGTATGTATTTGATCATCACTATCACTAGGGTTGTTCGAGTGTCGAACTGTTTTGTGGAATAGTAGATGAGTCCCTGACAGGGATGTGGCTGGAATTTCAACTTCATCGATGGTCGGAGAAAGGTGAAATCATTGATGACAGGCTTGGACTTGTGGAAACTGTTGTGTTCCAGGTGTAGGGGGCTGTACAAATTGGAATTTTGAATACGAGGAGATTTGTGATGTTTTGGGTGATCATGTTGGGTTTAAGGGGAATGATGGAGGTGGATGATCATCACTGATGATCGGAGAGTTGGTCATAGTTATGTGCATGTGCACAGAGGCATTTTTTTGAATGGGGTTTGGGTTTCTGTAAGTTGTAGGAAAGACTCGAGTCAATTGAGATGAAACTCGAAGCAATAGGCCTTAGAACTCGAAGTGAAGTAGCATTTGACCCGAAGTAAATTAGTATTTGGCTCGGGTAGATTTGGATACTGTATTTTGTTTCTCAGTAACCTGAACAGTTTCAGGTTTTAATTTTTCAAAAAAAAAAAAAAAAAAAAAACTAAATTTAAAAAGGGCCAAGCAAGTTTGAAATCTAAAGCAAGATTAAATGATAAATTCAAATAGGTTTTTGAATTTCAGATTTTGTAATAATCAAGAATTGCAGGCAATGGAATATATAAGATTTAAAAACCTGCACTGTTTTTATATTGATTGATTTTTTTTTTAAAATCTGAAAACAAGTTATTAAAAATAAGATTTAAATTCTAAGTTAAATCTGAAATTGAAATCCTGGACTCAAATTTGATTTGAATCTGAAAGGTTTCAAAAGGAAATTAGGTTGATGAAATTCAAATGGTATTTTAGTTTGAATATTTTAAGTTTGAAATGTGTTTTATAAAATCTGAAATGAGAGTTTAAAACAGGGTTTAATTTTACCATTGAATTTAAGCCTGAAAACATGTTTTGGACCTTAGTTGTGATATTAATAAAATTGAAATTATAAGTCCAATATCATTTGAATTATTTAAGTATTTTAAACTTGTTAAATTTGAATATGGATAAATTAAACTATTCTTTTAAAACTATTTTAAAAGATAAGTGATCTTTTAAAATAAAAATTTAGGAATTTTTAAATATTCAAATTCTTGTTTAAGTTTAAATTTCATTTTAATTTAAAAATGAAGTTTAGGGAAATTAAAAACAATCTGTTTTTAATTTATTTTGATAATAATAATTAAATCATTAATAAAAATAATGATTATTATTAAGTTGATTTGAACCTAATGATTTATTAATCAATCAAGGTAATTAAGTTTGTAATTAATTAATTAATTTAATTAATAATTAGGTTAATTAATTAAATAATTAAGGGTTTATTTAATTAATTAAAGGATTTAAGTAAGTTGATTTAACTTGATTAAAGTATGATTTAAAAATTAATTTAAATAAGATTTGATTAATTTAATTAATGAATTGAATTTATTTAATCAAGTAATTAATAATTAATTAAGTTTAATTATCACTTGATTAATTTTTAAATTAGAAATTAATTAATGTGTTTCTTTAAATAAATTTAGAATTAATATTTATTAATTCAATTAATTACTTTGGAAAGGTAATTAAAGGTTTGTTATTTGTTAATGAAGGTCATTAACTTAATATTATTTTATAATTAATTAATGTAATTAATTTTAGAAATTAATTGTATTAATTAATTTAAGATAATCCTTTAATTGTTTAAGTAAATTACTTTATGAAAGTAATGAAGGAAATTAATTACTAATTGTAATTAATTAATTTATTTATTTTGATTTATTAAGTTAATTAATTAAGTTTAATTAATTTAATTTAATCATTAATTGATTTGAGAAGTAATTACTAATGCAAATTAGAAATGGATAATTACTTAGTGAAGTAATTAAGGAAATAAATTACTGGATGTAATTTAGTGAAGAAGTTTTGGAATTAATTACTTGTGTAATTAATATGTAGTTGGAATATTAAATAATTACTTAAGTAAGTAATTAGTTTGGATTTTGATAAATAAGTTAATCAAGTAAGATTAATGATAATTGATAATTAATTTAATGGAGTTATTTTAAATAAAATAACTTGGGATCATTAATTTGAATAATTAATGATATAATTAAGGATTGATTAATTATAACAATTAATCAATGAAGGTATTAATTAATTTATTAAGGATTAATTAATGATGTAATTACAAGTTAATTACAGGATTTGGTTTGGATTAATTAATTTGTGAAATTAATTAGAGGTTAATTACTTGAATGTAATTAAAGGTTAATCAAGATGATTGATTTGGGTGAATGGTTAAGAGTAATTAATTAATAGATATATAATTAATTAATTGATATGTAAGCAAGATTTATATGGATGAGTAATTAATTTAATTCATTTTAAATTAATTAAGGGAGAAGTAATTAATTTAATTCATTTTAAATTAATTATAGATTGAATTGATAAGTAATTGCTTATGAATGATGGTTGGTATTTATTACCTGAATGGTTGAGATCTCAGTTATGAGATATATGATGTTGTGTGATTTGGATGTAATGGTTGCATTGAGTTGATGATATGGATTTATCTGTTTGAGTTGATAATATAGATTATCTGATGTGATGATAATATTGATTATCTATTGAGATGTTGAGAATTATCTATCTGTGTGTATTTAGATAATATTGAATTGAATTGTTTTGAACTTTAAAACAACTTGGACCTAAAAGACACGCTTTGGATTTCGATGAGACCGGGATCGGGTTTCCATATTTGGATATCCGAAAACCACATCGATTCCAAATAACGTTAGGTCGTGAATCAAATGGAGCTTTGTGAAGACTCGAGGTGTAAGGGCTATACGTCAGTATAACTCTGTGGGTGATTCCGTAATGAGTTTGACGGAATAGTGCTTATAGATTCGAGGTGGTGGTTTAGAGTGCAAGGGTTATCGTCGTTAACTCTAAGGGTGATTCCAAAATAAGTGTAACGAGATAATGCCTTCGGTTTCGTTCGAACCCGGAACGAACTTGTATGGATTGAATGCTTTCAGCACATCGTCAGGTGGACGATGAGCATTCTAAGATAAATGTTCTATAAAGGTAATCGCAGCCTCAAGCCTCATCAACCGGGAATGGCTAAAACAGGGGAGATGCAGCAAGGCTTCGTGGGTAGCTCCCACTGGAGAGCAAGATTTACCCCTGTCTAGAAGTCCCTTTATATTCGGCTGTGTGGGGCAGTTGATTGCAACAACTGCCGGGGTTGTCTTGTTCGGGACTGTTCAGTAAGGAATGGTCCCGGTCTTGTGTTGCAGGGGAGTTAGGGTGGCTCCTCGGTACGGTGATCTAGGCCACGTACTGTGACGGGCGGTACCCCAGTAGCCCTGCCATTGTATGGAATCCAAAATCCAATAAGTGCCAACGGTTTTGATTGTATTACCCACTTTTGTGGCTAGTAGCTGGAATTTAATGAATGTAACAATTTCGGCTATTTCTTATTTATTTGGAAACCCTAGACACTATTATAATATCATCGAATTTCCTATCAAATGTTTTGGTTAGCGTAAGGTAAAAACTTTTCCATGTTTATATGTGGGAAGTCTTACGTGATACCTTTTCTTTTCAAAAGGTTTTTAAAGTTAAACAACCTTAACCTGTTACTCACACCAGACCCATGTCTGACCCGGAGTTTATTTTTGTTTTCTTAAACTCTTGGGTACTCAAATTTTTACGAGTAGCCAAGGGATTCAGGTTAGCTTTGACGAGTAATGGAGGAGCAATGGAGCAGGAGGCTTCCGCGTTAGATATAGTTTTCCGCTGTGTTTTCTCTGTGTTGTGTTGTATTGAGTTGTAAATACTAGACAGGTGTTTATAACTGTCTAGTATATGTGATGTATATGCTGTGTATCTCTGATTGGTATTGTATATTATGTAAATACTTATGTTGTTAATATAATTTATTCGTTCCGCTGTTGAGATTCTAGTGTTGTTTTCTTCTTCTCTTCGTTCTTTCTTCTTCTATCCCTTTCTTTCTTCATTGACGCTGCGACTTCATGGAGTTTGGAAGTCGGGTCGTCACAGTAATTGTAACGACCCAACTTCCTCACTCCAGAAAGTTGCATCGTTAAGAAGAAAGAAAGGGATAGAAAAGAGAAAAGAAAGGAAAGAAAGAACAGACAACATCAGAATCTCACAGCGGAATCGAATAATTTATAATATATCACATAAAACTTTACATAGTATCATATAAATCAGAGTTAAACAGCTAATACAACACAAACTAGACAGTTATAAACATCTGTCTAGCAATTACAATCCAAGTACATCAGAGAGAACCAATACATCTCAAACACAGCGGAACAACTACATATCTCTACACGCTGAAGCCTCCTGCTCCATTATCTCCTCCAGAACTCGTCAAAGAAAAACCTGATACACTTGACTACTCATACATAATATGAGTACCCAAGAGTTTAATAAAACAGAAAATAAACACTCAGGTCAGACAGGGGTCTGGTGTGAGTAAACGGGGATAAAAGTTTCTTAACTTTAGAAAATCCTTTGAAAACAAAAGGTATCACGTAAGACTTCCCACACATAAACATGGAAAAGTTTTTACCTTACGCTAACCAAAACATTTGATAGGAAATCCAGTGATATTATAATAGTGTCTAGGGTTTTCAAAATAAAATACAGAAATAGCTGGAATGCTTACATCTCACGTTCCAACATAGTTGGGCACAATCAAAACCGTACAGGCACTTATTGGATTATGGATTCCATCAATGGCAGGGCTACTGGGGTACCGCCCGTCACAGTACGTGGCCTAGATCACTGTACCGAGGATTACTCCCTTCATCCCCTGCAACACAAAGCCGGACCCATTCCTTACTGAACAGCTCCAAACAAGACAACCCCGCAGTTGTGATCAGCAACCGCACCACTAAGCCGAAAATATAAAAGGGACCTCTAGACAGGGATAAATCTTGCTCTCAAGTGGGTGCTACCCACGAAGCTTTGCTGCACCTCCCCTGTTTTAGCCATTCCCGGTTGATGAGGCTTGAGGCTACGATTACCTTTATAGGATATATCACTTAGAATGCTCATCGTCCACCTGACGATGTTCTGAAAGCATTCAATCCATACAAGTTCGTTCCGGGTTCGAACGAAACCGAAGGCATTATCTCGTTACACTCGTATTGGAATCACCCTCAGAGTTAACGACAATAACCCTTGCACTTTAAATCTTCATCTCGAATCTATAAGCACTATTCCGTCAAACTCATTACGGAATCACCCACAGAGTTATACTGACGTATAGCCCTTACACCTCGAGTCTTCACTCGCTCCACTTAGGTTAACGACCTAACGTTATTTGGAATCGATGTGGTTTTCGGATATCCAAATATGGAAACCCGATCTCGGTCTCATCGAAAACCAAAGCGTGTCTTTTAAGGTCCAAGTTGTTTTAAGTTTAAAACAATTCAATTCATTATCTAAAATACACAGATAGATAATTCACCACACAATAGATAATTCAACATTATTATTATCAACAGATAATTCATATCATAATCAGATATCCATACTATCATCCAAAAGCAACCAATACATCCATATCACAACATTACTCATCTCATAACTGAGATTACAAACCAAATCAGGCAACCAATACCAATCATCCAACATAAGCAACTATCTAATGATCACATTATTCATAATTAATTTAAAATGAATTAAATTAATTACTTAATCTCTGATTAATTTAAAATGAATTAAATTAATTACTTCATCATTAAAATTCTGCTTAACTTAATCTCTAATTGATTTCAAATCAATTTATAAATCATCATCTCAATATTTATTTCAATCAATCATTATTGATTAACTATCTCTAATTACAATAAGTAATTAGCATTTAATATTAATTATACCTTAATTAATCAATTCCTAATTACATCATTAATTAATTAATTAATGATTTCTAATTACATTAATCAATCTCTAAATATAAATTAATTACATAGTAATTAATCTACAATTTAAAACCATGAGTGCAGTTGAATTTCCCGAAGTTGATTTGCATTTGAGCTTTATCTCCTGAAGTTGTTGAACTAAAACTGCAATTGCTAGTTGATTTTGATCATGCAGCTGAACTCCATCTTCATTACTTAGATTTGTAATTGAACTTCAATTGATGTTGAAAAATTGCAGATTTGAAGTTGATCTCATACAGATTACAGGCTTTAAAGATAGAACAGATTGCTTAAATTTCAGATTTTGGTTTTTAGTTTGTTTATAGATTTCAGATGGTATTTGTTTGCAGAATTTTGAGTGGATAGGTTTTGCAGATTTTAGAACTGATTTTGGGTTCTGAGTTGGTAATGAGTCTTCTGGCTGGGCAGTTTTTCTGAATGGAGTTCAGAAGCAGCATAGTGAATCCGTTACTCGTGTAAGTTGGCTAAGCCAGCATAAGCTGTTCTGTTTGGTAAAGAGAGAGCAGTTTTCTTGGGATTTAGGCTGAGTTGATCGCAAAAGTGACTTGCGATAGTATGTTCTCTTGTGTTTGTTGGAGATTGTCTGGATGTCTTCTGGAAATCAGAGTTTGTCTGCATCTGGAGATCGAGTTTTCTTACCAGGATTGGAGCTGGTGGTTCAGTTTGTAGATGGACGGTTCCTTGAGGTAGAAGTTGGTGAAACGACTCAGGTTTGGGAGGAACATCTGAGTTTTCTTATGGATATATGGAACCATATTTCTGTGCTGGGTTGTTTAGTCTGTGCTTGTGCTTTTCGTCAGCATTTTCTTTTGTTTCGGATCAGAGTTGTGCAGCGGAAGCAGTTTGGGAATGTTTCTGTTTTGTTTTTCCGGATAAGGAGAGTTTGTTCTGTCTTCTGTTGTTAAGAAGCAGGGCGTGTGTTCTTGGTTTTTGAGTGATCTTGAGGAGATCATTGGATTGTTTTGATTCAGTCTGTTTCTAGTGGAATCAGCAAGAGTTAAGCTGATCAGGAAGGATGTTGGTAGCCCAGGATCGTCCGAAGAGTTTTTATGGATAAGAGACGGGAGAATTTGGATTCTGGAATCGGAGATTGGATTTGGGTTAAGTTTTTCTCTGATTCAGGGAGCTATAAGTTTGAGAAGCTAGCTCCGTAGTGTTTTGGTTTCTTCTATGTTTTGGTTAAGATCAGTGTTTGGATTTCTGGAGTTGAATTGTCAGTTTGGATAACTGGAATTCAGGGTGTTTCACGTATCTCTGAGGGAGTACGTGTTGGATATTTCTGGTTGTAGAATCAGCAGATTTAGGATGGTCCTAGGTGATCGCCAGTGGTGGCCGGAGTTAGGTGATGGATGCACAGAGTTGTGTGTGTGCAGGTGGAGTTCTGTTTTTGGGTGCAGAGTGGTGTCTCGTGACGACCTCGGGGAAATAAGTGACTGACTCGAAGCAGGGTAGTGATTTACCCGAAGTAAAATTTATGTTGCTCGAGTAATAGATATTCAGGTTTTGTTTTAACAGAGCCTGTTTCTTTTCAGGTTTTGATATTTTAAAAGTTTTTAAAATGTAGTTTAAAACCTGAACTAAGTATAAGTTTAAATTGAATTTAACTATAAATTCAATTAGTTTAAATTTTAAGTTTGAAATAATTTAAATTCTGAAATTTATAATTAGTTTTAGAGATTGGTCAGGAAAACTGTTTTTTCCAGGTTTTCTTTTAAAAAAAAAAATAAAGTGAAAAGAAAATTGCAAACAAAATCTGGAAGCAAGTAAAAATCTAGAATTTGAATTTGAATTCAATTAAGTTTTAAATTCTAGATTTTTGAGTTAAATTTGAAAAGGTTTTTAAAACCAAATCTGGTTTTAAACTTAAAACAGAAACTGTCTCTCTGTTTTTGAAAATTTAAAAGTAGAGTTGAAAATTTAAAGATGAAGTTCAATTTGGAATTTTAACCTGAACTTAAATTTTGAATTCAATGATTTAAATCTGAGATTTGAACTCATTTTTGAATTCAAATTTGAGATGTTAAAACTAAAACAGAAAACTGTTTTCTTGTTTTTTTGTTTTAAATTGAAAAGTAAATTTTAAATGGCAACTGAAATTTAAATATGGTTTAATTTTGGAAACTGGAATTTTGAAATAATGAACCTGAGTTGAATTTAAAACTGGGATTTAAATTTAGATTTTAAACTTTTAAATGTATAAAGAACATTGGGTTGAATTTAAAACTATAAGTTTTAAATTATGAAATAAGTTTAAATTTAGATTTAAAATCTGAGATATTGACCTTAGTGTCAGTTTTTAAAATTTAAATAAGTTTTTAAATTTAAATTTGTTTTAACTATTTTAGGAAAGGTTATATGATTGAATTTTTGTTTGAAAGAAAGTGTTTAAAATATTTTGTATAAAGAAGAATGTTTTAAATTTTGAACTTAAGAAATTAGTTTCATTTAAATTATTTAATATAATTTAAATGGAATGTTAATTATTTAACTAATTAATATTGTGGATGATTAATTAAGTAATTAATAATTTTTAAGTTAATTAATTAAGATTTGAGATTAATTAATTAAGGTTAATTAATCTATAATTAAGGATGGTTAATTAAATTTTAATTTATGATTAAGATTTACTTAATCAAGAGATTAATGATAATTTAGATATTAATTAACACTTAATTAATTAATAATTAGAGTTTAATTAAATTGTAATTAAATATTAGTTAATTAATAATGATTAATTATAAGTTAATTCTTAATTAAGTAATTAAGAAAGGTTAATGAAGGTCATTAACTTAAGATTAATTAACAATTAATTAATGTGATTAATTTTTAATAATTAATTAGATTAATTAATTAATAATAATCAATTGTTTATGTTTTAATTACTTAATAAAAGTAATTAATGAATTAATTACTTAGTGTAATTAATTTAATTAAATGTGATTAGTTTAGATTAATTAAGTTTAATTAATTTAAACATTTGTAGATTGTTTGATAATTACTTTATGTAATTAAGGGATTTATAATTACTTAGAGAAGTAATTAATTAATAATTACAGGATGTAATTAAAAATATTTATCATAGGAGTAATT
This sequence comes from Allium cepa, assembly GCA_030765085.1. Lineage (NCBI taxonomy): Eukaryota > Viridiplantae > Streptophyta > Magnoliopsida > Asparagales > Amaryllidaceae > Allium > Allium cepa. The sequence continues at coordinate 188,920 of JASFAV010000023.1, read as the reverse complement.
TGAATTTAAATTACTTTGAACATTAATCAAGTGATTAATGAAGATAATTAATTAAGAATAATTAATTATAGGATGAGTGATTAAGGTAGTTAATTACTGAATGGTTATTAATCATGGGTGATTAATATATATGGTTTAAATTGAAGATTAATTTAATTCATATTAGAGATTGATTAAATGTAATCATTAATTAATTAATTAATGATGAATTTGGAATTGATTTAAGGTATAATTAATAATGAATAAATGATTAATTAATTAACCAATTTCAAGTTAATTATTTGTAAGGGGTTTAGGTAATTAACTTGTATAATTAATATTAAATGCTAATTACTTATTGTAATTAGAGATGGTTAATCAATAATGATTAATTGAAATGAATATTGAGATGGTGATTTATAGATTGATTATAATCAATTGATGATTAAGATAAGCAGAATTTTAGTGATGCAGTAATTAATTTAATTTATTTTAAATTAATTAGAGATTAAGTAATTAATTTAATTCATTTTAAATTAATTATAGAATGGATTGATCGTTAGATAGTTGCTTATGTTTGATGATTGGTATTGATTGCCATGTATGGTTTGTAATCTCAGTTATGAGATTAGTAGTGTATGTGATATGGATGCATTGGTTGCTCTTGGATGATAATGTAGATTATCTGTTTTGATATGAATTATCTGTTGATAATGATAATGTGAATGATCTATTGTGTGGTGAATTATCTATCTGTGTATATTTAGATAATGAATTGAATTGTTTTAAACTTAAAACAACTTGGACCTTAAAAGACACGCTTTGGATTTCGATGAGACCGGGATCGGGTTTCCATATTTGGGATCCGAAAACCACATCGATTCCAAATAACGTTAGGTCGTTAACCCAATATGGAGCGAGTGAAGACTCGAGGTGTAAGGGCTATACGTCAGTATAACTCTGTGGGTGATTCCGTAATGAGTTTGACGGAATAGCACTTATAGATTCGAGATGGAGATTCAGAGTGCAAGGGTTATTGTCGTTAACTCTAAGGGTGATTCCAATAATGAGTGTAACGAGATAATGCCTTCGGTTTCGTTCGAACCCGGAACGAACTTGTATGGATTGAATGCTTTCAGAACATCGTCAGGTGGACGATGAGCATTCTAAGTGATATGTTCTATAAAGGTAATCGTAGCCTCAAGCCTCATCAACCGGGAATGGCTAAAACAGGGGAGATGCAGCAAAGCTTCGTGGGTAGCCCCCACTTGAGAGCAAGATTTATCCCTGTCTAGAGGTCCCTTTATTTTCGGCTTAGTGGTGCGGTTGCTGATCACAACTGCGGGGTAGTCTTGTTTGGAACTGTTCAGTAAGGAACGGGTCCGGCTTTGTGTTGCAGGGGATGAAGGGAGTAATCCTCGGTACGGTGATCTAGGCCACGTACTGTGACGGGCGGTACCCCAGTAGCCCTGCCATTGTATGGAATCCACAATCCAATAAGTGCCAACGGTTTTGATTGTATTACCCACTTTTGTGGCTAGTAGCTGGAATTTAATCATGTAACAATTTCGGCTATTTCTTATTTATTTGAAAACCCTAGACACTATTATAATATCATCGGATTTCCTATCAAATGTTTTGGTTAGCGTAAGGTAAAAACTTTTCCATGTTTATGTGTGGGAAGTCTTACGTGATACCTTTTCTTTTCAAAGGCTTTTCAAAGTTAAGCAACTTTAACCTGTTACTCACACCAGACCCATGTCTGACCCGGAGTTATTTCTGTTTTTCTATAACTCTTGGGTACTCAAATTTTTATGAGTAGCCAAGGGAATTCAGGTTAGGATTCAGGATTAGCTTTGACGAATTGTGGAGGAGCATATGGAGCAGGAGGCTTCTGCGTATAGTTATATTGTTTTCCGCTGTGTTGGTATCTCTGAGTTGTTATGTATTGTAATTGAGTTGTAATAATTAGATAGGTGTTTATAACTGTCTAGTATGAGTTGTATATGTCTGTGTACTCTGATATTTGATGTATACTATGTAATACTTTGGTTATTAATATAATTTATTCGTTCCGCTGTTGAGATTCTTGTGTTGTTTCTTCTTTCTCTTCTTTCTTTCTTCTTCTATCCCTTTCTTTCTTAACTCACGGTGCGGCTTCCTGGTATTTGGAAGCCGGGTCGTGACAGCTGGCAGGGTAGTGATTTACCCGAAGTAAAATTTATGTTGCTCGAGTAATAGATATTCAGGTTTTGTTTTAACAGAGCCTGTTTCTTTTCAGGTTTTGATATTTTAAAAGTTTTTAAAATGTAGTTTAAAACCTGAACTAAGTTGTCTACTTTAAAACATGAATGTTAAACACATGTGAGATTCTAATATAAAATAAATTTCTTTGTTTACAAATGTTTTAATTAAGGATAAAACTATTTCTAATTTAATTTAAGATGTTTTATATGTTTATATATTTAGTCTCTAAATAATACAAATGAACTATCTTTAACTAATTAAATATTTGCTTGAATATTTTTAAAAAATTATTTAAAACCAATTTCAAAAGAGAAACCTTTTAAAAAGAAAAGAACAATGTTGAATTATATTATTCAAGAGTTTCAAATTAACATATTATACTTAAATATAAATAGACTAAATTTATTTCAAAACAAATTTTAAAACAAAATAAACTTTATTATAAAAATACAAATTTTAACTATTATACATTTATAACAAAATATTTACCAAAAATTTTTTTTCCTAAAAAAAATACAAGATAGATTTATAAACTGATTTATGAAAAGTTCAATACTATTTTAAATTTAATTTAATCAATTCATAGATTATACACTTATATATATTAAATTTTGAAAAGATCTTTTATTAAATTTTAAAATTAAAATCAAAACACATATTTACAATGTATACACATATATACATTATAAATAAAATATTTTAAATCAGCTTATAAAGAAAATTTTATCATTTAAATATTTTTAACAATTTAAAACAATAAGCTTCTCAAATTAAATCATTATTATAAATCTTCAAAAGAATATCATTTATTAACAAAGTAATTAAAAATTTACAAAAGGAAATTATGTTTGAACTGGATTATTAAATCAGTATTTCACATTTTAAAATAATTATTAATGAAATTATTAAATAAATATTGCCTAAATTTCCGGGACATCACATTCCTCCCCTCTTAAAAGAATTTCGTCCCCGAAATTTAAAAGCAAAGGTAATTTAATAATCTCCTTAAAAAAAAAATTTATTTAACACAAGCATATATCAGACATATGCTAATAATCAAAACAACCAATTCAACCAATCAAACAAATCTAATTATCCAGACAAATTCTGGATAAAATTTTATCGAGTTTCCCTAGGTATATATATATATACCGGGATACTCGCTCTAGAAAATCCAAACAATCAATACTAAGAAACTCCAAACTCCTATACAACTATATCTATAACACTAGACAAGATATCAGACTACAAACGAGTCTGACTCAACAACTAAAACTCCAGAACTGCCGGTTCCACAACCAGAGATAGATCATACACGTATTCCCTCAGAGATACGTGAAACTCATCGAATCCCAGTTATCCAAACTGGCAATCCAATCCTGTAGATCAATCACTTAACCATTGAGAGAAAACAGAAAGGTCCAAACTCTTATCCACAAATCTTATTTGTCGATCCTGGGTTGCCTTCAACCTTCTAGATCAATCCAATCCATCACACAAACCTACTACACATATCAGAAGACTTCAGATAACTACACTTATTCGAAAAACAGAACAGATGTCCAAGACATCCAAGTCTCCAGATTAAAGTGAATTTCCCGTAGAAATCCTCTGATCCAAGACAAAACACAAATCCTCAAATGAATCGGGTGCTCCTATTCTGGAATAGCTGCCACCATGCTTCCACTGCGCAACTCTGATTTGAGAATGCTGTTGACGAACACAGGTATAAACTTGATCAACTTATCCTGAAAACATTGTTCATCAATTTCCATAAAATCTCCAAAAACCAAGTCGAAACAGAACTCAATCTTCCGATGCAGATGCAAAACTTAACTCCTTTGAAGACATCCAGAAAATATCAAACCACTTCGATAACTCAAACATCTTCTAGAGATGCACCAATCCAAACAAAGGTTACTCAAAAAATTTCCGGATCATCGCAAGTCACTTTTGCGATTCTACTTAGTTCAGATCGTTCTCTTTTCAACAATCAGAACAGCCAAAGCCTTCAAATCAAAAGGGAAACTAGTGGTCCACCTTCAACCACAAACTTCACACCCAGCTGAGCTTCCAGAAGAAACGGACAAGCTTCACCATCTGCCCGGCCTACTGACAAAAGAATCACAGAGACTTCAGAACCAATGAAGAAACAGGCCACTCACGGCTGCTACTGCTGCCAAAAACTTCCTTACCCAAAAACTTATTGAACCACAAAGCTACACCAGCCACTTCCACAAAAGAGCCTTCAGAAGACAGATATCCCTCAGGAAACTCGACTTCAAACCAAGCACAAAATACTCTGCCAAACTGAGCTTCAAACTCAAATACTGACAGAACTCCTTCCTAAAGTTGCCAAAATACCAATGCTGGCTTTAGTACTCCAAACTGATCCAGACTCAAGAAAAATCCACTCACACGAGTGAGATCAAGCTTAAAATCCAAAGATACACTCCGAATCTTGAAAAGATTCTCCTTCAGAGATCAGAAAAATCCTTCACACCAAACTGCCAAACTACTCAAGATGCCCAACACTGCCCTAGCAGATCTCTTCCAAGCTCAAACACTCGGAACTCCAACCATTGGTAGTTGTGTTACGCACACCACTACCCTATCTACCTTTATTACTTATATTGGAAAACCTGAACAGGTAACCCAATCTAATAGGTAGAATTATATACACACATATATATATATATTCAAAATTACAAATACGCTCTCTCAAGAAAGACACCACTCCAGAGCCTAGGTATTCACTCAACCTAATGCTCCCTAAAGAAAGACACACTTCAGAGCCTAGGTATTCACTCAACCTAATGCTCTGATACCACCTGTGACAACCCAACTTCCACTCCCGGAAAATCGCGTCATCTTTTAAGAAAGAAAGGGATAGAAGAAGAAAAGAAAGAGAAGAAAGAGAAAACAACACATCAGAATCTCACAGCGGAACGATTTAAATATAATATAGAACATATACAGAGTATCATATACATCAGAGTACACAACTAAACATCTTAAATTAGACAGTTATAACATTTCTGTCTAATACAATACAAGACATCATACAGAAACAACACAGCGGAAACTCTAACCATATATCTACACGCTGAAGCCTCCTGCTCCAAAGCTCCTCCAGAATTCGTCAAGAGATAACCTGAATCACTTGACTACTCATATAGAATATGAGTACCCAAGAGTTTAATAAAACAGAAAATAAACACTCGGGTCAGACAGGGGTCTGGTGTGAGTAAACGGTTTAAGATTGCTTAACTTTAGAAAAACCTTTGAAAACAAAAGGTATCACGTAAGACTTCCCACACATAAACATGGAAAAGTTTTTACCTTACGCTAACCAAAACATTTGATAGGAAATCCAGTGATATTATAATAGTGTCTAGGGTTTTCAAATAAATATGAAATAGCCGAAATTGTTACATGATTAAATTCCAGCTACTAGCCACAAAAGTGGGTAATACAAACAAAACCGTAGGGTCTCGTAGGGAAAATGGGTTTCCATCAATGGCAGGGCTACTGGGGTACCGCCCGTCACAGTACGTGGCCTAGATCACAGTACCGAGGATTACTCCCTTCATCCCCTGCAACACAAGACCGGGACCATTCCTTACTGAACAGTCCCGAACAAGACCACCCCGCAGTTGTGGCCAACAACTGCCCACACAGCCGAAATATAAGGGACCTCTAGACAGGGATGTATCTTGCCCTCCAGTGGGCGCGACCCACGAAGCCTTGCTGCACCTCCCCTGTTTTAGCCATTCCCGGTTGATGAGGCTTGAGGCTGCGATTACCTTTATAGGACCAATTATCTTAGAATGCTCATCGTCCGCCTGACGATGTTCTGAAAGCATTCAATCCATACAAGTTCGTTCCGGGTTCGAACGAAACCGAAGGCACTATCTCGTTGCACTCATTTTGGAATCACCCTCAGAGTCAACGACCATAGCCCTTGCACTCTGATTCACCATCTCGAATCTATAAGCACTATTCCATCAAACTCATTACGGAATCACCCACAGAGTTATACTGACGTATAGCCCTTACACCTCGAGTCTTCACTTGCTCCTCTTGGATTATCGACCTAACGTTTAATTGGAATCGATGTGGTTTCCGGATTCCAAATATGGAAACCCGATCCCGGTCTCATCGAAACCAAACGCCATTTTAATGTCCAAGTTGTACTTAAGGGTTTAAATAATTAACTCATTTTTTTTTTTTTTTTTTATCTATTTCACACAGATAGATAAACTACATATTCTCATCATAACAGATAACCATAACATTATCACAACAGATAATCTTCACAATAGTCAACATCATAACAACAACCATCACAACCAAATAATCCATCATACTATAACTAAGCATCCATATCCTACAGATACTACTCATCTCATTCCTGAGATCACAACCATCCAAATGTATATCAATATCATTCAAAAGCAATGATATATTATCCATCATTTAAAATTAATCAATAAATGTATTAGCTGGATTTATGGATGGATGATTAATTTAATTTATTTTAAATTAATTAGAGATAAATGTAATTAACTTAATTCATTTTAATATATATATATATATATATATATATATATATATTTATATATATATATATATATATATATATATATATATAAATATATATATATGGAGCACGTTGTAACGACCCAACTTCCAGACTCCAGGAAATTGCATCGCTAATAAGAAAGAAAGGGATAGAAGAAGAAAAGAAAGAGAAAGAAGAACACAAACAACATCAGAATCTCACAGCGGAACGAATCAAATATAATATATCACATAATTACTTTACATAGTATCATATACATCAGAGTTTTACAGCCAATACAACACATACTAGACAGTTATAAACACCTGTCTAGTTATACAACTCTAAACAGTACAAGAAACAACTCAGAGAGACGACTCAGAGATACCAACACAGCGGAAAAATAGATAACTACAACGCAGAAGCCTCCTGCTTCATTTGCTCCTCCATATCTCGTCAAAGCAATCCTGAATCACTTGACTACTCATACATAATATGAGTACCCAAGAGTTTAATAAAACAGAAAATAAACACTCGGGTCAGACAGGGGTCTGGTGTGAGTAAATAGTTTAAAAGTTGCTTAACTTTAGAAAATTCTTTGAAAACAAAAGGTATCACGTAAGACTTCCCACACATAAACATGGAAAAGTTTTTACCTTACGCTAACCAAAACATTTGATAGGAAATCCAGTGATATTATAATAGTGTCTAGGGTTTTCAAGTAAATAAGAAATAGCCGAAATTGTTACATTCATTAAATTCCAGCTACTAGCCACAAGAGTGGGTAATACAAACAAAACCGTAGAGTCTCGTAGGGAAAATGGGTTTCCAACAATGGCAGGGCTACTGGGGTACCGCCCGTCACAGTACGTGGCCTAGATCACAGTACCGAGGATTACTCCCTTCATCCCCTGCAACACAAGGCCGGACCCATTCCTTACTGAATAGTTCCGAACAAGATAACCCCGACGGTTGGAGCTCAAAAACCGTCCACACAGCCGAAATATAAAGGGACCTCTAGACAGGGGTAAATCTCGCTCTCCAGTGGGTGCGACCCACGAAGCCTTGCTGCACCTCCCCTGTTTTAGCCATTCCCGGTTGATGAGGCTTGAGGCTGCGATTACCTTTAGAGAACACATCTATCTTAGAATGCTCATCGTCCACCTGACGATGTTCTGAAAGCATTCAATCCATACAAGTTCGTTCCGGGTTCGAACGAAACCGAAGGCATTATCTCGTTACACTCATATTGGAATCACCCTCAGAGTTAACGACAATAACCCTTGCACTTTAAACCACCATCTCGAATCTATAAGTACTATTCCGTCAAACTCATTACGGAATCACCCACAGAGTTATACTGACGTATAGCCCTTACACCTCGAGTCTTCACTTGCTCCACTTGGATTAACGACCTAACGTTTAATTGGAATCGATGTGGTTTTCGGATATCCAAATATGGAAACCCGATCCCGGTCTCACCGAAACCAAACGCCATTTTAATGTCCAAGTTATACTTAAGGGTTTTAAACAAATGACACATTTAATTTTTATCTATTTCACACAGATAGATAAACTACATATTCTCATCATAACAGATAACTCATAACATTATCACAACAGATAACCATCACAACAGTCAAATATCACAACAACAATCATCACAATCAAATCATCCATCATACTATAACTAAGCATCCATATTCTATAGATTCTACTCATCTCATTTCTGAGATCACAACCATCCAAAGGTATATCAATATCATTCACAAACAATGATATATTATCCATCATTTATAATTAATTTAAAATGAATTAAATTAATTACTTCTATCCTTAATTAATTTAAAAATAAAATAAATTAATTATCCATCTATAAATTTTGCTTATAAATTTATTGATTAATCAACCTAGTTAAATAATCACTCATTAAGTATTCAACTTGATTAAACATCTATGATTAATCATTCACTAATTACAATAAGTAATTAGTCTTAAATTAATTCCATAAAATTAATTAACCTTAATCATAAGTAATTAACATTTAATTACTTAATTAATTGACTATAATTAATTACATTTATCCTTAGTTAATTACAATTAATTAATCACTTAATTAATTAATTAATTCTTAATTAAACAATTCTTAATTACATCATTAATTATAATAATTAATGATCTCTAATTAATATTTAAATTGATTACTCAATTAAATTAATTACAATTATTAATCACCTTGATTAATATTTAAATCCAGTAATTAACTACCTTAATTACTCATTTATAAATTAATTATCCAATAATTAATTATCTATCTTAATTTATCCTTGATTAATTACAAAAGTAATTATCCAAATTACTTTTAAATAAATCACCTTTCCTTAATTACATTCCAGTAATTATCAATTAAAACTTCTTAAGAAATCCTGCTCCATAAATTACATTAAGTAATTATTATCATTTAATTATTAAATTATTCTTAAATTAATTAAACTAAATTAATTAATTTAACAAAATACATTATCCGAATTAATTACAATATGTAATTAATCCCTTAATTACTTTTATAAAGTAATTACTTAACAAATTACAATTGATTTTCTTAAAATAATTAATCTAATTAATCCATCAAAATTAATTACATTAATTAATTATTAATTATCCTTAGATAATTAACAACATTTCATTTAATTCCTTACTTAAGAATAATTACCTTAAATTAATTATTCATTAATCATCTTTAATTATAAATTAATTCAAGTTATTATTTAAAAATCAAATAAATAAGTAAATCCTTAATTATTTCCAAAATAATTCATTTACTTATTTATAACTTAATTAATATTCAAAATGTATTTAAATAATACATTCCTAAAATTTAATTCAACTTCCAATTTAAAGTTAACATATCATAATTTTATTTAATACTTAAAGAAAGAATTCTTTTAAATTCAAACCTTATTAGAAATCAAATTCATATTTAAATTCTACTTAATAACATTTTTGTTCAATATTCAAAACTTTTCAAACTGATTTGAATTAAAACAGGTTTTAAAGTAAAAACTGAAATCATATTTGAATTTGATTTCAAACCCAATTTTAAATCTTGCTTATCATTCAAATGTTTCATTTTGAATTCAAAGTATTCCTGAATCTGATTCAAATTCACACCTGAATTTGAATTTTAATTTTAAACACTGAATTCCTTTAAAAAAATTTAAAAAAAAAACCAAAACTGTTTTTAATAAAAATCTGGATTTAAATCCTGAAAACTACCCTTACTGTTTTTTCCAGATTTAAATTTAAATCTTCCTTAAATTTAAATTTATCATTTAAACTTTCTGAATTCAAAACTTACTTGAATTCAATTCAAACCTATACTTATTTTAAATCATTGCTTTTAAATTTTTTTAAAGAACAATACAGTTTTTAAAATAAAAACTGGATTCAAAAAAAAATCCTGAAACCTATATTACACTTGTTTTCAAATTTGAACTTAAACCTTATTTTAAATTCAAATTCATCATTTAACTTTTTGAATTCATAAACTTATTTGAATTTAAATCATAGCCTTTAAACACTTTTAGGTTTCCAGATTTTAAAAAAAACAACAACACTGCACAAATTTACAACCTGAAACTACACTTACACTATTCCCAGATTTAAATTTAAAACTTCCTTAAATTTAAATTATCATTAAAACTTTCTGAATTCAAAACTCACTTGAATTCAATTCAAACCTATACTTGAATTAAATCATAGCTTTTAAACATGTGGAGTTTTTTTTTTCAGATTTTAAAAACACAACTTTCAGGTTCTCTGCACTCAACATATCCCGAGACATCAATAATTTACTTCGGGTCAAAACCCTGCTTGCTTCGAGCCACAATACCAAATGCACGAGTGTGACTTCGAGTCACCAAACCTGCACACCACCAAAACTTCCACCAGTGACCAAACTCCTCTGTGCAACTACGACCATTACTCCGGCGACTTCCAGTCACCTCCACCATCCTTTCCAAGAAGCAAATCAATCCCTCAACTTGCTAAAGTCCATCCACAACTCCTCTGTAGCCTGAGAATCAGGATCAAGAAAATTAACAACCTGGAAACTACTTCACCAAGGCAGACCAAACCTGTCAACTCTCACCACCATTCTTTGGCCCTCTTCCCTTCATTCTTCCCACTCTCTTCAGCCACATTCAAACTCCAGGCAAAACACCCAAGTTCCAGATTTACTTTATGGTTTGATACCCCCAAAAATTCCAACTACTGCACAGACTAAATTTACTAACCCCTCAGAAGCTCTTAAGACCTGAAGCATGTTTTAATACCCATGTTTTAATCATGCATTAAAGCTTTAACTCGTTTGAATAAATTAAAGATGTTTGGTAATTTTATTTTATGAAACTGTTGTCTACTGTTATTGATTTACACAAGTACAGTTTCCACTTTTCTAAACTAAAATTTTACAGGCTCAAATCTATGTTAAACAACATAATTTGTTCACACAATAATCTCTAGCTATGGTTCAATCATATGGAAGAGGATTTGTATTTAAATCCAAGAAATAAGAGAAATATGTTTGTAGAAATTCACATTCCACTTTTCTGCATACTCAAGATTTATGTATGCAGGCCTAGTCACACAACAGCCAAACATATATCAACTCATGCACATATAAAATTTTAAACAACATATAAATTTGGGGTCACTTACTATCAAAAAGAACAGAGCAGTTCTTAATTATCACTGTTTAACAGTTTCCTATTTGAAAGGCATTTGAATTATCTTTAAGCTTTGCAAATCTTGTTAACTTAGTTTTTAAGAGTATAAAGTAGAAACTGTTTTTAAACAAATATTTACTCACCTTAAATGCAAAATAGAAAGCATCCATCTGCAAGTTCATTTCCCTGCAAATCTGAATTTCCATTGCATGCATGAATCAGAGCTTGCTCCTAGTTGAAAATGGTATGTGCTTGATGCTTTCAGGCTTTTTGAATTTGCATTTGATGATTTGGTTACAATACATGTTGATTCAGGCTTTGGAATTTGCATGCAGACCCCTTTTTATCTTGCTTGCATAAACCTTACAGGTTGCAGTTTATATTCCACAGGTTGAAGACATTTTGATTGCAGGTTTAAAAAGTATGCAGATTTGGGAATTTGGACTTCATTATTTCAGGTTACAGAAGATGCAGATGAAAATTCATTTGCAGGGTATAAACTTTTGATTGCAGATCTAATTGAATATGATTTGCAGAGTATGGATTTGGTTTGGGTTGTGGAATATTTGAGTGAAGTTGATTTCAGTTTCAATAGATCTGAATTTTAATTTTACAAAGATGATAATGGTTTGAAACAAAAGATATGTTTAAGTTTTATCTAAAATTGATTTAGTAATGCCACTTGTTATTTGAATTTTAAAGCTAATTACAAGTGTCAAATTATAAACATAAAACTTAACACATGTAAGATTTTAAATATAAAAAATAAATTTCTATGTTTACAAATGTTTTTAATTAAAGATAAAACCAATCTAATTTAAATTTAAGATGTTTTGTATGTTTCATATGTATTTAGTCTTTAAATGATTGCTAATGAAGTATCTTTACATATTTAAATATGCTTGAATATTTTTAAAAAAAATACTATTTAAAACCAACTTTGTTCTTTTCTTTTAAAAATTTTCTTTGATAATTACTTTATGTTTTGGAAATTACTTAGTTAAGTAATTATATAATAATTACAGGTTGTAATTAAGGAGATGTTTAAGTATGAAGGAATTTGGATTAATTATTTAAATAATTAATCAAAGTATTAATTAAGAAATTAATTTAAGGATAATTAATTTGGTTTAATATAGTAATTAAGTTGTTAATTACTTTGAGTAATTAATTTAAGGAATAATTAAGGATCATTAATTATTTAATTAATGATGTAATTAAGGATGATTAATTAGGATTAATTAATCAATAATAGGTAATTTATAAATGTAATTAATTAAGGATTAAGATAATTAATTATGATTAATTAATTTAATTGAAGTAATTAAAGGGTTAATTACTGTTTAGTGAGAATAATTAATTTGTGGAATTAATTAAGGATAATTACATGAAGGTAATTAAAGGTAATTAATCAAGAGTGATTAATTAAAGTAATTTATGATTGATTAATTGATTGTAATCAATTAAATGATTGAGTAAGCAAGATTTTTATTGTGAAGTAATTAATTTAATTTATTTTAAATTAATTAAAGATGAAGGAATTAATTTAATTCATTTTAAATTGAGATAGAGATGATTAATTTAATTCATTTTAAATTAATTATATGGTGATGAGTAAATCATTGCTTATGGATGAATGGTTGAACTTGATTGTCTTGGATGCTTTGTGATCTCAGAAATGAGATAAATGATATTGTGTGATATGGATGTTTGATTGTATTATGATGATAACATAGGTTATCTATTGTGATGTTGATATATGGAATATCTATTTGATATTGATGATGTGAATTACCTGTTATATGATAATGTTGATTATCAGTTATGATTTAAGTTATCTATCTGTGTGTAAATAGATACTGTAATTGAATTGTTTTAAACCTTTAAAACAACTTGGACCTTAAAAGACACGCTTTGGTTTTCGATGAGACCGGGATCGGGTTTCCATAATTGGATATCCGAAAACCACATCGATTCCAAATAACGTTAGGTCGTGATTCAAAGTGGAGCTTTGTGAAGACTCGAGGTGTAAGGGCTATACGTCAGTATAACTCTGTGGGTGATTCCGTAATGAGTTTGACGGAATAGACCTTATAGATTCGAGATGGTGAATCAGATTGCAAGGGTTATTGTCGTTAACTCTGAGGGTGATTCCAATACGAGTGTAACGAGATAATGCCTTCGGTTTCGTTCGAACCCGGAACGAACTTGTATGGATTGAATGCTTTCAGCACATCGTCAGGTGGACGATGAGCATTCTAAGTGATATGTCCTATAAAGGTAATCGTAGCCTCAAGCCTCATCAACCGGGAATGGCTAAAACAGGGGAGGTGCAGCAAAGCTTCGTGGGTCGCGCCCACTGGAGAGCAAGATTGATCCCTGTCTAGAAGTCCCTTTATATTCGGCTGTGTGGGTGGTTGCTAGCTACAACCACGGGGTTGTCTTGTTTGGAACTGTTCAGTAAGGAACGGGTCCGGCTTTGTGTTGCAGGGGATGAAGGGAGTAATCCTCGGTACGGTGATCTAGGCCACGTACTGTGACGGGCGGTACCCCAGTAGCCCTGCCATTGTATGGAATCCAAAATCCAATAAGTGCCAACGGTTTTGATTGTATTACCCACTTTTGTGGCTAGTAGCTGGAATTTAATGAATGTAACAATTTCGGCTATTTTCTTATTTACTTGAAAACCCTAGACACTATTATAATATCATCGGATTTCCTATCAAATGGTTTGGTTAGCGTAAGGTAAAAACTTTTCCATGTTTATGTGTGGGAAGTCTTACGTGATACCTTTTCTTTTCAAAGGTTTTTCAAAGTTAAGCAACTTTAACCTGTTACTCACACCAGACCCATGTCTGACCCGGAGTTTATTTTTGTTTTTCATAAACTCTTGGGTACTCAAATTTTTATGAGTAGTCAAGGGATTCAGGTTAGAATTCTGGATTAGCTTTGACGATTTGTGGAGGAGCAATGGAGCAGGAGGCTTCTGCGTATAGCTATTGAGTATTCCGCTGTGTGTTCTCTGAGTTGTTGTATTGAGTTGTATAACTAGACAGGTGTCTATAACTATCTAGTATGAGTTGATTATGCTGTGTATCTCTGATGTATATGATACTATGTAAAGTATTATGTTATTAATATATATTTATTCGTTCCGCTGTGTTAGATTCTGATGTTGTTTCTTTCTTCTCTTCTTCTTTCTTCTTCTATCCCTTTCTTTCTTAATTCACGACGCGATTTTCTGGGAGTGGAAAGTCGGGTCGTGACATTGAAATAAACTCCGGGAAAAGAAAAGCAGATACACTTCCAAACTGCTTCCGCTGCTCAACTCTGATCCAACAAAGAAGAGAATGCAGAAGAAGAACACAAGCACAACTCAACAACATACCCTAGAGATATGATTCAACAAATCCTTAAGAATCATTCAGGAGTTCCTCCAAAACTCCGAGCTGCTACACCAACTCAACTCTTGGAACCATTCTTCTATAAAGATGAACCACACGGTATCACTACGGAATCCCAGTCGAAAAGGAAACTCAATCTCCAGATACAGACAAAACTATGACTTCCTGAAGACATCCAGAAAAACTCAGATAACCCAAGAGAACTCTCAAACAATCGCAAGTCACTTTTGCGAACCACCCAAACCAAATCCAAGGAAAACTGTTCTCTCTAAACCAAACAGAACAGCTCAATCTCAACAAGCCAACCCATCGAAGAAACGGGTTCACTCAACTGCTTCTGAACTCCACTTCAGAAAAACTGCTAAACCAAAAGATCTCTTGCCAACACTGAGAACATTTCAAACTGCACTGCTGCCACAGATGCCAAAGAATTCCAAAACGAAGCTCTCCGAGAAACTCGGACTTCAAAACAAAGTACTTTTGAAATTAACTTTAAATTTAAATTTAAATTCAAGTTAAAAATAGAATAATTCTAAATTTATCAAAGTTTTAAATAAATTTAAAACTTATTTAAATTGCAAATCAAACTAATGCCATGGAAAATTTTAAAGGTTAAAGTCTTTCAAAACTCTCAGTAATTTAAATTTCCATTTTAATTTGAAACTTCAAATTTTAAATCTTCTTTAAAATTTAAAACTGCTTTTCAAATTTTAAATTTTAAATTTCCAGATTTAAATAACTTTAAATCTACTCACACTTTTAAAACCTTATTATCAAAATGTTTAAACTATCCTTTCAACATGATATAGTTAATAAAGTTAAATTTTTAAACTTAAGTTTCTGTTTTAAAAATTGGAATTTAAAATCAGATGAGAATTTTAAACTTACATTTAAATTTGAATTTAAATTTTTACTCAAAAGATAACTGCGGATTTAAAAAGATTTAAATCCTGATTTGCAGAAAACAGAAAATACACAGGTTTCAAGTTCAAACCTGGATTTTAAATTTAAATTAGTAGTTCAAACTTAAATTAAATTTAAACTTAAGCCTTATTTAAAATCTATAACTACAGATTTTAAAGTTCAAAAATCCAGATTTTAAAAAAAAATTTTAAAAACCCAGATTTTAAATCAAAACACAGTTTACTGTGTTTTCCTGAAGCCTGCACATAATTCAACCCGAGACAAGTTCATTTCTGCTTCGGGTTTTCTACAGCCTTGCTTCGAGTCATACTTCCTTCCACTTCGAGTAAAATTCCACATCTTCCCTGCAACACCAGTAAACCCAAAACCACCAGAATTTCCATCGCCGTGCACATGCACGGCGACTCCAGCCAACGTTGATCGCCAAGCATGATCGCTACTCACCAAAATCCCATCCTACAACCCAATACGATCATCCAAATCAAACTACATCCACGAAGTCAGGATTTAACCCCAATACACAAAACCTGAAAATTAGAAAAACAGGTTTTGTCAAAACCTGTCAACGGCCACCGATCGCCATTCCGGTCACCTGAGTATCCTTCCCTCCGGCCACGAGCCTATCTACACACCAACTTCCCAATCCCTAAACATCAGAACACTCGAACCATCCTACACTTCTCCCTGACCAAATGCACAGACCCACTTAACTAGGGTTCATACTCTGAAACCAAACTGTAACTTCCCTAAAATAAAATCCCTATCTCTGATTTGATATTTTTTTTTTATAAGGATCTATGATCCTCACTTAATAACTCAGAAAGAAATTTGGGTTTTCTTATATTACAGATTGCAAAACTTTTTCACAAATTCATATTTTGTTTCAAGAATAAACTGCCACTAATCAAACACCTAAAAAAAACTATTACTTGATAAAAAAAAAAACAAGTTGCTGTTTAAATATTTGCTTTATACTATGAAATTACTACATCCATTGTTTGAGTTTTGATAAAATAAATCATGCAAAATTTTACCTGAGTTAACAGAGACAAAACTGTTTTATATCTACATTTCTTTTTGCACTTGCTTAGAACTGTAAAAGTTAACTTAAGATAATTTAT
Source organism: Allium cepa (assembly GCA_030765085.1). Classification (NCBI taxonomy): domain Eukaryota; kingdom Viridiplantae; phylum Streptophyta; class Magnoliopsida; order Asparagales; family Amaryllidaceae; genus Allium; species Allium cepa. The sequence goes on along the minus strand of JASFAV010000023.1, from coordinate 171,954 downwards.
AACCTTACATATAAATTAAATCATTCCAGAAGTTAAAGTTAAAGATAAAGTTTAAATAAAACTGCCTAGAACATCAAGAAACAGATCAGGTAAAAAAAACAACAGCAAACAAACATTACTTCACACTTAAACACAGCAGTACTTATATATATATCAACAAATTCTAGCATGCAATCCTATTATAAATTTATAAATTTAAGTTACTCACCACTTGATGAATGCAGACCCCCCTGTTGACCACTTGAATTTGCAGAACACAAACATATGCAGGCTTTATGAAAAAATGCAGGTGCTCCTCTCTGTTGCTCATGCTTTCCAAGACCAAGATGTTTGCATGCAAATGTTCATTTATGCAGAAACAAGCATGTGCAGGCTCTTCTTTGAATTAGAATATGAAATGCAGTATTCTGATCTTTGTTCTGGATATGCAGAGGTTGGATTTTTTTATGAGGAGGAACATGCAGTTTTGAATATGGTTTAGGTGAATTTGTATATGCAGATTTGTAGATTTTTGAGTAATATGCATATGAATTTTTATGAAGAGGAACATGCAAAATTGCTTCTTTGATGAGGGGAGCATGCAGATTTTTGGAGTGCAGATTTTTGGGTTAATAGATGCAGATTTGAATTTGTGGTGTGTAAATGAAGGATTTGAACATGCAGATTTTGAATCATACAGAGTTGTGCTTGAGGATTTTTAATATGAAAAATTGAATTTTGTTCTCATTCGATCAAAGAAATGGAAATGCAATATGAATGAAGATGTAAACTATGTATTTCAGATTTTATGAAAGAAAAGAAAATTAAAAACTAAAACTAACACTTGTCTTAAATTAGACACTTGTCAAAATAATGCATATAAATATAACACATGTATATTCTTTAAGGAAAATTAGTATTTATTTACAAGCTAATGCATATATTAACTTAGTTTCAATTTGTTAATTTATATTTAAACATGTGTATGAAATAGAAACAACCAATGTTTTCTTAAAGACGATTAGTTTTTAATTACAAATTAATGTTATATTAGCTTAAATTAAGTTGTTAGTTTATATGTATAAATTTATAAATGAAAACAAAAACAAATCATGTTTATAAACTTATACAAATAAAAATTAAAACAAATTTAGATTTTATACCTTTGAATTTAAATTCAAACTAGATTCAAAACCAAACAATTTTCAAATTAAGTTATAAATAGAAATTCAATTTGAACTAAAAATTACAAATGTTTTTTAAAACTTATTTAAAAATTCAATACAGTATTAATATTATTTTTATAAATCTCTTTTTATTAAATTAAAATCATTTTTCAAGAAATTATATTTTTAACAATAAAATGTCCATTTTATTAAACCATAAAACATTTTATTGTATTTATTTTAAATTTTAAAACAATACCAATCTATTTAAAATATAAACCAAATATTTATATTGAAAATAGAAATCAATTTATTATTTAAAAGATAAAATAACCAATTTAAATATTTATTGAAGAAAATTATCATATTCACTTGAATAATTATTATCAGATTATCAATATCAATTTAATTTTAACTACAGATTATTAAATTGATATTGTCAAAAATTCCGGGACGTTACAATGTAACGACCCAACTTCCATACTCCAGGAAGTTGCATCGTTAAGAAGAAAGAATTCTTTTATAATTTAAACCTTCATTTAAAATCAGATTTAAATTTATATCTGAAAAAAAAACAGTAAAATAAAATTTTCAGGTTTTGAATCCAGATTTTTAATTAAAACAGTTTTGTTTTTTTTAAAAAATTTAAAAGTGGATTCATCAGAGTGCAAGGGTTATTGTCGTTAACTCTGAGGGTGATTCCAATACGAGTGTAACGAGATAATGCCTTCGGTTTCGTTCGAACCCGGAACGAACTTGTATGGATTGAATGCTTTCAGAACATCGTCAGGTGGACGATGAGCATTCTAAGATAGATGTGTCCTATAAAGGTAATCGTAACCTCAAGCCTCATCAACCGGGAATGGCTAAAACAGGGGAGGTGCAGCAAGGCTTCGTGGGTATCCCCCACTTGAGAGTAAGATTTACCCCTGTCTAGAGGTCCCTTTATATTTCGGCTGTGTGGACGGTTGAGAGCTCCAACCGTCGGGGTTGTCTTATTCGGAACTATTCAGTAAGGAATGGGTCCGGCCTTGTGTTGCAGGGGAGTTAGGGTGGCTCCTCGGTACGGTGATCTAGGCCACGTACTGTGACGGGCGGTACCCCAGTATCCCTGCCATTGTTGGAAACCCATTTTCCCTACGAGACTCTACGGTTTTGATTGTGCCCAACTATGTTGGAATGTGAGATGCAAGCATTCCAGCTATTTCTGTATTTTATTTTGAAAACCCTAGACACTATTATAATATCACTGGATTTCCTATCAAATGTTTTGGTTAGCGTAAGGTAAAAACTTTTCCATGTTTATGTGTGGAAAGATGTTTTATTTTAAGAAAGTAATTGGGATAATTACTTTTGTTATACGTGTAACGACCCAACTTCCAGACTCCAGGAAATTGCATCGCTAATAAGAAAGAAAGGGATAGAAAAGAGAAAGAAAGAGAAAGAAGAACACAAACAACATCAGAATCTCACAGCGGAACGAATCAAATATAATATATCACATAATTACTTTACATAGTATCATATACATCAGAGTTTTACAGCCAATACAACACATCAACAATCATCACAACCAAATAATCCATCATACTATAATTAAGCATCCATATCCTATAGATACTACTCATCTCATTTCTGAGATGAGTAGTATCTATAGGATATGGATGCTTAATTATAGTATGATGGATTATTTGGTTGTGATGATTGTTGATGTGTTGTATTGGCTGTAAAACTCTGATGTATATGATACTATGTAAAGTAATTATGTGATATATTATATTTGATTCGTTCCGCTGTGAGATTCTGATGTTGTTTGTGTTCTTCTTTCTCTTTCTTTCTCTTTTCTATCCCTTTCTTTCTTATTAGCGATGCAATTTCCTGGAGTCTGGAAGTTGGGTCGTTACACGTGGTATCAGAGCTTGCTCCTAGTTGAAAAGTGGAATGTGAATTTCTACAAACATATTTCTCTTATTTCTTGGATTTAAATACAAATCCTCTTCCATATGATTGAACCATAGCTAGAGATTATTGTGTGAACAAATTATGTTGTTTAACATAGATTTGAGCCTGTAAAAATTTAGTTTAGATAAAACTTAAAACATATCTTTTGTTTTCAAACATTTTTATCAATCTAATTATCCAGACAAATTCTGGATAAAATTCTATCGAGTTTCCCAAGTATATATATATCGGGATACTCGCTCTAGAGAATCCAAACAATCAATACTAAGATAATTACTGAATATGGTTATGGATAATTAATTAAGGATTAATGTAATTAATTATAGTTAATTAATTAATGAAGGATCATTAATTATTGTAATTAATGATAGTAATTAAAGGATAATTACTGAATATGGTTATGGATAATTACTTGAATGTAATTAAAGGATAATTAATCTAGGGAGATTAATTAAGAAGATCATTAAGGAATGATAAATGAATTTGATTTGTAATAAATCAATGAAGCAGGAGTTAGGATAATTCAAGTGATTAGAGAATAGTAATTAATTTAATTAAAGGTTAATTAAATTGATTAAGAGTTAATCAATTCTGCTTTGGATGATTGGTTGATATTAAATGATTGATATTGGATGTTGGATGATAATGGATGATTGATATTGGGTGTTTGGTTGATACTGGATGATATGGATGTTTATGAGATATGTGATATGCTGCTTTGTGAGATGAATGTTGATATGTATTATCTATTGTGATAATGTTATTCATCTATCTGTTTATATCATCCTGAATAAGTTAATTGTTAAAATCCCTTAAGTACAACTTGGACACTAAAATGGCGTTTGGTTTCGATGAGACCGGGATCGGATTTCCATATTTGGAATCCGAAAACCACATCGATTCCAATTAAACGTTAGGTCGTTAATCCAAGTGGAGCAAGTGAAGACTCGAGGTGTAAGGGCTATACGTCAGTATAACTCTGTGGGTGATTCCGTAATGAGTTTGACGGAATAGTGCTTATAGATTCGAGATGGCGAATCAGAGTGCAAGGGCTATGGTCGTTGACTCTGAGGGTGATTCCAATAATGAGTGCAACGAGATAGTGCCTTCGGTTTCGTTCGAACCCGGAACGAACTTGTATGGATTGAATGCTTTCAGCACATCGTCAGGCGGACGATGAGCATTCTAAGTTAGATATGTTCTATAAAGGTAATCGCAGCCTCAAGCCTCATCAACCGGGAATGGCTAAAACAGGGGAGGTGCAGCAAGGCTTCGTGGGTAGCTCCCACTGGAGAGCAAGATTTACCCCTGTCTAGAGGTCCCTTTTATTTCGGCTGTGTGGGGCGGTTGATCCGGACAACCGCCGGGGTTGTTTTGTTTGGGACTGTTCAGTAAGGAATGGTCCCGGCCTTGTGTTGCAGGGGATGAAGGGAGTAATCCTCGGTACGGTGATCTAGGCCACGTACTGTGACGGGCGGTACCCCAGTAGCCCTGCCATTGTTGGAAACCCATTTTCCCTACGAGACCCTACGGTTTTGTTTGTATTACCCACTTTTGTGGCTAGTAGCTGGAATTTAATGAATGTAACAATTTCGGCTATTTCTTATTTACTTGAAAACCCTAGACACTATTATAATATCACTGGATTTCCTATCAAATGTTTTGGTTAGCGTAAGGTAAAAACTTTTCCATGTTTATGTGTGGGAAGTCTTACGTGATACCTTTTCTTTCTAAAGGTTTTTCTAAAGTTAAGCAATTTTAAACCGTTTACTCACACCAGACCCCTGTCTGACCCGAGTGTTTATTTTCTGTTTTATTAAACTCTTGGGTACTCATATTATGTATGAGTAGTCAAGTGATTCAGGTTAGCTTGACGAATTCTGGAGGAGTAATGGAGCAGGAGGCTTCGACGTGTAGATATATTATGGTTCCGCTGTGTTTGGTATCTGTTTCTTCTGTTGTACTTGAGTTGTATGAATTAGACAGATATTTATAACTGTCTAATATGTGTTGTAAGTTGTGTAACTCTAATGTAATCTGATACTATGTAATATTTTATTTGATATATTATATTTTATTCATTCCGCTGTGAGTTCTCTGATGTTGTTGTGTTCTTCTTTCTCTTTCTTTCCTTCTTCTATCCCTTTCTTTCTTCAAAATGATGCGATTTCCTGGAGATAGGAAGTCGGGTCGTTTCACTTGGCTTAATTATTTTCATTTATTAATGATTACATCATTAATTAAATTTCTTCTTAATTAATTACTTTCACAAGTAATTAATTACTTAATTAATTGTTGATAAATAATTTAAGAATAATTAGTTTATAATTAAGATTTAATTACTAAATGTAATTAGAGTAATTAATCAAAGGTGATTCCGTAATGAGTTTGACGGAATAGTGCTTATAGATTCGAGATGGTGAATCAGAGTGCAAGGGCTATGGTCGTTGACTCTGAGGGTGATTCCAAAATGAGTGCAACGAGATAGTGCCTTCGGTTTCGTTCGAACCCGGAACGAACTTGTATGGATTGAATGCTTTCAGCACATCGTCAGGCGGACGATGAGCATTCTAAGATAATTGGTCCTATAAAGGTAATCGCAGCCTCAAGCCTCATCAACCGGGAATGGCTAAAACAGGGGAGGTGCAGCAAGGCTTCGTGGGTCGCGCCCACTGGAGGGCAAGATACATCCCTGTCTAGAGGTCCCTTTATATTTCGGCTTTGTGGGCGGTTGGAACTGCAGCCAACTGCGGGGTGGTCTTGTTCGGGACTGTTCAGTAAGGAATGGTCCCGGTCTTGTGTTGCAGGGGATGAAGGGAGTAATCCTCGGTACTGTGATCTAGGCCACGTACTGTGACGGGCGGTACCCCAGTAGCCCTGCCATTGTTGGAAACCCATTTTCCCTACGAGACCCTACGGTTTTGTTTGTATTACCCACTTTTGTGGCTAGTAGCTGGAATTTAATCATGTAACAATTTCGGCTATTTCATATTTATTTGAAAACCCTAGACACTATTATAATATCACTGGATTTCCTATCAAATGTTTTGGTTAGCGTAAGGTAAAAACTTTTCCATGTTTATGTGTGGGAAGTCTTACGTGATACCTTTTCTTTCAAAGGATTTTCTAAAGTTAAGCAATCTTAAACCGTTTACTCACACCAGACCCCTGTCTGACCCGAGTGTTTATTTTCTGTTTTATTAAACTCTTGGGTACTCATATTATATATGAGTAGTCAAGTGATTCAGGTTATCTCTTGACGAATTCTGGAGGAGCTTTGGAGCAGGAGGCTTCAGCGTGTAGATATGATTAGAGTTTCCGCTGTGTTGTTGTCTGTATGATGTCTGGTATTGTATTAGACAGAAATGATATAACTGTCTAAATTGAGATGTTTAGTTGTGTACTCTGATGTATATGATACTCTGTATATGTTCTATATTATATTTAAATCGTTCCGCTGTGAGATTCTGATGTGTTGTTTTCTCTTTCTTCTCTTTCTTTTCTTCTTCTATCCCTTTCTTTCTTATTTAGTGATGCGATTTTCCGGGAGTGGAAAGTCGGGTCGCTACAGTTGGTAATTCTTCAAATCTGAACATGGTATCAGAGCAGTAGGTTGAGTGAATACCTAGACTCTGTAGTGGTATCTTTCTTGAGAGAGCGTACTTGTAATTTTAAAATATAAATATATTTAATTCTACCTATCTGTTGGGTTACCTGTTCGGGTTTTCCAATATAAGAAATAAAGGTAGATAGGGTAGTGGTGTGTGTAACACAACTACCAATGGTTGGAGTTCTGAGTGTTTGAGCTGGGAAGTGATCTGCTAGGGCAGTGTTGGGCATCTTGAGTAGTTTGGCAGTTTGGTGTGAAGGATTTCACTGATCTCTGAAGGAGAATCTTTTCAAGATTCGAAGTGTATCTTTGGATTTTTAAGCTTGATCTCACTCGTGTGAGTGGATTTTTCTTGAGTCTGGATCAGTTTGGAGTACTGAAGCCAGCATTGGAATTTTGGCAACCTTAGGAAGGAGTTCTGTCTGTATTTGAGTTTGAGACTCAATCTGACAGAGTGTTTTGTGCTTGGTTTGAAGTCGAGTTTCCTGAGGGATATCTGTCTTCTGAAGGCTCTTTTGTGGAAGTGGCTGGTGTAGCTTTGTGGTTCAATAAGTTTTTGGGTAAGGAAGTTTTGGCAGCAGTAGCAGCTGTGAGTGGCCTGTTTCTTCGATGGTTCTGAAGTCTCTGTGATTCTTTTGTCTGTAAGCCGGGCAGATGGTGAAGCTTGTCCATTTCTTCTGGAAGCTCAGCTGGGTGTGATGTTTGTGGTTGAAGGAGAACCACTAGTTTCCTTTTTGATTTGAAGGCTTTGGTTGTTCTGATTGTTGAAGAGAGAACGATCTGAACTGAGTAGAATCGCAAAAGTGACTTGCGATGATCCGGAAGTTTTCTGAGTAATCTTTGTTTGGATTGGAGCATCTCTAGAAGATGTTTGAGTTATCGAAGTGGTTTGGTATTTTCTGGATGTCTTTGAAGGAGTTAAGTTTTGCATCCGCCTCAGGAGATTGAGTTCTGTTTCGACTTGGTTTTTTGGAGATTTTATGGAATTTGATGAACAATGTTTTCGGGGTAAGTTGATTAAGTTTGTACCTGTGTTCATCAACAGCATTCTCGAATCAGAGTTGCGCAGTGGAAGCATGGTGGCAGCTATTTCAGAATTAAAGCAACACCCGATTCATTTGGGATTTGTGTTTTGTCTTGGATCAGAAGATTTCTACCGGAAATTCATTTTTATCTGGAGATTTGGATGTCTTGGGCATCTGTTCTGTTTTCTGAATAAGTGTTGTTTGTCTGAAGTTTTCTGATATCTGTAGTAGAGTTTGTGTTGATTGCAAGAGTGGTTTCAGGTTTGTACTCCAATTTGAAAGTGATGAAGTTTGTCACTGTCTGAACTATGGGATCGGATTTGCTACACTACAGCGTGATAGGGGGTTCTCGCTTTGCGTTAGGTGGCGAACGGGAGACTCTTACCCCTACATGTCCCTTTTGGGTAGTAGAAGGCCCTGGGTTGGTTGCGAGTCGAGAGGCTGGCCGTAAAAGCAAATTCGAGGTATCACTGTGAGCCACAGCGGGGCTGGGATGGTTGAAAAGCCTACCGGTCGTGAGCCGTTGCTGATGGTTGAAAAGCCTAGGACGTCACAGTGGATCTAGGCCACGTACTGTGACGGGCGGTACCCCAGTAGCCCTGCCATTGTATGGAATCCAAAATCCAATAAGTGCCAACGGTTTTGATTGTATTACCCACTTTTGTGGCTAGTAGCTGGAATTTAATCATGTAACAATTTCGGCTATTTCTTATTTATTTGAAAACCCTAGACACTATTATAATATCATCGGATTTCCTATCAAATGTTTTGGTTAGCGTAAGGTAAAAACTTCTATCTAATTACAAATTATTAATACTTAATTATTATTTAAGATAAAATAATTATCTTAAATAAATCTTGGAAATCTTTAACTTAACGTAATTCATAAATTAAATTAAATTATAAAGAAATCATTAATTACTTTCTTTAATTATTAATTAACAAATCTAATTCCAAGTTAATAAGTTGTCTTAATCTTCAATTGTTAATTAATAATCAACTCCACTAATTAATTGAAATAAAACATTTATTTAAATTCCCTTAATATTCCAAGATAAAATTTGAAATAATATTAAGATTATAACTTTAAGATAATTTATTTATTTAATTATTATTTTAAAAGGGGTTAATTAAGTAATTAATTAAGTATAATTAATTATTTAATTAACTATTAATTATGATGATGTAATTATTGACAAATGATTAATTAAATTATAATTACTTATTAACTAAGTAAATAAGAGTTAATTAAAATAGTAATTAATTAATAAAGGTTTTATTTAAGTTTTTAAATGAGTTTTCTTAATTAATAATTAAAGAATAATGCTAGTTAATTAAGAATTAATTAACTAATTTTATTTAAGGTTAATTAATTTTAATTAAAGATTAATTAATTTCATTTATGATTAATTAATTTGTAATTAAGATTGTTAATTAATAATTAAGTTTATTAATCAATGATTAAGAGTTAATTAATTAGTTAATTAAGTTTAATTAATTAATTATAAAAGTAATTAGTGATTAATTACTTTGGTTTAAGAATTGATTAATAATTAAGGTTTATTAATTAATAATTGAAGATAATTAATCTGATAACTGAAGATTAATTTGGTTAACGAGTAATTGAAGGATGAATTACTCGATTATGTTTTATGAGATGATTGAAATCAAGTAAGTTAATTAATTTGTTAATTAATTAAATATAATCACTTGATTAAAGATTAAGTATGTTTACTTAATAAGTTTTGGGTAAGGCTAATTACTTAAAGATAAGCAATTGATGAATTACAAAAGTAATTGAGATAAGGTAATTACTGATTGGGAAGTAATTTTTAAATGGGTTGATTACTTGTTGAAGTAATTAAAGATTTATTACTTGATGTAATAAATGAATTTATAAAGTAATTAAGAAGTAATTAAGAATAATTAATTACTGTATTTAGGTTGATGTAATTTAAGAAATTAATATAAGCCTGATTAATTAATTAAGGTTCATTAATTGATATGATTAATGAAAATAATTAGGGATTAATTACTTTATTAGAGTTAATTAATCAAGGTTGATTAATTAGAATGATGATTAATTAATTTGTTTAAATTAATGGTTAATTAAGCAAGATTTATTGTGATGAAGGTAATTAATTTAATTAATTTTAAATTAATTAAGTAATTAGATAATTAATTTAATTCACTTTAAATTAATTAGAGATAGTTAATTTAATTCAGTTTAAATTAATTATGTTATGGTTTGAGTTAATCATTGCTTATGAATGATTGGATAACATTGATTGTCTTGAATGCTGTGTGATCTCAGTAATGAGATAAGTATGGTCGTATGATAGGAATGCTTGGTTGAATTGTGATTATCAATTGGGATGTTGATATATTGATTATCTACTATGATATGGATTATATGAATTACCTGTTATTTGATAATGTTGATTATCAATTGTGGCCTGTGAATTATCTATTCTGTGTATATGTAGATAGTTGAATTTAATTGTTTTAAAACCTTTAAAACAACTTGGACTTAAAAGACACGCTTTGGATTTCGATGAGACCGGGATCGGGTTTCCATATTTGGATATCCGAAAACCACATCGATTCCAAATAACGTTAGGTCGTGAATCTATGTGGAGCTTGGTGAAGACTCGAGGTGTAAGGGCTATACGTCAGTATAACTCTGTGGGTGATTCCGTAATGAGTTGACGGAATAGACCTTATAGATTCGAGATGGTGGTTTAGAGTGCAAGGGTTATTGTCGTTAACTCTGAGGGTGATTCCAAAATGAGTGTAACGAGATAATGCCTTCGGTTTCGTTCGAACCCGGAACGAACTTGAATGGATTGAATGCTTTCAGCACATCGTCAGGTGGACGATGAGCATTCTAAGTGATGTGTTCATTAAAGGTAATCGTAACCTCAAGCCTCATCAACCGGGAATGGCTAAAACAGGGGAGGTGCAGCAAAGCTTCGTGGGTAGCCCCCACTGGAGAGTAAGATTTACCCCTGTCTAGAGGTCCCTTTTATTTCGGCTGTGTGGGACGGTTGAATAGCTACAACCGTCGGGGTTGTCTTATTTGGAACTGTTCAGTAAGGAACGGGTCCGGCTTTGTGTTGCAGGGGATGAAGGGAGTAATCCTCGGTACGGTGATCTAGGCCACGTACTGTGACGGGCGGTACCCCAGTAGCCCTGCCATTGTATGGAATCCACAATCCAATAAGTGCCAACGGTTTTGATTGTATTACCCACTTTTGTGGCTAGTAGCTGGAATTTAATAGATGTAACAATTTCGGCTATTTCATATTTACTTGAAAACCCTAGACACTATTATAATATCATCAGATTTTCTATCAAATGTTTTGGTTAGCGTAAGGTAAAAACTTTTCCATGTTTATGTGTGGGAAGTCTTACGTGATACCTTTTCTTTTTAAAGGTTTTTCAAAAGTTAAGCAACTTTAACCTGTTACTCACACCAGACCCATGTCTGACCCGGAGTTATTTCTGTTTTTCTATAACTCTTGGGTACTCAAATTTTTATGAGTAGCCAAGGGAATTCAGGTTAGGATTCAGGATTAGCTTTGACGAATTGTGGAGGAGCATATGGAGCAGGAGGCTTCTGCGTATAGTTATATTGTTTTCCGCTGTGTTGGTATCTCTGAGTTGTTATGTATTGTAATTGAGTTGTAATAATTAGATAGGTGTTTATAACTGTCTAGTATGAGTTGTATATGTCTGTGTACTCTGATATTTGATGTATACTATGTAATACTTTGGTTATTAATATAATTTATTCGTTCCGCTGTTGAGATTCTTGTGTTGTTTCTTCTTTCTCTTCTTTCTTTCTTCTTCTATCCCTTTCTTTCTTAATTGACGACGCGATTTTCCGGGAGTGGAAAGCCGGGTCGTCACAGTACCACCTGTGACGACCCGATTTTCCACTCCCAGAAAATCGCATCATCAATTAGATAGAAAGGGATAGAAGAAGGAAAGAAAGAAGAGAAAGAAGAAAACAACACTGGAATCTCAACAGCGGAACGAATAAATTATATTAATAACATAAGTATTTACATAATATACAATACCAATCAGAGATACACAGCAAACACATCACATATACTAGATAGTTATAAACACCTGTCTAGTATTTACAACTCAAACACAATCACATCACAGAGAACACACAGCGGAACTATATATCTACAACGCAGAAGCCTCCTGCTCCATTGCTCCTCCATTATTCGTCAAAGCAAACCTGAATCCTAACCTGAATCCCTTGGCTACTCGTAAAAATTTGAGTACCCAAGAGTTTAAGAAAAACAAAAATAAACTCCGGGTCAGACATGGGTCTGGTGTGAGTAACAGGTTAAAGTTGCTTAACTTTGAAAAACCTTTTTAAAAGAAAGGTATCACGTAAGACTTCCCACACATAAACATGGAAAAGTTTTTACCTTACGCTAACCAAAACATTTGATAGGAAATCCGATGATATTATAATAGTGTCTAGGGTTTTCAAGTAAAATACAGAAATAGCTGAAATGCTTACATCTCACATTCCAACATAGTTGGGCATAACTAATACGTACGGCACTTATTGGATTTTGGATTCCATACAATGGCAGGGCTACTGGGGTACCGCCCGTCACAGTACGTGGCCTAGATCAACGTACCGAGGAGCCACCCTAACTCCCCTGCAACACAAGGCCGGGACCATTCCTTACTGAATAGTCCCGAACAAGACAACCCCGCAGTTGGTGTACATCCAACTGCCCACACAGCCGAAATATAAAGGGACCTCTAGACAGGGATCAATCTTGCTCTCCAGTAGGGGCTACCCACGAAGCCTTGCTGCACCTCCCCTGTTTTAGCCATTCCCGGTTGATGAGGCTTGAGGCTACGATTACCTTTATAGGACACATCTATCTTAGAATGCTCATCGTCCACCTGACGATGTTCTGAAAGCATTCAATCCATACAAGTTCGTTCCGGGTTCGAACGAAACCGAAGGCATTATCTCGTTATACTCGTTTCGGAATCACCCTCAGAGTTAACGACAATAACCCTTGCACTCTGATTCACCATCTCGAACCTATAAGGACTAATTCCGTCAACTCATTACGGAATCACCCACAGAGTATACTGACTCATAGTCCTTACACCTCGAGTCTTCACAAAGCTCCACCTTGAATTCACGACCTAACGTTATTTGGAATCGATGTGGTTTTCGGATATTCAAATATGGAAACCCGATCCCGGTCTCATCGAAATCCAAAGCGTGTCTTTTAAGGCCAAGTTGTTTTAAAGTTTAAAACAATTCAATTATCTATATACACAGATAGATAAATCACAGATTCACAACAGATAATCAACATTATCATCATATCAGATAAACCATACTATCATTATCCAAAAGATAATCTATATCAACATCACAATGCAACCAATGCATCCATATCATTCAACATTACTTATCTCATATCTGAGATTCAAACCAATCAAGGCTAACTATATCATCCATCCATATAAGCAATGATCTATATCACCATTTATAATTAATTTAAAGTGAATTAAATTAACTACATCATTCTCTAATTAATTTAAAGTGAATTAAATTAATTACTTCATCAATATAAATTTTGCTTACATAACCTTTAATTAATTACAACTTAATTAATTAATCAATCTTTAATCAATCACCTTAATTAATCACCTTTGATTAATTATTCCTTAATTACATTTATGTAATTATCCTTTAATTAATTTTACAAATTAATTATACTTAACCAAATACATTAATTAACCTTTAATTACTTCATTAATTAATTAACTATAATTAATTATAATTAATTACATTAAACCTTAATTAATTACATTAATTAATTACCTTTAATCACTTATTAATGATTAATTAAACTTAATTAATCAATCTTAATTACATCATTAATTATTAATTAATTATCTCTAATTACATTTTAATTAATTACCTTATTTAAATTAATTACATTAAGTAATTAATCTTAATTTAAATCATAATTGTTAATCACCCTTGATTAATCATCCTTTAATTACTCATTCCATAAATTAATTACCCTTAATTAATTATCTCAATCAATCCCTTGATTAATTTCAAAGTAATTTAAATCTAAATTACTTCCATCATTAAACATCTTTAATTACATCCAGTAATTATTAATTAATTACTTCCCTAAGTAATTACAATTCAATTAATTACATAAAGTAATTATCTATTATTACCAAGTGTTTTAAATTAATTAAACTAAATTAATTAATCTAAACTAATCACAATTAATTACATTAAGTAATAAATTCATTAATTAATTTTATTAAGTAATTAATCTTAAACAAATTTCACAAATGATTATCATTGATTAATTAATCTAATCAATTATTAAAATTTATCACATTAATTAATTATTAATAAATCTTGAGTTAATGACCTTCATTAACTATTCTTAATTACTTAATTAAGAAATTAACTTATACTAATCATTATTAATTATCAATTAATTAATATTTAATTACCAATTAATTAATCTCTAATTATTAATTAATTAAGAATTAATTACAATCTAATTAATCCTTAATCACTTGATTAAATAAATCCTTAATCATTAGTTTAAATCCAATTAGTAATCCTTAATTACTAATTTATTTACCCTAATTAATTAATCTCAATCATTAATTAATCAATTTAAAAATCATTAATTACTTAATTAATCATCCACATAATTAATTAATTGAATAATTAATTACCCATTTTAAATTAACTTAATAATTTAAATAAATTCAAATTCTTAAATTCAAATTTAAGAAAACATTTCTTCTTGTTTAAAGTATTTTAAAAACACTTTGTTTCAAATCTTTAAATTCTATTTTAAAATTTCAATTTAAAACTTAAGATATAAATTTCACTTAAACAAGGTTTCACATTAATTAAAAACCTTTATCTCTTATGTTAAAAGAACATATACTTATAAACATAAGAATTTAAATCTCAATTCAATTTTAAATTCAAATCAATTTAAAAACACATTTAAAACATTCTACAACTTCATTTTAAATCCAATACTTATTTAACCATTTCAAATACTTAAACAAACTAAATTTAAAACTCATTTTATTTTTAAAACTGAAACTTAAATTTATTTTCCAGATTTAAAAACCAGATTTCAAACTTATTTTAAATTTCTAATTTAAAATTTTAAACTTCTAATTCAAATGCAAACATCTATGCATTTACACCTATAGGTTTAAACCCAATTTAAATTTAAAAACTTAAATTAATTCAAATCTCAGACAGTCTAGTTTTGAATTCATACTTGGTTCCAGATTTTTAAACTTGGTTTAAATTCCAGTTTGATAATATATCATTACTTATGGATGATATTGATATACCTTTGGATGGTTGTGATCTCAGAAATGAGATGAGTAGTATCTATAGGATATGGATGCTTAGTATAGTATGATGGATTATTTGGTTGTGATGATTGTTGTTGTGATGTTTGACTGTTGTGATGATTATCTGTTATGATAATGTTATGGGTTATCTGCTATGATGATATATGTAGTTTATCTATCTGTGTGAAATAGATAAAAATAAAATGAGTTAATTGTTTAAAACCCTTAAGTATAACTTGGACATTAAAATGGCGTTTGGTTTCGGTGAGACCGGGATCGGGTTTCCATATTTGGATATCCGAAAACCACATCGATTCCAATTAAACGATAGGTCGTTAATCCAAGTGGAGCAAGTGAAGACTCGAGGTGTAAGGGCTATACGTCAGTATAACTCTGTGGGTGATTCCGTAATGAGTTTGACGGAATAGTACTTATAGATTCGAGATGGTGATTTAGAGTGCAAGGGTTATTGTCGTTAACTCTGAGGGTGATTCCAATACGAGTGTAACGAGATAATGCCTTCGGTTTCGTTCGAACCCGGAACGAACTTGTATGGATTGAATGCTTTCAGAACATCGTCAGGTGGACGATGAGCATTCTAAGATAGATGTGTTCTTTAAAGGTAATCGCAGCCTCAAGCCTCATCAACCGGGAATGGCTAAAACAGGGGAGGTGCAGCAAGGCTTCGTGGGTCGCGCCCACTGGAGGGCAAGATACATCCCTGTCTAGAAGTCCCTTTATATTTCGGCTGTGTGGACGGTTTTTGAGCTCCAACCGTCGGGGTGGTCTTGTTCGGGACTGTTCAGTAAGGAACGGTTCCGGCCTTGTGTTGCAGGGGAGTTAGGGTGGCTCCTCGGTACGGTGATCTAGGCCACGTACTGTGACGGGCGGTACCCCGGTAGCCCTGCCATTGATGGAATCCAAAATCCAATAAGTGCCTGTACGGTTTTGATTGTGCCCAACTATGTTGGAACGTGAGATGCAAGCATTCCAGCTATTTCTGTATTTTATTTTGAAAACCCTAGACACTATTATAATATCACTGGATTTCCTATCAAATGTTTTGGTTAGCGTAAGGTAAAAACTTTTCCATGTTTATGTGTGGGAAGTCTTACGTGATACCTTTTGTTTTCAAAAGAATATTATTTATTAACAAAATAATTATAAATTTTCAAAAGAAAATTATGTTTGAATTGGATTATTAAATCAATATTTCACATTTTAAATAAATTATAAATGAAATTATTAAATAAATATTGCCCAAATTTCCGAGACATCACATTCCTCCCCCCTTAAAAGAATTTCGTCCCCGAAATTTAAAAGCAAAGGTAATTTAATAATCTCTTTAAAGATTTTATTTAAAACACAAGCATATATCAAACATATGCTAACAATCAAACAACCAATTCAACCAATCAAACAAATCTAATTATCCAGACAAATTCTGGATAAAATTCTATCGAGTTTCCCCGAGTATATATATATACCGGGATACTCGCTCTAGAGAATCCAAACAATCAATAAGTGCCTGTACGGTTTTGATTGTGCCCAACTATGTTGGAACGTGAGATGCAAGCATTCCAGCTATTTCTGTATTTTATTTTGAAAACCCTAGACACTATTATAATATCACTGGATTTCCTATCAAATGTTTTGGTTAGCGTAAGGTAAAAACTTTTCCATGTTTATGTGTGGGAAGTCTTACGTGATACCTTTTGTTTTCAAAAGAATATTATTTATTAACAAAATAATTATAAATTTTCAAAAGAAAATTATGTTTGAATTGGATTATTAAATCAATATTTCACATTTTAAATAAATTATAAATGAAATTATTAAATAAATATTGCCCAAATTTCCGAGACATCACATTAAACTAGTTTTAATAATTTTAAGATGTTGACAACTTACTCCTTGAAACCATTTCCTTTGTTTCTTATTTTCAACAGTAACAGATTTTACATATATATATATTTTTAAAAAAATTTACAAACCTGAAACTATGCTACACAACTCAAATTTGGTTACATAATGATTTCTAACTAAAGTTCAAACATAAATGAGTGGATTTTATGGTATTTGATGAACAATGTTTTCAGGGTAAGTTGATTAAGTTTGTACCTGTGTTCATCAACAGCATTCTCAAATCAGAGTTGCGCAGTGGAAGCATCACTTCTAAGTTTTTTTTTTAAAAAACAAAACTGTTTTAATTAAAAATCTGGATTCAAAGAATCCTGAAACTAAATTTACACTATTTCCAAATTTAAATTTAAAACTAACTTAAATTTGAATTCATCATTTAAACCTTTTATATCCATATACTTACTTAAATTCAATTCAACTTAAACTTGAATTTAATCAATGCTTTAAGCATGTTGGGTTTCCAGATTTTTAAAGAAAAACTTCTCAGGTTAAAAACTGCACTCTAAATTTATACTTTTAAAATTTAAGTTTAAATCTTACTTTATTGTTTGAATTCTTCAATTTAAACTTTTGAATCCAAATACTTACTTGAATTTAAACCATACCTACACTCTGAATTAAATCATTTGCTTTAAACATTTTAAATTTCCAGATTTTAAAAACACAACTCAGGTTTGCCTCTGCACAACAAACCCGAGGACACCCTCAGTTTACTTCGAGCCAATCCATATCTTCCTTCGAGTCACAACAGCAACTGCACGGTACCATCTTCGAGTCACCAACCCTACACACCAAAACTTTCACCAGAGACAACAAAACCTGTCAACTCTCACCACCATTCTTTGGCCCTTACACCTCGAGTCTTCACTTGCTTAACTTTAGAAAATCCTTTGAAAACAAAAGGTATCACGTAAGACTTCCCACACATAAACATGGAAAAGTTTTTACCTTACGTTAACCAAAACATTTGATAGGAAATCCAGTGATATTATAATAGTGTCTAGGGTTTTCAAAATAAAATACAGAAATAGCTGGAATGCTTGCATCTCACGTTCCAACATAGTTGGGCACAATCAAAACCGTACAGGCACTTATTGGATTTTGGATTATCTGATCATGGAATGGATTTTGAAACTTGGATTCTTGCCTGAAGATGGAATGTTGACTGGGAAATGAAGGGAAAATAAGGGAAGTTGGTCATAGAGTTTGTGTTGATTGCAAGAGTGGTTTCAGGTTTGTACTCCAATTTGAAAGTGATGAAGTTTGTCACTGTCTGAACTATGGGGTGGTTCGAGTGGGCCCATAACCCACAGAGCTATACTGATTTCAAACCCAATTTTAAATCTTGCTTATCATTCAAATGTTTCATTTTGAATTCAAAGTATTCCTGAATCTGATTCAAATTCACACCTGAATTTGAATTTTAATTTTAAACACTGAATTCCTTTAAAAAAATTTAAAAAAAAAACCAAACTGTTTTTAATAAAAATCTGGATTTAAATCCTGAAAACTACCCTTACTGTTTTTTCCAGATTTAAATTCAGATTTTTATTAAAAACAGTTTTGGTTTTTTTTTTAAATTTTTTTAAAGGAATTCAGTGTTTAAAATTAAAATTCAAATTCAGGTGTGAATTTGAATCAGATTCAGGAATACTTTGAATTCAAAATGAAACATTTGAATGATAAGCAAGATTTAAAATTGGGTTTGAATCAAACACCTACATTTACAAAAAAATCTGTAACTCCTCTTTCCCCAAACTACTACCTGCATTCAAGAAACCTGCACAACAATCTTCTACAAATTCAAAAAAAAAAAAAAAAAAAAAAAAAAAACCTGATAACATATGCATTCATTTCCAAATCTGAAATTACATTCTTCAAACCTTATTCAAACCTGCACAACAACTGGAAGCTCTGCATTTCAAAATATCACCTGCATGCAACAGTTTGACAACCTGCACAACCATTTGAAGCCCTACCTTTCATTTGCAAGCATAAAGATCTGCATCCTTCAACATATACAAATCTACATGCATTCATGGATCTTCAAAATATGGTAAATCAAGATTAAAGCAAGCAAGGGTTTGCATTTCTTTGCATCTGGAAAACAATTTGAAGCCTGCATTTTATTTTCTTAAAATCTACAACCTGGGATTTACATCTGAAATCATCAAGCAAGCAAAAGGGTCTGCATGCATGAATTCTCAGATCTGGAAACAAAGTTGAGGCCTGCAATTCAATTTTAAGCATAGGTCTGCATTTTAATCTGAAACCTGCAAATTGAGATGTGCTCTGCATTCTGCAAATAGAGGTGAGTAACTAAACTTTTTAAGGTTTTAAATAGGTAAAAGTTGATTTATACTTTGATTTAGATATGAAATTATATTATAAATATGCTGTGAATATGTATATGGATATGTTTGTGTGTGTGCATGATTGATTACCTGAACATCCCAGATCTCTCTGATTCAAGCTTTAGTCAGATGCAAATACATTCCATTGTCTTTTAATTTGATTCCTCATTTGAGTTATGACTTAACAAATATGTTTGTTTCATTATAATATTCAGATCAAAAATTTGTGTTTGAGTTATATTACAAATTTAATGCTTTATATCAAAATACAGTTTGAGATTACTGTGTTTTACATATTAGCTAATCATAGTTGAAGCTTGAAATTTGTTTGGGTGAATTTGATTTAGGAGATTGTTTATTCATCAAAGATCATAGGAAAATTATTGAATTTGTTTGCAATTCAAATTTGAGAATAAAATTTGAAAATTACTGTCAAGAACCCTAGTTACTGTAAAAATAAATTTTTAAGTGCTGTGGCTTCTTGAATGGATCGAGTTCAAAGATCCTGTGGGTAATGATAGATGGTGGGTTGTTGGAGTGGTCGCCGGAGTATGGATGCTGATGATGGTCGAGGGGTGGAGGAATTGGTGTTGACAGGATTGACACTGCGGTGGGTATAGGCTGTTACAGGTTTAGTTAAAAACTTGAATTCACATTCAAGTAGAAATTCTGGATTCTTGAATGTTGAGGTGTTTTGTTGGGGATTGTGGTCGTAGGGGTATGGCCAGAGAAGATGATCAGAGATGGCCTGAGGTGGGTAGGTGGTGCACAGTGATAGTGTGTGCAGGTTTTGGTTGTTTTTGGGTTGCAGGTGAGTTGCTCGGGTGGGTCTCGGGTTAAATGGGAAATAACCCGAAGCATGTAAGCTTATGACTCGAAGCAAAAATCAGGGTGACTCGAGTACTTTTGATTTCAGGTTTTATTCACAGAACTGTTCTGTTATGTTCAGTTTTAAGAAATTTTTTAAAAGTAAAGTATAATATAAATCTGGAAATTTAAACTTAGAATCTAACTTGAGTCTGAAATTGAATTCAAAAAGTTTGAATTATTATTTTGTAATAAATTTAAATGCAGAATTTCAAATTGGTTTACATGGAAGGAAAAGAGAAAAAAAACAGGAAACTGTTTCCTGTTTACAAAATTTGGTATAGATTATAAGCTACAATGTTAACTTTAGATTTTAAAATGAATTTAATAATGAATTTAAACAAGTTTAAATCCTGTTCTTTTAAAATTATTTAAAATCTGGAGATTTCAAAGTTTAAGTTTTTTTTTTTTTATAAACAGAAACTGTTTCTGTTTTAAATGTGAAGATAAGTTTAAATATTTTTAGGGTGGAGATTTAAACTAAGTTAAGTTTGAAATTTGAATATGAATTCAAATTTTGTTTGTCTGAGAATTTGAAATCAATTATGTTTTTAAAATTCAAATTTGAATTTCAAACTCTCAAGTGTAAATGCATATGTGATTTGTATTTGGAATGGAAGGTTAAGTATTAAATTAGGAATTCAAAATGAATTCAAAACTGAGTTTTAAACCTGGATTTAAATTTTAAACTTCAGTTCAAAATAAAGATTTAAATTTAAATTGCTTTCAAATGATTTACATTTGAATTGAAGTGTAAAATATAGAAAGAGTTTAAAGAGTTTAAACTAAAATGAGTTTAGAAGTTATATTTCAATTTTGAAGTTTTAAAGCAAATTTTTAAATTGATTTGAATTTGATTTTAACTGAAATTTAAATCTTTTTGAACTTATTAATAAAGTATATGTTTCTTGTAAACATAAAAAGATTAAGTTGTAAAATCTTATTTTAAATAAGTATGAGTCTTAAAGTTAAAAGAAATGTCAAATGGAATTAATGTAAATTTAAAAACATTTTGTTTTTAAATGCATAATTTAAATAAGAAATATTTATCTAAAAGATAAATAAATGTTTAATGATTGGATTCATTAATTATTAAGGTAATTAAGATAAATATTAATTATTTAATTAATTAATAATGTGGATGTTTAATTAAATAATTAATGATGATTAGTTTAATTTGAGATTAATTAATTAGTTTAATTAATCTATAATTAAGGATGGTTAATTAAATTTTAATCTATGATTAAGATTTATTTAATCAAGTGACTAATGATTAATTAAGATTTTAATTAACACTTAGTTAATTAATAATTAGAGATTAATTAAATAGTAATTAAATATTAATTACTTAATAACTAATGATGATTAGTATAAGTTAATCTCTTAATTAAGTAATTAAGGAATGTTAATGAAGTCATTAACAATTAATTATTGTGATTAATTTTTGATAATTAATTAGATTAATTAATTAAATAATAATCAATTATTTAAGTTTAATTACTTAATGAAAGTAATTAGTGAATTAATTACTTAATGTAATTAATTAAGGTTAATGTGATTTGTTTAGATTAATTTATTTAGTTTAATTGATTTAAACATTTATGGATTGTTGATAATTACTTTATGTAATTTATAAATTTGTAATTACTTAAGGAAGTAATTAATTAATAATTACAGGATGTAATTAAAGATATTTGATATAGAAGTAATTTGGATTTAAATTACCTTGAAATTAATCAAGGGGATTAATTTAGATAATTAATTAAGATTAATTAATTATTGGATTGAGTAATTAATGTAGTTAATTACTGAATGATTATTAATCAAGGGTGATTAATATGTTGTAGGGTTTAATATAATTAACTTGTGTGATTAATATTAAATGCTAACTATTTATTGTAATTAGAGATAGTTAATCAGTAATGATTAATTGGAAAGAATAATGAGATGATTATTTATAAATTGATTTGAAATCAATTAATGGTTAAGTTAAGCAGAATTTTGATGATGAAGTAATTAATTTAATTCATTTTAAATTAATTAGAGATTGAGTAATTAATTTAATTCATTTTAAATTAATTATAGAAAGTGAGATCAGTAGATCATTTGCTTATGTTTGATGAATGGTATTGATTGCTTGGTATGGTTTGTAATCTCAATTATGAGATGAGTAGTGTATGTGATATGGATGCATTGATTGCTTTGGATGATAGTATGAATTATCTGATTATGATATGAATTATCTGTGGATAATGATAAGATTGATTATCTATTGTGTTATGAATTATCTATCTGTGTATATTTAGATAATGAATTGAATTGTTTTAAACTTAAAACAACTTGGCCTTAATAAGACACGCTTTGGTTTTCGATGAGACCGGGATCGGGTTTCCATATTTGGAATTCCGAAAACCACATCGATTCCAAATAACGTTAGGTCGTTAATCCAAGTGGAGCGAGTGAAGACTCGAGGTGTAAGGGCTATACGTCAGTATAACTCTGTGGGTGATTCCGTAATGAGTTTGACGGAATAGGTCTTATAGATTCGAGATGGTGAATCAGAGTGCAAGGGTTATTGTCGTTAACTCTGAGGGTGATTCCAATACGAGTGTAACGAGATAATGCCTTCGGTTTCGTTCGAACCCGGAACGAACTGGTATGGATTGAATGCTTTCAGAACATCGTCAGGTGGACGATGAGCATTCTAAGTGTTATGTCCTATAAAGGTAATCGTAACCTCAAGCCTCATCAACCGGGAATGGCTAAAACAGGGGAGGTGCAGCAAAGCTTCGTGGGTAGCCCCCACTTGAGAGTAAGATTTACCCCTGTCTAGAGGTCCCTTTATATTTCGGCTGTGTGGGACGGTTGATCATGACAACCGTCGGGGTTGTCTTATTTGGAACTGTTCAGTAAGGAACGGGTCCGGCTTTGTG
The DNA here is from genome assembly GCA_030765085.1 of Allium cepa. Classification (NCBI taxonomy): domain Eukaryota; kingdom Viridiplantae; phylum Streptophyta; class Magnoliopsida; order Asparagales; family Amaryllidaceae; genus Allium; species Allium cepa. Next base: position 148,716 of record JASFAV010000023.1, on the reverse strand, counting down.
TTGCAGGGGAGTTAGGGTGGCTCCTCGGTACGGTGATCTAGGCCACGTACTGTGACGGGCGGTACCCCAGTAGCCCTGCCATTGTATGGAATCCAAAATCCAATAAGTGCCAACGGTTTTGATTGTATTACCCACTTTTGTGGCTAGTAGCTGGAATTTAATGAATGTAACAATTTCGGCTATTTCTTATTTATTTGAAAACCCTAGACACTATTATAATATCATCGGATTTCCTATCAAATGTTTTGGTTAGCGTAAGGTAAAAACTTTTCCATGTTTATGTGTGGGAAGTCTTACGTGATACCTTTCTTTTCAAAGGTTTTTAAAAGTTAAGCAACTTTAACCTGTTACTCACACCAGACCCATGTCTGACCCGGAGTTATTTCTGTTTTTCTATAACTCTTGGGTACTCAAATTTTTATGAGTAGCCAAGGGAATTCAGGTTAGGATTCAGGATTAGCTTTGACGAATTGTGGAGGAGCATATGGAGCAGGAGGCTTCTGCGTATAGTTATATTGTTTTCCGCTGTGTTGGTATCTCTGAGTTGTTATGTATTGTAATTGAGTTGTAATAATTAGATAGGTGTTTATAACTGTCTTGTCTGTGTACTCTGATATTTGATGTATACTATGTAATACTTTGGTTATTAATATAATTTATTCGTTCCGCTGTTGAGATTCTTGTGTTGTTTCTTCCTTCTCTTCTTTCTTTCTTCTTCTATCCCTTTCTTTCTTAATTCATGACGCGATTTTCCGGGAGTGGAAAGTCGGGTCGTGACATCTTGGTATTAAAATCTTAATTACTTTTATCACTTGATTAAATAAATCTTAATCATTAATCAAAATTTAATTAATCATCCTTAATTTTAGATTAATTAACCTCAATTAATTAATCTCAAATCTTATTTAATTAACTTTAAAAATCATTAATTACTTAATTAAACATCCACATTACTAATTAATTAAATTTTGATTAATGATTAAGATTTATTTAATCAAGTGATAAAAGTAATTAAGATTTTAATTAACAATTAATTAATCTCTAATTATTAATTAATTAAGTGTTAATTAAAATCTTAATTACTTTTATCACTTGATTAAATAAATCTTAATCATTAATCAAAATTTAATTAATTAGTAATGTGGATGTTTAATTAAGTAATTAATGATTTTTAAAGTTAATTAAATAAGATTTGAGATTAATTAATTGAGGTTAATTAATCTAAAATTAAGGATGATTAATTAAATTTTGATTAATGATTAAGATTTATTTAATCAAGTGATAAAAGTAATTAAGATTTTAATATTCTTGAATTTACTCACTGGTTTTATTAATAAACCTGGAATATTAAATCATATAGTTTAAATTTATCACTCTAGTCAAATTAGTTTTGAATCCAGATTTAAAATTTAAATTTCAAACTCTGTTTTAAAACTTTAAACTTCAGATTTTAAATCATTTTATAAAACACTTTCACTATTTCAAAGTTAACAAAACCTTTATTTTCATGAAACTTAAATATTTCTAAATCTCTACCAACTTTCAAAGATAGACTCCGAACCTTTACAGGTTACCTTCAGAGATCAATAAAATCCTTACATCAAGCAAAACTCACTTCGAGACGGTATTAGGTCTACAGTCTCGACAGATACACTTCCAACCTCAACATTCAAATTCCAACCAATGGTAGTAGTCGTGTTACACACCCACTACCTTATCTACCTTTATAGCCTATATTGGAAAACCTGAACGGGTAACCCAACAGATAGGTAGAAATAATTAAATATATATAAGTATATTAAAAATTACAAATACGCTCTCTCAAGAAAGACACCGCTACAGAGCCTAGGTATTCACTCAACCTAATGCTCTGATACCAACTTTAACGACCCGGCTTCCATCCACTAGGAAGTCGCATCGCTAAAAAGAAAGAAAGGGATAGAAATAGAAAGAAAGAGAAGAAGAAAGAAACAACAATTAGAATCTAAACAGCGGAACGAATAATTTATATTAATAACATAACTATTACATAGTTTACAACACTAATCAGAGTTACACAGAATATACATCACATACTAGACAGTTATAAACACCTGTCTAGTTATACAACTCAATACAACTCAATACAAGAGATACCAACTCAGAGAATACACAGGGGAACTATATATCTAACGCCGAAGCCTCCTGCTCCATTGCTCCTTCATAATTCGTCAAAGCTAACCTGAATCCTAACCTGAATCCCTTGGCTACTCGTAAAAATTTGAGTACCCAAGAGTTTACGGAAAACAAAAGATAAACTCCGGGTCAGACATGGGTCTGGTGTGAGTAACAGGTTAAAGTTGCTTAACTTTTAAAAACCTTTTGAAAGAAAGGTATCACGTAAGACTTCCCACACATAAACATGGAAAAGTTTTTACCTTACGCTAACCAAAACATTTGATATGAAATCCGATGATATTATAATAGTGTCTAGGGTTTTCAAGTAAAATACAGAAATAGCTGAAATGCTTACATCTCACATTCCAACATAGTTGGGCACAACTAATACGTACGGCACTTATTGGATTTTGGATTCCATCAATGGCAGGGCTACCGGGGTACCGCCCGTCACAGTACGTGGCCTAGATCACCGTACCGAGGAGCCACCCTAACTCCCCTGCAACACAAAGCCGGACCCATTCCTTACTGAATAGTTCCGAACAAGACAACCCCGCAGTTGGCGTACGTCCAACTGCCCACACAGGCGAAATAAAAGGGACCTCTAGACAGGGGTAAATCTTGCTCTCCAGTGGGGGCTACCCACGAAGCCTTGCTGCACCTCCCCTGTTTTAGCCATTCCCGGTTGATGAGGCTTGAGGTTACGATTACCTTTAGAGAACACATCTCTTAGAATGCTCATCGTCCACCTGACGATGTTCTGAAAGCATTCAATCCATACAAGTTCGTTCCGGGTTCGAACGAAACCGAAGGCATTATCTCGTTACACTCGTATTGGAATCACCCTCAGAGTTAACGACGATAACCCTTGCACTCTGATTCACCATCTCGAATCTATAAGTACTATTCCGTCAAACTCATTACGGAATCACCCACAGAGTTATACTGACGTATAGCCCTTACACCTCGAGTCTTCACTCGCTCCACTTGGATTAACGACCTAACGTTAATTGGAATCGATGTGGTTTTCGGATATCCAAATATGGAAACCCGATCCCGGTCTCATCGAAATCCAAAGCGTGTATTTTAAGGCCAAGTTGTTTTAAAGTTTTAAAACAATTCAATTATCTATATAAACAGATAGATAAATCACAGATTCACAATAGGTAATCAACATTATTATCACAACAGATAATCTACATTATCATTATCAATAGATAATTCAAATCATAATCACAATGCAACCAATGCATCCATATCACTCAATATTGCTTATCTCATTTCTAAGATTCAAACCAATCAAGCAAACAATATCATCCATCCCTATAAGCAATGATCTATACACACCATTTATAATTAATTTAAAATGAATTAAATTAACTACATCATTCTCTAATTAATTTAAAGTGAATTAAACTAATTACTTCATTAACATAAATCTAATTAATAATTAATGTGATCAATTATTAATTAGATTTATGTTAATGAAGTAATTAGTTTAATTCACTTTAAATTAATTAGAGAATGATGTAGTTAATTTAATTCATTTTAAATTAATTATAAATGGTGTGTATAGATCATTGCTTATAGGGATGGATGATATTGTTTGCTTGATTGGTTTGAATCTTAGAAATGAGATAAGCAATATTGAGTGATATGGATGCATTGGTTGCATTGTGATTATGATTTGAATTATCTATTGATAATGATAATGTAGATTATCTGTTGTGATAATAATGTTGATTACCTATTGTGAATCTGTGATTTATCTATCTGTTTATATAGATAATTGAATTGTTTTAAAACTTTAAAACAACTTGGCCTTAAAATACACGCTTTGGATTTCGATGAGACCGGGATCGGGTTTCCATATTTGGATATCCGAAAACCACATCGATTCCAATTAACGTTAGGTCGTTAATCCAAGTGGAGCGAGTGAAGACTCGAGGTGTAAGGGCTATACGTCAGTATAACTCTGTGGGTGATTCCGTAATGAGTTTGACGGAATAGTACTTATAGATTCGAGATGGTGAATCAGAGTGCAAGGGTTATCGTCGTTAACTCTGAGGGTGATTCCAATACGAGTGTAACGAGATAATGCCTTCGGTTTCGTTCGAACCCGGAACGAACTTGTATGGATTGAATGCTTTCAGAACATCGTCAGGTGGACGATGAGCATTCTAAGAGATGTGTTCTCTAAAGGTAATCGTAACCTCAAGCCTCATCAACCGGGAATGGCTAAAACAGGGGAGGTGCAGCAAGGCTTCGTGGGTAGCCCCCACTGGAGAGCAAGATTTACCCCTGTCTAGAGGTCCCTTTTATTTCGCCTGTGTGGGCAGTTGGACGTACGCCAACTGCGGGGTTGTCTTGTTCGGAACTATTCAGTAAGGAATGGGTCCGGCTTTGTGTTGCAGGGGAGTTAGGGTGGCTCCTCGGTACGGTGATCTAGGCCACGTACTGTGACGGGCGGTACCCCGGTAGCCCTGCCATTGATGGAATCCAAAATCCAATAAGTGCCGTACGTATTAGTTGTGCCCAACTATGTTGGAATGTGAGATGTAAGCATTTCAGCTATTTCTGTATTTTACTTGAAAACCCTAGACACTATTATAATATCATCGGATTTCATATCAAATGTTTTGGTTAGCGTAAGGTAAAAACTTTTCCATGTTTATGTGTGGGAAGTCTTACGTGATACCTTTCTTTCAAAAGGTTTTTAAAAGTTAAGCAACTTTAACCTGTTACTCACACCAGACCCATGTCTGACCCGGAGTTTATCTTTTGTTTTCCGTAAACTCTTGGGTACTCAAATTTTTACGAGTAGCCAAGGGATTCAGGTTAGGATTCAGGTTAGCTTTGACGAATTATGAAGGAGCAATGGAGCAGGAGGCTTCGGCGTTAGATATATAGTTCCCCTGTGTATTCTCTGAGTTGGTATCTCTTGTATTGAGTTGTATTGAGTTGTATAACTAGACAGGTGTTTATAACTGTCTAGTATGTGATGTATATTCTGTGTAACTCTGATTAGTGTTGTAAACTATGTAATAGTTATGTTATTAATATAAATTATTCGTTCCGCTGTTTAGATTCTAATTGTTGTTTCTTTCTTCTTCTCTTTCTTTCTATTTCTATCCCTTTCTTTCTTTTTAGCGATGCGACTTCCTAGTGGATGGAAGCCGGGTCGTTAAAGTTGGAATTACTTTATTTAAATTAATTACATTAAGAAATTAATCTTAATTTAAACCATAATTGTTAATCATCCTTGATTAACACATTCAGTAATTAACTACCTTTAATTACTTTGTGAATTAATCACTTAATAACTCAGAAAGAAATTTGGGTTTTCTTATATTACAGATTGCAAAACTTTTTCACAAATTCATATTTTGTTTCAAGAATAAACTGCCACTAATCAAACACCTAAAAAAAACTATTACTTGATAAAAAAAAAAAAAAAAATATCAAATCAGAGATAGGGATTTTATTTTAGGGAACTTAAGTTATTAAAGGTTTGAAATGGAATTAACTTTAAAATTTCATATAGTATTTGTTTTGACTTGTAAATTTTAAAAGTTTTAAATTTATTTAAAACTTTGATAAGTTAAAATTAATTTATTTTAAATTTGAATTTTAATTGAAATTTAAAGGTAATTTTCAAAAAAATTAATTAACCTTAAATTAATACTTAATTACAAAATTATCATTCATTTATCATTAATTAATAACTTAATTAATGATCTTAATTCCAAATTGATTAATCCTTAATCAATTATTAATTCCAAATTTAATTAATTAATTAAATTAATTAACAAATCTTAATTACCTTGTTAATTAATTCTAAAACATAAATCTAAATTTAAATTTCAAAATAAACATAACTTAATTATGTTTTAAACAATTTAATTCAAAACAAAGTACTTTTGAAATTAACTTTAAATTTCAATTTAAATTCAAGTTAAAAATAGAATAATTCTAAATTTATCAAAGTTTTAAATAAATTTAAAACTTATTTAAATTGCAAATCAAACTAATGCCATGGAAAATTTTAAAGGTTAAAGTCTTTCAAAACTCTCAGTAATTTAAATTTCCATTTTAATTTGAAACTTCAAATTTTAAATCTTCTTTAAAATTTAAAACTGCTTTTCAAATTTTTAATTTTAAATTTCCAGATTTAAATAACTTTAAATCTACTCACACTTTTAAAACCTTATTATCAAAATGTTTAAACTATCCTTTCAACATGATATAGTTAATAAAGTTAAATTTTTAAACTTAAGTTTCTGTTTTAAAACTGGAATTTAAATTCAATTTAAATTTTAAACTTACATTTAAATTTTGAACTTAAATTTTTCTCAAAACCATAATTACAGATTTAAAAAGATTTTAAATCCAGATTTTGCAGAAAACAGAAAAACAGGTTTCAATTCAAACCTGGAATTTAAATTTAAATTAGTAGTTCAAACTTAAATTAAATTTAAACTTAAACCTTATTTAAATTCTATAACTACAGGTTTTAAATTTTGGCAAACCCAGATTTTTAAAAAGGTTTTAAAACCCAAATTTTTAAACAAAACACAGATAGATAACTTAAATCATAACTGATAATCAACATTATCATATAACAGGTAATTCACATCATCAATATCAAATAGATATTCCATATATCAACATCACAATAGATAACCTATGTTATCATCATAATACAATCAAACATCCATATCACACAATATCATTTATCTCATTTCTGAGATCACAAAGCATCCAAGACAATCAAGTTCAACCATTCATCCATAAGCAATGATTTACTCATCACCATATAATTAATTTAGAATGAATTAAATTAATTATCTCTATCTCAAATTAAAATGAATTAAATTAATTCCTTCATCTTTAATTAATTTAAAATAAATTAAATTAATTACTTTACCAAATTATCTTGCTTACTCAATCATTTAATTGATTACAATCAATTAATCCATCATTCAAAATAAATTGCCTTAATTAATCACTCTTGATTAATTAAACTTAATTACATTCATGTAATTATTCTTAATTAATTTTACAAATTAATTATTCTCACTAAACAGTAATTAACCTTTAATTACTTCAATTAAATTAATTAATCATAATTAATTACATTTATCCTTAATTAATTACATTAATTAATTACCTCTAATTACTTATTATTGATTAATTAATCCTAATTAATCATCCTTAATTATATCATTAATTAAATAATTAATGATCTTAATTATTTCTTAAATTAATTACTCAAAGTAATTAACAAACTTAATTACTATATTAAACCAAATTAATTATCCTTAAATTAATTTCTTAATTAATACTTTGATTAATTATTTAAATAATTAATCCAAATTCCTTCATACTTAAACATCTCCTTAATTACAACCTGTAATTATTATATAATTACTTAACTAAGTAATTTCCAAAACATAAAGTAATTATCCTTAACCCAAGTGTTTAAAATTAATTAAACTTAATTAATTAAATTAAACAATCTCATTCAATTAAATTAATTACATTAAGTAATTAATTTCTTAATTACTTCATCAAGTAATTACCCAAACCATTTACAATTGATTATTATTAAATTAATTAATCTAATTAATTATAAAAATTAACCACATTAATTAATTGTTAATTAATCATGGTTAATGACCTTCATTAACCATCCTCTAATTATTTTAAAAAGTAATTAACTTAATTAACTATTTTATTTGTGTAAAATAGTTGAAACTTTAATAATGAAGTTTTAAAATATGATTAAGATTTAAGAATTAAATTTAAACTGGAAATCTGAGTTTAAATGAAGTTCAGTTTCAAATTTTAAAAGAAGATTCAAATTTGAAAGTTTTAAAATATTAATGATTTGAAACTTCTAGAATTTTGAAATAAATTTAATTTCAAATTCTTATAATTGCATTTTAAGTCAAACTTTTGTTTGGACTTGTAAATTTAAATAAGTTTTTAATTAAGGTTAATTAATTTAATAATTAACTTTAATTAATAAATGATTAAAAATAATTTAATTGGTAATTAATTTAAGTTAATTACTTTTTAAAATAATTAGAGGATGGTTAATGAAGGTCATTAACCATGATTAATTAACAATTAATTAATGTGGTTAATTTTTATAATTAATTAGATTAATTAATTTAATAATAATCAATTGTAAATGGTTTGGGTAATTACTTGATGAAGTAATTAAGAAATTAATTACTTAATGTAATTAATTTAATTGAATGAGATTGTTTAATTTAATTAATTAAGTTTAATTAATTTTAAACACTTGGGTTAAGGATAATTACTTTATGTTTTGGAAATTACTTAGTTAAGTAATTATATAATAATTACAGGTTGTAATTAAGGAGATGTTTAAGTATGAAGGAATTTGGATTAATTATTTAAATAATTAATCAAAGTATTAATTAAGAAATTAATTTAAGGATAATTAATTTGGTTTAATATAGTAATTAAGTTTGTTAATTACTTTGAGTAATTAATTTAAGAAATAATTAAGATCATTAATTATTTAATTAATGATATAATTAAGGATGATTAATTAGGATTAATTAATCAATAATAAGTAATTAGAGGTAATTAATTAATGTAATTAATTAAGGATAAATGTAATTAATTATGATTAATTAATTTAATTGAAGTAATTAAAGGTTAATTACTGTTTAGTGAGAATAATTAATTTGTAAAATTAATTAAGAATAATTACATGAATGTAATTAAGTTTAATTAATCAAGAGTGATTAATTAAGGCAATTTATTTTGAATGATGGATTAATTGATTGTAATCAATTAAATGATTGAGTAAGCAAGATAATTTGGTAAAGTAATTAATTTAATTTATTTTAAATTAATTAAAGATGAAGGAATTAATTTAATTCATTTTAATTTGAGATAGAGATAATTAATTTAATTCATTCTAAATTAATTATATGGTGATGAGTAAATCATTGCTTATGGATGAATGGTTGAACTTGATTGTCTTGGATGCTTTGTGATCTCAGAAATGAGATAAATGATATTGTGTGATATGGATGTTTGATTGTATTATGATGATAACATAGGTTATCTATTGTGATGTTGATATATGGAATATCTATTTGATATTGATGATGTGAATTACCTGTTATATGATAATGTTGATTATCAGTTATGATTTAAGTTATCTATCTGTGTTTTGTTTAAAAATTTGGGTTTTAAAACCTTTTTAAAAATCTGGGTTTGCCAAAATTTAAAACCTGTAGTTATAGAATTTAAATAAGGTTTAAGTTTAAATTTAATTTAAGTTTGAACTACTAATTTAAATTTAAATTCCAGGTTTGAATTGAAACCTGTTTTTCTGTTTTCTGCAAAATTTAAAATGAATTAAATTAATTACTTCTATCCTTAATTAATTTAAAATAAATTAAATTAATTACTCATCTATAAATTTCAACTAGGAGCAAGCTCTGATACCACGTGTAACGACCCAACTTCCAGACTCCAGGAAATTGCATCGCTAATAAGAAAGAAAGGGATAGAAAAGAGAAAGAAAGAGAAAGAAGAACACAAACAACATCAGAATCTCACAGCGGAACGAATCAAATATAATATATCACATAATTACTTTACATAGTATCATATACATCAGAGTTTTACAGCCAATACAACAAATACTAGACAGTTATAAACACCTGTCTAGTTATACAACTCTAAACAGTACAAGATACAACTCAGAGAGAGACTCAGAGATACCAACACAGCGGAAAATAGATAACTACAACGCAGAAGCCTCCTGCTCCATTTGCTCCTCCATAACTCGTCAAAGCAATCCTGAATCACTTGACTACTCATACATAATATGAGTACCCAAGAGTTTAATAAAACAGAAAATAAACACTCGGGTCAGACAGGGGTCTGGTGTGAGTAAATAGTTTAAAAGTTGCTTAACTTTAGAAAATCCTTTGAAAACAAAAGGTATCACGTAAGACTTCCCACACATAAACATGGAAAAGTTTTTACCTTACGCTAACCAAAACATTCGATAGGAAATCCGATGATATTATAATAGTGTCTAGGGTTTTCAAGTAAATAAGAAATAGCCGAAATTGTTACATTCATTAAATTCCAGCTACTAGCCACAAGAGTGGGTAATACAAACAAAACCGTAGAGTCTCGTAGGGAAAATGGGTTTCCAACAATGGCAGGGCTACTGGGGTACCGCCCGTCACAGTACGTGGCCTAGATCACCGTACCGAGGAGCCACCCTAACTCCCCTGCAACACAAGGCCGGAACCGTTCCTTACTGAACAGTCCCGAACAAGACCACCCCGACGGTTGGAGCTCAAAAACCGTCCACACAGCCGAAATATAAAGGGACCTCTAGACAGGGATGTATCTTGCCCTCCAGTGGGCGCGACCCACGAAGCCTTGCTGCACCTCCCCTGTTTTAGCCATTCCCGGTTGATGAGGCTTGAGGCTGCGATTACCTTTAAAGAACACATCTATCTTAGAATGCTCATCGTCCACCTGACGATGTTCTGAAAGCATTCAATCCATACAAGTTCGTTCCAATTTTATCGGATGTCCCCGATACCAATGTAACGACCCAACTTCCTCACTCCAGAAAGTTGGATCGTTAAGAAGAAAGAAAGGGATAGAAAAGAGAAAAGAAAGGAAAGAAAGAACAGACAACATCAGAATCTCACAGCGGAATCGAATAAATTATAATATATCACATAAATCTTTACATAGTATCATATACATCAGAGTTAATCAGCCAATACAACATAAACTAGACAGTTATAGACATCTGTCTAGCAATTACAATACAAGTACATCAGAGAATCAGACTCAACTTCAAACACAGCGGAACCTTTACATATATCTACACGCTGAAGCCTCCTGCTCCATTATCTCCTCCAGAACTTGTCGAAGCAATCCTGAATCACTTGACTACTCATACATAATATGAGTACCCAAGAGTTTAATAAAACAGAAAATAAACACTCAGGTCAGACAGAGGTCTGGTGTGAGTAAACGGGGATAAAAGTTGCTTAACTTTAGAAAATCCTTTTAAAACAAAAGGTATCACGTAAGACTTCCCACACATAAACATGGAAAAGTTTTTACCTTACGCTAACCAAAACATTTGATAGGAAATCCAGTGATATTATAATAGTGTCTAGGGTTTTCAAGTAAATAAGAAATAGCCGAAATTGTTACATGATTAAATTCCAGCTACTAGCCACAAAAGTGGGTAATACAAACAAAACCGTAGGGTCTCGTAGGGAAAATGAGTTTCCAACAATGGCAGGGCTACTGGGGTACCGCCCGTCACAGTACGTGGCCTAGATCACCGTACCGAGGAGCCACCCTAACTCCCCTGCAACACAAGGCCGGGACCGTTCCTTACTGAACAGTCCCAAACAAGACAACCCCGCAGTTGGCGCGCGCTAACAACTGCCCACTAAGCCGAATAAAAAAGGGACCTCTAGACAGGGGAAAATCTTGCTCTCAAGTGGGCGCTACCCACGAAGCCTTGCTGCACCTCCCCTGTTTTAGCCATTCCCGGTTGATGAGGCTTGAGGTTACGATTACCTTTATAGGACATATCAAATCTTAGAATGCTCATCGTCCACCTGACGATGTTCTGAAAGCATTCAATCCATACAAGTTCGTTCCGGGTTCGAACGAAACCGAAGGCATTATCTCGTTACACTCGTATTGGAATCACCCTCAGAGTTAACGACGATAACCCTTGCACTCTAAATCACCATCTCGAATCTATAAGTACTATTCCGTCAAACTCATTACGGAATCACCCACAGAGTTATACTGACGTATAGCCCTTGCACCTCGAGTCTTCACTTGCTCCACTTGGATTAACGGCCTAACGTTTAATTGGAATCGTTGTGGTTTTCGGAATTCCAAATATGGAAACCCGATCCCGGTCTCATCGAAACCAAACGCCATCTTAATGTCCAAGTTGTACTTAAGGGTTTTAAACAATTAACTTATTTCATTATTATCTAATTCACACAGATAGATAAACTACATATCACAATAGATAATCATATTCATGACATAGCAGATAATCTGTATCATCCATAAACAGATAATCATCTCAACCAAATAATCCATCACAAACCATCATACTTAAACCAATCATTCATATCATATAGATACAATCATCTCAGTTCTGAGATCACAACCATTCAATCAATAACATCCATAAGCAATGATTTAACCATTAATTATAATTAATTTAAAATGAATTAAATTAATTACAACCATCTCTAATTAATTTAAAATAAATTAAATTAATCAACACATTTAAATCCTGCTTAACATCCATTAATTAACCTAGTTAATTAATTATCCACTAAGTATTTAACTTGATTAAACACTTTGATAAATCATTCACTAATTACAATAAGTAATTAGTCTTTAATTAATTTTATAAATTAATTAACCTAAATTATAAGTAATTAACATTAATTACTCCTTTATTAATTAATTATAATTAAATATTAATTAGTTGTTAATTAATAATGATTAATTATAAGTTAATTTCTTAATTAGGTAATTAAGAGGTGTTAATGAAGATAATTAACTTAAGATTATTTAACAATTAATTAATGTGATTAATTTTAATAGTTAATTAGATTAATTAATTAATAATAATCAATTGTTTAATTACTTAATAAAAGTAATTAATGAATTAATTACTTGGTGTAATTAATTTGATTAAGGTGATTAGTTTAGATTAATTAAGTTTAATTAATTTAAACCATTGTTGATTGTTTGATAATTACTTTATGTAATTAATGAATTTATAATTACTTAGAGAAGTAATTAATTAATAATTACAGGATGTAATTAAAGATATTAATTATAGAAGTAATTTTGATTTAAATTACTTTGAAAATTAATCAAGTGATTAATGAAGATAATTAATTAAGGGTAATTAAGTTATGGGAGGAGTAATTAAAATAGTTAATTACTAATTGGATATTAATCATGGGTGATTAATATATATGGTTTAAGTTGAAGATTAATTACTTATGTAATTAATTTATATTAGAGATTGATTAAATGTAATTAGAAATCATTAATTAATTAATTAATGATGTAATTTGGAATTGATTAATTAAGGTATAATTAATATTAAATGCTAATTACTTATTGTAATTAGGGAATTATTAATCAATAAGGATTAATTGAAATGAATATTGAGATGATTTATAAATTGATTTATAATCAATTGATGATTAAGATAAGCAGGATTTGATGATGAAATGATTAACTTAATTTATTTTAAATTAATTAGAGAGTAAGTAATTAATTTAATTCATTTTAAATTAATTATAGAATGGAATGATCATTAGATAGTTGCTTATGTTTGATGATTGGTATTGATTGGTATGGTTTGTAATCTCAGTTATGAGATTAGTAGTGTATGTGATATGTATGCATTGGTTGCTTTTGGATGATAGTATGGATATCTGATTATGATATGAATTATCTGTTGGTAATGATAATGTTGATTATCTATTGTGTTGTGAATTATCTATCTATGTATATTTAGATAATGAATTGAATTGTTTTAAACTTAAAACAACTTGGACCTTAAAAGACACGCTTTGGATTTCGATGAGACCGGGATCGGGTTTCCATATTTGGGGTCCGAAAACCACATCGATTCCAAATAACGTTAGGTCGTTAATCCAAGAGGAGCGAGTGAAGACTCGAGGTGTAAGGGCTATACGTCAGTATAACTCTGTGGGTGATTCCGTAATGAGTTTGACGGAATAGCACTTATAGATTCGAGATGGAGATTCAGAGTGCAAGGGTTATTGTCGTTAACTCTGAGGGTGATTCCAATACGAGTGTAACGAGATAATGCCTTCGGTTTCGTTCGAACCCGGAACGAACTTGTATGGATTGAATGCTTTCAGAACATCGTCAGGTGGACGATGAGCATTCTAAGTGATATGTCCTATAAAGGTAATCGTAGCCTCAAGCCTCATCAACCGGGAATGGCTAAAACAGGGGAGGTGCAGCAAAGCTTCGTGGGTAGCCCCCACTGGAGAGCAAGATTGATCCCTGTCTAGAGGTCCCTTTATTTTCGGCTTAGTGGTGCGGTTGCTGATCACAACTGCGGGGTTGTCTTGTTTGGAACTGTTCAGTAAGGAACGGGTCCGGCTTTGTGTTGCAGGGGATGAAGGGAGTAATCCTCGGTACGGTGATCTAGGCCACGTACTGTGACGGGCGGTACCCCAGTAGCCCTGCCATTGTATGGAATCCACAATCCAATAAGTGCCAACGGTTTTGATTGTATTACCCACTTTTGTGGCTAGTAGCTGGAATTTAATCATGTAACAATTTCGGCTATTTCTTATTTATTTGAAAACCCTAGACACTATTATAATATCATCGGATTTCCTATCAAATGTTTTGGTTAGCGTAAGGTAAAAACTTTTCCATGTTTATGTGTGGGAAGTCTTACGTGATACCTTTTCTTTTTAAAGGTTTTTCAAAGTTAAGCAACTTTAACCTGTTACTCACACCAGACCCATGTCTGACCCGGAGTTATTTCTGTTTTTCTATAACTCTTGGGTACTCAAATTTTTATGAGTAGCCAAGGGAATTCAGGTTAGGATTCAGGATTAGCTTTGACGAATTGTGGAGGAGCAATGGAGCAGGAGGCTTCTGCGTATAGTTATATAATTTCCGCTGTGTTGGTATCTCTGAGTGTTTGTGTTTGTGATTGAGATGTAATAACTAGACAGGTGTTTATAACTGTCTAGTATGTGTTGTATATGTCTGTGTAACTCTGATATTTAATGTATACTATGTAATACTTTGGTTATTAATGTAATTTATTCGTTCCGCTGTTGAGATTCTTGTGTTGTTTCTTCTTTCTCTTCTTTCTTTCTTCTTCTATCCCTTTCTTTCTTAATTCATGACGCGATTTTCTGGGAGTGGAAAGTCGGGTCGTGACAGCTCATTTTTTTTTTAAATTCAGGTTTAAATCCTAAGTTGAACCTTTAGTTTATTTTTAAACTTAACTTAAAATTTTAAAAACTGCAAAACAGGCTCTGTAAAAAAAAACAAAACCTGAAACCTATACCCTGAGCTACCCAGAAATCACTTCGAGTCAGTCACTGCCTTGCTTCGAGTTACTCCCCATTTCTCCCGAGACCAACACGAGTCAACAAAACCCTGCACCCAACAACAGAACACCACCTGCACACACAACTCTGTGCATTCATAACCTAACTCCGGCCACCTCTGACCATCGTCAGTGGCCATCCCCCATTGGTCAGCAACCCCACAACAAACTTCATCCTTCAAATACCCCTAATACAACTTAAATTTAAAATCAAATTTCCAAACAGAAACATGGAAACAGCCCCTACCCCAAAACCATAAACCTATCATCGGCGACAACTCCCCACTCCGACCACCATACATCTTGAAACTCCGGCGATAACATTAACTCACTAACATCTTCCAATCCCCTAAATACCCCAGAACTCGATTCACTGATGTAGCAGCAGTACTACATTTTCTTAACCCCAGAAAAAGTTAGGGTACATGCTAAAATTCCCAAATCTCATCACCAAAATGCAATACAATCCAAATCTAAAATTTTTCCTATACTCAGTGATCTCCTCTACACCTCCAGGAGAAATTACAATCCATTCGAACCCATGAATTATCACTTAGAACCCAGAATGCAAAATACAGTAAAATATGAACTGCATTCTGGAGTTAACACTAAAATTTAAATTCCTACCTTTAAAAATCATAATTTTGTTTTATGATCTGATATATAACCCTGAAGTATTGAATTGAAATGCTTAAATTTTCACTTATACAAATTTTACTCTGTTATTTATATTTCCAGGAATTACTGATATTGATTTATCTTACATAAATTTTTAAGTTTACTTTATCATAAAATAAACAACTTTCATTCAATTTCAAGCCATAACCTCAACCAGATCATAAGAAAGAAAGAAATTTCATCACTTGCTTAGCAGTAAACAATCAGTTCTTAAATGAATCAAACATGCATCCATCCATACACAAAGATCTACTCAGCAATGTATTTAACAACATAGATAAGACTCCTATTCCCATGAACAAATCAAGCAACCATTTTATTTTACTTAATTTTTAAAAAGAGGTTATGTTACTCACCTGTTTAATGATGCAGAACACAGATTCATGTATGCAGTAGCTTGAATGAAGATGCAATTTCCAGTTGAAATGCAGGTTGCTTATTTAAATTGAGGCCTCTGTTTAAATGCTTTCTAATCCCTTGTTTTATGCATGCTTCCAGATGAAATGTAGGCTTCCTTACTTGATTAAATTTGCTTATTCCAGATTTTAGCATGCAGGTAGTTTGAATGTTGCAGATGCAATTTGAAATTGCAGGTTCCAGATTGTATTTGCAAGCATGAATGCAGAGCTTCTTGCCTCTTTTTTTTTCCAGATTCATTTGAAAAAAAAAATGCAGGCATCTTTCTTGCATGAAGTTGTGGCATGCAGGTTGATTGCTTGAATGAAATGCAGGCTTCAACTTGAAATTGCAGATGCAACTTGAATTTGTTGCATGCAGTTCAACCCAGGTTGTTTCATGAAAACATGCAGGCTTTAAAACTAAATTTAAACTTATTTTAAACTTATTTCATAATCTAAAACTTATAGTTTTAAATACAAACCAATGTTTCTTTATACATTTAAAAAGTTTAAAGTCTAAATTCTAATTTCCAGTTTCTAAATTAAATTCAAACTTAGATTTATTTGCTAAGTTCCATACTTTAATTTTCCAGATTTGAACTTATTTAAATTTCCAGTTGCATCTTAAATTTTGCTTTTCAATTTAAAACATAAAA
Source organism: Allium cepa (assembly GCA_030765085.1). Lineage (NCBI taxonomy): Eukaryota > Viridiplantae > Streptophyta > Magnoliopsida > Asparagales > Amaryllidaceae > Allium > Allium cepa. Next base: position 131,632 of record JASFAV010000023.1, on the reverse strand, counting down.
ACAGAAACAGTTTCCTGTTAATTTAACATTCTAAATCTGAATTCAAAAATGATTTCAAATAGTTTGAATTCTTTTTTTTTTAAATAATTTAGATTTTGAAATTTTTAATTAGTTTCAAAGTTTGAACAGGAAACATGTTTTTTCCAGATTTTATCAAAATGATGTAATTAGAAATGCAAACCAAAATCTGAAACTAAATTAAACCTGAAATTGAATTTAAATTCAATTAGTAAAATTTAGATCTTTGAATTAAACTTGAAATGTCTTAAAATCTAAGTTTGGTTTTAAATTTTAAACAGAAACTGTTTTTTTTTCTGTTTTGAAAAGTTTAAAAGAAGAATTTGAACTTAAAGATGAAGTTCAAGACTGTAATGTTTAAACCTGTAACTTAAATTTGATGTAATATTTAAACCTGAAAACTAAATATGAATTTAATAATTTTAAATCTTGAAATTTTGGAAAACAGTTAATTAATTATAAAAATAATCAATTGTAAATAGTTTGAGTAATTACTTGATAAAGTAATTAAGAAATTAATTACTTATTGTAATTAATTTAATTAAATAAGATTGTTTAATTTAATTAATTAAGTTTAATTAATTTTAAACACTTGGGTTAAGGATAATTACTTTATGTTTTGGAAATTACTTAGTTAAGTAATTATATAATAATTACAGGTTGTAATTAAGGAGATGTTTAAGTATGAAGGAATTTGGATTAATTATTTAAATAATTAATCAAGGTATTAATTAAGAAATTAATTTAAGGGTAATTAATTTGGTTTAATATAGTAATTAAGTTTGTTAATTACTTTGATAATTAATTTAAGAAGTAATTGAGATCATTAATTATTTTAATTAATGATGTAATTTAAGTTGATTAATTATGATTAATTAATCAATAATAGGTAATTAAAGGTAATTAATTAATGTAATTAATTAAGGATAAATGTAATTAATTATGATTAATTAATTAGTTGGAGTAATTAAAAGTTAATTACTGTTTAGTTGAGGATAATTAATTTTGTAAAATTAATTGAGGATAATTACATGAATGTAATTAAGAGTAATTAATCAAGAGTGATTAATTAAGGTAAGTTATTTTGAATGATTGATTAATTGATTGAAATCAATTAAATGATTGAGTAAGCAAGATATTTTGGTAAAGCAATTAATTTAATTTGTTTTAAATTAATTAAAGAGGAAGGGATTAATTTAATTCATTTTAAATTAATTTGAGATAGAGATGATTAATTTAATTCATTTAATTTGAGATAGAGATGATTAATTTAATTCATTTTAAATTAATTATATTGTGATGAGTGTATCTGCTTTTCTTTCTGGACTGGAGAGCAAGATTGATCCCTGTCTAGAAGTCCCTTTATATTTCGGCTGTGTGGGGCGATTGCTAGCTAGAATCGCCGGGGTTGTCTTGTTTGGAACTGTTCAGTAAGGAACGGGTCCGGCTTTGTATTGCAGGGGATGAAGGGAGTAATCCTCGGTACGGTGATCTAGGCCACGTACTGTGACGGGCGGTACCCCAGTAGCCCTGCCATTGTATGGAATCCATAATCCAATAAGTGCCAACGGTTTTGATTGTATTACCCACTTTTGTGGCTAGTAGCTGGAATTTAATCATGTAACAATTTCGGCTATTTCTTATTTATTTGAAAACCCTAGACACTATTATAATATCATCGGATTTCCTATCAAATGTTTTGGTTAGCGTAAGGTAAAAACTTTTCCATATTTATGTGTGGGAAGTCTTACGTGATACCTTTCTTTTCAAAGGTTTTTGAAAGTTAAGCAACTTTAACCTGTTACTCACACCAGACCCATGTCTGACCCGGAGTTTATTTTTGTTTTTCATAAACTCTTGGGTACTCAAATTTTTATGAGTAGTCAAGGGAATTCAGGTTAGGATTCTGGATTAGCTTTGACGACTTGTGGAGGAGCAATGGAGCAGGAGGCTTCTGCGGGTAGATATATATAGAGTATTCCGCTGTGTGTTCTCTGAGAGTTTGTTGTATTATGTTGTATAATTAGACAGGTGTCTATAACTGTCTAGTATGAGTTGTTTATGCTGTGTATCTCTGATGCATATGATACTATGTAAAGTATTATGTTATTAACATAATTTATTCGTTCCGCTGTGTTAGATTCTGATGTTGTTTCTTCTTCTCTTCTTTCTATTCTATTCTCTATCCCTTTCTTTCTTAATTCATGACGCGATTTTCTGGGAGTGAAATTCGGGTTGTGACATTGTGGTATCAGCTGTAGCGACCCGACTTTCCACTCCCGGAAAATCGCATCACTAAATAAGAAAGAAAGGGATAGAAGAAGAAAAGAAAGAGAAGAAAGAGAAAACAACACATCAGAATCTCACAGCGGAACGATTTAAATATAATATAGGACATATACATAGTATCATATACATCAGAGTACACAACTAAACACTTCAATTCAGACAGTTATAACATTTCTGTCTAATACAATACAAGACATCATGCAGAAAACAACACAGCGGAAACTCTAACCATATATCTACACGCTGAAGCCTCCTGCTCCAAAGCTCCTCCAGAATTCGTCAAGAGATAACCTGAATCACTTGACTACTCATACATAATATGAGTACCCAAGAGTTTAATAAAACAGAAAATAAACACTCGGGTCAGACAGGGGTCTGGTGTGAGTAAACGGTTTAAGATTGCTTAACTTTAGAAAAACCTTTGAAAACAAAAGGTATCACGTAAGACTTCCCACACATAAACATGGAAAAGTTTTTACCTTACGCTAACCAAAACAGTTGATAGGAAATCCAGTGATATTATAATAGTGTCTAGGGTTTTCAAGTAAAATACAGAAATAGCTGGAATGCTTGCATCTCACGTTCCAACATAGTTGGGCACAATCAAAACCGTACAGGCACTTATTGGATTTTGGATTCCATCAATGGCAGGGCTACCGGGGTACCGCCCGTCACAGTACGTGGCCTAGATCACCGTACCGAGGAGCCACCCTAACTCCCCTGCAACACAAGGCCGGCACCGTTCCTTACTGAACAGTCCCGAACAAGACCACCCCGCAGTTGGCTGCAGTTCCAACTGCCTACACAGCCGAAATATAAAGGGACCTCTAGACAGGGATGTATCTTGCCCTCCAGTGGGCGCGACCCACGAAGCCTTGCTGCACCTCCCCTGTTTTAGCCATTCCCGGTTGATGAGGCTTGAGGCTGCGATTACCTTTATAGGACCAATTATCTTAGAATGCTCATCGTCCGCCTAACGATGTGCTGAAAGCATTCAATCCATACAAGTTCGTTCCGGGTTCGAACGAAACCGAAGGCACTATCTCGTTGCACTCATTTTGGAATCACCCTCAGAGTCAACGACCATAGCCCTTGCACTCTAAATCTCCATCTCGAATCTATAAGCACTATTCCGTCAAACTCATTACGGAATCACCCACAGAGTTATACTGACGTATAGCCCTTACACCTCGAGTCTTCACTTGCTCCACTTGGATTAACGACCTAACGTTTAATTGGAATCGATGTGGTTTTCGGATCCCAAATATGGAAACCCGATCCCGGTCTCATCGAAACCAAACGCCATTTTAATGTCACAAGGTTGTCAAGTACAACTGTTGGCTATTCCAGATAGGAGAGGTATGTTTGAAGTCCATTGATGTTTGTGGTATAGAGCTGTGGATTGGATTTCAGCAGATTATTTTTGGGAGAGCCATTTTGTTGAGTAGGACCTGGAGATTTGATTTAAGTTGATGCTGTTGTTTCTTGAAGCAGTCAGCAAGGGTTAGGCTGATCAGGTATACTGAAGGTGACTCAGAGCATCTGAAGAGTTGTGCAGATAGAATTGAGGAGATTTTGGAATGTGCAGTTAGATTTTGAATATTGATTGGGTTTTATCCAATCAAAGGAGATACAAGAATGGGTAATACTAGAGAGTTAGCTTTGAAGGTATTTTGGAGTTGTTTCTGTGTTCTCTAGGGATTTGATTTTGATCTACAGGATTGAATTGCCAGTTTGGATAGCTGGAATTCATTGTATTTCACATATCTCTGGGGAATATGTGTATGATTCTTTGAGTAATAGAATCAGCAGTTCAGAAGGAATAGGAAACTCGAAGGTTGCTCCGGGTTTTTGTTGTTTCAATTCGAAGCATGAAGGCAGCAGGGGGAACTCGGGGTAATCACTTGGTTTTTGAGTAGTTTACTCGGGTGTGGCACGAGTTGAAGTTTGGTTTCTTGAGTATTTAGGTATTCAGGTTTTAGTACTGAAGTTTGTTATGATTAATGCAAAGAATATTTGTTTTAGAAATTTAGTTTTTAATTAAAAAGGTAATTAATCAAATGTGATTAATTAAAAGTGATTAATCAAGTGTAATTGATTAAGGAAAATTAAGGAATAATTATCAAGATATTTAGAGAATAATTAATCAAGGTTGATTAATTTTAAAAGTAATTAAGAGGTAATTACTTAGTATAATTTGGAAGTAATTAATCAGGATGATTAATTAATAGGGAAATTAAGTAATAATTACTTAAGGTAATTAAGTAATAATTAATCAGGAAAGATTAATTGAGTTGGGTAATTAAGTGATGTTAATTAATTAATTTGTAATTAATTAATGAATAAGAAGTTGGATTGAAGATAATCCAAGTGTTTAATTAAGGATTATTTTAATTTAAGGATTAATTAAATTAATCAAGTTTGATTAATCCTTGATTAATTACAAAAGTAATTATCCAAATTACTTTATTAAAAATAAATCACCCTTCCTTAATTACATTCCAGTAATTATTACTTCTCTAAAAATCCTACTCCATAAATTACATTAAGTAATTATTATCATTAAATGATTAAATTATTCTGATGTATGAGTAGTCAAGTGATTCAGGTTAGCTTGACGAATTCTGGAGGAGTAATGGAGCAGGAGGCTTCATCGTGTAGATATTATGATTCCGCTGTGTATGTTGTATCTGTGTCTTGTATACTTGAGATGTATGAATTAGACAGATGTTTATAACTGTCTAATATGTGTTGTAAAGTTGTGTAACTCTGATGTACTCTGATACTATGTGATATTCTATGTGGTATATTATATTTTATTCGTTCCGCTGTGAGTTATCTGTTGTTGTTGAGTTCTTCTTTCTCTTTCTTTTCTTCTTCTATCCCTTTCTTTCTTCAAAATGATGCGATTTCCTGGAGATAGGAAGTCGGGTCGTTTCACTTGGTATCAGAGCTCAGACAAGAAGGGATTTGAAATAAGCCTAGATTTGAAATCAATGGCAGGGCTACTGGGGTACCGCCCGTCACAGTACGTGGCCTAGATCACCGTACCGAGGATTACTCCCTTCATCCCCTGCAACACAAAGCCGGACCCGTTCCTTACTGAACAGTTCCAAACAAGACAACCCCGCAGTTGTGATCAGCAACCGCACCACTAAGCCGAAAATAAAGGGACCTCTAGACAGGGATAAATCTTGCTCTCAAATGGGGGCTACCCACGAAGCTTTGCTGCACCTCCCCTGTTTTAGCCATTCCCGGTTGATGAGGCTTGAGGCTACGATTACCTTTATAGGACATATCACTTAGAATGCTCATCGTCCACCTGACGATGTTCTGAAAGCATTCAATCCATACAAGTTCGTTCCGGGTTCGAACAAAACCGAAGGCATTATCTCGTTACACTCGTATTGGAATCACCCTCAGAGTTAACGACAATAACCCTTGCACTCTGATTCTCCATCTCGAATCTATAAGTGCTATTCCGTCAAACTCATTACGGAATCACCCACAGAGTTATACTGACGTATAGCCCTTACACCTCGAGTCTTCACTCGCTCCACAATGGATTCACGACCTAACGTTATTTGGAATCGATGTGGTTTTCGGATCCCAAATATGGAAACCCGATCCCGGTCTCATCGAAAACCAAAGCGTGTCTTTTAAGGTCCAAGTTGTTTTAAGTTTAAAACAGTTCAATTCATTATCTAAATATACACAGATAGATAATTCACAACACAATAGATAATCAACATTATCATTACCAACAGATAATTCATATCATAATCAGATATCCATACTATCATCCAAAAGCAACCAATGCATACATATCACATACACTACTAATCTCATAACTGAGATTACAAACCATACATGGCAATCAATACCAATCATCAAACATAAGCAACTATCTAATGATCATTCCATTCTATAATTAATTTAAAATGAATTAAATTAATTATCTAACTCTAATTAATTTAAAATAAATTAAATTAATTACTTTATCATCAAAATCCTGCTTATCTTAATCATCAATTGATTATAAATCAATTTATAAATCATCTCAATATTCATTTCAATTTATCTTTATTGATTAATAATTCCCTAATTACAATAAGTAATTAGCATTTAATATTAATTATACCTTAATTAATCAATTCCAAATTACATCATTAATTAATTAATTAATGATTTCTAATTACATTTAATCAATCTCTAATATAAATTAATTACATAAGTAATTAATCTTCAATTTAAACCATATATATTAATCACCCATGATAAATATCCTTTTAGTAATTAACTATTTTAATTACTCCTCCCATAATTAATTACTCTTAATTAATTATCCTCATTAATCACTTGATTAATTTTCAAAGTAATTTAAATCAAAATTACTTCTATAATTAATATCTTTAATTACATCCTTTAATTATTAATTAATTACTTCTCTAAGTAATTATAAATTCATTAATTACATAAAGTAATTATCAAACAATCAACAATGGTTTAAATTAATTAAACTTAATTAATCTAAACTAATCACCTTAATCAAATTAATTACACCAAGTAATTAATTCATTAATTACTTTTATTAAGTAATTAAACAGTTGATTATTATTAATTAATTAATCTAATTAACTATTAAAATTAATCACATTAATTAATTGTTAAATAATCTTAAGTTAATTATCTTCATTAACATTTCTTAATTACTTAATTAAGAAATTAACTTATAATTAATCATTATTAATTATCAATTAATAAATCTTTAATTACAATTTAATTAATCTCTAATTATAAATTAATTAAGTATTAATTAAAACTAAATTAACATTAATTACTTGATTAAATAAATCTTAATCATAAATTAAAATTTAATTAACCATTCCTAATTATAGATTAACTAACCTTAATTAATTAATCTCAAATCTTAATTAATTAATCTTAAAAATAATATTAATTACTTAATTAATCATCCACATTATTAATTAATTAAATAATTAATATTCCATTCAAATTATTTTAATAATTTAAATGAAACCAATTATCTTAAGTTCAAAATCTAGAAACCTTCTTCCTTTATACAAAGTATTTAAACACTTTGTTTCAAACAAAAAAATTCAAATCATATAACCTTTCCTAAAATATTTAAAACAAATTTAAATTTAAAACTTACACTAAGGTCAAAATCTCAGATTTTAAATCTAAATTTAAACTTACTTCATAATTTAAAACTTATAGTTTTAAATTCAAACCAATGTTCTTTATACATTTAAAAGTTTAAAATCTAAATTTAAATCCTAGTTTTTAAATTCAACTCAGGTTCATTTTTTCAAATTTCCAGTTTCTAAAATTAAACCATATTTAAATTTCAGTTGCCATTTAAAATTTACCTTTCAATTTAAAACTACAACAGAAAACTGTTTTCTGTTTTATGTTTTAAATTGAAAGGTAAATTTTAAATGGCAACTGAAATTTAAATATGGTTTAATTTTAGAAACTGGAAATTTGAAAAAATGAACCTGAGTTGAATTTAAAAACTAGGATTTAAATTTAGATTTTAAACTTTTAAATGTATAAAGAACATTGGTTTGAATTTAAAACTATAAGTTTTAAATTATGAAGTAAGTTTAAATTTAGATTTAAAATCTGAGATTTTGACCTTAGTGTAAGTTTTAAATTTAAATTTGTTTTAAATATTTTAGGAAAGGTTATATGATTTGAATTTTTTTGTTTGAAACAAAGTGTTTAAATACTTTGTATAAAGGAAGAAGGTTTCTAGATTTTGAACTTAAGATAATTGGTTTCATTTAAATTATTAAAATAATTTGAATGGAATATTAATTATTTAATTAATTAATAATGTGGATGATTAATTAAGTAATTAATATTATTTTTAAGATTAATTAATTAAGATTTGAGATTAATTAATTAAGGTTAGTTAATCTATAATTAGGAATGGTTAATTAAATTTTAATTTATGATTAAGATTTATTTAATCAAGTAATTAATGTTAATTTAGTTTTAATTAATACTTAATTAATTTATAATTAGAGATTAATTAAATTGTAATTAAAGATTTATTAATTGATAATTAATAATGATTAATTATAAGTTAATTTCTTAATTAAGTAATTAAGAAATGTTAATGAAGATAATTAACTTAAGATTATTTAACAATTAATTAATGTGATTAATTTTAATAGTTAATTAGATTAATTAATTAATAATAATCAACTGTTTAATTACTTAATAAAAGTAATTAATGAATTAATTACTTGGTGTAATTAATTTGATTAAGGTGATTAGTTTAGATTAATTAAGTTTAATTAATTTAAACCATTGTTGATTGTTTGATAATTACTTTATGTAATTAATGAATTTATAATTACTTAGAGAAGTAATTAATTAATAATTAAAGGATGTAATTAAAGATATTAATTATAGAAGTAATTTTGATTTAAATTACTTTGAAAATTAATCAAGTGATTAATGAGGATAATTAATTAAGAGTAATTAATTATGGGAGGAGTAATTAAAATAGTTAATTACTAAAAGGATATTTATCATGGGTGATTAATATATATGGTTTAAATTGAAGATTAATTACTTATGTAATTAATTTATATTAGAGATTGATTAAATGTAATTAGAAATCATTAATTAATTAATTAATGATGTAATTTGGAATTGATTAATTAAGGTATAATTAATATTAAATGCTAATTACTTATTGTAATTAGGGAATTATTAATCAATAAAGATAAATTGAAATGAATATTGAGATGATTTATAAATTGATTTATAATCAATTGATGATTAAGATAAGCAGGATTTTGATGATAAAGTAATTAATTTAATTTATTTTAAATTAATTAGAGTTAGATAATTAATTTAATTCATTTTAAATTAATTATAGAATGGAATGATCATTAGATAGTTGCTTATGTTTGATGATTGGTATTGATTGCCATGTATGGTTTGTAATCTCAGTTATGAGATTAGTAGTGTATGTGATATGTATGCATTGGTTGCTTTTGGATGATAGTATGGATATCTGATTATGATATGAATTATCTGTTGGTAATGATAATGTTGATTATCTATTGTGTTGTGAATTATCTATCTGTGTATATTTAGATAATGAATTGAACTGTTTTAAACTTAAAACAACTTGGACCTTAAAAGACACGCTTTGGTTTTCGATGAGACCGGGATCGGGTTTCCATATTTGGGATCCGAAAACCACATCGATTCCAAATAACGTTAGGTCGTGAATCCATTGTGGAGCGAGTGAAGACTCGAGGTGTAAGGGCTATACGTCAGTATAACTCTGTGGGTGATTCCGTAATGAGTTTGACGGAATAGCACTTATAGATTCGAGATGGAGAATCAGAGTGCAAGGGTTATTGTCGTTAACTCTGAGGGTGATTCCAATACGAGTGTAACGAGATAATGCCTTCGGTTTTGTTCGAACCCGGAACGAACTTGTATGGATTGAATGCTTTCAGAACATCGTCAGGTGGACGATGAGCATTCTAAGTGATATGTCCTATAAAGGTAATCGTAGCCTCAAGCCTCATCAACCGGGAATGGCTAAAACAGGGGAGGTGCAGCAAAGCTTCGTGGGTAGCCCCCATTTGAGAGCAAGATTTATCCCTGTCTAGAGGTCCCTTTATTTTCGGCTTAGTGGTGCGGTTGCTGATCACAACTGCGGGGTTGTCTTGTTTGGAACTGTTCAGTAAGGAACGGGTCCGGCTTTGTGTTGCAGGGGATGAAGGGAGTAATCCTCGGTACGGTGATCTAGGCCACGTACTGTGACGGGCGGTACCCCAGTAGCCCTGCCATTGATGGAATCCAAAATCCAATAAGTGCCAACGGTTTTGATTGTATTACCCACTTTTGTGGCTAGTAGCTGGAATTTAATGAATGTAACAATTTCGGCTATTTCTTATTTATTTGAAAACCCTAGACACTATTATAATATCATCGGATTTCCTATCAAATGTTTTGGTTAGCGTAAGGTAAAAACTTTTCCATGTTTATGTGTGGGAAGTCTTACGTGATACCTTTTCTTTTTAAAGGTTTTTCAAAGTTAAGCAACTTTAACCTGTTACTCACACCAGACCCATGTCTGACCCGGAGTTATTTCTGTTTTTCCATAACTCTTGGGTACTCAAATTTTTATGAGTAGCCAAGGGAATTCAGGTTAGGATTCAGGATTGCTTTGACGAATTGTGAAGGAGCATATGGAGCAGGAGGCTTCTGCGTATAGTTATATTGTTTTCCGCTGTGTTGGTATCTCTGAGTTGTTATGTATTGTGATTGAGTTGTAATAACTAGACAGGTGTTTATAACTGTCTAGTATGTGTTGTATATGTCTGTGTACTCTGATATTTGATGTATACTATGTAATACTTATGTTATTAATATAATTTATTCGTTCCGCTGTTGAGATTCTTGTGTTGTTTCTTCTTTCTCTTCTTTCTTTTCTTCTTCTATCCCTTTCTTTCTTAATTCACGGTGCGGCTTCCTGGTATTTGGAAGCCGGGTCGTGACATTTGGTATCAGAGCTGTAGGTTGAGTGAATACCTAGGCTCTGAAGTGTGTCTTTCTTTAGGGAGCGTTAGGTTGAGTGAATACCTAGGCTCTGTAGTGGTGTCTATCTTGAGAGAGCGTACTTGTATTTTTATTATATATATATATATTTCTTGAGGCATCAACAAGAGTTAAGCTGATCAGGAAGGATGTTGGTAGCCCAGGATCGTCCGAAGAGTTTTTTTGGATAAGAGACGGGAGAATTTGGATTCTGGAATCGGAGATTGGATTTGGGTTAAGTTTTTCTCTGATTCAGGGAGCTATAAGTTTGAGAAGCTAGCTCCGTAGTGGTTTGGTTTCTTCTGAGATTTTGGTTAGATCAGTGTTTGGATTTCTAGAGTTGGATTGCCAGTTAGGATAACTGGGATTCAGTATGTTTCACGTATCTCTGAGGGAGTACGTGTTTGATATTTCTGGTTGTAGAACCACTAGTTTAGGATGGTTTGTTTGTTGAGTCAGACTCGTTTGTAGTCTGATATTCTGTATAGAATTGTTGTTAGAAGCTCTATAGCTTAGTAGAATTGATTGATTGGATTCTATAGAGCGAGTATCCCGATATATATATACCGGGGAAACTCGTGAAAGTTTTATCCAAAATTCTTTTGGATAATTAGATTTGTTTTGATTGTGTGAATTGGTTGCTTTGGTTGTTGGCATATGATTAACATATGCTGTGTTTTAAAATTAAATCTGTAAATAGATTATTAAATTACTTTTGTTTTAAATTTCGGGGACGAAATTCTTTTAAGGGGGAAGGATTGTAATATCCTGGAAATTTGGACAATTTAAATTTAATAATCTGGGTTTAAATTTAAATTGAATTGATAATTTTTGTTAATAAATTTGATTTGATTTAATAATCTTCTTTATTTAAATATTTAATTTGTGAAATTATTTTTAATGAGTTAATAAATCTGTTTTCTATTTAATAATGTATATGTATTTGTATATAAATAGACAAGTTATTTTTATTTAAATTAGTATAGCATGTTTTAATGTTTTAAAAATAGGAATTGTGATTTATTTTTAATATTAAGCTTTTCAAAAATATTTTATAAAATACTCTATGATTTTAAATATGTAAGATAAATATTTTATTGGTTTAAAATTCATTTTAACTTAAGTTGTATATTAAAATAAGTTATAAAATGTTTGTATTCTTTTTAAAATATTAATTGATAAATTTGATTTGTTAATTTAATTTGTACATTTAAAATACAATTCTAAATATGAACATGCATTCATTAAGTTAATTTTCTTTAACACATAATTAAATAACAAAACCATTCAAAAGACATGTGTAAGTTATTGTAAACTCTTATATAAATTTATTGTAATTGTTTAAAGGAATAAGAACTAATTAATTTGATCTAAATATTCATTAGCCTTAATTAAAATAAACAAAAACCATTTAAGATACATGTGTAAGCATACTAAAATCCTAGATGAACATGTGTTGTGAATTTAAATATGAGAATTAACATGTGTCCATTTATTTTACATGTGTCATTATTTATTTTTATTTTCTTTAATTTTAATCTAAAATCAAACATTGTTATAAAAGCTTGCATTCTTTCTTCCCTTGTTTTTTTTCTCATTTTCATTTCTTAACTAAAGAAAATATTCTCAGCTGAGAAATGTGTTAATTAATTTAATTTATTTTAAATTAATTAGAGATGATTGTAATTAATTTAATTCATTTTAAATTAATTATAAATTGTTGGTTAGTAAATCATTGCTTATGGATGTTATTGATTGAATGGTTGTGATCTCAGTAATGAGATGAGTTGTATTTGTATGATATGAATGTATGGTTTAAATATGATGGTTTGTGATGGATTGTTTGGTTGTGATGATTATCTGTTTATGGATGATACAGATTGTCTGTTATGATATGAATGTGCTTATCTATTGTTAGATGTAGTTTACCTATCTCTGTAAAGTAGATAGTAATGAGATAAGTTAATTGTTTAAAACCCTTAAGTATAACTTGGACATTAAAATGGCGTTTGGTTTCGATGAGACCGGGATCGGGTTTCCATATTTGGATATCCGAAAACCACATCGATTCCAATTAAACGTTAGGTCGTTAATCCAAGTGGAACAAGTGAAGACTCGAGGTGTAAGGGCTATACGTCAGTATAACTCTGTGGGTGATTCCGTAATGAGTTTGACGGAATAGTGCTTATAGATTCGAGATGGTGAATCAGAGTGCAAGGGCTATGGTCGTTGACTCTGAGGGTGATTCCAAAATGAGTGCAACGAGATAGTGCCTTCGGTTTCGTTCGAACCCGGAACGAACTTGTATGGATTGAATGCTTTCAGCACATCGTCAGGCGGACGATGAGCATTCTAAGATTGATGTGTCCTATAAAGGTAATCGTAACCTCAAGCCTCATCAACCGGGAATGGCTAAAACAGGGGAGGTGCAGCAAAGCTTCGTGGGTAGCCCCCACTTGAGAGCAAGATTTACTCCTGTCTAGAGGTCCCTTTATATTTCGGCTGTGTGGCAGTTGGTGACGACCAATCTGCGGAGTGGTCTTGTTCGGAACTGTTCAGTAAGGAACGGGTCCGGCTTTGTGTAGCAGGGGAGTTAGGGTGGCTCCTCGGTACGGTGATCTAGGCCACGTACTGTGACGGGCGGTACCCCAGTAGCCCTGCCATTGATGGAATCCATAATCCAATAAGTGCCTGTACGGTTTTGATTGTGCCCAACTATGTTGGAACGCGAGATGCAAGCATTCCAGCTATTTCTGTATTTTATTTTGAAAACCCTAGACACTATTATAATATCACTGGATTTCCTATCAAATGTTTTGGTTAGCGTAAGGTAAAAACTTTTCCATGTTTATGTGTGGGAAGTCTTACGTGATACCTTTTGTTTTCAAAGGTTTTTCTAAAGTTAAGCAATCTTAAACCGTTTACTCACACCAGACCCCTGTCTGACCCGAGTGTTTATTTTCTGTTTTATTAAACTCTTGGGTACTCATATTCTATATGAGTAGTCAAGTGATTCAGGTTATCTCTTGACGAATTCTGGAGGAGCTTTGGAGCAGGAGGCTTCAGCGTGTAGATATATGGTTAGAGTTTCCGCTGTGTTGTTTCTGTATGATGTCTTGTATTGTATTAGACAGAAATGTTATAACTGTCTAATTTGAGATGTTTAGTTGTGTACTCTGATGTATATGATACTCTGTATATGTTCTATATTATATTTAAATCGTTCCGCTGTGAGATTCTGATGTGTTGTTTTCTCTTTCTTCTCTTTCTTTTCTTCTTCTATCCCTTTCTTTCTTAAAAAGATGACGCGATTTTCCGGGAGTGGAAGTTGGGTTGTCACAGGATAATTAACTATCTTTAATTACTCATTAACAAATTAATTAACCAATAATTAATCATTAATTAATTCCTTAATTAATTACAAAAGTAATTATCCAAATTACTAATTACATTCCAGTAATTAACATTATTACTTCATTAAGTAATCCTGCTCCACTAATTACATTAAGTAATTACATTCTTAAAATCATCAAATGATTTATTTAAATTAATTAAACTAAATTAATTAACTAAAATAAATCACAATCCAAAATAAATTACAATAAGTAATTAATTACTTAATTACTTAACAAATTACAATTAATTAGATTCAATCAATTAATCTAATTAATTACCCAAAATTAATTTCCTTACCTAATTATTCTTAGATAATTACCATCTTTTATCAATTAACATATTTCATTAATTATATACTTAAGAAAATTTTATCTTAGAATAATTATCAATAATCATTCCTAATTGATATTAATTAAAACCATTATTTAAAAAATTAAATAATTAAGTAAATCCTTAATTATCAAATGACTTAATTTACATTCAAAATGTATTTACACAATACATTTCTAAATTTGATATTTTAAATGTTTAACCATTTAAACATAAATCTAAATGAACACTTCATATTTTAATTCAAATACTAAGGAACTAATTTCTTCCAAGTTTAAACTTATTTGAAATCAAATTTTATTTTCAAATCTATATTAAACACTGAAATATGTTCATTCATTCTTCTTTAAATTAAAAACAGTTTCAAATTTACTTTGAAACTCAGTCTTGATTTCGATTAATTAATTAATGAATTAATCAAGGTTGATTAATAATAGTAATTAATTTAAGTGTGATTAATTAATTGTAATTAATTAAGAATTAATGTAATTAATTAAGAATTAATGTAATTAATTATAGTTAATTAATTAATAAAGGATCGTTAATTATTATAATTAATGATAGTAATTAAAGGTTAATTACTGAATATGGTTGAGGATAATTACTTGAATGTAATTAAAGATAATTAATCAAGGAAGATTAATTAAAGATAATCATTAAGAGATGATTAATTTAATTTGATTTGTAATAAATAAATGATGCAGGATTAGGAAAATCCAAGTGATTAAAGGATAGTAATTAATTTAATTATAGGTTAATTAAATTGATTTAGAGTTAATCAATTCTGTATGAATGATTGATATTGGATGATTGGTTGATATTGAACCTGTACTTTTGCAGTTTTAAAGTATTAAATAAAATTCATATTTTAAAGATTTTAAATTAAATCAAATGCAAGATTTAACTGAATTCAAATGAATTTTGAATTCAAAGTTTTAATTCTGTTTTTAATCTAGATTTAAGCCTGAGAGATTTGCAGTTTTAAACTTTTTGAATAAATTCATATTTTAAAGTTGCAACATGATTCAAGTGTAACTTGAATTTGAATTCAAATTTTATTCTGAATTAAAAGTTTTAAAAATTCAAATCTTAAATTTAAACTAGATTTAAAATTCAGTTTTAATCAAGTTTAAGAATAGTTTCAGGTTGTTTTTTTTTTTTTTTTTTTTTTTTTTTAAAACCAGAATTAGATTTAAATAGTTTTGTAAGTTTTAGAAGTATGATCAAATTTAAATATTTTCAAATTTGATTTAAACTGGTTTGAATTGGACGATGAGCATTCTAAGTGATATGTCCTATAAAGGTAATCGTAGCCTCAAGCCTCATCAACCGGGAATGGCTAAAACAGGGGAGGTGCAGCAAAGCTTCGTGGGTAGCCCCCATTTGAGAGCAAGATTTATCCCTGTCTAGAGGTCCCTTTATTTTCGGCTTAGTGGTGCGGTTGCTGATCACAACTGCGGGGTTGTCTTGTTTGGAACTGTTCAGTAAGGAACGGGTCCGGCTTTGTGTTGCAGGGGATGAAGGGAGTAATCCTCGGTACGGTGATCTAGGCCACGTACTGTGACGGGCGGTACCCCAGTAGCCCTGCCATTGATGGAATCCAAAATCCAATAAGTGCCAACGGTTTTGATTGTATTACCCACTTTTGTGGCTAGTAGCTGGAATTTAATGAATGTAACAATTTCGGCTATTTCTTATTTATTTGAAAACCCTAGACACTATTATAATATCATCGGATTTCCTATCAAATGTTTTGGTTAGCGTAAGGTAAAAACTTTTCCATGTTTATGTGTGGGAAGTCTTACGTGATACCTTTTCTTTTTAAAGGTTTTTCAAAGTTAAGCAACTTTAACCTGTTACTCACACCAGACCCATGTCTGACCCGGAGTTATTTCTGTTTTTCCATAACTCTTGGGTACTCAAATTTTTATGAGTAGCCAAGGGAATTCAGGTTAGGATTCAGGATTGCTTTGACGAATTGTGAAGGAGCATATGGAGCAGGAGGCTTCTGCGTATAGTTATATTGTTTTCCGCTGTGTTGGTATCTCTGAGTTGTTATGTATTGTGATTGAGTTGTAATAACTAGACAGGTGTTTATAACTGTCTAGTATGTGTTGTATATGTCTGTGTACTCTGATATTTGATGTATACTATGTAATACTTATGTTATTAATATAATTTATTCGTTCCGCTGTTGAGATTCTTGTGTTGTTTCTTCTTTCTCTTCTTTCTTTTCTTCTTCTATCCCTTTCTTTCTTAATTCACGGTGCGGCTTCCTGGTATTTGGAAGCCGGGTCGTGACATTTGGTATCAGAGCTGTAGGTTGAGTGAATACCTAGGCTCTGAAGTGTGTCTTTCTTTAGGGAGCGTTAGGTTGAGTGAATACCTAGGCTCTGTAGTGGTGTCTATCTTGAGAGAGCGTACTTGTATTTTTATTATATATATATATATTTCTTGAGGCATCAACAAGAGTTAAGCTGATCAGGAAGGATGTTGGTAGCCCAGGATCGTCCGAAGAGTTTTTTTGGATAAGAGACGGGAGAATTTGGATTCTGGAATCGGAGATTGGATTTGGGTTAAGTTTTTCTCTGATTCAGGGAGCTATAAGTTTGAGAAGCTAGCTCCGTAGTGGTTTGGTTTCTTCTGAGATTTTGGTTAGATCAGTGTTTGGATTTCTAGAGTTGGATTGCCAGTTAGGATAACTGGGATTCAGTATGTTTCACGTATCTCTGAGGGAGTACGTGTTTGATATTTCTGGTTGTAGAACCACTAGTTTAGGATGGTTTGTTTGTTGAGTCAGACTCGTTTGTAGTCTGATATTCTGTATAGAATTGTTGTTAGAAGCTCTATAGCTTAGTAGAATTGATTGATTGGATTCTATAGAGCGAGTATCCCGATATATATATACCGGGGAAACTCGTGAAAGTTTTATCCAAAATTCTTTTGGATAATTAGATTTGTTTTGATTGTGTGAATTGGTTGCTTTGGTTGTTGGCATATGATTAACATATGCTGTGTTTTAAAATTAAATCTGTAAATAGATTATTAAATTACTTTTGTTTTAAATTTCGGGGACGAAATTCTTTTAAGGGGGAAGGATTGTAATATCCCGGAAATTTGGACAATTTAAATTTAATAATCTGGGTTTAAATTTAAATTGAATTGATAATTTTTGTTAATAAATTTGATTTGATTTAATAATCTTCTTTATTTAAATATTTAATTTGTGAAATTATTTTTAATGAGTTAATAAATCTGTTTTCTATTTAATAATGTATATGTATTTGTATATAAATAGACAAGTTATTTTTATTTAAATTAGTATAGCATGTTTTAATGTTTTAAAAATAGGAATTGTGATTTATTTTTAATATTAAGCTTTTCAAAAATATTTTATAAAATACTCTATGATTTTAAATATGTAAGATAAATATTTTATTGGTTTAAAATTCATTTTAACTTAAGTTGTATATTAAAATAAGTTATAAAATGTTTGTATTCTTTTTAAAATATTAATTGATAAATTTGATTTGTTAATTTAATTTGTACATTTAAAATACAATTCTAAATATGAACATGCATTCATTAAGTTAATTTTCTTTAACACATAATTAAATAACAAAACCATTCAAAAGACATGTGTAAGTTATTGTAAACTCTTATATAAATTTATTGTAATTGTTTAAAGGAATAAGAACTAATTAATTTGATCTAAATATTCATTAGCCTTAATTAAAATAAACAAAAACCATTTAAGATACATGTGTAAGCATACTAAAATCCTAGATGAACATGTGTTGTGAATTTAAATATGAGAATTAACATGTGTCCATTTATTTTACATGTGTCATTATTTATTTTTATTTTCTTTAATTTTAATCTAAAATCAAACATTGTTATAAAAGCTTGCATTCTTTCTTCCCTTGTTTTTTTTCTCATTTTCATTTCTTAACTAAAGAAAATATTCTCAGCTGAGAAATTTTGTTCATCTCTTCAAATGCACTTCTCAAATCTGTAACATTTCAGATTTAAAAAAAAATAATCAACAAAGCTTTTAAACATGTTGAGTTTCCAGATTTTTATCAAATACAATACTCAGGCCTGCACTTACACAACCCGAGACCAAATCTATACTCTGCAAATCATATTCAATTAGATCTGCAATCAAAGCTTTAAAAACCTGCAAACACATGTCCTCAACTTAAGAAAACCCAAATTTGTAATTCTGTAACCTGCAAACTAAGTTCAGAGCCTTCAACCTGTGGGAAATAATCTGCAATCTGTAAAATCATTGCAAGCAAGTTGAAATGGGAAGCATGCAGTTCCAAAGCCTGAAGCATCATGGCATCATCTAGTGCAAATTCAAATAGGACTGCAAGCATCAAGCTAACACCATTTCCAACTAGCATGCAAGCAAATTCAATCATGCATTGGAAATTTAGGCTGCAGGGATGACTTGCATATGAATTGCTCTCTGCCTTTTCTTTCTGAGGTGAGTAAATCAATGATTTAAAAACAGTTTCTACTTTTAAAACCAAGCCATATGGATTTTTGCAGAAATTAAAGTTTAATTTGAAATGTGTTCAAACAAGAAGACCAAAACAGTGACTAGCAAAATAAAAATAAATAATAACAACTACCCTGTTCTTTCTTTTTGGTAAGTAAACATCACTATTTATAGAATGTTTGAATTAATCTGTGCATGAGTTGAATAGGCTTGATAACTGTTGTGTGATGATATTCTGCATACTTTATAGAATATACAGTAGAGTGTGATGCAATTTGTATTAACAGTCATGCTTATGTTCTTAATTGGATTTAAATACAAATCCTTTTCCATATGATTGAATCATAGCTAGAGATTATTGTGTGAACAAATTATGTTGTTTAACATAGATTTGGGCCTGTAAAATTTTAGTTTAGAAAAGTGGAAACTGTTACTTGTGTAAATCAATAATAGTAGACAACAGTTTCATAAAATAAAACTTACCAAACATCTTTAATTTATTCAAATTGAATACTTAATGAATGATTATTTAACTAGGTTGATTAATCAATAAATTTATAAGCAAAATTTATAGATGGATAATTAATTTATTTTATTTTTAAATTAATTAAGGATAGAAGTAATTAATTTAATTCATTTTAAATTAATTATAAATGATGGATAATATATCATTGTTTGTGAATGATATTGATATACCTTTGGATGGTTGTGATCTCAGAAATGAGATGAGTAGTATCTATAGGATATGGATGCTTAGTTAAAGTATGATGGATTATTTGGTTGTGATGGCTGTTGTTGTGATGTTTGACTGTTGTGATGATTATCTGTTGTGATAATGTTATGAGTTATCTATTATGATGTGAATATGTAGTTTATCTATCTGAGTGAAATAGATAAAAGTAAAATGAGTTAATTGTTTAAAACCCTTAAGTATAACTTGGACATTAAAATGGCGTTTGGTTTCGGTGAGACCGGGATCGGGTTTCCATATTTGGATATCCGAAAACCACATCGATTCCAATTAAACGTTAGGTCGTTAATCCAAGTGGAGCAAGTGAAGACTCGAGGTGTAAGGGCTATACGTCAGTATAACTCTGTGGGTGATTCCGTAATGAGTTTGACGGAATAGTACTTATAGATTCGAGATGGTGGTTTAGAGTGCAAGGGTTATTGTCGTTAACTCTGAGGGTGATTCCAAAACGAGTGTAACGAGATAATGCCTTCGGTTTCGTTCGAACCCGGAACGAACTTGTATGGATTGAATGCTTTCAGAACATCGTCAGGTGGACGATGAGCATTCTAAGATAGATGTGTTCTTTAAAGGTAATCGCAGCCTCAAGCCTCATCAACCGGGAATGGCAAAAACAGGGGAGGTGCAGCAAGGCTTCTTGGGTCGCGCCCACTGGAGAGCGAGATTTATCCCTGTCTAGAGGTCCCTTTATATTTCGGCTGTGTGGACGGTTTTTGAGCTCCAACCGTCGGGGTGGTCTTGTTCGGGACTGTTCAGTAAGGAACGGTGCCGGCCTTGTGTTGCAGGGGAGTTAGGGTGGCTCCTCGGTACGGTGATCTAGGCCACGTACTGTGACGGGCGGTACCCCGGTAGCCCTGCCATTGATGGAATCCAAAATCCAATAAGTGCCTGTACGGTTTTGATTGTGCCCAACTATGTTGGAACGTGAGATGCAAGCATTCCAGCTATTTCTGTATTTTATTTTGAAAACCCTAGACACTATTATAATATCACTGGATTTCCTATCAAATGTTTTGGTTAGCGTAAGGTAAAAACTTTTCCATGTTTATGTGTGGGAAGTCTTACGTGATACCTTTTGTTTTCAAAGGATTTTCTAAAGTTAAGCAACTTTTAAACTATTTACTCACACCAGACCCCTGTCTGACCCGAGTGTTTATTTTCTGTTTTATTAAACTCTTGGGTACTCATATTATGTATGAGTAGTCAAGTGATTCAGGATTGCTTTGACGAGTTATGGAGGAGCAAATGGAGCAGGAGGCTTCTGCGTTGTAGTTATCTATTTTCCGCTGTGTTGGTATCTCTGAGTCATCTCTCTGAGTTGTATCTTGTACTGTTTAGAGATGTATAACTAGACAGGTGTTTATAACTGTCTAGTATGTGTTTTATTGGCTGTAAAACTCTGATGTATATGATACTATGTAAAGTATTATGTGATATATTATATTTTATTCGTTCCGCTGTGAGATTCTGATGTTGTTTGTGTTCTTCTTTCTCTTTCTTTTCTTCTTCTATCCCTTTCTTTCTTCTTAATGATGCAATTTCCTGGAGATAGGAAGTTGGGTCGTCACAAAGTGGTATCAGAGTCACGACCCGACTTTCCACTCCCAGAAAATCGCGTCATGAATTAAGAAAGAAAGGGATAGAAGAAGAAAGAAAGAAGAGAAAGAAGAAACAACACAAGAATCTCAACAGCGGAACGAATAAATTACATTAATAACCAAAGTATTACATAGTATACATTAAATATCAGAGTTACACAGACATATACAACACATACTAGACAGTTATAAACACCTGTCTAGTTATTACATCTCAATCACAAACACAAACACTCAGAGATACCAACACAGCGGAAATTATATAACTATACGCAGAAGCCTCCTGCTCCATTGCTCCTCCACAATTCGTCAAAGCTAATCCTGAATCCTAACCTGAATTCCCTTGGCTACTCATAAAAATTTGAGTACCCAAGAGTTATAGAAA
Source organism: Allium cepa (assembly GCA_030765085.1). Classification (NCBI taxonomy): domain Eukaryota; kingdom Viridiplantae; phylum Streptophyta; class Magnoliopsida; order Asparagales; family Amaryllidaceae; genus Allium; species Allium cepa. Next base: position 109,760 of record JASFAV010000023.1, on the reverse strand, counting down.
AACAGAAATAACTCCGGGTCAGACATGGGTCTGGTGTGAGTAACAGGTTAAAGTTGCTTAACTTTGAAAAACCTTTAAAAAGAAAAGGTATCACGTAAGACTTCCCACACATAAACATGGAAAAGTTTTTACCTTACGCTAACCAAAACATTTGATAGGAAATCCGATGATATTATAATAGTGTCTAGGGTTTTCAAATAAATAAGAAATAGCCGAAATTGTTACATGATTAAATTCCAGCTACTAGCCACAAAAGTGGGTAATACAATCAAAACCGTTGGCACTTATTGGATTGTGGATTCCATACAATGGCAGGGCTACTGGGGTACCGCCCGTCACAGTACGTGGCCTAGATCACCGTACCGAGGATTACTCCCTTCATCCCCTGCAACACAAAGCCGGACCCGTTCCTTACTGAACAGTTCCAAACAAGACAACCCCGCAGTTGTGATCAGCAACCGCACCACTAAGCCGAAAATAAAGGGACCTCTAGACAGGGATCAATCTTGCTCTCCAGTGGGGGCTACCCACGAAGCTTTGCTGCACCTCCCCTGTTTTAGCCATTCCCGGTTGATGAGGCTTGAGGCTACGATTACCTTTATAGGACATATCACTTAGAATGCTCATCGTCCACCTGACGATGTTCTGAAAGCATTCAATCCATACAAGTTCGTTCCGGGTTCGAACGAAACCGAAGGCATTATCTCGTTACACTCGTATTGGAATCACCCTCAGAGTTAACGACAATAACCCTTGCACTCTGAATCTCCATCTCGAATCTATAAGTGCTATTCCGTCAAACTCATTACGGAATCACCCACAGAGTTATACTGACGTATAGCCCTTACACCTCGAGTCTTCACTCGCTCCTCTTGGATTAACGACCTAACGTTATTTGGAATCGATGTGGTTTTCGGACCCCAAATATGGAAACCCGATCCCGGTCTCATCGAAATCCAAAGCGTGTCTTTTAAGGTCCAAGTTGTTTTAAGTTTAAAACAATTCAATTCATTATCTAAATATACATAGATAGATAATTCACAACACAATAGATAATCAACATTATCATTACCAACAGATAATTCATATCATAATCAGATATCCATACTATCATCCAAAAGCAACCAATGCATACATATCACATACACTACTAATCTCATAACTGAGATTACAAACCATACCAATCAATACCAATCATCAAACATAAGCAACTATCTAATGATCATTCCATTCTATAATTAATTTAAAATGAATTAAATTAATTACTTACTCTCTAATTAATTTAAAATAAATTAAGTTAATCATTTCATCATCAAATCCTGCTTATCTTAATCATCAATTGATTATAAATCAATTTATAAATCATCTCAATATTCATTTCAATTAATCCTTATTGATTAATAATTCCCTAATTACAATAAGTAATTAGCATTTAATATTAATTATACCTTAATTAATCAATTCCAAATTACATCATTAATTAATTAATTAATGATTTCTAATTACATTTAATCAATCTCTAATATAAATTAATTACATAAGTAATTAATCTTCAACTTAAACCATATATATTAATCACCCATGATTAATATCCAATTAGTAATTAACTATTTTAATTACTCCTCCCATAACTTAATTACCCTTAATTAATTATCTTCATTAATCACTTGATTAATTTTCAAAGTAATTTAAATCAAAATTACTTCTATAATTAATATCTTTAATTACATCCTGTAATTATTAATTAATTACTTCTCTAAGTAATTATAAATTCATTAATTACATAAAGTAATTATCAAACAATCAACAATGGTTTAAATTAATTAAACTTAATTAATCTAAACTAATCACCTTAATCAAATTAATTACACCAAGTAATTAATTCATTAATTACTTTTATTAAGTAATTAAACAATTGATTATTATTAATTAATTAATCTAATTAACTATTAAAATTAATCACATTAATTAATTGTTAAATAATCTTAAGTTAATTATCTTCATTAACACCTCTTAATTACCTAATTAAGAAATTAACTTATAATTAATCATTATTAATTAACAACTAATTAATATTTAATTATAATTTAATTAATCTCTAATTATTAATTAATTAAGTGTTAATTAAAATCTAAATTATCATTAATCCCTTGATTTAGTAAATCTTAATCATAAATTAAAATTTAATTAACCATCCTTAATTATAGATTAATTAACCTTAATTAATTAAACTCAAATCTTAATTAATTAACTTAAAAATTATTAATTACTTAATTAATCATCAACATTATTAATTAATTAAATAATTAATACTCTATTAATTTAACAATTTAAATGAAACAAATTTTCTTAAGATCAAAGTTAAGAAACATTCTTCCCTTATACAAAGTATTTAAAACACTTTGTTTCCAACAAAATTCAAATTTAAAAATTTCCCTTTCAAATTTCAAACGGAAACATAATTCAAATTTTCATTTCAAATTCAAACTTAAAATTTAAACTTTATTTACACTTCCATCTCCATTTTCAAATTCAAATTATTTAAACTTTTCCAAAAATGGTTAAAACAAATTCAAATTTAAATACTTACTAAATTTTAAAAACTGACACTAAGATCAAATCTCAGGCTTTAAAACTAAATTTAAACTTATTTTAAACTTATTTCATAATCTAAAACTTATAGTTTTAAATACAAACCAATGTTTCTTTATACATTTAAAAAGTTTAAAGTCTAAATTCTAATTTCCAGTTTCTAAATTAAATTCAAACTTAGATTTATTTGCTAAGTTCCATACTTTAATTTTCCAGATTTGAACTTATTTAAATTTCCAGTTGCATCTTAAATTTTGCTTTTCAATTTAAAACATAAAAACAGAAACAGTTTCCTGTTAATTTAACATTCTAAATCTGAATTCAAAAATGATTTCAAATCTCAAATTTAAATTATTGAATTCAAATTTAAGTTACAGGTTTAAACATTACAGTCTTGAACTTCATCTTTAAGTTCAAATTCTTCTTTTAAACTTTTCAAAACAGAAAAAAAAACAGTTTCTGTTTAAAATTTAAAACCAAACTTAGATTTTAAGACATTTCAAGTTTAATTCAAAGATCTAAATTTTACTAATTGAATTTAAATTCAATTTCAGGTTTAATTTAGTTTCAGATTTTGGTTTGCATTTCTAATTACATCATTTTGATAAAATCTGGAAAAAACATGTTTCCTGTTCAAACTTTGAAACTAATTAAAAATTTCAAAATCTAAATTATTTAAAAAAAAAAGAATTCAAACTAATTGAATTCATTTTTAAATTCAGGTTTAAATCCTAAGTTGAACCTTTAGTTTATTTTTAAACTTAACTTAAAATTTTAAAAACTGCAAAACAGGCTCTGTAAAAAAAAACAAAACCTGAAACCTATACCCTGAGCTACCCAGAAATCACTTCGAGTCAGTCACTGCCTTGCTTCGAGTTACTCCCCATTTCTCCCGAGACCAACACGAGTCAACAAAACCCTGCACCCAACAACAGAACACCACCTGCACACACAACTCTGTGCATTCATAACCTAACTCCGGCCACCTCTGACCATCGTCAGTGGCCATCCCCCATTGGTCAGCAACCCCACAACAAACTTCATCCTTCAAATACCCCTAATACAACTTAAATTTAAAATCAAATTTCCAAACAGAAACATGGAAACAGCCCCTACCCCAAAACCATAAACCTATCATCGGCGACAACTCCCCACTCCGACCACCATACATCTTGAAACTCCGGCGATAACATTAACTCACTAACATCTTCCAATCCCCTAAATACCCCAGAACTCGATTCACTGATGTAGAAGCAGTACTACATTTTCTTAACCCCAGAAAAAGTTAGGGTACATGCTAAAATTCCCAAATCTCATCACCAAAATGCAATACAATCCAAATCTAAAATTTTTCCTATACTCAGTGATCTCCTCTACACCTCCAGGAGAAATTACAATCCATTCGAACCCATGAATTATCACTTAGAACCCAGAATGCAAAATACAGTAAAATATGAACTGCATTCTGGAGTTAACACTAAAATTTAAATTCCTACCTTTAAAAATCATAATTTTGTTTTATGATCTGATATATAACCCTGAAGTATTGAATTGAAATGCTTAAATTTTCACTTATACAAATTTTACTCTGTTATTTATATTTCCAGGAATTACTGATATTGATTTATCTTACATAAATTTTTAAGTTTACTTTATCATAAAATAAACAACTTTCATTCAATTTCAAGCCATAACCTCAACCAGATCATAAGAAAGAAAGAAATTTCATCACTTGCTTAGCAGTAAACAATCAGTTCTTAAATGAATCAAACATGCATCCATCCATACACAAAGATCTACTCAGCAATGTATTTAACAACATAGATAAGACTCCTATTCCCATGAACAAATCAAGCAACCATTTTATTTTACTTAATTTTTAAAAAGAGGTTATGTTACTCACCTGTTTAATGATGCAGAACACAGATTCATGTATGCAGTAGCTTGAATGAAGATGCAATTTCCAGTTGAAATGCAGGTTGCTTATTTAAATTGAGGCCTCTGTTTAAATGCTTTCTAATCCCTTGTTTTATGCATGCTTCCAGATGAAATGTAGGCTTCCTTACTTGATTAAATTTGCTTATTCCAGATTTTAGCATGCAGGTAGTTTGAATGTTGCAGATGCAATTTGAAATTGCAGGTTCCAGATTGTATTTGCAAGCATGAATGCAGAGCTTCTTGCCTCTTTTTTTTTTCCAGATTCATTTGAAAAAAAAAATGCAGGCATCTTTCTTGCATGAAGTTGTGGCATGCAGGTTGATTGCTTGAATGAAATGCAGGCTTCAACTTGAAATTGCAGATGCAACTTGAATTTGTTGCATGCAGTTCAACCCAGGTTGTTTCATGAAAACATGCAGGCTCAATTTGATTAAAATTGAAATGCTTCATGATTGCAGACTTGTATATTACAGGGATTGATATGCAAGGATTTTTTTTTTTGAAGAATGCATACTTGAAGAGTTTGAAAAAGAGGAGTTACAGGTTATGATTTTTGTTGTATGCACGTTTTCATTCTTGCAGATTGAATAAGAATTGGGATATGCAGGTTTTTGAAGAGATGGAAAATTTTCAGCTGAAAATAAATTTGATTTAGAATGAAAGAAAATGAGAAAGAGGAGAAGAAATGAGTATGCAAGATTATATAGCTAGTTTATGATTTAATAATTAAAGAAAAAACCAAAATTACAACATGACACATGTAAGTTCTCATGTTCAAATTCATAACACATGTTCATTTAGGATTTTAAGATGCTTACACATGTATCTACAAGTAATTAGTAATTTAATTAAGTGTTAATAAATGTTTTTGTTATTTAAATTAAGTGTTAAAGAAAATTAAACTTAATGAATCCATGTTCATATTTTAAATTGTATTTCAAATTTACAAATTAAATTAACAAATCAAATTTATCAACCAACATTTAAAAAGAATTTTCACAAACATTTTGTAAGATAAATATTTTATTCTTGTTCCAAAGAAAACATCTTCGGGAACATCCATATTCACTGCATCTCATCACGCAGCTACTACTTCCTGAGGTATACAAAATACCATCACTTACTTTTGCCAAGTCAACAGATCCAAACAATACTCATCCAATCTCAAAAATAAACTCCGAACCCTAACAGGTTAGGAAGTGAGTCTGCTTCAGTAGTGTGGCTGTGTTCAGCTTGAGTTTTTGTTTGTTTTGAAGTCCGAGTTTCTCGGAGAGCTTTGTTTTGGAATTCTTTGGCATCTGTGGCAGCAGTGTAGTTTGGAATGTTCTCGGTGTTGGCAAGAGATCTTTTGGTTTAGCAGTTTTTCTGAAGTGGAGTTCAGAAGCAGTTAAGTGAACCCGTTTCTTCGATGGGTTGGCTTGTTGTGAGTAAGCTGTTCTTTTTGGGTTAAGGGAGAATAGTTTTACTTGGATTTGATTTGGGTGGTTCGCAAAAGTGACTTGCGATTGTTTGATAGTTCTCTTGGGTTATCTGAGTTTTTCTGGATGTTTTCAAGAAGTCAGAATTTGGTTCCAGGAGATTGAGTTGGTGTAGCAACCTGGAGTTTTGGAGGAACTTCTGAGTTTTTATTATGGATTTGTTGAACCATATTCTGGGGGGTGATGTCCTGTTTGTGCTTGTGTTCTTCTTCAGCATTCTCTTCTATGTCGGATCAGAGTTGAGCAGCGGAAGCAGTTGGGAAGTGTATCTGTTTTTCTTTGCCCGGACAGGAGAAGAGTGTTGTTGATTCTCTGATGTTGAGGAGAGTTGAGTTTGAGTTCTTGGTTTTGGTTGATCTTGAGGAGATCATTTTGTTGAGTTGTTTGGTCTAGTTTGTTTCTAGAAGCATCAGCGAAGGTTGAGCTGATTGATAGGCTGTAGGTAGCCCATGATCGTTTGGAGAGTTTAGAGGATAAGAGTTGGAGGGATTTGGATTCTGAGTCGGAGATTTAATTTTGGATAAGTTTTCTCCGATCAAATGTGAGCTATAAGATTGGGTAAGTCTGAGAAGCTAGCTCTGAAGTATTTTGGATCTTTTCTGTGATCTTGGAGAGTAAGTGATTGATCTACAGGATTGAGTTGCCAGTTTGAATAACTGGGATTCGATGAGTTTCACGTATCTCTGAGGGAGTACGTGTATGGTTTATCTCTGGTTGTGGAACCAGCAGTTCTGGAGTTTTGATTGTTAAGTCAGACTCGTCTGTAGTCTGATATCTTGTCTAGTGTTTAGATATAGTTGTATAGGAGCTTTGTAGCTTCATGGTATTGTTTGTTTGGATTTTCTAGAGCGAGTGTCCCGGTGGATATATATACACGCTGGGGAAACTCGATGAGATTTTATCCAGATTTTGTCTGGATAATTAGATTTGTTTGATTGGTTGAATTGGTTGTTAGCATATGTTTGATATATGCTTGTGTTTAAAATTAAAATATAATAAGATTATTAAATTACCTTTGTTTTAAATTTCGAGGACGAAATTCTTTTAAGGGGGAAGGATTGTAACATCCCGGAATTTTTGACAATATCAATTTAATAATCTGTAGTTAAAATTAAATTGATATTGATAATCTGTTAATAATTATTCAGATAAATTTAATAATCTTCTTCAATAATTATTTAAATTGGTTATTTTATCTTTTAAATGATATAAATTGATTTCTATTTTCAATATGAATATTTGGTTTATATTTTATATAGATTGGTATTGTTTTAAATTTAGAATAAATTCAATAAAATGTTTTATGGTTTAATAAAATGGACATCTTATTGTTAAAAATATAATTTCTTGAAAAATGATTTTAATTTAATAAAAAGAGATTTATAAAAATAATATTAATATTGTATTGACTTTTTAAATAAGTTTTAAATAACATTTGTAATTTTTAGTTCAAATTAAATTTCTATTTATAACTTAATTTGAAAATTGTTTGATTTTTGAATCTAGTTTGAATTTAAATTCTAAAGTATAAAGTTTTAAATTGTTTTAATTTTTATTTGTATAAATTTCATTTGTAAACATGATTTGTTTTCTTTTATAATTCATACACATATTCAAATTTAAATTAACATATTGAAACTAAGTTAATATATGCATTAGCTTGTAAATAAATACTAATTTCCCTTAAAGAAAATACATGTGTTAAATTAATGTGTAATCATATAGACAAGTGTCTCATTTTAGACAAGTGTTAGTTTTAGTTTTTAATTTTCTTTTATTTCCTAAAATCTGAAAATACCTTTTGTATAGCTTGCATTCTTCATTTCATATAACATTTTCATTCTTCTTTAATCAAATAAAGATCAGATCTGCATATACAATTCACCAAAACCACATTCAAATCCATCAATTTACATCCCCTCAAATCCAAATCTGCAATTCTGCATATAAAAGAATCCACAAATCTGCAAATTCCTCAAGCATAACTCTGTATGATTCAAAATCTGCATGTTCAAATCAAATCCACCTTCATTCAAATCTCAAATCAAAGAACCTGCATATCTCACTTCATTGCAAAATCAAAATAGAGACTCCTGCCTTTCTGTTTGAAACTGGGTTGATAGCATATGCATATAATTTGAGGATTTAGCCACTGCATTCTATCTGCATGTACTTGAGAAGCTAGCTACAGCATCATTCTTATCTGCATGCTAGCAAAAGAGTCAAGCTTGCACATGTTTGTTTCTGGAAAAATTCAACAGTGGTCTGCAAATTTCAAGTGATCAATAGGAGTTCTGCATGTTGTTTTCTGCAATTTAACAGGGGCCTGCATTCATAAATAAGGTGAGTAACATTTAAACTCTTTAGTTTTAAAAAAAAAATAAGTTGCATGTTTTACTGAATGCAAATAATATTTTTGTGCTATCTATGGTTGTTGGTGTGGAAATGATTTATGATCATACTGTTTATATCATCTGTTCTGTTTTTGAATTTATTTCCAGGTAAAACTTTATTAACTACTCTTGCCTTTAAATCAGTTATCTGTTAAAAGAAAATGCAAAGTAAGGTTGTATTAGTTTCATAAGTTAATGTTTAAAAATGTCAAGAAGTTTAAAATATGAGTTGCCTCTGTAAAACAGAAAACATCATTGCATGTTATTTTTTTTTTTTTAAAAAAAAAAAGAACTCAATCAGAAAAATATGGTAATTTCAGTAATACAAATCAAACATATAAACTGAAACTTGGATTTTAAATTAAGTATCAGGATTTTTGAGTGCATGTGTCAGTTGCAGTCTGTTCTTGAACAAAATTATAAATCTGTGCAAATTCTATTGATCTTTGAATTGGAAAATTCTGAAATTCTTTTGAGTCGTTAAGTAAAGATTATAGATACCTAGAGAAATTTGAAATGATCATAATGATTGTTGGATTGTTGGCAGTTTGAAATTTTTGTGTATGAACCCTAGTTGAACAGGGGGTTAAAGGTTGGGTCAGTAAGAAGGCTTGGATGGATCGAGTGTTCTGGGTTTTGGGGTATGGGTAGTGGATGTGAAATGGAGTTCATGGCCAAAGGGGGCAGGAGTCCGATGGTCGGAGCAGCGTGAAGTGGAAGTTTACAGGTTTTGAATAAACCTGTAAGTTGTTTTCAGGTTTTGAAAATTTGGGGTTTTCAAGCTAAATTTGAATGCTTGAATTTTTGTTCAACATGGTGTTGTAGTTAGGGTATTGAGTTTTTTTGAGGTTGTTGGATCATCACGAATGATCGGCAGATGTGGCGGCGATGAGTTTTCAGGTGAAACTCTGGTGATGTTGGGTTTGGGAATGTTCAGGGGAGATATTTGAATTGACTCGGAGCAAGTTGGTTAGTAACTCGAAGTGGGAGAGCATAAAACCCGAAGTAGAAATGGTTTTGTCTCGGGTTGAACTCTGCAGTTTTCCTGGTTTAAGATAAAAACTGTTTTGTTGTAAATCTGGGTTTTAAAAATTGTAAACTCTGTAGTTTTTAGGTTTTAAGAAAGTTTGAGTTTAAATCAAATTCAAGTTTGTATTTTAGATTCAAATTCAAGTTTGAATTTTTGAAATGAATTCAATTCCAGGTTTTTTTTAAAAACTGTTCTCTGTTTTTTTTAAAATCTGGGTTGAACTATTTAAATCTGCAGTTTTGGGTTTTGATTAAAATTTAAGAGTAAATTCAAATGCAAGTTTGACTTTCAGATTCAAATGTAAGTCCCGGTTTTTAAATTAAAATTGAAGTTTCAAGATTTAACTTAATCAACTATTTTAATTTGGGTAAAAAATTGAAACTTTTTAATAATAATGTTTTTTTTTTGAAAATATATGAATAGATTTAAGGATAATTTAAATCTGGAATTTAAAAGTTAAATTTGGATTTCAGGTTTAAATTTTAAAATAAGGTTTAATTTGAAGTTTTAAATTAAAGTGAAAACTTAGGTTATTAAAGGTTTGAAATGGAATTAACTTTAAAATTTTCATATAGTATTTGTTAGATTTGCAATTTAATTAAGTTTTAAATTTATTTAAAACTTCGATAAATTTGGAATTATCCTATTTTAAACTTGAATTTAAATTGAAATTTAAGGATAAGTTCAAAAAGTACTTTGTTTTGAATTAAATTGTTTTTAAAACATAATTAAGTTATGTTTATTTGAAAATTTAAAATCTGAATTATGTTTTAGAATTAATTAACAAGGTAATTAAGATTTGTTATTTAATTTAATTATTTAATTAAATTTGGAGTTAATAATTGATTAATGATTAATCAATTTGAAATTAAGATCATTAATTAAGTTATTAATTAATGATAAATGAATGATAATTATGTAATTAAGTTTTTAATTAAGGTTAATTAATTTAATAATTAACTTTAATTAATAAATGATTAAAATAATTTAATTGGTAATTAATTTAAGTTAATTACTTTAATAAAATAATTAGAGGATGGTTAATGAAGATCATTAACCATGATTATTTAATAATTAATTAATGTAGTTAATTTTTATAATTAATTAGATTAATTAATTTAATAATAATCAATTATAAATGGCTTAAGTATAATTACTTGATGAAGTAATTAAGAAATTAATTACTTGATGTAATTAATTTAATTGAATGAGATTGTTTAATTTAATTAATTAAGTTTAATTAATTTTAAACACTTGGGTTAAGGATAATTGCTTTATGTAATTAATGTTTTGGAAACTACTTAGTTAAGTAATTATTTGATAATTACAGATTGTAATTAAGGGATGTTAAGTATGAAGAAATTTGGATTAATTATTTAGTAATTAATCAAATAATTAATTAAGAAATTAAATTAAGGATAATTAATTTGGATTATTATAGTAATTGAGTTAGTTAATTACTGTGAGTAATTAATTTAAGAAATAATTAAGATCATTAATTATTTTAATTAATGATGTAATTAAGAATGATTAATTAGATTAATTAATCAATAATAGGTAATTAATTAATGTAATTAATTAAGGATTAAGATAATTAATTATGATTAATTAATTTAATTGAAGTAATTAAGGGTTAATTACTGTTTAGTGAGGATAATTAATTTGTGAAATTAACTAAGAATAATTACATGGATGTAATTAAGTAATTAATCAAGAGTGATTAATTAAAGTAATTTATGATTGATTAATTGATTTTAATCAATTAAATGATTAAGTAAGCAAGAAAATTTGGTAAAATAATTAATTTAATTTATTTTAAATTAATTATAGATGAAGGAATTAATTTAATTCATTTTAAATTAATTTGAGATATAGATAATTAATTTAATTCATTTTAAATTAATTATATGGTGATGAGTAAATCTTTGCTTATGGATGAATGGTTGATGATTGTCTTGGATGCTTAGTGATCTCAGTAATGAGATAAGTATGTTTGTGTGGTATGGAATGTATGGTTGCATTGTGATGATAACATAGGTTATCTATTGTGATGATATATGAGATATCTATTTGATATTGATGATGTGAATTACCTGTTATATGATAATGTTGATTTTCAGTTATGATTTAAGTTATCTATCTGTGTGTATATGGATACTGTAATTGAATTGTTTTAAACTTTAAAACAACTTGGACCTTAAAAGACACGCTTTGGATTTCGATGAGACCGGGATCGGGTTTCCATATTTGGATATCCGAAAACCACATCGTTTCCAAATAACGTTAGGTCGTGAATCTAAGTAGAGCTTTGTGAAGACTCGAGGTGTAAGGACTATGAGTCATTATAACTCTGTGGGTGATTCCGTAATGAGTTGACGGAATTAGTCCTTATAGATTCGAGATGGTGATTTAGAGTGCAAGGGTTATTGTCGTTAACTCTGAGGGTGATTCCAAAATGAGTGTAACGAGATAATGCCTTCGGTTTCGTTCGAACCCGGAACGAACTTGTATGGATTGAATGCTTTCAGAACATCGTCAGGTGGACGATGAGCATTCTAAGTGATATGTCCTATAAAGGTAATCGTAGCCTCAAGCCTCATCAACCGGGAATGGCTAAAACAGGGGAGGTGCAGCAAAGCTTCGTGGGTAGCCCCCACTTGAGAGTAAGATTTTCCCCTGTCTAGAGGTCCCTTTTATTTCGGCTGTGTGGGACGGTTTAGTAGCTACAACCGTCGGGGTTGTCTTATTTGGAACTGTTCAGTAAGGAACGGGTCCGGCTTTGTGTTGCAGGGGAGTTAGGGTGGCTCCTCGGTACGGTGATCTAGGCCACGTACTGTGACGGGCGGTACCCCAGTAGCCCTGCCATTGTATGGAATCCAAAATCCAATAAGTGCCGTACGAATTAGTTGTGCCCAACTATGTTGGAATGTGAGATGTAAGCATTTCAGCTATTTCTGTATTTTACTTGAAAACCCTAGACACTATTATAATATCACAGGATTTCCTATTAAATGTTTTGGTTAGCGTAAGGTAAAAACTTTTCCATGTTTATGTGTGGGAAGTCTTACGTGATACCTTTCTTTTCAAAGGTTTTTAAAAGTTAAGCAACTTTAACCTGTTACTCACACCAGACCCATGTCTGACCCGGAGTTTATTTTTGTTTTTCATAAACTCTTGGGTACTCAAATTTTTATGAGTAGTCAAGGGATTCAGGTTAGAATTCTGGATTAGCTTTGACGATTTGTGGAGGAGCAATGGAGCAGGAGGCTTCTGCGTATAGCTATTGAGTATTCCGCTGTGTGTTCTCTGAGTTGTTGTATTGAGTTGTATAACTAGACAGGTGTCTATAACTGTCTAGTATGAGTTGATTATGCTGTGTATCTCTGATGTATATGATACTATGTAAAGTATTATGTTATTAATATATATAATTTATTCGTTCCGCTGTGTTAGATTCTGATGTTGTTTCTTTCTTCTCTTCTTCTTTCTTCTTCTATCCCTTTCTTTCTTCATTCATGACGCGATTTTCTGGGAGTGAAATTCGGGTCGTGACATTGTGGGATGCAGTGACTATGGATATTTCCGAAGATGTTTCTTTGGAACAAGAGTAGGAAGTGAGTTTGCTCGGTGATGTGGCTGAGTTTAGCAGAGTGTTCTGAGTTGATAAGGAGTCTTTTGGCTGAGTACTTTTTCTGAAGTGGAGTTCAGAAGCAGCAGAGTAGATCTTTTCTCTGGTGAGTTGGCTAAGCTAGCATAAGCTGTTCAGTTTGGTTAAGAGAGAGCAGTTTTCTTTGGATTTGGGCTGAGTAGATCGCAAAAGTGACTTGCGATAGTATGATCTCTTGTGTTAGTTAGAGATTGTCTGGATGTCTTCTGGAAGTCAGAGTTTGTCAGCATCTGGAGATCGAGTTTTCTTTCCAGGATTGGAACTAATGGTTCAGTTAGAAGATGGATGGTTCCTTGAGATAGAAAGTTGGTGAAGCAACTCAGGTTTGAGAGGAACATCTGAGTTTTCTTTATGGATATGTGGAACCATATTTCTGTGCTGGGTTGTCTGGTCTGTGCTTGTGCTCTTTGTCAGCATTTTCTTCTGTTTCGGATCAGAGTTATGCAGTGGAAGCAGTTTGGAGGTGCTTCTGTTTGTTTCTCGGATGGGAGAAGTTTGTTCTGCCTTCTGTTGTTGAGAAGCAGGGTTTGTGTTCTTGGTTTTTGAGTGATCTTGAGGAGATCATTGGATTGTATTGATTCGGTCTGTTTCTGATGGAATCAGCAAGAGTTGAGCTGATTAGGAGTGATGTTGGTAGCCCAGGATCGTCTGAAGAGATTTTTATGGATAAGAAACAGAGAAATTTGGATTCTGTAATTGGAGATTTGTTTTTGGTTAAGTTATGTTTTCTCGGATCCAAGGAGCTATAAGTTTGGGAAGCTAGCTCCGAAGTGTTTTGGTTTCTTCTGTGATTGGTAAGATCAGTGTTTGGTTTCTTCTGTGTTGGGTTAGATCAGTGTTTGGTTTTCTAGAGCTGAATTGTCAGTTTGGATAACTGGGATTCAGTATGTTTCACGTATCTCTGAGGGAGTTCGTGTTTGATATTTCTGGTTTTAGAACCAGCAGTTTAGAATGGTTTGTTTGTTAAGCCAGACTCGTTTGTAGTCTGATACTCTGTATAGAATTGTTGTTAGGAGCTCTATAGTTTAATAGTATTGATTGATTGTATTTTATAGAGCGAGTATCCCGATATATATATATACCGGGGAAACTCGTGAAGGTTTTATCCAAAATTCTTTTGGATAATTAGATTTGTTTTTATTGTGTGAATTGGTTGCTTTGGTTGTTGGCATATGTTTAACATATGCTGTGTTTTAAAATAAAATCTGTAAATGGATTATTAAATTGCCTTTGTTTTAAATTTCGTGGACGAAATTCTTTTAAGGGGGAAGGATTGTAATATCCCGGAATTTTGGACAATATAAATTTGATAATCTGGATTTAAATTTATATTGAATTGATAATTTTGATTAACAAATTTGATTTGATTTAAATAATCTTCTTTATTAATTATTTAATTTGTGAAATTATTTTAGATAAGTTAATAGATTTCTTTCTATTTAATAATGTATATGTATTTATGTATATATTTTAAATAGACAATTTGTTTTAGTTAAATTAGTATAGTATAATATGTTTTGAAAATAGAAATGGTGATTTATTTTTAATTTGAGATTTTTAAAATATTTTAATTAAATAACTATATGATTTTAAATATGAGATAAATGTTTTGATTAGTTTAAAATTCATTTTAATTCAAGTTTATATATTAAAATATGATACAAAATATTTGTGTTATTCTTTTTAAATTATTTATTGATAATTTAGATTGTCAATTTAATTTGGAATTTAAAATACAAATATAAAATGTGAACATGTATTCTATATGTTAATGTAACCTCTTTTATAAATTCCTTTTAATTGTTTTAAATGTTTCTTTTCTAATGAACTACTTGTATATTATTATAATAATGCTTTGCTTTTCTTTAGAAGATTATTTAATTCATAATTATGTATAGGAATAAATAAACAAGATTTAATACTTTATTTAACTTTAATTAAACATTAATTTAATTTATGAAGACAAGTGTACATGTATTAGAACTTAAAGCTAACAAGTGTCTCTATGTTTACATGTGTCAATGTTTTATTTTAAATTTTCTTTTAATTCATTTTCTGAAAATACATTCATATTAGCTAGTTTCTTCATTCATTTGCATCTTTTATTCATTCCTTAATA
The DNA here is from genome assembly GCA_030765085.1 of Allium cepa. Taxonomy (NCBI): domain Eukaryota; kingdom Viridiplantae; phylum Streptophyta; class Magnoliopsida; order Asparagales; family Amaryllidaceae; genus Allium; species Allium cepa. The sequence goes on along the minus strand of JASFAV010000023.1, from coordinate 94,543 downwards.
AAAGAAAACTAAACTTCATTCTCAACCAAAATCCAAAACTGCATTCATTAATTTTTTCTGCCTCCTTCAAAATATTCAAGCCTGCATTTAACTCATTTTTTTCAAACCTTCAACTCCTCTTTCCAAAATATAAATCTGCAGTTTCAAAAATTCAAAACCTGCAGCATACATTCATGCATTCAACTCCTCAAAACTCAAAATACAAACCTGCATGCATCAACATGAAGCAAACACCTGCATTTGATCTGAGAACATGTAAGGCTACTGCAAATTCAAATTTGCATCTGCAAATTCAAGTTTGAAAACCTGCACATCAATTTAAAGCCTGCATGCAACAGATTTTTACATACATTCATGGATCTTCAAATCTGGTAAATCAAGATTTATAAGCAGAAGTTCTGCATTTCTAAGCATCTTGGAACAGAGGTCTGCATAACAAATTGAAGCCTGCATGCTATAAAAAAATCTGGAACAAGAAGTAAAACCTGCATTTCAATTTTTAGCATAAAGCTCTGCAATATTCAAGTATAAAAAGGGTTCAAGCTACTGCATTTCAAAGGAGCCTACCTGCATTCATTTTCATGATCTGGAATGATACCCTGCATATTGAATGTGCTCTGCATGCTAAAATCTGAGGTCTGCATATTGAGGTGAGTAACATTTAACTTAAAATAAATTAAGTAGGAATGTATATTTGTTTATTTGTTGAGATAAATTTTTATACATGTTTTTACTGCCTGTGTATACATATGAAATGCAATGCATGCTTGATTTCTAAAGTTCAGATTATTATAGTTTAGTTAAATTTGATAAACAGTTTTCCTTCTTGATCTGGATGTTATCATAGATTAGCATTTGAGTGGAATTTGATTATTTCATGATAACATAAAAATTTAAATGCCTTTTATAAGTTGTGTAGTTCTATGATGTCTGGAAACATAAAAACAAACTAAATTCTGTATAAACTTGAAAATGTGGATATATTGAATTGGTGTTTCAAGTTTACTATCAGAATCATTTAATAAATTCAAGAAATTTTAGATTAGAAATTAAGTTTTCAATGTAAAGAGTAAAATGCAGTTCATGTGAACTATATTTTACAATTTTATCAAAATCAGTTGAATCTTGCATTTGAACTATTTGAAATTGATTTTGGAGTGAATGTAGCTATCAATTAACATAGGAAAATTATTGAATTGATCTACAATTCAAGTTTGAGATGGGAATTTGGATTTATGTTGTAGAACCCTAGTTACTGTGTTCTAAAATGTTTTGGGTGCCGCGGCTTCAGGGATGCATCGAGTTCAAAGATGTTTGAGGTATGGATGGATGGTGTGGTGATGAAGCAATCACCGGAGTTTGGTCGATGATGGTGGTAGGAGATGGAAGTTAATGGTGTTGACAGGTTTCAGGGGTATTGGGGTTAGGCTGTTACAGGTTTGGCTTTAGACTTGATTTCAAATTCAAGTTGATCCCATGGAGATCTGGGGTATTGATGAGGGAGTGTGTTCTCTGATAGATAGGGGATGGTCGGAGAAGATAGTCAGAGGTGACTGGAGTGGGGAAGTGGATGCACAGGTGTGTGTGCATGTTGATGATGAGGTAGTGTGATGTTGGTGGTTGCAGAGATTTTAGCTCGGGTAGGTCTCGGGTTATTTGGAAAAAAAACTCGGAGTAGCAGGGTAGTTGACTCGAAGTCGAATAGGGGTCTGTGTGTTTGGGTTTCAGGTCTTAGAACTGAACCTGTTATGTTTCCAGAATTTAAAAGTAAAGTTTTAAATTTAAATATGGAGATTGAATTAGAAATAAACTGAATCTAAAATTGAATTCAGATTGATGAATTCTTATAATGTAAATGCAGAGTTCAAATTGGTTTTAAAAAAATATATATAAAAGAAAAAGGAAAACTGTTTCAGGTTTTTAAAATTTGAAATGCAAGTTTAAATTGTAATCTTAATTTAGACTTAGGCTTCAATAACTTGAATTTGAATATGAATTTAAATAAGTTTTAAAAAATCCTGTTCTTTGAAATTATTTTAATCCTGGAATTTTATAAAGTTTAAGTTTATTTTTTTTTAGAAACAGAAAAAAAAACTGTTTTCTGTTTCATATGTAAAGATTAAGTTAAGTTTGAAAGTGAAGATTTAAATGAGTTTAAGTTTGAATTTGAATATGAATTCAAATTTGGATGGTCAGAGATTTGAAATCAATTTTTGTTTTTTTTAAATTTAAATTTGATTTTCAAAATCCCAAGTATAATGCATTGTGATTTGCATATAGAATTGGAAGGTTAAGTATTTAAAATTAGAAGTTCAAATGAATTTAAATCTGTGCTTTTAAATCTGAATTTAAGTTTAAACTTCAGTTTTAAAATTAAAGATTTAAGTTTCAATTGCTTTCAAAAGAATTGCATTTGATTTGTAGGTGTAAATTTTAGAAAGAGTTAAATCTAAAATAAGTTTGAAAGTTGTATTTCAAATTTTGAAATTTTAAAGATATTTTGATTTGAATTTGATTTGAATTGAAATTTAAATTCTCTTTAAACTTATTAACAAAATATATGTTTCTTGTAAATATATAAGATTAAGTTTGTATTGTTTAAAATCTTATTTTAATAAGTTTAAGTCTTAAAGTTTAATAGGAATGTTAATTGGAATTTAATGTAAAATTAGAAACATTTTGTTTTTAAATGCTTAATTTAACAAGAAATATTTTATCTAAAGGATAAATAAAAGATTAATGATTGGATTCATTAATTATTAAGGTAATTAAGATGAATGTTAATTATTTAATTAATTAAAGTATGGATGTTTAATTAAATAATTAAAGATGTTTAATTTAATTTGAGATTAATTAATTAAGTTTAATTAATCTATTAATTAAGGATGGTTAATTAAATTTTAATTAATGATTAAGATTTATTTAATCAAGTGATTAATGTTAATTTAGTTTTAATTAACACTTATTTAATTAATAATTAGAGATTAATTAAATAGTAATTAAATATTAATTACTTAATAACTAATGATGATTAATTTAAGTTAATTTTTAATTAAGTAATTAAGAAATGTTAATGAGGACATTAACTTAAGATATTAACAATTAATTAATGTGATTAATTTTGATAATTAATTAGATTAATTAATTAAGAATAATCAATTGTTTTAGGTTTAATTACTTAATGAAAGTAATTAGTGAATTAATTACTTAATGTAATTAATTAAGGTTAATGTGATTTGTTTAGATTAATTAATTAAGTTTAATTGATTTAAACAATTGTGGATTGTTTGATAATTACTTTATGTAATTTAGGAATTTGTAATTACTTAAGGAAGTAATTAATTAATAATTACAGGATGTAATTAAAGATATTTGATATAGAAGTAATTTGGATTTAAATTACTTTGAAATTTATTAAGGGAATTAATTTAGATAATTAATTAAGAATAATTAATTTTTGGGTTGAGTAATTAATGTAGTTAATTACTGAATGGGTATTAATCAAGGGTGATTAATATATATGTATGGTTTAATATTAGATTAATTACTTATGTAATTAATTAATTGTAGATAGAAACCATTAGTGAATTAATTAATGATGTGATTTGGAATGGATTAATTAAATCAATACTTAATGAATGTTTAATGTAATTAATTATTAATCAACTAAGTAATTAACTTGTGTAATCAACTTATAAGCTAATTACTTATTGTAATTAGAGATAGTTAATCAGTAATGATTAATTGAAAGAATATTGAGATGATGATTTATAAATTGATTTATAATCAATGGATGGTTTAGTTAAGCAAGATTTGGATGATTAATTTAATTCATTTTAAATTAATTAGAGTTAAGTAATTAATTTAATTCATTTTAAATTAATTATTGAAGGTGTGATCATTTGATCATTGCTTATGTTTGATGATTAGTATTGGTTGACTGGTTTGTAATCTCAGTTATGAGATGAGTAGTGTATGTGATATGGATGCATTTGTTGCTCTTGGATGATAATTTGGATTATCTGTTTTGATATGATTATCTGTTGATAATGATAAGGTTGATTATCTATTATGTTGTGAATTATCTATCTGTGTATATTTAGATAATGAATTGAATTGTTTTAAACTTAAAACAACTTGGACATAAAAGACACGCTTTGGTTTTCGATGAGACCGGGATCGGGTTTCCATATTTGGATATCCGAAAACCACATCGATTCCAATTAACGTTAGGTCGTTAATCCAAGTGGAGCGAGTGAAGACTCGAGGTGTAAGGGCTATACGTCAAGTATAACTCTGTGGGTGATTCCGTAATGAGTTTGACGGAATAGTACTTATAGATTCGAGATGGTGAATCAGAGTGCAAGGGTTATTGTCGTTAACTCTGAGGGTGATTCCAATACGAGTGTAACGAGATAATGCCTTCGGTTTCGTTCGAACCCGGAACGAACTTGTATGGATTGAATGCTTTCAGAACATCGTCAGGTGGACGATGAGCATTCTAAGAGATGTGTTCTCTAAAGGTAATCGTAACCTCAAGCCTCATCAACCGGGAATGGCTAAAACAGGGGAGGTGCAGCAAGGCTTCGTGGGTAGCCCCCACTGGAGAGCAAGATTTACCCCTGTCTAGAGGTCCCTTTTTATTTCGGCTGTGTGGGCAGTTGGAACGTACGCCAACTGCGGGGTTGTCTTGTTCGGAACTATTCAGTAAGGAATGGGTCCGGCTTTGTGTTGCAGGGGAGTTAGGGTGGCTCCTCGGTACGGTGATCTAGGCCACGTACTGTGACGGGCGGTACCCCAGTAGCCCTGCCATTGATGGAATCCAAAATCCAATAAGTGCCGTACGTATTAGTTGTGCCCAACTATGTTGGAATGTGAGATGTAAGCATTTCAGCTATTTCTGTATTTTACTTGAAAACCCTAGACACTATTATAATATCATCGGATTTCCTATCAAATGTTTTGGTTAGCGTAAGGTAAAACTTTTCCATGTTTATGTGTGGGAAGTCTTACGTGATACCTTTCTTTTCAAAAGGTTTTTAAAAGTTAAGCAACTTTAACCTGTTACTCACACCAGACCCATGTCTGACCCGGAGTTATTTCTGTTTTTCTTTAACTCTTGGGTACTCAAATTTTTACGAGTAGCCAAGGGAATTCAGGTTAGGATTCAGGATTGGCTTTGACGATTTGTGGAGGAGCATATGGAGCAGGAGGCTTCTGCGTATAGTTATATAATTCCGCTGTGTTTGGTATCTCTGAGTGTTGTGTTTGATTTGAGTTGTATAACTAGACAGGTGTCTATAACTGTCTAGTATGTGTTGTATATGTCTGTGTACTCTGATATTTGATGTAAACTATGTAATATTTTGTTATAAATATAATTTATTCGTTCCGCTGTTGAGATTCTTGTGTTGTTTCTTCCTTCTCTTCTTTCTATTCTCTTTTCTATCCCTTTCTTTCTTAATTCATGATGCGATTTTCCGGGAGTGGAAAGTCGGGTCGTGACAGTTGCTCAGCAACCCCACAACAAACTTCATCCTTCAAATACCAACCAATGGGGGATGGCCACTGACGATGGTCAGAGGTGGCCGGAGTTAGGTTATGAATGCACAGAGTTGTGTGTGCAGGTGGTGTTCTGTTGTTGGGTGCAGGGTTTTGTTGACTCGTGTTGGTCTCGGGAGAAATTTTTAAATTTGAATTTTGTTGGAAACAAAGTGTTTTAAATACTTTGTATAAGGGAAGAATGTTTCTTAACTTAAGATTTGGGAATTTTAGCATGTACCCTAACTTTTTCTGGGGTTAAGAAAATGTAGTACTGCTGCTACATCAGTGAATCGAGTTCTGGGGTATTTAGGGGATTGGAAGATGTTAGTGAGTAACATAACCTCTTTTTAAAAATTAAGTAAAATAAAATGGTTGCTTGATTTGTTCATGGGAATAGGAGTCTTATCTATGTTGTTAAATACATTGCTGAGTAGATCTTTGTGTATGGATGGATGCATGTTTGATTCATTTAAGAACTGATTGTTTACTGCTAAGCAAGTGATGAAATTTCTTTCTTTCTTATGATCTGGTTGAGGTTATGGCTTGAAATTGAATGAAAGTTGTTTATTTTATGATAAAGTAAACTTAAAAATTTATGTAAGATAAATCAATATCAGTAATTCCTGGAAATATAAATAACCCACAGAGCACTGTGACGACCCGTCTTTCGTTCCACAGAAAGACGTATCATCAATAAGAAAAGAAAAGAGATAGAAATAGAAAGATAGAAAGAAAAGAACAACAATCATCAGAATCTCACAGCGGAACAGAACAAAATATAATATTACACATATCCATTACATAGTTTTACATATCCGTGTACACAAAATAATACCACTTCATTACATTAGACCATTCATAAGAGTTCTCCAACCCATACAACCCAAAATACAACATCAAAATGCTACTATAGCGAATATAGATAGATAGTACGTCTGGACTCCAGCTCCAGCTCCAAAACATTTGCTAATCCAAACCTAATCACTTGGCTACTCATAAAAATTCGAGTACCCAAGAGTTTATGAAAAACAAACAAAATAAACTCCGGGTCAGACATGGGTCTGGTGTGAGTAAATCAGTTAAAGTTGCTTAACTTTTAAAATCATTTGAAAACAAGAGTATCACGTAAGACTTCCCACAAATAAACACGGGTAAGTTTTTACCTTACGCTAACTAAAACATTTGATAGGAAATTCTGTGATATTATAATAGGGTCTAGGGTTTTCAAAATAAAATACAGAAATAGCTGGAATGCTTACATCTCACGTTCCAACATATTTGGGCACAATCAAAACCGTTCAGGCACTTATTGGATTTTGGATTCCATCAATGGCAGGGCTACTGGGGTACCGCCCGTCACAGTACGGGGCCTAGATCACCGTACCGAGGAGCCACCCTAACTCCCCTGCAACACAAGGCCGGAACCATTCCTTACTGAATAGTTCCGAACAAGACAACCCCGCAGTTGTGGCCAACAACTGCCCACACAGCCGAAATAATAAGGGACCTCTAGACAGGGGTATATCTCACTCTCAAGTGGGGGCTACCCACGAAGCCTTGGCGCACCTCCCCTGTTTTAGCCATTCCCGGTTGATGAGGCTTGAGGCTACGATTACCTTTAAAGGACATACCACTTAGAATGCTCATCGTCCACCTGACGATGTGCTGAAAGCATTCAATCCATACAAGTTCGTTCCGGGTTCGAACGAAACCGAAGGCATTATCTCGTTACACTCGTTTGGAATCACCCTCAGAGTTAACGACAATAACCCTTGCACTCTAAACTCCATCTCGATCCTCACTTGAGATGTCACGACCTAACGTTTAACTTGGATCGATGTGGTTTTCGGAAAATCAAACTTGATTCCCGATCCCGGTCTCATCGAAATCCAAACGTGTCTTAAGGGCCAAGTTGTTTAAAGTTTAAACAATTCAATTCAGGTTTAAGCATAGCATCACATAGCATTATTAACAGGTAATAATCAATATCTATCACAGCTATACAACATCTCATCACAGAATATTTCAACTACCATTCAATAGATATCAACCATATTCAGATATCAATTCAATCAATCATTCACAAGCAAGCACTACATTAATTCACATCATAATTAATTTAAATTAAATTAATTACTTAAGAATTTATCACTTAATCTTGCTTAACCAAATATTAATTAATTAATCACAACCTTTAATTAATTAATTACCTCTCATTTATCTCATAATTAATTAATTACTACTTAATTAATTAATCAATCTTTATTTAATTATCAATTAACTACTATAATTATTTGTTAATTAAACTTTGATTAAAAATTAATCATTCCTTAATTGGTTATTAATTAACCCTTAATTTATAATTAATTAACCTTAATTAATTCTTAATTAACTTAATTAATTCTTAATTAATCACAAATTAATCAATCTTAATTACATAATTAATTATTCATTAATTAACCTTAATTATTTAATTAATTAAAAATTAATAAATCTTGATTACTTAATTAAATATTAATTAATTATTTCTAATTATCAAATTAATTAATTCTTAATCATTTAATTAATTAAGCCTTAATCATTATTTAATTAACTATTAATTATAATTTAATTAATGCTTTATTAATTAATTAATTAACCCAAATCATTTAATTAATTTATTCTTAATCACCAATTAATTATTCACAAACCATTTAATTAATTAATTACTAATTACTTATTAATTAATCTTTAAATTAATTAATTAAATTATAATTAATTAAACCTTAACAAATAAATTAACTTGAATTAATTAATTATTCCCAATTTTAATTACTAAAAATTAAAGTAACTTTGTTAACAAATTTAATTAACTTCCCATTAAATCAATTTCATTAATCCTTAATAATTCTTGCATATTTAACATTCAACTTATTAAGCTAATTAAATTTTTAAAAATGTAAACCCATTACAAAACTGCTACTAACATTATTTGAATCACATTTGGAATCAAATGTTTAAATATTTTAAAATATAGCAAAATAAAAAGTGTTTGAGAATTTAAACTTAAACAAAAATTTAGTTTTAAAACAAGTTTATTTTCGTGTACTGTTAACTCGACCATTACTAAATATCTCACTCTATACACAATTCCTTTTCTTCCCCTTGTCTCCCTGAACCAACCCAAACATGAGCAACTGCATATATACAAACCAGAGCTATCACTCACGAACTACGCATCCAAACTCGAGCAAACTCGTGAGATTCACGGCACAGACTCGAGCATCACTTCGAGTAAAAAAAACAAAAGCCCTGAACCCATCTTCCCCGATACAGCCCTACCGCGTGCACGTGCACCGTGCTCCGGCACCCTCGCCACCACCGCCGATTATCTGCGCAAACCCCAAATCCATCAACGACCCAAAATCCAAACCCAGAAATCGAATTCGTGAACTCAAGCAAAAATTCATTGTTCGAGCCAAAAATTCAAACTGCAGTTGCCTGGAAGAATCCCCTCGTCCACGATCATCTCACCAAACTCCGGCTCCAAACTACGGCCACGAGTACGCGACGTCCCCACGCAACTCCTTCCCAAACCACGAGAAGCTCGGTCACCTAATTGCTTCATGCGAACTCTATTCCAAACTCGAAAGTGCCAGGTTCCTTAAACCCTATTATTCCAATTTCCCACTTCTCTAATGATTTATAAATTCACTTGGCATTTTCCTAGTGATGATCAACATCTAAAATAGCTTAGGTTCAAATTCCAGAAGCTAACATTAATTCATGCTTGAGAATTTTACAAAAGCCCCAAAAACAGAAATTCCAAAAATTCGAAACCAATATCAACTTATAAATTCTAATTTCGACCTTAAAATTCATGGCATGCATTATAGATTCCAGATAGAATCATGTTTTATTCAAATTCAAACTAAATTTGCATGATTAAATTTCCTTGGTTCTACTGCATATTTTGTTTCTGCAGTTTTTTCTTCACAGTTTCATTTGAACATTTTTTTTTTTTTTTTTTTTTTTATTTTTTGTTCTTAATTTATATTAAATCAACTTCTATATTGAAGATTCCTACTCAACAATACATTACTGCATATAAATTTAAAGAATTTAATTTGATTTCTTTGAATCTTTGAACAAACAGAGAAGTATTAGATGCATTCAAGACATGCACAGGTATAATTAAAACAAGTAAACAAATAACTTACAAATATAAACATGCAAGCAATTTCCAGAATGACATTCACATGCAACATAGTTTCATACTTAATTTTTTTTTTATTTAGAATTTACTCACACCAGACCCATGTCTGACCCGGAGTTTATTTTGTTTGTTTTTCATAAACTCTTGGGTACTCGAATTTTTATGAGTAGCCAAGTGATTAGGTTTGGATTAGCAAATGTTTTGGAGCTGGAGCTGGAGTCCAGACGTACTATCTATCTATATTCGCTATAGTAGCATTTTGATGTTGTATTTTGGGTTGTATGGGTTGGAGAACTCTTATGAATGGTCTAATGTAATGAAGTGGTATTATTTTGTGTACACGGATATGTAAAACTATGTAATGGATATGTGTAATATTATATTTTGTTCTGTTCCGCTGTGAGATTCTGATGATTGTTGTTCTTTTCTTTCTATCTTTCTATTTCTATCTCTTTTCTTTTCTTATTGATGATACGTCTTTCTGTGGAACGAAAGACGGGTCGTCACAGTTGGTATCAGAGCCAGGTTTCGATCCTGGGACCTGTGGGTTATGGGCCCACCACGCTTCCGCTGCGCCACTCTGATTCTGTTTTTCTTTTATCTGCCTGTGTATATATGAAATGCCATGCATGTTTGATTTCCAATGTTCTGATTATCATAGTTTAAGTTTAAATTTGATAAATGGTTTTCTTCCTTGATCTGATTATTATCTTGTATTAGCACTTGAATGGAATTTGCTCATTCCATGATAAGATGATTTTTTTTAGTTTTTTACAGGCTTTAGTTCTGAGTTGTCTGAAGCATAAATACACAACTAAATTTTGTAAAAATTAGAAGATGTAGGTATCATGAATTCATGTTTCAAGTTTATAAATAGAATTATTAAGTGAATTCAAGAACTTTTAAAACAAAAATTTCAAATTTACAGTGTTAAAATAATATGCAGTTCCAAACTGTATTTTACACTTTGGCCAAAATTGATTGAAACTTGCAATTGATTTGAGTGAAATTGCTTCTGGAGATAGATATCTATCATATATTATAGTAAAAATATCAAATTGGTTTACAAATAAAATTTGGTGAAGAGATTGGGAAATGATAGTATATAACCTAGTTTCACCTGGGTTAATATGTTGGGGTGTTGTGGCTTCAAGGGTGCATCGAGTTCTAAGATATTTTGGGAATTCGTAGATGGTGTAGTGGTGAAGCTTTCGCCGGAGTATGGTGTGTGATGATGGTGGCTGGAGGTGGAAGTGTTTAGTGATGTCAGGTTGGCACTGCAGAAGTTAATGTTTCAGGTTTTGGGTTCAAAAACTTGAATTTAAATTCAAGTAGAATTCTGGATTCTTGAGTGTTGGAGTGTTTTGTTGGGGATTGTGTCGTAGGGGTATGGCCAGAGAAGATGATCAGAGATGGCCTGAGATGGGTAGGTGGTGCACAGTGATGGTGTTGACAGGTTTGTGATGGTGTGGGTTGGTCTGTTGTGCAGGTTTTGATGTTGTGGGTTTGCAGGGTTTTGCCTCGGGTTTGTCTCGAGGAAAGTGGGAGATAACTCGAAGGAGAAGGGTAACTGACTCGAAGTAGAATTTTGCTTGCTCGAGTTACATTGTTCCAGGTTGTAACAAACAGAACTGTTCTGTTTTAAGTAAATTTGAAAGTTAAGTTTAAATTTAAATCTGGAGTTTAGTTTAGGATTTAAATTTGAGCCTAAGGATGAATTCAAACTTGTTTGAATTATTTTTCTGTAATAATTTAAATGCAGAATTTTAATTTGGTTTTAAAGAAAGAAAAAGAAAAAAAAAAAAGAAAACAGAAACTATTTCCAGTTTATAAAGTTAGAATTAAAGTGTAAACTAAGTTGTGACTTAGAATTTTGAAAACTGAATTTTAGTTGAATTCAAATAGGTTTGAATTATGTTTTTGAAAATAGTTTAAATTCTGGGAAAAATTTCAAAGTTTGATCTTTCTTGATAAAACAGAAAACTGTTTCTGTTTTAAATAAAAAAGTAGGCTTAAATTTTTAAGTGGAGATTTAAACTGAGTGTAAGTTTGGAATTTGAATATGAATTCAAATTTAATTTATCAGAGATTTGAAACCATATTGTGTTTTTAAATTTAAATTTGATTTTAAACTCTCAAGTATAAAATGCATTGTTGTTTTGTATTTGAATTAAAAGGTTAAGTATTTAAATTTAGAAATTTAAAATGAATTCAAATTTTAGTTTTTAAATCTGGATTTAAAATTTAGATTTCAGTTTTTAAATTAAAGAATTAAATTTAAATTGTTTTCAAATGATTTGCATTTGAATTAAAGGTATAAATTATAGAAAGAGTTTAAAGAGTTAAAGCTAAAATAAGTTTGAAAGTTGAATTTCAAATGTTAAAGAAATTTTTAAAATTGATTTGAATTTGATTTGAATTGAAATTTAAATCCTTTTCAACTTATTAATTAAGTATATGTTTCTTGTAAACATATAAGATTTAGATTTGTGTTGTTTTAAAATCTTATTTTAAATAAGTTTGAGTTTTAAAGTTTAAAAGAAATGTTAAATGGAATTTAATGTAAAATTTAAAAACATTTTTGTTTTTAAATGCTTAATTTAAATAAGAAATGTTTATCTAAAAGATAAATAAATGTTTAATGATTGGATTCATTGATTATTAAGGTAATTAAGATGAATGTTAATTATTTAATTAATTAATAATATGGAAGTTTAATTAAATAATTAATGATTTTTAATTTGATTTGAGATTAATTAATTAGTTTAATTAATCTATAATTAAGGATGGTTAACTAAATTTTAATTGATGATTAAGATTTATTTAATCAGGTGATTAATGATAATTAAGATTTTAATTAACACTTAGTTAATTAATAATTAGAGATTAATTAAATAGTAATTAAATATTAATTACTTAATAAATAATGATGATTAATATAAGTTAATCTCTTAATTAAGTAATTAAGAAATGTTAATGAAGTCATTAACATTTAATTAATGTGATTAATTTTTGATAATTAATTAATTAATTAATTAATAATCAATTATTTAGGTTTAATTACTTAATGAAAGTAATTAGTGAATTAATTACTTAATGTAATTAATTAAGGTTAATGTGATTTGTTTAGATTAATTAATTAAGTTTAATTGATTTAAAAAATTGAGGATTGTTTGATAATTCCTTTATGTAATTTATAAATTTGTAATTACTTAAGGAAGTAATTAATTTATAATTACAGGATGTAATTAAAGATATTTGTTTTAGAAGTAATTTGGATTTAAATTACTTTGAAATTAATCAAGGGGATTGATTTAGATAATTAATTAAGAATAATTAATTATTGAGTTGAGTAATTAATGTAGTTAATTACAGATTGATTATTAATCAAGGGTGATTAATATATATGTAGGGATTGGTTTTAGATTAATTACTAATGTAATTAATTAAGTAATTAACTTGTGTAATCAACTTATAAGCTAATTACTTATTGTAATTAGAGATAGTTAATCAGTAATGATTAATTGAATGATTATTTATAAATTGATTTGTAATCAATGGATGGTTAAGTTAAGTAGAATTAATGATGAAGAAATTAATTTAATTCATTTTAAATTAATTTGAGATTGAGTAATTAATTTAATTCATTTTAAATTAATTATAAGTGGTGTGATCATTAGATCAATTACTTATGTTTGATGATTTGTATTGGTTGTTTGGTATGGATTTGTAATCTCAGTTGTGAGATGGATAGTGTATGTGATATGGATGCATTGGTTGCTCTTGGATGATAATATGGATTATCTGATTTTGATATGAATTATCTGTTGATAATGATAATGTTGATTATCTGTTGTGTTATGAATTATCTATCTGTGTATATTTAGATAATGATTGAAATTGTTTTAAACTTAAAACAACTTGGCCTTAATAAGACACGCTTTGGATTTCGATGAGACCGGGATCGGGTTTCCATATTTGGACATCCGAAAACCACATCGATTCCAAATAACGTTAGGTCGTTAATCCAAGTGGAGCGAGTGAAGACTCGAGGTGTAAGGGCTATACGTCAGTATAACTCTGTGGGTGATTCCGTAATGAGTTTGACGGAATAGTACTTATAGATTCGAGATGGTGAATCAGAGTGCAAGGGTTATTGTCGTTAACTCTGAGGGTGATTCCAATATGAGTGTAACGAGATAATGCCTTCGGTTTCGTTCGAACCCGGAACGAACTTGTATGGATTGAATGCTTTCAGAACATCGTCAGGTGGACGATGAGCATTCTAAGTGATGTGTCCTATAAAGGTAATCGTAACCTCAAGCCTCATCAACCGGGAATGGCTAAAACAGGGGAGGTGCAGCAAAGCTTCGTGGGTAGCCCCCACTGGAGAGTAAGATTTACCCCTGTCTAGAGGTCCCTTTATATTTCGGCTGTGTGGGACGGTTGATCATGACAACCGTCGGGGTTGTCTTATTTGGAACTGTTCAGTAAGGAACGGGTCCGGCTTTGTGTTGCAGGGGAGTTAGGGTGGCTCCTCGGTACGGTGATCTAGGCCACGTACTGTGACGGGCGGTACCCCAGTAGCCCTGCCATTGATGGAATCCAAAATCCAATAAGTGCCGTACGTATTAGTTGTGCCCAACTATGTTGGAATGTGAGATGTAAGCATTTCAGCTATTTCTGTACTTTATTTGAAAACCCTAGACACTATTATAATATCATCTGATTTCCTATCAAATGTTTTGGTTAGCGTAAGGTAAAAACTTTTCCATGTTTATGTGTGGGAAGTCTTACGTGATACCTTTTCTTTCAAAGGTTTTTTAAAGTTAAGCAACTTTAACCTGTTACTCACACCAGACCCATGTCTGACCCGGAGTTATTTCTGTTTTTCTTTAACTCTTGGGTACTCAAATTTTTATGAGTAGTCAAGGGAATTCAGGTTAGGATTCAGGATTGCTTTGACGATTTGTGGAGGAGCATATGGAGCAGGAGGCTTCTGCGTATAGTTATATAATTCCGCTGTGTTTGGTATCTCTGAGTGTTGTGTTTGATTTGAGTTGTATAACTAGACAGGTGTCTATAACTGTCTAGTATGTGTTGTATATGTCTGTGTAACTCTGATATTTGATGTATACTATGTAATATTTTGTTATAAATATAATTTATTCGTTCCGCTGTTGAGATTCTTGTGTTGTTTCTTCCTTCTCTTCTTTCTATTCTCTTTTCTATCCCTTTCTTTCTTTTTTTCATGATGCGATTTTCCGGGAGTGGAAAGTCGGGTCGTGACATTTTGGCTCTGATACCACAATGTCACAACCCGAATTTCACTCCCAGAAAATCGCGTCATGAATTAAGAAAGAAAGGGATAGAGAATAGAATAGAAAGAAGAGAAGAAGAAACAACATCAGAATCTAACACAGCGGAACGAATAAATTATATTAATAACATAATACTTTACATAGTATCATATGCATCAGAGATACACAGCATAAACAACTCATACTAGACAGTTATAGACACCTGTCTAATTATACAACATAATACAACAAACTCTCAGAGAACACACAGCGGAATACTCTATATATATCTACCCGCAGAAGCCTCCTGCTCCATTGCTCCTCCACAAGTCGTCGAAGCTAATCCAGAATCCTAACCTGAATTCCCTTGACTACTCATAAAAATTTGAGTACCCAAGAGTTTATGAAAAACAAAAATAAACTCCGGGTCAGACATGGGTCTGGTGTGAGTAACAGGTTAAAGTTGCTTAACTTTCAAAAACCTTTGAAAAGAAAGGTATCACGTAAGACTTCCCACACATAAATATGGAAAAGTTTTTACCTTACGCTAACCAAAACATTTGATAGGAAATCCGATGATATTATAATAGTGTCTAGGGTTTTCAAATAAATAAGAAATAGCCGAAATTGTTACATGATTAAATTCCAGCTACTAGCCACAAAAGTGGGTAATACAATCAAAACCGTTGGCACTTATTGGATTATGGATTCCATACAATGGCAGGGCTACTGGGGTACCGCCCGTCACAGTACGTGGCCTAGATCACCGTACCGAGGATTACTCCCTTCATCCCCTGCAACACAAAGCCGGACCCGTTCCTTACTGAACAGTTCCAAACAAGACAACCCCGGCGATTCTAGCTAGCAATCGCCCCACACAGCCGAAATATAAAGGGACTTCTAGACAGGGATCAATCTTGCTCTCCAGTGGGCGCGACCCACGAAGCTTTGCTGCACCTCCCCTGTTTTAGCCATTCCCGGTTGATGAGGCTTGAGGCTACGATTACCTTTATATGACCAATTATCTTAGAATGCTCATCGTCCACCTGACGATGTTCTGAAAGCATTCAATCCATACAAGTTCGTTCCGGGTTCGAACGAAACCGAAGGCATTATCTCGTTACACTCGTATTGGAATCACCCTCAGAGTTAACGACAATAACCCTTGCACTCTGATTCACCATCTCGAATCTATAAGGTCTATTCCGTCAAACTCATTACGGAATCACCCACAGAGTTATACTGACGTATAGCCCTTACACCTCGAGTCTTCACCAAGCTCCACTTTGAATCACGACCTAACGTTATTTGGAATCGATGTGGTTTTCGGATATCCAATTGTGGAAACCCGATCCCGGTCTCATCGAAAACCAAAGCGTGTCTTTTAAGGTCCAAGTTGTTTTAAAGGTTTAAAACATTTCAATAACATTATCTATATACACACAGATATATAACTTAAATCATAACTGATAATCAACATTATCACATAACAGGTAATTCACATCATCAATATCATATAGATATTCCATATCTCAACATCACAATAGATAACCTATGTTATCATCACAATATAACCAACATCCATACCACACAATATCATTTATCTCATTACTGAGATTACAAAGCATCCAAGTCAAACCATTCATCCATAAGCAAAGATTCACTCATCACAATATAATTAATTTAAAATGAATTAAATTAATCATCTCTATCTCACATTAATTTAAAATGAATTAAATTAATTCCTTCATCTATAATTAATTTAAAATAAATTAAATTAATTACTCCACCAAATTATATCTTGCTTACCCAACTATTTAATTGATTATCATCAATTAATCAATCATAAATTACTTTAATTAATCGTTCTTGATTAATTATTCTTAATTACATTCATGTAATTATACTCAATTAATTTTACAAAATTAATTATCCTCAACTAACCAGTAATTAACCCTTAATTACTCCAACTAATTAATTAATCATAATTAATTACATTTACCCTTAATTAATTACATTAATTAATTACCTTTCCAAAAGAAACATCATCAGAACCAGCACAACCACCAGATTTAGATGGTGTTGGTAGAGTATTGATGGTCTAATCTTATAGTAGGATGACTCAGAGCATCTGAAGAATTGTGCAGTTAAGAACTGAGGAGATTTGGGATGTGCAATTAGAGTTTGGATATTGATTTGGTTTTATCCAATTAAAGGAGCTCGGCGTGGAGTTCGCCAGCGTTCGGTGCGATTGTGCACGTAAACGTGCACAAATTTTGGGTATCAGGTGGCGTTAGGATGGGATGGAGAGGACGAAGAAGAAGACTCGAAGTAGACTCCGTGATTTCATCGTTATGACTCGAAGCAGTGGGGAAGGAAAGAGGAACTCAGGGATTGTCGCGTGAGTTTTGTGGGTTAGCTCGGGTATTTGGTCAGGGGTTAGAACAGTGGGTTAAGTTGATAATGCAAAGGGGATTTTATCTTAGAAATAAAGTTTAAAACAAAGATTGAACAAGTTTAAAAAAAAAAAAAAAAATTGTTTCAAAGTTATGTTTTAAAACAGGTTTATATATTTTAAAATATGAAAGTTTTTAAAATAAAATATGAATGTTTGAATAAGTTTGTATTAAATTTTTATCAAAGACCTTTGGAATAGTTTTAAAAATTTAAAGTTCAATTTAAAATATGTTTAAATTTAATTGATTTCTAAATCATTTTATTTTGTTTAAAATAAGTTTAATGATTTAGAATTTGATAATCAATTGTAATAAAAATTATCTTTAGTTATTTTGAATTTGATTTATTTGAAGATAATTAAATTTGTAAAGTTAATTGAGATAGTTAAATCATTTTTAATTATCAAGTTTTATTTGTTAATAAATGATTTAATTAAGATAATGGTTTCTAAATTAAGAATCTTTTAATATTAAAAGTTAAGAATCATTTAATTAATTTTAAATGATTTAGTTAAATAGTTAATTAAATAATAAATTTGTGATTAATTAAGATAATCACTTATGAGTTAATTTAATGTAATTACTGGGAAAGTAATTAAGTAATTAAGTGATTAATTACAAGAGGTCATTAAGTAAAGGATAATCACTTTATTAAAAGTAATTATGTAAATGTGATTAAGAGTTAATCACTTTAGTTATTAATTAAAGAATTAATTAATAATTGATTAAAGGTTTAAATTATTTGATTAATGATTAATTAATTGAAGTATTAAGAGTAATTAATTAAGTCCTTAATTACTTGTTAAAGTAATTAATTAAGATAGAATTTAATTAATGATATAATCATTAATTAATGGAAATAATTAATTAATTGTTAATTAATAATTTAAGAGCAATTAATTTATAATTTAGTTTTAATTACTAAATGTAATTAAAAGTAATTAATCAAAGGTGATTAATTAAAAGTAATTAATTAAGTATGATTAATTAAAAGGTAATTAATCAAGTGTGATTAATTAATAATTATTAATCAAGTGTAATTAATTAAAGATAATTAAGGAATAATTATCAAAATAATTAGAGAATAATTAATCAAGGTTGATTAATTTAGAAAGTAATTAAGAGGTAATTACTTAGTATAATTTGTAAGTAATTAATCAGGATGATTAATTAAATTGGTAATTAAGTAATAATTACTTAAAGTAATTAAGTGATAATTAATCAGGGAGGATTAATTGAAGTGGATAATCAAGTGATGTTAGTTAATTAATTTGTAATTAATTAATGAATAGTATTGGATTGAAGATAATCCAAGTATTTAATTAAGGATTAATTTAATTTAAGGATTAATTAAGTTAATCAAGTTTGAAAACAAACTTGTTTATGAATGATTGGATGATTTATATATCATTGGATGAGTAATGATATTGGTTGTTGTTGGATGACATTGATTGATGGATGATGATATGTATATGTTATATCTGATTGTGATATATATGCTGCTTTGTGATATGTATAGATGCATGTTATAATAGATGCTTATCTATCTGTGTTGTGAATACATCCATTTATGTTAAGTGATACTTCTGAATATCTATTGTTTAAATCCCTTAAGTACAACTTGGACATTAAAATGGCGTTTGGTTTCGATGAGACCGGGATCGGGTTTCCATATTTGGAATCCGAAAACCACATCGATTCCAATTAAACGTTAGGTCGTTAATCCAAGTGGAGCAAGTGAAGACTCGAGGTGTAAGGGCTATACGTCAGTATAACTCTGTGGGTGATTCCGTAATGAGTTTGACGGAATAGTGCTTATAGATTCGAGATGGTGAATCAGAGTGCAAGGGCTATGGTCGTTGACTCTGAGGGTGATTCCAAAATGAGTGCAACGAGATAGTGCCTTCGGTTTCGTTCGAACCCGGAACGAACTTGTATGGATTGAATGCTTTCAGCACATCGTCAGGCGGACGATGAGCATTCTAAGATAATTGGTCCTATAAAGGTAATCGCAGCCTCAAGCCTCATCAACCGGGAATGGCTAAAACAGGGGAGGTGCAGCAAGGCTTCGTGGGTCGCGCCCACTGGAGAGCAAGATACATCCCTGTCTAGAGGTCCCTTTATATTTCGGCTGTGTGGGCAGTTGGTCTGCAGCCAACTGCGGGGTGGTCTTGTTCGGGACTGTTCAGTAAGGAATGGTCCCGGTCTTGTGTTGCAGGGGATGAAGGGAGTAATCCTCGGTACTGTGATCTAGGCCACGTACTGTGACGGGCGGTACCCCAGTAGCCCTGCCATTGTTGGAAACCCATTTTCCCTACGAGACCCTACGGTTTTGTTTGTATTACCCACTTTTGTGGCTAGTAGCTGGAATTTAATGAATGTAACAATTTCGGCTATTTCATATTTACTTGAAAACCCTAGACACTATTATAATATCACTGGATTTCCTATCAAATGTTTTGGTTAGCGTAAGGTAAAAACTTTTCCATGTTTATGTGTGGGAAGTCTTACGTGATACCTTTTGTTTTCAAAGGATTTTCTAAAGTTAAGCAATCTTAAACCGTTTACTCACACCAGACCCCTGTCTGACCCGAGTGTTTATTTTCTGTTTTATTAAACTCTTGGGTACTCATATTATATATGAGTAGTCAAGTGATTCAGGTTATCTCTTGACGAATTCTGGAGGAGCTTTGGAGCAGGAGGCTTCAGCGTGTAGATATGATTAGAGTTTCCGCTGTGTTGTTGTCTGTATGATGTCTGGTATTGTATTAGACAGAAATGATATAACTGTCTAAATTGAGATGTTTAGTTGTGTACTCTGATGTATATGATACTCTGTATATGTTCTATATTATATTTAAATCGTTCCGCTGTGAGATTCTGATGTGTTGTTTTCTCTTTCTTCTCTTTCTTTTCTTCTTCTATCCCTTTCTTTCTTATTTAGTGATGCGATTTTCCGGGAGTGGAAAGTCGGGTCGCTACAGTTGAATCACAATTTCCATTTGCAATTCAATTGTGAAATCAAAACTTGAAATTGTTTTAATAAATTTCTGACCAT
The DNA here is from genome assembly GCA_030765085.1 of Allium cepa. NCBI lineage: Eukaryota > Viridiplantae > Streptophyta > Magnoliopsida > Asparagales > Amaryllidaceae > Allium > Allium cepa. The sequence goes on along the minus strand of JASFAV010000023.1, from coordinate 73,990 downwards.
AATTTATATTTTACTGTAAATTCAAGTAATTTAAATCATTTATTCACTTTAAAAACTGGTAATTGTTTCTGGATGATAGTTTACTTAGATTCAAACAACTTCTATTAACAATCCTAGTTCGAATTTGAATCCAAGAACAAGATATTGAATTTATTATAGATATTGAAATTGTTTCAAAACCACACAATAAACTACAGGCATTAAATCTATATCCAGACATGCCCTTAAACACTCACATACAACATACATTTAATTCAATCAAGTAACAGCATGATATTCATTCACAATCCAAGATAAGATTCAAGTTTAAATCTGTTTTTTTTTTTTAAATTTATTTACTCACTAGATTCAAACAGAAGACAGAGCAAATGATTTTACTTCTCAGGCATTCATTCAAAATCCAATAATTCAAAGAACCATAACATTTTCATATATAAACAGAGATGAAATCAAGTTAAAACTGTTTTTAAAATTCGTTTTACTCACATGTATTTAAGTGGAAGAAAGAACTGCATGATTGTATTGAAGAAGAACTTGCATTTGATAAATTGTTGCTGCATGTTGGTGTTTTACTTGCAGTTGATTGAATTATTCTCAGATTTGAATTTTCCCTTTGTTTCCTGGATTTCCAGATTTGCAGATTCTTTGTTTGAGTTTGAAGAAAATGTTTGAGCTGAAGTAAAACTTTGTTTTATATTTACAAGTTAAATTTTAAATTTAATTATCAAAAATGAAGAAGACATTTGTCACAAAGAACTCTAATCTATTTACACCTAAGCAATTAATTTACAAGTGTCTTAACACATATTCAAAAGTTTAACAAGTGTTATTTATATTTTATTTTTATTTATTTTAAATTTTGCATGAAAGGTGAATATATATATAATGTATTTTAAGGTTTAATTATTTATTTACTATGTAATATTCATATGAAACAAGTAACTTACATTTTAATTCTATTAAATGTTTATATGTTTGAAATTTCTATTTTAATTTAAATCTTATTTAAAAGCTTAAGGTACATATTTATCATGAATAATGAATTAACTTTGTTATTTTAAAATTTAAATCTCAATTATCAATTTAAAGTCATTAAATCAAATTATCATTTTAAATTCAAAACCAAATATATTCAATTTTGAAAATTCTTATTAAATTCAAATTAATGCAATTCCTATTCCAAATATATATATACAAATATATATACACATTTCAAATAGAAAAGTATTTTAACATTAAATTTGTTAATTTCCAAATTAAATATCAAATCACAATATATATACATTCATATATATTTTAATTTGAATCTAAAATTTTATTACATTAAAGACTTCTTATTTACCAAAATAAATATTTCTAAATCAAATTACTATTAGCTTTCAAAAGAATTAATCTTGCCTATTCATATTGTAAAGAAATTTATTGACAGATATTAACAAATTATTATTATTAACCTTTAAAATAAATTTAACTTGTCAATTTATAATATAAAATGATCAAATCAATTTAATTATTATCAAAGATTATTAAATTGATATTGCTCAAAATTCCGGGTCGTCACATTTATTAAACTTAATTTAAATAAAATATAATGATTTAGAAATAAATTAAATTTAAACATATTTTGAGTTGAACTTTGAAATGGAATTAACTTTAAAATTTTCATATAGTATTTGTTAGATTTGCAATTTAAAAGGTTTTAAATTTATTTAAAACTTTGATAAGTTTAAAATTATTCTATTTTAAACTTGAATTTGAATTGAAATTTAAAGGTAATTTCAAAAGTACTTTGTTTGAATCAAATTGTTTTAAACATAATTAAGTTATGTTTTATTTTGGAAAATTTGATTAAGAATTATGTTTTAAAATTTATTAACAGGTAATTAAGATTAATTAATTAATTTAATTAATTAATTAAATTTGGAATTAATAATTGATCAAGGATTAATCAATTTGAAATTAAGGTCATTAATTAAGTTATTAATTAATGATAAATGAATATTAATTATGTAATTAAGTTTTAAATCAAGGTTAATTAATTTAATAAATAACTTTAATTAATAAATGATTAAAGATAAATTAAATAGTAATTAATTTAAGTTAATTACCTTATAAAATAATTTGAGGATGGTTAATGAAGGTCATTAACCATGATTATTTAACAATTAATTAATGTAGTTAATTTTTATAATTAATTAGATTAATTAATTTAATAATAATCAATTGTAAATGGTTTGGGTAATTACTTGATAAAGTAATTAAGAAATTAATTACTTAATGTAATTAATTTAATTGAATGAGATTGTTTAATGTAATTAATTAAGTTTAATTAATTTTAAACACTTGGTATCAGAGCTCTATATTCCCTCTGCTCATCTCCAAATCCTCAAGCTACTCGAATCATCATAGAATCCAGGCAGTTACAGGTCTTCCATTTCTTAATAGCTTGGTTCAAACTTGAAAACTATGCTTGCCATCACCATTACTTTCTGACCACCCTTCTTCTATTTCCCCTCACTTCCCAATCAACATACCATCTTCAGGCAAGAGTCCAAGTTTCAAAATCCATTCCATGATCAGATACCCCAAAATTCAAAATACCCAAAAACTGCACAGACCTTAATTACTGAATTCCCAGAAGATTTTAAATGGTGATGCTTGTTCTAATAACCATGTTTTTAAACCTGCACTAAGTTTAAACTTGTTTTTTTTGAAGGATTTTAAGATATTGGCAAACTTACTTTTTGAAAACAAAAGGTATCACGTAAGACTTCCCACACATAAACATGGAAAAGTTTTTACCTTACGCTAACTAAAACATTTGATAGGAAATCCGATGATATTATAATAGTGTCTAGGGTTTTCAAATAAAATACAGAAATAGCTGAAATGCTTACATCTCACATTCCAACATAGTTGGGCACAACTAATACGTACGGCACTTATTGGATTTTGGATTCCATACAACACAAACTCAAATTGTTTACATAAAAATTTCTAACTAAGCTTCAAACATAAATGAGTGGATTTGCATTTAAATCCAAGAAATATCAGAAGTATGTTTGAAAGTAATTAAAACTTAAACAATTGATTATTAATTAATTAATCTAATTAATTATCAAAAATTAATCACATTAATTAATTTTAAAAAAAATCTTGAGTTAATAACTAATGATGATTAATTTAAGTAAATTCTTAATGAAGTGATTAAGAAATGTTAATGAAGTTATTAACTCAAGATTTTTTTTAAAATTAATTAATGTGATTAATTTTTGATAATTAATTAGATTAATTAATTAATAATCAATTGTTTAAGTTTTAATACTGTAGCGACCCGACTTTCCACTCCCGGAAAATCGCATCACTAAATAAGAAAGAAAGGGATAGAAGAAGAAAAGAAAGAGAAGAAAGAGAAAACAACACATCAGAATCTCACAGCGGAACGATTTAAATATAATATAGAACATATACAGAGTATCATATACATCAGAGTACACAACTAAACATCTCAATTTAGACAGTTATATCATTTCTGTCTAATACAATACCAGACATCATACAGACAACAACACAGCGGAAACTCTAATCATATCTACACGCTGAAGCCTCCTGCTCCAAAGCTCCTCCAGAATTCGTCAAGAGATAACCTGAATCACTTGACTACTCATATATAATATGAGTACCCAAGAGTTTAATAAAACAGAAAATAAACACTCGGGTCAGACAGGGGTCTGGTGTGAGTAAACGGTTTAAGATTGCTTAACTTTAGAAAATCCTTTGAAAACAAAAGGTATCACGTAAGACTTCCCACACATAAACATGGAAAAGTTTTTACCTTACGCTAACCAAAACATTTGATAGGAAATCCAGTGATATTATAATAGTGTCTAGGGTTTTCAAGTAAATATGAAATAGCCGAAATTGTTACATTCATTAAATTCCAGCTACTAGCCACAAAAGTGGGTAATACAAACAAAACCGTAGGGTCTCGTAGGGAAAATGGGTTTCCAACAATGGCAGGGCTACTGGGGTACCGCCCGTCACAGTACGTGGCCTAGATCACAGTACCGAGGATTACTCCCTTCATCCCCTGCAACACAAGACCGGGACCATTCCTTACTGAACAGTCCCGAACAAGACCACCCCGCAGTTGGCTGCAGTTCCAACCGCCCACAAAGCCGAAATATAAAGGGACCTCTAGACAGGGATGTATCTTGCCCTCCAGTGGGCGCGACCCACGAAGCCTTGCTGCACCTCCCCTGTTTTAGCCATTCCCGGTTGATGAGGCTTGAGGCTGCGATTACCTTTATAGGGCCAATTATCTTAGAAATGCTCATCGTCCGCCTGACGATGTGCTGAAAGCATTCAATCCATACAAGTTCGTTCCGGGTTCGAACGAAACCGAAGGCACTATCTCGTTGCACTCATTTTGGAATCACCCTCAGAGTCAACGACCATAGCCCTTGCACTCTAAATCTCCATCTCGAATCTATAAGCACTATTCCGTCAAACTCATTACGGAATCACCCACAGAGTTATACTGACGTATAGCCCTTACACCTCGAGTCTTCACTTGCTCCACTTGGATTAACGACCTAACGTTTAATTGGAATCGATGTGGTTTTCGGATCCCAAATATGGAAAACCCGATCCCGGTCTCATCGAAACCAAACGCCATTTTAATGTCCAAGTTATTCTTAAGGGATTTAAACAATAGATATTTAGAAAATATCACTTAACACAAATGGATGTATTCATAACACAGACAGATAAGCATCTATTATAACATGCATCTATACATATCACAAAGCAGCATATATATCACAATCAGATATAACATATATGTTAACGCCGAGCGACTCAAGGAGCCTACGATCCATAATAGTTGCCGACTCATCAAGACTAGCGACTCAACTAGCCCACGACTCATCCAGTAAGTGCCGACTCATCAAGACTAGCGACTCAACTAGCCCACGACTCATCCAGTAAGTGCCGACTCATCAAGACTAGCGACTCAACTAGCCCACGACTCATCCAGTAAGTGCCGACTCATCAAGACTAGCGACTCAACTAGCCCACGACTCATCCAGTAAGTGCCGACTCATCAAGACTAGCGACTCAACTAGCCCGCGACTCATCCAGTAAGTGCCGACTCATCAAGACTAGCGACTCAACTAGCCCACGACTCATCCTATAAGGCCGCTCAAAGGAGCGACTCACGACTTAAGGAGCCTAATAAGTTAAAGCGTCAGCGACTCAACATGTAGGGCAGTCAGCGACTCATTGGTGGCAACGACTCAGCGAGCTAGTGCTTTAAAGGTACAGTGTGGATTAACGACTCAGCAGGGTCTGCGACTCAAGGCCTAGACCAATTCAACGACTCAAGAGGCCGCTACGACTCAAAAGATGGGCCGACACCCGACACAAGACTCAGAGGCAAGTTCAAGATCATGCTGCAAAGAAGTGACTTGCAGACGACTCACGACTCATCATGAGTCGGTCACGACTCATGATGAGTCGACCACGACTCATGACTTTGCAATTTTAGCCTAGGAAGTTTGCCTATAAATACGTAGCCACTTCCAACGTTCAAAGGACCTTTTGGCTCATTCTCTTCAAGTGCCGTTACTCTGCCGAATTCCAGACGACTTCAAAGCTTTTTAGATCCAACAAACTTCTAAAGGAACTCCATGAAGGAATCATCCACATTCACCATGGATTTGAAGATGATTGTCAACATCAAAGCTTGAGCTACTTGTTTCACATACCCTATCACTTGAAGTGGGTTGTAATTGAAAGATCTTGTAAAGAATTGTAATCAAACTAGTGATAAAAAGATTAAAGTGGACGTAGGCTGGATTATAAGCCGAACCACTATAAATACTGTGTCTCTTACCGTTTTTCTACATACTTTCTGCTTATTTCTATTTCCCGTATAAACGGGTGGTGCTTTCACAATCACATCTTATACACCAGGGTGTTAGCGTTTAAATTTGAGCGTTAACATTTTGGTGCTTTCACTGAGAACTGAACTCAGGACATCTATCATCATTGTTTCAGAAAGATTTGTAGATAGAGTTTCTTTAAGAACCAGAAGTCTATCCGAAATCATGGCTCCTGGAAGGAAAAGTAAATCTGTGAGATCTGCAAACATTCGAGAGGGAACCTCCACTTCCCCAACACCAAATCAAGCCACTCCAGCTGTTGGAGTTTCAAAAGCGGAATTGGACGCTGCTATCTTTGGGTTGAATCAGCAAATAAATGCCCAGAACGCGCAATTGGAAGCTCAGAATGCTCAGAATGCTCTGATTCTGAATAGGTTAAACGATCTGCTCGGGGCAAACCGTCAACCTGCGAATAATGAAAGGAACTTTGTCGGTAATGTCCATGATGCTGAAACTAGAAACATTCCCGAAAGGGCTGCTAGCCCCTTTGAACAGACATTGCCTGAGGCTGGAGGATCCAGAAATAGGAATGACGAAGAATATCTTTCTGGTATGGTTCGACAGATTATGAAAGAAAGTATGCAAAGGGTCGAAGATGAGAAAGAGTGGGGTTTCGCTCCGAGCAAGACTCCGTTTACTGAAAAGATCCTAAAAGCTGAATTCCCAAGGAAGTTCGTCCCTCCGACCATTCCAGCTTACAAAGGGACAAGTGATCCAAATGAGTTCCTGTACAAATATGATTGGCACATGACAGGTGCCAGAGCTTCTGACGAGATAAAATGCCGCTATTTTCCTGTGTATTTGGAAGGGGTAGCTCTGCTTTGGTTCACAAAACTACCTGTCCGGTCCATCGATCAGTTTTCAGACCTAACCAGGAAATTTAAAGAGCAATTTAGGCTATATGCTTCAAAGGCAAAAGACATCATGTCGTTATCCGGTTTGGAACAGAATCCGGGGGAAACTATCAAGTCTTTTTTAAATCGCTTTAATATAGCGTTAGCTGAGGTGGATAATGCAGAACCCCGCATGGTCTTGACCTATTTGATGAGAGCTATTGATAAGTCAAGTGAATTCGGAAAGTGGCTGAACATGAAGGAGCCAAATTCTCTGGAAAAGTTCTACAAAAAGGCGGATGAATTCATGCGTTTGGAAAGCCGTCCTGTCCCGGCAAAGGCAACAGTAGAGAAAGCTGAAGACAACACTGCTGCGCCACGTAAGAATGGATCTGTGGGACAGAAAAGAGAAAATAATGATGGAAGGAAACAACACAATTCAAAGAAGCCTCGATCCTTCAAGCCATCAGAATATACTCCTTTGTTAGAGACACCAGAGCGCATCTACCTGGCTACAAAAGATTCTTTTGAGTATCCCAAACCTCCTGTTCTCAGAACCGGAAGAAAAGCTGTGCAAAGTGGGAAGTTCTGTCGCTTCCATAATCAGCCTGGTCATGACACAGACGACTGCCGTCAATTGAAAAATATAATCGAAGAATTGCTAAGAGAAAATAAGCTGCAGCAGTTTGTGAAGAAGAGTAGTAATGACCCTGCTTCGTCAAGTCAGGGGCAACAAGCTCTTGCTCATCAGCCCAGGACAAATGAGAAGGCCGCAGGACATGAATCTGGAAGGCCAGTTATTAATGTCATCACAGGAGGACCCCACCCAGCAGGCAGAAGCTGGGGTGAAATGGAGAGGTACACTCGAGCTCTGAAACATATGCCAACTGAAGAGAATGTCTTTGTTTTAGAGGACTCTACACCCCTGAAACAACAAAGGACTTTTAATGATGATATTGTGTTCAGGGCTAGAGATTCCACGGGCATTGAGGCCCCTACTTTGGACCCGTTAGTCATCTCGGCCGGTATTGGACCGGCTATTGTCAGAAGAGTTCTTATTGATTGCGGCGCATCTTGCAACATCCTCTTCAAGAAAACGTTTGACCAGATGAGAATCCCGATGGCGGATGTGCAAGCCTCATCTCAGAAGATTGTTGGCTTCACTGGGGAGCCAAAGCAACCAGTAGGAACCATTGACTTGCTTGTGGAACTCGGAGAAGGAGAAAGAAAAGTAGTTCGCAAGCAGACTTTTGTGATAGTAGATGAATTTTCTGCTTATAATGCTTTCTTTGGTCGACCTATTCTTGCTGCATTCAAAGCTGTCCTTGCCCCATGGTGTCTTACTATTAAATTCCCTACAGACAATGGGGTAGGAGTTATTAAAGGAGACCAGAACGCTGGGCGAGAATGTTATATGACAGAGCTGCGAGAAACAAGGAAGAGAGAAATGGGGAAAGATGCGGCAACCCCAATCCGCATCAAAACACCAACCCTATAGCAACTACAGGGCGGACCCTGCACTGGCGAGCATAGCGGGGCACGAAAAGTGATGGATCCTAGAAAGGCCAGTGCGGGGGAGAGTAGGGTGGTACCAGCAGAAACAACGATACCGGTGCCCGTTGATCTGAAGGACCCAAACAAGGTGCTGAATGTGGGTTCACAACTTAATGTGTCAGTTCAGAATGCCTTGATATCTTTTTTGAAAGCAAACCTGGATGTTTTCGCTTGGACCCATGCCGATATGTGCGGAATATCCCCAGAAGTTGCGGTACATGCTCTGAATATTGACCCAAAGTTCACGCCAGTAAAGCAGAAAAGAAGAATCCAAGGTCTAGAAAGGTCGACAGCATTGAAAGAGGAAGTTGACCGGCTCATGGAGAATAATTTCATCAGAGAATCTACCTATCCAAATTGGGTTTCAAATCCAGTGCTAGTTAAGAAAGCCAATGGTAAATGGAGAGTGTGCATCGACTTTTCAGATCTAAACAAGGCCTGTCCCAAAGACTGCTTCCCATTACCCAGGATCGATCAACTGGTAGATGGAACAGCGGGTCATGAATTGTTGTCTTTTATGGATGCCTACTCCGGATATAATCAGATCATGATGCATGAGCCAGATCAGGAGGACACAAGCTTTATCACCGATGTCGGTCTTTACTGTTACAGAGTTATGCCCTTTGGGTTGAAGAATGCGGGGGCAACATACCAAAGACTGGTTAATGCTATGTTCAAACCGCAGTTGGGAAAGACTATGGAAGTTTACGTTGATGACATGCTAGTAAAATCTAAGAAAGCAGTGGATCACATCGAACACTTAGCAGAAATGTTCGCAATTCTCCGAAGATACGGAATGAAGCTTAACCCTTTAAAATGTTCTTTCGGGGTAGAATCTGGGAAGTTCTTGGGTTTCATCGTGAGCGCTAGGGGCATTGAAGCTAGTCCAGCTCAAATCACTGCTCTAAAAGAAGTCAAAGCTCCTAAAACAAAGAGGGAATTGCAAAGTCTCAATGGAAAAATTGCCGCCTTAAGTCGGTTCATATCCAAAGCTACTGATAAATGCATTCCATTCTTCGACGCTCTAAAGAAAGGAAAGAAAAACTTTGGCTGGGCTCCCGAATGCCAGAAAGCTTTTGAAGAATTGATTCAACATATGGAAACGCCTCCAATACTTTCCAGGCCCAGCGATGGCGAGGATCTTCTTATATACTTGGCAGTTTCATCTCATGCTTTAAGTGCAGCGCTGGTACGGGAAGACAAAAGGATTCAACATCCAGTTTACTATATCAGCAAAAGACTCACTGGGGCAGAAATGAATTACTCCAAGTTGGAAAAACTCGCCTATTGTCTATTGATTGCCTCAAGAAAGTTGAGGCAATATTTCCAGGCTCATCCTATCAAAGTCCTCACTGATCAACCTTTAAAGCAAGTCTTGTTTCGCCCTGAGACTTCGGGCCGCCTTTTAAAGTGGAATATTGAATTGAGCCAATATGACATCACTTATCATCCTAGAAAAGCGATCAACGGACAAGCTTTGGCAGATTTTATTGCAGAATTTACAGACAAGGGTAACAGCGAGGAAGAAACAATCGAGAACTCCCCAACCCAATGGAAGTTGTTTGTAGATGGCGCAAGAAATGATTACTGTTCAGGTGCTGGAATTGTTCTTGAAACTCCTGAAGGCCGGTCATTATGCTATGCGCTAAGATTAGAATTTCCTTCAACAAACAATGAAGCAGAATATGAAGCTCTGATCGCTGGTTTGAAAATTGCTAAAGAACTAAACATTCGAGCGTTACAGATCTTCAGTGATTCTCAGCTTATAGTATGCCAAGTCAAGAAGGAGTTTCAAACGAAAGGAGGAAATCTGCCCGCTTATGTGTCAAAGGCTTGGGAACTTTTATGTGAATTCGACCATTACACGATAAGTCATATTCCTCGAGAAGAAAACATGAAAGCAGATTCTCTCGCAAAATACTCAAGTTCTGGCGAAGCCCAATCCTTAGGGTTAGTTCCAGTGGAAGTTTTGTCAAATCCGAGCATTGATGGAATGGATATCGATTGGGTTATGAGTATGTCGCAAGAGCAAGAATCATGGATGACTCCAATAACAAAGTATCTACTCAATGGCTCTTTACCAGAAAACTCTAAAGAACGACAAAAGCTACTGAGAAAAGCTTCTCGATATATAATCCAGGATGGTCAATTATACAGACGAGGATTCTCAATGCCATTGCTTCGATGTGTATCCCGGGAAGAGTCCAAAACAATCCTAACTGAAGTGCATGGAGGAGAATGCGGTGATCATTCAGGTGGTCAAACATTAGCAAAGAAAATTCTCCGATACGGATATTTTTGGCCAGAAATTAATCGAGATGCTGCAGATTACTCTCGAAAATGTGACAGATGTCAAAGATTTGCCAAAATTCCTAGAGCACCTTCTACTGAGCTCACACAAATGACCAGTCCGTGGCCGTTTGCGATTTGGGGAATAGATTTGATCGGACCTTTACCAACCGCCAAATCTGGAATCAAATATGCCATTGTTGCTGTAGATTATTTCACTAAATGGGCTGAAGCTGAACCATTGGCAACTATCACCTCCAAAAAGATGATAAATTTTGTGACTAAGAATATCATTTGCAGATACGGTGTGCCTCAGAAAATAATCACAGACAATGGTACTCAGTTTGAAAGCGAGGAATTCCAGGATTTTTGCAAGCGATTCAAAATCCAGAAAAGCTTTTCGGCAGTAGCTCATCCGCAGGCAAACGGGCAAGTGGAAGCAGTGAACAAGATCATCAAATCAACCATCAAAAAGCAACTCGAAAGAGCAAAAGGTGGTTGGGTCGATAAACTACCGCTTGCACTATGGGCATACAGAACTACTCACAAAACTGCAACTGGGCATACTCCTTTTTCGTTAGCATACGGATCGGAAGCAATGATCCCGGTTGAAACAGAGGTCCCTTCACACAGAAGAATCCATTTCAATCAAGCAGAAAATGAAAAGCTGCAACTTGAAGCGCTGGATCTCCTTGATGAAAAAAGAGATGAAGCTAACCTCAGAGTTGCAGCTCATCAGCAAAGGATAGCCAGACATTTCAATTCCAAAGTTCGTCAACGCAGCTTTGAAATTGGAGATCTAGTCCTAAAAAGAATTATGACAGCGACAGGTGTGTTTGGGCCAAATTGGGAAGGACCGTATGTGATAGGTCAGAAACTTCTTGACGGCACATTCAAGCTCACCACAGTTGATGGAGATCAAATTCCAAGGGCATGGAACAGCAATCACTTGCGTCCATACTTTACTTGAAAATTTTGTTGAAACATTGTAAAAAGAATTATGAATGTATGATTCCTGTAATTGAAAGCAATTGTGAAACTGATGCAAGTAAATAATGAAAGAATATAAAGTGGATGTAGGCCCAATTTCATGGCCGAACCACTATAAATCTTGTGTTCCTTATTATCATTATATGTTTGCTTTGTTTTCGATATAAAAATACACAAAATGTATTGCTGAAATATCGATTTAAATTTTTGCAGACAGTGGAGATAAAACTTGCGCATAATAAGACCGAGCGATTCTCACCATCATTCAACAAACAAATTTCAAGTCACAAAGACCCCGAATTCAAATCCTAGATAGGAAATGCTTCAATTGAACGGCTAATGATTTCGATAGGAACGAGCCCTTGCTGATAAATTGAGATTGTTTAAACAAACAAACATCCAATTAGGAAGCTAGTGCCCGTTCTCACGAGCTTGCCTGGCAATGAAGTACACTTCCTTGGATTAAACAAGCCACTTGTGAAAAAAAAAGGGGATCGCTGAAAAGGCATAAGCAAGTGAACAGAGGAACAACCAAAGCTACCATCAGCGCCACAAGTCCTCTTCGGAGGCACAACTCTTCGGATAATAAAAGACCTCTAATGGGTCATATGCCACAAAAAAGAAAGTTCTCTACTCAACAAAAAAGATTGGAGGAGTCATGACCCTCCAACCATGAGAGAGTAACTTCCAGGCGATGAAAACCCTCTCTGAGGCCCATTTCACCAGGAGTTGAAGTGTTATAACCGCTCTTCGGGATTTCACTTCACCAGAGTTGAAATGTAAACAAAATAAAAGCCCTCTTCGGAGGCCCATTTCACCAGGAGTTGAAGTGTTATAACCGCTCTTCGGGATTTCACTTCACCAGAGTTGAAATGTAAACAAAATAAAAGCCCTCTTCGGAGGCCCATTTCACCAGGAGTTGAAGTGTTATAACCGCTCTTCGGGATTTCACTTCACCAGAGTTGAAATGTAAACAAAATAAAAGCCCTCTTCGGAGGCCCATTTCACCAGGAGTTGAAGTGTTATAACCGCTCTTCGGGATTTCACTTCACCAGAGTTGAAATGTAAACAAAATAAAAGCCCTCTTCGGAGGCCCATTTCACCAGGAGTTGAAGTGTTATAACCGCTCTTCGGGATTTCACTTCACCAGAGTTGAAATGTAAACAAAATAAAAGCCCTCTCCGGAGGCCCATTTCGCCAGGAGTTGAAGTGTAGCAGCCGCTCTTCGGAATTTCACTTCACCAAAGTTGAAATGTAAAAACAAAGACCTTCTTGAAAGCACACATTTCACCGAGATTGAAATAAAACTTCCAAGTGTTGAAACGTGAAAAGGCTTTCTTCAAAGGCACAACTCTTTGGGGGTACACGTTTCACCAAGATTGAAATAAAACTTCCAAGTGTTGGAACGTGAGAAATCCCTCCTCAGAGGTACAACCCCCTCCCGGGAACACAATTAAGAAAAAAGACCTCTTTGGAAACCCACGTTTCACCGAGATTGAAATAAAACTTCCAAGTGTTGAAACGTGAAAAGGATTTCTAAAGCATAACTCTTTGGAGGTACACGTTTCACCGAGATTGAAATAAAACTTCCAAGTGTTGAAACGTAAAAAAAAAAATCCCTCCTCAGAGGTACAACTTTCTATAAAAAAAATCCTCATCAAAAGCGTACTTTAACTTTCAAAGGAAAAGTAATTTGCCTACTGTGGGAAATGATCGTAAAAAGAAAAGAAGTTAAAGTACCCTTCAGAGGTCCGCTTTACCACATAGAGGAATTCACTTGATGAGATATGCACATAAGCAAAAGAAAAAAGTGATTTCTTCGAACGACCAAGCGTAAAAACTTATACGAAGGGAGTTGTACTCTATAAAATTTTCTTTAAAGAATAAAATAATTATTCTTTAGCAAATAAGAGTGTAAGTCCCCTCGAGGTATAGAATATTGCAGCATACTTATGGAATGGGGGCAATATAGTATAATTACACACAATATGGTATAACTAAACCAGCAAAAGGTAACGCTCAAGTAACATACCATAAGCTCGCTGCAATATCAAATAAACTCATGCCAAAACAAATAACAAATGTATTCTTTAATTCAAACAAAAGTTTGTACAAACGAGGAATCATTTTATTCAAGGAATCATTTTATTCAATTACAACGCAGGTACAGGTTTCAAAATAAAGAAAAGCGGGGGCCGGTACCCGCACAATTCTCGGCCAGTACATGCAAAACACAAAAAAAACTAGAAACTGAAGATCTTCACTTCTTTTTGCTGCCTTTAGACCCTTTACCCGGCCGAATGATCAGCTTTTCAGGTCGACCAGTGGGTATAAGGGAGGAAGGAGAGGTAGGCGCAGCTGGCCCAACTTCTGGCTCCTCTTCAGTGGCAGTGATTATCTTCCCTCTCCTCCTTGATGCTCCTTGCTTCCTTCTCCTCTTTGAGGAAGACTCACTTCCTGGAGTGGCAAGTTTAGATAAAGTTATATCGTCAGAAGGAGTCCGCTCCGGAGATATGTCACCTCCCTCAAGTCCCTCATCTTTTTGCTCTTGCGAAGCAACGGGATCATCCAGGCCATGGAGAGCTTCTATTTGTTCTTCTTGTGACCCAGGTTGAGAAGCAGAGGGAGGCGCCACTTGAAGAGATGGAGGAAGGATCACCGGGGGAGAAGAAGCTTGGGTTTGACTCGGTGCTTTCTCTACAAAGGAGAAAAAACTTAAAATATCAGTATCTTTCGAAAAGAGAGGGGATGACGGCTCGTCAAAAGTCGGGAATTCATTAACATTTGAGGAATAATCAAAAGTCGGGAATTCATTGACATTTGAAAAATAATCAAGAAGATCGTCAAGTTCACAAGGAGCGAACGAGCAGTTCACCACTTGGGCTGGTCCGGTGTCAAGTTTACCTGGGGTAGTTGGATCTCTGAGGCTGATTTCATATCGCTGTGCTTCGTTGCTTTCACCACCTTCATCCCCGCCTTGTGCACTTGTAGTTTCAGTTACTGTCTTAGTTGCAGGCGGAGTAGAGGAGCTAGAACCCGTGATGTCAACCACAGGAGAAACTGGAGGTTGGACAGAGGAAGTAAGCGTTAATTCCTTTCCAGAACGTTCCTCTTCCGCCATTCCAGTTCTCATCCTGGCAAGTTGTTCTCGCCCCTTCGCAAGAGCAGCGCGAGCTCCCTCATCCAGGTAACGCGCCTCAAAATCTTCATCGCCATACCCGGCGTCTTTAAACATGTTAAGAGCAGCTTCCCACACCTCGGCCAGGGTGATTTCATACTTAGGACCAAGAAAAGAGAGGCTGCCGCGTCCCAAGACACAATGTAAATAAAAATCGAATAAAGTCGAATTGATATCGTTTTCCATGGTCTGAGCAGTTTCTTCGGCTGCAATTTTGCCAGCCATGGCCTCATCTCGATCTTTTTCGGTCTGAGCAAGTTGGGCTTTTAGCGCTTCAATCTCCATGTCCCGGGCGCTCAGTTTATTCTGCAGCTGGGTGACATCAGTGCGGTGGTTCTCTACAGCTTGTTCCAACCTCTCAGCTTTAGCTTCAGCGTCCCTCTGGCCGGCGTGCGCATCTCGCACTTGTTTTTGCAATACCTCTTCTCTTTGGGTGTAAGTATTAGTAGAAGAGGCAAGATCATCTTTGAGCTGCTTTACTTCAGCTTCGAGTTTTTCATTGTATTCGGCTATCTCCTTCATCTCAGCGTTGTGTTGATCAAGAATCTTCTGCCATTCTGATTTGTCATTTTCCATGGTCAGCATTGCTTCGATGTTAGCCCGATTAACTCTTTGAAGTTCATCAACCAGCTTTTGCCATCCAGACATTCTATCGATATCAAGCTTGACAGCATCGAGATTTCTGTACATAGCTTCTTTGTCGATGAGGACCAAATCAAGGTCGAAGCGTACCCCCCTCAAACACCAGTTCGGGAATCGGCTCTGCAAAGTAGGGGGCCCCCTTTCAACGTGGTATGAAGGCCTGTTGAGAAGTGTTTGGATGGCACTTCCTTCAAGAGCAGGAGATTCGGAAGGGATGTCAATAGAAACTGAGGCACCAGGTCTCTCAGATGTCACGGGCACGTGCTCCTCGCCAAGTTTGGTCCGCTTTCTCGAATCCTCAATATGGCTCTTCCCCCTATCATCGTGCGTTTTACGTTTATGGGAGTCATCATCCCTTGGGAAGGATTCATGTCGCGTGCCCGCTCCCTCATGACGTTCTTCATACCTTCTCCTCTCTTCAGCTTTTCGCGCAGCTCTCTGCTCATTGGTTTCTCTGGGATCGGCATAGTATTGCTTGTAGTCATAGCTGCCACGCCCTCCATAGCGTCGAAAGTCCTTGTAATAAGAACCGCTGCCGCTGCGCCCCATAGAGAAATCTGAAAAGGCAAAAATAGCAAGTCTTAGAAACTCCCGAAGAAAAGAAGTTAAATATGAACAAATGCCGAAAATTCCTAAGTATTGTGTGATGTGCAAGCTACGCGCATTAAGCTACAAACCACTCATTGGTGTAGGGGTGATGATAGCTTGGGTATGAGGAGTTGGTGTTTGTGTTGGTGTTAGTCGAAGAAGGGACGTCGCCTCAATCATAGGAGAGATAGTTTTAGACACGTCATCTCTAAAAAGCTCCTGTGAGGTCACTATTATGTCGCTCAACCCATCATAAACATCGTCACCATCATGCTCGGTGAGACTTGTTTTCTCAGTTCCTACATCAGCTAATCCCCCGAGAGGCTGTGAAGGTTCTTCTTCTTCCTCAATCGGGGCAAGTGCCGTCTTACTAGATGACCCCATAATGTCGGTAGGGGTGGAACATTTCACCAATGAAGCTTCGATGTTAGACTCTTTTGATGAAGATTGTTCGATAGTAACGGGGGCATCCGATGCTTCAGTCGGGGAATCGGGAACTTCAGTCGGGGCTTCATGAGGCTGAGTATAGCGGGAAGAATGGAGAAGTCCGTATTGGTGTAAAAATTCATCGCTTAGCAGAAACTTTATGCTCCTTTCTTCTGCCGGCACAGCATTTAATCTTTCTAAAATTTGCTTAAAACTTGGGTCCCTGGTAGGGGGTGGAAGCGCTAAAACAGGAACAAAGAATGAAGTTAGCAACTAAAAGTTCGGATCTCAAAAATGGCTTCAAAACGGAAAGAATATAGACAGGAAATCTTACTTCCTACTCTCCAGATGGCATAAAACCCTGGAGGGCAACGAACGAAGAAAAACTGATTCAAAAATCCGTGAGCGCTTTCGGAGAGATCAGTAATAAGTTTGCGGTTTCGAGCGCTTCTTATAACCACAATGGAGGGATGGTCTTTAATTTTTGTAAATGAGCAGAAATAACAGATCTCCCCGAAGCTTGGTAGTCGATCCAAGGTTCTCCTAAATAGAACACATAACCCCATCAGAATAGCATAGCCATTGGGGTGTAATTGGAATGGAGAGATAGACAGCCGAAGCAAGAACTGTTGAAGAAAGTCGTTAAAAGGAGGAATAGCGCCATTTAAGCACATTTGGCGATTGACAGCAACAAAACCAAGAGGTGGCCTATCGGCGGTATCATTTGGCCCCGGTAGTAAGGCGTCAGCATCATCGATGCCAAACTGGACGCACAATTGATTAAACGTCCGTTGATTCAGAGTTGTTGGTATTCTCTCTGGAGGGTTATCCACAGGAATAGCTACCGGAAAGGTATCTTCAGTCTGACTCATCGGCTCTTCTTGATGAGAAGTCATTCTACACAAGCAACTGGATGTTCAAATGCGAAGGTGCGCGTTTCCTAAAAAGTGTGAAGTGTTGTGCAAGACTAGAAAAGTGACAAGTATATATAACTAGGATTACACTAATCGATGCTTGATCGATGGTAAACATTTCAGAACTTGTTAACTTAAAAGTTCAAACATAATATTAGTGCAAGCAAGTCGATTTCAATTGACTACTTCAGCATTGCTTTGATATTTTGTTTGAAATAGATATATTAAAGGCACTTCATATATGCAGTTCATTCAAGTTAATCATCTATCGTTAACTAATCTGTCATTCGGTGTGGGCAATCAATGACAGTATATTCGTCCCAATTTTCTGTAAACATTGTGTTAGACAGGTTATTAGCTTGCAAGAGTGACCTGTGGAAAAAATACGACAAAGTTCAACAGTTCAAAGTTCAAGCAAAATTTACAAGTGTTAAGTCGTCAACGACTCAATAATTCCTTGTATTGGTTAAGCTAAGTCATTGGTTATTTGGATGACTCGGTTACGGCCTAAAGGATATGCGGCGAGTTAAGTTAAGTTCTATGAGTTGTAATGTGCATGAAGGAAAAAGCCTCAAATCAGAACAATGCAAATTTCTTTAAATCCTGTCTCGGCCGCGACTCAAATCTAGGGAGGCATTTAGTTGAGTCGGTCATAGGTTCAAGCATGGAAAAGAGGCTCAAGTACTGAGTCGTTCAGGGCTTATGGTTTGAGTCGTGTATAGTTTGAAAGGTTGAGTCATGGAAAGTAACCCAAGTGCTGAGTCGTTCACGGCTCATGGCTTGAGTCGTTCGCGACTTATAGTTTAAGTCATCTACGGTTTATGGCTAAAGCATTGAGTCGTATACGGCTGAGATTGCAAGGCTTTTCAAAATCAGTGGTCGAAAGGCAAAACCTAATTCGCTAACTCTTGGAATTCCTCATCACGCCTCATCTCACAGCCCCCCTTTTTTTCCTGTCTCAATCCACTAACCCGGTAATGCTAAGGCAACAAGGATCTGTCACATTCCCAATGGAGCCCATCGTCCTTCCATGCCAACAAATCACCCGAGAAACAATCTGAAATGCTTCGCATCGATCTTAAATTCAATGCATTGCTGGACTCGCGTATCGAATAATGATCTAGAATCGATTACAACAATTCAAAGTGAAGCGCAGCACATGAAAACAAACTAAAGCCGAAAGATGAGAATTTGTGATTCAATGTTGATTATTATGGATTAAGATTGAATTTGCTTACGAAGTATGATGGTTGGGATGAATCGGAAAGTAGCAGGGTTGAATTCGCCTTCGGAAATGAGATTCAAAGATGCGTTAATGGCGTCACAAGATGATGAGACAGAGATCAAGTGAGGAAGAAGAACAACGCAATAGCTTATATACAAGGCAGGGGAGAATGAGAAAGGACTCACGAGTCATAGGCCGCCCTGAGTCGGTCACGACTCAAGAGGAAAGTCGAAGCACACGACTCATGATATAAGCGTGTACTTCGAGGGGCAATTGTTAACGCCGAGCGACTCAAGGAGCCTACGATCCATAATAGTTGCCGACTCATCAAGACTAGCGACTCAACTAGCCCACGACTCATCCAGTAAGTGCCGACTCATCAAGACTAGCGACTCAACTAGCCCACGACTCATCCAGTAAGTGCCGACTCATCAAGACTAGCGACTCAACTAGCCCACGACTCATCCAGTAAGTGCCGACTCATCAAGACTAGCGACTCAACTAGCCCACGACTCATCCAGTAAGTGCCGACTCATCAAGACTAGCGACTCAACTAGCCCGCGACTCATCCAGTAAGTGCCGACTCATCAAGACTAGCGACTCAACTAGCCCACGACTCATCCTATAAGGCCGCTCAAAGGAGCGACTCACGACTTAAGGAGCCTAATAAGTTAAAGCGTCAGCGACTCAACATGTAGGGCAGTCAGCGACTCATTGGTGGCAACGACTCAGCGAGCTAGTGCTTTAAAGGTACAGTGTGGATTAACGACTCAGCAGGGTCTGCGACTCAAGGCCTAGACCAATTCAACGACTCAAGAGGCCGCTACGACTCAAAAGATGGGCCGACACCCGACACAAGACTCAGAGGCAAGTTCAAGATCATGCTGCAAAGAAGTGACTTGCAGACGACTCACGACTCATCATGAGTCGGTCACGACTCATGATGAGTCGACCACGACTCATGACTTTGCAATTTTAGCCTAGGAAGTTTGCCTATAAATACGTAGCCACTTCCAACGTTCAAAGGACCTTTTGGCTCATTCTCTTCAAGTGCCGTTACTCTGCCGAATTCCAGACGACTTCAAAGCTTTTTAGATCCAACAAACTTCTAAAGGAACTCCATGAAGGAATCATCCACATTCACCATGGATTTGAAGATGATTGTCAACATCAAAGCTTGAGCTACTTGTTTCACATACCCTATCACTTGAAGTGGGTTGTAATTGAAAGATCTTGTAAAGAATTGTAATCAAACTAGTGATAAAAAGATTAAAGTGGACGTAGGCTGGATTATAAGCCGAACCACTATAAATACTGTGTCTCTTACCGTTTTTCTACATACTTTCTGCTTATTTCTATTTCCCGTATAAACGGGTGGTGCTTTCACAATCACATCTTATACACCAGGGTGTTAGCGTTTAAATTTGAGCGTTAACAATATACATATCATCATCCATCAATCAATGTCATCCAACAACAACCAATATCATTACTCATCCAATGATATATAAATCATCCAATCATTCATAAACAAGTTTGTTTTCAAACTTGATTAACTTAATTAATCCTTAAATTAAATTAATCCTTAATTAAATACTTGGATTATCTTCAATCCAATACTATTCATTAATTAATTACAAATTAATTAACTAACATCACTTGATTATCCACTTCAATTAATCCTCCCTGATTAATTATCACTTAATTACTTTAAGTAATTATTACTTAATTACCAATTTAATTAATCATCCTGATTAATTACTTACAAATTATACTAAGTAATTACCTCTTAATTACTTTCTAAATTAATCAACCTTGATTAATTATTCTCTAATTATTTTGATAATTATTCCTTAATTATCTTTAATTAATTACACTTGATTAATAATTATTAATTAATCACACTTGATTAATTACCTTTTAATTAATCATACTTAATTAATTACTTTTAATTAATCACCTTTGATTAATTACTTTTAATTACATTTAGTAATTAAAACTAAATTATAAATTAATTGCTCTTAAATTATTAATTAACAATTAATTAATTATTTCCATTAATTAATGATTATATCATTAATTAAATTCTATCTTAATTAATTACTTTAACAAGTAATTAAGGACTTAATTAATTACTCTTAATACTTCAATTAATTAATCATTAATCAAATAATTTAAACCTTTAATCAATTATTAATTAATTCTTTAATTAATAACTAAAGTGATTAACTCTTAATCACATTTACATAATTACTTTTAATAAAGTGATTATCCTTTACTTAATGACCTCTTGTAATTAATCACTTAATTACTTAATTACTTTCCCAGTAATTACATTAAATTAACTCATAAGTGATTATCTTAATTAATCACAAATTTATTATTTAATTAACTATTTAACTAAATCATTTAAAATTAATTAAATGATTCTTAACTTTTAATATTAAAAGATTCTTAATTTAGAAACCATTATCTTAATTAAATCATTTATTAACAAATAAAACTTGATAATTAAAAATGATTTAACTATCTCAATTAACTTTACAAATTTAATTATCTTCAAATAAATCAAATTCAAAATAACTAAAGATAATTTTTATTACAATTGATTATCAAATTCTAAATCATTAAACTTATTTTAAACAAAATAAAATGATTTAGAAATCAATTAAATTTAAACATATTTTAAATTGAACTTTAAATTTTTAAAACTATTCCAAAGGTCTTTGATAAAAATTTAATACAAACTTATTCAAACATTCATATTTTATTTTAAAAACTTTCATATTTTAAAATATATAAACCTGTTTTAAAACATAACTTTGAAACAATTTTTTTTTTTTTTAAACTTGTTCAATCTTTGTTTTAAACTTTATTTCTAAGATAAAATCCCCTTTGCATTATCAACTTAACCCACTGTTCTAACCCCTGACCAAATACCCGAGCTAACCCACAAAACTCACGCGACAATCCCTGAGTTCCTCTTTCCTTCCCCACTGCTTCGAGTCATAACGATGAAATCACGGAGTCTACTTCGAGTCTTCTTCTTCGTCCTCTCCATCCCATCCTAACGCCACCTGATACCCAAAATTTGTGCACGTTTACGTGCACAATCGCACCGAACGCTGGCGAACTCCACGCCGAGCTCCTCCAAGTCGCTCGTGATCCCAACATCACAATTCGAAGCCCAGAAATCCAATTTCGATCAAGAATCGAAATACGAGTGTTCGAACCCCCAAATTCCTGAAGCAATATTCCACTTCATCCCTACCACCGAGTTCCCTCTCGACCATCTGCCCACCTTGAGTGCCAACTCCTACAGCCATGAACTCGTCACCCATCCTACCTTCATCAACTCGAAGGCCGCACCACTCGATCACCTCGTGGTGGTGAAATCACCACTGCTTCATGCCGTGATAAAAACTAGGGCACCAGAAAACAATTTCCTTCCGCCGCCACCATAGCCAACGACCGACCCCCTCCATATTTTTCCAGAGACCACCCTAGGCCACTCTACCTCCATGCAAAGTTCCGTTCACCACCTTGCCGTCAATCACTTCAATTTGGTCGAAATGCTCAAACACACAAACTCCCAAATTCCCACAATCTACTGGTATAAAATTTATGACTTAAGCTTCTAAAATCATGATTTCACATTTGCATTGTGATTATGAAATCAAAACTCAGGTTTGGATTCAAATTTTTTTTTTGACTCAAATCAAGATTTTACTGTAAATTCAGAAATTTATAACAAATTATTCAATTTAAAAATTTGTAACAATTTTTAGATTATAGCTTACTTAAATTCAAACAACTTCTCTTTACAATTCAAGTTCGGATTCGAATTCAAGAACAAGATATTGAATTTATTATAAATATTTGAAACTGTTTCATAACCACACTGAAAACTACAAGCATTCAATCTATCTCCAGACATACAATTAAACACTCACATACAAACATACATTTAATTCAATTCAGATATCCAAGCAACAGCATGACATTTATTCACAATCCAAGGTAGAATTCAAGTTTAAATCTGTTTTTAAAATTTATTTACTCACTTGATTAATGCAGAGGACAGAGAACAGAATTCTTTGCATGGCCTTGAGAATGAAACTGCATGTTCTTCCCAGGCTTCAATTATCTTTTGCATGCTTCTGAATTCCAGTTGTATGTTGATTAATTGTTGCTGCATGTTGATTTACTGTTGCATGCTTCTGAATTCCAGTTGTATGTTGATGTTTTACTTCTTGTTGCATGATTAAACTTGCTTTGATTACAGAATTTCCAGATTCACAGTTTTTTTTCTTTGATCTGTTTTTGAACTTTGTTTTGATTATCAGATTTGTATTCATCTTGTTTTTGATTTGGTTTACATTTTCCTTTCAGTTTTGAGTTTGAAAAAAAAAAAATGTTCTTCAGCTGAAGTATAAAACTTGTATTATATAATTTACAATTAAATCTTAAATTTAATTATTAATGTAGAAGACATTTGTCACTTTATATGTTCTATTTAACTTACACATGTCTCTAATATACATTAAAAGCTTACAAGTGTTATTTTATTTTTAGTTAATGTTTTCTTTTAGATGTTATTTTATTTTTAGTTAATGTTTTCTTTTAGATGTTATTTTATTTTTAGTTAATGTTTTCTTTTAGATGTTATTTTTATTTTAAATTTTACATGAAAGGTGAATATATGTGTAATGTATTTTAAGGCTTAATTATTTATTTATTATGTAATATTCATATGAAACAAGTAGCTTACATTTTTAATTCAATCATGTTTATATGTTTGAAACATCTATTTTAATTTAAATCTTATTTAAAAGCTTAAAGTACATATTTATCATAAATAAGGAATTAACTTTGTTATTTTAAATTTAAATCTCAATTATCAATTCAAAGTCATTAAATCACATTATCATTTTAAATTCAAAACTAAATATATTCAAGTTTGAAAACTATTATTAAATTCAAATTAATAATTTTCCTATTTCAAATATATATATATATATATATACAAATATATATACACATTTCAAATAGAAAAGTATTCTAACATTAAATTTGTTAATTTCCAAATTAAATTTTAAAACAAATCTCAAATCACAATATATATACATTCATATATATTACAATTTGAATCTAAAGTTTTTATTACATTAAAACTTCTTATTTACCAAAATAAATATTTTCAAATCAGATTATTAGCTTTCAAAAGAATTAAATTTACCAATTCATATTGCCAAGAAATTTATTGATAGATATTAACAAATTGTTATCATTAACCTTTTAAAATAGATTTAACTTGTCAATTTGTAATATAAAATGATCAAATCAATTTAATTATTAACAAAGATTATTAAATTGATATTGCTCAAAATTCCGGGTCGTCACATTCCTCCCCCCTTAAAAGAATTTCGTCCCCGAAATTTAAAAGCAAAGATAATTTAATAACCCAGTTAAAGAATTTAAATTCCTATCAGAAAACAAACAATCAATCATAGCAACCAATTCAAACAAACAATTTATCTATTCAGAAAAATTCTGAATAGAACCTCCTAATATTATCTAGAGTTTTCCAGGCACCTATACTGGAATACTTGCTCTACAAATCTTAACTAACTACACTACTAAAACCAAGAACTCCCTCACCTGATTCTACAAATCTGAACAAGACATCAGACTAACTCAAAACCAGCACAACCACCAGATTTCTTCTGAACTGCTGATTTTATCACTCAAAGAATCATACACATATTCCTCAGAGATATGTGAAATACAATGAATTCCAGCTATCCAAACTGGCAACTCAATCCTGTAGATCAAAATCAAATCTCTAGAGATCACAGATAAACTCCAAATACCTTCAAAGCTAACTCTCCAGTTTTACCAAACCTTATATCTCCTTTAATTGGATAAAACCAAATCAATATCCAAACTCTAATTGCACATCCCAAATCTCCTCAGTTCTTAACTGCACAATTCTTCAGATGCTCTGAGTCACCTCCAATATTCCTGATCAGCCTAACCCTTGCTGATTGCTCCATGAAACAACAGCACCAACTCAAATCAAATCTCCAGATCCTACTCAACCAAATGGCTCTCCCAAAAATAATCTGCTGAAATCCAATCCACAGCTCTATACCACAAACATCAATGGACTTCAAACCTATATCTCAAATCTAAATAGCCAAACAGTTGTACTTGACAACCAAACCTTCCAAATCCAGAAAAATCCTTCATACTTGAATTTCCTGTAGAAATCCCTTACTGCAACTCCCGGTTGCTCCATACAAGAATAACTGCCAACTTGCTTCCGCTGCACAACTCTGATCTAGAGCAGAAAAGAACGCTATCGAAGAACACAAGCACAATCTTTCACTATACACGGTTCATCCGACTCATAAAAATCTCAGTGACCATTCCACTTGGTCAAAATATCTTAGCAGAATCTTAACTTGGAATAAGATGATCAATCCAAAGAATCCTGAGCCGCCTCACCAAACTCTTCTCGCTTTAAGAGTCATCCTACTATAAGATTAGACCATCAATACTGCTCCTAGAAATCCAAGTTGATAAGAGAACTCAATCTCCGATTCAGGTAGACTTCTGAATTCCTCAAAAAAGTATCTAGAGAACCTCCGACTACTTCCATAGCTTCCATATCTTTCACCTCTATTTGAGATGCCTCAATCTCAAACCAAAGAATACTCCAAGATTCCCAACTAATCGCAAGTCACTTTTGCGATCCTACAGTTCAAATTCCAAAGAACTGTCTTCACCAACTAGAACAGCTTCTCCCATCAAGATCAATCTTCAAGTATAGCTCACCTATCAGAAACTGATAGATCACTTCCAACAAATATCTTGCTCTGCTGAGCCTCCAAGAAAAGAATAAGCTCCACCATCTGCCTGGTCTGCCGATAGTAGAATCCCACAGATTACTGAATCATCGAAGAAACAGATCCACACTGCTGCTTCCAAACTTCACTTCAATGATACAGCTAAACCAAAGGTCTTCCTTAACCAAAAGCTTCTTGAAACACCAAACTAACATCCAATTCTCTAAAACATCCTTGAGACGAGTAGACATCTCCTCAAAGAAACTCGGCTCCAAATCAAACTCCAGCCACTTATCTTCTTAAGAAAAACAAATGAGACCATGTCCGAAATGAGGTAACTCATCGACCTTAGTCTCATACTTCAATAAAGATAAGACATCCTTACTAAGATCCAGAAAATCTCTAAACATCTGAATCTTCCCTGCAGAAGACATCAATGCTCTACCAACACCATCTAAATCTGGCTCCAAAAGAAACATCATCAGAACCATCTGTGGATACTGCATCTCATCACATAGCTATTCCTTCTTGAAGCTATCAAGATACCATCACTTGCTTCTATTTAGCTGACAACTCAACTCTTGGAAGTCCCGCTCACTCGAGAGCAAATCAACCTCACACTTCAAGAATATACTCCAATTCTTGAAAAAGACTTCCTTTGGACTCAAAGAAATCCTTTCTACAATCCCCCAAACTTATTCGAGACGGTATTAGATCTACAATCTCGATAAACACCTCCAACCACAACATATAAGCCTCAACCAATAATGGTAGTCGTGTTCCACACACTCCTACCCTATCTACCTTTATAGCCTATGTTGGAAAATCCGAACAGATAACCCAATAGATTAGGTAGTTATATAAATATATATATATATATATAAAAATTACAAGTACGCTCTCTCAAGAAAGACACCACTCCAGAGCCTAGGTATTCACTCAACCTAACGCTCTGATAC
Organism: Allium cepa; assembly: GCA_030765085.1. NCBI lineage: Eukaryota > Viridiplantae > Streptophyta > Magnoliopsida > Asparagales > Amaryllidaceae > Allium > Allium cepa. The sequence goes on along the minus strand of JASFAV010000023.1, from coordinate 47,596 downwards.
CAACTGTAGCGACCCGACTTTCCACTCCCGGAAAATCGCATCACTAAATAAGAAAGAAAGGGATAGAAGAAGAAAAGAAAGAGAAGAAAGAGAAAACAACACATCAGAATCTCACAGCGGAACGATTTAAATATAATATAGAACATATACAGAGTATCATATACATCAGAGTACACAACTAAACATCTCAATTTAGACAGTTATATCATTTCTGTCTAATACAATACCAGACATCATACAGACAACAACACAGCGGAAACTCTAATCATATCTACACGCTGAAGCCTCCTGCTCCAAAGCTCCTCCAGAATTCGTCAAGAGATAACCTGAATCACTTGACTACTCATATATAATATGAGTACCCAAGAGTTTAATAAAACAGAAAATAAACACTCGGGTCAGACAGGGGTCTGGTGTGAGTAAACGGTTTAAGATTGCTTAACTTTAGAAAATCCTTTGAAAACAAAAGGTATCACGTAAGACTTCCCACACATAAACATGGAAAAGTTTTTACCTTACGCTAACCAAAACATTTGATAGGAAATCCAGTGATATTATAATAGTGTCTAGGGTTTTCAAGTAAATATGAAATAGCCGAAATTGTTACATTCATTAAATTCCAGCTACTAGCCACAAAAGTGGGTAATACAAACAAAACCGTAGGGTCTCGTAGGGAAAATGGGTTTCCAACAATGGCAGGGCTACTGGGGTACCGCCCGTCACAGTACGTGGCCTAGATCACAGTACCGAGGATTACTCCCTTCATCCCCTGCAACACAAGACCGGGACCATTCCTTACTGAACAGTCCCGAACAAGACCACCCCGCAGTTGGCTGCAGTTCCAACCGCCCACAAAGCCGAAATATAAAGGGACCTCTAGACAGGGATGTATCTTGCCCTCCAGTGGGCGCGACCCACGAAGCCTTGCTGCACCTCCCCTGTTTTAGCCATTCCCGGTTGATGAGGCTTGAGGCTGCGATTACCTTTATAGGGCCAATTATCTTAGAAATGCTCATCGTCCGCCTGACGATGTGCTGAAAGCATTCAATCCATACAAGTTCGTTCCGGGTTCGAACGAAACCGAAGGCACTATCTCGTTGCACTCATTTTGGAATCACCCTCAGAGTCAACGACCATAGCCCTTGCACTCTAAATCTCCATCTCGAATCTATAAGCACTATTCCGTCAAACTCATTACGGAATCACCCACAGAGTTATACTGACGTATAGCCCTTACACCTCGAGTCTTCACTTGCTCCACTTGGATTAACGACCTAACGTTTAATTGGAATCGATGTGGTTTTCGGATCCCAAATATGGAAAACCCGATCCCGGTCTCATCGAAACCAAACGCCATTTTAATGTCCAAGTTATTCTTAAGGGATTTAAACAATAGATATTTAGAAAATATCACTTAACACAAATGGATGTATTCATAACACAGACAGATAAGCATCTATTATAACATGCATCTATACATATCACAAAGCAGCATATATATCACAATCAGATATAACATATACATATCATCATCCATCAATCAATGTCATCCAACAACAACCAATATCATTACTCATCCAATGATATATAAATCATCCAATCATTCATAAACAAGTTTGTTTTCAAACTTGATTAACTTAATTAATCCTTAAATTAAATTAATCCTTAATTAAATACTTGGATTATCTTCAATCCAATACTATTCATTAATTAATTACAAATTAATTAACTAACATCACTTGATTATCCACTTCAATTAATCCTCCCTGATTAATTATCACTTAATTACTTTAAGTAATTATTACTTAATTACCAATTTAATTAATCATCCTGATTAATTACTTACAAATTATACTAAGTAATTACCTCTTAATTACTTTCTAAATTAATCAACCTTGATTAATTATTCTCTAATTATTTTGATAATTATTCCTTAATTATCTTTAATTAATTACACTTGATTAATAATTATTAATTAATCACACTTGATTAATTACCTTTTAATTAATCATACTTAATTAATTACTTTTAATTAATCACCTTTGATTAATTACTTTTAATTACATTTAGTAATTAAAACTAAATTATAAATTAATTGCTCTTAAATTATTAATTAACAATTAATTAATTATTTCCATTAATTAATGATTATATCATTAATTAAATTCTATCTTAATTAATTACTTTAACAAGTAATTAAGGACTTAATTAATTACTCTTAATACTTCAATTAATTAATCATTAATCAAATAATTTAAACCTTTAATCAATTATTAATTAATTCTTTAATTAATAACTAAAGTGATTAACTCTTAATCACATTTACATAATTACTTTTAATAAAGTGATTATCCTTTACTTAATGACCTCTTGTAATTAATCACTTAATTACTTAATTACTTTCCCAGTAATTACATTAAATTAACTCATAAGTGATTATCTTAATTAATCACAAATTTATTATTTAATTAACTATTTAACTAAATCATTTAAAATTAATTAAATGATTCTTAACTTTTAATATTAAAAGATTCTTAATTTAGAAACCATTATCTTAATTAAATCATTTATTAACAAATAAAACTTGATAATTAAAAATGATTTAACTATCTCAATTAACTTTACAAATTTAATTATCTTCAAATAAATCAAATTCAAAATAACTAAAGATAATTTTTATTACAATTGATTATCAAATTCTAAATCATTAAACTTATTTTAAACAAAATAAAATGATTTAGAAATCAATTAAATTTAAACATATTTTAAATTGAACTTTAAATTTTTAAAACTATTCCAAAGGTCTTTGATAAAAATTTAATACAAACTTATTCAAACATTCATATTTTATTTTAAAAACTTTCATATTTTAAAATATATAAACCTGTTTTAAAACATAACTTTGAAACAATTTTTTTTTTTTTTAAACTTGTTCAATCTTTGTTTTAAACTTTATTTCTAAGATAAAATCCCCTTTGCATTATCAACTTAACCCACTGTTCTAACCCCTGACCAAATACCCGAGCTAACCCACAAAACTCACGCGACAATCCCTGAGTTCCTCTTTCCTTCCCCACTGCTTCGAGTCATAACGATGAAATCACGGAGTCTACTTCGAGTCTTCTTCTTCGTCCTCTCCATCCCATCCTAACGCCACCTGATACCCAAAATTTGTGCACGTTTACGTGCACAATCGCACCGAACGCTGGCGAACTCCACGCCGAGCTCCTCCAAGTCGCTCGTGATCCCAACATCACAATTCGAAGCCCAGAAATCCAATTTCGATCAAGAATCGAAATACGAGTGTTCGAACCCCCAAATTCCTGAAGCAATATTCCACTTCATCCCTACCACCGAGTTCCCTCTCGACCATCTGCCCACCTTGAGTGCCAACTCCTACAGCCATGAACTCGTCACCCATCCTACCTTCATCAACTCGAAGGCCGCACCACTCGATCACCTCGTGGTGGTGAAATCACCACTGCTTCATGCCGTGATAAAAACTAGGGCACCAGAAAACAATTTCCTTCCGCCGCCACCATAGCCAACGACCGACCCCCTCCATATTTTTCCAGAGACCACCCTAGGCCACTCTACCTCCATGCAAAGTTCCGTTCACCACCTTGCCGTCAATCACTTCAATTTGGTCGAAATGCTCAAACACACAAACTCCCAAATTCCCACAATCTACTGGTATAAAATTTATGACTTAAGCTTCTAAAATCATGATTTCACATTTGCATTGTGATTATGAAATCAAAACTCAGGTTTGGATTCAAATTTTTTTTTTGACTCAAATCAAGATTTTACTGTAAATTCAGAAATTTATAACAAATTATTCAATTTAAAAATTTGTAACAATTTTTAGATTATAGCTTACTTAAATTCAAACAACTTCTCTTTACAATTCAAGTTCGGATTCGAATTCAAGAACAAGATATTGAATTTATTATAAATATTTGAAACTGTTTCATAACCACACTGAAAACTACAAGCATTCAATCTATCTCCAGACATACAATTAAACACTCACATACAAACATACATTTAATTCAATTCAGATATCCAAGCAACAGCATGACATTTATTCACAATCCAAGGTAGAATTCAAGTTTAAATCTGTTTTTAAAATTTATTTACTCACTTGATTAATGCAGAGGACAGAGAACAGAATTCTTTGCATGGCCTTGAGAATGAAACTGCATGTTCTTCCCAGGCTTCAATTATCTTTTGCATGCTTCTGAATTCCAGTTGTATGTTGATTAATTGTTGCTGCATGTTGATTTACTGTTGCATGCTTCTGAATTCCAGTTGTATGTTGATGTTTTACTTCTTGTTGCATGATTAAACTTGCTTTGATTACAGAATTTCCAGATTCACAGTTTTTTTTCTTTGATCTGTTTTTGAACTTTGTTTTGATTATCAGATTTGTATTCATCTTGTTTTTGATTTGGTTTACATTTTCCTTTCAGTTTTGAGTTTGAAAAAAAAAAAATGTTCTTCAGCTGAAGTATAAAACTTGTATTATATAATTTACAATTAAATCTTAAATTTAATTATTAATGTAGAAGACATTTGTCACTTTATATGTTCTATTTAACTTACACATGTCTCTAATATACATTAAAAGCTTACAAGTGTTATTTTATTTTTAGTTAATGTTTTCTTTTAGATGTTATTTTATTTTTAGTTAATGTTTTCTTTTAGATGTTATTTTATTTTTAGTTAATGTTTTCTTTTAGATGTTATTTTTATTTTAAATTTTACATGAAAGGTGAATATATGTGTAATGTATTTTAAGGCTTAATTATTTATTTATTATGTAATATTCATATGAAACAAGTAGCTTACATTTTTAATTCAATCATGTTTATATGTTTGAAACATCTATTTTAATTTAAATCTTATTTAAAAGCTTAAAGTACATATTTATCATAAATAAGGAATTAACTTTGTTATTTTAAATTTAAATCTCAATTATCAATTCAAAGTCATTAAATCACATTATCATTTTAAATTCAAAACTAAATATATTCAAGTTTGAAAACTATTATTAAATTCAAATTAATAATTTTCCTATTTCAAATATATATATATATATATATACAAATATATATACACATTTCAAATAGAAAAGTATTCTAACATTAAATTTGTTAATTTCCAAATTAAATTTTAAAACAAATCTCAAATCACAATATATATACATTCATATATATTACAATTTGAATCTAAAGTTTTTATTACATTAAAACTTCTTATTTACCAAAATAAATATTTTCAAATCAGATTATTAGCTTTCAAAAGAATTAAATTTACCAATTCATATTGCCAAGAAATTTATTGATAGATATTAACAAATTGTTATCATTAACCTTTTAAAATAGATTTAACTTGTCAATTTGTAATATAAAATGATCAAATCAATTTAATTATTAACAAATTAGGATTGTAACGACCCGGAATTTTAGGCAATATCGATTTAATAATCTGTGTAAATAATTTAATTGGTTTAATGATTTTCTTTATAATTTTAATTTAAATTGGTTAATTTAATCTTTTAAAGGTTAATAAATTTTAAACTAACAATATTGATAAGAGTTATTTTCAAAAGCTAATAAAATTTTATTCTGTTTATAATATATGTTGATATATATTGTGAATGGGAATATCTTTTGTTTTAAATTAAAAACTGAATTTTCAAATTGTAATATATGTAAGCTTATGTTCTAATTTGATATTGTTTTGAAAATCTAATCTTAATCTATCAATAATGTAGGTATGAATGAATATTGCAATTTTAAAAGTTTTGTTTTAAATTCAATAAGATTTTCAAAGGATAATTTAGTTTGATTTAATTGTTTCAAATGTAAGATTGTTATTTATTTTTAAATAGAATAGTTTTAAAGGACTTTAAACAAGCTTTGTTTGTTCTCTTTTAAAATGTTACATTAAAAATGGATGTTTAAGATTATATTTATATTATTATTAGTTTAGGGTATTTTCTTTTAAAAGTAAAATTTATTTATATACATATAAGTATTTATTTATAAACTAAATTTAATATGTAAGTTTATATTTATATTTAAAACTAAATGAAATCTTATAAATAAATATGTGTAGACATATTAACTTGTTGAAGACATTTGTAAGGCAATTAAATAAATGAATGACAAATGTAAGTTTAAAATAACAAGTGGCAATGTTTTCATTGTAATTTTTAATAAATGTATTAAGAAGAAAAATCAGTTTTCTTAAAAACTTTCTTTCTTCATTCTTTCATTTTTTAATGGCAAATCTGAAAACTTAGAATGAAACCTGCATTTCTAAAATTCTACTTCAACCTGCAACTCAATCTGCAACCTTTCAAAATTTGCAACCAAACTGCATTTCTCGAATCTTCAATCTGCAACTAAATTAAATGACAACCTGCAAATCAAAGATTCTTGAAGGCATGCAGAGGATTTCCAAATGCAAGCAAATCAAAGGAAATTTAAAACATCAATCTGAAGCAATATTCAAATCTGCATTTAAATGAAGTTCAACTACAATTTCAACATCAACAAGTTGGAGCATGCATGCAAATCAAACAGTTTTTCAAATTTAATGTTCAAAAGCCTGGAACTAAATTCTGCTCTACTCTGCAAAGTCAAATCAGGTGAGTAAATGTTTTAAAAACAGTTTAAATTGGTTTTGATTATAATGCATGTGATAATTTGTGAGTTGATCCTGGTGATTGCATGAAATATTTTGTATTGACATTATTGAATTTATGGATGGGTGCATACATGAATGATAGGTCTGTATATGTATATGTTATACTCTGTTACCTGTTCTTTCCAGACCCAGATTTATATTCAAAAATTCCAATCTCCCTATAACATTAATATTGGACATAGATGGTTAAATGAAAGTTGTTTGTTTTTGATTTATGGTAATTTTAAAAATGGTTTCTGAGATTTTTAATTCACAAATAATGGATAAAATAAGTTTATACAGTGAAGCTTGGCTGCATGTCAAAATTCGATATCCTCAATTTCTGATTTGGGATATATAGTTGGATTTGTTGTTAAAAATGATGAATTTTAACATACATTTTAAATTTTTAAAATGAATATCCAAATGGGAATTTAGGGATGATCATTTTAGGCAAATTAACAAATTTCTGATGCTCAACGTGTTGGATGCAGCTGTAATTTGGATTGAAGCTTGATTACTGATCTAGGATTATGGGAAAAATACAAAATAATTTTTCTATTGATTGAATTGATCGAATTTGGTTAAACTAGGGTTATTTTGGCTGTTGGGTTCGGCTGTTTTTGCTTGGCCTTTGCGTCACGAATGGAGAACCGAGGGGGTGTCGCGAGGATGGAGTAGGAGGCTGTGGTTGTGTCGAATTGATGAGGATGGTGGCGAGTTCAACGTCGTCGAGATGAAGCGTTGGTGATAGGATTTTCTGTTTTGACGCAGCTGAAGCCTTCGAGCTTTTACGTCAATTGTTAATTCGAGTAAGTTTTTTTGGACCTGGGTTTGAATATTGGATCGTGCGCGATAGGGTGATCGTTTCCGATGGTGGCGGCGACGTAATTTAGCCGGAGATGGCGTGCTAGGTGCACGAGCACTGTCGTGTGCACGGCATTGAATCAGGATGTTTTGTTCGTTGGGGAAGAAGGTTTTTTCTCTCGAAGAGTTGCTCGCGTATCTATCGCGATGTACTCGGAGCAGCTAGGTTTTTGTTTAGCTTGGTGAGGGTCTCGTGTTTTGCCGAGACTTGCTCGAGTTCTGGATTGTTGTTGTTCGTAGTGTTGTGTTTTTGAGTTGGAAATTTTAACCCTATAGGTTATAACTAGATTGTAAGATAAACTCGAGAGGAACAATGTAAAAATTCAACACTAAATTATAGATAAGTTTATATAGGAAACTAAGGATTAATTTTGTTATTTTAAAATGGAATTTGAATTTAATTATTAAACCTAAGTTTAAATTTGAAGTAATACTTTTAATAACAAAGTTTTCAAAATTTATTTTAAATAGAGATGTTTTAATGGTTAATTAAAGTATTTTAATTTGATTTTAAATCCCTTATTTTCAAATAAGGTTGTGATTGTGATTTTGGAAATCTATATTGAATACTTTGTTTAAGTGTCAAAACTTGATTTAATTCAAATAATTTATTATAGAAATAAATAACGTTAATTTATTTGGAAAATTAACTTAAGAATACTTATTTGTTAATAAGTTAAGTTGGATTAAGATTTATGGTTTTCTTAATTTATTAAAGATTTTTCTTTAATATTAGATATTAATTGATTAATTAATTATTTAATTTATTTTAAATAATTAGTTAATCGTTTATTTAATTTTCACTTAATTATGAATTAATTAAGTATGTTTACTTAATGAAGTAATTAATGGTTAATTTTTGAATGTGATTAGAACGTTAATTACTTAGGGAAGTAATTAGAGAAGTTACTCATGGTAGAAATTAATTGGAAATGATTAATGGGATCACTTAATGTTATCAATTATGGAATTGATTAACTTAATTGTTTTAAAGTTAATTAATTAGGAAGCGATTAATTAATTATTGAATTAAGAATTATTTGATAATATAATTAATTATTTGTTAAGTAATTAATTAAGGAAGTAATTAAGATTTATTAATAAAAGTAATTAAGAGTTAATTACTTAATTTATTTAAGTTAATTAATTAATGTGATTAATTAATTAATAAATGAGATTAAATAAAGATTAATTACTAAGTGTAATTAATTTAAATTGTAATTAACTATTAAGGTAATTAATTAAGGATTAATTATTGATTAATAATTACTTAATAAAGAAACCAGGATTAATTAATTGGATTAATTAATCAAGAATTAATATAATTAAATTAGAAGTTAATTAATTAAGAAGTTAATTAATTAAGATAAGTAATTACAGATTGTTAATTACTGTTTATGGATAATGAGATGATTAATTACAAATTAATTATTTAATTAATTAAAGGATTATTAATTAATAAAGATTATTAATTAATATAATTAATGAAGTAATTAATTTATGTAATTAATTTAAGTATGATTAATTAATTGTAATTAATTAAGGATTAATGTAATTAATTATAGTTAATTAATCAATGAAGGATCATTAATTATTTTAATTAATGATAGTAATTAAAGGTTAATTACTGAATATGGTTATGGATAATTACTTGAATATGACTACAGGATAATTAATCTAGGGAGATTAATTTAAGAAGATCATTAAGGAATGATAAATGAATTTGATTTGTGATAAATCAATGAAGTAGGATTAAGATAATCCAAGTGGTTAAAGGATAGTAATTAATTTAATTAGAGGTTAATTAAATTGATTAATAGTTAATCAATTCTGCTTTGGATGATTGGTTGATATTGAATGATTGATATTGGATGTTGGATGATATTGATGATTGATATTGGGTGTTTGGTTGATAATGGATGATTTGGATGTTTATGATATATGTGATATGCTGCTTTATGAGATGAATGTTGATATGAATTATCTATTGTGATAATGTTATTCATCTACCTGTTATATATCATCCTGTATATAAGTTTTAAAACTGTTTAAATCCCTTAAGTACAACTTGGACATTAAAATGGCGTTTGGTTTCGATGAGACCGGGATCGGGTTTCCATATTTGGAATCCGAAAACCACATCGATTCCAATTAAACGTTAGGTCGTTAATCCAAGTGGAGCAAGTGAAGACTCGAGGTGTAAGGGCTATACGTCAGTATAACTCTGTGGGTGATTCCGTAATGAGTTTGACGGAATAGTGCTTATAGATTCGAGATGGAGATTTAGAGTGCAAGGGCTATGGTCGTTGACTCTGAGGGTGATTCCAAAATGAGTGCAACGAGATAGTGCCTTCGGTTTCGTTCGAACCCGGAACGAACTTGTATGGATTGAATGCTTTCAGCACATCGTCAGGCGGACGATGAGCATTCTAAGATAGATGTGTTCTATAAAGGTAATCGCAGCCTCAAGCCTCATCAACCGGGAATGGCTAAAACAGGGGAGGTGCAGCAAGGCTTCGTGGGTAGCTCCCACTGGAGAGCAAGATTTACCCCTGTCTAGAAGTCCCTTTTTATTTCGGCTGTGTGGGGCGGTTGAATTCCGGACAACCGCCGGGGTTGTCTTGTTCGGAACTATCCAGTAAGGGATGGGTCCGGCCTTGTGTTGCAGGGGAGTTAGGGTGGCTCCTCGGTACGGTGATCTAGGCCACGTACTGTGACGGGCGGTACCCCAGTAGCCCTGCCATTGATGGAATCCAAAATCCAATAAGTGCCTGTACGGTTTTGATTGTGCCCAACTATGTTGGAACGTGAGATGCAAGCATTCCAGCTATTTCTGTAATTTATTTTGAAAACCCTAGACACTATTATAATATCACTGGATTTCCTATCAAATGTTTTGGTTAGCGTAAGGTAAAAACTTTTCCATGTTTATGTGTGGGAAGTCTTACGTGATACTTTTTCTTCCAAAGGTTTTCTAAAGTTAAGCAATTTTAAACCGTTTACTCACACCAGACCCCTGTCTGACCCGAGTGTTTATTTTCTGTTTTATTAAACTCTTGGGTACTCATATTATGTATGAGTAGTCAAGTGATTCAGGTTAGCTTGACGAATTCTGGAGGAGTAATGGAGCAGGAGGCTTCGACGTGTAGATATATATTGGTTCCGCTGTGTTTGGTATCTGTTTCTTCTGTTGTACTTGAGTTGTATGAATTAGACAGATGTTTATAACTGTCTAATATGTGTTGTATAATTATGTAACTCTGATGTAATCTGATACTATGTAATATTTTATGTTAATTATTATATTTTATTCGTTCCGCTGTGAGTTCTCTGATGTTGTTGTGTTCTTCTTTCTCTTTCTTTTCTTCTTCTATCCCTTTCTTTCTTCAAAATGATGCGATTTCCTGGAGGTAGGAAGTCGGGTCGTTTCACTTGGTATCAGAGCTGTAGGTTGAGTGAATACCTAGGCTCTGAAGTGTGTTTTTCTTTAGGGAGCGTTAGGTTGAGTGAATACCTAGGCTCTGTAGTGGTGTCTTTCTTGAGAGAGCGTATTTGTAATTTTTATATATAACTATATATATATTTATATCTACCTGATCGGTTGGGTTATCTGTTCGGATTTTCCAACATAAGTTATAGAGGTAGATAGTGGAGTAGTGGTGTTTGTGTGTAACACGACTACCACTCAAGGATGAGTTCCTTATGTTGAGGTTGGAAGTTTTGACGAGACTGTAAATCTAATACCGTCTCGAGTGAGATTTGTTGTTTGGAGTGAGAGAGTTTCTCTGATATCCGAAGGGAATCTTTTGAAGATTCGGAATGTATCTTTGATATGTAAGTTTGGATTTCGCTCGGGCGAGCGAATTATTCTTGAGTTTGGATTTGATGGAAGTGCAGAGTAAGTGATAATATCTTGATAACTGCGTGATGAGATGCAGTCTCCTTGGATATTTTCAGAAGGTGTTTTCTCTTGAAGTAGTTTTAAAGGTGGTTGAGGAGCAGTCTTTACCTGCCTCAGGGAAGGCTCGTCTGTGTAGTAGTTATCTGGATCTTCAGTATGGAAGTTGGCTGTTATGGAATATGAGACTAAGGTCTATGAGCTGTTTTGCTTCGACATAGTCTCATTTGTTATTCTTTAAGAAGAGCGAGATGTTGGTGCTTGGTTTGTAGGCTGAGTTTCTTTTGGGTTGTCTACCAACTCGGAGGTCCATTGTGGGGTTTGTAGATGGATTTGGTCTTTGAGAAGCATTTGGATTTAGAAGTTTGTGGATAGCTGTGGTAGCAGTGCAACTCGAAGTGTTCGGTGTGCTGACGAGTGGATCTTTTAGCTTTGCAGTATCATCGAAGTTGAGTTTGGAAGCAGCAGTGTTGATTGTTTCTCGGATGGTTCAGGAATCTTTGTGGTTCTTCTTGTAGCAGTCCGAGCAGTTGGTGGAAGTTTTCTTGAAGAATTAACCTTGTTTGGAAAAGCTTAGAGCTATTCTAATTGGTAAAGAGAGGACAGTTTCTTTGGAACTCGGATTAGATTGGATCGCAAAAAGTAACTTGCGATTGGTTTGGAATTTTCTTGAGCATTCTTTGTTTGAGACTGAGGATTCTCATGAGGAAGTAAGAGCTACTGATGTAATCAGAAGGATTGTCTGCATCTGGAATTGAGATCCATATTGTTTGGTTCCAGAAGTGATTTGGTGGTTAGCCTAGTAGAAGAGTTGGTGTAGCAGCTCAAGAATTTATTTTTGGAATTTGGATTTGGTTGGATGTGGTTTTTGAATTGGATTCTGTAGTAAGGTTGTGTGACCAAGTTGAATGTGTCACTAAGATTATATGGATTTGATGAAAAAAATTCCTGGATATATTGGATAAGTTTGTATTCATGTTCATCAACAGTATTCTCCTTCATTTCAGAATCAGAGTTGTGCAGCGGAAGCGAGGTAGCAGCTGTGCAAGGAAGGAATAAGTTCTGTTTGCTATTGCTTGAATAGTAGAAATTGTGTTCCGGATTTCGATGGATTTTGGAAGAATTTTCCGTTGGATAGGATCCAGAAGCTAGTTTGTTTTGGTCTAGATGTTTTTGGAAGTATCAGCATAGGTTAAGCTGATCGGAAGAGATTGGCAGCCCAGGATTATCTGTTGAGTTATACAGATATGAGATAAGGAGTTTTGGAATGTGAAGTTGGAGACTTCAATTGCTATTAAGATTTCTCTGGTTAAGAGAGCAGACATTGAGTAAGATTGGTTGGGTAGTGCTTTGGCATTTGAGATTTCTTATCTGTGTTCTGATAAGATAAGATCTGTTGTCTATGAGATTGAATTACCAGTTTGGATAGCTGGAATTCATTGTGTATCACGTACCTCTGAGGGAGTACGTGTATGATTCATTGTTGCTTGTTGAATCGGCAGTTCAGTTGGAATTGGATGTTGAGCTGGATCTAAGAATAATCTGATGTTCTGTTCAGATTGATGGATCTAGAGAAGAGAGGAGCTCTAGATTTTGATGGTGTAGCTTGTTAGTTTGGCTTTGTAGAGCGAGTCTCCCGGTTATTTTTTTTACTTGGGAAACTCGAGATAGTATTAGAAATTTATTCTGACGTATGTCAGGATAATTAGTTAAGTTTGTTTGTGTGATTGATTGCTATGGTTGTTAGTACTGGTTGATAGGAATGCTTTGCAGATTTAATTAAAATCTTTACTGGGTTATTAAATTAACTTTGCTTTTAAATTTCGGGGACGAAATTCTTTTAAGGGGGGAGGATTGTAACGACCCGGAATTTTGGGCAATATCGATTTAATAATCTGTGTAAATAATTTAATTGGTTTAATGATTTTCTTTATAATTTTAATTTAAATTGGTTAATTTAATCTTTTAAAGGTTAATAAATTTTAAACTAACAATATTGATAAGAGTTATTTTCAAAAGCTAATAAAATTTTATTCTGTTTATAATATATGTTGATATATATTGTGAATGGGAATATCTTTTGTTTTAAATTAAAAACTGAATTTTCAAATTGTAATATATGTAAGCTTATGTTCTAATTTGATATTGTTTTGAAAATCTAATCTTAATCTATCAATAATGTAGGTATGAATGAATATTGCAATTTTAAAAGTTTTGTTTTAAATTCAATAAGATTTTCAAAGGATAATTTAGTTTGATTTAATTGTTTCAAATGTAAGATTGTTATTTATTTTTAAATAGAATAGTTTTAAAGGACTTTAAACAAGCTTTGTTTGTTCTCTTTTAAAATGTTACATTAAAAATGGATGTTTAAGATTATATTTATATTATTATTAGTTTAGGGTATTTTCTTTTAAAAGTAAAATTTATTTATATACATATAAGTATTTATTTATAAACTAAATTTAATATGTAAGTTTATATTTATATTTAAAACTAAATGAAATCTTATAAATAAATATGTGTAGACATATTAACTTGTTGAAGACATTTGTAAGGCAATTAAATAAATGAATGACAAATGTAAGTTTAAAATAACAAGTGGCAATGTTTTCATTGTAATTTTTAATAAATGTATTAAGAAGAAAAATCAGTTTTCTTAAAAACTTTCTTTCTTCATTCTTTCATTTTTTAATGGCAAATCTGAAAACTTAGAATGAAACCTGCATTTCTAAAATTCTACTTCAACCTGCAACTCAATCTGCAACCTTTCAAAATTTGCAACCAAACTGCATTTCTCGAATCTTCAATCTGCAACTAAATTAAATGACAACCTGCAAATCAAAGATTCTTGAAGGCATGCAGAGGATTTCCAAATGCAAGCAAATCAAAGGAAATTTAAAACATCAATCTGAAGCAATATTCAAATCTGCATTTAAATGAAGTTCAACTACAATTTCAACATCAACAAGTTGGAGCATGCATGCAAATCAAACAGTTTTTCAAATTTAATGTTCAAAAGCCTGGAACTAAATTCTGCTCTACTCTGCAAAGTCAAATCAGGTGAGTAAATGTTTTAAAAACAGTTTAAATTGGTTTTGATTATAATGCATGTGATAATTTGTGAGTTGATCCTGGTGATTGCATGAAATATTTTGTATTGACATTATTGAATTTATGGATGGGTGCATACATGAATGATAGGTCTGTATATGTATATGTTATACTCTGTTACCTGTTCTTTCCAGACCCAGATTTATATTCAAAAATTCCAATCTCCCTATAACATTAATATTGGACATAGATGGTTAAATGAAAGTTGTTTGTTTTTGATTTATGGTAATTTTAAAAATGGTTTCTGAGATTTTTAATTCACAAATAATGGATAAAATAAGTTTATACAGTGAAGCTTGGCTGCATGTCAAAATTCGATATCCTCAATTTCTGATTTGGGATATATAGTTGGATTTGTTGTTAAAAATGATGAATTTTAACATACATTTTAAATTTTTAAAATGAATATCCAAATGGGAATTTAGGGATGATCATTTTAGGCAAATTAACAAATTTCTGATGCTCAACGTGTTGGATGCAGCTGTAATTTGGATTGAAGCTTGATTACTGATCTAGGATTATGGGAAAAATACAAAATAATTTTTCTATTGATTGAATTGATCGAATTTGGTTAAACTAGGGTTATTTTGGCTGTTGGGTTCGGCTGTTTTTGCTTGGCCTTTGCGTCACGAATGGAGAACCGAGGGGGTGTCGCGAGGATGGAGTAGGAGGCTGTGGTTGTGTCGAATTGATGAGGATGGTGGCGAGTTCAACGTCGTCGAGATGAAGCGTTGGTGATAGGATTTTCTGTTTTGACGCAGCTGAAGCCTTCGAGCTTTTACGTCAATTGTTAATTCGAGTAAGTTTTTTTGGACCTGGGTTTGAATATTGGATCGTGCGCGATAGGGTGATCGTTTCCGATGGTGGCGGCGACGTAATTTAGCCGGAGATGGCGTGCTAGGTGCACGAGCACTGTCGTGTGCACGGCATTGAATCAGGATGTTTTGTTCGTTGGGGAAGAAGGTTTTTTCTCTCGAAGAGTTGCTCGCGTATCTATCGCGATGTACTCGGAGCAGCTAGGTTTTTGTTTAGCTTGGTGAGGGTCTCGTGTTTTGCCGAGACTTGCTCGAGTTCTGGATTGTTGTTGTTCGTAGTGTTGTGTTTTTGAGTTGGAAATTTTAACCCTATAGGTTATAACTAGATTGTAAGATAAACTCGAGAGGAACAATGTAAAAATTCAACACTAAATTATAGATAAGTTTATATAGGAAACTAAGGATTAATTTTGTTATTTTAAAATGGAATTTGAATTTAATTATTAAACCTAAGTTTAAATTTGAAGTAATACTTTTAATAACAAAGTTTTCAAAATTTATTTTAAATAGAGATGTTTTAATGGTTAATTAAAGTATTTTAATTTGATTTTAAATCCCTTATTTTCAAATAAGGTTGTGATTGTGATTTTGGAAATCTATATTGAATACTTTGTTTAAGTGTCAAAACTTGATTTAATTCAAATAATTTATTATAGAAATAAATAACGTTAATTTATTTGGAAAATTAACTTAAGAATACTTATTTGTTAATAAGTTAAGTTGGATTAAGATTTATGGTTTTCTTAATTTATTAAAGATTTTTCTTTAATATTAGATATTAATTGATTAATTAATTATTTAATTTATTTTAAATAATTAGTTAATCGTTTATTTAATTTTCACTTAATTATGAATTAATTAAGTATGTTTACTTAATGAAGTAATTAATGGTTAATTTTTGAATGTGATTAGAACGTTAATTACTTAGGGAAGTAATTAGAGAAGTTACTCATGGTAGAAATTAATTGGAAATGATTAATGGGATCACTTAATGTTATCAATTATGGAATTGATTAACTTAATTGTTTTAAAGTTAATTAATTAGGAAGCGATTAATTAATTATTGAATTAAGAATTATTTGATAATATAATTAATTATTTGTTAAGTAATTAATTAAGGAAGTAATTAAGATTTATTAATAAAAGTAATTAAGAGTTAATTACTTAATTTATTTAAGTTAATTAATTAATGTGATTAATTAATTAATAAATGAGATTAAATAAAGATTAATTACTAAGTGTAATTAATTTAAATTGTAATTAACTATTAAGGTAATTAATTAAGGATTAATTATTGATTAATAATTACTTAATAAAGAAACCAGGATTAATTAATTGGATTAATTAATCAAGAATTAATATAATTAAATTAGAAGTTAATTAATTAAGAAGTTAATTAATTAAGATAAGTAATTACAGATTGTTAATTACTGTTTATGGATAATGAGATGATTAATTACAAATTAATTATTTAATTAATTAAAGGATTATTAATTAATAAAGATTATTAATTAATATAATTAATGAAGTAATTAATTTATGTAATTAATTTAAGTATGATTAATTAATTGTAATTAATTAAGGATTAATGTAATTAATTATAGTTAATTAATCAATGAAGGATCATTAATTATTTTAATTAATGATAGTAATTAAAGGTTAATTACTGAATATGGTTATGGATAATTACTTGAATATGACTACAGGATAATTAATCTAGGGAGATTAATTTAAGAAGATCATTAAGGAATGATAAATGAATTTGATTTGTGATAAATCAATGAAGTAGGATTAAGATAATCCAAGTGGTTAAAGGATAGTAATTAATTTAATTAGAGGTTAATTAAATTGATTAATAGTTAATCAATTCTGCTTTGGATGATTGGTTGATATTGAATGATTGATATTGGATGTTGGATGATATTGATGATTGATATTGGGTGTTTGGTTGATAATGGATGATTTGGATGTTTATGATATATGTGATATGCTGCTTTATGAGATGAATGTTGATATGAATTATCTATTGTGATAATGTTATTCATCTACCTGTTATATATCATCCTGTATATAAGTTTTAAAACTGTTTAAATCCCTTAAGTACAACTTGGACATTAAAATGGCGTTTGGTTTCGATGAGACCGGGATCGGGTTTCCATATTTGGAATCCGAAAACCACATCGATTCCAATTAAACGTTAGGTCGTTAATCCAAGTGGAGCAAGTGAAGACTCGAGGTGTAAGGGCTATACGTCAGTATAACTCTGTGGGTGATTCCGTAATGAGTTTGACGAAATAGTGCTTATAGATTCGAGATGGCGAATCAGAGTGCAAGGGCTATGGTCGTTGACTCTGAGGGTGATTCCAATATGAGTGCAACGAGATAGTGCCTTCGGTTTCGTTCGAACCCGGAACGAACTTGTATGGATTGAATGCTTTCAGCACATCGTCAGGCGGACGATGAGCATTCTAAGATAGATGTGTTCTATAAAGGTAATCGCAGCCTCAAGCCTCATCAACCGGGAATGGCTAAAACAGGGGAGGTGCAGCAAGGCTTCGTGGGTAGCTCCCACTGGAGAGCAAGATTTACCCCTGTCTAGAAGTCCCTTTTTATTTCGGCTGTGTGGGGCGGTTGAATTCCGGACAACCGCCGGGGTTGTCTTGTTCGGAACTATCCAGTAAGGGATGGGTCCGGCCTTGTGTTGCAGGGGAGTTAGGGTGGCTCCTCGGTACGGTGATCTAGGCCACGTACTGTGACGGGCGGTACCCCAGTAGCCCTGCCATTGATGGAATCCAAAATCCAATAAGTGCCTGTACGGTTTTGATTGTGCCCAACTATGTTGGAACGTGAGATGCAAGCATTCCAGCTATTTCTGTAATTTATTTTGAAAACCCTAGACACTATTATAATATCACTGGATTTCCTATCAAATGTTTTGGTTAGCGTAAGGTAAAAACTTTTCCATGTTTATGTGTGGGAAGTCTTACGTGATACTTTTTCTTCCAAAGGTTTTCTAAAGTTAAGCAATTTTAAACCGTTTACTCACACCAGACCCCTGTCTGACCCGAGTGTTTATTTTCTGTTTTATTAAACTCTTGGGTACTCATATTATGTATGAGTAGTCAAGTGATTCAGGTTAGCTTGACGAATTCTGGAGGAGTAATGGAGCAGGAGGCTTCGACGTGTAGATATATATTGGTTCCGCTGTGTTTGGTATCTGTTTCTTCTGTTGTACTTGAGTTGTATGAATTAGACAGATGTTTATAACTGTCTAATATGTGTTGTATAATTATGTAACTCTGATGTAATCTGATACTATGTAATATTTTATGTTAATTATTATATTTTATTCGTTCCGCTGTGAGTTCTCTGATGTTGTTGTGTTCTTCTTTCTCTTTCTTTTCTTCTTCTATCCCTTTCTTTCTTCAAAATGATGCGATTTCCTGGAGGTAGGAAGTAAATTCCTAAATTAAATACTTAACTTTTCAATTCAATATGCAAAACAACAATGCATTTACACTTGAGAGTTTAAAATCAAATTTGAATTTAAAAACATAAATGTTTCAAATATCTGACAAATTAAATTTGAATTCATATCCAAATTTCAAACTAAACTCAGTTTTAAATCTCCACTTAAAAATTTAAACTTACCTTTTTCATTTAAAACAGAAACAGTTTCTGTTTATTAAAAAAAAACTTAAACTTTTGAAATTCTGAATTTGAATAATTTCATAAGAACAGAATTTAAACTTGTTTAGATTCATTTTTATATTCAGTTTAAAATCAAATGTTAACATGGTAGTTTGTAATCAAATTTTAAAAACTGGAAATAATTTCCTGTTCTTCTCTTTTTTTTTTAATTTTAAAACCACATTTGAATCCTGCAGTTAAATTATTTCAACATCTTAATTCAAAATGAATCCAAAACTGAGTTTTTAAATCTGAATTTAAAATTTAAACTTCAGTTTTTAAATAAAGTTTAAATTTAAATTGTTTTCAAATGGTTTGCATTTGAATTAAAGGTGTAAATTATAGAAGAGTTTGAAAGAATTTAAAACTAAATTGAGAATGGAAGTTATATTTCAATTTTGAAATTTAAAGATGTTTTTAATTTGATTTGAATTTGATTTGAATGGAAATTTAAATTCTTTTTAAACTTATAATTAATTAGATGTTTCTTGTAAACATATAAGATTTAGTTGTATTTTAAATAAATTTGGATCTTAAGTTTAAAAGAAATGTTAAATTGAATTTAATGTAAACTTAAAAACATTTTGTTTTTAAATGCTTGATTAATAGGAATGTTTTATCTAAAAGATAAATTAAGTTTAATGATTGGATTCATTGATTATTAAGGTAATTAAGATGAATGTTAATTATTTAATTAATTAATAATGTGGATGTTTAATTAAATAATTAATGATTTTTAATTTAATTTGAGATTAGTTAATTAGGTTTAATTAATATATAATTAAGGATGGTTAACTAAATTTTAATTTATGATTAAGATTTATTTAATCAAGTGATTAATGGTTAATTAAGACTTTAATTAACACTTAGTTAATTAATAATTAGAGATTAATTAAATAGTAATTAAATATTAATTACTTAATAACTAATGATGATTAACTTAAGTTAATTTCTTAATTAAGTAATTAAGAAATGTTAATGAAGTCATTAACAATTAATTAATATGATTAATTTTTGTAAATTAATTAGATTAATTTATTAATAATCAATGGTTTAAGTTTAATTACTTAATGAAAGTAATTAAAGAATTAATTACTTAATGTAATTAATTAAAGTTAATGTGATTTGCTTAGATTAATTAATTAAGTTTAATTGATTTAAACATTTGAGGATTGTTTGATAATTACTTTATGTAATTTAGAAATTTGTAATTACTTAAGGAAGTAATTAATTAATAATTACAGGATGTAATTAGAGATATTTGATATAGAAGTAATTTGAATTTAAATTACTTTGAAATTAATCAAGGGGATTAATTTAGATAATTAATTAAGAATAATTAATTATGGGTTGAGTAATTAATGTAGTTAATTACTGAATGGTTGTTAATCAAGGGTGATTAATATATATGTAGGATTGAATATAATTAACTTGTGTAATCAACTTATAAGCTAATTACTTATTGTAATTAGAGATAGTTAATCAGTAATGATTAATTGAATGATGATTTATAAATTGATTTGTAATCAATTGAAGGTTAGGTTAAGCAAGATTTTAATGATGAAGTAATTAATTTAATTCATTTTAAATTAATTAGAGATTTAGTAATTAATTTAATTCATTTTAAATTAATTATAAAAGGTGTGATCATTAGATCATTTGCTTATGTTTGATGATTGGTATTGGTTGATTTGTTTGGATTGTAATCTCAGTTATGAGATGAGTAGTGATTGTGATATGGATGCATTGGTTGCTTTTGGATGATAATATGGATTATCTGATTTGATATGAATTATCTGTTGATAATGATAAGATTGATTATCTATTGTGTTGTGAATTATCTATCCGTGTATATTTAGATAATGAATTGAATTGTTTTAAACTTAAAACAACTTGGACATAAAAGACACGCTTTGGTTTTCGATGAGACCGGGATCGGGTTTCCATATTTGGACATCCGAAAACCACATCGATTCCAAATAACGTTAGGTCGTTAATCCAAGTGGAGCGAGTGAAGACTCGAGGTGTAAGGGCTATACGTCAAGTATAACTCTGTGGGTGATTCCGTAATGAGTTTGACGGAATAGATCTTATAGATTCGAGATGGTGAATCAGAGTGCAAGGGTTATCGTCGTTAACTCTGAGGGTGATTCCAATATGAGTGTAACGAGATAATGCCTTCGGTTTCGTTCGAACCCGGAACGAACTTGTATGGATTGAATGCTTTCAGAACATCGTCAGGTGGACGATGAGCATTCTAAGAGATGTGTTCTCTAAAGGTAATCGTAACCTCAAGCCTCATCAACCGGGAATGGCTAAAACAGGGGAGGTGCAGCAAAGCTTCGTGGGTAGCCCCCACTGGAGAGCAAGATTTATCCCTGTCTAGAGGTCCCTTTATATTTCGGCTGTGTGGGCGGTTGGAACCTAGGCCAACTGCGGGGTTGTCTTGTTCGGAACTATTCAGTAAGGAATGGGTCCGGCTTTGTGTTGCAGGGGATGAAGGGAGTAATCCTCGGTACGGTGATCTAGGCCACGTACTGTGACGGGTGGTACCCCAGTAGCCCTGCCATTGTATGGAATCCAAAATCCAATAAGTGCCAACGGTTTTGATTGTATTACCCACTTTTGTGGCTAGTAGCTGGAATTTAATGAATGTAACAATTTCGGCTATTTCATATTTATTTGAAAACCCTAGACACTATTATAATATCATCGGATTTCCTATCAAATGTTTTGGTTAGCGTAAGGTAAAAACTTTTCCATGTTTATGTGTGGGAAGTCTTACGTGATACCTTTTCTTTTAAAGGATTTTTTCAAAGTTAAGCAACTTTAACCTGTTACTCACACCAGACCCATGTCTGACCCGGAGTTATTTCTGTTTTTCCATAACTCTTGGGTACTCAAATTTTTATGAGTAGCCAAGGGAATTCAGGTTAGGATTCAGGATTAGCTTTGACGAATTGTGAAGGAGCATATGGAGCAGGAGGCTTCCGCGCATAGTTATATAGTTTTCCGCTGTGTTGTTATCTCTGAGTTGTTATGTATTGTGATTGAATTGTAATAACTAGACAGGTGTTTATAACTGTCTAGTATGTGTTGTATATGTCTGTGTAACTCTGATATTTGATGTATACTATGTAATACTTTGTTATTAATATAGATTATTCGTTCCGCTGTTGAGATTCTTGTGTTGTTTCTTCTTTCTCTTCTTTCTTCTCTTTTCTATCCCTTTCTTTCTTAATTAGCGATGCGATTTCCTGGTGGTAGGAAGTCGGGTCGTCTCACTTGGTATCAGACATATTGTTGACTGTGATATTATGCTTGACTGTTGTATGTCTGCATACATTAATCTACATTTAGTAATTAATCCAAAATTAAAATACAATTATTAATCACCTTGATTAATATTTAAATCCAGTAATTAACTACCCTTAATTACTTCCTTAATAAATTAATTATCCAATAATCATCTTTATTAATTAATCCTTGATTAATTACAAAAGTAATTATCCAAATTACTTTTAAATAAATCACCTTTCCTTAATTACATTCCAGTAATTATCAATTATCACTTCTCTAAGAAATTCTGCTCCATAAATTACATTAAGTAATTATTGTCATTAAATTATTAAATTATTTCTTAAATTAATTAAACTAAATTAATTAATTTAACAAAACACATTATCAGAATTAATTACAATAAATAATTAATCCCTTAATTACTTTTATAACATAATTATACTTAACCAATTACAATTGATTATCTTAAATTAATTAATCTAATTAATCCATCAAAATTAATTACATTAATTAAATATTAATTATCCTTAGATAATTAACAACATTTTCCTTAATTCCTTACTTAAGAATAATTACCTTAAATTAATTATTCATTAATCATCTTTAATTATAAATTAATTCAAATTATTAATCAAATAAATAAGTAAATCCTTAATTATTTTTAAAATAATTCATTTACTTATTTATAATCTAATTAATATTCAAAATGTATTTAAATAATACATTTCTAAAATTAAATTCAACTCTCATTTTAAAATTTAAAATTTAAAAATGTTTAACCATATAAACATTTCCAAATTTACTTAATTCAATAAACCTAAAAGTAAAGAACTAACATTTTTATATAAGAAAGATTTAAAAATCAATATTTCTTAATTTTACTAAGAAATCAAATTTTTGAAAAATAAATAGATTATTTAACTTTTCAAATTAAAGTTAAACTTATCATAATTTTATTTCAACACTTAAAGGAAGAATTCTTTTAAATTTAAATCTTAGTCTGAAATCAGATTCAAAATTAAATTCTGCTTAATACATTTCTGTCAAAATTTAAAACTTTTCAAAACTGCTTGAATTCAAACAGTTTTCAATAGTAACTGAAATCATACTTAAGATTTGATTTCAAAACCAAATTCAAATCTTGCTTAATATTTAAAATTTGCATTTTAAACTTTGAATAAAAGTACTCCTGATCTCAATTCAAATTTCACCTAAATTTGAATCTTGTTTAAACATTTAATTCCCTAAATTTTTTTTTTAAAAGAGACAAAACTGTTTAA
This sequence comes from Allium cepa, assembly GCA_030765085.1. NCBI lineage: Eukaryota > Viridiplantae > Streptophyta > Magnoliopsida > Asparagales > Amaryllidaceae > Allium > Allium cepa. The sequence continues at coordinate 23,936 of JASFAV010000023.1, read as the reverse complement.
ACAGAAAAATTTGGATTCAAACCTGAAAACTATAATTTACAGAGTTTCCAGATTTGAATTTAAACCCTACTTAAATTTGAATTCATCATTTAAACTTTTGAATTCTTAAGCCTACTTAAGTTTAATTCAAACTATACTTGAATTTAATCACAGCTTTTAAAAATAAATATGAGTTTCCAGATTTTTAAAAAGAAAACAACACTCAGGTTTCTCTGCACAACTAACTCGAGACCATGACCAAAGTACTTCGGGTTAAAATATCATTTTAAATTAATTATAGAAGATGTGATCATTTGATCATTTGCTTATGTTTGATGATTGGTATTGGTTGATTGGTTTGGTTTGTAATCTCAGTTGTGAGATGAGTAGTGTATGTGATATGAATGCATTGGTTGCTCTTGGATGATAATATAGATTATCTGAATATGATATGAATTATCTGTTGATAATGATAAGGTTGATTATCTGTTATGTTGAATTATCTATCTGTGTATATTTAGATAATGAATTGAATTGTTTTAAACTTAAAACAACTTGGCCTTAATAAGACACGCTTTGGTTTTTGATGAGACCGGGATCGGGTTTCCATATTTGGACATCCGAAAACCACATCAATTCCAAATAACGTTAGGTCGTTAATCCAAGTGGAGCGAGTGAAGACTCGAGGTGTAAGGGCTATACGTCAGTATAACTCTGTGGGTGATTCCGTAATGAGTTTGACGGAATAGACCTTATAGATTCGAGATGGTGAATCAGAGTTGTGCAGCGGAAGCAGTTTGGGAATGTTTCTGTTTTCTTTTCCGGATGAGGAGAAGTTTGTTCTGTCTTCGGTTGTTGAGAAGCATGGTTTGTGTTCTTGGTTTTTGAGTGATCTTGAGGAGATCATTGGATTATTTTGATTCGGTCTGTTTCTTTTGGAATCAGCAAGGGTTTGCATTTCTTTGCATCTGGAAAACAATTTGAAGCCTGCATTTTATTTTCTTAAAATCTACAACCTGGGATTTACATCTGAAATCATCAAGCAAGCAAAAGGGTCTGCATGCATGAATTCTCAGATCTGGAAACAAAGTTGAGGCCTGCAATTCAATTTTAAGCATAGGTCTGCATTTTAATCTGAAACCTGCAAATTGAGATGTGCTCTGCATTCTGCAAATAGAGGTGAGTAACTAAACTTTTTAAGGTTTTAAATAGGTAAAAGTTGATTTATACTTTGATTTAGATATGAAATTATATTATAAATATGCTGTGAATATGTATATGGATATGTTTGTGTGTGTGCATGATTGATTACCTGAACATCCCTGATCTCTCTGATTCAAGCTTTAGTCAGATGCAAATACATTCCATTGTCTTTTAATTTGATTCCTCATTTGAGTTATGACTTAACAAATATGTTTGTTTCATTATAATATTCAGATCAAAAATTTGTGTTTGAGTTATATTACAAATTTAATGCTTTATATCAAAATACAGTTTGAGATTACTGTGTTTTACATATTAGCTAATCATAGTTGAAGCTTGAAATTTGTTTGGGTGAATTTGATTTAGGAGATTGTTTATTCATCAAAGATCATAGGAAAATTATTGAATTTGTTTGCAATTCAAATTTGAGAATAAAATTTGAAAATTACTGTCAAGAACCCTAGTTACTGTAAAAATAAATTTTTAAGTGCTGTGACAGCTTGGTATCAGAGCTTCCAGTTGTTGTGCAGGTTTGAATAAGGTTTGAAGAATGTAATTTAGAAATCAAACATGAAAGTTTCAACATGCAAAGAGTTCTGTTTTCAGCATGCAGTGAATTCAAATGCCTGGAAACAATCATGCAGTTCTTTCTTCCACTTAAATACATGTGAGTAAAACGAATTTTAAAAACAGTTTTAACTTGATTTCATCTCTGTTTATATATGAAAATGTTATGGTTCTTTGAATTATTGGATTTTGAATGAATAACCCAACAATGGCAGGGCTACTGGGGTACCGCCCGTCACAGTACGTGGCCTAGATCACCGTACCGAGGATTACTCCCTTCATCCCCTGCAACACAAGACCGGGACCATTCCTTACTGAACAGTCCCGAACAAGACCACCCCGTAGTTGGCTGCAGACCAACTACCCACACAGCCGAAATATAAAGGGACCTCTAGACAGGGATGTATCTTGCCCTCCAGTGGGCGCGACCCACGAAGCCTTGCTGCACCTCCCCTGTTTTAGCCATTCCCGGTTGATGAGGCTTGAGGCTGCGATTACCTTTATATGACCAATTATCTTAGAATGCTCATCGTCCACCTGACGATGTGCTGAAAGCATTCAATCCATACAAGTTCGTTCCGGGTTCGAACGAAACCGAAGGCACTATCTCGTTGCACTCATTTTGGAATCACCCTCAGAGTCAACGACCATAGCCCTTGCACTCTGATTCACCATCTCGAATCTATAAGCACTATTCCGTCAAACTCATTACGGAATCACCCACAGAGTTATACTGACGTATAGCCCTTACACCTCGAGTCTTCACTTGCTCCACTTGGATTAACGACCTAACGTTTAATTGGAATCGATGTGGTTTTCGGATTCCAAATATGGAAACCCGATCCCGGTCTCATCGAAACCAAACGCCATTTTAATGTCCAAGTTGTACTTAAGGGATTTAAACAATAGATATTCAGAAGTATCACTTAACATAAATGGATGTATTCACAACACAGATAGATAAGCATCTATTATAACATGCATCTATACATATCACAAAGCAGCATATATGTCACAATCACATATAGCATAATCACATCATCACATCTATCAATATCATCCAACAACAATCAATATCATTAACTCATCCAACAACAATCAAAATCTGAGCTAGGAATGGGTCTGCATGCATCATCATTACAGAAGCAACAAGCAACTTCAACTTGCTAATGGCATTCAAGTTCAACATGCATTTCAATATGCATTTCTGGAAAATGGGATCTGCCTAAGCTTGTGCTCTGCATCAAATTGATTTCTGCATCTTCAATTTAATAGGTGAGTAAACTTTTAATTTTAAAAACAGTTTTGTTTTAAAATAAATTCACATGCAAGTATAGAACTCAATTCAAAGCAAAACTGTCATTAAAAATATATATATAAACTGCTATGGATGAAACTGCAGTAATTTATTTTGTTTGAAGAAAATAACTTCACAAAAGGGAAAGCTTGAATGATCTGTTGCATGTGTATTGATTGTATAAGCAAGCTTGTTTGAGTGAATTGTGAGGAATGTTCTGTGTGTGTGTGTATATATATATATATATATATATATAACTATGTATATATATGATGCTATGGCCAGAAATCTGCATACCTGTTTGTTTCTAAAACTTAGATTATTTAAAAAAAAAAAAACCTTTAACTCTGAAATTAACTCTCTGTTAGGATTGAGATGTAAACAAAGCTTGGCTGTTAGCATAAATTCAGGGTTGTAAATTTTGTTTATAAATTATGTTCTTAGATCATGTTTTAGTAAAAAAAAAATATATATATAAAAGCCCTGTTACCTCTGAACAAATTTGACAGTAAGTTTTTTTTAAAAATAAACCAAACATTCATTGAGACAAGTTTATAATCTGAATACATGAATGAAATCATGATTTCTAAAAAAAAAAAAAAAAAAAAAAAATATAAACTGTTTCAGGTTTTTAAACCTGAGAGTTGCAGTTTTTTTTATGTCAATTGAATTCAAATTCTAGTGCAGATTTTTGATTTAAGTGAAAATTTGAATCTGAATTCAAATAGAGTTTTAAATTCAAGGTTGTAAAAAAAAATGAAACTTTCATATTTAAACAAGTTTAAAATTCTGTTTAAATCAAGTTTTAAAACAAACAGTTTCAGGTTTAAAATCCTGAAGCTTTGTAGTTTCAAACATTTGAATGAAATTTAAATGTTTGTGTGGGAATTTGATTTCAGGTGAAAGTTGAAAACTGAATTTAAGTGTAATTCAATGTTTTTAAAAAAAAAATGAAATATCTTAAGCAAGTTTAAAGTTTGGTTTTAAATCAAAATTAAAAATGTTTCAGGTTTTAAACCTGAAGGTTGTTTTGCAGTTTTAAAAATGTTGAATGAAATTCATATTTTTTTTTAATTGCAACTTGATTTAAATATGATTTGAGTCTGAATTCAAATATAGTTGAAATTTAAAGTTTTGAAAATGAGGATCTTAATTTAAACAAAATTTAATCTGGATTAAGTCAAAGATCTTAAATAGTTTCAGGTTATCTTTTAAACCTGATTTTTGATTTAAAACAAGTTTATTTGAGTTTTAAACATTGAACAGATTTAAACATTTTTAAACAAGATTTAAATTGGTTTGAAATCAAATTTATACAGTTTCAAATTTACTTTGAAACCCAATTTTGATTTCAAACAAGTTTATAATTTTAAAGAAGGATGAATGAACATATTTCAATGTTTAATATAGATTTGAAGATGAGATTTGATTTCAAATAAGTTTTAAAATTTGAAGGAATCTAGTTCCTTTAGTATTTGAAGATATTTGAATTTAAAATATGAAGTGTTAATTTAGATTTATGTTTAAATGGTTAAACATTTTGAAAATATCAAAATTTTAAAAATGGAATTTAAATTTAGAAATGTATTGTGTAAATACATTTTGAATGTAAATAAAGTCATTTGATAATTAAGGATTTACTTAATTATTTGGCTTTTAAATAATGGTTTAGATTAATTTTTAATTAGAAATGATTTATTAATCTAAATTAAATTTTCTTAAGTATATATTTAGTGAAATTTGTTAATTAATAAATGATGATAATTATCTAAGGATAATTTAGTAATTAATTAAGGAAATTAATTTTGGATAATTAATTAGATTAATTAATTGAATCTAATTAATGATAATTGTTAAGTAATTAAGGAATTAATTACTTATTGTAATTAATTTGGATTGTGATTTAATTAAGTTAATTAACTTAGTTTAATTAATTTAAATAAATCATCTAATGATTTTTAGAGAGTAATTACTTAATGTAATTAGTGGAGCAGGATTACTTGATGAAGTAATAGTGTTAATTACTGAAATATAATTAGTAATTTGGATTAATTACTTTTGTAATAAATTAAGGAATTAATTAATGATTAATTATTGGTTAATTAATTTATAAATGAGTAATTAAGATAGTTAATTATTAATCAAGGTGATTAATAATTAGACTAATTACTAAATGTAATTAATTTGAATTAAGTAATTTATCTAAATATTAAAGATCATTAATTAATGTTAATGATGTAATTAAGGATTGTTTAATTAAGTAATAATTAATTAATTAAGTGATTAATTAATTATAATTAATTAAGGACAAATATAATTAATTATAATTAATTAATAAAGGAGTAATTAATGTTAATTACTTATAATTTAGGTTAATTAATTTATAAAATTAATTAAAGACTAATTACTTATTGTAATTAGTGAATGATTTATCAAAGTGTTTAATCAAGTTAAATACTTAGTGGATAATTAATTAACTAGGTTAATTAATGGATGTTAAGCAGGATTTAAATGTGTTGATTAATTTAATTTATTTTAAATTAATTAGAGATGGTTGTAATTAATTTAATTCATTTTAAATTAATTATAATTAATGGTTAAATCATTGCTTATGGATGTTATTGATTGAATGGTTGTGATCTCAGAACTGAGATGATTGTATCTATATGATATGAATGATTGGTTTAAGTATGATGGTTTGTGATGGATTATTTGGTTGAGATGATTATCTGTTTATGGATGATACAGATTATCTGCTATGTTATGAATATGATTATCTATTGTGATATGTAGTTTATCTATCTGTGTGAATTAGATAATAATGAAATAAGTTAATTGTTTAAAACCCTTAAGTACAACTTGGACATTAAGATGGCGTTTGGTTTCGATGAGACCGGGATCGGGTTTCCATATTTGGAATTCCGAAAACCACAACGATTCCAATTAAACGTTAGGCCGTTAATCCAAGTAGAGCAAGTGAAGACTCGAGGTGCAAGGGCTATACGTCAGTATAACTCTGTGGGTGATTCCGTAATGAGTTTGACGGAATAGTACTTATAGATTCGAGATGGTGATTTAGAGTGCAAGGGTTATCGTCGTTAACTCTGAGGGTGATTCCAATACGAGTGTAACGAGATAATGCCTTCGGTTTCGTTCGAACCCGGAACGAACTTGTATGGATTGAATGCTTTCAGAACATCGTCAGGTGGACGATGAGCATTCTAAGATTTGATGTCCTCTAAAGGTAATCGTAGCCTCAAGCCTCATCAACCGGGAATGGCTAAAACAGGGGAGGTGCAGCAAGGCTTCGTGGGTAGCACCCACTTGAGAGCAAGATTTTCCCCTGTCTAGAGGTCCCTTTTTATTCGGCTGTGTGGGAAGTTGGAATCGCGCGCCAACTGCGGGGTTGTCTTGTTTGGGACTGTTCAGTAAGGAACGGTCCCGGCCTTGTGTTGCAGGGGAGTTAGGGTGGCTCCTCGGTACGGTGATCTAGGCCACGTACTGTGACGGGCGGTACCCCAGTAGCCCTGCCATTGTTGGAAACTCATTTTCCCTACGAGACCCTACGGTTTTGTTTGTATTACCCACTTTTGTGGCTAGTAGCTGGAATTTAATCATGTAACAATTTCGGCTATTTCTTATTTACTTGAAAACCCTAGACACTATTATAATATCACTGGATTTCCTATCAAATGTTTTGGTTAGCGTAAGGTAAAAACTTTTCCATGTTTATGTGTGGGAAGTCTTACGTGATACCTTTTGTTTTAAAAGGATTTTCTAAAGTTAAGCAACTTTTATCCCCGTTTACTCACACCAGACCTCTGTCTGACCTGAGTGTTTATTTTCTGTTTTATTAAACTCTTGGGTACTCATATTATGTATGAGTAGTCAAGTGATTCAGGATTGCTTCGACAAGTTCTGGAGGAGATAATGGAGCAGGAGGCTTCAGCGTGTAGATATATGTAAAGGTTCCGCTGTGTTTGAAGTTGAGTCTGATTCTCTGATGTACTTGTATTGTAATTGCTAGACAGATGTCTATAACTGTCTAGTTTATGTTGTATTGGCTGATTAACTCTGATGTATATGATACTATGTAAAGATTTATGTGATATATTATAATTTATTCGATTCCGCTGTGAGATTCTGATGTTGTCTGTTCTTTCTTTCCTTTCTTTTCTCTTTTCTATCCCTTTCTTTCTTCTTAACGATCTTTGATTAATTAATCTAATTGAAGTAATTAAGGGTTAATTACTGTTTAGTGAGGATAATTAATTTGTGAAATTAACTAAGAATAATTACATGGATGTAATTAAGTATAATTAATCAAGAGTGATTAATTAAAGTAACTTATGATTGATTAATTGATTTTAATCAATTAAATGATTAAGTAAGCAAGAAAATTTGGTAAAATAATTAATTTAATTTATTTTAAATTAATTAAAGATGAAGGAATTAATTTAATCCATTTTAAATTAATTTGAGTTAGAGATAGTTAATTTAATTCATTTTAAATTAATTATATGGTATGAGTAAATCTTTGCTTATGTATGAATGGATGTCATTGGATTGACTTGGATGCTTGTGATCTCAGTAATGAGATAAGTATGTTTGTGTGGTATGGAATGTATGGTTGCATTGTGATGATAACATAGGTTATCTATTGTGATGATATATGAGATATCTATTTGATATTGATGATGTGAATTACCTGTTATATGATAATGTTGATTATCAGTTATGATTTAAGTTATCTATCTGTGTGTATATGGATACTGTAATTGAATTGTTTTAAACTTTAAAACAACTTGGACCTTTAAAGACACGCTTTGGATTTCGATGAGACCGGGATCGGGTTTCCATATTTGGATATCCGAAAACCACATCGATTCCAAATAACGTTAGGTCGTGAATTCAAAGTGGAGCTTTGTGAAGACTCGAGGTGTAAGGACTATGAGTCATTATAACTCTGTGGGTGATTCCGTAATGAGTTGACGGAATTAGTCCTTATAGATTCGAGATGGTGATATAGAGTGCAAGGGTTATTGTCGTTAACTCTGAGGGTGATTCCAATACGAGTGTAACGAGATAATGCCTTCGGTTTCGTTCGAACCCGGAACGAACTTGTATGGATTGAATGCTTCCAGCACATCGTCAGGTGGACGATGAGCATTCTAAGTGATGTGTCCTATAAAGGTAATCGTAGCCTCAAGCCTCATCAACCGGGAATGGCTAAAACAGGGGAGGTGCAGCAAAGCTTCGTGGGTAGCGCCCACTGGAGAGTAAGATTTACCCCTGTCTAGAGGTCCCTTTTATTTCGGCTGTGTGGGACGGTTTAGTAGCTACAACCGTCGGGGTTGTCTTATTTGGAACTGTTCAGTAAGGAACGGGTCCGGCTTTGTGTTGCAGGGGAGTTAGGGTGGCTCCTCGGTACGGTGATCTAGGCCACGTACTGTGACGGGCGGTACCCCAGTAGCCCTGCCATTGTATGGAATCCAAAATCCAATAAGTGCCAACGGTTTTGATTGTATTACCCACTTTTGTGGCTAGTAGCTGGAATTTAATAGATGTAACAATTTCGGCTATTTCTTATTTATTTGAAAACCCTAGACACTATTATAATATCACAGGATTTCCTATCAAATGTTTTGGTTAGCGTAAGGTAAAAACTTTTCCATGTTTATGTGTGGGAAGTCTTACGTGATACCTTTCTTTTCAAAGGTTTTTAAAAGTTAAGCAACTTTAACCTGTTACTCACACCAGACCCATGTCTGACCCGGAGTTTATTTTTGTTTTTCATAAACTCTTGGGTACTCAAATTTTTATGAGTAGTCAAGGGAATTCAGGTTAGGATTCAGGATAGCTTTGACGAATTATGGAGGAGCAATGGAGCAGGAGGCTTCCGCGTATAGCTATAGAGTTTTCCGCTGTGTGTTTTCTTTGAGTAGTTGTATTGAGTTGTATAACTAGACAGGTATCTATAACTGTCTAGTATGAGTTGTTTATGCTGTGTATCTCTGATGTATATGATACTATGTAAAGTATTATGTGATTAATATAATTTATTCGTTCCGCTGTGTTAGATTCTGATGTTGTTTCTTCTTCTCTTCTTTCTATTCTATTTTCTATCCCTTTCTTTCTTAAACATGACGCGATTTTCTGGGAGTGGAAAGTCGGGTCGCTACATTGTGGAGTAAATATGAAATAGCCGAAATTGTTACATGATTAAATTCCAGCTACTAGCCATAAAAGTGGGTAATACAATCAAAACCGTAGGGTCTCGTAGGGAAAATGGGTTTCCATCAATGGCAGGGCTACTGGGGTACCGCCCGTCACAGTACGTGGCCTAGATCACCGTACCGAGGAGCCACCCTAACTCCCCTGCAACACAAGGCCGGACCCATTCCTTACTGAACAGTTCCGAACAAGACAACCCCGGCGGTTGTCCGGAATTCAACCGCCCCACACAGCCGAAATAAAAAGGGACCTCTAGACAGGGGTAAATCTTGCTCTCCAGTGGGAGCTACCCACGAAGCCTTGCTGCACCTCCCCTGTTTTAGCCATTCCCGGTTGATGAGGCTTGAGGCTGCGATTACCTTTATAGAACACATCTATCTTAGAATGCTCATCGTCCACCTGACGATGTGTTGAAAACATTCAATCCATACAAGTTCGTTCTGGGTTCGAACGAAACCGAAGGCACTATCTCGTTGCACTCATTATTGGAATCACCCTCAGAGTCAACGACCATAGCCCTTGCACTCTGATTCGCCATCTCGAATCTATAAGTACTATTCCGTCAAACTCATTACGGAATCACCCACAGAGTTATACTGACGTATAGCCCTTACACCTCGAGTCTTCACTCGCTCCACTTGGATAAACGACCTAACGTTTAATTGGAATCGATGTGGTTTTCGGATATCCAAATATGGAAACCCGATCCCGGTCTCACCGAATCCAAACGCCATTTTAATGTCCAAGTTGTACTTAAGGGATTTAACAATTAACTTATTCAGGATGATATAAACAGATAGATGAATAACATTATCATTATAGATAATTCATAACAACATTCATCTCACAAAGCAGCATATCACATATCATATAGATATTCAAATCCTCCAATATCATTCAATCACTCAATATCAATCAATATCCAATATCAACCAATCATTCAATATCAATCATTCATTCATAATAGAATTGATTAATTCTAATCAATTTAATTAACCTATAATTAAATTAATTACTATCCTTTAAACATTTGGATTATCTTAATCCTACTTCATTGATTTATTACAAATCAAATCCATTAATCATCTCCTAATGATCTTCCTTAATTAATCCTTCTTGATTAATTATCTTTAATTACATTCAAGTAATTATTCCTAACCATATTCAGTAATTAGCCTTCAATTGCTATCATTAATCACAATAATTAATGATCTTTCATTAATTAATTAACTATAATTAATTACATTAATCCTTAATTAATTACAATTAATTAATCATATTTAAATTAATTACTTTTATTAATTACTTTCATTAATTATATTAATTAATAATTCTTATTAATTAATAATCCTTTAATTAAATAATTAACTTGTAATTAATCACCTCATTAATCATAAACAGTAATTAACAATTTGTAATTACTTATCTTAATTAATTACCTTCTTAATTAATTACTTAATTAAAGGATTATTAATTAATAAGAATTATTAATTAATATAATTAATGAAAGTAATTAATAAAAGTAATTAATTTAAATATGATTAATTAATTGTAATTAATTAAGGATTAATGTAATTAATTATAGTTAATTAATTAATGAAAGATCATTAATTATTGTGATTAATGATAGCAATTGAAGGCTAATTACTGAATATGGTTAGGAATAATTACTTGAATGTAATTAAAGATAATTAATCAAGAAGGATTAATTAAGGAAGATCATTAGGAGATGATTAATGGATTTGATTTGTAATAAATCAATGAAGTAGGATTAAGATAATCCAAATGTTTAAAGGATAGTAATTAATTTAATTATAGGTTAATTAAATTGATTAGAATTAATCAATTCTATTATGAATGAATGATTGATATTGAATGATTGGTTGATATTGGATATTGATTGATATTGAGTGATTGAATGATATTGGAGGATTTGAATATCTATATGATATGTGATATGCTGCTTTGTGAGATGAATGTTGTTATGAATTATCTATAATGATAATGTTATTCATCTATCTGTTTATATCATCCTGAATAAGTTAATTGTTAAATCCCTTAAGTACAACTTGGACATTAAAATGGCGTTTGGATTCGGTGAGACCGGGATCGGGTTTCCATATTTGGATATCCGAAAACCACATCGATTCCAATTAAACGTTAGGTCGTTTATCCAAGTGGAGCGAGTGAAGACTCGAGGTGTAAGGGCTATACGTCAGTATAACTCTGTGGGTGATTCCGTAATGAGTTTGACGGAATAGTACTTATAGATTCGAGATGGCGAATCAGAGTGCAAGGGCTATGGTCGTTGACTCTGAGGGTGATTCCAATAATGAGTGCAACGAGATAGTGCCTTCGGTTTCGTTCGAACCCAGAACGAACTTGTATGGATTGAATGTTTTCAACACATCGTCAGGTGGACGATGAGCATTCTAAGATAGATGTGTTCTATAAAGGTAATCGCAGCCTCAAGCCTCATCAACCGGGAATGGCTAAAACAGGGGAGGTGCAGCAAGGCTTCGTGGGTAGCTCCCACTGGAGAGCAAGATTTACCCCTGTCTAGAGGTCCCTTTTTATTTCGGCTGTGTGGGGCGGTTGAATTCCGGACAACCGCCGGGGTTGTCTTGTTCGGAACTGTTCAGTAAGGAATGGGTCCGGCCTTGTGTTGCAGGGGAGTTAGGGTGGCTCCTCGGTACGGTGATCTAGGCCACGTACTGTGACGGGCGGTACCCCAGTAGCCCTGCCATTGATGGAAACCCATTTTCCCTACGAGACCCTACGGTTTTGATTGTATTACCCACTTTTATGGCTAGTAGCTGGAATTTAATCATGTAACAATTTCGGCTATTTCATATTTACTTGAAAACCCTAGACACTATTATAATATCACTGGATTTCCTATCAAATGTTTTGGTTAGCGTAAGGTAAAAACTTTTCCATGTTTATGTGTGGGAAGTCTTACGTACCGAGGATTACTCCCTTCATCCCCTGCAACACAAGACCGGACCCATCCCTTACTGGATAGTTCCGAACAAGACAACCCCGGCGGTTGTCCGGATCAACCGCCCCACACAGCCGAATATAAAGGGACCTCTAGACAGGGGTAAATCTTGCTCTCCAGTGGGAGCTACCCACGAAGCCTTGCTGCACCTCCCCTGTTTTAGCCATTCCCGGTTGATGAGGCTTGAGGCTGCGATTACCTTTATAGAACACATCTCTTAGAATGCTCATCGTCCGCCTGACGATGTGCTGAAAGCATTCAATCCATACAAGTTCGTTCCGGGTTCGAACGAAACCGAAGGCACTATCTCGTTGCACTCATTATTGGAATCACCCTCAGAGTCAACGACCATAGCCCTTGCACTCTGATTCCGTAATGAGTTTGACGGAATAGTACTTATAGATTCGAGATGACGAATCAGAGTGCAAGGGCTATGGTCGTTGACTCTGAGGGTGATTCCAATAATGAGTGCAACGAGATAGTGCCTTCGGTTTCGTTCGAACCCGGAACGAACTTGTATGGATTGAATGCTTTCAGCACATCGTCAGGCGGACGATGAGCATTCTAAGAGATGTGTTCTATAAAGGTAATCGCAGCCTCAAGCAATTTACATTAATCCTTAATTAATTACAATTAATTAATCATACTTAAATTAATTACATAAATTAATTACTTCATTAATTATATTAATTAATACTCTTTATTAATTTATAATCCTTAATTAATTAAATAATTAACTTGTAATTAATCTTCTTATTAAATATAAACAGTAATTAACAATTTGTAATTACTTATAGTTAATTAATCAATGAAGGATCATTAATTATTTTAATTAATGATAGTAATTAAAGGTTAATTACTGAATATGGTTATGGATAATTACTTGAATATGACTACAGGATAATTAATCAAGGAAGATTAATTAAAGAAGATCATTAAGGAATGATAAATGAATTTGATTTGTGATAAATCAATGAAGTAGGATTAAGATAATCCAAGTGGTTAAAGGATAGTAATTAATTTAATTAAAGGTTAATTAAATCGATTAAGAGTTAATCAATTCTGCTTTGGATGATTGGTTGATATTGAATGATTGATATTGGATGTTGGATGATAATTGACTCTATTTTCAAATTTAAAATGTTTTAGATGATGGATTTTGAAAGTAGTTAGTTTAATTAAATAATGAAATTCAATTAAAAAAAAAAGAAGAAGAAGAAGTGTCTTGAATCAAGGTAATAAATCAAAGTTTTAAGTTAAAAGTTTAAGTAATGATTTAATAACTTAAGTTTCAAATTATATTATAAATGAATAAGTTTAATGATTCAAGTATTTTTAAAACTTTAAATTTGGATTTCTAAATACTTTATTTCAAGTAAAACTTAAGTTATAATTTTATAAACCAAATTGAATAATTTGTTTAAGTTATTAAAATCTTGATTAATTCAAATAATAAATTATAAAGACAAATAGGGTCAATTTATCTTTGTTATTAACTTTAAAATACTTGATTTAAAAAGATTTGTAATTAAGTAAAGAATTTATTAAGATAAATATTTTCTAAATTAATCAAGGATTTTAAATATAAGTTGTTAATTAATTGTTTAATTAATTTTAAATAATTAGTTAATTGTTTAATTAATTTTAAATAATCTCTTAATTATGGTTTAATTAAGTGTAATTACTTAATGAAGTAATTAATGGTTAATTATGGAAGGTAATTAAGAAGGAAATTATTTATGGAAGTAATTAAAGTAGAAGTGATAAATGGATAATCACTTGATATTATTAATTAAGGTATTAATTAATATAATTGTTTTTAAAGTTAATTAATTATGAAGTAATTAGTTAATTAATGAATTAAGAATTATTCAATGATGTAATTAATTATTTGTTAAGTAAGTTTTATTAATAGTAGTAATTAGAGATAATTACTTATGTAAGTAATTGAGAGTTAATTACTTACTTTATTTAAGTTAATTAATTAATGTGATTAATAATTACTTAATGAAGTAATTAAAGATTAATTAATTTGATTTATTAATCAAGGATTAATATAATTAATTTGTAGATAATTAATTAAGAAGTTAATTAATTAAGATAAGTAATTACAAAATAATTTTTCTATTGCTTGAATAGTAGAAATTGTGTACTGGATTTCGACGGATTTTGGAAGAATTTTCCGTTGGATAGGATCCTGAAGCTAGTTTGGTTTGGTCTAGTTGTTTCTGAAAGTATCAGCATAGGTTGAGCTGATCAGGAAGAGATTGGCAGTCCAGAATTGTCTGTTGAGTTATACAGATATGAGATAAGGAGTTTTGGAATGTGAAGTTGGAGACTTCAATTGCTATTAAGATTTCTCTGGTTAAGAGAGCAGACATTGAGTAAGATTGGTTGGGTAGTGCTTTGGCATTTGAGATTTCTTATCTGTGTTCTGATAAGATAAGATCTGTTGTCTATGAGATTGAATTACCAGTTTGGATAGCTGGAATTCATTGTGTATCACGTACCTCTGAGGGAGTACGTGTATGATTCATTGTAAGTTGTTAAGTATTATTAAGGATAATCAATTGTAAGTTGTTAAGTATAATTACTTAATAAAAAAAAAAGTAATTAAGGAGTTAATTACTTATTGTAATTAATTTTAATAATGTGATTTATTTAAGTTAATTAATTTAGTTTAATTAATTTAAGATAGTCATTTAATGATTAAATAAGAGTAATTACTTAGTGTAATTAATGGAGCAATATTACTTAAGGAAGTAATAAATGATAATTACTTAAATGTAATTAGTGAAGAAGATTTAGGATAAGTAATTTGGATAATAACTTTTGTAATTAATTAGGGAATTAATTAATGAAGTTAATTAATTATAGAATAATTAAGTTGTTAATGAGTAATTAAGGTTAGTTAATTACTTAATTTAATATTAATCAAGGTGATTAATAATTGTATTTTTAAATTGTGGATTAATTACTAAAGGGAATTAATTTTTAAATAAGTAATTAATTTAAATATTAATTAGAGATAACATCTCCACTTAATTTCAATCATGAGTGATTTGGATTAATTATTTAATAATTAATCGGGATATTAATTAAGAAATTAATTTAGGATAATTAATTTGGATTATTATAGTAATTGAGTTAGTTAATTACTGTGAGTAATTAATTTAAGAAATAATTAAGATCATTAATTATTTAATTAGTGATGTAATTAAGGATGATTAATTAGGATTAATTAATCAATAATAGGTAATTAATTAATATAATTAATTAAGGATTAAGATAATTAATTATGATTAATTAATTTAATTAAAGTAATTAAGGGTTAATTACTGTTTAGTTGAGGATAATTACATGGATGTAATTAAGTATAATTAATCAAGAGTGATTAATTAAGGTAAGTTATTTTGAATGATTGATTAATTGATTGAAATCAATTAAATGATTGAGTAAGCAAGATATTTTGGTAAAGCAATTAATTTTACCAACTGTAGCGACCCGAAATTCCACTACCGGAAAATCGCGAAGCTAATTAAGAAAGAAAGGGATAGAAGAAGAAAAGAAAGAGAAGAAAGAGAAAACAACACATCAGAATCTCACAACGGAACGATTTAAATATAATATAGAACATATACAGAGTATCATATACATCAGAGTACACAACTAAACATCTCAATATAGACAGTTATAACATTCTGTCTAATACAATACAAGACATCAACACAGAATACACAGCGGAAACTCTAACCATATATCTACACGCTGAAGCCTCCTGCTCCAAAGCTCCTCCAGAATTCGTCAAGAGATAACCTGAATCACTTGACTACTCATATATAATATGAGTACCCAAGAGTTTAATAAAACAGAAAATAAACACTCGGGTCAGACAGGGGTCTGGTGTGAGTAAACGGTTTAAGATTGCTTAACTTTAGAAAATCCTTTGAAAACAAAAGGTATCACGTAAGACTTCCCACACATAAACATGGAAAAGTTTTTACCTTACGCTAACCAAAACATTTGATAGGAAATCCAGTGATATTATAATAGTGTCTAGGGTTTTCAAGTAAATATGAAATAGCCGAAATTGTTACATTCATTAAATTCCAGCTACTAGCCACAAAAGTGGGTAATACAAACAAAACCGTAGGGTCTCGTAGGGAAAATGGGTTTCCAACAATGGCAGGGCTACTGGGGTACCGCCCGTCACAGTACGTGGCCTAGATCACAGTACCGAGGATTACTCCCTTCATCCCCTGCAACACAAGACCGGGACCATTCCTTACTGAACAGTCCCGAACAAGACCACCCCGCAGTTGGCTGCAGTTCCAACCGCCCACAAAGCCGAAATATAAAGGGACCTCTAGACAGGGATGTATCTTGCCCTCCAGTGGGCGCGACCCACGAAGCCTTGCTGCACCTCCCCTGTTTTAGCCATTCCCGGTTGATGAGGCTTGAGGCTGCGATTACCTTTATAGGGCCAATTATCTTAGAAATGCTCATCGTCCGCCTGACGATGTGCTGAAAGCATTCAATCCATACAAGTTCGTTCCGGGTTCGAACGAAACCGAAGGCACTATCTCGTTGCACTCATTTTGGAATCACCCTCAGAGTCAACGACCATAGCCCTTGCACTCTAAATCTCCATCTCGAATCTATAAGCACTATTCCGTCAAACTCATTACGGAATCACCCACAGAGTTATACTGACGTATAGCCCTTACACCTCGAGTCTTCACTTGCTCCACTTGGATTAACGACCTAACGTTTAATTGGAATCGATGTGGTTTTCGGATCCCAAATATGGAAAACCCGATCCCGGTCTCATCGAAACCAAACGCCATTTTAATGTCCAAGTTATTCTTAAGGGATTTAAACAATAGATATTTAGAAAATATCACTTAACACAAATGGATGTATTCATAACACAGACAGATAAGCATCTATTATAACATGCATCTATACATATCACAAAGCAGCATATATATCACAATCAGATATAACATATACATATCATCATCCATCAATCAATGTCATCCAACAACAACCAATATCATTACTCATCCAATGATATATAAATCATCCAATCATTCATAAACAAGTTTGTTTTCAAACTTGATTAACTTAATTAATCCTTAAATTAAATTAATCCTTAATTAAATACTTGGATTATCTTCAATCCAATACTATTCATTAATTAATTACAAATTAATTAACTAACATCACTTGATTATCCACTTCAATTAATCCTCCCTGATTAATTATCACTTAATTACTTTAAGTAATTATTACTTAATTACCAATTTAATTAATCATCCTGATTAATTACTTACAAATTATACTAAGTAATTACCTCTTAATTACTTTCTAAATTAATCAACCTTGATTAATTATTCTCTAATTATTTTGATAATTATTCCTTAATTATCTTTAATTAATTACACTTGATTAATAATTATTAATTAATCACACTTGATTAATTACCTTTTAATTAATCATACTTAATTAATTACTTTTAATTAATCACCTTTGATTAATTACTTTTAATTACATTTAGTAATTAAAACTAAATTATAAATTAATTGCTCTTAAATTATTAATTAACAATTAATTAATTATTTCCATTAATTAATGATTATATCATTAATTAAATTCTATCTTAATTAATTACTTTAACAAGTAATTAAGGACTTAATTAATTACTCTTAATACTTCAATTAATTAATCATTAATCAAATAATTTAAACCTTTAATCAATTATTAATTAATTCTTTAATTAATAACTAAAGTGATTAACTCTTAATCACATTTACATAATTACTTTTAATAAAGTGATTATCCTTTACTTAATGACCTCTTGTAATTAATCACTTAATTACTTAATTACTTTCCCAGTAATTACATTAAATTAACTCATAAGTGATTATCTTAATTAATCACAAATTTATTATTTAATTAACTATTTAACTAAATCATTTAAAATTAATTAAATGATTCTTAACTTTTAATATTAAAAGATTCTTAATTTAGAAACCATTATCTTAATTAAATCATTTATTAACAAATAAAACTTGATAATTAAAAATGATTTAACTATCTCAATTAACTTTACAAATTTAATTATCTTCAAATAAATCAAATTCAAAATAACTAAAGATAATTTTTATTACAATTGATTATCAAATTCTAAATCATTAAACTTATTTTAAACAAAATAAAATGATTTAGAAATCAATTAAATTTAAACATATTTTAAATTGAACTTTAAATTTTTAAAACTATTCCAAAGGTCTTTGATAAAAATTTAATACAAACTTATTCAAACATTCATATTTTATTTTAAAAACTTTCATATTTTAAAATATATAAACCTGTTTTAAAACATAACTTTGAAACAATTTTTTTTTTTTTTTTAAACTTGTTCAATCTTTGTTTTAAACTTTATTTCTAAGATAAAATCCCCTTTGCATTATCAACTTAACCCACTGTTCTAACCCCTGACCAAATACCCGAGCTAACCCACAAAACTCACGCGACAATCCCTGAGTTCCTCTTTCCTTCCCCACTGCTTCGAGTCATAACGATGAAATCACGGAGTCTACTTCGAGTCTTCTTCTTCGTCCTCTCCATCCCATCCTAACGCCACCTGATACCCAAAATTTGTGCACGTTTACGTGCACAATCGCACCGAACGCTGGCGAACTCCACGCCGAGCTCCTCCAAGTCGCTCGTGATCCCAACATCACAATTCGAAGCCCAGAAATCCAATTTCGATCAAGAATCGAAATACGAGTGTTCGAACCCCCAAATTCCTGAAGCAATATTCCACTTCATCCCTACCACCGAGTTCCCTCTCGACCATCTGCCCACCTTGAGTGCCAACTCCTACAGCCATGAACTCGTCACCCATCCTACCTTCATCAACTCGAAGGCCGCACCACTCGATCACCTCGTGGTGGTGAAATCACCACTGCTTCATGCCGTGATAAAAACTAGGGCACCAGAAAACAATTTCCTTCCGCCGCCACCATAGCCAACGACCGACCCCCTCCATATTTTTCCAGAGACCACCCTAGGCCACTCTACCTCCATGCAAAGTTCCGTTCACCACCTTGCCGTCAATCACTTCAATTTGGTCGAAATGCTCAAACACACAAACTCCCAAATTCCCACAATCTACTGGTATAAAATTTATGACTTAAGCTTCTAAAATCATGATTTCACATTTGCATTGTGATTATGAAATCAAAACTCAGGTTTGGATTCAAATTTTTTTTGACTCAAATCAAGATTTTACTGTAAATTCAGAAATTTATAACAAATTATTCAATTTAAAAATTTGTAACAATTTTTAGATTATAGCTTACTTAAATTCAAACAACTTCTCTTTACAATTCAAGTTCGGATTCGAATTCAAGAACAAGATATTGAATTTATTATAAATATTTGAAACTGTTTCATAACCACACTGAAAACTACAAGCATTCAATCTATCTCCAGACATACAATTAATCAACATACAACTGGAATTCAGAAGCATGCAAAAGATAATTGAAGCCTGGGAAGAACATGCAGTTTCATTCTCAAGGCCATGCAAAGAATTCTGTTCTCTGTCCTCTGCATTAATCAAGTGAGTAAATAAATTTTAAAAACAGATTTAAACTTGAATTCTACCTTGGATTGTGAATAAATGTCATGCTGTTGCTTGGATATCTGAATTGAATTAAATGTATGTTTGTATGTGAGTGTATTAATTTTGATAGATTAATTAGATTAATTATTTTAAGAAAATCAATTGTAATTTGTTAAATATATTACTTTATAAAAGTAATTAAGGGATTAATTACTTTTTGTAATTAATTCTGATAATGTGTTTTGTTAAATTAATTAATTTAAGAATAATTTAATCATTTAATGATAATAATTACTTAATGTAATTTATGGAGTAGGATTTTTAGAGAAGTAATAATTACTGGAATGTAATTAAGGAAGGGTGATTTATTTTTAATAAAGTAATTTGGATAATTACTTTTGTAATTAATCAAGGATTAATTAATAAAGATAATTAATTATTGGATAATTAATTTATCAATGAGTAATTAAGAGTAGTTAATTACTGGATTTAGATATTAATCAAGGTGATTAATAATGGAATTTAATTAATTACTAAATGTAATTAATTTTTAATTGAGTAATTAATTTAAATATTAATTATATCATTAATTATTATCATTAATGATGTAATTAAGAATTGTTTAATTAAGTGATAGTTAATTAATTAAGTGATTAATTAATTGTAATTAATTAAGGTTAAATGTAATTAATTATAATTAATTAATAAATTAAGTAATTAAATGTTAATTACTTATGATTAAGGTTAATTTATTTTATGAAATTAATTTAAGACTAATTACTTATTGTAATTAGTGGATGATTAATCATAAATGTTTAATCAAGTTTAATACTTAATGAATGATTAATTAACTAGGTTGATTAATCAATAGATTTATAAGCAAGATTTATAGGTAAGTAATTAATTTAATTTATTTAAATTAATTAAAGATAGAAGTAATTAATTTAATTCATTTTAAATTAATTATGAATGATGGATAATATATCATTGCTTTTGAATGATATTGATATACATTTGGATGGTTGTGATCTCAGGAATGAGATGAGTAGTATCTGTAGGATATGGATGCTTAGTTATAGTATGATGGATTATTTGGTTGTGATGGTTGTTGTTATGATGTTGACTATTGTGAAGATTATCTGTTGTGATAATGTTATGGTTATCTGTTATGATGAGAATATGTAGTTTATCTATCTGTGTGAAATAGATAAAAAAAAAAAAAAAAAAAAAAATGAGTTAATTATTTAAACCCTTAAGTACAACTTGGACATTAAAATGGCGTTTGGTTTCGATGAGACCGGGATCGGGTTTCCATATTTGGAATCCGGAAACCACATCGATTCCAATTAAACGTTAGGTCGATAATCCAAGAGGAGCAAGTGAAGACTCGAGGTGTAAGGGCTATACGTCAGTATAACTCTGTGGGTGATTCCGTAATGAGTTTGATGGAATAGTGCTTATAGATTCGAGATGGTGAATCAGAGTGCAAGGGCTATGGTCGTTGACTCTGAGGGTGATTCCAAAATGAGTGCAACGAGATAGTGCCTTCGGTTTCGTTCGAACCCGGAACGAACTTGTATGGATTGAATGCTTTCAGAACATCGTCAGGCGGACGATGAGCATTCTAAGATAATTGGTCCTATAAAGGTAATCGCAGCCTCAAGCCTCATCAACCGGGAATGGCTAAAACAGGGGAGGTGCAGCAAGGCTTCGTGGGTCGCGCCCACTGGAGGGCAAGATACATCCCTGTCTAGAGGTCCCTTATATTTCGGCTGTGTGGGCAGTTGTTGGCCACAACTGCGGGGTGGTCTTGTTCGGGACTGTTCAGTAAGGAATGGTCCCGGTCTTGTGTTGCAGGGGATGAAGGGAGTAATCCTCGGTACTGTGATCTAGGCCACGTACTGTGACGGGCGGTACCCCAGTAGCCCTGCCATTGTTGGAAACCCATTTTCCCTACGAGACCCTACGGTTTTGTTTGTATTACCCACTTTTGTGGCTAGTAGCTGGAATTTAATCATGTAACAATTTCGGCTATTTCATATTTACTTGAAAACCCTAGACACTATTATAATATCACTGGATTTCCTATCAAATGTTTTGGTTAGCGTAAGGTAAAAACTTTTCCATGTTTATGTGTGGGAAGTCTTACGTGATACCTTTTGTTTTCAAAGGATTTTCTAAAGTTAAGCAACTTTTAAACTATTTACTCACACCAGACCCCTGTCTGACCCGAGTGTTTATTTTCTGTTTTATTAAACTCTTGGGTACTCATATTATGTATGAGTAGTCAAGTGATTCAGGATTGCTTTGACGAGTTATGGAGGAGCAAATGGAGCAGGAGGCTTCTGCGTTGTAGTTATCTATTTTCCGCTGTGTTGGTATCTCTGAGTCATCTCTCTGAGTTGTATCTTGTACTGTTTAGAGATGTATAACTAGACAGGTGTTTATAACTGTCTAGTATGTGTGGTATTGGCTGTAAAACTCTGATGTATATGATACTATGTAAAGTATTTATGTGATATATTATATTTGATTCGTTCCGCTGTGAGATTCTGATGTTGTTTGTGTTCTTCTTTCTCTTTCTTTTCTTCTTCTATCCCTTTCTTTCTTCTTAGCGACCCAATTTCCTAGAGTTTGGAAGTTGGGTCGTCTACCTTTATAACTTACATTGGAAATACCCGAACAGGTAAACCAATAAATAGGTAGAACCATAAAAATATATATACATAAAAATACAAATACGCTCTCTCAAGATAGACACCATTACAGAGCCTAGGTATTCACTCAACCTAACGCTCCCTAAAGAAAGACATACTTCAGAGCCTAGGTATTCACTCAACCTACAGCTCTGATACCAGCTGTCACGACCCGACTTTCCACTTCCAGAAAATCGCGTCATGAAATAAGAAAGAAAGGGATAGAAGAAGAAAAGAAAGAAGAGAAAGAAGAAACAACACAAGAATCTCAACAGCGGAACGAATAAATTATATTCATAACCAAAGTATTACATAGTATACATTAAATATCAGAGTTACACAGACATATACAACACATACTAGACAGTTATAAACACCTGTCTAGTTATTACATCTCAATCACAAACACAAACACTCAGAGATACCAACACAGCGGAAACTATATAACTATACGCAGAAGCCTCCTGCTCCATTGCTCCTCCACAATTCGTCAAAGCTATCCTGAATCCTAACCTGAATTCCCTTGGCTACTCATAAAAATTTGAGTACCCAAGAGTTATGGAAAAACAGAAATAACTCCGGGTCAGACATGGGTCTGGTGTGAGTAACAAGTTAAAGTTGCTTAACTTTGAAAAGCCTTTGAAAAGAAAAGGTATCACGTAAGACTTCCCACACATAAACATGGAAAAGTTTTTACCTTACGCTAACCAAAACATTTGATAGGAAATCCGATGATATTATAATAGTGTCTAGGGTTTTCAAATAAATAAGAAATAGCCGAAATTGTTACATTCATTAAATTCCAGCTACTAGCCACAAAAGTGGGTAATACAATCAAAACCGTTGGCACTTATTGGATTTTGGATTCCATCAATGGCAGGGCTACTGGGGTACCGCCCGTCACAGTACGTGGCCTAGATCACCGTACCGAGGATTACTCCCTTCATCCCCTGCAATACAAAGCCGGACCCGTTCCTTACTGAACAGTTCCAAACAAGACTACCCCGCAGTTGTGATCAGCAACCGCACCACTAAGCCGAAAATAAAGGGACCTCTAGACAGGGATAAATCTTGCTCTCAAGTGGGGGCTACCCACGAAGCTTTGCTGCACCTCCCCTGTTTTAGCCATTCCCGGTTGATGAGGCTTGAGGCTACGATTACCTTTATAGGACATATCACTTAGAATGCTCATCGTCCACCTGACGATGTTCTGAAAGCATTCAATCCATACAAGTTCGTTCCGGGTTCGAACGAAACCGAAGGCATTATCTCGTTACACTCGTATTGGAATCACCCTCAGAGTTAACGACAATAACCCTTGCA